>RPOG01000043.1:0-1358685 GCA_008086565.1 Thalassoma bifasciatum
ATTAATTTGAGATTGTGATTGTCTCATTTCATGTACATCAGATCCACACCATGTAGGGGAGCTTTCCATTATCGAGACCAAACTTGACCTCTGACCCCTCAGGAATTGCAAAATCCCAGTGGACTCTGTGTATCAGTGGGACTAAAAGTTTGGTCACAGAAAAGTTGTGGTGACCACACTGTAGGGGTCAAAGGTCAGAGGAAATGAGGTACAGACTTGGACTTCAGTGACCATATATGGTTTCTCCTCTGTGTGATGAGTAACCAACAGATTCTGAACACAAAAGTAATAACATATATTTGAAAACACTTTGAATAAAACAAACATTGCCAATAAAAATAAGGCATACATTGCCAGTAATGCACAGAAAGATAAAATGAAGACTTAAGCATCTTTGCATTGTATGAACTCTTTGCGTATCATACACACAAACCTTTTTTTGAGAGAGTAATTCAGTCCAGCTCAATTCACTGAACTTTATCAATCACTCCACTTTGTATGGAGCAGCTGAACACTTGTTGTTCAGCAGACTGATAAATCAGAGATTAGATTGAGTAAAATTTTAAAGGTTTGGTCTAATAAAAGAGCTAAGTTGGGAAAAAATTATGTGAAGTCAAGTCCTTCTTTTAATTTGTATTTTGTAAGAATATGAAAAATTGTCCCGACAGTTAGTCAGACAAATAAGAGAGGAACAAGACAAATGAGGAAAAGCATATATTACCATCAATTAAGGTGAGAAAATGTATAAATATATAAATAAAGTAAGGCAAAAATGGTAAATTAAGATTAATAATACTATTGTAATTTCAGAAAGTACAGCAGGTTACATTTATTTTAAATATACATTCTTCAGTCAACTGCTTAAATTTCTAAATATGAGTATGAATTATCTTTATTAAAATTAGTATAAATAGTCCAAGGGGCTTAATTTATGTCTTCAGTAAAGTGAGTAGGTAAGTGTCTAAAAATATACGGACAAAAGGTGTGTGTGTGTGTACAATGGATTTAATTATTTTAATCACACTAGTTAAAACTTTTTTTCTCTAGCTTACAGTCATGTATCTTGAGCATTTATTTTACCAGGGGATTTATTTCCTCAGTGGATCTCCTTTTCAACAGATCAAGCATAAAACTTCTCACAGTAAATAAAAGGAAAAAAAAACCCTGAAGTAAATTTGATGAAGTAAATGTTTCACAAGTGGGTCAACCCTGATGGCAATAGATGAAATTCCTCTCCCTAAATTGCTTGGACACACAAAGACTCCCCAGGTTGGAGTCTAGAAGACTAACCACGACATAAAGCGTTTAACCATGATGAACTGTGATGTTTCCACAGCAGCCTGTTCGAGTACTTCATGTGTCTGCTGACTTCTTCATGTGGATTTAACAGGACAATAAACAGCCAGCGGCTCTATTTCCACTTTGTGATCTCACATCAACGCCACATGACAGGTGATAAAACATCTCTGCTTTGCACTGACTGTAACATTTAGGAGTGACCCGGAGTTGTTAAAGACTGAAGGAGCTACTTCTTGAGGAGCTGCTCTTATTTCGTGCCACTGAGAAACAAATTAAGCTTTCCAGCTCTTCTTATGGGAGGGGAGAGTGTTAAACTACTTACAGTGAGATAATATCAAGCAAGAAACCTGCAACACTTAGGGAACTGAAGAAAAAGAAGAGTGTTTAATATCTTAAAACTTGAAAAGTATCTAAGATGTAGGTATTTGAAGGAGCAGCTCATTCTGTAGCAGGATTTACCATAAAACACAAGTATCATCTCAAATACTTTCCTGCAGACAAAAGCTCAAAAACATCACTGCTGTGGTGGAATTATTTATCAGCATATAACTCTTAACACATGGTTGCAAACAGACGCACTCGTTTTCTGACATGAGTTTTTACCGCACACACTCACATCACACTCCCTGGTTAACCGCCTTCACTCATCACCTCGTATGAACAACTCAAGCTTGACTTTTAAACAAAAAGTTGTGCAGACAGAAATCCATCCTCCCCCTGTGTCGTGTTTATAGCTCCTAGATTTCCAATAACGTCTTCGTTCAGCCTTGAAACCAACATCTAAAACTTTGAATGATGGACTGATTAAAAGAAGACAGCCCTGGAAGTTTCTCAAGTCCAAGATCCCCCTATTGTCTTGAATTTCTCTTACTACGACCTGCATTTTGTCAATTTGAAGAGTGATTTCTGATTTTCGTTGAAAAATATGACAGAGCAGGGGTTTGAGTAAAGTTTTGACACTAGAGACATAACTGCAAAATACACATTTCAATTTACAAAGCATGACTGGATTTTATAAGAAATCTTTAACACTTGAATGCAAATATGCGTTAGCAAATTCAGAAAGCTCTTTTATATAAACACTGGATCGAAATGCCGGTCCCTCAAAAGTTGGGCTGTGATTTCTGTGTTTGACTTTGGCCTGAGTGAGAGATTGATAAATTGGCGCTGCGAGGATTAGCCTGCTGAGTGGCCCTGAATTGGAGGTTTAAAAAACACTCGTCATGGCCGGCTGCCTGCTCATGGTATCACGTGGGGATCATCTAGATAGCGGATCCATTAAGATCTCTTTGATTCAAGTATTTCCTGCTTTCAAAGTCTTGAATGTAATGTACGTTGCATTCAAGTGCAGCAGAAGAAAAACAGACAGCGTACGAGTGCTGAGAGATGATGGGGTGGCTGCCAAAAATGTAGAAACACGGCGTATGATTATAACCTTTTTTTTTTATAAAGGCCAACAAAATCCTGACAAAGAAGGTCTGGATTTCAAAATATTTGTACCCTGAAACCCATCGGCCTGATTACATTTACTCTTTATTTAAAACAAGTGAAATCTGGCTGCACTGAAGCAATATAAATCTCTCAATCTGTGTTTATTTTCACAAACAAACAGCACGCTATGGGAGAACTGGACTGGACGCTTCGACGACTCTCAGGCAGCAGAGGAGCTGACAATGTCGTGCAGCCATGTGTGGAAGTAAACACTTCGAGTCCCTTTCCCTCTATTACCCTAACTCCATCCTGACACCCCCCAACTTAAACACCTCCTCCACCCCTGTTCACCCAGCACACACCAGCGAGGCAACGATCCTACTTGTTCTGGTTCACTAAAGCCTGGAATTCCCTCTTCGGATCAACAGGAAAAGCATCTTCTCTGTCCTCTGAGACAGCTAAAAGCCTATCTGTTTTAAAGACGAGTGGGGGTCTCGTAAACCTGTCGGACCCCACGGTGTCCTTTTACCCACCTCCAGCTCCAGCCCTCTGCTCGCAGCATTCCCGGACACTCTTAAATGGGGGTTTATGGGTAACCTGTGAGCTCTGGGATCATCAGAGGTTTATGGGTGACCAATAAAAACGCTGCTGTGGTTTGGAGGCTCCCTAACTCATCTCTGCTCCTCAATCCCTTCCTCCCTGTCTCTCTTCCTGTTCCTACAGATTAGAGGAGACCCCATTAAACTCACCAACCTTCTGCCTTCTGTGCTCATCTGCTGCATTTTCTACAGCCAGGCTGTGACAACCTCAGTTTTATTTGGGCTAGCTGAAAAACAGATGATACAAAAAAAATGATAAATCATCTGTGTATGCCAAAAACCAAAGATTTTGAATATCACTGAGGAATTCAAGTTTGAGCTACCAACTAGGAGCTAAGTATGCAGGCGCAGCTTTTCAGATTAGGGCCCATAAGCAACCACATCACAATAGTTGGCAGAGCAATAATAAATCTAAAAGTCAAGTTCTTAAAGTAAGTCTCATTGCATTCACTATAGCAAACCCAGCACAGTCAGAGTCTACATAAGGCACTGACCCTGACGTCTTCTTTAGTGAAAAAGCAATAAGAGTTGAGGGTCAGTTATATTATCTTAAAAACACTCATGTCATGTCATTTATCACTTTGGAAGGAACCACTCTACTTTTTCCTCCTGTTTTCACTCACAAAGTGTAGACACAAGAGTCAATATTCATTTCTTACTATCCCTCAAAATGTCTCTATCACAGACTTTTATTTATTTATTTATTTTTTTGTCAAGATATGTCTGTATTTTGTCTTAGAAACCATTCGGCTTGGAAACAAAATACAGTACATATTCAATATGTCAAAGAGATGATACATTACAGAAGGTTATAGAGACTTGGGTTTATGACAGAAGTTGAGGATCTAATTCAAAAGACCACTATTTAACAAAAATGGCACACAACATTTAAACAGCATCTGATCTGTAGTTGTGATCTGGAGGAAACCACTAAGGAAAAAAGCTTTCATGTATTTAACTGATGACCTGAGTTGGACTTCACATCCATCCAACAGAAAAGACAGTGGGTGTTTCTTTTCTCTCTTGAAATTAGTTTGCTCTATGAGAAATTTTGAGGATCCTGGAACTTGTCCTGGAGCTTCTGGCTTTCTTTAGTCTGTCTTCACCTGTTTGTCTTCTGTCTTTTTGAAACCCTTAAACATCCCTTGACATCATCGCTCCACATGAGGACATAAAACTTTATGCTTCTTCAATCGACTATTTTATGTTTTCCTGCAGTGAAATTTTACGATGGCTGACCTCCTTTTACTCATAACACCATCAGGGTGACACACTGCTCTGTTTCCTGCTAACACACAAATAACAGACGACAGGACAACTAAACTCCGACAGGTTTATCCACAAAAGCAGCGAGTGAGGTCTGTGCTGCAGAGTTTATGTGATGATGTCTGGTTATGGCTTGTATGACAGACATTCATGTACGACTAACTTATCCCTCACGTACGCTGAGGAAGGAAAAA
Organism: Thalassoma bifasciatum; assembly: GCA_008086565.1. Taxonomy (NCBI): domain Eukaryota; kingdom Metazoa; phylum Chordata; class Actinopteri; order Labriformes; family Labridae; genus Thalassoma; species Thalassoma bifasciatum. The sequence continues at coordinate 4,790 of RPOG01000043.1, forward strand.
TTCTTTCTAGATTGTCCTGTTTGCAGAGGATTTTCTCTGATTTGGCCCTAAAAGTGGAACCAGTTAATTGTAATTTTATCCTCTGATTGTTTTAATTTAAGTATTTGAAGGATTGGGTTCTTCTTCAGCTTTGATTTCTATAAACAGAAGAATAAATATGCCAACAATATATTAGCAATAAATATGAATTTTAAGTACAAATTGGTCTGCCTGATGCAAGCAAATAAATTTGTCTTTTCAGCACACCTACCTTATATTTGCAGGTGTGTTTTTACTCTACATTGAAATAAAAGAATACTATAGAAATCTGAAGAATTGAAATAATTGTTCCAGAGTTTTATGCTGATTAAACAAAGAGAAAAACAATAGATATTGTAGATTTGGTACTGTTTAAATTCAGATGTTTAAAGCCTGTGTTGCATGTAAGTTTTGAGTTAAGTTTTAGTTTAATTACATCGTTCAATTTCATTTGCTGCTGGGGTTCATTTTCATAGAAACAGGATTAACAAAACTATGAGATAAAACTGTCACTTCCTTACAAAATTCCTTATTGACGACTCTATGTAAAAATAATTAGATAGACGTGTTTTGCTTTGAGTAAATAATGATCAATCATATTTACCCTCAATTTGAAGTAACACTCCATCACTTATAGTTCATAAACACGCTCCAGGTTTGCAACAGTGACATTTGAACACAAGCAAAAAAGGTCCAAACACTTATTGTCCAAACAGCTGAAATATGTGGACAAGATCAGAGCCTGAAACACTTTTTGGTTCATTAATTTCCTGAGACTTTTCATTTTACATGTAAAACAGAGGGCGTTTTTGAATATTTTCCTCTGAATTATTGAAAAAGACAGATTATTTTATTTAATTACTTTCAATAGCCATGGGAGGTTACATGAGATTTAAACACATCTGTGTCCTAACATAGTGTGAATAAGAAGCTTTACGTTTGAATGTGCTCTGCTTTGATTTGAGATTGTCTGTCAGTGAAGTGAAACTAACATGGAACGTGTTTACAGTTTCCTGTATAAATATGGATTAAAGTGTCAAGATGAGGTCAAGTCCACAAAGTTAGAGAAACAAAGTCGTGAATGGAAAGAGGGTTGAAAAATGAGCAGCGTATGTGTGAGGCCTGACATGACTGAACGAACCTCAGTTGGTGTTGAAATAGGAAATCACTGCTCCTGTTTTCTTTGCAGCACTTAAAAACTTTATTCTCCACACTGAGGGGAACATTTTTCAGGGGATGTAGTTTTGCAGTGATTTAATGTGTTAACGAAGGTTTAGTTTTCATGTATTACGTGAACCCATACCTTCTGCACAGCTGTTAAAATAAGCTATAGCTTTCACCTGGGGAATATTTATGTCTCATGGTTTTCATTCTTCAGAAATGGAGGTGAGGGGACGGGGACCTTGATGTGGCCCATGCCTGTTGACGTGAAGCAGGTTTAAATAAATGTTATGTGTTTACGGACATGGTGATTGGATTCATTTCAATAAAACACACATGCAGAGTAAAGGCTGAAATACCTCAGGGACTCTGATTCATCCTTCTCTCAGTTCCTGTGTGATCAATGTCCTGATGAAGTTCATTAATCTCTGAGATTAAACATACACAAGCTCTCTTTATGTCTTGATGTGTGGTTTAAGAAAAAAAAAACCAATCAATGTCTCTTACTTTACTTCTTTTATTTTTATTTTTTACATGAATCCAGCTCTGTTATTAGATGTCCACAGACATTGTTTTGGAGCCTCTTTCCCCATGTTTCACCTGATTACTCACCTTTTTATAGAATGTTTTCATGTCTCATCTCTTTATACTATTTTATAAAATGCTGACGTGGAACCTCAAGAAATCTGCCTCAATTCCAAGTTTTTAAAAAATTGCAACGAGTAAATATGTTATCTTAAATTCTGATCTTTGCCATATTTTTACAGATTAACACTAAACATTGGTTTAAAGTTTTTAGTACATGCGGGATTGGATTGTTAAGTAAAATATTCATTTGTATGGCTTAACAATACACTGTAACTATTGAAGTGTAAAGGAATATATTTTAGCTTTGTGTATAAATCTTTTTCAAATGAACTGAACCATCTTTAAAACAATATTTTGTGTTAGCAGGACCATTACAGACGGCTATACATCATTTCTTACACATGAATACTCTGTTTTTTATTCAAGGTTGTAAGATTATGAACTTGCTCTGAATTTAAACCTCAGAGGTGAGGAAGTGGAAAAACATCTGCCTGTGGCGACCACAGCGCCTCAGCTGTCAGAGCGACATAATTCAAACAGACATTCATCTCTAAAACAGCGTCTACATCAACACATCCATGTGTCTAGTTCATGAGATCTGAATTTTGCTTTTCAGCACAAAACATTTAAAAGTACATTTGCTGAGCTGCTGTTAAAATACCTAGAGTCAAACCTGGCACATGACTCACAGCTGCCTCTGGTACCTCTGCACCTCCACTGTCAGATCATAATCCACTCATCCTTTAAAGTAAATCCACCATAAACACATGCCAAAGCCACAGTAACACTTTCTTTAAATGCTTGAGTGTGTCACACAGTCTGACTCCTGACCCCTCTAAGTGGATCATAACTCTCATCTGAAAGTCATCTGGTCTGGTTCACAGCATGCAGGGGGTCGGGAGGTGGAGCCCGGTTAACTTTATCTCTATCTACACACCCATCAGAGCTGCTCTGCTTTTTTATATGTTTGATAAGAGGTGATGGAGGAAGGAGAAGATCAGGACTAAACCTGAACATTAATATAAGAAATTTCAGGGCACTGAAGTCAGGTCGATATTTCTCTGTACCAAAGTGATCATGAGGATCATCGTCTTTAGTAATCTGAAACAGCACTTGGGCTGTTTGACATAGAAAGACATTCATGTATCTACAAGCTCAGAGATGGTAGAAGGGTATTAAATGCTAAGAATGAGAGAAGAGTTAAATGGAGTGATAAATTGAGGGAAAGAAACTGACAGAGGCGGACCAGGGAAAAAGACGAGGCTGAAAAGACAGGGATTGTTTTCGAGACCAGATGATGAGTTGAAGGAATGGTTTCAATTGTCCACAAATCTTCCTCTCAAACAAGAACTAAACTACAGCAATGATTAATGGTTCTGGGGCAGATAGAGTTTGATATCAATGTGAAAACCTGTGCCTCACTTTTGTTGTTGATGAGTCGATTCAGACTGGAGTCCAGCTTGTCCTGATGTAAAAAGTTTTATCTTGACTGAGATGAAATGTATTCTCTACACATCTATAAAAAAAGAGTCCACACAGCCAGTCAAGGTTCAAAACAGCAAAAAAATGGAATTATATTAATTGTATCTTACTTTAAATTTTAAAAAATCTTTCTAGACTAAATATGAGCCACACTCACCAGACTAGTCCAGAAATGTCTTATTTCAAGATAGTCATTAGCCATTTTCAAAGCAGAGAGACAAAAAAGAGGCCATAGTTCAAGAGGTAAAGCAAAATTTGGGATTTTGGAAAATGTTCTTATTTGCTTTCTTTGGCAAAGTGTGGTACTTGAAGGAATGATATTTTTACACTTTAGCCTGGTGCTGTCTATGATATTTTTTTGAAAAGTATCCTGAGAAGCATCTCCTAGGCTCGTAATTCAACACACTATCTTGTTCGTCCACATAAAAAAACACACATGCACCAAGATGTGCTGAAACATCCACTACCCCACATCCCTCTCACAACAGAGGTAAAAGACCTGGCTCTGCTCCATTTGACCGAAAAGAGGGAAATGTTAAATATTTTGTTGGTAGGAACCTAAGGTATTCCTGGTGTATAAACACCTAAAGCCTGGAGCAGAGAAACATCATTTTCCCATGTGTGAATCCAGTCAAACACTGGTTTCTACACTCACAGGGTCAGTGAAAGACTAGAAGGAGAAATGCTTTAAGTGAAATTCCTCCTCTCTGCAATAACAGCAGGGTATCATACCTCTTAAAAGTTTTTACTGGGATGCTCTCTGCTGCCCTGATCCTAAGTATGGGGGAGAAACTGTCCGTAAACGCTGCAGCAGATGTGTTTAAGAGCTCATTTCTTTCACAGAATCCACACTTTGTGGATTTTTACTGCAGTGGAAAGCCAACTCTAATCTTTTATGTTAACCTTTCAGAGGAGAAGGGTCACAAAATGACATCTGCATTGGAGACACATTCACTGGAGTGTAACTCTTTAAAGCTGCATGTGTTGCAGATGGACAAACTGTGGATGAGTTGCTTTGATTGGTTTGTCTGGAGTGTTAAACAGAGGTTGGTTATTTGGGAACATGGGAGGTAAAGCATAAAGATTTAACACTGAAGAGTGAATAGAGGTGATAGAGGTGGCCCTGGCTGGCCTCTGGACCTCGGCGGAGCTCAGGATATTCTTAATGACATCCTTTCAAAGCCTGAACATCACCAAAGGCTCATTCACAGTCCGGTGCCCAAAGCTTGACCATGGACTTAGACACATGAAAACTCTCCCTCTTTGCAGTGTTTCCCCCTCAATGGCGGCTTCTCAGCCTTTGTGGGTCGGCCACTGGAACGAGATGGGTTTTGAATGACGGCTGTCTGTTTGTGTGGAGTGAAAAAGTGGAGTGAAAAAGAGGGCAAGAGAGGACTCCTGTTTGCTTGTTTCCTGAAGACTTCACAAAACTAACATCCTGATGAGAGGTTTCTATAGGAGCCAGTGTTTTTGTCCCTGGGAGTCACGGGGTTAATGCTATTCTGCAGGAACCTGGGTTCCCCTATGTGCTGAAGTAGTCCTTGTTGACTCGATGTATTTGTGTATAACTCTCTGTCAGTGAGTCTGTCCAGTCAGTCACACTGGTGTGTCAACATGTGTATCCATCTGGGTGGTTTGTGCAGGATTTGGGAAGCATCAAACTTAGCCAAAAGCCAAAGTTTGAATATAGTTTGTAAAAGCAAATTACTAAAGACATAACAAGCGCAGATGACACCACTTTGAATGAGAAAGAAAGTGTTTTTCGGGTTCACCTTTTTTTGGAAAATGAAAAACCTGCATCATCATCTGAGTGACAAGGCAAGTTAACTCATTTGTGCCTGGAGGGCTGGGATAGACTTTAATAGCCTTTGATGACAGCTACCATTGGCTGTTAGCTGTGTTAGGACATCCGCTTTTAATTAATACTCTTTTCACAGTTTAAACAGCTCAATATAAGATAAACACTTTGGGTAATTACTTCATGACAAACTCAAAACTTTGTATCAATGTAGTGTGTGATAGCAACCTAGCTAACGACCTTGATAACTGGTATCTAGCAGGGATCTTTCAAGAACATTGTCTTATTCAGTAATGAGCGGATTATTAAATAACTTGAACTTAATGAAAACTAAACAAAGTCCTTAAAGTAAAGCAGCATAAAGAGGGAGTGGCAACACTGTGTGGAGTAGAAATACAGTGTTCCCTCAAAAAAATCCTAAAAACTGGCTTCTCATCAAGACAAGGAACAATGTGAGTCGTGGTTTAATGAAACAAAATCTGATACACAAACTCACTGAAACTACAGAACTGAGTATGCCAGATATCCACCATCACAGATTGTGTAATACAAACTTTTCAGCATTTTTCTCCAAAGTGAGATTCCCTGTTACAGTAATTAAAAACTAAAATTCAAAGTCTGCTCTTCTTTTTAATGTCCACTTGTCTGTTTGTTTATTTGCTTATTCATGTATTCATCCTCTCTGAGATCCTAAAGTTGGGCTGATTTTTCTGACTCTGGAGAATGATAAATCAATCTTTAAAGTCTGGTTTCTCCAACAATGAGCCTTATCAAGCTCTTTGTTGAAGAATTGTGCTCTTACAGGTGGAGAACTTCATCAGAATTATTATTTTGATATAAAATGTCCATGATTCCGCTCATATCACGTTGTCCTTCACTTCAGACTCACAACAACTTCCACTAATTCCTCAAGTGCAATTTTTCCCAAATAAATACAAATAAACTACTACACTACACTACACTTGTCTGTTTTCCATTTTTGTCCAAGTTTCAGTTTAAATTTGTCAGGTGTGACTGGCTTTATTTTTTGTGATTGGGAAACTTAATTCCATGTTCTCTAAGGGAAATCTAATTTCAACCAAGCATGTCCAACAATTTTAGCCGACTATTATGTGGGAGTTAGTGCTCTGGTGACATAATCTACTACTCTCAGTTTTATGACTCAAATTGTTAATTGAACTACTTTTTGTCCATTCTAACCATGAAATCCCTTAAAAAAACAGCATGCAAATTGATATATTTTCTATGCTGTTTCAAAAATTTCCATAACTTTTGTTCGAAACATAAGAGTTTTTTCTTGGCAGGTGTTTCTATTGAGTTATCTGTGTTGAACACTGGCAGCAAAGTGGTAATCCTGGACATCGAGGGCACGTAAGAAGAGGCTCATGATGGGGGATTTCAGCTGCAGGCAAACTGGCCTTTATTTGGGTTTAAAAAAGGAGAGTATAGACGACTATAGGAGCACAGAGCCTGTATGCCAACAAGCCCCTTAATCCTCAGACATGGAGGCATGACGAGACTCCCAACACTGAGTCTAAACTCAAACAGATTGACACAGTGATTGAGACGTTTAGATTTAGTTTTGTTTGGGTTCAAGTTTCCCCCCGAGGCAAGTGGACATTAGCTGTTTTGAGTGTAAATGCTGCGTTTAAGTGTGAAGTGTATGCCGGATGCGTGTTTTCTCAAACTGAGGAACATTTCTTTTAATAGAAAACATGTCCAGTCTCCAGCTTCCACCATTACCCTTTTTAAAGTATCAAAATAAACCAGACCCTTCCTGTCATTTTATCTAAATTTCAACAATTTAATTTCACTGATGTTTCAAATTATCCTAAACTACACTGGGCCATATGAAGGAACAGCTGAGTATCTTCAGTAAAAACTGATCACAGAGGAGTGACTTTGGCAGCTTAAGAAGAATTAATTCATCATTACAGGCACATAAAAAAAATCACACTGACCATTTATTACTATCACAGTCTCCCAGATCCATCCTCAGTGCAGCTGGTGTGTAAATGTAATATTCCCAAAGCACCATCTGAGTGCTTATCATTTAGGCCTTCTGCTGATTAAAGCTTACTTTAAGATAATTGAGAAATTGACTGTTTAAACTGTAAAAATTTCCACATTCATCTTAAATAGGTAAGCTTCATGACACAGACATCCAAAGAAATCAGGAGGATTTCATGTTAACAACAAAGAGGAATGTTGAAATAAATGACATTACATTCACGTTGAAATTGAAGTGGTTCTTATTACTTCTCTAAGTAATAAATTGTCAAAAGTCACAGGTGAGTGTCTTTGTTTAAGCTTAGAGAAAGTCTTGACAACTTGATCAGACATTTGATAAGAGTAAATAAGTAAAAGCTTTTATTTTTACACCACCAAGATGAAAGAGAACGTGAAAAGGAAGTCATTGTGGCTGGACTGGTGCTAAGTGGATTGACCCTGGGCATCCTGATTAAGGCCATAAACAGGACTCTGGTCAGAGGTTATTGAAGGATTATAAACGGCTCTGAGTGGTAATAAATGACAGGTCTGGAAAAGATTAGCCACCATTTCCATTCAAATCTATATCAGCGCACGGTCTTATCAAAAGTTTACACACAAGACATAGAGAGAGTTGCTTCAGCTGATACCTAAATCACTTTCTGTCAGTGCCCTGTTTTTCAAAGTTTCAGGAGAATTCAATATTAAATATGTAAAATACAAAATAACAGTTGATTTAGTGATTGTTCACTGGATTAAAAAAATAATTTAAAAAATGAAGGATCTATCGAAGGTAAAGCAATATTTACATTATATACATTGTGATTCCACACTGCCAACACGTGCCAACAATGAATAATCACTCAATAAAGGTGGCAAAACAAAAAATGCCTTTTGACAAACTAAACTCTTACACTGCATATTTTTCACAAGAAAGGAAGTTTTAAACCTGCTTTTAGAGGTATAGGAGTGATCTCCCTCCCTGATTCAAACTGGAAGGTGATACCAAAGAAGACAGTATTTAATGATTGAAAGCACCACCTCCCATACTACTCTTGGAAACTTAAGACAAAATCTTACTGCCCCTTCGAGAAAAGTCAGGATAAATCACTAAAGGAGCAATGCCTGGTTTTTCCAGGACACTAAACTCATTACATCTGTCCCTACATAAGTCATCATCTGGAGCAGCCGACAGGAGGTGGTTAAGTGAACCAGACATTAATCAGTTCATTATACAGCCACCTACGTAGACAAAGGCAGCTCCAGCCTCTTTGCCTTGGCTACACAGCATAATCTACTTTTTCCTCTCTTCGTACAACCAAGACCCAGCCTCAACTCTCTATGCTGCCTTAATGTTTGTCCTTACTAAACCTTAGAAGAGCTGTCATATTCAGCTACTTTCAGCTGATCCATCAGTACTACCTCGAGTTTTAACCTTTTCTCTCTCGCTCACTTTCTCTCCCTCTCAAACACACACACACACACACACACACACACACACACACACACACAGTGACTTGTGTTTCAGCCATTAATCATTAGCTAATCTCAGATGTCTGCTTTGAGGTGTTTTGGGGCCACGTGCTCGTAATGAGAAATAGCTCCAGGGCGAAGTGAAAAACAGATCTCTGTGTTTCCCCTTGTCTGTGTGTGTTCATGTGTATGTGTATGTGTGTTTGTGAGTTTCTCTTTCTAGTGACCAGAGGTCTCACTTACATAAATATTTGGTCCCATAAAGGCCGTTAGCGGCGGCTTATGAATCATAAAGCTCGTTAAACAGGAGTGTAAATAAACACTAGAGCGAGTCCTGGCGCCCCGCCGAGTTCCCTGGACGTCCATAACTCAGTCTGGACTCTGCCTGCTGTGGACAGATGTGCTCGGCTTTCCACCTGGGCAGCAGGTCCCTCTGTTTCCTCCAGGAACCTGCTCGGCTCAAATGGAGGCACAAGCTGCTGACATGCTGGAAAGATCCTTCTGATACTCGTTTTCTCAGAAGTGATTTTTATGGGGTTGGTGTGGAAAAGGCCCAGAGTTACAGGCAGGGCCATAGTCATCCGGAAGTTCCGTGTTCTGTTCTGTTGGAGTGGGAGAGGCCTGCCTGTTGAGTGTGTGATGTTTGCTTTACTGTGTAGAGACCATAGACTGTATAATGATATGAGCCGGGAAAACTTAAAAAAATTACGATACCTGGTAGAAACGTTTCTCTCATCCTTACGCTAAGGTAGTATGATGATGCCATTTGGCTGCATGGTGTTCAGGTGTTTTTTTTCCTGAGAAGTTAGTTTCTCATTAGTTATTGGACGTTAAAAACCGCGATATAAGTTTTGTTTTACGATAGTTGACAGCTGCCGTTCATGAGTAGTTTTTATCGGGGATATAAGAAACTTCGGGAAAGAGAGCCAAAAGGAGACTAAGCCTTCTGAAGAAGAAGAAATAAATATTTTTATTTCTATTTTTTACTCTGCTCCACCGGAAATTTCCTACTGCACAGACTCTGGCTGCACAATGGTGGCTAGAGAAACGGGGGTTTTGGCTTCAAAAACGTAGAGCGTTGACAGGCGGAAGCACGCTGTCCATTCTATATACAGTCATTGGTAGAGACAGATGAGGAGCAGAAAGGAGCAGAGCTTGGGTGTGGATGTGCGTGAATGACAATGTGAGTATTTCTATGTCTTTTGTTACTTCTAGTATGTTATGTTAATTCTTATTGGTGGAAGTATTATTGTAAGTGATGAATCATATTTCCTAATTTCAGTCAACCACATCTGTAACGCCTGGAGCTCTGTTGGAAGTTTGAATTCTGGAAATTAAAGAAGTTAAATTCTGGAACCCTCTCCTCACTTATTCCTGGCCTTAAGTAGTGTTCTGTCTGACACTCGTCGTGAATCTGGTGAAACACTATGAATCAGGGACGGTGTTCTTGTTTCTCTTCTACATTCAATGTGGTCCTTCGAGCTGGATCACCGAGTTTACGACATACTAGAAGTAACAAAAGACATAGAAATACTCACATTGTCATTCACGCACATCCACACCCAAGCTCTGCTCCTTTCTGCTCCTCATCTGTCTCTAAAGCAAACATCACACACTCAACAGGCCCCTCCCATTCCAACAGAACACAGAACTTCCAGATGACTATGGCCCTGCCTGTAACTCTGGGCCTTTTCCACAGTTGGTCTTTAGGAAGGAATCAAAGTTTATGATGCATGGATGGTGTGGAAATAACACAGACCACACGGATGTTGGAAGAAAGGATTGTGTGTGTATATATTTGTTAAGGCCTCTACAAAGGTTATACTTTGAATGAGTAATTTCTATTGTGTTAAATGTATTCTTTTCCTTCACAATGAAAGCCTTTCACTTCCAAAAAAAGATTTATACCAATACCTTCATGTCTCACATTTTTTATATCCAGTAGCTTTATCTTTTGTATGTTGTAAAACCAAACAAGTTCAATCACATTAATTATCATGTTTGCCTTTTGTCTGAGATAAGCCTGAAAAAGTGTGTTCTGTATTTTTTAATTCTACATCAGCTGAATGACAACTTTAATTGTTTTTTCGGTCTTTAGAGTGTTTTGGGGGAAAGTGAGCCCTTCGCTGCCCAACAGAACATGTATACCTCATGTAAGCTCTGACGTACAGACAAGGTTATGATGTCTGCATGAGACACATTAATCAAAGTGAACATCTGAACAGTCACAGAGCAGACTCTGACAGTGATGAGGTGAAGGAGGGATTTTAGCTCAGGTTGATAAATGGACCATGATGTCACTACTGGGACCAACAATGGGGCCATTTTCAATTTCAATACAATAATCCGCAAAGCAGTGTTAGACATTGTTTTGCATGTAAAATGGTAATCTTGAACAAAGGTTTGCATTAATATCGTTTTCTAAAATTTTCCTTTTTGTCCACATTACACCTTACTAATCACATTCCTCCGTACTTCTTCACTTGTCTTTGAAGAACAAAATCAATGCCCTTTTATATTTAACTGTATTTTGTACAAACCCTCCCAAAACTATTCTGGTTTCCACCTTCTTCCCAGCAATCTTAAAAATAAGAAACCCCTACCCTCATGTTACTTGGGGACAAAGTTGCATCATCTGATCTCATTATCCAAGAGAACAAACTCTGTGCACTGTCATGTAACAATCATTTTATTTATGTGATTTCAGTCAAGCAGAAAGTTTGTTGAACCACATTATGAGTGCATGTATTCTTTTGTTTTCAGCATGTTTACAGGTCAGGCAGCAGTCTGATGCAATGGAAATTATATTTTATAATTTACTCTGCTGTGGGGAAATGATAAAAGCAGGCAAAGAGCTGACACTTCTGGATCCTGGAAAAGAAGTAGCTTGACACCCACAAAGCAAACACACTTTTAGCTGGACCGTGTAATCCAGACAGCTTTTTTTCTTTTTCCACTGGTGGGGCATGTGTGTGAGAGGTGTTTCAGCCTTCAGTGCTGCCGGCTCCTGTGTTAACCTCCGACATGCTTTCCTTTTGTTTGCTGCTGCATGGTTGATGTGGTGACCTCGTGAACCCGATGGTGATTGTCTGCGTGGTTAAGTGCCTCCTGATTGTGGGCTGAGCCGGGTGATGATAATGTCTACCAGATTCTCCTCCTGTCACACACACACACACACACACACACTGTGCATACATGCAGCAGCACGTAAGCACTCTTTTCAACACACAAACACATCTACAAACTGGCCACTCTTTACTTTTGGATCCCAACAGTAAACAGTTTAGCGGTTCGCTGATGCTTCCGAATGTTTTCAGATGGTGGAGGACGCTTCGTAGCTGACACGATGACAGGAAGATGTTGAAACTTGTGGAGTGCTTTCCGGCAAGCTTGTTTTGGAGGCTGCATGGAGTTTACTCTTTCTCAATTAGCCTGACTTTCTGACAGTGTTTTATTTGCTAACCTGAGCCTCCACTTTACCTTGATATCCTGACTTTTTCTTCGCCAATACCCTGCTTTTTAAATCAGACAATGTTAGTATTGAGTGTAGCTTTTGCTTTATATAGTATTCATTACATTTTAGAGATTTTAAAGATGAAACACAAATTTACAAACCCATGATCCATGTATGAAACTGTAGTTATCTATTTTCCATCCGTCCTTCAGCTACTCTCACCCCTGTAACCTCAGTCTCCACTATGGTGACTTGAGCTGTCAACACATGGTCCATCCCACACACTGAGTGTTGAGTTAGTCAAAGATATGAAAACAAACCAGGTGTCCCCCCCCCCCCCCCCCCCTCACTTTTTTCCCTTCAGTTTTTCTCCTCTGAAGCTTTTCTAACTTTCTTGGGGTAATGAATCTAAACAGTGTCTTCATTACACACTCTGAAGAGCCCATGGTTGTGACAGTGACTAGATTTGTTTTCTTAGATAACACAATTTAAGACTATATTTAGATAAGTACGAGCAGATTTTCAGATACATGTCACGGGGGATAAATCCTCTGTTTGCGGTGCAGCTCTACTTTGAAACTCGCTGATTTAAAGCCTTCATAATAAAAATACAATTCGCACAGGATTAGTACGACGTGGCGACATATCGTAGTTTTACAATGACCCTTTAAGATCCAATTTTGGTGTGGCGCATTCCCATGGGATAAGTAAAGCCTGTAAATCGCATGATATTCAAATGCTTCTGCACAGACCCACCACCGTGGTAGCACTTCACTCAGCAGTGCACAGCCAGCCATACATCTCAAACAGGGCTAAAGGCTCAAATAAATCTAACTTTGAACATTTATTTTCCAATCTTGATGCAGATTACTCTTGGTTGCAGTTTCTCTTCTCAATCTAAAGTGTCCTCAATATTTCTCTGACTTTATAATGTGTCTCTTTTTTTTTAACAATCTTCTCCATCCAACAAACCTTTTCTCTTCAATAGCTCAGTGTGAGTCTCCTCTTTGTGGTTGTCAATTTAAGATATTATACTGCCAGGCTATTCCCATGATATTGTCAGGCACTTAGAATAACAATGTGAGTCTGTCATTGGCAAAAGCAACACTGTCAGTCCATTAAACTAAATTTGTGTGTTTATGTTTGCTTTTTAAGGATTACATTACAATGGTGGCATCGCTGCTGGCTGAAACAATCTGGAGAGGCAGAAAACTTTTGAACGTAAAAATAACAAGGGTTGACATTAAAAAGGATGAAAAGGATGTTTGTCCATTACTCTTACTCTGCCAGATAAACTTTAAAAATCAAAGTCCCTGACACTTAAGAACCAATCTATTTACTGTGAACTGAACTTCTGATTGTTCAGTAAGGTTATCTTATCACTTAAAAAACTTTAAAATTGGCTTTCCCTTGGTTGAACTGCATTATATAAACAAAAAGGTCGCTTTGACCTATTGTTTTTTCCATTTGTACTTGTGATTAAAATAGACTTAATCAAGAGCATCAGTAAATAACATTAAACTGAACAGCATGCTACCCGAATAATTCATTTTCTCACTGAATATCTATAGTTAGATTTTTGTATTTAATAAACTTATTTATGTGGGAACCCAGATTCTGCTGAGTGTTGCCAAAGCCATGGAAACTTTATACCAACATGCAGATCCAAGGTCATTTCTGATCACTATTTAAGGCACATATTTATCATCTGAGGCTTGGGTCTGCACTCTGGGGTTTCAACGTAATGGAAACTTGATCTGTTGATAGAAACTGCTGTGTGCAGGACAGTGGAGGAACAAGGGAATCCCTTTTTTCTACACTGGACATGGTGGTAGAAATGCATCTGCTTCGGCCTGCTAGCATTTTTTATATTTAGCTGCTAAAATTAAACTCAGACTGAGTCTGATACTGAGCATCATTATCCACAAGGGAGGAACAGACATTTTATTGGAGCAACAGCTGTAGATAATCAATAGTAAAAGAAAAGTGTTTCTCTGCAGTCGGGTCGGCTTAGAATCTGTGAATAACATCAACCACAGAGGCAGATGTTTTGCATAGTATTCTCTAAAGAGAATTGACTGACACACTTGATTTTATCAGACCTGGTTGAGGATTGAGGGTAGTCTGCAGATCCCAGGAATCAATAGATGCTAAAAATATATATATATATACACTTCTGAATTCTGTTACACAGAAAACTTTCCAGTGCAAATCAGATGATGAACAGATACTAGGTCAAGATTCGATTTCAAGTCTCCTGTGAGTAGCATAAGTGAAAACAAACAGTTGGTATACACTAACTCAGAAAAGTGGGCAGTTGTGTTGGAATTGAAGCATAATTCATTGCAGATTTGTATCTTATGGCACCACAAACACTCAAGAATTCATGGAGTAGACCTGCTTTCCAGCAACAGATTTCATTACATGTTTAGAAATATTTCTGGTTTGTCGAAGTCCCAACAGCTGTGATTCATTTCTTAAAGTCCCTGTGAGGACTTTCTATGTGATTTTGAAAAAGTGAAAATACAAAAAAATATCTTGAAAAATACAAAATTAGATCATTAGCGCCTACATAGGTTGTATCTATAGGCTATTTCTCATTTCCCTGTCACTTCAACAAACTTCTTTATTTTGTGTTACATTTGTAGTCAGCCCGTTTTGCTACATGTTTTTGACTTCAAATTGCACATTCAACCACCCATTACCACACATTACTGAGGAGATTAACGGCAACTTCTTTCGTTCAATGTGCAATAAAGGCACACTAATCTATTGGAATTGGATTCTATCGTAACAAACGGGCACACATACACTCTCAGACTCACACTTAACACACTCAAAGACACACACCTGCTTGTCTATTCAGGCCTCTTTCTTCCAGGCCGTCCTCTTAATCGTTTCTTTTTTTCCTTGCTCTGTTTTTCTTTTCTTCCTCAGTTCCCATTGAAGCTGCCTCTCAACCATCTGCTCTTCCATTCAGCGGGGTCTTCGGCCCCGGGCCTGGCACCGAAGGTCAGAAAGAGATTGTGTGCATGTGTTTGTGTGTGAGTGGACAATGACCCAGCTGGACAACCCCACACACACTTCAAACACAACTTAGTGAGACCTTACACCGCGACCAGTCCATCGGCATCTTTCATGAAAGGTGTTGGGTGCACAAAGAGGTGAAGGAATGGAATTTGTGTGTGTGCATTTGAGGGTGTGTTTGGTGAGCGTGTGTGTGTGTGTGTCTGTCAGCTCACATCCACACGTCTATCCATCATTTTTTCATACTAAAGAAGCCGGGGTCATTAAAAGCAGCCCAGATGAGTGTCCAATCGATAAAAAGAGTCCAGAAGTGTAAACGTCTGCTCATGTCCCAGAAGTAACTCTAGCTTCTGCTCTCATTGATTTTGAAAGAAAAGGCCATTATGGGTGGCTGAGCTGTAAAACACTTAAGGTTTTCTCTCTTTGTCTCATGGCTCAATAGGAGACCAATTTACCATATCCAGGGGTAAAGCGCCAAATAACCAACTTCTCTTCAGACTCTTTCCATGCTTCATTTGATACACCTTATATGACTTTTACACCATCAGGGGAACAAAAGAAAAGGGCATAAAGATTAACATTTGTTGTTACCAAATTTGGAGCATTTAAAGTTGCCATTGTATATCAGCAGCATGACCAAAGATCCATAGGTTGCCATAAGTACCGACAAAGAAAGGATTGTTTGAGTAACTTTGAAAAAAATTAACTCAATCAAAGAAACAGAATTTGGTCATGATTTCTTTTTGGACCTTCAATAACTTTGTTTTCCAGTTTAAATCTAGATAGCTTAGCAGAGACCACACATATACCAATAAATTACATCAGATTTTAAACTTTTGTAACTTTATTGTGAAGATGCTTGCAGAGAGGCTGTAGCTCAGTGGTATGTAGTTGGTCAAACCTAAAACACGGGTTCAAACCCAGGTCCTGCAGTCACATGCCAAAGAGCACTTAAGCAAAACACTTGACCCCAAACTGTCCTCAATGGCTTTTCCATCTGTGTATGAATGGGATTAGTTAATACTGAAGGTGCTAGCAGCGTCTGTCATCAGTGTATGAATGTGCTGTCAATGAGTAAATGTGACTAGTGATGCAAAATGTCATTGAGGCACCAAAAAAACAATAGAGGCACAGTCTGTTTCATCATTACTAAACTGGTTTCTGATTACTGTTGCTTACACGTACAGGCGCCTGTGATGTTTACGGTCTTTTTGTACCCAAACTGCATGAAGCAATTTTGAAATCTAAGCAAAAATAAACCACTATGATACAGCTGAGAGAAAGGCTTACTCATACTTTCATGATTTCTTCCAGAGTTATCAAGGTTTCACAATATGGACTCTCGAAACTGGATATGGGTTCACTCTGGTTCATTAAAATAAAGATATGATGAAAACAATACCACTACTATTAGATCCCATTTACAGACAACCAGAAATAACTGTCTGGTAATGAGAATTCAACATTAAAACATTAATTCTTAACATAACTTACACACAGGACAATCAGGCTTAAATCATCTTTGGTGCAGCATCCATGACAAATGTGCAAAAACCTGGATACAGGATGCAGCATCAACAAGATGTCAAAAATACTGATTAGGAGATGTTAAAAATTTGAAAAGATGCATTTTCTGAGCAGTCAGAAAAAATCTAGCCCCTCAAATTCAATATACAATAACATTATTCAAAACAATAGCTCTTCATCAGCCTTCTTATAGCAAAAAAATAACAACAGCTGCGTTTCTTCAAAAGATAAAAGCGAGGATTGTGGCTGAGGAACTCACAGAGGTGTCCATTATTCAACAGTGTGAATAATGTTACAATTTCCGTTTCAGTTTTGTGATAAATTTCAGTGTGGGAAGTTCTGAAAAACTGTCTCATGATGGCATAAAAACTTTTTATCAAAGTTTAAGAGGTCTTTTGAAATTAGGTGTTTCTTGCAATATTTAGGTTTTGCACGGTTCTAGGTGTAATGCAGCTACTGAACTGGGTGTTTTCCTTTATATCAAAGTTCAAAGATTAGCCTTGTTATATAAAATACGTATGAATCTGAAAAGTTGCATTGATAGTCAATTTAGACAAGATCAACAGGATTTTTGCCAGAATGTTTATGTCAGTGTTTCTGTCCATATTTAGCTCTGTCTTGTAAGAGCTTTACAGTGGATTCACTCTTAAAACATAAATTAGCCAAACATCTAACACTTGAAACTGTTACTATCATCACTACTGCCTTTGGTTTGAATTACTTTGTAGAAATTTGCAGCTAATGGTCATTAATTAACAACTCCAAAGACCAGCTTTAGATGGAAACTCATAGGAATGTATCACTTTTTAAGGATTGATATGATGTTAAAGATCAGGTTTTTTCATGTATTGTTATTATGACTAATTAGATTTAATTACCACAGTTTGTATGTTGAAGTAGAGTTTAAAAGTTTAGTGTGTAGATACTGGAATGAAGCGCTTTACTTTTTCTTCACCTGCAAGATCACTCTCTCAATCTCTCTCAGATCAATCAAAAGAGATTTTTTTTGTTTTAGCAAAGAGATCAAGAAGAAACCAACCTGGGCCACTGTATCAGAGGAGAGTGACCTGTTGACTTTGATCTGTCACATCTCATTTAGTGTGAAGATTTATGCCTAACCTCCATCTGGGAACCATCTTACAGGGACTATACTGGGTGGGTGAAGTTCTCTTGTTATCGTTGTGTCTACAGGCAGGACAAAAAAGGAGGAGGGGAAAAAGTCCTGTCATGTTTTCACAGATGAGTCATAAACTGGCAAAATTGAGAGGAGGGGACTCATGATGCCCCTTAATGGCTCTTCAGTTAAAAGCTGAGTGACCGAATATGTTTGAGCTGCAGCCACTTTTAAGCTCAGAATGAAATAGCCCAGAAGAAAATATTCACTGTGTCAGATAATTTGATTTACTGATGGATTAAAAGGGTGGATGTTTATGCCAAAAAATCTGAACACTAAACTTTTTTAGTCTCAGTATTTATAATTAAAGGCTTGTGGGAGGATCAAGACCCCTGAGCTTTAATGGAACTGATGTGGTCACTTTATTCTTTCATAGGTCCACAGTCTAAATATACACAGCCTCCATTCAAACATCTGCTAAATTATGATAGGTCATTTAATGATAATGTAATATATTATGTCTCTATCACAAAAGAGACTACCATGGAGAAGAGTCTCCCATGAAAAATGAAAACTACTATTTTTATTTTTTAAGTTTGTCATGTAGTGCAAGCAGTATCAGTGATACCGCTGATGACAAGTAATTGTTTTAATGTAATTATTCTTAATAATGTCCCTGGAGAATTGACACTTAAGGACCCAAGTTTCAATTTTTAATTATCTTGTGAATTGATTATTTTATTGTTCATATTTATCTTTTGATGCATGAACATTAACATTTACTCTTGTGACAAAAAATGGGATGTTTGATACAAATAAGCATCAGAAACTATATGAGAAGCTGCTTTGTGGTTTTGGGGAAGCTACAACATTATTCTTTCATAGCTGCATTTGCTTTAACAATCCAAAAAGAGTCTACATTTCACTGTTTTATTACAGTGTAAACATATTACAGGTGATAATGGCCAACTTTAAATCTTCTCATTTGATGTGTTTTTCTTACAAAACACAAAGAAGGTGTGTGCTGGGGATGATATATACATGTTATATGGGAAGATGTTTGGGTGTGTGACCTCTGGATTCCTGCTTCTGTACTTGTATTTGTGTGTAAGTGGTCTGGTTGCCTTTCTCTCATCAGAATATGTTGGCAGGTCGGCTGCTGGGCTCCCTTTAGTAGATCCTATCAACTGTCTGCAGGGTTTTCCCTACAGGCAGAGAGAACAGGCTTTAATGCCCTAAAAACAAGCCTGCTGTGGACTGTGGATGGACAGAATAAATGACTGGTAACATTAGAAGGGGCAAAGTATGTTGTGGAGGAAAAATACTCTGAGGGGTGAGAGTGAAGACAAGAAAAACGACCAAAATGATGGAGTCTTTTAAGTGAAGGCCTGTCATGTAACAGGAAGCAACAAGATGAGAGCTTTCAGAATTTTTGAGTGTCTCAAGATATAATGTGTTCAAAATGTCCGACTGACTTTTATCTGAGGGAGATGTTTGTTTTAGACATTTTCATGTTAGTTATTGTATATTTCAAAACTTTTCACACCACATTCTGTTTAAACTGATGCTAAATCTACAGATGTCTACATGTCCATACGTAAACATCAAAGCTATCAGCACTTCAGAGCACTTTTTCTTAAGCCAAGTCCTGACTTGTGGCATGTGGTTGCTTACACCAAATTAGTTATACATGATCTAAGAATGTTCACTTTTGTATTTTAAGACAAAATACTGACTAAATTTTCAAGAAACTTATCCAACACTGAGAAAGTCCATTATTGTTGCTGTTTTTTTATTTTTCAAATGTTCCATCTCCATTAAAAGTGATAAAAAAAAATAATGATCCTATCATTTGTACTGCTTTGAGCCATTCACAGGTGAGTGCCAATTCTCAGCATCAAGAGGAAATAGTGTGAGGTTTGCATAGCTCAGTTGAAATCAGGCGCACAGATGAGCATCCTCAGCTTTTACAACACTCAAGTGTTGGCTTTTGTTAATATTTAACCATGGCAACAGTGTGTAGCTCCTAATTTAATCACACAACACTGCAGTCTTTTTGGTTTTGGACTGAAAACACAGGTCCAGAAACAGGCGTTCTCTGTCTGATGCAGGATTATGTTGGCTGTGGAAGTCCAAACACTCTGTCAACTATTGTAGCTCCAGCAGTTTAAAGAGAAAATGCTGTCTCTGTCCCACCTGCCAGACTCTTAGTTCTGGCCAGACTGGAAGCAGAGAGGAGGACCCCTGCTGATACTGGCTGTCCAATCTGCTGGGGTCATGACCTCTGCTCTGTCCCGTTAGTCTACGGATCCAATTCTCCTGTTGCTTCAGGCCTGGTCTCGATCCATGATGCTGATCTTGTATGTGAGTTTACCTCAAGGTACCGAGAAACCACAACATTAATGTTTACTATGTCTGTGTGTGGCGTTTAAATAAAAGTTGTGTGTGTGCCAAAGCCAACAGATTTGTTCCTGATGTGCCAGGCATACATCCCATTAAGCCCTCGGAGCCCATAGAAAATTTACATTACAAAGACGGAATCCTTTCTCATTTGACTGTGCAGGTTTTACGGAGTGAATCGCCTCAGAGCAGAACAAACTGCAGATTTAACAAAGAGCCAACTCACCAAAATGCTGCTGTTTGCTGAGTTGTTACTATCAAAGCCCCAGCTCCAAGATGTGTGTGAGCCAAAACGACTGTAATTTGCCAAGACTGAAAAGCTCAACAGAGGAACATGTTCTTTAAAACGCTGCCATGTAACTCTGGTGTTTTCAATTTATCTCTTTTTTTTCTCTCCAAGTCATCTTGGCTCCAAAAATCCTCAACAAAATCAGACAAGTCAATTTAAAAACTGACCCCTTAATTCTGCATCACCAGGGGACTATTGAGGAGGGAGGGTGTGGCAGGGAATGCCATTAGCTGGTCTTTTACTCCAAAAATCTCAGAACTGATGTCATGAAAACTGTCACATCCAGATGAAGTCTGTGTGAGCAGTCGGTTGTTAGATGAGAACACCCGGATTGTAAATAACTGAAATCAGTTCACTCTCATGCATCTGCACAGAGTCATAGGCACTTCTGAAATACTATGAATGCTTTAAGACAGTAAGAAAGCAGCTAATTATTCCACTTTTATTGAAAACATTTGTTTGTGCTTCTTCTGCATTCCTTGTTTCTGTAGCTGTTTCAAATTCTCTGTTCCCACTGGAGATGGGAATAGAGAACGTGTTCCTGTTAAGAATCGATAAAAGATCATTCAATCCATTGACATCAATAGCATTGATTCTTTACATGATGCTGGAGCAGCCAATCCTTATGTCGACTATTTATTCAGCTCCAGCTTCTTTTGCTCAGCAAATAAATGACAGTTCAACTCTGATTTAAGATTTCCTGCTTGATGCTGTAAAACTAAACCAAAGAAATACATTACTTTCTCACAATAGAATCATATTTACTACATTCAACATGTTATACGTCCAAAAAACAAAAACCATATAGTTACATATAGAATTTCAACTTTCACCAAAAAAACATATCACCATAATTTTTTGTGGACAATACTCAAAACTCAAAAATGTCAAAATACTAAGAGGTAAACATTTTCCATACAGTAAAGACTCATGGCTGACTTCAGTTTAACTACGGCAAGCTCGAGGTTCCAAACAGCTTCAAGTATTTTTTGATGGCCTTCTTAAGTCAATAGCATACGATAAAACAGTACATTGATGCCACTTGATGTGCATTTTTTCATTTATTGTTAGTGATTTAGGTCTGGAGATATCTAAATCCATTGACCAATTTCATATTTATTTACTAGCAAATTCAAAGAACTGTTATTGACACAGAAGCTACTTTTTTACACAGAAAATTCACTGGAAGAACTGGCAAGAGAATCAACAAAGAATCTATTATGGCAAGGCTATCAATTAAGTCTTGTAAATACTGATCCTTAGTTCCCACTCTGCTGGTTGAGTTTTCACTGGTGGATAGCACACTTTTTATTGTCTTATTTTTCTCTGTTGATGAAGTCATCTAGGATCAGTGTTTCTCACACTGTCAGCCACATTTTATCAATTTAACTCTGTTTACTCCCCTTGGCTGAAACTTAACTCTTCAATAATAGGCTCCCATGAGCGATGTTCTTGATAGTGACCATAGTTATGTGTATACTTAAAATTCCACAACCATCCCATGCATTTGTTGCATCCATACTTCAGGGCAGTTTCACCCCAGCACTTGCTCTCATCTAGCCCTATAAAAGCATTATTACACACAAATGTGGTGGGACCACAAGCCAGTGGTTACTTTGCGTCCATGAAACGTCTCATCCAATTAGAGTTTGAGCTGTTGATGCCCGTCCCTTCCTACAGCCTCCTGTTCTTAGCACAGGAGCAGACAACTGCCCAGCATCAAAAACACACAAAGTCTCACACACTTGAATGTGGCACCAGCTCTCCAGCCCGCCCTCTCTTTTCTCAGCATCCCATAATGCATACAGTAAACACATGTCCAGTTACATACAGGAGCTGGAGCCATGGCAACAGGGTCAGATACAAACCATCCACTCCACAAATATATGAAAGAGAAGAAGAATTCAATGTGCTTGTCAAGCAGGAAATGAAGAGCAGAGGAGGTGGAGGGGCAGAGAAGGAGGAGGCAGCCATTTTTTGCCGCCTTTTGTTTAGAAAAGCATCCATTGAGTGGCGTTTGGTGTCATGCCAGATTCTCTCCTCCACAGACGGGCACAAAGTAAACTGGATTAGTCACTGAGAGGCCTTTCTCCTGTAACTGACAGCCTAGGAGAGCTGAAAACTTCAAACACATTCAGGACGTTTCTACCTAAAGCCCAGACGCTCATTCACATGGAAATGCCTTTATCATAGCTCTCTGCCGGCATGCACAGCTTTCTGACTGTATGTGCTGTATATGTGAAAGAAGAACGCAAGATTAAAATGGTCGAGAGGCAGACTGAAAGACGAGCACTCTCCAAGTTTTGTTCAGCCAAGACGTCCTGGTCTTCAATCCTCAATTTCGTCTAGACGCCTACAAGACTACTGCCCTCTGAGTGCTACATTGTTGAGTTTCTATTTGTATTTTTTTCATCTTTGCGAATGAAACGTGCCTGTCTTCAAGATTTCTTTTTCATATCTGTTTGGTTTGTTTGTTATTTTTCAACTATCCAGCTAATTTTGATGATGATTTGTTTCAATGCAATAAGTTTGTTTTATGAAGACAGAAGATGAACTTGATTCATTTCTACAGCAGAGGTCTTGAGAATTAAATGAGTGACCTCAGCATTGCTCAAATGGATCAAATATTGGATTGCATCCACTCAAGCTATATGGTTCCAAAATAATCAAATGTCTGTCCTGCATCAGCACAGATTCTGACAAAGATATGGCTATAGATGTGTATATATTGAGACAAACCTTCTGTTTGCACTTTGCCTTCATTCAGTCTGTATGTTGACATGTTTTCTGAGGGTTACAGATACACACTGCAAAAACTGAAATCTGAGCAAATCAATCTTTTTTTATTTAAAAAAAATGTCTTATTATTTTCAATATGAGACACATTCAACTGACAAGTCCAGAAAATTTTCTTATCCCAAGTAATTTTAAGTCAAAACTGAGGTCTGAGTTGCTTGTTACAAGTCAAAAAAACCTGCTAATGGGATAAAAAAAATTTGCGTCAAGTGTCTTGAAACTGGAATTATGTCTCAACAAAAAACTTTTGTCTTGAAATATCTCGAAATTATTATTTTTTTTCTGGATTTGACAGTTGAACTTGGCAAATATCAAGAATAAGACAACTTTTTACCAAAAACAAGACATAGGGACTTGCTTATGTTTCAGTTTTTGCATTGCAGTGCTGCTAGAAAAGGCGGGAGCAGCAATGACCTGTGGGAGTGATGCAAACACAAAGAGCATAATACTGGAAAGAGAGTGATCTTCCAAAGAAAAGATTGTGAAGATAGTTTAAAACTACCAGCATCTCTGTGTTAGATGATGTTACTGAGCCCAGGTAAATGCTGTCAACACTCCCAATTCCAGCAGCAGTGTAATAATGCTTCACCTCAACTTCCTCTACCTTGTGCTTGTATTTACTGCTTACCTGGATAAAACAGGGACATTTTCAGGAGTTTTGGTGCATGAAATGTGCAAAACAAGTTTCAGAAAGTCATTGATCAAACCTGACTAAAGGACTTTAGAGTTTGATGAAAATGTGTGTGTCTGTGTGTGTGTGTGTGTGTGTGTGTGTCTGTGTGTCTGTGTGTCTGTGTGTCTGTGTGTCTATGTGTGTGTGTTTTCCCCCTGTGAGACCAGCTGCTAAGGCTCAGGGAAAAAAGTGTGAACTGATAACAGGGATCCCCAAAAGCACATCACACACTCACAAACTCACACCCGTCCCCCTCTCTCTAACCCCCTACATACTCACCTTAAACCCTCCAAAACCTTAATGCTGTTCACGAGGCTTCAAATCAGGGAAAAGGAAAAAAAATTCTTCATTTGAGCTAAAACATAGATTTTTGACTATGACTTGTTTATATTCTGCAAACCTGCTCAGCCACTCCACAGCGTGATGTGCAGTTTCTCCTCAGCACTTTCTTCTCCCTAATCCATCATCTGAGACATTTGATGTCCTTGAGAATTTTCCACATGCTGATGAATGTGTGTTTACATGTCACATTTTTCGCCTCTAATGCAACCCCGGCTGTGATGCTGAACTGCTGTTTATCTAAGCTCAGTGGAGGGAAACCTTTCATCTGCTCTGCCACCATAAAATAAAACTCAGCACCAGACTCAAACTGCTGGACAAACACAATAAACTCTGGATCACAGAGCGGCCTTTAAACAGAGATCTCAACAGGAAGGAACACAGATCTGCTGTCACGTTGGGAGATTACTGAAAAGATTAGTCTGTGTTTATTTGGGTTCATTTTAACAAGGAGGGGTATTAAATACTTAAATAATGTGTGTTTGTGTCTGGTTTAAGTGCTTTTACACACCTGCTGTTGAAAGATCCTTTCTGAAGTGACGGAGTGTGTATTTTGTGCTCATACTGCAGAAATATGTGTGTTTAAATGTCCGTTTTGGGGAATTTAAACTAACTTCTCTCACCATCTCAGTCTAAGCACATTTCCTACAAAGCAGGAGCAGCATCCAACACAAAAACAGGTGATTTTGTCGCAGGGTAGAAAACAATCAAATTCTTTCCTGCCCACATTTAGACCCTCATTAGCTCCCATTCAACCACATCCTCGTTCTAACTGATGGGATCAAGGTTGAGTTTTACAAGAAACGTTTACTTTAACAATGAAAATAAAAAAGTTTATTGCCTATAACATATTTTACTAGTGTCATTGCTCTATTTTGTGAGATCTTGCATGTGTGGATGTGATGGAGAACAAACACCCATCTGCTCTCCATCACATCCCTCATCTTGGCGGCCGTTTCTGCGAGCTCGTCTATCAGGACTGATCCACAACAAAGCCCCAATTGCCTGAAACCCTATCCAGGGACATGAAACACTGACCTTTGACCCCACCTGTGATATAAGTGGCGGTGTTGTCCCATAGCTTGGCGGTAAACACGCCAGACATATTCCGCTGGCATACGTGGCGGCCGTGCTCCTGCGGCGTGTTAGCAGTAGAGCAGCTAAAATACTTGTGACATTTGTTTTTGCCTCTCGGTAAACACAACTCTCAGTGCTGATGAAAAGATTGACAAGGTCTGAGGTGGGTTGGGGAGTTTGGGGTTTTATCTGGGCTTGTTATCGTTGCATGAAACTTTATACGAATTTATTTTTCACTGCCAAACATCTCATCGTAGTAACGTTGCATTCATGGCAGAAACCGAAACATCACTGTAAGTTGAAGGTGCAGAGGTTTAGGTTTGCTCTTGGGAGCTGCACTGAATCATTTCAAATCTAATGAACCCACATCTGTTTCCCAGGTCCGCTTAAAAACTGTGGTTCTATAAAACCCCCAGAATCTGACACACAAATAATCACATTAAAGGTTTACGTTATCTTGAACTTTTCTTTTAAAACCCAGATAGTTTTGGTTGCTTATGTTTAGGGATTTCTGTTAGCAATTGGTGTTTATAACTGGAAATCCACGTCAGGACTTCAACTTTGGCAGAATCTGACTCATTTTCGTTATTGTGCAGGTAATTATTCCACAAAATGAGACATTTAACTTTACTGCTTAATCCCACAGAACGCTTTGCACGTTTCCAATCTGTGTCACATTTTCCTCACCCTGACAGTAAGAATTTTGAACACAGGGAAACTTCTGAAAGAGAGCTCAGCCCAGGGCGGCAGGCTTTGCAAAATCCCAAGACAATAACAGAGCTCAAAGAAACAGTCATTTCAAATTAAAACTAGTCCAATAATTTGGCAGGTTTACTATTCAGGGTTTATTTGGTGTTTTGCTTTTAATTTTCTGTGCATCTTCCATGAGGAAGTGTCTAAAGATTTCTTGAGGATTAACGGGAGAGAGCATTGTAACCTTGGGGCACTAGAATCAAGGATTTATCATCTCCTTTAACACCTAAAGTATGGTTTT
The DNA here is from genome assembly GCA_008086565.1 of Thalassoma bifasciatum. Taxonomy (NCBI): domain Eukaryota; kingdom Metazoa; phylum Chordata; class Actinopteri; order Labriformes; family Labridae; genus Thalassoma; species Thalassoma bifasciatum. Next base: position 30,989 of record RPOG01000043.1, read on the forward strand.
TTTTTTCATATTAGCAGAGTATTGTATTGGCACTTTTTAACAAAAGCTGTTTCTTTGGAATTCCTATAAAAAATCTTCACGGTGCGGTCCGTTGATTTTCAAGGAAAAGAAATGAAACTGTTTTGGAAATTCTTCCAGAACAAATGAAAAAGAAAAAAACAACATCTTGAAACATCTGGCTGCAGACCTTTTGGAGTTATTGCTGAAATCTTTCCAACAACAAAGTAAAGATTTCTGAATGACACATTTTTATCTACATCATTTTTAATTCCAGAGAAAAATTTAGGCACAAAATTGAAGTCTGTTTTATTTTTTATTGCACAAATTGGTAAAACTGTTGTTAAAAATGAATTAAGAGCAGTATTTTCGTAAATAAAGCAAAGTAAAGTCTGCACCGTTAACTTGCTCTTTGTCTCTCTGCAGCTCTGCTTTCACCTCCTCTCCGTAATAGCAGATGTACTGGTTTACTCTCTGGCTGACAGTTAACACCCTCGCAGGTTTACAGCTGGCTGCAGACCTCAGACCTGTGAGGGCTCTCTCAGCACACAGACATGGTACAGCTCTGTAAACTGCAGGGAGGAGTTTCAGTGTATAAACTGACAGGCGCTCTTTAGCAGCGTATGGTTTTATTAGTGCTGCTGCTGGTGGAGGTAGGGGGCTGAAGTCTAGAGTGGGGGGTAAATCACCCCCAACAGCTCTGTCAGTGAGGGCGTCAAGTTGTGGTATGAAGAGCAGTTTCAGTTCAGCAGCTGCAGGATTCAATGCAGCAGAAAGGAGTGTGAGACAGAAACACGCATGATTGCATGCATGTTTGTGGACACACAGACACACATGTACAGATGTGCACAAGCAGATACTACACCAACAGTACTTCTCCATGTACACACACACATCTGTATCCTGTTTTATTGCTGCTCACCGCTTAATTTTTTTTCAGGACAATTTAGAAGTCCTCTATGGGATCATCAGAAAGAAAAATACGATCCACAGAAACTTAAGGGCTTACATCTGTGTCTGGAAGCTTTTATTTTCTCACAACCTGTTACTACACCCACTCTGATTTTGCTGTGATAGCTAAAGGAGACATGATTGAATTCATACATTTAAGCACAGCAAAATCAGAGTCATATGATGTGATCAGGAATACATGTGTAGATTTACAAACCATATGGGTTATGAAAGCGCGTATGCAATCCAACCATCATTCATAGTTTTATCGTAGACTTTTATCTGTGATGAAAGTTTGTTGAAACATCTAGCTTTTTCTTTAGTGGTACTTCAAGAAATAAGATATTCATGTGATTTGCAAGATATTAAAATGAGAAGTAGATAATCTCACTTTCTCAACCCATATTATATTTCCCTAAAGAAAAATATTATAGTCTACATCTGTATTTATTTAGTTCATTCATTCATCCAGCTGTCAGTGCTGTGTCTCCAGATATTAAGTAAAAACCAAAATTTGTCCACTGCTATCAAAATTTAAAGGGAAAACAACCATAATAGAAAATTAAGCCTATCATATTTATTATATTTCCTATTATATTGCACTGCTTCAAATCATATCATTTAAAGTGTATCATATCATATTGCATCACATTGTGTCTCAAATCTCATCCCATCAAAAAGGATGACATTGTATCAAACAATTCTTATTTAAAGGGACTGGGATGAATTTCTAAGTGATCTTTAAAAAGTCTCACATCTAAATATATGCCTGATGATGATTTCAAATGACATCCTCAGCGCTAAAATAGGCTAATCCCTAACTTTAGACTCAGACCAAACACCACCTGCCAAAGTTTAGCAGTGAAAAGAGAGATCTGTGTCCCTCTCTGCTGAAAATGATTTTTGTGATTTATTTCGTAGTAATAGTGGACACTGAAGCTTGACTGTCTAACAGAGAAGGGACAGAAGAACAGAAGGAAGCTTAACAGGAGAGAGATGGAGCACAAGCTGAAGGCTAAAGCACAGGCTAAGCTGTTTGTGAAAATTTTCATTCCAACCTACATGCAGCAGTTATACTGTAGTGGTCTGTTTAAAATTGAGAGTCTATCAATAAAGTAAAAAGTGATAATACGTTTGGTCTGCCCAGTAGATGAACACTGGTGGGACATGACCAGAATTCATTAACATTCCTTGGTAGCATATTGTATTGTACTGTATTTTATTTTTTCTTGCATTGCAGGGTCATGTAGGACACCAAAGATTTTTTTAAAAAAAAGATAAATCAACAGAAAAACAAATTTAAAACTGAATTAAAAAATGAAGCTATTTCATTCAAGTACTACTTATAATACTGATGTTTAAAAGGTGCTTTTTTTCATGTTTCTTTGTAAAAATCAGTTACACATTTTTTTTCTTATAGGTATCACACCGACACAATACATTCAAATGTCCGAAAATAAATGACTAAAATGACATTGTTGGTGTTGTAGTAGCTGAAAGCAATCTTCATGAGATTCTATGAGTCTTCAGCAAAGAGGGATTTAAACCTATTACATGTCTCGTGAGGTTCAGAGTTGATAATGATTTCACATTCTACACGCATATTAGAAAATATAAGTGCTGAATTGTCCCTGGTGATAATTAAATTGAATGACTTCATATGCAACATCAACATTCATGACAATTTATATTCCCCACAGCCCAACACAGTTCGCTGAATATCTACAGCTGTAAAGTCTAAACTGTCCTTTAATAGTTTCATCACAGACAGTGAAACCGACGTTAAGCCCAGAGGAGCCCAATAAAGACATGAACCAGGCGAAGACGATGGGAGCGGAGCCAAATGAGACAGACAGAGAGGAGAGAGAGAGAGAGAGAGAGAGAGAGAGAGAGAGAGAGACTGTAAACAATAACACTCAGCCGAAATATACAACAATATTAGTCCAACAGCAGGGAGCTCTCTCTGTTTGTGTGTGTGGCAGGTGGAAAGGAGAGGCAAAGAGAACAGACCAAAAAGGGAAGGAGGAGAAGAGAAAGGTGTGACAAAAAGTGATAAAAGATGAGTAAAAAGACAAAAAGTGAGAAAAAAGAACAGGTGAAGATGCAGAAGATTGAACGAAAAGAGAGACAGAGGGACAGAATTCCCTCCAGACTTTCTCCTTGAGTCCCAGCCAACACTTTTACAATCGAGGAAGTCTCCCCTGCCTCGCTGCTGCTCCCTCCTTCTCCTCCCCCTCCTCTCACCTCCTTTCCTCTCATGCTGGGACCCCCCCTCCTCCTCCTTCATGAGAAAGTGGGACTCCCTCCCTCTTCCTCACTCTCCCTCGACTCTCTCTCCCATCTGAAGCTATAACACAGCGCAGAGTGGAGCTGGCAGGCTCAGTTGTGCCCTGGATTGTAGCAGAGACACAGCGAAAGAGAGAGAGAGAGAGAGAGAGAAGGGTGAGAGAAAGAGAGAAAGACCTCCACCATGGATGTCAAACTGCTGGCACTGATGGCTGCTCTGCTGGCTGTGGCCACACATGTACCGACAACCAACGGTGAGTCTATGAGGAGGATGGGAAACTGAGAAATGTCTGAAATTTTAAAGACTTAATGGTTTTATAAAGTGTGAGGGTTTTCTGCATTGAGAATCGATAACGTCTGAAGATGCTGAAGTTTGGATGTTCCTTTAATTCTATCATTTGTTCTTTTATTCTAATTTTTGTGTATGTCATTTCTGGATTTAATCTGTATTAGAGCTCCAGGTGTCTGCAGTTACACAAATATATATTCTGGCAAAAACTCAACTTGTGATCCTGTTGGTAGTTCTCGTCTTGGTTTGTTCTCTTGGATTTTGATGGTTGGATGAGTTTTATTTGTTGCAGACATGAAAAATACCTATTCATCCATTTTCAGAACTTTTCTTCTTTGAACTACAGTCCTTTTACATAGTGCTTTAATTTCTTTCTAACAGTTGAGCTCTTAATTTTGAGCCTGAAAGACTTGGTTACCTAATGACTGGTTTTCTTTCCAAACTGATTCATTTATTCGTAATTTCCCTGAATACTCACTGATAAGCTGGAAAGTCTTGGTTGATAAACTGATAGTGGATCCAAAGCAAATAAATCTGTGAATATTTTCAGATTTAGGTGGGGAGTATTTGTAAGGACAGGGAAGAATTCAGCCAAGAATTACTCTGATAAAAAAGTGTTGTGCCATTAAATGCTTAAATGCATTAAATTTGTATCTGACTTTTTCTGTGGCTGCAAATTAAATATCTTTGGTGGTCTAAGACAAACTAAGGTCTGATGAAGATATCAGCTATTGCTTTGGGAATGATGACATTTTTTTATGAGGCATATTACTAAACTGACACAATGGTATCAACTCAGCAGCAGATTGTTGCAGTATTTATTCTGTCGTTTTTAATGTAATTGTAGATTTTTGTCACTTTAAACAATTTGATTGGATTGCAATGAATTCAGATTTTGAATTGGTGAAAATACAGTCTGTGTATGTAAGTTGGGGACTACAATCCACCTTGTATTGGAGGAGACTGTAGTTCCCACAGTGACCCCACATTAATCCCCCCAACATGTTCACCTTATAGGGGACACGCCGGGGTGTCGAGTCGCCTGGCTAGCGTTATGCTAAGCTTGTTGTTTCAGCCCGGGCAAGACCCCTGCTTGCATATTAAAGAGTTGGCCTTAAATGTGTGTATTTGTCTTTTCCCTTTGCTTTCTTTTAATTAGTTTCTAATTAGGGATAAACAATGCGCTGCTGATAGCGCTGGATGCTCACTTGTGGCCTCAGCGCTGCGTGCTGCATAATGATCTTTTAATTAGCATGACAAAAAGAGGCTGTAAGGGTGTGAGTCATAGGGATGATATTACCCAGGATTTAGCCATTTGTGGCAGGACATTTGGTGCAGCGATAAAAGCATATTCATCAACAGGGGTTGTGCCGTATCACAAAGCAAAGCTGCGTTAGTTACCCCAGATGCTTTCTATTTGGTTCAGCTATGTTTATATGTGCAGGAAGTAGCTGATCCAGAAAACAAGTTGTTGCAATTCACTCAATATCTGCCAAAACTGCATCTGCTGGCTGACATTTTATAATCTGTGACACACTGCAGCTCTGGTATTTTTTCTTCTGTGTGTGTGTTCTGAGTGGCAAGAAGGATCTAAGCAACAGGGATTGAAATGAATTCTAACTTTTATTGCAATGTTTTTCTCTGCATCACTTCACTGGTATTTTAACAACCACCATCATTTTTATAACTTTGAAAGAAAGCTGAAAACTCTGATCAGTTTACAATTCCCAGTCCTCAGGGTATTAGTGAGCATCGGGGTCCTGTGGGCCCCTACAGGCCTCCATGGAGGCACAGCAGTGATTTGTAATCATTTTAAGAATGTACTCGAGGTGATTTCCTCTTAGGACTCTGATGCTGTTGGAGCCGCAGAGTGTTCCCCATACAAGAGGCAAATATTGGAAATTGAATGTAAAGGACCCTTCTCCTTTGGAGTGGCCTGGCTGAATGCTGCAGGAGTGAAAAGCTGAAATTCAGTGTGTGTGAGGCAACACTGGGTTAATCTCTTTTTAATGAACATGTTGTTCACAGCAATAGCAGATAAACTCATAGGTTCCCATACTTTGTAAGACTTGTTACAGTAGATTAGACATTCTTTTATTTTATTCACTAGGCGAAGTGATGCAGAAAGGGTATGTGAAATTCAGAGGGAGTTACGGTGTTAGAAATCTAATCTGATCCAGTTTGATGATAAATTTTAAATCCTGGTTTGATCTAAAAGAACCTCTTTGTGATTCATGAAAAAGAAAATCCTTTGAAAGGCGATTTAGAGAGCCTAGCATTGAGCCCACATTTCATCTGCAACTTTATCAGAGAGCATGAAATAAGATCTGCACATTTAGTGTAAATTAGCAAAGTGCATTTAAATTTGAACAATCATGGGGAAAAACTTTAAAGCGCAAAAAAACCTTTACATTCAGTATCTTTCAAATAAATAAGAGATCTTAGTTTTATCAGTATAAAGAATCAAAGAGAATAATTAAACTTTGTTTTTCTTTATCAAGTCTTTTAGTGCATATCTCTGGGGCTTCAGACCCTGTTTCCACTTTACTCAGTGTGGTTTTTCAAAATGCATCTTCACCCTTTGTGATATCACTTCCTCTTTTATCCACATGTATGCTCATCAATAAATGTCCTTGTGTGTTTGCAGCAAAGCCCATCAGTCTGGTCGAGCGCTGCTGGTGTCGCTCCACCCTCAACACCGTGCCTCAGCGCTCCATCAAAGAGCTCAAGTTCCTCCACACACCCAACTGCCCCTTCCAAGTCATGTGAGTACCCGAGAGAGTGATTACTGCAGTGATTTACCTGAAAATGTGTCATATCAGAGTTTCAATCTAATAGATTACAGTGTTTGAGGGAAACGCAGCAGCTGTGTTGGCTGCAGTTTTGCCGCTCACAGAGAAAAAGACTCTGGAGACTGAGTGGACTTTGGATTGATGTACATACCTTTGTAAAGTCACAGGATTGTTTATTAGGAACTTGCTTGTGGGTAACAGTTTTGCATTCATCCACATGTGCTGACCTGGACAAAGGAGTTGCAGTGAGACCCCTTTGACATTTTATTTTATTTGCAAGAAACATTTTCTCAGACTCCTACAGAGTATTTCTCATCACGTCATATGTTTTGCGCATGAAAGGGAATTTTTTCATCATGACTACTTTATGGTGAAAAGGAGAAAAAGACAACGCAACAGACTGGTTGAGAGGCATTAAATGCTAGACTTGGAGATGAATCCTTGGATTATATATTAAAAACAGCTAAACTAAAAGACTCAAGGAAGTGGAAGTAAAAAATGTATACCTTCTGGATATGTAAATTTGAAAACAATCCACTAAATAATGTAAATTTGTGAAAAACTGCTTAATTTAAATCTATCAAATATCATTCGCTAACTAGTACGATTTAAAAAAAATAACTAGAAATGAAATAAAGTAAGGGGACAATTTCAAAAAATATTGAAAAGAATAAAAAAGATCAAACCGAACTATCACATAGACGTTTCAAATATTAAAAACTAAGAGCAGCAAAGCATCTAAAGCAGAAAGTATCAAGTAGTAACAATTGATAGGTCCCGGTTTGCAGTTAAAACATGTGACATATGCACTGAGGTTATCACCCACATCACTATAGCATGACTTCTTGATATGTGTCATCTCTCTCTCTTTATTTCCTATACTTTCTGTCTTTCTGTAGCTGAAAAATATCGCAAAATGCTGCAAAACTACTGAAAAAAAGAATCAAAAAAGCAGAAAAAGAACAAAAACTGTGAAAACAGAGTCACTGTGGAACATACTTTCCATCTTATTTATATAATTTTTGCTGGAGTACAAAACGAGAGCTCATTTATTCCCCTCGTCTTTTTAGTCAACTTGCCCCAGAAAAGGTCTGTAATTTTGCTATTTTCTATGATTAAAGGCACTTTAAATGTAGCCTTCTTTGATTAACATCAGATTAGTTTTGATAATTGGACAATTTTAAGGTCTGTATGACTCCTTTAAGTTCCCAGTGCTTCATCATCCCTCTCTTTCACCAGCATGAGTACTTATAATAATATTAAGCACATAGTAGATACATTAAGGTTTGATGTGTGAAGTGTGGTGTTAATATCCTCCTATTCTTCCTGTAATGAGCGCCTGAGTTTAAAATAACACAGTCACTCAGAGAGAGGAAAGCGGTGACAGCCAGAGCTCGAGGGGCCGTTTATGTTTAGGAAAGGAAGCAATAATGAAAGGTCAAAGTGATTACCTTTGTGTTTCTGCTGACCCCTGTGTCCCTTGACCACCTATACTTTTACTTTTTTTATTTTGACTTAATCTGCCCAGTAACATGGACTGGAGCATATCAACTGAGAAGCCTCATTCATTTGTTTGCAATTGAAAACAGGATGGCAGAAGCCTCGCAGCCAAAAGGCTCAATAGCTGTGGGGCGTTCGCCAAATACAGAGAGGGCGGGGGTGCTGCTTGGTGTTGGGAGAAGGGGTGAACGAATGGCGAAAGGTCATGGAGGACACACGGACACAAACTCTCTCTAACCTCCCTCCAGAAATCTGCCAGAGGAGTCAAGAAGTCATTCAGACGAGCTGCTCCGATATCTCTATTGGGGCAGATGAAAGAAAGCCAGTAACACTAGCCCCCTTTCTCCCCCTCCTCCATTAACAGGCTGTTGGTATTAACTTGCTGTGAAGTAATTACTACCTGCTGCTCAAGGAACTCCAGCTCTCTAAATTCCAGCCAAGTCAATTAGGATTTGAGGCTCTCGGTGGGTCATCCAGACAAGCAGACAGATAAACAGGATGAAGGGAGACACATGAAAACATGGGCCGACCACCCCTGGTAGAATAAAAAAAGAGGGGGGAGAAGAAGAAGGAGAAGAAGAGGGGCATCCCCGCAGGAAAAGCAAACAGAGATCCTGTTACAGAGCTCTTAGCATCCTGACTCATATGTTAGTTTGAGGGATTTAGGGACTGATGCTCCTGAGCACCTCTTTAAAGTGTGGAGACCATTTGCTCACGTGTGTGCATGTAAATAGGGTGAAGAAAAGGGGAGGTGGAGTATTAAAGGGGTAACACGGCTGGAGAAGAATCAGAAGAGCAGGAATGTGTTTAATTTGCGACATTGTGTGATGGAGGAGACAGAGGAGCAGCAAAGCGAGACACCTCTCCGGTTGTTAAGTCTCATACAGGACCTTTTGCCACAGAGGTGTGAGATCCACATGTCTCAAGGGGGAAGAGACCCTGCTGTCTGCCCCCCCCCCCCAGCAGATCTGAGACCCAGCAGCAGTGTCTGATAACAGAACAAATCCTCTCCTAAATATTTGGCTCAGCTCTCCATCAACAGGACAGATAAGACTCGCAGAAACACACAGCAAGGGCAGAGCTGCTCATCACAAACTGCTGCAGTTTGGGCCTCAGGTTACAAACTGGATTATATTAGTATGATGTCAGAAATGTCTCCTTCAGGCATAAATGTGGAGAAAAGATCACTTATGTCCTTTGAGTACAGATTAGTGTTCAGGGTACTGACGTGTAGTCTCTACAGATGTCGGTCACACTGTTTGCTGTCCCTGAGTGAAAACAGAGCTGTGATTTTTCACCACAGACCACAAACCGAGTGTGTCTCCTGAGCTGTAATCCTCTGAATGTGTCGCAGGATGTGTCAGGGTTTTTGCAGATTATCTGAGGTGTTTCTGAGTTCAGCCCTCATAAACTGTTTCTGATATTCTCCTGACAGTGACCTCATATTGATGTATAACAGCGTTTCTCAACCTTGGGACTTCACGTGGGGTTGCCTGAAATGTTTAGTAATTGATGAAAAAAAATGACTGAACCAAGTATTATTCCTCGTAAAAATAAAAAAAAATGCACACATTCCAAAACAACTGTATTCTACACTTTCACTTTCTCAAATAAATCTAGTGAAAAAGATATTCAAAATAGATGCTACTTCAAGTAAATGGGTGAGCTGGTGCATCTTGATTGGCAGTCACAATCACGTGATTGCATATTTACAGCCAATTGAGTTCCCTTGCTTCAACCTGTATAAACACAAACTTGCAATCAGAAGGGAAAAACAGAAATCAAATGGAAAGATTTCTTGGGCTTGTACAGACAGTTCCAAAAGAAACCCAAACACTATGAGGGCATCTCACAGCCACATGAAGAAAAACATTTTCGCAAAGAGTACTTGAAATTTTCAAACTAAAACAACAAGAGTTTTGTCCCTTTTCCCATTGTTAACATAGAAAATCCCATTTGAAACCAGTGGTGTAGAAAGGGGGCAGTTGATAAACAAAATGCGCTTTAAAGTGTCCTCTTCGGAGACAAAATGTGCACTTAAATGTCTTCTCTGGAGCCAAAACAAATGCTGAAGTACCTTTCTGGGTGGGGAACTACACTAATCTGCCCCTTTGACTGGTGAAAACATTTAAAAATTTACCTCCTCGGACCCAAAACACACACTTAAGTGCCCTGTAGAGACCGAAACATGTACTCTTGGGAGCCAAAATGTGCACTGTATTTGCCTTTGTTTTCTTTCACCACTGCTCTCTAAATGTTTGTACACACCACTGGTTATGACAGTCATTGAGCAAGCACTGAAAGTGTCCTGGTGATGAGCTATGTCATAGGGTATGAAATTGCATACTATCGCTGAGACATTAATTCAAGAAAGAAAATTTCTTTGGGGTTGCTGGAAAATTGTGACATAAAAATGGGGCCTAAATAAGGTTGGGAACCACTGGTGTAAAAGCACTTTGATTCATTCACTGGGGACTGAACTATAACCACAGCAGATATTTGTGATACATGGATGGAAATCTGAGTCTCTGTTCTAAATGACAAATGCAGGTTAGCTGATGTCAAACTCAGCAGCACCTGTGTCATTTTTCCTCCTGAGTGACAGCTTGTTTGAAGACCTAATCCTCTGCTTTAAACTTGGATGTGTTGTTAGGTTTCAAGGTTAAAGGTTGAGTTTTTGTCAGCAAGAGCTGTCAAGAAAAATCTCAATATCATACAAATATATCAGTCACAAGATGATGTAGTACAAAACGTGGGTAGGTTGTTTTTACTCCACAGCACGGAAGTGGCATTTTATCTCCAGTTCAAACACTAACCAGACACACTCTTACAGTCTTTATAGAGCTTCAGGGAGTAATGATTGTTCCTTAAAGCACATTTAGGTTTAAAAGGCCATGCCAGTGGTTTGTGTGTTTAGGTTTAATCACTGCTAATTACCTGAATTGTACATTTCTGCTCCTCATTACGCAAATTAAAGGAAGCAAAGGGCTTTCAGTTCTCTAGTTTTTCTTTCCATGCTTCCCGTTGACTTTTCCTTGCAAGCGTTAAGTTGCAGAGGGTTTACATTTTCTCTGGGGAAGAATCTCTCTCTCAAACTGACAACATGTCCCCTTTGTTTAAAGACAAATAACTTCTATGATTTGTTTACAATTGTGAGCAGAAAATGTGGCAAAACTGAAGTTGTTGGTTTGAAAAATTATCGAAGTAAATTTAAGCTGCTGATAGTCTGTTGAAATTTCACTTTTGTTTTGTAGTTTGCAAACTTCTTACCGCATCTTTGAGTCCTTGCCCTTCCAAGTCTTGTAAACTCATAGTTTTGGTTTCAGTGTGGCTCATAACATCACACCATCTCTCTGCCCAAACTAACAAAGTGTAAAATCATCTCGTAATCATAGACAATCATCCGTCTCTAAAACTCTAACGCTGAAATGAAATGTGCTGAGTACTTTTATTTTCTCCACATTACTGAATGAAAAGCCAGTGGCATTTCAAATAAACAGCAAAGCAAATCAAATAGTTGTACTTTGTTTCGCACTTCATCATCACATGTTTGGCTGCAAAGAAGGTCCAGAGGTACACATATTCTCAAGTCCACATCTTTTAAAATGATTACAAGAGACTAAAGTGATAAGTACAACAAATACCATTTCCTTTTATTATTTTTCACTGCTTTCTTTAAACTAAGAGTGTCAGGGAAACAGCAAAACCAAAAGGATGGGATATGCTGAAATGTGCTCTGTAAGTGGTAGTGTGACAGCAACAGTTGTAGAGAAACATTCAAATGTTGCACACATCCTCTAAAATCTGTTTTTGTTTCACTCACAGCGCAAAACTGAAGAACAACAGAGAGGTGTGCATCAACCCGGAGACCAAGTGGCTTCAGCAGTACTTAAAGAACGCCATCAACAAGTAAGAAAATGCCTCTACTCACAGCTTAGTTCACAGCTTACGGGGGGGGGGGGATAAAGCCCAATCAGAGATGCCTTTCTCCAAGTTTCCTGCCAGCAGCTCCTCTCTGACGTGGTTGATGTAAGAAGCTGAGTTATTATCTGTGAGATGATTAGCGCAGAGAAAGAGCAGTTATAAATCTGTCTCTGGTGTGCCTGTTTCCTTCTTTCTCATAAACTCTGTGACTTCAGCAAAAAGATTTATATTTTCACCATCTTTGTCCCTTCAGTGAAATGTGAATGTGTCTTTATTTTATTGGTAGCATTACTTTTCTTTCCTAAAAAGCATTTTCTACATTACTCCCGTCATTGGTTGCACAAACCCTAAGGTGGTTGCTCGGGAGCAGCCATGAGAGTGAAAAATAAAAACTCAGCAGCAGCTCGTTCGGACTTTAATGAGCCCCTCAGTAAAATTTTGTGCATTCCTTGTAAAAAAAAATGTTCCCAACATGTCTGGTGATGATTATCGGCAGGCTGCACGTCTGCGTCTTTCAACACCATAAACATTTAAAGCACAATGTGGAAACAAAGTGTAAAATAATGTCCGTGGATTTATAATGTATTGTTTATTGTGTTTGTAAAAGATCAGCATTAAAGCAGTTATCGTCCACACTAAGGCTTTTATGTGGCTCGTACAGCAGTGAGTCTGAAAACACGGTCTGGAGAGATTTGATGATTTATTATTGAAAAATTTGTTAAGTGCATTAAGTGCTGGTTAGGGCTGAATGATTTGCAAAAAATTATCTAATTGTGCGCATTTTTACCTATATTGCAATTATACATTACACACATGAGGGAGAAAAGTAGTTTTTTTTTATTTTTTAGAAAAAAAGGCCACAAAAGAAACTGTTTGCATAAACAGGTACGTCTTTAAAAGATTAGAACATTATGGAAGAGATAAAGACTTTTTTTGTCCATGCTTAAGGGAGTAAAAACCAGATATTGTATGTGATTCACTTTACACTGAGTGACATTATGTCAAGCCTTTTTTTCTTGATATGTCAATGATTAAAGCTTGCAAATAATGAAAATGTAGTAAAATTACAATGTTACATAAGATCAATAGAAAGGGAGTATTTTAAACAGACATTTCAGGCCTTTGAAAAGTTTTGATGCTCTCTGTCCATTTTCAAAGTTCAAAAGTTTTCTCCCAATTTTTGCCCCTTTTACTAATTTTTGCTGCTTTTTTTAACCATATTTTTCACTTGAAACTCATTCTTATAGCCACTTCTTGCAGTTGTTGCAACTTTTCACCACTTAGATTGTTTCTCTTGCATAAGTATCTTCAACAATTGGGCTCTTTGGTTGAGCAGGGTTGAGTTAATAGTTGGAGAGCACAAAACATTTACTATATTAAATTGTATCTGTTATTCCGGCACATTTCAGGTTAAATAAATATTGCACTGTCTTCTATTTGAATATAGCAGCAGGCCATATTGTGATTCAATCTAATTTGCAATTAATTGATTTTCTTTCTGAACTTTTGAGATGTTGGATGATATTCTATACACACACAGAAACAGCTTTAATTCAATATGACTTACACTGCTGTGATAGAGGGTAAGTGTAGGAATGCAGTTTTAAGTGCTAGATGCTCTTTTATTTCATAAGCTTTCATGATAAGACTCATGAATTAATGGAGGTAGAGTAAAATTACAAAATCCACCTGTTACGGATAAAATAGCTCAACAAGAACTTCCTCTGTGTGCGAGTTTGTGTGTTAGTTATGTCTGTGATGTGTGTTCTGTCTTCACATCAAAGGAAATTACAGCCTGAATTTGTCTCATTTCAAACCTTTTTGTTATCTAGGGAGTTATTCTAGGGGTTGTTTTCTGTTCAGCAGCTGCTCACTGTCAGCCTCACCCTCTCTCATCTTCAGTTACAGTAACATATAAGTTACACGTTCGCCTATCAAAACTATTTGCCAACACTTGAGGCCCCGCTCATGTACACGACTGCTCTAATAAGAATGTCTCTTCTCAACGGCACCCTGCAGCATGTTCGTGGTCCCTGCTGATGGGTGGAAACTATTGGAAAATAAAAGCACACCAGAGAATACTTCCATATCCAAACTTTTATGAAATATATCTCTATTCCAACAAATAAAACTTCATATTGACTTTGTTTAAAATATGTTGCTGGCTTTTCAGACCAGAGACAAACATCATGCTAATCAAAAACAGATGAAAACAAAGGGATGATGTATGAAGAAATAAACTGATAAAATGTAGTGACACAATATATGAAGTGGAGTTTTAAAAGTCGTTTCAATGTTAATTCCCGTCAGCTTTCCCCCCTCTGTTTTCCAAATATTTTTATTGTTTTGCTTTTGCCAGCAGTTCCTCATTCTATGTCAGTACAAAAACTTGTCTCTGTGAGAGGCAATTAGTGTAAAATAAGAACAGAAAAAGCAATGGTAACATTGCTTGTACTTCTTCAAGTGGTCATTAAGTGCCTGTAACTTAACATCCTAGCCCACCTACCCACATCACAAATATAGGAATTAGGCTACAAAACATATGAACAAATATTACGGGAGGTAAAAATCCATGCGGCATACATGATAAATTGGAAAGGGAGCATTTCAAGGGGCAGAACTGTCACTTTTAGGTGTTAGATCAAGGCTCTCCATCTCTCATTGTTTAAAAAAAAAGGGAGTACAGCACAGAAGCTGGACTTTCAGTTGCTGAAGACTGAGTAAACTTTTCTTAGGTAGTTTGACTAATTTTAAAATAATATCACCCCAACACTTCTGTTACTAGTATCACAGACGGTATGTTTTCCTCCAGCACCACCTCGTAACCCAGGGACATTTTTCCACTCACATAAGCATCACGTTTCTCCCCCTCTCTCCTTAAGTCAATCGAGTTTTGCTCTTCCTCTACAAGATAAGGAAAGAATCTCCTTTGATCCACAGTCAATGGCTTACTATGCAACTGTCTGTAGTAATTCTTTTTTTCTTTGGTTATTTGTAATTTTTATCCCTTTTGAGCTTGCAGACCTGTGCAGCTGATAACTGCTGCAGAGGAACGTGCCAGGCATCTGAAATAGTGCTCAAAGCGGCTTTCTCACAGAAAAGAAATGAGTTGAATAAGTTTTGTATACACTGACAAACATTTTCTGAGACTTGAAAATTTACCTACAGTATATCATTGACACGTCTGTTGACCCTGTTTTGAGAGGTGTCTTGACATGTTTCCATGTCACTCCAACTGAGAGTAAAATTTCCAGTAAAACCGTTCCTTTAACTTCTAAATTGCTATTCAAAGGTCGATTTGATTCGGCTATAAAACAATATTATCTGGGAGCCCTAGTCTGAAAATATTGTCCTTCACAAATTACCAGCTGTAACTAATCCCATAAATCTCTCCCCAGGGTGAAGAAATCCAGAAGACGCAACAAGAAAAACTAACTGAAGAAGACGTGTATGTCATCAGACCTGGAGACCCAGGGTCGGGCCTGTATACCTCCCTGTCACTGCTAAGGATGTATGGAACACGCTGTATGTACCTGTCCACCGCTTTGGACCTTCTGCAGAAACAGCACTTCACCGCCAAACTGCTCAGTCCACAGCACGCCACCGAACACCACGACCTCCACATTTATTCCAAGAAAGATGGGACTTATTCATGTCAGACATGTGTGAGTGTGTTTGTGAGTGTGTGTGTTGCCTGTTGGTGTGAAAGAGTGCATGCATGTGCGTTTAAATGTGAATCACATGAAGAAAGTCTGACAGTACGTCTGTAAATAGTATTATCAGACTTCATACATGTCTATGTGGGTAATTCTACCTTCAACCCCCGTCAAATTAACTGTAAATATGAGCTGCTAAAACATCCACATAGGCCCCTGCAGAGGATGGTTTTGGTTGGTTACGTTGAAATCACCTAAATGTGGTTTTGAAAACTGAAGTGTTTTATTCCCAGATGGTGAAACCAGAGGGAAAGTCTCCCAAACCAAAAATGAGCAGCTTCAGTCACAAACAGTCACAGCAATACGTTTATTTTCACTTTCACAGCTTTTTTGAATAGTAAAGCTTTTTTATGCCAGTCTAAAGATACATTAAAAAAATGTTCAAGATGTTTTGCTTTTACAATTTTACGTTAAAAATTCTTATGGAGTGGGCTTTACATGAAGTTTGAGAGATCAAAGGTCAAATAAAGAGAGACAGGCCAACCGGTCCAAGAGCAGGGACCGATCAGGGTAAACTATGCTTAAACAGGAATACATACACACACACACACACACACACACACGCACGCACGCACACACACACACACACATACACACACACACACACACACACACACACACGCACACACTCCTCAGAAACAAGCACTGATTTCATGGTGCTATATATTCAGTATGAGAGGTCAGAGCCATGACTTTATTTTGTTTCACTGTTTATTTTTATGCAATTTAAGATGAGATATTAAGAACTTTACATCTTAAATAAATCACAGTTATGCTTCTATATGTCACTAAATATTTTAAGCGCTGTTGTCAAAATCTGAAATGAAAAAGACAAAGGGAAAACTGATATTTTGCTCAGGCCATGCTGACAGAAAGACTATAAGACAGTGGAATAAAACACTTATAAAAGCAGCTTTTTGTTGATTAAACATTCAGGTAATAGAGACCAAATACTTATACAGGTGAACATTTAATATGTAAGAACATCAGACTCTAGTTCACTGGTAGAAAATTTGTAGAAAAGCATCAGCATTCACTTGGAAAATGTTTGTTATGAATACTGCAGTATTTTCATACCAACACCATCCTGGGTAGGAATGAAAAGCTAAAAAAGTTGTGACATGAAACAGCTAAATGATAAACTACACTAAGGGAATATCAATTGTGGCTGAAGAAGCTTTTTCTTATTCTTTTTTATATATGTTTGAGCCACTTTATTATCAGATGTAATTGTTTTATTTTTATAATGTTTATAATCTTACTAAGTGATTTTTAATGCAATGTACAGTAGACAGAAGCCACTACATGAAGGTTAGTCCACAACATGCAAAAACAATGTTTAGTATCACTCTGATATTGAAATTGAATTTTCCACACACTGTAAATGTTTGATTTGTATCAATTGGTGACACTTCACATGGAAGGGTACAAATTTTCTAATCCATTGATGCTTCAGTAAAACATGGATCAAGATTATTTAATGTATGTTTCATTAATTCCTGTTGACTAATGACGGAGTCATCGAGTTTATTGGATGAATTCCCATTTGATTTATCTGCCATCATCCTTTAGTTCCCAGCTGGTTTTAGATTTAAAGAAATACAAATCAAAAATGAAATAACATATTTTTGGCTTGGTAAAAGTTTTCTGCGTTAAATTGCCTCCAGCAGTGACATCATTCGTTTTAATGCTGTTGAACCCTGGCAGCATGTTCGCTCTGTGACGGCTGCAGGTAATCGCTCTGGCTCAGACTTGAACTGTCACACAGCTGCGAAACATCTATGATATCATTGTTGGGGTATTATCTCTGAAAATCATAGAGGTTTTAGCTGAAAAGGGTTAGGAACCAGAGAGGAAAAAGGGGATTAAGAAACCTTAATTTGACTCACCTCATTTATTTGACAAGGACAATATTAGCAAGAAATACACATTTATTTAATGACCACAGATTTTACGAGCCTCTTTGATCAGATAAAACATTTCATATATCCATAGATCACATGTTTTTAGTTATTAACAATCTGACAGTTCATTATCTACACTTGATATTTTAAGTGTAAGAAGAAACGTAATTTAACAGCTTGGTTAGTTTTATTTGTCTTATTCTATTGCATATTGTTTTATTTTCTTTATGTGTAATAAGTAAATAAAGCTTTTAATAAGAAATGTTATGAACAAATAAGTTAATTGATATTGTTGTTAAATTTAAGCATAGTAGAGACGATATTGATGCAATCAATATAATAAATAATAAATATAACCGATGCAATACTGAAGCATTAATTAAGTGTAAAATTCATACCCATAGTGTGTTGTGTTGCCAAAGAACTCAGTTATAAACCTCAAATATTGTCCCCTGGTTTGTTTTCCTCTCAGCTGTTTCCTCAGTAACATGTAACAAAGGTGACCTGAATAAAGTCTGTGAAATCCAACACACGGTGACTGAAAACAAAAGCTGCTGTCATTGTGTTCAACCCACAAGTCGTCCCTTACAAACCCTTGATTTGATTTTTGAACACTTCTCCTGAAGTTGATGTATGATGTGTCAAAGGGAGCACTGAGCCAAAACAGAACAAAACCTTTGAGCAGAGAACCAAGAGACCAACATGTGCTTTCAATCAGGACACTCCCAGCACCCCCCGGGCTTTCT
The DNA here is from genome assembly GCA_008086565.1 of Thalassoma bifasciatum. Lineage (NCBI taxonomy): Eukaryota > Metazoa > Chordata > Actinopteri > Labriformes > Labridae > Thalassoma > Thalassoma bifasciatum. The sequence goes on from RPOG01000043.1 coordinate 49,094, forward strand.
GTTCACTTTCACTCAACCACTACTATGCCATAAAATTACAAGTTGTTTTTCCCTTGAAACTATGCTGGACATCCTGGTGCTTGTGGTCACTTTCGGAGTTGTTTTTGATTTAAGTGGTTTATTTGCTGAGTGCCTGATTACAGGTGATAATTAGATCAGTTAGCAGCTAATGATGCAATGATCCCGGTAGTATAATCTGTCACCAATAAGAACAGTGGAAGTAAATAGTAATTAATTTTATTGTTTAACAACTATTTGTTTATACATATTACTAAATTAGTCAAATATTAATGCCTTATTGTTTTCATCATTGAGTTTAAAATAAAACATTATCCATTCAGTTACCTCACAGCTGAAGACGGATCGTTTTGTTGCTCCTGAAAGCTACCACAACATTGGATAGTTATCTCAATAACAGGGAAAAGGATACAAATAACCTGAGGAAGAGCACTAACCACTCACAAATTTTCTATCATTGCTAATATTCTTATTAAAGAAGTACATATGTAGTAACAAGTAATCATGTCATTGCTGTGCATCCAGTCTCAGAGTTTAGGCCACCCGTTGCTGTCTCTGCAGTAAATATTGAGTTTGATTGAACTGTTTCAGATTAAGACTCATACAGCAAATTGAGCTATAATACTGACTTTCCTGTATCATTTGGAACAACTACTCATCAAAGTGTTATAAGATTGGATTTTAAGTGGGTGCATATGTTGTACTCTGTGTCTGACCCTACGAGAATGTGAAATATCTTTTGAGGCAGCTTCTGACACATATTCTTCATCCACGTGAGATGTATTGGAGTATCACTCTCTGATTTGTCACTGTTTGTAAACCAGAAGGCAGTATTTTTAGCCATGATACTCAAGACATTTTTCAATAAAGTCATATAAACTTAATTAACTGTGTGTATGTGTTTAATTTGTCAGAGGTCGAGCTGACTCATATATTTTATTGACTCAAAGCAAAACTCCAGGTTTTGCTTCGGCCTCCGTGTGTGGGTGTACATTTTATTCGCTCTCAAAAACAGTGAGTATGTCTAAGAAGCCAAAGACATTTTTCAACACTGTGGACAGATCTCTGGCTGTGCAGGAGCCTTTCTGTGTAAAGTCTGTGTGTTCCCTACGTGAATGCGGTTCTTCGTCTTCAGTCTCCCCCTCACTGTACTGGACACTCTGAATTGCCCACAGGTGAGGAGGTGTGCTTGAATGGTTGTCTGACTCTAATGTGTTAGCTTTCTGAAGAACCAGCAACCTATCCAGGCTGTACCATGCTTCTCGCCAGATGTTAAATTTGTTCTATACAGAAACACATTTGTAAGAATTTCAACCTGTAGTTCTGATTTTAAAACTGCATCATGTTTCAAAAATACTTACTTTTCCACAAAGTTTTAAAGCTGTTGATCAAAGCTATTATTTTCTTTTGTTAATAAAAAAAAAAAATTAAATTATATGACCAAAATCTTCCCATTCCTTGGGTGTTCCTGCCTTCGTGTCAGCTGATATTACTAAAACATTTTGTTTTCAGAATGGAACAAATTTTCTGATTTTATCATCTTGAAACAGCAAAGAATCTTCACACACCTACATTTCGGGCAGGTGCGTCAGACAAGGACAAATAACTCTTAATTGATAGCACAAGAATTTCCGGAAATGGTATGACTGAAACATTTTGTTTTCACAGTGGAGCAAATTTTCTGATTTTATCATCCTGAAATTAAGATTTGAGTCTCATTCTCATACCAACACATCATACCACTGCAAAATGCACAAGGAAACTGGATTTGAAATGCTTAAGTGGGAATATCTTTGTTATCTGAACTGCTCTGAAGAAGGAATTCACTGAGAAATGGTTGTAGCCACCCATAGCACCAAGAGTTCCGCGTCATTTGTCCTCGCTAACGGCTCAAGGTCCAATTCACAAAGCAAATTGCCCCCATGATATTCAAGTGCTAAAACACCCACCGCAGCTCTGTGCAGTTTGCTCCAAGTTTGCAACCATTTAAGGATGAGGTTAGCAGCCACCACATCGCTCTACAGCACAGAACTGTGCTGTGTGCTCTCATCCTGACAGAACAAAATTATATCCTGGTATGTGATGAGCTAAATGGAGAGGGAGTGTTCTTAACAACTGTGAAGTTGATTTATGACAGTTCTGACGACCTATAGTTTCTATTTGAATTAATTTATGAAATAAGCAAGCAGAAAGAAGCTCCCTTAAGTTTAAAAGAAAAAGAAGAAAAGAAAAAAAACCATCATGTGTATAGTTTGTACATACAGGAACTAAGACTCAGACAACAAGACTAGTTTACCTCCTGCATATTACAATAGCATATCACAGTAAAAGTACCATTAACAAACTTAATGTATGCATATGTGATTCTTTGATGATCCAAAAGTGGAACTGTTCTTCAGATCAATTCGGAGTCTGAGCGTGAGAATACACTTCAGCACCAGACAATAAATATGTCACTCTTGCAGCACGAGTGTTCGTGAATTAGGTGGTTTTTGCAAAGAGGTTCATTTGCATTGAAAATGGGCCTATTTTGCTCCAAATGAATACGTAATGGCTCATTAAAATGTATGCAAACAACACTGTCGCACACAACCGCACAAAGGCACTTTTTGCGCTGCTATTCACTCAGTGTTAACCCTTTGCATATGCTTTGTGAAATTGACTAGGCTCACTTGCACAGATTTAGCTGGCACAAAAAAAATGCAAACCTTTGGTGAACAAGACGCTTTTCTCTTTGCAAGAAATCTGCTTCTTCTTTCAGTTTTTTCCTATTGCTCTAGCCATCAGTCATCCTTGTCAAAGCAGTTGATAGCTTGACCCCACAGGCTTGATCCGTTGATGCATGTCACTATTACTGCTCCCAACATTAACTCAACTGGCACATACTGATTATGCCCTTAAAAGTCTTGTGAGTTATGGAGGTAACTAAATGTACAGAAGTTTTCAAGGGACATGGTGATTGAGTTTTCACATGAAATTTAAGATTCACTGTTGATTCAAAGTGGGATCAGCACCAAACCCGTCTTGTTTCATATTGCATTAGCTCATCCATTTTATTCTTTATCTATATACTTGATACACTTTTGAATGCCAAGTGTTAAGTATGCCTTCCTGCAGAACTGTCACGAGTTGTTACTTATTCTGTTTGATGGTAATAAAAAGTGGCTGAACCACACCTCACACAGGTGGGATAAGTTGTACCACAGACCCTGTAACCTCTGTTTTCATCACAGGAGACCAGACTTCCTTCTGCAGGTTTACTCCAATAATCCAACTTTAAACAAAAAAGCACCTCAGGACTAAGTCCTCACGTGAGAACAATCCTGCATCGCATGGTAGCAACAAACCAAAGGCTCAATGAATAATTCATGAGGGCTATCACTTCACATTTTCCACCTTGCAACTGAAATCCATACAGCTAATGTTTGTTCAGTGAAGGTGTAAAGAGGACAGAGACATGTAATGCTCATTAACATCCCTGTCCGATATGTTAACACTGAAGTTTCAGAGGTATTCATTTGTGCTAGATCAATACTCGTCCCTAGCACCAGGGAGCTCTTGTAGTTTTATTAAGCTGTCAGCTCTAATAAAGTGGAACCACGTAGCACGGATCAATTTCATGGTACAGCTCTTACCTCTGACCTGAGCGCGGATATATATGAGGAACATGAGACACGATTTGGACGTGGACCAAGAGGTTCGGGGTTCAGAGCTGAATGCTTGGGCCTTGTGGGCACATTCAGAAATTATTATGGGATTTCTGTACTGTGCTTACTCAGCTGAGACTACAAGCCTTGATGGAGGTGTCTGACATATGTACAGAATGTTTATCACTATGTATTTGTTCTGACACGTAGCTCTGATCCAGGTCAACAGGGAAATTTAGAGGTCTTACCAAACAAGAGAAGGACCTGGGGTCAGTGTGAGAAATGTTCATAATAAAACTAGATTAAACATTACAAGCCTGTTGTGACCAGTAAAACGGGTCCAGAGGGCTAATTAAAGTCTGATTCAGGCGTACACTATCCAACTAAGAACAATAAAAGCACAAACTGATGACAAGTCGCCTCAACAGATGAGTCAGGGGAGTAAATGTTGACCAAAATGGTAGAGAAGAAAATGGACCTCACAAACAGTACAAGAAGACGGATAAGGACATTTGATTGATTGTACCACACATTACACATAGCACACTCCACATTTATCAACTTATATAATGTAAAAGGTCAAACTGTGTGGGAGAATAACAATGTGATAGTATGAATGATGAGTGTAAGGTCAAAAAGGGATGCAGGGATTGGCTTTCAGTGCAGGTGAATTGATGCGCCTTAAAAATTTGGAAATATATTTTGGAAGAGTGAAGTAAATTTGATGACAAAAATAGCATAATTTTTCATAATTAAATTAAAATTAATGTTTGGTTTGGAGCTGTTACTGGTTCAACAACAAAGTGACTCAGCCGGCTGAGATTGACTGATAAAACACTCTTGAAAAGTACCTTAAACAACCCGCCTCAGAAACAAAAACAGAACTGTTCCTTAAAGGGCTGTTTACACAACAACAGTTTTAGGATGAAACGCAAATGTATTGTTGATTTCCGGCCTCTCATTTACAATGGCATTTCTACCGTCCAAAAACAGAAACTTCTCAAAACAGCCCCCAGATTGATTCTGAAATGCCAAGAACAATACTTTAAACAGCAAGCCGGAGTTTTCAGTGGAAACTCTGCTATGCGCGTGTATATTACACTTTCATTGTGGCATGACATAAATGTGGCTACATTTATATTCCTAACTACAGGGCTGGCATACAGACTACACCATATTTAGCCCCTCAGCATTTCCCTGTAAGCACAGATTCCTTTCACCGTGTTTTTTGCGTTTTCAAACGTTGTTGTATAAATGGGGCCGAGGAGTTTGTTAAAGTTAGGACACACTCTTTTTGTTCTTTTCATAGTTTTTAGCGAATATTTTAAGATTACTCTTTAAATTCCACAAATTCCATCGTAAATGACAGTATATCAAAATCAAATCAGTCACTGGCTGATGCACTCAGTTGTGATGTATGAAAAATGAAACTACATTTTGCTCCTGATATAGACCAGTCATATTCCGAAACATGCAGTATGACCCAGTGTAGTTCACTATATCATAAATAATTTTAAAAATGAATCTCATACATGTCATGTTAGATTGTGAAGTGCATGTAATAATAGATTCAATAATCAAATTATTCTATGTTAAATTAAAAAGCAACTCAGCAGCATTTCTTATCAGCAGTTAGTGGACCAGCAGAAAAAATGTCATCAGTCGGCCTTTTGTATACAATGACAGCGCTAACCAGCTGATGTTTAGCAGATGTGGGTTTCAGTCTGCTACCCATCTTGGTAAAGTTTTGAATCATACTTATACTTGTTCCAAAGCGCCAGACAGTGAAACCTAAAAGCAAGAAGGAAAAGCATTCAGTTCCCTCTTAAAGGAACAGAGATGTCTGCACCAAATTACACATCAAATTCTTCAACTGGTGAACTCACATTTCACTCAAAACTACAAGTGATCAAAATGAGCTCAGCAAACTCAGTCAGATTCCTCCTCCTGGGATGTTTAAGACTTGAACTACTGCATACCAGAGTTAAACATGATGGTCAACTAGATGTCTTAAAATGGAAAATTATAGTTCTGCAAATTATCTTTCATATCAAATCAAAAAGTATCCACATAAAATATGGGACTGCTTGACTCAGCCCACAGCAGCCTTCAACATGAATCACCTGAGACAGAGAACATAACCAGGACGGACAACAAATTGCCCAACTGATTTGGTCCTGGAGGTCGTAGCTAATCTGCTGTGATTTGAGGCTCTTGTATCTACATCTTTGAACAACTGAGCACTCAACCAGCTGAATGAAGGGTAATGGGAAACATGCTGGCTATTAAACCACAGAGCAGAGAGTGTGTGTGTGTGTGAGTGTGTGTATGAGTGAGTGTGCGATTGGGTAGGTGTGACGGGGTGGGGCAGGTTTGGAATCTGAGTGAGTTCCCTGGAGGAAGTTACCATGTGAAGCAAGGCGACACTAATGCCACTTTCATCTGTCCACTCCTTACACTTTGAATACATTTTAGAAGCCCTGCCCCCAAAATTTCCAACAGTGCCTGTTCGGTCATTTTCTCCTTTCCCTTCTTTACACCTTGGCTGTTGTTATATATCTCGTAACATGAGGCTCTTTCAGGTTGGATGATTTGAACGTCATCAAGTTGCAGCTGTTAACTTCCACACATGCAGCCCATCCAGAAAGATTTGGGAAGTTTTGGAGAAATTTCTGCTTATATGGCATGACATTTCCTGCTTAAAATATCTGATCATTGTTCTGATGTTAAGCAACAAGGCACAACACAAGACTACACATGAACCAACAACAGTATCATGAAAAAAATCAACAAGTGCCTTCTTAGGCCTTTACAAAAGTCAAGCATTTGTTAGCTTATCCTGCTAAATGCAGTCACCCTAGCCCGAACCCTAACTTAGTTCAGGGTTTGAATGAAAGCACCAAAGCTGCAGACAAAGAACGTTATTAACCTTTAACATAATGAAAGCACTCAGTGATCCTTCAGCATTATGTGGCTTAGTCCAGTATCTCCCTGACTTGCGGTGACCCTGTCACATGTAGGCCTATGCAAATCCTAGTTGCCACCCACAAAGACACACACACCCACAAAGACACACACACACACACACACACACACACACACACACTATCAACAGAACTAACAAACACATACAGATGAGATCTGAGAGGCCTTCAGTGATCACTCTTTCGTAAAAAGAGAGACAAAGCAGAACTGTTACAGAGTAAAAGGAATAAAGACAAGAGCACTACAGCTCTCACTGCCACAGAAACCACATATCCCACAAGACACTTCTCCTCTATCAAAGCAACAGACTTCAGCACAAACAGCTCTGGGGGGTTTTGGTATGTCGCCTGATCCATCATAGTTGCTCCTCCAGTGTTTCTCTGACCTCACAGCCGTAAAAAGGGTCATGGGTAGTGCTTTTGAGGACAGGTTGATCACTGTTTCCTCACAGGAATATCTCCAATGTTTGAACAGGAGACAAGGCAGAGCAGAGGGAGGGAAAAGGGTAGAAAAAGAGATGAATATCATCATTTATCAGAAATGAGGCCCAATTGTACCATAGCAGAGAAAGGATGTGATACATCTTTGTTTATTAGCATGTTCTGAAAAAAGCGGGGAGGCTGTCATCATTCACAGATCATTTGGAAGACATCATGTACAAAAGGCTTGCAATGATCCCCATTTAATGACTCATTCTGCTGTGATGCAGGACTAAGCCGCCTGTGTCTTTTGGTGCCTGGTTATCAGACTCCTCCACTGGCAACAGACAAGCATCATTAACTCAGTGGAGAGTTGACTTCTCAGCTATTTCCTTTGTGAGAGTGGCATGCCCTGCAGGCCCTCACGACAGCACCACTGGGATCCCACTGTAAAACATGTTGTGTGGTTCCTCAGTGTGTTCACTATTTAAGGTGCATTCAAAGGACTGTAAGTTCAATGTCAGCACTTAATGTAACACTTAAACAGAGCTAAACCTCCAATTCTTAAGAATCATTCATGCAAGCCATAATATAAATGTATTACAAAGTTTCACTGCAAAAAAGATGGAGTAATAGCCTCACATTAAATTAATCTTTAGGCTTCAGTATGATAAATCTAGATGTGCTTACCTTCTATTTTTGTCTCCATGTGTAGCAATCTTTTTCATTTGTCAAATAAAATGTTATGAGATCATGTTGTTTTTACTCTGTAAATGTGATCCATATCCAAATGTGATAAGACCCTTAGAGTCTTGAGACTCTTCAGAAGATATCAGCAGCATCTGTACTGAGTAAAAGGTTTCTTCTTCAGGACTTTTCAGATGGCACTCGAGTCTGCCAAAGCTCATACTGTGCAGCTGTTTGTGGATCCTATCTGTTTTCATCTCTTTTACTCGGCTCCTTGTGTGTTCTATCAGCCCTCACTGTTTCTCACCCCCTCTCTGTTTTTTCTGCTGTTGACCACCAACATTAGGTTTTGTGCTTATTAGAACAGCTGTGAGGAGTTTCAGTTTTGATTGTTTGTGAAAAATGAATAGATGGCAGATTCTGTTACTAACACTACTTTTCTTTGTTCAAGACAACTTTTTACCAGATACAACGTGATGAGGTAATGTATTTATCAACAGGTAGATATGTGACAACAACTGTTGGAACGTAAGGCTTTGTCAGGTTCACTATAACCAAGAGGGAATGTTCTCTAAACGTTGGATCTTGGTTTGGTTTTAACTAACTTTTAGTTAACCGTAGGCTATTGTTACTGATCGTTCTGTGTTGCTGAGGAAGCCAACTTTGTGAACTCAGTTTCTACTGTAGTTTAGTAGCTGTATTTAGCATATCTAGATATGAGACTTCATCGAGATCACTTAGAAAGTCCTTACTGTCCGTTTCAATTAGTTGAGAATAACGTTACAAGCATCCTCTGTTTTGTCCATGATACTGTTTAAGACCAGAAACAAAATACTGGATGTGTCGTGACTCCCCTCTGTGAATGGATTCGACATGTCAATGAAGTATTCATATCAGCTGGTCGATCAAAGGATTTTTATGCAAATTAGAATCCAGATTGAGGGATAAAGGACCTGCAGAGATAGACAGGGTCTCACCCTTTCTGTCCTTTTCTTGGATGGTCGTAGCCCATCAGTTCCTCAGGCTGCTCTCACATCTGTGCTTAGTCAGTGTTATCACTTCAATGCTCTGGAAAATCGACTGAGGTGGAAGCCAATGTTTTGGCACAACATTTGCAAAAGCGAAAAGTGAGAAACTCCCAACCAGGATTAATCCAATATGACGTGATTAAGTTGTCCTCTTTTGCTCTTGCCTTTGGGTTTTGATCAATCATAATGAAATATTTATGAAGCCTGGCAATAGCAGAGTATTACTTCATGGAGTAACACATGTGCTGCCACTTTACTGTACGGTAAGTGACTGTTCCTGAGGCTTTTTTAAAATTTTGAAATGTAGTTTTTACTGGTGGAAATAATCCTGCCACAGACACAAGTTCAGCCACAGAGTCCTTATATCACGTATTTGCTTCTGCATCAAAATCCTCTGTGTTTTTGTCTGAAGGGGGATTACTCAGACCTGTCTGAATATTTTACTGAATCACCAAACATGTACAGACCCACTTTTTACAGTGTACCTCCATGCAGAAGCATTTAAGTGCCCCGTCTTTAAAAGCGACATTTCTCTGATGTCTAATGAACCAGAGCGAGCAGAGTTCAGGCGAATCTGCCAACATTTCTCCGCGGCACATCATAACTCGCTCCACAGCTACGAAATAACACAAGTGCACGAAAAACACTTCCGCTCAGCTTCCTCAGTGTTTACCATTATTCTGAGTGTAGTACTGCCTGTACTGTCTGCTTTCATCTGGAGAGTTTTTTCTTTATTACAGACCAGTGACACCTTCTGATGACTGGAGAGACATTGTGAGTTTTTTCATGGTGCCCCAGGAAGCTCTTTGTCACAGAGGCGCTGTGCATGACAGGAAAAATGTCAGGGATATTCACTGATCATTCAAAGAGATGGAAATAAAAAAGTCCATGTCTAAAGACAGCTTGAGATGCTTAAACTGGTCGTACTTAAATTTATTTTCTTTATTTTATTCATACTTCTTCTGGTTTCAATTCCAAACATTTTTTTAACTATTCCAATGTAACTGCTGCTAAAACATCAAGAGCAACTGTTAAAATGAACTGTTTTCTTGTAGTTACTTACAATGAGTTTCATTTCCTTGTACTTACAAAAATCTAAGATTTCATTCATTAGGTCTTGAGTCAACATTTTCTAAAGCCAAGATCAATAATTTCAAATGTTTCCAAAAACATCAAACTAGCAACATGAAATTGACTAATTCTGTCTTCCCTGTACTTTGGCTCGAAGTGGAACACCATCAAGCTCCCAACATTTTCTTTACAGTGTGGTTTTTGGAGTAAGACATCAGATTATATTGGACCAGACTTTCCTGGCTGACCCTGGAGAGGTTAAGTTTTTCTCATACCCAGTGTGGAGTCCACAGCGTGAACTTGCTTTACTTGGGAAAGGGCAAAGTGAAATCCTTACATGTGTTTCATAAGTTTCTGTCTCATATGGCCTCATTTTGTAGGTGTGATGTTAAATGTAGTGTATGGACACAAACACCAGAGGAAGTGATCAAATGTAAACACATGTAACTACACTCCCACTGGAGATACATTTCAGACAGCTGAGCTACAACAGTTATTTAATCATGTCAAATCAGAGCTCAACATATGTCACGCAGTACAGAGGAAACTGACACACTCTGACTTTTGGGTAAAATTTTCCCTCTTTTTCTGATGTTGTAAGAATTCCACATGAATTCTCATGGTGTGCACAGGACGCAGGGTCACTCAAAGTATTTGCCAAGAGCTTCAACGCATTTTGACCCTTTATTCCTCTGTGATCTTATTATGTAGATGTAATGCAAACCACTGGATAGATTCTTTCCTTAACACTGCTCTGTTCTCTGTTAAACCAAACTGTGCATCGGTAGCATCAATTTAAGAGAGACAGGCTTGTTCACTTTGGGGTCAGCAGTTCACATCCCCAAACTGGATTAAAATATGCCTTTTAAATCACTGACACTCGTCTATTCCCTCATCAGCAAACTCTTACAACAGAGCTGGTCAGTGGGGAAGACGTGTGTGATGTTAGGAGCAGCCTCCAGGTGTTCAGGTTGGAGAAAGATACCACAAGGAAATATCCTAGTTGATTGCTTCCCCATGGTGTCTTCACATAACAAAATGACTATCCATGTCTTGCACAATGCCTTTTGTGTCACTTACAGCCCCAAGTCCCAAACCAAGCAGGTCAAGCAGCAACTTCCAGCCATGAGAGGTGAGGATGTCGAAGTGCTGAAAACTGCAGTTTCTCACTTGTCCACTTGAGGCAGACTACATGAACACCAAAAACTACATACACAACTATTCTGAAACCTGATGTTTACGTCAAAACAGAAACAGCCCAAAGCCTAGTACAAAAAAATGACTTTCCTCTATATAGTTTTATATGCTCACTAATTTTCTTCCTTTGCACCAAAGTCATGTTTGACCCTTTCAGAAAAAAGAGGTAACATTGGTACTGTTTGTTCCCTCTATCATTTCATACTTTTTTTATTTTAACGGATGTGGTCATTTTTAGTGAAACAGCAACTTGTTGCATACTTGTGGTACCTTGCAATGCTGATTTTTTTTTTTGGTTAGTCTCAGGTGATTGTATCATTTGGCAAAAGTACAAAAGTGACCAGAATGTGATGTAGACTATTCGTCATAAATGTCTAAATGTCTCAGACAACATCTAAAGTAACTACTGAAATCATTATTGCAAAAAGAAGATGTGACATTTTGAGGTAAATGCATTCAATAGCTTCTCTCTTAGATATTGCTGGAAGTGTATCTTTCGCACATCAACAAATGTTCTTAAATGACCTTATTTAACCTGGATGTTGAATTACTAGTTTTTAATTCATAAAGACTTTGTTACGTCCCTATTAAAAGTATTCAGCTAAAAACGACAGGTATAACAGATACCAGACTGTGGCACGATGATGAAGATCTCAGTCGTTTGAATGAGTTCACCCACTCCCATCAAACTGCTGTTTTACTGAACCCTGATCTTACCCTGCAATCTTAAGTTACAACAAAAAAGTAAGTGAAGTTTGATTTTGAAACAAAATTTAAATCTTTTTCCCATGTCCAAAACAAGGCCTACTTGAGATGGCACTAGCATAGCATTTCTAGCAGACAATGAGATGTTTTCCTCTTCTGGTAAAAGAAAACTTTAGTGGTCCAGTTTGACGTAAACCCTCACCGACCTGTCTTTGTCTGCATGCCCACAGAGTTATACATTGGCAATCTCATGTTGGCATCATCAAACACACTGTTCTCTTTGCCCAAAGCCAGAGAATCTCACAACACACAGCAAAAACTTTAGATTCAGTATTTCTGCTCTCTGTTCTGTGTCTGTGGTAAAATTGAGAAAATGAACTGACTGCCAATCACATGTCAGCAAAATTATGTCCCTACTGCAAACAAGAGAAATGAATGGTATGACACAAACATACTGCAGCATTACCTCATTGACACTATTTAAACATCAAATAACTATTTTTTGCTTCCAGTGGGACAATCGGCCCCCCAGCTTTAACCTGCTACCAGACTGGGTCAAAAGTCCTCCCTAATAGTCTTGGTATGTCGTCTTTTGGCTACAATGCAACAATGCAGAGGCATCTCCTTACATGGCAAGAAATGCTAGCTATAAATAAAAGTTAACTTTTTCCCCTGCATCAATCATGAGAACATTTCTCGTGACGAATAGTTGACAGCTTTATATCAAGGGCATAAAAATGACGAGTGAGATACATGGAGCCCTGGTTCACCGAGTCAAACATAATTCAGTTAGTATGAAAATCCCTTGTCTCTCATCACAATCATTTGTTCACCACATGGTCCATTACAAAATGGACACAAGTGCACATAGAGACTGAAATAAGGTTTAATTTTAAAACCTGATCGATTTGACCTCATGTTTAAAAAACAAAAAAGGCTCTTTTTAGATGGGAAAGTAAACCACCATAAAATGCTACAATGAAAAAGAGCTGAGGCTTGACTGCCTCCTGTGCTGAGAAGAGATGTCACAAAGGTCAAAGGTCGTAGAACTACCTTGGGTGGTATAGTTTAGCGTCCCCTCAGGGAACCATGAGGAGACTTATAATAACCTGGAAACACGCCCGCTGATCCCTCGGTGCCCCTCTGAATCTACTCACTATCCCCTCGACAAACATCAGGACACAGACGGAAAAAGCTGGTGAGAGATTTTAAAGTGGCAGTCTAGATTTAGAGAAATGGACAGACTGCAGCCCAGCAGGGGTTTGTAGGCATGCATACACGAGGGAGACTTTCAGGGTGTGTACAAACTGGTCCAGGAGATTCAAAATAAAGCAGATTTCTCTTTTCTATGAAGCGTTGTCTGTCTCTATTACAGAGGATAGTTCACTGGATAAACTAGGAAACAAGGTGAGGAGATTTTTCTTTTTTTAAGAGCACCTCTGTCCTCTTCCTTTTTAACCTGATTTCTTAATTTATTGTTGAATGATAAGGCACTAAACTGTTCAGATGCTCATGGGGGATCAACACCACCGAAACTGTCACTCAGCACTTTGAAGCTCTGGAGAAGAAGAAAGATATTTGAGCAGCTTCAGATCACTAAAACTTGCAGTTGTAAAAAAAAAACGTGACAGTCTTGCGGTCATCTTTTTGGATCCTTTTTAAATCTAGATAGTTTTTTTAAGTCAACAGATAGTGCACCTTCAAATCATTTTCTCATTGTAAATGCTTTGCTGAAGATCTAGAGAAAGATCATGGGTTACTTTCTCTTGCGTATTGCACTTGCACTTTATCATTTTTATCACGATGCTGTATGATCTCTGCTGGGCTTCATGTTTAATGTTTTCATGTACTTGTGCACTTGATGTGGATGATTTATTAGTGTTCCTTTAGTTTGATGCATATGCAAACAAATTTACCTATTGAGACAATAAAAATACCTTTGTTAAGTTTTGGGAAAGCATGGTGGTGTGGGTTATCTTTGTAGCTAAACAAGACTTTCTAAATTAAGACACATGTTGAGAGTTGTAAGGAGCAGCATGCACTCAATCACAATACCTACACAGCTTTGCTCTGCATAGGTCTTATTTCAGCATGTAATGCCAATTTCACACAGTTGTCATCAGTGCTTACAACTGTGGTTTTTAGAAAGAGTGAAAAATTTGTAGATTTAGCTGTATGCCAGTCAATGTTACCAGAGTTTGGTTGTAATATGAATCTTCCTAAAATATAAAATGACAAGCCAAGCACATTTCAACATAAGTCACTCGCAAAATCTGGATTATGCTGTTTTGAAGGTCACATGTTAAAATATGTTGGCATTAAAACTTATGGAAAACAATACCAATGCAATGTACAAATCTGCACGTACGTGCTGTTTAACAAATGTGGTTGTGCGGCTGTGGATTTGTGCAAAGCAACAACCTGATTTACTTCAAAGTTATTTATAAAAGTCTTTGGACAACGCAGGTCTAAACAAAGTATTTCTAAGAGAACACAGGACGTAAACAGAACAACTCTGAGACAATCAGATATTGAGAGGACTGAAGGTGGGGTGAGGCTGTTCTACAGGGGGATTTCAGGAGGCCCCAAGGGGCCAATTTACCAAAATAAAGACTTCTGGTACTTTCCCTACCACCCAGTCCTCGATCGACCTTCACTGGATGGTCAGTAGACATTGGTTAACAGCCGGTACATTTATAATCCTGAGCATTGTTCACCTTTGAGATTAGACAGAGACAGTTTAGCTCCGCTCAGCAACACTTTGATGAATTAAAGGAGGGTCAGCTTGGTTTGGGAACTTTAACTAAAGATGTACATTTAAAAGAGAAATGAGGATCCAGGATCAAGGCTGCACTTCTCATGAAAACAGTGCAGTCTTTGTTTTGAAGTTTGCGTGAAAGTCACGCATGTTGAGCAAAGACAGAGATGTAGAAGTGTGTGTTCCAAGATGGGACCTGCCCAGGAGTTTTGTTCTAAGCTGATTAAAGTCATCAATCATTAGCTGATATGGGAATAGTTATCTTATACTGGATTACACATGCTTTTCACATGACTGAACCCCTCCAGGTTGCCATGCCTGTCACAAGTCAGTTTTCAAGTAGCCAGTTTGTGGTCTGGAAGGCATCAGATTCTGGTCCAGAAGCAGTTTTCAGCCAAAGTTAGAGCTCACGAGCTCAGAGACGAATGGGTTTATGGAAAATCTGAGTGTTTCAGATATCTGGAATATAGGGTGAATGTCTTTGATTTCCTCAGTAAAGCTATCAATAACATCAATTCAACAATGTAACCGGACAATTTCTACATGTCCAGTAAGGGATAATTCATGATGAACAAACCTTGCATGGTGAGCAAGGACCTTGACACAAAATAAAGGGTTTCTGTTGGCACAGAGCAGGGTGAGACTAAAGGAACTAAAATAACATTAAAACATTTGGTTGATTTTCAGAGGAAAACACTGTGTTATTACCAGGTCCTGTCACTGCCCATGTTACTTGACCACAACAATAATGTGATGGAGGTTTTCATTGGCCAACAAAGACAATATAAAGGAGGAGAGACTCAACATTTGGATGAGAAATCAGTTGATTCAGAAATCCTGACTCAAGATCAGGAGCTGAAAGTGCAACAAGTGAGTTTTAACAAATGAAGCCTCACAGAGTCAAAAAGTAACTTAGTGAAGACGTGCCAAAAAAGGTGAAAGTCCCGAGTGAAACTCTAGAGAGTCATCATGAGAACTAGATAGTCACATAGAGCTAACAACATAGCCAGGTCTACTAGGTATATTTTTAAAAAAAGCTAATATTTTAACTTTCTCTGTACAAGATTATTATAGATGGCAGAAGAAAACACAAACAGCATTTAAGTTCCCTTTCAGCTGATGAGGGTGACAGTTGTTCATATTTAAAATAACCTGATAATCGTGCTGATTATCAGAGTTTTTCCAGTGATAAACAATCTCTGCCTGGAAGGAAAAAAATAAAACAAAACTGATTAATGATCCAGTGCGTGTATTGTAATCATAAATCTGTGCTGTCAATTGAAAGTCACGTACAATAGTATCTCCTTTCTTTTTGTAAAGGGCAGAAAATGACTTTGGTACAGAACTATCATTTATTTTGACTTACAGAAATGATGGAGCAGATTTAAGAGACCTTAGAGAGTATGATTTATTTACTCAAGAGCACAAATGTGCTTGGCTGGAGTGTAGGATTTAAGAAGTCCTGCGCACACATATATAACTGGTATTTTTGAGGGGATGTTTGTTGGCTGTGACAGTTGCTTAAAGCTGAGAAGTTGCTGACATCACTAAATGATCTATTGTTGCCTGAAAACTTTGTGTCTTTCTGCTTTCCACAACAACAAAAAAATCTGGTGTCTGACCCAAAACGTGAAGTCTCCTGGCAGTGTGTTGGTAAAGTTAAGGTGGGGGAGGTGATCCGTGTTTTCATGTATACATTAATGAGTGTGTTAAGCATATCACCAGCAACACAACGAGGGCATTCAGCCATATGTCGGGTGTCTGCTCTGGCTTTAGTGTTTCTGTCGACAGCTCTGTCAACAAAGCATGACCCTTCACGCCGAATGTTATCTGCAGGCTGAGTGAGAGAGTGATCCCTTCTGAGGAGAAACCCCGGTGTTAAAAAGTCATTAGTCTTGATTAGCTCACTCTGTAATTATCCATTTTAAGGAACAAATCAGACCATCTGGTCTGACCACACAGGCTCAGAAAGACTGAATCAAAAAACCACATTTGATTAAACTGATTAGTTCACCATGATGAAGCTCAAATGGTCAAAAAGATTATTGTGCTGAGATAACAAAGAGAAAGATTAAAAAAAAAGGGCTGAATGCAAGCAGAAGGTGTCTCTGTCACACAAATTTAATTGGTGAGATATACGAGTACTTTGTTCTAACTTTTCCCCTTATATGTGCAAATCCTTTTGTTACCACTTCCTATTCACACTGTATAAAAGTAGGAATGCAGACATTTTTAGTACAACATAATTGCTGAGAAAACTTGAGTTCAGACTTATATTTTGCCAAAATGTGTGCCACATAAATTTTCCTTGTTTTGCAGATTAATCTTTTAAATATCTCCTCTCAGTTGAATTCATCCATCCATCCATTTTCTCTACCGTCTATCCTGTTAATCAGGGTCGCGGGTGGCTGGAGCCTATCCCAGCTGTCATTGGGCGAGAGGCGGGCCACCCTGGATTGGTCGCCAGTCAATCGCAGGGCTGACATATAGACAAACAACCATTCACGCACACACTCACACCTACGGTCAATTTAGTGATCAAATGACCTAACGTGGGCATGTTTTTGGTCTGTGGGAGGAAGCCGGAGTACCCAGAGAGAACCCTCGCATGCACAGGGAGAACATGCAAACTCCACACAGAAAGGCCAACCATGCCCGAACGGGGAATCGAACCGGCGACCTTCTTGCTGTGTGGCTGTAGTGCTACCTGCTGCGCCACCGTGCAGCCCCAGTTGAATTCATTCTCAGATTATTATTAAAAATACATGTTGTTAGTCATTGTAAGGTTGTGTTGATAGATATAAAAGTCTGAAACAATTTAGTGAGTGTCATTTCTGTTGCCATGCCACATGGTTAGAATCAGGATTTGTGTGTCTGCCATAACTAATTAGTCATGTAAACAAACACGGAGCTGCACACACCCTGGTTAACCTTACGCCACAGTCATGACAGAAAAACTGTGCTACTTCTCACATCATAAAGAAGAATTCATTGTAGGAAAAAAAAGACTCACAGAGTTTCACTGCTCCAGCCTTGCTTTTGCTGGTATAAATGGTAGTTTTCTTTTTTTTATAAATAACACTGGACAGCTGAATAGATAATGCTGTTCAAAGTCACAAAGTAATGAATCAGCAGAAAAATAGACTTCTATAGAAAAAGTAAAGCCATGTTGTGAAGTAGTATGTGGGCAAGTGCGTTTTTTGTTTGTTTGTTTAAATAGCTTAATGTAAATGTGCAAAGGTGACAGTTTTAGTGAAAGGAAAATGCAATTTCCTGCCACAGTCCTTAAATGCCCATTATTGATATGCAACTGGCAAACTAAATGCCAGATCTCTATAGTTGTCCATGTATTCAAGTGTAAACCAAGAAATCAGAAAAGTAGAGATGAGAGTTTTTCATCCAAGCTGTCACTGATCACAAAAGCACTTTTAACTGGTCAAGCCAATTAAAAACTGAAAAAATAAAAGGCTTTGTTGCAACAATGAGAGTGCTCACAAATAAAACACCACAAAGAAAGCGCTGTGCCTATATATTTAAGTGTCTTTCTAAGGAGTGGTGAGTACAGGATATTTCATGTTGCTGTGAAACTAAGCAAAGTTTGCATTTCTAGTCGCTGAAATGCTATTTCAGCAAAAGGAAGGCCAAGACAACACAACATTGAAAACGTTTCCATGTAAACAGCCTTCAAAACATCCTGAGTGGGTCTAAAAATGCTCCCTCTCTCTTGGTAATCTGAAAACAGTCAGGATCACAAAAACAGTCTGCCTACACACCATCCTTTGTTTCTACATGTCCCAGAAGTGCTGCACCCTGCTGTTAATGCAAAACTACTTTATTTACACAAAAGCTCAAATCCATAGACAGCTGATACATCATGTTCAAGTCCCTGTCAGCGTATGAGGAGAGACTTCAGGACTGAAGAGGGTCAAAGTTGTAACAAATTAAATTACAACGCAATTTCCGAAAAATCTTTCAAGAGGAAGCGGGGTGTTTCTGCGACCAGAGATGTATATTTGTCTTCATGTGTAATGAGTGGCCAAAGAAGTGATCAATCATAGATTCCTGTCAGCTGTATTTGTGATTTTTCTTGATTAAATGACTGATGTGAGGTCAGCTGGGGCTCAGTACTGGACAAGGTGAGACGTGTAAAAGACCCTGTTCACTGTCATTCTAAAAAGAGAGCCACGTGCTGCCATGCCGCCAAGCTGTGAGTTACACCAAATAGATCATCTGCTCACCTTCTGTTCACTAAACTACGCCACAAGTGGAGTCTACATGGTTTGCTTGTAATCATGTTTCAAACAACAGCACAAAGTAACCAATAATAAATATTTTTATGACATCCATGGTAGTAAGTGATAGTGCTCATGGAAAATGGGGTCTTTAACTCAGAAAAACACAAGCAATTTTTAGTAAAGGTGTCTTCGCAGTCAATGCTAAGGCCAGGTAATTAATTAGATTAAATGGCAAAATGTCCTGCTGCAACAATCCAATCACAGACAGTGGTGCAAAAATTATTAGTCAGAAAGTAGCAAAAAATGGCTCCAAAGCAGCAAAAAATAGTGAAAAGTGACTGAAACGGACCAAAAATGTTATTGGCTGCATAACAGTGAACATACTTTTCAGAAGCCTGACATTTCTGTTTTTAATATCCTTATTTGTTTATCTTATGCAACACTCTAATTATATGAGACACTGACTTTTGGGTTTTCATAATCTGCAAGAACAATCATCGAAATTTCAAGAAATAAAATCTTGAAAATCCTTCTTCAAAATAGCTATGATATCAAATTTTCTACATGAATCAAAAAAGCTCTATGTTCTTAAAGTTATTTCTTCATAGTTGTGTTTATCTAATATGGTGACGTTTTTTTAAAGAATACTGATTTATTGCCTGTGGGGTTTTTTGACAACAAACAAGAACCTAAAAGGAGGACCTGAAAACAATTGCACCATAAATCGAAACCGCAATAAAGGGAAAAAATAACCACAATAAGATTATTTTTGCAAACCACTTAGTCGTTCATGCCAAACCGATTGCCTATGCGATACCTTCACTGTACACTACCATCCAAGAGAATTCAAGCAATCAAATACAGAGTAAACTAAAAGCAACCTGTTGTAGCATGACCCACAACTCTTATCTTTACATCAAACCCACCTCTAATAAGTAAAAAAAAAAGATAATCATAGTTTAGGGGTTCAAAAATGTATGAAAGCCCTATTCTGGCGAATTTTCACAAAAAAGCCTGATGAATTGACTTCAGTATGACGATGAAGTGTAAGTCAGCACTGACAGAAACTACATCATTTACTCTTTTTTCCACTGAATCTTATTTAATGCTACAGATAATATTTTTGATGTTTCACTAATTGGAATTCTCAATATTTGTGTATCATTTATGAGAAGTGATACTGATCATAATACTCACCATGTGCCCTCCTCAAAAATGACATGTTGGTGTTTGTGTCTGCTCTGAGATAAACTGCTAATGTCACTGTGAAAACAAACGCTCTTATCGTCGCTGGGATCTATCACTAACACTTTGCCTCTGTTTGGACAGAGTCATACTCATGAATGGTGGAATAACAGATCTTTACAGCCCACTGAGTGTTTCCTTTCCTCATCAGGTCCAGATGTTATCAGACATTAGTTAAGAACTTGATCTCAGGAGAATGACAGATTTCACAGTCAAAGCTGAGGCCTTATGTGATTACGCTACCTGCAGTTGATGACAATTCAACACAGATGCTTTTTAAACCTGAACAGTCTTTTTTCTTGATAAAGTAAAGAAAATTATGCCCTACAGTGTTTATGAAAGAGTTATTAATCTTCTTTGGAGTGGTTTTCCTCGAAGCTGTCCGACTGAACTGTTTATTTAGACACGCTGACTGAAACGAGTGCCACTAGGAGAGAGGGAAAAGTACCTAATGTGGGTTGAAGGTGTAAAAGAAAATATAAAAGGCATAAAGGTAGAAGCCTAGCGGAGCCTCTTAGATGTTGATCAGCCCACCATGTAAAACCAGCAGGGACTTGTGAAGGTCTACGTAGCTCAAAGTGCAGATGTCTGCTGCCAGCTGAGCAAATATCTCCACAGGAGGAAAGAAGAACGTCACAGGACGGAGAGTGGAAGAGATGTGGTGGGAGATAAAGGACATTTATACCCATGTTTGCATAAGAAAGGATGTAAAGATAGAAAGAGCATGGGGGTGGGAGACAGTCCAATGCACAATGAATACGGTGTGGAAAGTGGAGCACTACATGAGTGTTGGACATTTCCCTAAGACATCCAAAGTACTGGCATTTCTCAAGTGGTAAAACACCTTCAATTGTTCCAGGCAAAGCTTTCTACCAGATTTTGAAAGCTGGCTGAACCTTACTCTGAATCTCAGCCATGAAAACATTTGTGAAATAAGTGAGTGAGGCACTGATGTGAGGTGATAAGATTTGGCTTGTCGTCTTGATTCCAGTTCATCACAAAGGTGTGAAGTTGGGTTGGGATTAGATTTGTTGTGCATGCAAGATAACACCAAAAACTCCCTGTGGTATTATTTTTACATTTTAGCCTCCTCCCCATGTGCATTGCACTCCAAGTTTTCCATTTCAGGGGGAGTGTTGTGGTGCATCAAGAGACACTTCCCCCTAAATTAGAAATATGTATTTCATATAGATGTATTCAAACATACTTGCTTCATTCTTACAGTTAACTTAACCCTGTTTGTGACCCTAAAAGCGAAAACTGACAGCCTCTGCTGTCCATTTATGCTAAAAAAAAACAACCTTTATCGAACACTGCTTGCATGATGTGAATATTATCAACCCCATTTGCCCCCCTCAAGGATATTTTCCACGTAATTCCTGCAGCTTTAAACCGCTCACTTCTTGCATCTTTTAATACAGTTAATGGGGAGATTGAGGCTTTTTGCACTCACTTATGCATGAAAAGTTTGGAGATTTAAATGTTTGAATACACTGTTTGCAGCATTGTGATGCACGTTTTAATACTAAACAGTAGATTTCTGCACTTATGTTGTTAGTAACTCTCCGTGTCCTTTGTAAGCAAGCTCTTCATTTTAAAACCTGACACAGAGTGGATCAATACCAATATACTAAATGGAATATTTTGTGCAGGATTGAAAAGGCCATGACTCAGTCAGACAGCCTTTGTTGACAATCTGAATGTAAATCTCACCACCTGTGATGGAAATCCTACTGGAGAACGATGACTATGCAGGGATGAGATTAATGTTCTTCCACAAGCACTCTTGGTCATTACCACAAATCCAGCTGTTCAGTGACACTTCCTGCTCCACGGCCACCCATGAGCTTGTCGACTGTGAGTGTATGTGACGATTTTACAGCCAGAATACAGTCCAAACTGAAGCAGGGTGATGATGAAGACCAAATATGCTTCTTATTCCTTTTTTTCTTGGACAGACAAAATATGTGAAGTGAATTTTTATAACCACAGCTTGGAAAGTTTCTGCTGACAAGATGATGCTGAACAGGGATACTTTCTGCAATAATGATGGGTCCTTAACACTCAATTAAAACAGTTCTGTGTTCACACAATATCAAAAAACAATAACTTTGACCCATTATGTTACCACCCTGAATTTAGTCCTGCAGTCGTGAATAGCAATAGGTGCATATGCCAGAACAAATATCATGATCATTTGACTTAGAAATTGCTCCAATTTACACTCTCTGCGAGGTGAGATGACTGTTTAAACAATGTGAGTCCTGCTGAACCTCTGAGACACAGCAGCTCTGTGAAATCTATATTTGCTAAAGGAAAATGGTGCCAGAATTTATGCAGATATGTAAACAATTCATTACACGCATATATGACCATGAAATCGGAGAATTGTCCCGTGCAACATCTGTGCAGATGAGAAAGATTATGACTGTCAAACCTGCCTGTAAAGCCACAGGTGATATGTAAGTGTGGCCAAGGAAGTGTCACCAAAACAGCTGGGATTTCTGAGAGAAACTAACATAGGAAAGAACATGAACGTCTTAACTGCAGAATGATTATAAACAAAATCTGCCTTTCAAGATGTAATAAGGGTTTGAATAAGAAACACAGGCTATAGAGAAACATTTTACTCAGTTTGGTGTGAAACAGGACAAGAGAATTAATTGCAAATTACATTCAATCTCAATATGACCTGCTTCAACACTGTAACCACAGACAGTGCAACGTTTCTTTAACCTCAAAAGTTTCAGAAAACTAGAAAAATGTTTGGGCCATAGATGCTTTATCCTCTACAACCTTGACCTCAACCCTGCTCCATCAAAGAGCCAAATTATTGAAAATTACCTTTCCAAGAGCGACAATATAAGTGGTGAAAGTGGCACAATGGCAAGAAGTAGCAAAAAAAGTAAATTCAAAGCAGCAAATATGGTCCAAATGCAACTGAAAAGAGGAGAAACTTTGGAAATGGTCCAAAAGTAGCACAACTTTCAAAAGACACATTTTTGTTCAAAATATTCTTTTTCATTGATCTTCTAAAATATTCTAATTTGCAGAGACATTGAACTCTGGGTTTTCATTATCTGTAAGCCATTATCATCAAAGTTCCAAGAAATGATGCCAAGAAATAATTCACTCTATGTGTTATGAGTCCAAATAATGTATTGTTTTTGATTTCTGAAATGAGCGACCAAAAATATTTAACTTTTTCAAGATGCTCTAATTTTTGAGATGTACCTATACATGCAATCAGAGTTCCTTTTTATTCTTTTTTTTTTAATCATACTTTTCTGGCTCATGCATGTGTTCTTCTTATTCAAAATAAGTGTAATAAAAAAGAACAATATACTAATTGAACAACGCATCAGATGGGGAACCTAAAACGAATCGTGCAGTAATTCATAATTGCAATATGGTGGAAAACATTTGCAGTTGTGCAATTGCAATTCACCATAGTGGAAAGGCCTCAACCAGCCAGTACGGACTCTGACATCAACCCTCCCTTACACCTTTTGTATGAATTTGAACTGCAGGCTAACCAAGAAACAATTCTGCCTCACTGAACTAGAAGACATTAAAGTGTGGGAGCTTCATTTTGAAGTTCAGATTGAGGCTTAGGTTCAACCAGGTCCTAAAATCTGATGGAAAACCTTCCAGGAAACTATTCACTATTATAATGACACGTGGCTGTAGGATTCTTTTGATGCATGTTTCCATGTGTGTTTTTTTTAACTGCATGGCATTGTTAAAAAGTTATAGAAACCACTGCTAATTCAAAATGCTGCAGGGCCAAAAAGCAGAATAATAAAGTGACCAGCATCTATTTTCAGTGTGCCAGACTTTCTGTCTATGTTTACCTGCACCATGTTTACGAGAAAACCAGGAATCCCCCCTCTCTACAACAAAAGGTGGACATGTGCACGTGTGTGTGTGAGTGTGTATGTGTGTGTTCATGCACCTCAGCTCAGCAGCCTGCAGTTTGAATCTGAGATCAGTGTAGGAGTGTCCAAATCAGTTTGGAGCCTGGCCCCCTGATCTCTCTGCTCCACTCCCTCAGCTTGGCAGCACAGTCTGAAGAGAGAGGAGAGAGAGAGAGAGAGAGAATGGGTGAGTAAGGGAGTAGCCCTGACCTCCGGCGTTCACTGCGGAAACAATGGCGACGCGCCTCAGGGTGACAGCGGGAGACAGGAACAGGCACAAACACAGGAACTGTCCGCTCTGCCACTGAGACACAGACCTGCAGAGGCCTGAGAATCTGGAGGAGGAACTGTCTCTCTCTCTCTCTCTCTCTCTCTCTCTCTCTCTCTCTCTTTCACACACACACACACACACACACTACCTCTCTGTCCCCCTCCCATCACCGCTCTTCCTTTTTCATATTGCCCTAATATGACAAAAAGTGACAAACTGCTGATTGTGTGATTTTATTAGTCACAGGTCCCTCAGGAGGATGTGAGCGCCACAGAGTCGTAGGGAAGAGACAGGAGTATTTTAGGATACAATGATGCTACTCTTTGCTCAGGTACCAAGCAAAAATAATCACCAGCTTCATTCTTTGATAGGTCAACTAGAATAAGAGTCTACAATGTACACATCACCTATAACATCAAAATTTTCTTCTCTTTTACTTTGATAGATTAGGGTTGAGATTACAAAATATCACAGCAAGAGTAATGTTACTTTTTTTGAATAGTTAACGTCTGTTGGACTTAGAAACATGTCGCCAAAAATAAGTCTTCAAAGTCATTTTGTTAAATCTTTTCAAACGCTGACTGATTTTTCAACACTCGGTGAGTTAAAAAGTGTGTACCCTGATAGTGACTGTTTTTTGCATGACATACATTTCAAAGATGAGCTTTTATTGAATAGAAATATAGTATTTATTCGAAGGTTATATTTGCAAACTTTTAAAACAGGCTCATCTGTCAGAGCTCCTTCAAGATAACAAGGAACACAAAACACAGATGGCAGAATGTGTGTGCACGCGTGTGTGTACCCAATACCCAGAGTTTGTATGCGTGTAGATGGAAATACCAGCCAGTACCCCGTCAGTTTCTAGCAGAAATAATGAAGGGCAGACTCCAGCTGATTGTTAAAGAAGGCGTAGTTGAGGTTGAACAAATGGGCCTTGGTTTTGGACTGAAAAACATGATGGTATCTGATTCCTTGAAAATCTATCAGTGGTAGAATTTGGCACAGTCCTTTTCAGACAGAAAACATGCAGACATACAAGATACAAGTACTAAACAGAGAAAAGAAAGTAGCTTTTACTTTTGGTAAGCTTTTGTAAAAAAAAAAAAAAAAAAATTTTGCATGTTTTTATCTCACTGTTTTCACAAATCAACCCTTCATTTTATAATAGAAGAAAAACGTGACTATTGTAAGGATGATAAATGATACTTCCACATTTTGGTACTTTTCTGGTCTTTTCTACAAAACAAAAACACATCTATTTTCAATGAGCTGTAACCAATTTTCACTTCATGATGACTTATTAAAGACAAACACTTTTCCAACTCCGAGACTCTGCGCTACCTTGATAGTCTTCTTCCCCAAGGCCATGGGCCGCGGGGAAATTAAACTGAAAAATGAATGTACACCAAACTCATTTGTCAACATCTTTCACTCAGTAAAACAAGTACAAGATTAAAGAAGTGTGTGGTTTATATGCTGTGTTTTAAAACTAATGAGGTATTAATTTACACAAGAAGTATTTGATTTTTCTACTCGGTCCTTTCAGCAATCCGCCTCCCTGTCTCATTAGCGGTGGGTTCTGGGAAAGCCGACGTGCTTTTGAGGAATTACTTTCTGGCGTAGATTTATATTTCCAAACGAGGTTGCCAGATCACTGAAGTAAGTATAGTGTAAAATAAAGCCTGTGTAGAAATTTGACCCCATCATAGTAAGGTCAGTGTAACCAAAGAGAGCTTCTTAAATGTTTCCAATCAAAAAAAAAAAGTTTGATAAGATAATAAAACCCCCAGAAGACTGAGCAACAACCCAGACCTCACGTTACGGTAGGATGAAAAATGTGTTGTTTGCTCACAATGTAGCTTCAGGTACTTTTGTGACCTTAACTTCAATATGCAATCACTGATCTTTAGGGCCTTTTGGGTGGGCAGAAAGCTGAGGTCAATATATCAATAGGTAATGTCTAAAATCAGTTGTAAACAATTTATACTAAAGAGTAGTGTTTCTCATGTTAATCTGTTATAGCTCTTTTTGGTCTCAACCTACTACTTAATGTCTGGATGAGATTGTTTGGCAAATTTAATTTGCTGCCTTTGTGTACTCCTCAAAGTAGTTAGTGTTCTTGTTCCTTCGATATAAACAGCAAATCAATCTTTTTTTTCTTTTTAAATGGCATGGCATGCTTTGGCACCCTACATTCAGTAACTGATATCAGCTGAACCTGTTACAAGTTCTTCAGTTTTCCCGCCCTGACCCACTTTTGGTACTGACCCCAGGAGAACAGAGAAACTCCACAAAAGTCGTAGTGATGGAGACATTATAGTCCTCACCAAGGATGCACACAACACAACAGTGTCTATTTTTCCCTTCTTTTTCTTTTTCTTTTTAAAGTCTTTCATAGTAGCTTTTTGGGTTACAATGAAGCATTAAATGTTGACAATTTAACTGCAGGTTCAATGAAAGTGCATTAGGCTAAGAAATTGTAATCCTGGTATTGAGAACTATGTACTTACATCAACTTGATTGAATAAGTTAACCTGCCTCTGGTAAAAAAGAAAGACAAAAGATAATTGAGATGATTTTGCAAAATTTCCAAAATAAACATGAAATCAATTTCTGATTTTTCACTAATTTATCCTTGCAGAAAACAAAGAATGTGCTAAAGTTTCCTTGCAATCACTGCACAGATGAAAAACAGTGGTGCCAAAGCCAGAATCCCACCCAACAAGCACTCCAAAGTAAATGTTGTCTTGACTGTATCAGCAGCTTGAGCTCAGCAGGGGTGATTCGTTTTTAAACATAAAAACACAGGAACACTTCAAGTACCTGAGGCCTTATGCTAACAATGTATGCTGCCATGGTATTGCATGCATTGTTTGCATTCTCGCTGTAATTGATTGGCCTGAAGCTCACAGTCTATACTCACCGTATTACACATACACTGTATACTGCATCTCATAAACTGTACACAATGGAGCTGCTGCTAATGGAACGACTGAGCGATAAACCTGCCAGGCATTGATTTATAACAGAGCGCTGACTTCCTGTCTCCTTGTATTCAAGGTAAGTACTCAAAGCCTCAAGGGGCAGCACCACAATAACTGACCAGATCATATCAGTCAGCACCCAAAGGGCACTCACCGCTCCACCTTACACCTCCCTCACACCCTGCTACCTCCCTATACCTCACCAAGCAATGCAGCATTGTTCACAGGTGATGAGATTGACCTTGAGGAAATCCCCTGCAGTGGAGACTGTCAGTCTAATGAGTGTCTCCAAGTAAACATCGTTAATCAGCTAATCAGTCTCCTCTGTGTCCATCTGACACCTGTTTGATGAGGAAGCAGGCTTCTCTCACCTGGGATGCTAAACTGGGAACACTGCAGACGTAATGCTGGCAGAAAAATTAACAATTCTTTTCCTTCCTCTGTTCTTTATGAAACAGAGGCGCGTTCCTCTTTTCAGCAGGAACCCCCTGCTGGGCGAGGCATCGCTTTCAAAGAATTCAAATGTGCAGCATCGCCTACAAGGCTTTTCTCTGTGAGCCGGGTGTGAGAACCGGACCTGCATGCTAGCTGCGGTGTTTTTATGAAAGGGGGAAATTGTTCGACAAAGATTCGGTGCCACTGGGAGGAAACAGGCCAAAGTGTCAAATGGGTGAAAATGTTGTACATATGAACCTCTGATCTCTGCTGGGCCCCCTGTTTCAGGGTGTCAGTACCATGTGCTGTCTACAGGTCTCCTTCAGTTGAATTTTGGGAAAATTTAATCCAAATAGGAATTTTGTTGTGTTGTCTCTGTCCAGTTTTACTTAGAATATTCAAATTCAAATGCCCCTGCAGTTCTGCTTAAATACACAGATGTATAAAAATAGAGTTTTTTCCCCCTGAGGATTCCCTGGTGAAAGAATGCTGGGCTGTTGAGAAAAAAGGGTCCGGTTCAAAGGAGGGAATATTTGGGCTCCAAGAACCACACTTTGAGACATTACACCCAAGGACACAATGGATGTTGTGATGCAGATTATCCATTGTCCATTGTCAGATTCCCCCAGCTTCACCCTGTGTTACCCCACAACACATCCCCTGCTCTATTACTGGAAAAAACACAGAGTAAACCAGTGCATCTTTAACTCTTTTTGTTTTCAAAAACATCCCACTACTGAAGTTTTTGTTTGACCTTGGCCTGCGTTGCCAGGGTGGTGGGACTCGCTTCTTTGTGCAAACAACTGATGAAACGGAAGATAGAGTGAAGTCTGTTCAAAAGCATGGCTGCCAGAACTTGCAGGCTTTACGGAGCCCAAAGTCTGTCATGTCTGTTTTTCTTTCTCGCTTTGATTATTTCTCAGTCGGTCTGCAGACTGCTTGGTGTGCATGTCAGTACTCTGTTTAACACGTTTTTCTCTGCTCTGCAGTGAATCAGCCCTAGATTGGACTTTCTTTCAGTGAAATTGTTCATCCTTCAAAAAACAATTTTAACTAATTTAGCAGTATTTAGTTTGGTTGAATCTATCTTGTAAATAAATGTCTGTTTATGTTTTTCTCTCAGTCTAACCATGAAGGTACAACAGTCAGAAATATTAGTCAGAGGCACACATCGAAGTGCAGTGTCAGACAAATCGAGCCTGGTGTATTTGGTGTTAGGGATCAGATGGATTTCCTGTCTTTTGTGGCTTTCAACAAAACGCAACTGTTTTCACTTATAAAACATGATTCCTCGTCCCTAATACATGAGGCCTCTAATCAGACTTAGAGTTTATCCTGAGTCCATATGTTTGAGATTTAAATGGGGATACAGTAAAGAATGGATAAAATGGGAAAAGTGGATGTTGGGGTGAAATACACAATTGGCTGAACTGCAAAGCTCATTTAAGAATCATTCCCACTGCTAGAACTGTCTTAATAGGAAAAAAAGCTCCTGTTTGGCAGCAGAATTGGCACATTGTTTGATTATGACTTGAGCGCGTACCCCCGACTGGCTCCATTCTGTTTTCAGCTTCAACCTAAATAGATGTTAGAGTGAAACATGAGCTAAACATCTGCATATTTTTTGGCAATTTTTTTTTCAAAAGAATTGTTAATACAGAATTTAAGCAAATGCAGCAAAACTTCTGTTCTGTTGTTCTGTTGTTCTGTTCATTAATTGCTTTTTGTGTGGAGCCATAAAGTTTTCCATCATAGTTAATGGGTGAACGTTAAAAGTTAATCCAGCTTGATCATGCTTCAATCCATATGTTGAAATTCTATCATTTTATTTTGTTATTCTGACTTTTAGATTTTTTTTTTTCAAATAAATAATTCCCTGCCATGCCAGTTTCATCTGAAACCATGACAGAGAGGTAGGAGATGGCGTAGTTACATCTTCAGTCCTGTGGTGATTCACACACTTTAAAAAAGTGTTTTCACATTTGTGATGTTTCTTAAAACGCTAAAAAGCAAAGTGAAAAGCTAAACGTGTTGGTTGAGGCTCATGGCCTGATTCAGACATACACCAAGATCTCACCAAGAGAAACAAGAAACAAGATTTACATTCACTTCCCCACTCTGACCCTGTGATCAAGAAAAGAACATTAGTTTCACAGTTTTAAGCTAAAGAATAATGATCTGCCATCAGAGCTTTTATACAGAAACATTACCGAGTAGGACACATGTTCCAGTTTAAGAGATGTACAATACAAAATGCTTTACTGCATATTGAAACTCAGGTTCACATGGATATTTGGTGTGAGCTGCAGCTGTATGACTGTAAGTCAACCTGCAGATCTTTGTCTCGAGAATAACCCCATACTTCAGCGATGTCTAATCTGAACATACAGTCTAATATGACTGTTAGTTCCTCTGTCTCATTACCTCTGTCTCATGAGGTCTCCTGATTCGCTCGACCATCCACCTGCACATTCTAACGAGGTGATCGCAGCACCCAAACACCCGATCGCGATCACATCGCATGCCTGCCTCATGTGTCCACTTTCCTCTCTTTGTTAGCCCACGGCCTCAAACTCACATGGAGGCCTGAGCTGTTTCCTGCAGCCAAACACAGGGATGTGTGTTTCTAATTATAAACCTGATGCAGGGTTAAGCACTCTCTCTGCAGGCACCAGGATTTATGGTACCTCGGTCCACGCTCCATACCCTGAATCCCACCAGAGACGCAAAACTGTTCACT
This sequence comes from Thalassoma bifasciatum, assembly GCA_008086565.1. NCBI lineage: Eukaryota > Metazoa > Chordata > Actinopteri > Labriformes > Labridae > Thalassoma > Thalassoma bifasciatum. Next base: position 79,439 of record RPOG01000043.1, read on the forward strand.
TTATGCAGCTATAAATCAGAGATGAATTGCAGGTACCTGCCACTCTTCAGCAAACTGAGAGCATTTTGTCCTGCAGGAGGTCAGAAAACAAATTTACCCCTTGCACTTCTATGAGACAAATGTGCCTTTTTATTGCCTTTATCCCTGTGGGTTTCTTGAATATTGTACTTTATCCCAAGTAATCCATCTTAGTTATTATTATTTCATGCCATTTCTGTTCATGTCATGCAAAAGTCATGCATAGACTGAAAGAGAGAAATGGGTGTCTCATTAAGTAGGAGTACAGAGTCAAAAAATGTTCTTCAGTGCAATCATAATTTGTGAGATATATGTGCTGAATGAAAAGAGTGAAAGTGGTGTTACATGGTTAGCTTAGTATGGAAAGAGAAGCATTAAGTAACAGAGGTTAGCCGGGCTCTCTGCTCAAAGACTCAAAGAATGTAGAAATAATATGTATTACTCTGGTATTATATTTTTAGATAGCTCCAAGGTGCAAGGAAATGATATCAGCATAAATAGTTTTGTGGGTTTTTTTTTTATTTATGCTGCAATTCAAATCATGAAACTGAGATTCTGAAAGTTTATTTGTGAATTTGATGTGTTTGTTTCTATACTTTTCAACTTGTTCGCAAGAAGCCAATTCAAAAATGACTTCAATAAATAATTGTAATTCAAAAATCAGTATAAATAAATCTATAATTGAAAAAAAATTACGTCACACAATAGGGACATGGGATCACAAAGTCTGCAGGTAAGTTTTGTCAAATTAGTTTCCACAGCAGTGCCAACTTTTGAAGAGCTAGAACCAGCAAGTGTAAAATTTCCTTTTTTCTCCCTAGTTTTAATAATGCCCTCCAAAGAGAGAAAAAATAAGATCACAATACATCACAGGCGTGTAGCCACACTGGCGCTACTATGCCAAATAGTCTTTAAAAAAACACTCAAACACACTGATCCAAATTATGAACCAAGCCAAAATGACTGTAGCGCTGGATTATTTTAGCCCGAGTCTTTTGATTACTAAAAACAAGAGGAAATCCTTTTCAGACGAGAAGGTTTCCCTTTTGTGTAATAAAGATCTAAAATATTGTGCCAAAAACAATCTGGAATGTTGTAAACAACCAAAGGGAACAAAGTGCCCGCATGACCAATGTGTTATTACCAGGACCTGGCATAGCTGGACTGTTGATCATAGTAGTGTCACGTAAACCCCAGGGAGCAATGGCCTCAGTTTAGCACTGACAAAAAAGGATACAAACATGATGATATCACAGAAGCACCGAGATAACTGTCTCTAGGGTGGACACGAGTGGTCAGGCATACTTAAGAGTATTACACATCAGTTTTTAAAAGCCACATACACCTTCCTATATATTGTTAAAGACTAATGATTCATAGAAAAGCAGCCAAAATCCTAATAAACACAGGAAATTGTATTGAATATAAAAGCAAAATCCCTCCGGAAATAATGGAGTCGAGGTCAATGTAATATTGTTGATCATAGGAAGCTCGTCTCGGTTATTAACAATGACAAAAACAAACAGAGGTGGGTCTGTGTGGTTGGACGTTTTGCAGCAGGACAGCAACAAGCAGAAGTGGGGTTTTCCTACAGAGAAGCAGGGCTCTCCAGGGCCCTTCAATACATGAAAGAAGCCCTCAAAGCAGCCAGAATCCTTTTCAATACACGGAGGTTTTGCAAAGGAAAAATATCCAATCTGGGACCTTTGTTCCTTTGTTCATGTTCTCAAGTGTTCTTTTGGGAGCGAAAAGGTGAGCTGAGGGTGGTTTTATCCAGGGTGTGACTGCCATTATACAATAACAGTTGGTTAAATCCCTTTCTGCAAAAAATGTAGGTTGAGTGGGTACATGATAAACAAGCACCATAATATAAACCACAAGCTACAGAGAGACATGCTATGAAACATGACAGCACAGAAGATGAAGAACATGCCATTCATGACATCAAACTGGAGGACTAATAAGATAAACCCGCGCATCAATGTAAGTCAGGTAGAAAAAGACTGATGAATGTTTGTGGTTGTACATTTAAGTGGTGTCTGCAAGGTGTAGGAGGTTAAAACTATTTAACACAAAAGCACATAGTCAAGGGGTCAAGCCGGCAGAAAGTAGCTGAAAATTGTTTTGATTTATCCTAAAAACTTGCAATTCTATCATTAGGGTTACTCACTTACAAGCACTCTAAAACTTTTGGATGGACTGTCTGACCATTGGGTACACATTTCGAAGTTCATCATATGGAGCCTAGTGACCCCTGGTGGTCCAACTAAAGGACGACAACACTATCATGCTGTCTGTTGAATAGATGGCTGGAATCTGTGGAGCTCCTGTGTAAGTACAGAGCCAAAAAATGACTCTAAAGTTTGGTTTTAAAAATAGTTTTTGCATTGAAAAGCACCCTGAAACTGATAAAGCATTGAAAAGGTATGTATGGTAAAATTTTGTGTATGCATCTGAACATGTACTGACTTCAATAACATTTTGTTGAAGTGAAAATACAGATATCAGTTATTATATTATTTCATTTTCATAAATTATTGCATTTTGATGTGTTTCTAAATGAGAATTTTTTTATTCACATTAATTTGATTTCCTTTCTTTATCAATGACAATTAATGATTTTGATCACTCTTTTTTCTGATTGCAGAGTTTTATCAGTTTCAACTATCTGCCACCTTTCAAATCCTATTTCATAAGGTTAAGAAGATTTACCCAAATTATTTGTATTATTGTTCGCACATTTTGGTAAAATGTACTTAAAAAACTGGTAAAATTTACATAATCAAACAGAGTACAAATTGTTACCTCAATTATAATGAGTAGATTCTATAGGTTGCTTTTATAGTGCACAGACCATATAGCTGCAACAATGATAAGATGTGGACATTGGATTTGAACCATAGTACCTATAGTTTGGATGTTATGACATTTACATTTCATTGTTGGTGTCACTGACCTTCTCATCCCAGTTACTTTCACTATGTAATTTAGTAACTTCACAATGAGTTATTAGACTAATGCAGTCATATTGGACATTAAATGTTTGAGTAAATGTTCAACTATTCTTCTTTTTTCATGTAAGTACAACAGACAGTAGCTGAAATTAGGTTGTTTCAAAAGGATCACATTCACAGATTGAGTATTTGAATCAGGAGCGCTTCATTTATGCTTGAGGGCCTCGTGAAGAAAGAAAGCATGAAGATAACAGACTTTTCCATTTGACTCTACAATGAAGGTGATTCAGTGATCATCACACTGGAATGATAACCTGTCACCATAATTTTGTTCAAACGTAATGTTGCATTGACTTCACTGTCAGTTAATTCATATTTACCGCTTTGTCGCTTATCCAGCAGCCAGATTCAGCACACTTCTTTCCATATTTCTAAAATTAACTTGATCATATAGTCTCCGATTATATACAATATTGACACGTGCTCCTATCTGCCGGCCCTTTGCTGCAGTGAGAAGTTTGATTGGTTTCTAAAAAAAAAGGTACAATGAACCAATCAGCGTGCTTCTGCCTTTGCGAAGCGAACTCTGATTGGCTCGTTGTTGGGGTAACCACGCCCCCTCACTGTGTCCTGTCGTGCTGCTGTGAACTGGAGGGACTGACTCTGCAAGGTAAACAATATTTATACATGGACTAATTTCACTTTAATGACATGAAGGAAGCGTTTTTAAGACACAGGCGAGAAACTCTGAAGTCTGAGTGGCGTCAGAGAATAATGTCCTTGGCTGCTGCAGCTTTCATAACACCAAAGACGTTCAGTGTCAGTTTTGTAACTGTCAGGCGGAATGACATTTCCTCGACACCTCCTGGTCCTGTCATATACAAGTAATTTAGCAACTACCGAATAACATTACCACCAAGATATCATCAAGATGTTAAGTTGCTTAGCCATTTTAAATCTGCTGACACGGAATAGCGATATACATTTGTGTCTCTCACTGACATTTTTAAAAGGTTGGAGGGACGAGAAAGTCCTTGTATTTTTTTGCAAATTGACTGAACTGCAAATCGATTTGCAAAAATATAATGCAATTACGATTATTTTTCCCTTAATTGCAATTAGGATTTAGTGTGCGTTTATTTTTGGTTCCCCATCTTTTGTTGATATATTGTTGCATAAGAAGGTCTGGTATGTTTACATTTCATCCTCGTCATGAACAAAAATAAAATATATATGAGGAGGAAAAGTGGACTTTGTAAAAAAAAAAAATAGACACTCTGTTTGTTTAAACAGCTATATCTCAAAAATTACAACATGAAAAAGTTCAATATTTTTGGTAACTCCTTTCAGAAAGTGAACCCCTAGATAAACTCAATTTACATAGAGTGAATTGTTTCAAGCTTCTATTTCTTGAAATGCTGATGATTAGAAATAATGAAAACCCTTAATATTTTTATAAGGAATGTCAGGCCTTTGAAAAGTTTCACTACTTTCTGACCACTTTTCAAGTTTTGTCCCAGTTTAATCCCCTGTCACCCATTTTTGCAGCTTTCTGGACATTTTGCCACCTTTCACCTATTTTTATTGCCACTTTAACATTTATGTTGAGCACGAAACATCCACTGCAAAATGCTTATCTGATATTCTGATGCATTTCAGGTTTAAGAAAATTTGCACTGTCTGCAGTTATTGCTGCAGCAGGTCATATTGTGATTTAATGTGATTTGCAGTTTATTGCTAAGACCTTTTAAAAAACAGACCATGGGATTTACAAGAGAAAGTTAGGCAGGAAGAATGTATCTGCATTTGAATTACTAACTTTCACCTAGTCTCTTGGGAAAAAAGCACTTTTTTTGTCTTGCTTTTAAAAAGTGAATACACTCCAAGAGCGAGATGGAAACCAAGGAAAGTGAAAAGCCCAAATCCAATGGAGTATCAAATGGAGGGCCAAGGATTGTTCTGGAAGATGATGATGAAATTCTCAAGTATGGAGAACACCTCTATCTTTTCAGCTATCAACACTGTCACTGGCAAATTTAGAGATGAAAAATATCCATCTTCTAAACCAGTTTCCTTTCTCTTAATTCCTCATAGACCAACTGACCTGTCTGAGATGTTAGCTGAGGGGACCAAAGAGTCTCACGACAGAGCAGAAAACTGCCAGTTTGTCAAGGATTTCCTCAGAGGTCGCATCAAAAGGGAGCTGTTTAAGGTTAGTATGAATGGAGTGTTGTATTTTGTTGCACAAAATGATTCCACCTAATTGATGGGCTTTAAATAAGCAAAAACAACCACTGTGTTTTCACAATTTATAAAACTTCACAGCCTGTGTTCATTATTGTTTGTCTCACTTATACTTTCCCATCTGTTTCCAGAGGGGCACAGCAGCTCTGTACTTCGTCTACTCTGCCATGGAAGAGGAGATTGAGAAGAATCAAGACCATCCTCTCATTGCACCAATCTACTTCCCCACAGAGCTGCACAGGCGTGAGGCTCTTGCCCGGGACCTTGAGTATTTCTATGGGGATGATTGGGAGAGCCAGGTCAGGCAGAAGCTAACACTTGCTGCATACCAGACTGAGAGAATTGATAAAATGACACCTAAAGATTTAAAATTCATTCGACTGTGAGTTCTGTATGGCTTCAAATTTGTTGTTTTACACACAGGTCAGCCTGTCTGCAGGCACTAAGCCCTATGTAGACCGAATACATGAGGTTGGAGCACAGGACCCCGCTCTGCTGGTCGCTCACTCCTACACCCGCTACATGGGTGACCTCTCAGGTGGACAGATCCTCAAGAAAGTGGCTCAGAGGGCACTGAAGCTCCCCTCCTCAGGGGAGGGTCTCAACTTCTACCAGTTTGAAGGGATCCACAGTCACAAAGGCTTCAAACAGCTTTATAGAAGCAGGATGAATGAGCTGGAAATGGACCCTCAGATGAAACAGAGGATTGTGGACGAGTCAAACCGGGCTTTTGGCTTTAACATGATGGTGAGTGTTGGCCAATCAGCTCTTTTACAAAAATCCCCTTCAAGGTACAGTATTGCATTACGGAATGAGGTTGTTGGGGGCAATAAGTTCAAACAAAAATCTGCTTCTATTCTACAATCAGGTCTTTACAGAGCTTGAAGACATCGGAAAGACTGTGAATGAGGAAGTCCAAGATGCAGGTTTTGGACACAGTCATGCAGAGATCATGGAGGGACAAGATATCAACAAGTGTCCTTACTATGCAGCGAAAATGGGTAAGACTGTGTGTGGAAACATAAAAATAGAAAAATGTTGCAGATGCACGTCCTGGAGTTTAATATGTGAATCTGCTCAAGGTTACTCCAGAGCAAGTATATTAAATTTGTTGCTTAACTTAAGTTAAAAGAAGACGTTGTATGTATCCTTATGTTATGTGTTTACAAAGAGCAGCATGTCAAAACTTAATGATCCAATACATTCTTAGGGAACTGAATATGAGTGTAGAATTATCATAGACTTTGTGCAGTTGTTTTTTTTTGATGATAGTACACAGTAATTATCAATGTAATCCTCTGTTTTTCTCCTCTTCATTCCTCATTTATCCATGGTCTCCTGCTCTCTCAAGCTGCCAGTGGAAACCCCACCTACCTATGCCAGTTTGCCATGATGCTCCTCAAGCATCCACCCTGTCAGGTAGCTCTGGCAGCCTGGGTGGCTGTTTTCGCTGGTTTCACTGCCTGGTACCTCTTTTAATACTGTACTTCTGCTGCAGAGGACTCTGTTGCATTGTGCCAAGTTTAACCTTTCAGCTAGACTTTCCTTTTGGAAATACCCATATCAACTAAACATTTTAAAGACACTGTATCATGCAAAACAGTCGAGGAATTCTATCCTCTCCATTCATCTTCTCATACTGTAGTTCCACTATTTATTTCTCTCTTTCTATGCTGACTCAGTTGAATGTAAAACTTGATGCCCTCCAGACTGCAAAGAACAGTGAGCCAGATACTTAATAAATGTTGTGAGTCAGACTTACAAAAGATTTGCTTTGTATGCAAATAAGGCAATAAAATATGTCTGGACATTACTCCCCCCTTTGTTGCATGTCTGACATGTATAAAAATAAAATAAACACTTGTGTACAGATTTGAGTTTATGTGTTTGTGCTCAATTTTTTTGGTGTTTCTGACGATTTTAAATAAATTGAGTAAAGTCTGCAAAAATGGCACCTTCAAGAAATCTCTCTGCATTGTATCTACTTAACATTTTAGCCACGGTTCAAGACAAGAACTATAGTCACAGCTTTTCCACTGTGTAGAGTATTTTATTTTATTTAACTTTTTTCACACTTATGAAACTACAGATCATAGGGAGACTGAGTTATTTTAGGCAATAAATATTCATCAGATATTCAAGGCTGGAGGCTAAAGTCCTGCTGATGCCTCCAAACATTCATTCCTTTCAATTATTAATGTCACAAAAAAATCAAAAGCCATAAATTTCCCTGTTAATGAAGGTATGTGATAAGCAGCATGTCATTTAAAAAATGAAACAACGCCATGTTTTGAAGATGGTAAACTGGATAATTCACTGTTCAAATCTGCACTGTTTCCCATCTATTTCAAGTTCCAAACACCTTCTCAAAACCTTTTCTGTCCACGACACGTCCGTAATAGGTGGAGAAATAAAACGTCTGAGGACTACTGTATGTTTTTAGTTTCAATATTGTCTCGTTTCGTGTATCCCCTGTATCTGCGATGGTCATAACATCTGGCACAGGCAGGTAGATGTCATTGCGCTTGCCCCAGAAGGTTAGGTGTGACACTTTGAGAGTAGTCTGAGACTCATCCAGGTACATCATCCCGACGACCCTCCTGAAAAAGTGACTGGCAACATACAGCATGGAACCAGCAAAAAGTGCTATCCCTGTTGTGTAGCTGACAAGAAATATGGGCACATCTCCATGGAAGTAGAGGAAGTATATTGGAGGCAAAATGACCAAAGTGAGAGCAGTTTGGAGCAGTTTGAGTCTTGACACCGCTCTGAGAAGCTTTATGTGCGGCAGGGTGTAGATCATGGTGAACTTCTCTGTGGTCAAGTCCGAATACCTAACCAAGCCAGTAAATTTTGGTATTAAGGGTCCATGTAAGTTCTGCTGGACAGGTTTGCAAGCTGATAAATGGGGCTGAACACCATTCAGTATCCGACCCGTGAGGAGACATGATCCTCTGGAGCAGGGCAGGATGGGGAACCTTAACCTGCGCAGAACAACTGCTGTGAACTGTGAGCAGAAAAAAAAGAGAGAAAAAGAAAACCTTAAAATACACACTTAACATACAGATCAGTTAAAAAAACAGAATTATTGACACACAGCATACAATGTGTATAAATTAGTAAAATGAGTATGTTTGCCATTATATTGAGGGTTTTTCAATATCTTTATTTCAACAGTGCTGATAAATATGAGCCACCACAGCCCTCTACCTCTTATGGGCTAACAAAAAGCTCTCTATGTGCCTCTGCCCTTTCATGATGTAGTGAGAAAAACTGTTTTTGCAAGAGCAGCAATCTCAGTGGTGAAAAGTGGCAAAAACAGCAAGAAGTAGAGAAGAAAATATGTGTAAGGTGGCAAAAATGATTGAAAAGCAGCAAAAATGGTATGAAATATCCTTTTTTATTGATCATATGTTTTATTCTAATTTTCTGAGACACTTATTCTGGGTTTTCCATAATCTGCAAGCTACAATCATCCACATTTAGAGAAGTAAAGGCTTAAAATAACTCACTTTTAGGAAAATAAGTCTGTCTAATATCTGGGTTTCGTTTTCTGAAATGAGTGACCAAATATGTTTAATTTTTCCACGATATTCTACTTTTTGAGATGTGTCTATATGTGCAGACAGTTTCTTTGGTGTTTTCTTTATTTTTGTTCTTGTTTTTTTTTTCGTTTAACAAAAATACTTCTCCTTCATGATAGTGTTTTTCTTATAAAAAACAAGAATAATTAAAAAGAAACATCATCCTCTTCAATATACCAAGTAATAACAACACATAAGATGGGGAACATAAAAATAATGGAACAATAAATTGCATTGCAGTAAAGATATTAGATTGTTTTTGCAAGTAGTTCAGCCCTACTGAAAATACAGTGAAATATACCATCAACATACCACTGCTTACTAACTGAAAAATCTAACCAGAAAATACCTGATGTTTTTGCAAATTATAATACCCATATGGTATTTAAATTTCCGAGGCTTTTCTCAAGGGGAAATCATTCTTGCAGCCGTTTTTGAAGGATATTAGTCATTACACTATTTCAAAATACTTTCTTCCTCCACCTGACAGTGTTAAGCTGCTGAAGTCAAACACACAGGTCACACATGCAGGTTTGGCAGCAGCTGAACCAGGCAATAGTTTAACTCTAACATTTGTTTCTGACCCCCCTTCAGAGGCGTTGAAGCTATATAAGACATTATAGAGAGACAAGCACTCACCATGGCTTTGAAACTACTAAAAAAAAGTCAAAAATATAGAAACATGAAGCTGAATCCTGTAGGTGGGACAGAGCTTCTTTAATATGAGTTCATCCTTTGACCCGGAAGTGCTCAGTACCCTTAGCCTTAGTTGTTTTGTTTAAGTGCACCTCCTTGTGGTAACAATTAAAATTATCATTATAAATGTATTTTATTGGTATTTTGATAGATTTCACCACAATCTCAATCCAATAAAATAAAATTTTTAAAAATCAAAATTTAAACCGAGGAGCTGTTGCGTTCAGCGGTATGGTCAGTTCCGTCTGTAGAGAAGTGAAACCAGACGATATCCCCCCTTTGGCTGACTGACCATACGACTGACAGCTGGTTCCGGAGCAGTTCAGTGAAATATTCGTTCCTTTAAGAATCTTTTGTCATCTGACAGCTTGTCAAAGTATGTTTTTTCCTCAGGAAGGTGTTTGGGAAAGCTTGATTAACCTACAGGGGGGACTCGCGGTGGTCAGCGGTGTTGTTGCTTAGTGACCGGGACCTTCTTTCCTGTTCTTTGACACTTTGGCGTAAGTCAGACAGGGACAACAACCATGCTGCAGCTCGGAGATGAAGTCACCCTCTATTCAGTGGTTTTCGTCCTGGTCCTTTTGGGGACACGAAGCCCCTTCTGGACGACAGCTCTCACCGCCTCCCTCTACCTGTTTGTAGCCATGTTCCGGTTTCCCCAGGTGCCGAGTGGCCGGGTCCGGCAGGTTCTGCATCCTGCCAAGCGAACGGCAGGATCCGGCCAGGTGTCAGTGGTCGCGCACCGGGGAGGAGGGCACGATGCACCGGAGAACACCATAGCTGCTATCCGGGAGGTGAGACATGTTGTTTTCCTGATCTTTTGCATACAAGCAGAATTAAACCACATAGCGGGCTATGCAGATTCTTAATTGCAACATATCTAAGTTATTTGTAGCCCACTTCAAATTAAACCCTTCTTCGTCACACCATTATGGTTATGAACTACTTATACCCGACTGACCATCAATGTTTACATTCAACACTACAGATCCACACAGGTCATACTGTTAATGGGATGCCAGGGATGAGTTTAGTGACTACTTTAAGAATTACTCTATCATAGGGCTACATTTCAAGTTCATGGGGCAAAATATCAATTGTACAAAATTTTGATTTCAAGCAATGAACAATTTTATATTTGGGTGATATTTCACTTCAGTTTGACACAGATTTATTTAGCAAAAAATGCAAATTTTGTATTGAAATTAGCAGTTGGTGCTGTCAGGTTTCCCAAATGTCACATTTGCCCTTCAATATTAACACTGAAAGACATATTTCTTTCTATTATTTTCAGCATTATTTGTTCAAAATAATTATTAAAACATGACAAAGCTTTTATAAAAGATATTTAAAGAATAAATATACATAAGATTATTCATTTTATGCCCAAGAAATCTGTGTCAAAATACCCTATGAATCATCAATGGTTTGCTCTTAAAACACGACTAAAATCCTATGAGGTCACATCCTTGTTGGTGGTAACCTTAAAGAAAGTGTGTTAAGTTTCAACTCCTCGTCAAAATGATTATCTGTGCATGGTGGGCTCTAATTGTTTGCCAACCATGTAATCAACATTATCTTGTGTAGTTACTGTAGATGTTAAAAAGACCAATATGTAAATAAAATGCACAAACATATGGGGTGACAGAGGTTATATGAAAAAACATCTTATAAAAGTAACAAGAAAAAACTCCAAACATTTTGCAGAAACCACAAAAAGAACCAGACTTACTCAGGAACAGCTCTCTACTGCAGCAAGACCAACCCTTCATCTAAGTTTTAACTGATTCCTACTGTAGTAGGAAAAAACCTTTCTGAAACACATCAAACTTTTTCTTTATCTGATGATCTGCAGGCCAGTAAGAATGGGGCGACTGGCGTAGAGCTGGACCTAGAGTTCACAGCAGATGGCGTCCCAATACTGATGCATGATGCCACTGTGGACCGGACCACCAACGGGTCAGGACTACTCAGCCAGATGAAACTGTCTGAACTGGGCAAACTGGATGCAGCTGCTAAACATCGACTGAGGTACAAAAGAAAGTTCACATAACTTTCTGAAATAGAACCATAATGTGGTACATTTTGTTGCTTTTCAATTAGATTTTTATAATTTGTGATTCAAAGGGGAAATACCTATAAGTATTGAAAAGAGATCATGACTGTCAGCAGGACATGAAAATCAAACATAAGGCGTGTGCTGTTTTAACCTTGATAACCAAACTAAGAACTTATCTGAAACCTGAAGAGATACACCATTTGCAGAGGGCACACATTTTGCATGAAGTTCTTTGAAATGACTATAAACACTTAAAAACAGCCGTAGTAGTTAGGTTACTCAGCCTTTTGAGAAAATAGGATATTATCAAGAGCTCTTTGATAATTAGGACTCTTGATAATATCATATTGAATCAATTACTATGTTTAGATAGACGGTCAACTTATCTGTGATCAATTGACAGTCTTATGTTTGTAAGTCAAACGAGTTATTTCTTTGAAAAATTATCTGTGAGTCTGAGGCTATTTTTCCACATTTGGATCCCTCATCAGGGATAAGTTCGCTGGAGAGAAGATACCGACCCTGGAGGAGGCAGTGGAGGAATGCATCAAGCTACAGCTCACCATCTACTTTGATGTCAAAGGTCATCCAGACGAGGTGCGACCGACAAAACCAACAAATAATACTTGTTCTTGTACAATCAGTCTGCGATTTCACTGATGTGTAACTGAGTCAACTTTACTTAATATTGGCGATCTAACTGCACAACATGCTGTAGGAGGCCAAGCATGGGAGTTTACCTGTGACGCCCACTCACACAAACACACATCCACTTCCATACTTTCCATACTTTCTAACTATGTGCAACTAGCTTCATACAAAAGATAAAGATTAAAAGATAAAGCACAGAAACAGCGAACTAATGTGGTATTAACATAGCTTAGTGTGGTGTAGTGTAGCGTGGTCGACAGAAAGTGTCACTCCTGACTCACCCTCCCTCAATTACAAAACCAGCCCAGACAGGTGAGTCGACTTACTTGTAACCACCGAGCACACACCCACCGTGACATACCCACCACTCAGGAGACAGCAGGGTGTGTACACGCCTATCACATCAATGTACAACACTAACCAACAAGTATATAAACAAATACATTTGGCTCCTACACATAATGTCAACATAATATTTTTTTATTATAGTGTGCGCAAAGTAATTACACTCTGTCTTCTTAGACTTATTTGCTTAAAGGTTATTAAAAGAAGATTCTGGCTTTTGCTGGGCTGTGGATGGACCAACCCCTCAGAACATACACTAAGAAAATACACATTTCAAGTCACCCAGGACACTTCTACAAATGCTGTGTAGCACATGCTGTGACAGTTTAGATGTCAATTTGTGTTTTAATATGTCTTAGGACTCTGTGGTCTCTACAAAATCAACTTGTAAATCTTTATCACTGTACTTCAAACTGTCTGAAGAGTATTACTCACTCAGCACAATTTTTGATGAGTGAGGAATGTAGAGCTGCAGACTTGCTTGTTGTTTCAGGCAGGAACATTCTTGAATTCTGGACCTACTGCTGAGTGTCTACATGTACACAGCTGTTATTCAACCACACAAACAGAACACACACAATTCTAAACAGATGACTGCCCAACAATAACCATGGGTTTTCTGCTCCCCTCCTAGGCAGCCGCAGCCCTCAAAGAGATGTATAAGAAGCATCCAGTTCTCTACAATAGCAGCATTGTGTGCTCCTTTGAGCCTAAAGTCATCTACCGGGTGAGAGCCAAGTTTTTCATTGTGTGAAGTAAACAATCCCCATGTCATATAAACTAAATAATGTCAGTACTTATATTTTGATCCCAGAAAAGCAGGAATACCCAGAGTAGTTTGGGTCCTCGAAAGAAACCAATCAACAGGCTTTGAACATTTCAGATTATTCTCTGCCTTCGCAAAATTTCTAATGGAGACATAAGTCGTGAACACAAATGTCTGATAAAACAGAATGTTAGAGCCGTAAGTGAAGAAACTGAAAACCTTTACAGGCCAGTGTTTCATCCTTCATCCCTCCCACTGTCCAAAATTGAACTGACTTGTTGTTGATTTTATACATTTTCTAACGTTCTTGTCCTCTACTCCAAGTCACGATACTAAACCTCTGTTGGCTGATTCTCTCTTAGATGAGACAAAGTGACCCTGAAGTGGTCACTGCGTTGACACATCGACCCTGGAGCCAGAGTCGGTCTGGGGACGGTAAGCCATACTTCTCTTCACTTTGGAAACACCACTGGATGACTCTAATGGACATTATGCTGGACTGGGCACATCATCACTTCCTGTGGAAGCTCTGCGGCGTCTCGGCTTTTCTCATACAGAAGAACTTTGTTTCTCCGTGAGTCTGTTTTCACAGAGGTGGATGATTTGAGTTGTATGAGTTGCATGGTGCACCATATCAATACAAACCTTGGTAACATCAGAATACAGTCTCCTTTAGAGGTATACATTATTTTTAGAATAGAAAATGATTTTGTTTCTTACAACTCCGCAGAAACTACGTCCAGTACTGGGCTCAGAGAGGGGTGGAGGTGGTGGCCTGGACAGTCAACACTCAGGTGGAGAAGGAGTATTACCAGGAGCTGCTGAAGGTTAACTACATCACAGACAGCCTGGTGGAAGACTGTGAACCTCATTACTGAGGAACACGCAAAAAGCACAGAAAGAAAGGAAACAATATTTTACTCTTTATCCAATGCACGCTTGGAAAAAGTGTGCGTGGATTTAGTGATGAAAAGTAAAACTCGACTGATTGCTATTCTTAACACGAAAGGTGCATGTGAATCTTTTTTCTTACAGATGCTAGTGCATCAAAAGCATTGATTTTCACATTTTAATAAGATGAAACAATTATCCTTTATCAAATGTACTGTATTCAGAAACTCAGGAATGTCATGTGCTTTTTTGATTTCAGGTGGTTCAGGCATCTTTCCTATTTTCATGACCTGTATCCTCATTCACTGTGCTCTTTATGCATTAATGGCCATACGCCTAATGCTAACCACCTAGAGTTAGACTTCTACGTTATTGCATGAATATGATGTCTGGAATCACCATATTGAAACATTTTATACTTTATACAAATACAGAGTGACGCATAGAGTAAATCAAGATTACAGATAAATCAAGCATACAGATGTTGGGTGAGTTTAAATTAAGTCCACAGCAAGTTTATATATTGTATTCATCATCCAATATCATCAATGTGCATTTAAAACATCCCATAGTTTGTTTCTGTTGACATACACATTTAGATCCCACTGTATCTGTAGAGCAGACATCAGTGACTCCAGTGCCATTATAGCTATTCATCTGTAAATTTATAGGCTCTTGTTTTTCTTTAGGATGAAAAACGTGAAGCACTTGGTGTATAATTTAACAACAAAGTACTGTACATGGATGTACCTGAGGGCAGTGTAAATGAGGGCGTAAGAGATGAGCAATAGCTCAAGGAGTAAATGATAGGTGAAAATGTGAAGCGTGAGATCTTTAAATCTGACTGACTTGACAGCTGACTGGTGTAATTATCTTCAAAGACATCGGGCAGCAGCACCAGCAGCTCATATTTTCAATAAAAAGATGCAAAACATACCAACAATGGACAGTAAACAGACCATTCACACTGCAGGAAGAGCACCGTTGCAACTAACACGAGATGTCTCTGATGAATGAGGTGGGAAAGTTTGCTGTTTGTGAGACAGGATCTGTGACAAGTTGTTCTTAAATTGAAAACTTCAATCTGTCATTGATGTTGATTTCTTCTAAGTTTGACAAGTTTGATTCACTTTGATGAAGCTTTCCAGATTTAAAAGTAGTAGACGAGGCTGCTATACTACCTCTTTTCTTGTCCTCCAAGATTTAAATATCAACCTACTGTACACTTATCATAAATTTTAACATAATGGAAATGATATGATGAATACAAATTGTATGATTTAAAAGGTGATGAAATAAATTGAGGGGATTTGGTCTGTTCTGGATGACTCTGTAAAGTTTGTTCATCACAGAGAGCTGTAGATTTACATCATTTAACACATCAGAATCCACATTGTTAAGTGGAATATGACAGGTGAAAGTTATTTCCACACACCTCAGAAGGTAACCTTTGAGGGTCAGATCAGATTAAGCATGTTTGTCGATACTAACACTGAAGTAATGCAGGTCTTATGGATGAATCTTTACATGGGTCAGGATCTTCTGACAGCAAAATTTTGTAGATTTGTTTATAAGCAGTGACAAAAATTTTAAGAAGTCTTGAGAAAGTATATTCACCTTTTCAAGAGTCTTATAAACAACGCATTGAAAAAAAAACTGCGTTCAGTTTATGACAAAATGAATGCCAGTCTTCTTATGAGAACTTAAATTGATTTTCTGCACTGATTGACTCATATTTTTTGCCCCATAGGAGTAAAAGACCACAGTTTTATTGATCAAATAAATATTTGATGTAGCACTATAAAAGGGTCTGTTGGCTGTTAAAGTTTGTGTTGTGTTTACTGTTGAGGATTTACTTCCTTCAGTCTCAAGTGATTGACCCAGATAGTAGAGATAAATGGGGGGAGAGTGTTGGGTATCACAGTGGATAAGCCTGTCTGATCTGCTCCTTTTCCTGGCTGATCTTCTGTTACCAAACACCTGCTGTCAGTTTATACACTGGGGAAGAAATGGTCAGATTGTTTTCTCAAGGTGATGCCAGTTACCTGTGAGAATTCTGCAGTAAATGTAGAGTATGATTTATTAAAATGTCCACCTGAATACACTCTTCATGAAGTAAGAGGCCTACAAATGGGGACTGAATAAGTTTAATCAGTCAATAAAACGTGTAACAAGCTGGAACAGGAGGCTCTTTTTAAATGTGTTGAGGTTTTCATCCAGGGTTCCCATTCATCATCCCATAGTGCATTTAGAGTTGATACAGGTCTGCAAAAACAGAAAAGGGGGCACATTCTCCTTCATTACTGTAAACATATTAATCTATCTGCGCGTGTAGTTTAATAGGTGAAAGGTGATCACTTCTGCTCCTCCTTCTCAGCACAGAGTGAGGGGCGGTTTGTGTCGTCACTAAAGAGGGTTGCCCCGCTTTGTAAAGTTGTCCCATCAGGGGTAAACACTGACAACGACAGCGGAAATCATGGGCCTCCGCCTTCAAAATAAATGTCTTAAAAAGAAACGTGACACCTTTTTAATTACATCACAATATAGTTGTGTAAGCCTGAATGTTTTAAGCATTATGAAGGTATTTGCCTCTAGGATCAGCGGAGATTAAAAGAAGCAAAAATCTTATTGTGATTGAAAAAAGATATGTACATTTTAAGACAACAAATATTCAAAATGACCATACAAAGGAGCCAATTTGTGGTCACTTTATTTATTACTTCTTTTGAGAACCCCCCCCCCCCCCCCCCCCCCACACAAAAGTAACATAAACATCCACTTAGGTTTAAAATTTCTACCACGACCCATCATCTGAGCCATGACAAAATATATATTAACAAACGCGTTAGGGATGTTTTGAAAACATCTCTAAAATAAAAAAAGGCCAAATGTAAGAATGAAGAAATGTTTTTTGACAGGACAATCTCTAATGATTGTTTTACTAATTGATTTACTATGATGAAAGACTGAAAAATTGAATATAATTGATATTAATTTGTTATTGGAATCTTTTTGGAAAGATCGAGACGAGATCATGTTTATTTTATTTTTAAATTACTGTACAGACAGGCTCCACTGGTAGCCTTGAAATATACACACTAAATGATGCCACTTGTGTTATTTGACTAATTTAAAAGTTCCACCACATTATTTTTCCAAAAACAAAACTCAGGGTTTGACCCAGATAAAAACAGGGGTCGTATTATTTGATCCAATCTAATTTCAGAATCCTTCTTTCCTTTTTGGGCGACCCATTTTCAAGATTTGATTCAATCTGATAACTAAGATCAAGTCAGATTACCTTTGAACAACTGGCCCTTGAATGTGGCACACTAACAAAATTTACTGTCTGATTTCAGGATGTATTACAAATTCAATAGCACCAGAAGCCAAAAATAAAAGACTCCTCTAGCTGACAAAAAGGGTGTTGAATGCATTTGGGGTTTTTTTTTTACGACACACGATCGGGTCTTATACAATTTCTTATTTCGAAAATTCTCACCGGAAACTCTCCTCTTCACACTGTGAGACTTGATATTTTCCCAGCATGGTAGCTTTCCGTCCTGATGAAAATATCAAAGTGTGCAGTGTCCTTGTAGTCTGACAGAGAGTGGAGGTGTCGCAGTCGGTACCGGACAGTCACCGGAGCACAGAGGACAGAGTGTCCGACCTGGAGTGTCCCTGTCCCCGGCTGTCAGGAGTCTGTCTCCCCCTCTGAGTGAATCGTCCCCGGCATGCAGAGCCTCTTTCTCCTTGGATGACCTACACACCTCCTCTTTCTGGAGCAGCAAGCGTCGGTTCATTAAAGCTGAACACCTGCGGGTTCAGAGGAGCAGCAGGGCACCTCTTCACAAACACCGGGCAACAAGTCAAGAGTGAGTCTGGAGGCTCCGGGCCGAGTACGGAGCCGCTGACACGGGCACAGAAGTCACGACGTCTGCCAAATTTTGTTTTTCCAGCGCGGCTGCGTCAGGAGCAGCGGAGTGAGGAGTGGAAGTTGCAGAGTTGACCGTCAATGCTCGCACCTGGTCATTTCACAGACACATTACGGCTCTTTAAACAGACACAACAGCACTTCTTGGGGTTGCTGTGGTTCACATGATGTACACAATCACCAGAGGTCCCAGCAAACTTGTTACACAGCGGAGGACAGGTGGGTTCATGAGTGTTATCTAAAGCATGATGCAATGTCACATCAGATCGATTATCTAACTATAAAGGGAAAGTTTATTATTGAATGGAGAGTGTTTGCATGCAGATGTAAACTGTGCGGACTGTGAAAACTATTCAACCCAGATTTTTGTCTGAAAGGTCCCACACAACAAATCGAGAGTAAATTCAGCGACCTGAAGCTTAAGCCGACATCTTGGCTCTCTGCAAAGTAAGTAGCCACACAAAGTGTTGTTTCGGTGCTTTATTTGTTGAAAACATTCACTCGCACTGTATGGGCAACGTGGGCCCAAAATACTCTGCACGTGTGCCGTGGGTGAGATCACATAACACGTCGGTGTGTGTTGGGTGACGTTGCGGCATCAGACACAGTTTTCTGTGACACACACAAGCCTCCATGGTGACCTTGTGATAGCCTACAGCTATTTTATTCACGTTAACACAGTTTACTGTTAACGGTCTCAAACGTCTGTGTTTGATACTTCTTACCTGTTCTGCAACATGTGCTGCCTTCAGGTGCTGCTCAGAAAAATCAACACCAGGCGGAACAGTGCTGAGTTTGCAATTTTTAAGCTTACATCAGAACAGCTCAGACACTCTGATTTATTAGGGCAGCAAACGACAACAGAGAAACTAAATTTGATGATTTAATGATACCTAATAAGACTATAGTTTCTCGATAAACTTGTATCAGGTATTTTTAACCCTTAGATTGCCTTCAGATGTTCTCTGTACCCTATGTTCTGACTGCATATAAAATACAATGTGTACAATTTTCACCCTTTTTGTTTAATACGTTTCTAACATGTTCACGTTTATTTAACAATTACATGGCATGATAGACTTTATTTACAAAAAACTAAAACCTTCATTTTGAGTTAAAAAAAAAGCAGAAATTGTGTTTTTCTGCACAAAGATTAGTATCTTGAGGTACATATGTTGATGTTTGGTCACAGACGGGTATATGCCAAAGTGTAGGCAGAATTTCTTCATGGCAGAAAGATGCTATTCATTTATAAAACACACAATTTAACAAAAATAATCATAACTAATTTCATGTCAATAGCATATCATGGAACCACCCATGTCATTTTTAAGCACTTCTATGAAAGAAAACTAAAATACGATAAAATAACTTTTGAAATCTGCTCAAAATGACCTAAAGGCAGAAGGAGGGAAAGAAAATCACCAAAACTTGAAATAACCAGTTGGTGTTGATTCTGTAAGAGGCTCACTCACCTAAAGAGACTTTTTGTTTAAAAAAGTAAGTTTATGTTTAATATATGGGGCTTCACAAAATGATGCAAAAGTGTATTTCCCATTGTGCTGAGGTTACGTTTTTCTCTTTTTTCACCATTGCACTTTTGGTTTTACAATAAATTACAATTTCTAAGTTCTTCTTTCTAATGCAACACAAAATGATTAAGTTAAAATCTGTTGACCATCTTGATGATTTTATGATATGGCTAAAGAGAAAAGGACTTTCATCTCCCTCCTTCTTTTAAAGCTAAAGGTATTATCTGAGTTAATCTGCATTCTTGTCCATCAGCCATCAGTGTTTCTGGAGTAAACATTAACGTGCCACCGTGGGATTTAACCATTTGTGATTTGGTGCTATCTCATTCCTCGAACTGACTAACTCTATTAACCCTGTCTGATCCCTGCAGCTCTCCGCCCCCAAAGATTGTCTTCAACCGTCTGAATGGGAAGCGTTACCACAGTGCAGCCACACAGAAGCCTGCCAGCTCAGCAGAGGGATTCACTCCTGCACACGAGGAGAATGTCAGATTTGTGTTTGAAGGTGGGTGTCACAGGTCAAAGGTTATGAGGATTGAGGCTGAGATATGGAGGTGTGTTGGTCTGTTTTCTCCCTACAGTGCCTCTATTTATAATTATACTTTGGAGCACATTTCAGCTACAATAAAAACTGACAAATGATGATTAATAGTCATGATTTTATTCGTACAGCACATTTTGAAACAAAGTTCCAAAGTACATGACGTAAATAAAAAGAGCAAGGATAAGAAAAAAGGTGTGAAAAAGACATGACTTAAAATCAAGCAGAACACACAAGTTATCACGTAGGTTAAAAGAAGGCATCATCCAGGTTAGAGAGTGAAGCATGGGGTTTATGATCAGACATATCTCGATATCAGACTTTTTCAAGATCACCTAAAAAGTCCACACAGTCCCTTCAATTGTCTAAGTCATATCTTCGCTAATCATTGATTTTCAGTGAGCCTCAAACTTGTATCTCACTTCTCAAGATGTTGTGGAAACTCAAAGAGCAGTGTTGTCCTTAACTGCCCCGTTTGATAAGAGTTATGCCTAAAACTGCAGCCACATATTAACCCAAGGAGATGCATCTGAGTTTAACTTCCAGACACTACCAAAGTGAACCTGGCCTCTGAGGTGATGTCTAAATCCGCCCTCCAGAGAAATGTGTAAATGCGTGTTTTTTCAGAGTCAAAAAGTCAACGTATCGGATTTGCATCTCATGTCCTTACCTTAAGGTTTACACAGCATGCTTTACCGTGAGCTATTTCTATATTTCATGTCTGAAGTGAATGCCTGTAGACCTGAATTTGAACATATCATTCAATCTTTGCTGCTTTTGGATGCCTACACTACTTTGAGCTGACTTTTTTGTCCATCAAGTTCAGTCGAGGTGAACAGCGCTGCACTTTTCTTCACTGTTCACACCTAAAAGAGGAAAAAACACTGTATGTGAATTTTGTTAAGATATAAAAACATGACAGACCCTGATCCTGCAGAACATATTTGCCAAAGAAGATAAAATGAAACACATTAAGATGGCTTCAACCCAACTCCATGCTCCTGCACGTGTAACCAGTTTAAAGTATATGTGTAAAGCTTATTTGACACTATTTTTCAAAGTCCTTAAGGCTCTGAGTAAATAGCACAGGCCGGAAGTTTGTACTTGAAGCCTGCTGAAACCTTGAGGCTTATCAGTGAGTGAAGCTGGAAAACTTTCACCCGCTGCAGATAAAACACACCCCACCGACCAATGCAGGCCTCTCTCAAGGGTGCTGGGATTTCTGAGTGTCGGGGTGTATGGTCAGAAATGAAGAAATAATCACTAGAAACTTATTTTTAAAAAGTTACACAGAGAAGAGAGATCCTTGTTTTCAGAGTTTGTGTTTTATCTTGAATTTTGTGTTCAGGATGTGTGTGTTTGTTTCATTGCAGCGTGGCAGGAGGTGGAGCAGAAGCTGGGGGATGGGGACAGCGTGGGGCCTGCTGAAAGCCCAGGGCCCATCCAGTACTCTGAGAAGACTCCCAGTGCAGCGATGAAGAGTAAGTACCTGCACCGTCTTCCAAGTACAATAAATTCAGGATAGCTTGCGCAATTTCCATTCATAAATATGATTAAAGCCGTCTGAGAAACAAATATAGTAAACCAGAGCTCATTTAGCCAACCTCACTACTCAAGAGATTTATGGCACCACAGCAGATAAACCTCTTTGTCATTTGTTACGCCATGACCTTTGAGCCTCTCATTGTGCCTTATTTTTATTATTCCTGGTTATTTAAAACTGGGCAGAAAGCTGAATGGCTGCTCTCTGTGGGAATCACATTCTTGAATCGCATTGGCTGAGCTTTATCTGCAGCCAGAGGGCAACTGTTGTAATAGTTTGCTGCAATCGTTAACTCTTCTTTGGGCTACATGAACCTGGCTGTTCCAGATAAACCAGCCTAGACTGCTTATTGTGGTGTGTCTTGAGTTTTCTCGCACACACCTGTCTGCTCCAGTTTCCCTCTGTGAAACACTACTCTGAGACCTTAATTCATGCAGGAGTAATATGTTAATTTAGCTTTTTGGAAAATGAGTGGATGTCCTTGCATAAGAAAGAGTGAAATCACTCATTTGAAAATATGAGTATTTGAAGTCTTGAATGGTTATTCATCTCCCTTGTTCTTGACTGAATAGTTGTTGAAATGAATGATCACTTGATTTGGTGCCATAGCTGGGCCAAATCTCATAAATGAATGTCCTACTTTTGTTTATCCCCAAATAACAAAATAAACAAAGAAAACTCTCACCAGCCTCATTAGTTCTCTTTCTTTTTAGTTTAACACTGGCAAAGACTGTGAACTGCATTGGTAAATATGGTGACCTTCACACCCCGTACTACAGTGGTTCGGTCTTACAGTGCCTGCTCACTAACTTTCATAACCAGTGGTGTGCACAGACATTTTGAGAGGCAGGAGCGAAAGAAAAAAAATAGCAAAAACGGTGCCTGTTTCGGCATTTTTGCTCCCAAGTGAACACTTTTGCACGTTTTGGCATCCAAGAGGGCATTTTCTCACAATTTTGCTTCCCAAGAAAGGACTTCCGCACGTTTTGTTTCCAAAGAGGGAATTACTTGTATTTCAAGCCACCCCATTTGAATTCCAGACGACCCTATATGGGTTCCCGACCTCAAGGTTGAAAACACTGCTGTACGAGTCAGTACATACTAGTTTTAGTCTCTTAACGACTACACTGGACTTTGGTTTTCATGTGGCTGATCAATAATTAATGAATCAGTAGAAAACAGATTTTACTATAACTCTTCCTTTCTACTTTAACTCTTGGTTTCTGTGCAGACTTTGTGCCCATCGACCTGGAGGAGTGGTGGGCTCAGCGCTTCCTTGCCAACATTGCCAACCTGTCATGACTGTGTGACGCTCTGAGCTGAGACAGGAAGCCCATTGTCGATGCACCGTAAGCGAATGCATCACAGGGGCAGAGAGGAGGCGAGTGGGTCTTCAGGATCTGTGGAACTGAGGGCTCGAGTGTAATTTAGGATCTGATCGGATGTCCTATTGGTCACGCTGCTGTAGAGAAAACTGGGTGAACATGACAGCCTGCAGAAGCACCAACAGCCATGTAACTGAACTCTGCCTGCGCTGACCAGAAGGACCAGTCTCCTTAACGGAGGACGAATCAGATTGAAGCTGTGAGATTTTTTTCCTTGTCAAGAACCTGCCTCCTTTCTGAAGTGTGCTCAGATGAATGTGCGTCATGGTTGATCTTTTAGTGAGTCTATTTGAAAGCAAAAAAAGTAAAATGTTTTTCAAAAGTTCTGAGTGACGAGTCTTTTTTTTGTTTAAGCCTCATGATTTTAACATATTCAGCCATGTCTGAACCAAACATGAAGTGACATCATTATAAACTGGGAATTGATAAGTGTATAAAATCTTTAATACATCACATTTATTACTGCTCAGTCTAATGAACCATTTGTCTAGCTGTAACATTTTACATTTTTCATATCCACAGTGAGTCTTCATAAAAATAACATTTGAAACAAGATAACTTAAAAAACAAAGTGTGCCCATTAAAAAAGCATGTTGAATATTTTCAGTTTTTAACTTATGTGCAACCTCTGAGTCTTTATAAAAACAATTTCATCTTCTCACATCTCTTGCCCTAAGTTATTTTTGTTTTAAGTTGCAGAAACCTTTACCACAGTTTCTAGAAATCTTGACTTTCAGAGCAGAGCTGTCGCCACTTTTTCCCTCCCCACTCCACCATCCCCTGCTGCTTTCGGTTTCCTGCCTCTCCTGCGGCTCGGTGCTGGGTGACCTGGCTTGGCGGTGGTGAATGTGATGCACTGAGAGTCCAAGTAATCCACCAGTTTGGCTGCACCCAAGCGGATCCCAGCTGCTTTGAGTCTCTCTTGGAGATGAGACAGCACCAGAGGCTGGTACTGAAGGATCTGATCGTATAATGCGGAGTCAGACAAGATGAAAGCACGCACAGCCTGGAGCCGGTCCTGAAGGCGAGAGGCCACCTGGGAGGATGAGATGCCGCCATCACTGTCAGAGTCGCCATCAGAGGAGACGCAGAGCTCAGGGTTGGACCTGAGAAGAAAGGGGGAATGGGTTAGATGTTTCTGCTGTTATTTAGAGGACCCCTATATCCACAACTTGAAAAAACACATCTCATAACACAAATAGCCAAGAAGGCAAAGAATTTTGTCTCTACCATAAAAATATACCACTCAACTCTAAAGACACAAGCAGCTGTTCTGATTCTTTGGGCTGCAGTTTGAGGTCTGCTGGGTTTTTGTGTTGAGTAGGACATAATAGAGAGGAAGAGACGCTGTCTGAAGTCAAGGTGACGTGTAGACAACAATAAAAATATTCCACACACTTGAAGCTCCCCAACCAGGGGTCAGACTGTTTTTATTATACATAGTATATTTACTTTCAAAAGTGCCTCATACAAACCCATGTTAAAAAAGAAACTTTTGCCTGTAACGATCATTTATGTAAAGCAGATGGATTGAGAAAATAGAGTTTAAGAAGATGGTAGCAACAGTTCACATTTATAAACTTTCTTAATACACTTGGACCTCTTGTAACTCTTTCGATGACCGTCACACTTGAACACACCGTACCTCTCAGACTCTTCAGCAGTAGACGAGGTGTTTGAGCCCTGTGAGTTAGACAGCAGCTCCGCCTCCCCGCCTCTGTTGTGTTTCAGAGGGGAGGTGTTAGCTGGCACTCTGGGCTCTTTAAACCTCACTGGCTGGGCTTGGATGGCCTTCCTGCTGCTTGTGGACGCTGAGCTGGAGGGTGGGGGCTTCACCTGAGCCGGCGACTCGCTGTCAGAGTCAGAGCTGACCAACTGATGGGTGTACTGGTGGATCTCCTTCAGTTTGAGAATCATCTGGCGCTTTGGTAAAGGTCTAACACCAAACCTGCAGAGGAGAGAAAAATGGAGCGCTGTTAGCGAGAGGAATGAAAACAAACAGATGGATGGGAGTTGAGCAACAACAACAGAGAGGAAGCAGATCCAGATACACTAATTTGGCTCTGAGAGAAGGAGAGGTAATTGGATAGGCTTCTCAGGTCTCTTGATTAGAAAGAAAACAAACATATGGCTTTTCATCAATCTGTCTTTGAGCTCGGGGTGAAGTGAGGGCGAAACCACTGACCTGTTCAGTTTGTTTTTGAGGTCAGGTGTGTCCATGTCAGAGTAGTGTGGCATGGGTGTGATGGGTACCAGAGTGCGGCGTCTTTTTTTGTGTGTTGGTGCTGCTGAAAAACAGGAAGAACAGCGTTAACCACAATTGTGTCATAACAGAGCAGGAAAATTAAGTTACTAGATTCAGGGTGGTTTATCAGGTTGAAGTTGGGGCAGGAGGAGACTGGACTCCTCGGGATCAAACAAATTGTCAAGACCCCCCCCCCCCCAAAAAAAAAAAAAAAAAAGGTTTTGTGGTATTTATCTGACAATCCTGGCTCACAATGGGCCTCATTCACTTATAAATGCAAATAAATGTTCTTACTCTTTGCATATAATAAGGAACAATGCAAAATCAGTCAGATTCACTACACCTGCATACAAGCCATTTTTGTTCTCCCCACCTTGCATACATTAGTGAATCTGAATAACTCTAAATTGAGAGGTGGATGCCTGCAACCTGCAATCAGCGTATATTTTCATATTAATAATGTAAAGTATTTTAAGATTCATTATTTAAAGGTGAAAATCCGTTAATTTCATGGTTGTTAAACAGTTTTGAATTGTACTGCTTTTTTTCTGAAGTGTTTTAAATATGTCATACATTTAGTTAAAAGGGTATGTTTACAGTTTTTTAGGAGGCTGATCATTTGTCATTTGTGTGCATGTATAATCTGAGGAGGTTCTACATTTGTTCACAAAGTCAGAATAAATTCAAGAAATAAAATATTGATGAATCACAGATTTGTGCCTCAAACCTTTGTACACACAATTAGAGCACAAATTTATCAATACGCGCTGTTTGTGAATGAGGCCAAATGAATGATCATTATTTAGGGTTGTGTCCTGGTAAATACTCTTTTTTATCTGCTCTTTGCACTTTTCATGCAGTTATTCATTGGTGTTGAGTTACCTGGTGTTTTGTGCAGAGCAGGAGGATTCAGCCTTTGAGAGAGAGGAAGAGCCTCCTCTTTTTCTGCCTCCTTCTCCTCCTCCTCGTCTTCTCCCTCGTTCCAGCTATCCCATATTTTAGAGTCTAGGAGGCCTTTGATCTGTGGTTGGGAGGGCTCTGGTAGGTAAGGTTTGAGAGGAGAAAATTCACCTGCACCACTGTAACCCTTTGAAGACTGGACACTGAGACCAGCTGGTGAAGGTTGATGGACTGTGGATGAAGATGACTTTGCTGCTTCTCTTCTTCCTGGGCTGAGATCTGACCCTCTGCTGTCCTCCAGCCTCAGACTGAAGCAGCCTGGGTTTGACTCCACACAGGGGTCAAGACCCCAGGAGTCATTGAAGGCTATTGGGGGCTCATCCATGAAGCTCTGCTGGAAGCTAAAATCTGCCTCTTTTGATTCTGTTTCTTGCTTTTCTCCTTCATAACTTGTGTCTTTGTTCCTTATACCCATATCTCCTCCTTCCTCATTTCCTATTTCCCTGCTTGTCAGCTCAAGCTTGGAGCTGCCGTTCCTGCTTGACTCATCAGAACGTCTACTTTGACGAGACAACTCTTTTTGGTTATGTGAGCTCTGCGGATCTTGACAGGAGGAGGAGGAAGGTGGGTCTGTGGGTTCAGACATGGGGGAGAGATGAAAGCTTCCTAGCTCCGTCTTCTCTAAGCTTTCTGAAGGTGAGCTCTCACTTTTTTGACTAGCTGGCTTCTGTATATCATGATTTTTACGGAGCTGGGATGCAGGGGAGTAATGAGAAGGCAGGTGGAGCTCTGTGTGCAGGGGGGTGCTGCTGTAGGGTGGGAGGTGAGCCTTCGGGGATTGATCCTGCTTTGAGGATGTTGAGACTGAAGAACATGATCCTTTAGTTTGGCTTCTTGAAACTACTTCTCTGCCTGTATTCACATCACAGTCACTCGTGCTTTCTGGGCCAAACTCAAGATCCAGGTCAGAGCTAAAGTGCTCTGTCTCTTGTTTTATCTTGGCGTTGCTGCCCTCTGGTGGGCTACCAAGGCCAGACACCCGAGATGAACTGTCAGGCGTCTTCAGTCTGTTACTTGTGTGTAAAGCAGGAGAAGAGAAAACAGAAGATGAGGAAGCGTCTCGTCTTGGGAACAGCCGCGTCCTGCACATGCTGCTCCTGGTCTGAGTGGAGCTGCTTGTGCTGCTTCGATCACGCTGAACAGGTGTAGACGGGATCAGCCAGGACACTTCAGGGGAGCAGTCTCCTGAACAATGTGCTGAAGATGAATCACGAGGACTTGGATCCAAACTTCTGGGCTTTTTCTTCTCCGGGCTGGGTTCATTAGCTTTAGAGACAAGCAGAGGTTTGATCTGGGTGTGGGAGCTCTGCTGTTCCTGGATTTCAGGTGGCGAGCAAGGTGAGAGACTGTGAGAACTAGGAAGCTCCTCCAGCTCTTCACTGGAGTCAGACAAAACTATGAGCTCAGGTTCTTTCTTTTTTGGACTTAACTGAGGAGAAAGAGGGACACAAATGCTTTTGGGACCTTGGCTTTCTCGCTTCAAAGAGGGACTCACTGTAAACACTTCAGCCTTATCTGTCACCAAACTCCCCACCAGACCAGGTGACCGACCCGGGACAGGCAAGTTTGTTGATCTAGGAGGAGGACTGAGTGAGTTTTCTTGAGAGAAGTGAAGCAACGTTCGACCAGACATGCTGGGGGTTGATTTACAAGGGGTCTGGTGTTGTTGGAGTCCAGAGGTGGATGTCTTAGCAGCACAAGATGTAGAAGGCAGAGGGGAAGGCTCAGTTTCCTCATAGACGCCCCAGGAGTCTGAAAAGAGGCGGCTGTAGCTTCGATCCAAGCTGGGATCTTGTTTCAACTGAGAGTTCTGCTGAAGGTTCTTGATGCTGTCATCTTCTGAGCTTCGTCTGCGTCCTAAAAACTTTGTTAACACCTTTTCTTCTTCCTCTTCTTCGTCTACTTTCTCTTCCTCCTCCTCCTCTTCTACACTGTCTTCCTCGACCCTTTTCCTCTGTGTAGCAGCAAACTCATAGATCTCCTCCAGTTCATCCTCGTTTACTTTCTCCTCATGGATCTCTACGTCAGCAGCTGTGAGGTCACTGGTTTGATGCTCTTGCAATCCTCTCTTTTCTTCCCCTTCTCCGTCCGTGTCTGCACCATCAACATCTTCATCATCTTCTTCATTCCACATGGAGCGGAGCAGCTCCACCAGTGTCTGATCTGTTTGCTCCTTGACGTTCTCTCCCTGGTTCATATCAACGTCTTCATCATCCTGAGTTGCTCCGTCGTATCTGTGGAGCTCACAAAGCTGCCGCAGCTCTTGCAAGTCAAACCTGAACAAACACAAAAACAGAGATGGTTGATTTCTTGATAATCATTACACAATGCTACTTATATTATAACACATCCATTCAAATGCTGCTCCACCAGATGTGGTTTCAAAGACTCACTGCTTGCAATTCATTTAAACCTTAAACACAAGATGTGTCAGTGCAGACACATTTGTGCAAGTGTACTTTGAATATACTTGATTCCTAAATGGTTTGCACAATCTGGAAAATTCCAACGATTTGTGAGCTCTGAGATATTGCTCTTTCAGTCTTTGTGTGGTCATTACGGTTAAATTCATTCAGGTCTTTTTTTAACAAACTACCAGTTAGTTAATATTCAAATTTTCAGTTTATCCTGTAAAATCTGTTTGCTCTGTTTGATTGAAGTGTTTCCTCAATAAACCTCTAAATTCCAATTCTCTGTTCGTGTTTATCTTCAGTTAAACTGTTTTTCTCCCATATAACATGCAGCAAATTAAAAATAACTCCAGATACTGAAAGTTCCAAGCTTTCCAGAAAAAACAGGCCCAAGTACTTACTCTTAAGACATTTGAGGCTCAAGTGTAAAAGGGTTTAATGACATCTTACACAGAATACCAACCTAGACGCCAGTTCCATCACATGAGGTCGCACAGATGCTGGGATAGAGCAGTTGGCTGTGTAGATATATCGCAGCAGAACCATCACTGCCTGTCCTGGGACATCATTTATCAGCACTCTCTGAGCTGCAGGCATACCCTCCTCCTGCACACCAAACCCACTTTCATGTACCTGTGAGAGGGTTAGAGGAGGAAAGAGACACTTATTATGAAGAGAATTAAATGATCAAGTATAAACCTTGAAATGGTATTCAAAGGGAAATCTATGCATCTATAAACCAGTGCCTCATTACTACATATTTGGGGATTTAAATACAATTAAAAGCGCAAAAAAGGTTGACATAGCTCTCGCAGATTACTATTGCAAGGAGACATGAGACAAATATAAGCGAGTGCAAGGAAATACATGCACAGCCTCTGTGCCGATGAGTGCAAATTTTTCCTCCAGTGCTAAAAATGAAAAAAACTATTTTAGCCCTGATAATCTCATTTTAAGTTGTAGACAATAATCATGCCAATTTCTTTTTTTTTTTTTTTTTAAGATTTTTTTGGGCTTTTCTGCCTTAAATTGGATAGGTGGAGAGGACAGTGGATAGAGTAGGAAAGGGGGAGAGAGTGGGGAATGACATGCGGGAAACAGGCCAGGTGGGAATCGAACCTGGGCCACCCGCTCGAGGGCAAACCTCATGGTGCGCGGCCATATCCACTACCAGGCCATCTGCGCTCCATCATGCCAATTTCTAAAGATAAGCCTTTTCCAGATCACTGCTAAGCTTTGAAAGCTATTTAAAGTGAGGCGATCATTGTTTTCTAACTGCCGTGCTGTAAACATACAGGGATAAATGTATTACCATTTCTGCCAGCAGAGGGCAGCGAGCGTAGACCATGAAGGAATGAGCAAAGAAGACGTCTCCACTGTCCACCTGTAGCTGCACATCACTGAGCTGAGGGTTGTTCACCATGCTGCTGAGATCCAAGGCCAGTCTGGACAGCGCCACCTAAAGAGGAATACATAATACATGAAGTAACAGCTGACAAGGGACACTACTCTGTATTTATCATCACGGTTTGGACTGATAAATACTCTGAAATTAAGAAGGAGAAGAATTTAGGTTGATACTAATTAAATTTTAGCTGTGCAATAAGAATTCTTACAGATTGTTCTTTATCTGCTCCGGACCGATCAGTCGTCTGCCTTGCTCGGCTGTGAATGTTTTTGGAGAGCGTGTTTGTTGCCTCTGGTAAGAAGCCGCTCTCACAGAGATTAGCCTGCTCCTCTGACTCCTCCAGGACAAAGCCGCTCAGATGCAGGTTTGTTGTCTGACTGGCACTGTGAGCTGCGGAACAAAGATAGTCAGGGTCTGAACTAATATGCAGTGAAGTCTAATTTAGCCAAACATGAAGGATACTTTTGAAAAGCAAATAATAACAGTAATATAATGAACACTCATTGGTTGACTTTTTCTCAGCCATACTAAAACTCCACCCGTTAACGTGCTTTTAGCATCAAAAAAAGGGTTAAATCACATGGTTAAAGCCCTCAAAACTTGTAAAAGTTGTTATAAAAAGCTTGAGAGAAGCATAATTGACGATAAACAAAGCCCTCTTATGACTCATAGAACTCATAAATATTGACATTGAGGGGAAAAAAAGCATTTTTCTTCTTCCTTATTCAAATCTATTCAGCATCTCAACCTGGAAAAAATCAAATTTTTAATTACTAAAAAATGATATCAGAACGTAAAAAGTATGAGTGCAAGTTGTCCAAAGCTGCTGTGAAGGATATATTTGCTCTGTTTGAATGCCTAAATAAGTTCAATTCGACCATATTTCTCAGAAGCTGGGTCTATGTGATATTTTTGTGCTGTTGCCCGTGTTTATGTCTCTGCTGGGAAACATACTATTGGTCTTTTACCTTTGTGTGACCCTGAAGCAGTATAGCCACATTGTGTGAGGGTCATGCCGTCTTCAGCCAGCTCCATCAGGTCTCTGAGTGCCTGGCTGCCCACAGGAAGTTGTCCTGTTCCTGGGGTGGAGGGAGCTGGAGAGGGGGAGGCTTTCTGGGAAAGCAGGATGGAGGCCCTGCTTGCTGAGAGAGGAGTTCCTTCACTTCTCACTGAGGATTCAGGCTTTTTGGCTGTGCTGGAGGACGCTGCATCAGTCTGCAAGTGGAGACCACTTCCACTTTAACTCAACTATAATTGGATGTTTAGTTGCAGAGGACATTTGTCTTGTATGCAACAAATGCTGAATGTAAAAAAATATCAGTTTGACGTTTAGGTGACTGAAGGTTTTTCGACCCTGAGTGAGTATTTCTTTTGCTGTCCCAAAACTTCACACCAAATTCAACCTTGTGTATCAAAAAAACAACATTGACTAAACAGAAACATCATTTGTAAATAATACTCTTGTTTCTCTTACCTTCACTGGCTCCCAGGGTGTGATGAACTCTTTGAGCTCTGGGGTGTAGAAATCAGACAGACAGGTGGAGCCTTCATCCAGAAGTGCGCTCTTCTGCCAGAGGGGGGCAGCACCACTCCAGCCAGGCAAGGTGCTGGGGCAGAAGGTTGGTGTTGGTGGAGTGGGGGGCCTGGGGCGCAGCAGAAGAGCAGAAACACGCTCCTGCAGCTTTGCCAGTGCTGTGGTAGTATCCTGTATGAGGAGGAGTGAAGGAGGGTGAGGGGTGACACCCTTTTTCTTCTTCCCACGTCCCTTACCTACCGCTGAACACGGGAAAAGAGAGAGAGAGAGAGAGATAATTTGAATTATGGAAAATAAAACATCACAACCTATGGCTGATTCTTTCTGCACTTTTCAATATGTAATTGTGTTTAGGGCTAGACAATTTGCAAAATAGTTTAAGCGCAATTAACTTTCCCTATATTGTAATTGTTATTTATTGTTTCATTATTTTTGCTGCATGGAAGGGAATGATTTTTTCATTTTTCTAGTTTTCAAATAAGAAACAAAACCCCCCACAAAAGAACCTCTGTGTGCATTAACGGGTGCACTTCAAAAATAAGAATATAATGAAAAAGCTAAATAATTTAACTAACCCCAGATGCAATAGAAACACACATCATACATAGAGTGAATTATTTCACGTTATTTCTTGAAATGTTGATGACTGTGGCTCGCAGATAATGAAAACCCAAAACTCATTGTCTCAGAAATCTAGAAAATTATATATGATCAATAAAAAAAGGATATTTTAGTCAGAAAGTTGTACTACTTTTGGACCATTTCTCAAGTTTACTCCCAATTTTCACCCCTCACACACATTTTTGCTGCTTTCTGACCATTTCTGCCACCTCAAACTTAGTTTTATTGCTACTCTTTGCTGTTTATGCTACTTTTCACTACTTAAATTGTTTTTCTTGCAAACAATTTAGCTATGCTTGAGCAGGGTTGAGTAACACAGGTGTACAGCCCAAAACATCTACTGCAAAAAACGCATTCTGACACATTTCAGGTTAAAGAAATATTGCAATGTCTGGAATTAGAATGATGCAGCAGGGCATCTTGCGATTCATTGCCCAGCCCTATTTGTGTCATTAAATGTGTTGTACTCACTGACTCAAACATAACAGTTTCATAAAAACTATATACCTTGCATCATAATGGTAAAGTGCTGCACTGAGTCATTACATAGACTAAAAAACAGGAACTGTAAGGGCAAGTCAGAGTACCTGCATCCGGCCTCCACTTAAGCCCTGAAGCCACAGATGCATGTGAGGGAGCAGTCTCTGTTATCAGCTCCCTCTCCCTCTGCTGCTCCTTCTCCTGTTCCAGCATGGAGGACGATAAAGCGATGGCCATCATGGTGTCTTCATCCAGAGGTTGAGCCTTCTTCCTCTGCTTTTTCTTCGCTGGCAGACTGGGTTTGAACTGACCTTTTCTTTTGGTGCCTCCAGTCTGTGAACTGCAGAGATAAAATATGGAGGCAAAGGACAATGCATAAATATTTTTTTAAAGTTTCAGATACAGTGCATCATTTACAGCAATAGTGTAGGAGTAGCGTTACTCTCCTGTGCCACAGACTCACTCACAGTGTGTTAGCAGTGGGGGCATTCTGGGTCTCCTCAGCCTGTCTTTGAACAGCCTGCATCAGCAGAGCTGGAGGGACGCCCAAGTCAGTGGAGCAGCGCTTCAGGTGGGTTGAACGACTCTTTTGGGACTTGAACTTCTTGCCACAGATGGGACAATCAGGGACTCCAGGAGGAGGAGGAGGGAGCAGAGGAGGGGGCAGAAGTGTTTGGGCACTCTGTTCACTCTCATCCAAACACCTGCAAAGAAAGATAATTCTCACTCAAATATCACAGTCAGGACATAGAAGGCAACTTTACTATTGTTTACCAAAGAATGCCAAAAATACAACATTCAGTCTCCAGACCTGTTGAGGTGCTGCGAACGACCCTCTGGGCTCATATGTGACAAGTCTCTCTGGCAGATCTGACAGAAGTAAAGACCTCCTTCTTCAAGATCTACTGTCCGAGCTTCTGCTGCCTCATTATCCAGCTCCCGCTGCAAGCGCAGAGCCAAGGCCTCATCACTGTCCTGAGGCACAGGGTGGAGGCCAGCACTGAAGGTTTCTGGGGCATCTGCGTGTAGGGGTAACAACAGGTGAAGTACTGGTAAAAGGTGGACTTAAATTTTGGGATGTACAATGATAGATTTTTGCCTGATATCCTCTATGCTGATATTTTACAAATCATTTAGCCAATTACCACTATTCTTTTACACACCTAATTGCAGAGATCAACTCTCTCCTGTGTTGAAATTACTGTACAGGAATATGGCGCATACTCTTATCACGTTTGTTACATAAGATTCATTTTCTGTGATAATTAATAATAAAAATTATTAATGCTCTCCCTGATTCAAACATAGCAGTACCCACAACCAGGGCAAATTTGGCAAATTTCACCATTGACAGCGAGGAAACGAAACCTCAATTCACAGGGGATATCTTTTGCTTCTTTGCATGTCTTCTTTGCATGAGCCACACAGAATATGGCGCCAAGTTCAGGCATTTAATCAAGCGAGCAACAGCCCATTATATCGGCAAGTATCAGCGTGTTTTCAGTCAACAGTTCATTTTCAAGCCAATACTGGCCAATACCAATAATGTGCAGATATATATCATTCATCCCTACTTAAGGTAATTTTATTTTTGAGATTAGAACACCATATTAAAGAAACATAGCATACTGACATGATCCCCAAGCTACAAAACACTACAATACAGATCCATCAAAGGATCTGTAATGGCTGGAATTTACTCAGCATTCATTTTACAATTCTGCCCATTATCTCGCTTGAAACAGGATTATTTAATAATTAAAACAGGAAAATGATAAGTAGAAGTAGGTAGAAGGGTCTATGACTCTGGAATGGACCACGACGAAGGATTTAAAGCAGTTTAAATCAATCCCAATTTTGTTCAGAGTCTCTATAAAGAACATCTGGCACTCTTACCTTGACTTTGTGCAGGGGTCACAGGTTGATCAGAGACTCCTTTATGTGTTGTTGTTTGGTCCTTGTGCACTATCCTTGGTGGATCAGCTCTCTTGAAGCGTTGCATCCTGAGGAGAACTTTGTCCTTTGGGGTCAAACTTTTCTCAGCTCCTGGTTTAGCAGCTGCAGCCTCAGGTACCACAGTGGACCCAGCATCTCCTGAGTCCTGCCCTGAACAGACCACAGGTGGATCTGCTGCAGCTGCTCCATTACACACAGGCTGGCTTGCTGCACATTTAGACCCTTGGTCTCCATTTCTCTTGTTAGTCCTTCTGCTCTTGTCTCCATCGCTTGGCTGACTGTGGTGCTGCTGCTCTGCTTTCTTTGCCTGCCTGGTGTCGTTTGGTTTCTTGCGGACTCGTTTTAGTAGCTTTGAGCAGAGATCCACAAAATCCTGGTCCGAGTCATCCATGATGGGGGACACTTTGAGTCATTAAAAGATCCATGTCAGCAGGTCCAGGTTCTGTTGATCATCTTCCTAAGAGACATAATCTGGAGTGGTGCAACTGTTCTGGATACAACAGAGAAACAGGAGAGTCAACAACTTCATTGTGATGATCCACTTAGTCTATGTACAAAACCACAAGGAAAAATCAGCCTCGTACCCTTATGACACACACTCATCAATCAAAAGCACGGAAACAGGTTCATTACCTGGACAGATGTTGAAAACAGCAGTCACCCAGAGACAGGGAAACAGTTAGCTCCTCATGCTAACACTTTAAGTTTGATCATTTCTGCATCAGTATTCCCCTCCGTCCTTTTTTATTTGGCAGCTTGGCGTGTTTATTTATCTATTTTGATAACGCAATCCATATACTCAAAGCTTTAAAGCAATAATGTAGTTGACAAGGGGGGAAAAAACCACACTGCTCTGTTTAATTCTACTTTGAAACTAAACAGTGAACCGCTTCGGAATAAACTTCCGGTCATGTGACATGCAAATAAAGGTCGAAGGCGCCAAATAGATCACGTGACAACTTTCCCCACGCTTTACACAAATTAAACCGAAAATTGATCAGTGATTTTATATTTATTTGATCAATTACAAATGTGCAAAAGATAGTTTTAAAAATTAAAAACATCTTTCAGAATGTGTACACTCGTTAACACACTTCAGAGCCTTTTTTATTTGATTTAAAACATTCATTTTGAATTCTTTTTCTAATTGATTTTGGATTTTACGTGAACTTAGCATAAATGAGGGACAAAATTAAAACCACACATAAGTTCAGGGTTTGTTTTCATAAGCAAACTTTTCAAGGGACTCAGCCCCTTCAAAAAATATCATATGTGAGGTCACTGATGTATAATGCTGCTGCATGTGTCACAGCCTGGCTCAAAAGCATGTGACCAAAGAGGGAGACCACACATAGTCTGTCACATTTCAGAAAAATATAAATTTATTTACATAAGAAATAAGCAATGTAAGTAAGAGTCAGTATGAGTGCAGTGATGAGTGTTTGTGAGTGTGTGTCTGTGTATGAAGTGCATGAGTCCCACACAGGTGAAGTCAGCCAGGTCAGGGAAAGAGAGAGAAGCTGCACTGCAGCTCAGCTTTTGAAGGCTCCTAAACCCAGCCCGCTCAGGTGTGCTGCATTCACTCACTCAGGTGAAACTCCACCCACAACTACCAGCAGAGCAGACAAGACAAGCAGCAGCAAGGAAGACAGAGGCAAAGAACAGAAAGGCCAACCCCTAGGCCGTCACACATGGCATCAGTCATGAAATACACTTGAGTTACTATTCACCATACCAAATTTATAATGATATGTAAATTCTAAAAATAAAGCTTAAAACCAAAAAAAAGGGTCAACTTTAAATCCTGGCTCAGCACATGACTCCTTTACAGGTACAGGGGTTGTCATGTCATGATGATATAATATAATATAATATGATATAATATAATATAATATAATATAATATAATGTGACGTAATGTAATGAAATGTAACATAATATAATATAATCACTCTTTTTTTCATTTTGCATGTGTTTTCTATGACTGGGAAATTGCTCAATCATTCTCTAGGTATTTCAGGTTTTTCAGGATGCCAGATAGAGACCTTGGTTTTTGTAACAAAAATTCAACCAAGATGTGCATGTTTTTTTTGTTTTTTTTTTAAATCAAAATATCATTTATGTTACAATGTAAATATTATCTAAGGATTTTTTAATGTGTTGGAACATAAAGTGCAAATTTTTTTAATGCAAAATTAGTGATACATTTGTACTCCTGGACTGAAAAAAGTATGTTTTAGTGGTTCTGTTATTTTTGATTGATCTGATGCACATTTGGGTGTAAAATATAGTTCGAAAATCTTATAACTGTTAAACGGTGAAGCACAGAAAAATCACTGAGAGAAAAAGTTCGAATTTAAGCATTTTATAGATGCTGGACGTTTTTTTTGGTCACGACAGGTGGCCTAATAAATCCCTCTCCCTCTCCAACCTCAACCGTTGAGGTACTGTCTAACATGAGTCTAGTTCTGTCTGAGGTTGCTTCCTGTTAAAGGGAAGTTTTTCCTTACCATTGTAACTTGCTAAATGCTGCAAAGTGTTGAACTCATTGAGATTTAAGATGAGATACAACTCATCATCTTTTCTTGATGTTGGGTCTCTGTTGACATAATAAACCTTTAATAACATGAACAGACCTGTTAATGTTCTGAAAGTGTTTTGAGATGTTTTGTTATGATTTGGGGCTAAAATGCTTTTACAGCCAAAAGAGCAAATGTCAACCACCTTGTTACCAGGGTGACCTCTGGAGATCACAGATTAGCCAAAGCTCCTGTGACTATTTCTACCTTAAATTTTACAAATACACACCTGTGGTTTGACGTACACCTGACAGAAAACTTTAAATGCTAAAAATAAAGTGTGGTTTTTCATGTACCCTCCCCATACCAGCTGTCCCACAGGAACATGAAACAAATGAACACAAACAAACAGGCTGAGTGATGCCTCCTTATTTAGTCAACAGAGTACTGTTCTTCTGTTGCACACAGTTTATTTAACAATATGGTATACAAGTAAGAAATGAGTCTTTTACCAGTTTATACAGTGATTTCATTCTCTCTTCCTTATATTTATAGTATTTTGCTTAATAACTTGATTTACAATAGGAGAAAAAGTAAATCCCCCCAATTCAAGTTTTTGTGAGAGAGGAATGAGGGTTGATAACATTTAGATTCCTCAGGGTGAATCTCAAACGTGCCCTTCACCCCTAGATCACACACAGCTTAGTGTAAAATTTAGAGGATGAGGCGACATCAGAGATGTGGCCGCCAAACAACCGGCGATCATTCCACCTCAGCTTAGGGGGCTGGTCTCTTTCTCACACTCTCTTTACACTTTACAACATTTGTATGACAAAAAAGTATGACAAATTCATTTTTAATGTCAAAACAACAACTTTTTACACCTGCAAGACGGATTTTTTTTTTTTATTTCCAGGCCACTGAGATGTAGCTGCAGTCCACGTTGTGTGTGTGTGTGTGTGTTTGTGAAACCAGTCAAGGTGTGGGTACTCTAGTGACTGTGAGGGTTTGTGTCAGTGTCTTCATGTGTGCCTGCATTCATGCCCGCAGTCCTTTTCCTATTTTAATACAACTGAGTGCTCTTCATACACACAAAAAGAGGGGAACTGTCCCTGAACGCATCGTCTTGGAGTAATGGTACAACACTAGATTACAATTGCCAGGAATGACAGCTTGAGAAGAGAACAAAACCTGGCATGTTTTCCCAGACAAATTATTTTACAGTTTCAACACAAAAAAATGTTTAAGTTTCTTTTCCAAAGGTACAAAATAAAAAGATATGAATAATATAATGCAATTGTACATTTTCTTAAAAAAAAGAGGAAAAGAAACAAGAAAGGCATGAAACCATACCAAAAAAACAAAAAAAAAAACAAACCAAAAATAAATTGAGTATTGAACACATTTGGTCTCAAACGAAAAATATATTCTTTGTGATTTCAATTTCATTAAGAAGCAACTTGCAAATCCCTCAACATCTTAAGGAAGAAATACCCATTAGCTGGGTTTAGGAAACAATTACATTCCCTAAAAGTTTTGACTTTTTTCTGTTTTTCCTGCAACCAAATTTTCTTTTTTCTTTTTACAACAGTTGAAACTTTTTACATGTCAGTACAAAAACCGTTTTCAACCTTAGAAAGAACAAACAAAGCCCTCTTATGGGGTTGAGAGTCTGAGGGGGAGCTAGGACCAAAGAAAAGTGGGAGGAGGGGTCCCTGGGAGCAAGTCTGTGTTTCTTCAGTTCCCAGCAGAAATGCTACAATCCCTCCACAAACTTCTCCAGAGTATCCCCTGTAGCGTCTCCCACCATCCCTAAGTCACTGTTCAGCCCTCCTCTGTTGGGCGTGTTAAGCTGCGGCAGCATGGCGCTCTGTTCTGGTGTCCCTAGGTGTCCCTGCTCCATTGACCCTGACAAGGGGCCTCCAAGTCCTGGATGCGGGGAGGCTGAGTGGGGTGGATGTGGGTGCTGCGGTGAGGGCTGTGGCTGGTTCTGGACCTGTGGCGAGGGGCTGGAATGAGGCCGCTGCTGGGGCTGTTGTTGCGAGGGCGGACATGGGGACTGGACCGGCGCAGGGGAGCGAACCTGGTTGTTGAGGGCGTTGGCTAATGTGGGCTGGCCTGGGAGGTGGGCTGCACCCTGGGGCTGACCAGCCAGCAGATGTGTCTGAGGGCTCATGGGGCTGGGCTGAGCAGGAGAGCTCATCTGCTGTTTGAGGACGGCCTGCTGCTGCGGGGGAAGCTGCTGCTGCTGCTGCTGCTGCTGGAGAAGCCGCTGATGCAGCAGGTTTTGGGTGGAGTCCATTCCCATCCCGGGCTGCGCCATCTGAGCCATGGGTGGGAGCTGGCCCATGGGACCCCCAGCTGCCCCTGCACTGGCCTGCATGGCGATCTGCTGCTGCTGCTGCTGCATGCGGAGCTGGGAGTACGTAGCTGCTGTGCCTTGCGCCTGAGCAGGGAACTGGCCCGGGTGGCCCTGGGGCATCACCCCCTGCTGTTGCTGCTGCTGCTGCTGCTGCTGCTGTTGTTGTTGTTGTTGTTGTGCCTGCTGCCGTAAGAGCTGGCGGCGATACAGCTCTTGGATATTGGGGTTGTGCGCTGCATTCATCAGCTGCCCCTGAGCCCCTAATGCAGCCATGCCCTGCGCAGGAGGCTGCTGTGGTTGCTGCGGGGGCATCCCCGGTCTCTGCACAGCCCCACCTGGCATGGCCATTGCCTGCATTGTCGGCATGCCGGGCTGCTGCTGCTGCTGAGCGGCTTGTTGCTGCTGTTGCTGCGGCTGGTTGGCGTGGTACTTGGCTGTTCGCTGTTTGATAAAAGCAGCCATTAGCTGAGGGTTGGACTTGAGGATGTTGAGGACTTGCTGCTGCTGCTGAGGTGAACTCGGGGACTTTAGGGTGCGGAGCAGGTCCTGCAGGGCATTGGGGGCAATAGCACCCGGTCTTTGGGGCGTCTGAGGCCGAGCACCTGGCTGTTGTGGAATCATCATCCTTGTGCCCGGCTGAGGTTGCTGCCCTGGTGCCATCATAGCTCGCTGCATTGTCATGGGCTGCTGGGGGGTCTGACCTGGGACAAGGCCCTGTTGTTGGTTCTGAGCTGCCTGCATTGGCCCTGCAGGCCACTGTCCTGAGGCAATGCCTTGTTGCATGACCTGGGGTCCCCTGGGCCCTGACACCATCGGCATGGGCGGCTGCATCGGCACAGCCATGCGCTGAGGCTGCTGTGGATTCATGGGCAACCCGTTTATGTTGACCCGGTAGTTCTGCTGGTTCTGCTGGGCCTGTGCCATCATCTCTATGTGTCGTGCCATCTTGACTGCTGCAGGAGGGGGCTGCTGCTGAAGCTGCTGAGGGGGTTGCTGCTGCTGGGGCAGGGGGGACTGCTGCTGGTGCAGAGGGGAGGCCTGGGGCCCCGGTTTGCCTTGGGACACCTGGCTCTGCGGTTGGCCGTTGCGAGGGGCATTGGGGAAAGAGGGCGACATTACACCGGCTGAGTTGGGCGTCTGTGGCTGGTTGGAGAGTGGCTGCTGGGGTGTCTGGGGGGTGTTGGGCTGCGGGTGGGGTGTGGGAGTGTTGGGAGCAGCTGAGGCAGGTGGGGACGGGAGCGGCATGGTTCTGCCTTGCATGGTAGCCATTCTTCTCCTCATCAGCTGGGCCTGCTGGAGTCGGTGCTGCAGCTGCTGCTGGCGGAGCTTGTGCTTGATGTTCAGGCAGAAAGGGACGGGACACTTGTTCTCCTGACAGTGCTTTGCATGGTAGCAGCATAAAGCGATGAGCTGCTTGCATACAGGGCAGCCACCGTTGGTTTTGCGCTTGCAGCTTTTGGTGTGCTGTACCACTCGCTTCATCTTCTGGCAGGACGGCAGAGAGCAATTGGCGTTGCGACACTGACAAGCGTGGACCAGCGACTGGATGCAGCGTTGGATACTTAGACGCCGGCTCTCCTGTGGGCTCTTGGAGGCCTCTCCACTCTGGCTGTTGTTGTCGTCGTCCAGGCCAAGGCCCCACTTCACCATCTGGTGTTCGTGCCCCTTTGTGTTGTAACAACTTATACAAAGATCAAAGTCCTGCAGAGAAGGCAGAAAGAGAAAAGTTAGATTCAGCAGCATCAACAGAATATATATAACACTAACCTGAGACAATGAGACAGATATGATGCGTTCATGTCATAGTGGGGGCTCCTCACCTCACACACAGTACAGTGCCAGCGTGTCTCTACGTGGTGCTTGCACTCATTACATGTGTAGACGAAGCGATCCTGTCCCTGGTTGTGGAGCTCCACCAGCATGCACATGGTGCTCCACTTGCACCTCCTGAGGGAGCTAAACTCCCAGTGCTTGTCCCTGGCCAGAGTCAGGAAGGCGTCACGGCCGTCCATCAGGTCACAAGAAAGCATGGGGTCAGGGTCAACGATGGGCGGCAGGGTGTTGGCCATGGGACCAGAGTGGAGGTGGATCACGAAGAACACCTTGAGTAACAACAAAACACAACAATGATACTCAAACAAAACTCAAACAGAGTTAACGCACATTAAAAGATTCTCACTTTAAAGACATCCACCAAACTAAAAAGACAATGACAGTGAGCAGGAAGAGTAACTATTGTACTTGGCATTCGATCACCAAACTCACATTGAGTCTTCTGTTATATCTTCTGTTCTCTTAAACACTAAGCCAAAAGAAAACAGAACGCACCTCTTTATGCTTCTCCATGGTGGCGTAGAGCTTCTGGGACAGATCATTGGCTACATTCGGCATCCCAGGCTTCTTCTTATTGGCTCGGCTCACACTGCTCTTGTTTTTATTGGTTTTCTTGTTGTTCTTCTTCTTAGCGTTTTTACTGTCCCCTGGTGTCCCCTGTGAGGAAAACGACAGCAAATGTTGTACAAACGGTTTTATTAATGAACTAATTGGTCCAACTTCTAGAAAAAGGTTGACAAATCAAATTTATATAAAAAAAAACATTAAAAAATCCTAATGCTTGGTGAAAAAACATTTAATCATTGCATATTTAATGCAAAGTATGAGGAGCTAAATGTCTGTCAGAGATGAGAGAAAAATCACAGCAGTATAAGACTCATATCTGTCACTACATCATTAAAATTCACCACGATCCTCGCACCTCAGGAGTTTCCGAGGCTGCCGTGTTCTCCTCTTTCTTCCTCTCTTCCTCCTCCTGCTCCAGCTCCTTGATGCTCTCTTCGAGCACATTGGGCCAGAAATCGCCTTCAAAGTATGGCAGCTCATTAGCGCTGGTCAGACGGTCTTCTGTCGCCTGTTTGAAAATGTCCTAGATGTGGCAGAAGACAGGGATCAATCAAACTTTGCAGAATTGTGTTTGGAGTAAAGAAATCCAACATACGAAGGAGCTAACAGCCCCTGGCATAAAGCTTTTTTCTTAAAATTCCAAACAATAATCAGATTTCTCGTCTTTACCTTGTAGTCATGCAGAATTCTTTCTGCAAAGGCCTTGTCCAGCATCTTCCTGTACCACTCCTGCAGCCTCTTGGGCTTTGGGATCTTCTGGTCAGGAGGATGGCAATGGAAGATGTAGTCATCTCCTTCACTGGGTGGACATGCCCAGATGTGGCCTTGGGTATATCTGTGAGAGAAATGCAGAATACCATGAATAAGACCTAAGTTGACCCAAATGTTATGAAAGCTGCTGCTACTATCACAGATGAAACAGTGGGAGCAGCGATAGTCATACCCAAGCTTTTTGACATATTCCAGGTACCCAATGAGGATCTCATGGTACACGGCTGTTCGTAGAGTTCGAGGTCTGAAGAAGTGAATACTGTCAAGGTATGATATGTAGACCCGTCTGCAAAGTAAAAAAAAAGACAGAATGTTGAATTTTGTCCAATCAAAAAGCCTCTGCAGCTCAAAGTGTTGGGAGTCAAATAGAACATATAACATTTAAGAGTTCACACCTAGTGTTTGGGAAAGGGCACTCAGAGCCGTACTCCTGCACGTGCATGCCAAAGAAGCACACATCCACGCCGTCAATCTCTTCAAAGGCGAAAAGTGCTTTGGTTCTATAGGGAAAGGTCTCAGGCATTTCACCGGTGTCCACAAACCTGAAGAAACGAATAGAAAACAAATATTAGAGAAGCCATGTTATACTTGGAATCTCAGTCTCAGGGTATTGTGTCGTCCCTTCTTACTACAACTCTACAATTTCATTGGACAGACAATTTTGTCCAAAAGGACGTACAACACATGCAAGAATCAAGACTGGAGGGAAAAACTATTCCACTTCACACATATGAAGTGTACATACTTCAAAAAGAAAATGGTAAAAAAAATATTATCCCACTTCAATAAAGCAATGGATAACAAGCCATAAATGGGGAACCTAAAAGGAATTGCACATTAAATTGTAATAGCA
This sequence comes from Thalassoma bifasciatum, assembly GCA_008086565.1. Lineage (NCBI taxonomy): Eukaryota > Metazoa > Chordata > Actinopteri > Labriformes > Labridae > Thalassoma > Thalassoma bifasciatum. The sequence continues at coordinate 123,101 of RPOG01000043.1, forward strand.
ATATAGGGAAAAAATACTTGCAATCAGATTATTTCTGATCATCCTTCAGCCGTAATTTAGCCCTAATTTCAAAAATCTCCCTGAACACTAGAGTCATGAGCTGCTGAACAAATTTGAGAGTGTCTCTGGCTGTTTTTAGCTACTCAAGGGAAGCATAACGGTACAATTCAAGTCAAGTAGCCTTGAGTCAAAAAAAAGCAAACGGCTTTATCTTCAGTCAACCTGAAGATAACAGATTCTTGGATGAGGGTTTGGTCCCTGTGAGTGCCTCAGACTTTGATCTTGTGTGATGAAATGCTGAACAACCCTCTGAGGTGCTCAGGGTGGGTGTGCACTCCATCTTGTCAAACATGCAGGTTCCACAGTCACTTTGAGTTGTATAAAAGCTTTACAGAGGGCATTTTAGCTTTGAATGGCAGGGACAATAAAAATAAGCTCAGAGAAAGTATGAGTAGTGCAGGGGCATCTCAAATCAAAGAGGAGGAGACGAGATCATGAAGTCCGCAACATCATGGCCTCCAACTCACTGCTGTTTACACAATGTTCATTTACCAGAAATGCAATTTTAGCGATAAAGGAATAATATTTTGGTTAATGATAGGTATCCTGTAACGAAACTTTTGTCTGGAACATTACCCATGATCCTCTCACCTCGTTTTCATGCCGGGTTTGACCTCCACTGTTTTGTCAGAGCTCGCCACCACTCGCACAAACACCTCTCCTGCCTCTGGGTGGTTCTGTCTCTTCAAGTATTTATTCACACGATCTTCTATGTACATTCCCAACCGTGTGGACTGCAGCCCTGCAACGAACAAACAGAGAAAAAAACGTGAATTCTTTCAACTTTACAGGATCAAAGGAAAGCAGCAGTTGTTTCTGGTTTGCAAACAACCTTCAATAGGTTTTAGGAAACAAGAGGCACAAGAACACATTTGTGACACTATGAACGCTTTAATCTTTTAGCACTAGATGCCTTAGCGGTCTTGTGTTCTCAAAGGGTACAAAAGCTAAATGGAGAACACCAGGGAAACCACAGGGCCAACATCAAAACAAGAAGGCCGCCACTGAGGCAGAGCCACAGAGACATATGCAGCCCATGTGCAGGTGGATGTGGTTGGGATTTCCTAGTGCTCAGTAAAGCTGCTAAGACAGACTTGCATGTATCTGTTGGTATTTAAAACTGCAGCAACAATAAGGGAATGTAAATCAAGGAACTAATATTTAAGTGAAGAGATTAAAACTAACGTTTTGCAGAGAACTTGTTTTCCTTCCGTGTTTTCCCACTTTTCTTCAAACAGTTTTCACAGATGAATCTGAAAATAAAAAATATGAAAGAAGTCAGTCGAAAATGATTGTGAACTCAGAACAAATCACACAAAATTCTAAAATAAAAGTGGAGACAGGTACTTACCCAGATGGCCAAATGACCTCGTAGTGTAAGACGCATATCTGGTGCATTTTCCGTCCACAGTCTTTACATTCAACAAACCTGAAGAAGAGGAAGCACACAGACGGACATTTTAAAATTTTCAATCCACTGAACAGATCTCCAATTATTCTGTTTCCTGACTCTATTTTTGCATTAATACAAAGACAATTTGGCAAATACAATAATCCAAAACACAGATCAGTGACCTCTAATTGACATTTTTATTCACCTTCTCACAAGAATGACAGAAAAATCCACATATGCATTCTTAATTTAAAAAAAGTGTACCTTAAGACTTTTTAATGTGTGAACATTGATATTTCAACTGCTGAGGCAGCAAGAAATAAACATTTTATTTCAAGTTGATGTTCCTTTGCTAGCATACACACGTGCAGGCTAACCAATGAAAGTGAGCCTTCGTGGGAGGATTCATGCATTGCATTTACACTACGTCACAGAGACAATGTGAAATTGAATCACAGCTCATTAAAATAATCTCTGATCCCTGATGGAAAAAAAAACTGTTATTGGACACAGTTTCACTCAGTAGGTGGCGCCGCTGAGATGTCCCCAGGCCGTAACGAAACCAGAGCAATTGATCAGAGCGTGGCAAGGAGAAAATATGCAGCCTCAACACAAAAAACTCCCAAACAAAGCCAGATGTGGTTGCGAAAAATAGCTTTTTAAGATGAGATCAGGATCAAGTGAGCAGGAAAAGCATTCGATGATTATTCAATACACGTGTGAAGAACTCCCGAGGAAACTAGTCCTTCCTCTCTGTCAATGTGAGCAGTTCTTACTAAAAGGCTGAAGGTTTGTTTCTACTTACGGTTCAGGGTCGAGAACGTCATTCTTCTTCCGCTCAAACTGGTCTTTTGATATCATCCTGCAGAGAGGGAAAGAAAGGGGAATTAGTGAGAAAAAGAGACTCAAAAAAGAGCTAAATATTTTTATCTCTGGTTCTTGGCCATAATTAGTTTATGGCAGTGGTGAAAAATGTAATGATGAACAAAAAAAATGTGAAAGAAACGATGACTACCCTAACTCTGAAATTAAAGTCTCTGAATATTAAATGTCATGCACAAACACTTACAGGTAAACTCTCACTTATTGAGGTTAGAGGTTTAAATCACTTCTCAATATTTGATTAACAACTGTGCTTTCTGGTGAGATAATTACGACAAAGACTTTGATGTTTAAAAGCAAACCTTGTGGGGAGAAAACATTGCACTTCATTCTCTTCTCAAACACATCACCTCATGACAAATGCAACAGGTTTATTTTTCTATAGTGGAATTAGTTTACTCACGTCGGTGGCTGTGCGGGATCATCTCCTAACGTCACACTCTCCCCCTGGATCTCATTGAAGCACTTCTCACAAAAATGATACCTGCACAAGTACATTAAACAATTCCAACAATCAGACCTCCACATGCAGACAACAGCGAGGGGTTGCTCTCTGTGTTCTTTTGTACTCAAGTATAAAATGCGTGATTTTACGCTATTTAGATCTGCGCTACTTCACTGAGTAGTCCAATATAACTGTGCACAAACTAGTTCTGGTCTTTGTGTTTAATAAAAGAGTGCAGGGATTCCCTGAGCTCCCATTGAGAGTGTAAATGGTCTGCACTGCAGGAGCCTCGCGCTGTCCGTCAGGCTGTGCTGTATCACTACTGCTGCTGCGCTGCTCCGACTCTCAGGGTGCACAGTTTAAGTGTGAAAAAAAGAGCTGCAGTTACGCCATTCATGCAGCAGGAGGCGCAAGGAATCATATTTTTAGCCATCATCTGCTGGTGTTTAACTGAGAGGAGAAGGCAATGATGGGTAATGCTGTTTTTGGCCTTTACAAAAGCGTTATCGCTTCATTTGATGGACAAGAGGAGGTACACTGAATTCACACTCAATAAATTCTTCATGGGTTTCTGAAGTCTTTTTTCCTTCATATGAAGAGAGGAAATCTGACAATCAACACTTAATGTGAGAGGGAGAATCATTCTGTGACATTGGAGATAAACCTGACTGACACCACTGTCTCAAAGACTTCAGTAGCTCTGGAACAGGCAGCAGAAGACGGAAACTCAGCGCAAAGAGCAGAATTTATTGCCCATCAAATATAACGGTGCATGCAAATTTGTGCAACAATGCTGCAAGAATAAAGTTTAAAGGTCCTGTTACACCACATCAAGAACAAAGTGCTAAAACACACATCAGTCCACAGACAAACACACCAATGTGGTTACCTGTTCTGGTAGCTGTAGTATGTACCTCCGGTGGGTATGGTGCAGAGTTGTTTGCCATAGCAACAGAGGGTTTGTGGAGAGAACTCGTACTGAAGAAACAAGTGAGATGACAGATTTCGGTCAAAAATGCTCCAAATAAATGGTTTATTAATTACTTCATATCAGGAGTATGCACAAGGCCGTGCATTTGTAATTTCTGTTTTATTCTTTAAGTTGGGTTGATTAGTTTGAGCATCTAAAATTGAGCCTTTAACATTAACAGAACAATAGAGAAACTGTAAACTGCGACATTTCATTTGGGCCTGTCATCCACAAGAAACCGTAGTTTTACGTCACTCAAAACAATCTTTACTGAGAACTCCAGCCAAAGTGAAGATTTTGAAGAACTCAGGCTTCGTGGTATCATGTATACGCTGGTAACTAGTTTAAAGGGATTTCAAACCTCACTTTACTATGAAAGAAGCCATTAATGTCACATATATGCAACGTTGTGTGTGTTAGTTTTAACGTCGTTGCATACACTTCTTGCTTATTTCTTAAAGAGCATCTGCCTACTTACATTGAAGAATAAACCTCTTTTTATCGATCCAAACATAAATGCCTGCGGCCATGTATAAATAAGGCAGAATATACAGAATGACAGGGATTCACTCTGATTGGCTAGCTCAGGTTTCAGGTCTGATAAACACCTCCACCTTTTGTTGTGGGATGCTTGGAGCTAAACTTTCTGACAGATTTACCCAGTTACCTGTGGACCATTTCTTTTTTGTAAACAATGAGGTATGGACAAAAGTATTTTTAAAAAAACAAATGGGCGGGAATTCGTTTTTGAAAATACCCAGCTATTGTTTTCTGCTTTCACCCCCTTCGTCTCACCTTCCTCCCACAGCAGTATCCCAGGCCCTGCATGACGGGGTCGATCTCCGACTCAAACACCTCAGCCAGCTTAGAGCAGAACTTATAGACCCGGGACGTCTTGCGGTTGTAGAGCCAGGCGTTGTTAAACATCAGCCAGACATCATCGACGTACTGCCACGGCTCCTGGTACTGACCTGTGTCCAGCTTACGCTTTATTGTGGACAGGTCGATTGGATTCTTGACGATGTCAAAGTAGTCCTGGTGAAGGAGCAGAAGATGCTTGTGTTACAGATCACAATAGACGAAGAGCTGAAGCTGGATACTTGCACACCCATGGCGTTAACATTCCAGCAAACAATTAATCATTTCTGTAAAGTGATCCGTACCGGGATTCCCAGGAGCATGGGGTCCACTGGCTGTCTGAAGGGGAGAGACTCTGGATCCTGTCTGTACAGAGACTCCAGAGTAGGCATCAGAGCCTGGCGCAACTCCTCTGGCTTAAAGACTGAAAATAGAGCAGTAGAGAAAGTATTGAAAATGTTTGTGATTACATTAAGAAACAGGAATAGTAAAAAATTAGTGACCAAAAACCCTGCTGATAAAACAACGGAGGGGGGAAAATTGGGGGACAGTCTCTAGACTCAATGCGTCAAGAAGCATCGACAACGATATAGATCCAAAACAGTTACAAAAACAGCTAATTTTTTTGTGTGAGAGCTGTCAACTGAGACAACACGTCATGATGCAACACAGAGTGAACTCCAAGCTGACGTTTTTACACTGTCTGACCCCAAACCAGAGGGCAAAGAAACTCCAGCATCTGAAAATTATTCAGACTGCACATACGGCCTTGACTATCAGGGAAACTTTTTGTTGATTTTTCTGTCACCAGAGGCTTCTCAGACTCATTTAAGTGCTTTTTGTCTGCAAATCTTCAGTGACCAAAATGTTGTGAAAAATGCTTTCCAGTGAGTATCGTCTTTTTTCCCTCCCTTTTTTATATTTATTGAACCAGCTGGAGAACAACAGATCCATTATTAGAGAAAAAATGCCTCCAAGTGTAAAAAAAAGGCTGTAAAAAGCCGCTTTCCATCAGACAAACAACAGCTCAAGTTTGAATAAAACTCATAATAAATCCTGACAGTCTCGCTGTTGGCGCTGAGTGGGTTTGATTAAAATTACTGGCAGTAAAGAAAAAGCTGAAATAGTTTTACTCAGTCACAGATCTAAACCGACTCAGACTCACTTTTCCTCCGTGACTGAGAGGGCGATGACGAGGTTGTGCTGTTGGCACCACCCTCTTCTTCTTCTTTGGGATCTGTCTTCATTTCCGGCTTTTTCTCTTCCACCTCCATTGGCTCTGGCTTCTCATCTGGCTCCTCTTTCTTAACGACTGTTGTGGAAGAGTCGTCCTCAGTCTGCAGACAAAAAGGAAATACTTTACCCTAAGGGATGTGTTTGACATTGAACAGAAAAACAGGAAAGTACCTGAACAGCATGAGCTGATAAAAGGGAGGTCATGTTTTACCATTAGTTAGCATCTGGTCAAATACTGAAGACACCTTTATTCCTAGTTTTGTGGGTAAATCTCATCGGTAGGAATTAAAAAAAAAAAGGTCCAGGATAAGAACTGGTTTCAGGTAGCCATCACTAACCATCGAAACACGGCTGAAGCATTTAGACAGAAGACTGAAGCTGAGGTTTTTTTTTCCGCAAAATGACAGAACATGTAGTGTCTGTGGTTGTGTGAGAAAGATCAGAAACTCTGCAGGCTGTAACATTTGTTGATGCAGCACCATATCAAATACCACAAGAGTTGTGCTTTTGATGCTTCAAGCTGCTGGTGCTTTGATTGAAAGAGTGACGCTGTTATCTGGTGACTTTCAGCCAAATACACAAAAGATGGATGGTTTACACCAGCTGTTGGCTATTTCAAAAAACAGTCCCTCTGATTTTACCATGTTTTTCTCCATTGTGATATGATCTGCGCTATGTTATGTCACCATGCTATAAATGACAATTTGCCTTTGTTTTAAAATGTATTTATCAATGTTATATTACAATTTTAAAAGAAGATATTCTTCATGATGAAACAAGATTTTTTCATAAAATACTCTTTCTTTCCAAAAAAATTTGTGTTGGAAAAAGGTTGTCTTATATCCAGGATCGTCTTATACATGGATCAAGAGGATAGTCACAAATAACTACTTTTATTTCCTTGTGACTGCATTGAAACCAGCAAAGCACCCTCCCCTACACTATGTCACTTAAAGTACATTTGTAGTTTGTGCAACTAACTGGTTCTTAGTTAATTTGTCTTTGCAGAGATTTGAAAACACTGCAAAACCCATCAACCTACCTCCATCTTGGGCTCAGTTTTGCCGCCAGCAGCCTCAAACTCTTGTTGGTCGTGGTGTGCCTCAGTTTTGACTTCCTGGGTGGGCAGGTCTGCACTGGCGGCTGAAGCTGGTGTAGGCACCCGGTTATCCAGACTTGCTCCTTGTTGTGAGAGCTGAAATAAAAGCGAAGGAGACAGAAAGACAAATTAGATATCTGAGCTTCTGGCTGCAGTTTCTTTGCCGTCTTTGCATGCAGAGCTGAAGCCACGACACAGATGAACCCTTCTGGTATCGGTTTCTTTGCTTTCTGAGGGTGAAAGATGCAACATTTCCCTGTGATGGATGCTGGTGGAGATGCAGCGGTCAAACAGAAAGGTGGATGTGAATGGGGCGGGTTGGTAAATGGCAGTCAGAGGACAGGAACTTGCAGGGAAGGGTGGGGTTCAGGGTGGAGGGCATGCGAAGGGTCTCAGTCTCACCGGTGTGGTAGGGGGCTGAGGCAGGGGCTGCGTCTGTGCTGCTGCGGGGAGCTCCGTCTGGGGTTGGGGTGGGGTGGGGCGGGGTGGGGTGGCACCCGGGGCTGGGGCAGGGCCAGGGAGGGTGGGGGTAGAACTGCGGCTGGAGGGCTGGGGGTGCGGCGGGTTAGTGGCCCCCCCAGCCGTGGAGGCGGAGGAGGTGGCAGGCGGAGGCGTGGAGTGCAAAGGGGTTTGGGAGGAGGCTAGCTGAGGGCCCAGCGAGGGGCCAAGTGCATTCATGGGGAGGTTAGCGCTCTGCTGTTGCTGCTGCTGCTGCTGCTGCTGGAGAGAAGGACACACACAGAGGGAAGGCAGACAAACAAACAATCAAAATAAGCAGACAAACACACATATAAGATCAAACAAACAAACACAACAACACACACAGTTTAAGGTTTAGAGAGCACCGTGTGATCATTAAGAGAAAACTTCCACAGCAATTAGTGAAAAATATGATTGGTGGAAGTAGTTTGAGTTTTAGTTCCTCAGCAGCAGCTGCTTGAAATCAAATCAACTCTACAGGTGACAGAACGACAAACCAACCAGTTAACCTTTTTTCTCTTTCCCTGCCTCACCTGGGTGACAGCAGCCTGTGCTTGTGGCTGGCCTAAACCGGACCCCACTGTGACATTCATGGTGCCTGGTGTAGCAACGGCAGCAGATCCTGGAGGAAACTGAGTCTGAGCCAGAAACTGCCCCTGGCTAGCTGTCTGGCCAACCATGTTAGCACCACCATGTCCGGCCATCATGCCCTGGGCCTGGGGCATCCTGGAGGGAGACATGCCCATCTACAAAGAAGAACACATGACTTGTGAGCAAAAAGAAGGTGTTGATGGAGGGGAGAGGACCACTAACAACCTGGAGTAAAAAGCCAGATTGAAGGGTTCAAGATAACAGCAAAATGAACACCTTCTTGTCATCCTGGTTTTCTCAAGCAGCATTTATTAAATCTCTTTCGGTTTGTAAGTTCAGTGATGTTGGACAACACAACCTGATGTTCTTTAGTCAATCTGTCTGAAGCTGAAATGAGTGCAGATATAAGTGCAGCATGGGTCCATATGGTGCAGATGGAGCATCAGCTGCTCTCTTAAATGTAAGGTAGAGACAGTAACATTGGAGATATTGTAAATACATTAAGCAACAATGACTTTGACAAGACATCCATATGACTCAATCTCCTTGTACACAAAGCTTTATTCCTAAAGAAAAAATAGATTTCCGTTTAGTGGTAACTTCTTTGACACCTCATGGGTAAAACCCCAAAACTTCAAGGTGTGTAAACATATTTCAAGGTCAGTCCAGAATGACTTCCCTTTACCTGTCAAACTTTGTATTATTCTAGGTTGCTTGGCTGAGAAAATGATCTATTTTTTTTTGTGTTTCATTATTAAAGGCTGTTAAAAATGGATTTGTTCTACTAAAAATATAGTCAGAGGTGTGTGCCCTTTGAAATAATTTTAGATGTCCCTTATTTTTAGGCATTAGGACTTCTTGTTCTGGAGAGTGAAGTACTAGCAAATCTTTTGGTGGATTTAGTTAACTAGTAGTTTATTCGTAAGCTGTCCTGAATAAACTTTTCTCTACTTATAAGAAGTTGCCCTCTTTTTAATGCAAATCTTAGGTTTTCCTGGTATGCAGGATCAAGTGCGTGCCGCTCTACCAATGTCCTCCTTACCGCTGGGACGGAGCTCATGTTCATTTGCTGTGGGTGGTTCATGGGGGAGGCGGCTCGCGCTCCCATCGGTGCCGGGGATATCTGTGCGTTGGGCAGAGCCATGTGGTTGAACTGGTTGATTCCTGAGCAGAAAATTGAACAACAATTCTTAGCAAGTGGACCAACAAATTTCTTTCACAGGTTCACAATGTCACTAGCAGGAACAGTACTGAAAGATTATAGCGGCTATCATGGCTGAGATCTACTGTACGTGCTAATCATGAAGTGCTCGCACAACCCAATACAACAGATGGCATCTAGGTCCTCCAGAAAACTTTTGTTCTTCCTAGTGCTTTTTTTTCTTTTGATTTTCCTCATTTTGTCTGAGTGTGTGTGTGTAAGTGTGCGTAGAAACGTCTCGCTTCACAAACACGTTTTTTCGGCTGTTACACTTGCAGATTATTTGGCATATAATTTGTCATTTTTTAAAGGTACAACTTTCACCACCCTTTAATCTTCAAACAGCTTCTTTTTACTTTTTAAACCAATCTACCTCCACACAGTATGATTTGTGCATTATGATTGCCAATGTAATGCTCTGCTCTTCATTGAGATGAACTGTCTTTATTAAACAAACAAACAACACTGTTGGGAGTCAATCTGAATCTGGATATAAGATAAGCAGAATGTTACATCAAAGTCATACCTTGTGAAACCTGCATGCGGTTCATGATCTGATTTGGCATGTTGGGTAGAGGAACAGGCCCATCTGTGAACACAGGGAAAGTCTTAAAACCTGAAGATCAATGCACAAAAAGTGAAATGCATGGTTTTCTTCTTCTTTTTAGTTTTATTAGTCTTAATCTCCCTTTATTTAAGGAAAATCTAACAATCTGATATTTCACATTACATACCTGAAGCCTTGATAAAAACGGTACTTACTCTGTGGCCTTGGGCCAAAGGCGTTGGGCTGGGGAAGGCTGGGCTGCTGAGTCCCCTGAGCAGCCAGAGGTGCCTGGTTGATGATCTGTTTTTGTAGCCTAGAGCGCCTCTTCTCTTCCAGCTCCTTTTGGATTTTATAGATTTTTTCAGCCAGGAAGTGGTAGTACTCATCCTGCGAGGAGGCAAAAGAAAAAGCAAGGAGACAGTGTAAGATAGGTTAGACAAGATAGATTCAGATAAAGAGAGTAAAAACACAAGGGTCATACAAGACAGACAAAGTTCTTCAAGATAAGAAAAGGAAACCTACCCGGCTGTTAGCCGACTCGTACATGTCCCCCTCAACCTTTCTGGCGTAGGCCACCAGGTTCTCCATTCGTCTATCCTTCAAAGCTGCCGGATCAGGGGTTGGGAATATGGCTTGTACTCTGCCACAAACGACAATATTTAATTTGAATATTTCTGGCAATCAGAACTGGCAATCTTAAATTTTCTTGAAATCGATGAGGTCTTAGTGACAGTCAACAGGGTACAACAGTCAGTAGAAGAGCTACAGATACTCTTCTACAGAGGTTTGCACTTACAGTTTGTGTACGAGGTGATTGCGCAGGTCCTGAGTGACGTGCTCATGCCACGCTTTCCTGGTGCCTGTGGCAGAGAGGGGTGCAGCTGTGGGGATGTTCCCCATGGAGCTCACAGCTGATCCATCTGACAGCAGCTGACTGGAGGTGGAACAGGAAGAGAGACGAGTTTAAACCTCTGTTTCTCTATCCTTCAAAGCTTCTTGTCATTCACCACCACATTTTAGCATCAGATCTAGTAAAACTACTCATTCAAAGAAACATCAGCCAAAAAACTTCCAAAATGAGACATGTACTGTCTCCATTACGAAGGACTGACTTGTTAGTGTTGAGTGTGTTGGGCAGGGAGTCCGTGTGCAGGTTGGTCTGATCTGAAGATGCCACACCCATTGTTGCACCTCCAAGAGCCATCTGGTTTCCTGTAAACATAAACTGGTGTAAGCAAACAGCACCACCTCAATTTTGTTATCAGGCTTACTTGTAGACTTGCTCTGAAAAGCTGCTCTGACTACACTCCTTACGTCAAACTTGTACTGGGACATTACACAAACTATAAACCTAGTTTATAAAAACTTTGTTCCTTCAAAACTGGATACCATCAGATTTTAGTTTTCTTGTACATTTTCTAGACAACCGGGGGTATGTACAGCTTCCATATTTGGGTTTATTTCAAAGACGCTTATTGATCATAGAAACACAAACTGTCCCCTCTGGTCTCACCAAGTGCATTGATGGGTCTCATCTGCTGTGGGAGCTGCTGTTGTTGCTGGGACTGTGCGTTCTGGGCACCTGCAGTCTGTCCTGGGCCGCTGGCCTGTTGGGCCTGGGCCTGCCCGGTGGCCTGGCTGCTGTAGGGTAGCCCAAGTGCTGCGTAGGCTCTCTGCATGGAGCTGGGGTCTATGGGGGCTGAGGTATTGATGGTGGGAGTACTGGGCTGGCCCACTCCAACTGAGGACATGGGGTTCTGAAGTCCTGTGTTGGGGGAGCTCAGCATGGCTGGGGAGAGAGAAACCTTGCATTAACTGCAGTATGTACAAAAACTTCATCATGTGGTACTTCTAAGACCAACAAGCACGACAAGAATTTCTGTTGGGGGACAATGAGGAGTTCAGGTAACACCAAAATACACCAGCACACTCAGTCTGACCTCAGGCAGGTCAGATAACAAGACAGTGTGATACAAGTCTGTGAACATTAATTTAAGGCTAAATGATTCAAACAGCAGTAGACTGAATATATGAATAAATCCCTTTAGGGTTCACAGCATTAGTGTACTTCTCTGGGTTCAGACCAAGGTCGGTAGGAAAAAGCTCTTAGTTTGTTGAAAGACACAAATGAGAGGAGTCAGAACAAAGAAGAACTGCGTTCTGTTTGCTTTGGCAGGACAAACTCAAACCTCAGCATCGTGTTCTTTAAAATGGAGGCCAAATCAGGACGGACCAACACTGGAATGCTGAAGGTGATAAAAACTACAGAGCGTGGCAGTGAAGTCAAGAAAATAGTAATCACTGAGTAAATTAATAGAAAACTGCTCCAGAGAAAGAAGAAGAGAATGGTAGAGCAGAAAATAAAACAGACTGTGAACCTGTGACAACATTTGCATGGAGGAGTGTGAAAAAAAACAGAGAGAAAAATAGTTTAGGTGGGAGGCAGACAGAGCGTCAAACTCAGCTCTGTTGTAACAGGGAGTCGCAGTAAACAGCCAAAGGCTCAGCAGGACACCTCTTGCACTCATTCTCCGTTTCCACCCTCTCTCCCTCCATCACTCTCTGAGCTCCTCTGTGTGTCAGATCACAAACCCAGCAGGACCACACTCTTATTCACCGAGTGCTTTACTCATCCTGGAGGAGCAAAAACCTAGAAATAAATTGGCTAACTATCCCAAGTGTCAAAAAACACACACGCACGCACGCGCTCACACTGAAGAAGAAAACTACCTCTGCTGGTTTCAGGAAAGCAATGAGCAGGTTGGATTTTCCCTCTATCACTACAGACTATTACATCTCAATGTATCAACACAGCGCCTGCAATGACATAGCGATTGTGAGGCTTGCTTTGTCTCGGTGTCTGCTTATCCAGACATCAACACAGAGCTGAATGTCTTCACTGGATTGTGTCAATGCTGAACCACTTGCCAATGGTTCAGTGGTTAAGTGATGGTGGTTCAGAGCCAGCTGCTTGTACTTACGCTGCTGGGTGCGCTTGTCGCTGGCGTTCTTTAGCGGCAGGCAGACAGGACAGTCATGTCGGGTGCAGTTTTTCCAGTGGGAGATGATCTGTCTGGACGATGCACAATGAGCCACTGCAGGGGAAACAAACAAACAAAAAGACACAACGTTTAGTGTCAGGGTTCTGAAAGTTGGACATTTTTGATTCAAACAGAGCCAGAAGTTTCACTTACATGAGAATCAGTTCTAATTCACAAACGTTTAACTGTATTCTTATATTTACTTTTTGCCTACAGAATACCTGAGGCTGCAAGCTAAAGGTTCAATTTTGATGTACCTGCTACTTTTCAATGAGTATGTGTAAATTAATGTAAACGCCTAAGTTTTAAAAACATTTGGTTTTTGTTAACTTGGATTGAGCCATTTATTAAAAAGGAGTAGTCCCCCTTCCACCATCTTGCACTAACAACTCTCTACAGCAGCAAGGAACAAACTCGCTGGAAAGAGTTTTGAGAGTGGAGTAGAAGGACAAAGTCGAGGAACAATTATACAAAAAGGAGAATTTGCCAGCAATCCAAATTTGTTTTAAAAAAGTCTATTAAACAAATGATGGTGGAATCACATTGGTTTGAGTGACGTGACTTTACTCTACCAAACTGAGTACAACAGTATGTTACAGGGGTCGTGCGACTCGATAAGCATATCTATAAGCTCAAACATTAATACATATTTCTGCTAAGACTACCAGCTAAGAGTTTATTTAGATCTAATTTTTTAGAGGCCTGGTGTGTGTTTTTCCTGTTGAATGATGTACAGTGCATGGTTTTAACAGACACTCATAGATTCACAGGTGACCACTGCCTGAGCTCACAGCAAAACAACTGATCACATGACAAAAAAAAAAATTAAAAAATTAAAAAAAGAAGAGTTTCAGTACATTTTGAGGTAACTTCTAGTTGGAAATTCTACACCAAACTAAATTTTGGCTGTGTTCAGCACCAATACAAGTACCTTTGGATCCCAAACGCACAGTTTAACTGACAGTGACTTTCAGCTGCTCTATGACATAATTAAGATCAAATACCACTTTAATAAAATTTAGAAAATATCTTGAAGTCATGATGTTCCCTGAAGATATATATTTTTAATAACTTTGCTGAAGACAAAAGCTTTGAAGAATTCAAATAGTTAGTTAAAATCTAGGACAGCACAACTCTCTGAAATGATAATCACATAGGCCTGGTGATCCTATGAAAGAAGAAAACGGCTAGAAAAAGATCTGTTAGATGTATAGGAAGTGAGACAGATGGTCCACCTGCTGAAGAGTGAAACTAAAGAAAGACAATTGTCCGCCAAATGGTTCAAACGATTACTGAACACATTTACACTTTTTGAGAGCTCTCTGTTTGGACGAGTGTGACCATTTTTTCATGTGTGTGGCTGTAGAAACTTTGTTGCTTTGTTTCATCAGGGGCCATGCTAATGTGCTAGCAGCCAATCAGAATCACAAACAGGGTAAGTTAAGCCTTGCTAGTTCTTTGGTTCTTCTGAACCCTGTCCAATAAACAATTACTACATTGCTTTGGAAGCTATACACAAATAAACACAATTTAGCTTTATCATTTTTGTTAGGGTGCCAATACTACTGGCAAACACTCAAAGATAGCAAGGCGTTCATGGCAGTGGCAGTCTGTAGATTTAGTGTGTGGCAATGAACAAAGAAAAAGGCCTCAGAGCAAGGAACAAAGCCAATCCAAGCAGTCGTTATACCACAAACTGCAGGGTGCCTCGGGTGAAAATAAACCAAGCCAATAGACATCAGGTAAATCTACAACCACAACGATAACTCATGTTCCATCAAAATCTCTCTCCGCGGTAATTTCAGCGGCGCAGGGGAGCAGAGATCCTGAGCGAGAGGAAATGAGCTGGCAGACACGGAGGAGAGGCCCAGACTCCTTCATACGCTGCACACCTCGGCCTCTGAGAGTGTTTGGCTTCAAACTTAACTTCAGCATTCAAGTCCAAGGCCAGAACAGAGAAAAAGTGCCAAATTCAAATGAGAGAAGCTTTGGGGGAATTTTTCATCAAAGAAACGCTGTCACTGACAGGAGGTTCAGGAGCTGGAGGTAAAGGAGGAAAAAATGTGGGGGAGGAAGAGCAGACCAAGTCGGCAGATAGGGGCTGAGCGTGGATTGATAAATGGAGACCTCCACTCCACTCAGTGTGGATTAAACAAACACCACCTAAGAAGGGAAGGAAATGTGCTTCATCATGAAGAAGAGGTGACGACACAGAGAGGAGACCTGAGAAAGTGTGGGTTGGCCGTAGCAAAAGTTTTGATTCAGCCTAACTTTGTCTGTTTGCCTTTTGGATGCAGTCTTGATAAAGTCTTGCTGGACAAAAACATTTTTAATGTCAGTGTCACACAGCTGGAACGTCTCATTATTTAAAAGTTTGTCACTTTCAAACACAATTATTAAATCTTTCTCTCTCGTGATAGTTTGAAAACTCAACTCACCCTGGCAGGACTTGCCGGCCTGGCAGTGGGTCATGTGGTTGAGGACGTTCTTCATGGTGCGGCAGTGAGGCAGGGCGCAGGCCCTCACCTCCCCGTTGGCCTGCTCCCGTCGCTGGCACTTGTGTGCGTGAAGCAGCAGGACCAGCTGCTGCTGGATCAGTTTGCGTTTCTCTGGGTCGGCTGTGGGGCCGGCTGACGGCACTGCCACACCTCCGCCACCAGCCAGGGGGAGCATCGCCTGCTGCTGTGGCTGCTGCTGGAGCTGCTGCACGATTGGAAAAGGAAAGCCAGATGCATGTTAACAGGAGTTTACAAACACACAGTCAGTCTCCTTTTACTGCCAGCTACAGTTTCAAAGGTGGTACCTCAGTAAACTCCACACACTTAACTTTCTTAACAATATAAAATGCCATTTAAAAAAAATCAAACATCTGATCTAAAAATGTGAGTTCTAGCAGACAGCGGAGTGTGTTTTCTTCATGATTGATAAAAAGTGGGAAAGGGATGAGGAGGGGAGACAGAACAAACAAACTCGTACTCTACACGTCAAATGTGTACAGCATGTTTTAATTGTGCCAAATGAAACAAAACAGGGTGCAAAACAAAATGTGTTTGTGTTTGTTAGTTTTATTAAAAGCAGACACTTACAGACTTAAAAAAGTTAAAGAAAGATTTTTTTAAAGCATTTGAAAATCTCAGGGTCTTCATCTATTTTATTTTACCTTCATCTTTTCTTTGCCAGTATTAGGGGCAGGGTCCTAAATCCTCTCTCTTTTGTTGTCTTGATCAATTTTCATCTTTGATGTTGGTTTTATCATTCTGATCTTTTCCTTCCTCAAAGTGGAGGTGGCTTTTAGCCTTTTATATATATTTTTTTTACTTTTTTCCACTCTTCCTAACATTTCTCTTGTATGTATTCTATTTCATTTCTTTTTGTATATATCTAATGTTCATTTTTAGTCTGCACAGCACTTAGTAGTGCTGTTCTGAAAAGTTCTGAACAAATACAGTTATTATTATGATTATTGATATCATTATTTATTGTTAAATAACCAGTATTCCTTCAAACCAATGCAAACTTCAATAAAACCAGAAAACATCTTTTTTCTTTTTTTTTCCCTTCGATCTTGCAATGTCAGAGAAAAGTGACACCCACCCCAAAAAAAAAAAAAAAAAACCAGGCACAAACCATGTTTGGCACACTTGTCACAGCGGCGCCTTTGAGCTCGTTGGAAAAAGGCGGCAGGCTGTTGGTGAGGGCTGCCTTGTTCTGGAGCTGCTGCTGAGGGTTTAGCTGTTGGCCGGGCCCTGTGGCCCCCTGACCATAGGGCTGAGCCCCAAATGGACCTCCATTGCTGCCCAGGCCCATCTGGAGAGAGAGAGAGAGAAATGACAGAAGAGTGGGTATGAAGCAGGATTAGTTTCACAAAATTTGGGTGAAGAGAGCAGATTTTTATGTAATAAAACAGCTGTAATTACGTCAAGTCCTATGTTTTAGGGTGTGGTCTAAGTGAGTGCCAGGTGGCTGCACCTGCCTGTCTCTTTGTGCAAACAGCAAACTTAATCGCTCCATACAACCTTGAGGCTATTTTGGGTTTTTGTCATTTTTGTTTCCAGAAGTGAGACAAGTCACGTGACTTTCTGTGTATTTTAACCTACCATGGAGTCATTTATCTGTTGTAGTGGACAGTGGCTTGAGCAGGTAGTTTAGAATACAAAGTGTTCTCTGACCCTGTCTGGAGTAAAATCACAGATGTGGCAACTCCTGGCTCCAGAAAACCAACATGGAGGCCAATTAAGGAACTGCAGCCTTTTAATATACACTTAAGAAACCAATAAGTCACACTAAGGTGGCTATGTTCATTTTTTATTTAATGTACGTGTAACACCAGCAGCTGAACACTCCATAACAGAGGCACGTGTCTTTGTATTTGTCTATATCTGGATGTTATCATGGGTCATGATTTATTTTAGGGGTCATTAGAAACCCTCATATTCAAAATAACAGCATATTGCCAACAGCAACTTCACCCACATTTTACTGCCAATTTGTCCCAACAAGACCCTCTCTCTCTCTCTCCTGAAGCCAGCTCCATACAAGCTGTGCCAGAATCTCTGTGCCGAGTCTCCTCCAAACCAACACCAGCGCTCTGGCACCACGACAGCTCCTCATGATACCCGCAACTGGCAGGATGATATCATTAGGCCCTCATCAGGTGAAGCCCTTCATTAGCTGTATTCTCAGCTCTCTTCGTCATCTGGTCAGTTGTTGAGGTGTTGCATATGAGAAACCAGAATCTTTAAATTGGAAAGTACCCTAAAATACTTCTGCTAATCTGTTAAGTTATTAAACAGCTGATTTCAGCTTAATCATGAGACAAATCTTACAAAAATACTTTGTATTTTGAATTCTCCACAGAGGCAGCATGTCCTTTACATCAACCACAATGGGTGATGTCATTAAGTATACCATATATGTCTTTACGTGACTCCAACGGAGGCGTGCTGGTAAGCAAGTCTTCTTTTTCACACCGCTTTTCTTTATTCAAGACAACTTATCACCGGATACAAAGTGACAAGGTAATGAATTAGTTCATATTTCTGTAGCACTATCTTTTGAAACGTGATAACTTTGTAAACTTTGTAGCGTAGCAAGTGAGCAGATTATCTGTGTAATATAACTCACAGTCAGGAGCTCTGAGACATGCCAGTGACTTGTAACAGTAGTGAATCCCGGTCAAGTCCCACCAGCACTCATCTACCAACTCTAGCCTCACCATGTAGAGCAAAAGTGAATGTTGTGTAAGACAATCACAGAAAATTATAAGAGCAGAAAAATCTTTCTCACCCAGCCTCAAGTGGATTCTCAAAGAAAAGAAACTTTTAGCACTTCTGCACAAGCTTCGTTTTCCTGAACTGGATGTTTCCCCTTGGGTCTGACATAACTGATAAAAGTTAATGCTGGGTAAGTTCAGTCAGTGACAGCCAGTCAGAGTCTGAGAGATGTTGCACATTTTTTCAAGATGTGATTGATGAACTGCACTATGATTCACTGAAATACAAGAGATGAAAAGGGGCCATGTGTTGTGTGTCGGAAGTAGAGATATGTCCTCCTCACTGCAGAGTTTTTTCATCCGTTGTAAAGATGAGATCAGATCTAAGGTGTTAACGTCTTTGAGATGCTATAATCATCTTGACTCAACCCAAACCAAATTCTTGTTCTTGTTAATCATTTTTGGACTGGAACAAAGTTATGAAGGATCGTAGGGGATCAACTTGTTAGGGAGAGATTTACATCCCTTATGATTACTGTTTATTATTATCTACAGCCACAAACAAGAGCTGAGACAGCATACATAAAGATGTGAGTCACCAGAAGGGCAGAAATCCTTGTTGGTGCCATGCGTTGCACACAGATCAACTTGCCGCTGCACTCTCATCCACGGAGCTGCTGGAGGACCAGACTCTGCCATGCCAGGCCAGGCTGTATCCCCTCAGGCTGTTGACACCGCTCCAACGGACCAGATAAAAAGGACCCAGCTGAGACGACCAGACACTGGCAGCCTTTCAACACAGCTGAGCAAGCTGACACACACACGCACGCACACACACACACACACAGTCATGCCCCCCTCCTCTCCGCTCTCCCCATTCAGTCGGCCGCTCTCTGACACACTCCACACATCGGCAGGCAGGACAGTTGCCAACTATCATCTCTGCGCTCTGCTGCCAGGCCAGACGATTCAGCTGAGCTGCCCCCACCCTCATCCTCATCACAACCTCCCTCAGTCATACCAACTGATTAAGTGGTTTACAATACCTGTCTTCCTCTGCGGGACTGACAAGGAGGGCAGCCATCCAGTACGACAGCGCAAGATAGAGAGAGGAGTGTTCACAACCACAAAGGGGGGTGGTGTGGGGGGCGGTGACTGCAGCCTTTAACCCAAACTAATCGCCCAAAAAAATAAAAAGATTTACAACCAGCGATTAAAACACAAAAGAGGAGCGACACAAGACGCAGTCCTTTCTTTCTCTAAGTGTGTCGATGACATCATAACAAAGACTGGCGGTTAAACCCAAGTGGTGTTTGCTTTCAAAATAAAAGCCTCCCATCAACTGTGAGAGGAGACATCAGGCGTAAATGCTGAAAGTCTCATGGACAACAAAATCCACAAATGAGACTGAAGAAAAACATCTACTAGACGGTGTAGATTTGGTGAAGTGTTCAGGCCTGGATCAAAGTGCCAAATCAACACAAAATCTATCACTTGTTCAATTAAGACTTTTTAGGACATTTTGAGGCCTTGAACTCTTGACATTTCAAGACTCTGAGGATCTGCAGGAATCCTGGAACACAGACCCATTTCCATGCAGATGCTAGCTGTCAGTCTTTTAGAAACTTCAACATCAGTGTTAAATCTTTCTTGTGGTTAACGCATGCATGTGTCAGAGACGATCTGAGACTGAATGACCTCATGCATCCACTATCTCTCTTCAGCACAAGCAGCACAGTGTATGTGTGTTGTGGTTACGTACAGCTTTGGTGTCTCAGCTCTCACACACAATAGACTGTTTCCTACTTATTTCCTGTGAAACCGCATTAGTGACAAAGCTTATATATATAAGCACACAGAGGCCTCCTGTAGCTTCTGAGAGCAAATGCATTATGGAGCAACACAAGATCAATCATGACAACCACCAAACGGTTGACAGGAGTGACAATGATGACTCTGTCAAACGTAGTTTCCATTCAGCTCCAAGAAATCCCCAAAATAAGGTAAACCAACAGAACAAAAAGCAGAGTTTACTAACCAAGCTGAGACTTTACAGTCTTGTGTAGATCTGAATTAATTGCAAATTAGATCAAATCTCACTATGGCCTGCCGCAAAATTCTTATCACAGACAGTGTAATATTTCTTTGCCCTGAAATGTTTCAGACTGCAAGATTCACTTTTTTGCAGTAGATTTTTTATGCTCCACACCAGTATTACTCAAATCTGCTCAACCAAAGTGCCAAATTGTTGAAGACTACATTTGCAAGAGAAACAGAGTGATGAAAAGTGGCAAAAAGAAGTGGAAATAAATATAAGTTTAAGATTGCAAAAATGGGTGAAAATTGGTTAGAAAGTTTTCAGAAGCCTAAAATGTTTGTTTAAAATATCTGTTGGTGATTTTTTTTTGTAATATTCTGATTTTCTGAGATACTGAATTTAAGGTTTTTCTTATTTGTGAGCCATAATTCTACACATTTCCAGAAACAAAGGGTTGAAATAATTTGCTCAAACTTTAAATAGTCTATATAAAATCCACTTGTGGGAATGTGTGACCAAAAATATTTAATATTTTCATGGTATTCCAATTTATGCAACAACTATTTCTTCAGTGACTTTTTTTTTTTTTTTTTTTTTTTTACAAAAATGTGTCTTATCTCACCTGTATTCTTCTTGTTCAATATGAGACAAATAGAAAAATCATCCCCTTCAATATACCAACTGACACCAAATTTGCCACATGGATTAATATAGCCCTTCTTTTTTGAAATTACTGATTCCTCGTGTTATTTATCTATTATGGCACTCTTTAATGACAAGTGATTTATTACTTATGATTCATGTGTGTATTGGCCTGTGTTATATATATATTTATCAAACTTTAAAACATTAGTGACCAGTGTTTCTTCCTCTATGCCCACAATCTTGGTGGTACAAAAGTTGATTTGGACTCTTTAATAAAATATGATTCAAGAAAAACTCCTTAATTTTGCATTAAAAAGAACTTTAAGTTTGTAGTTAGTAGTTTCAAAGCATTTTATGAGATGGAGTGTATCATGTTTCCAATGAGTGCATGCTCATATTCAGTTAGTGTGGAAAGGCCTGTTCGTGTTGTTGAGTAATGAAGCACAGAGGCTGGCAGGTATGTAACAGTGGAATCAGTCCAGTTACATCTGGGAGTCAAAAATGGGGGCAACAAAAGTGGGTAATAAGTATCAGTGAAGGCTAACATAGGCACACAATTACCATGTGTATCACTCAGTTAAAATACCGGCCAATACAGGTAAAGAACGAATATGGCTGAAGAAATAAAAAAGGATAACCGAAAGGTGATGTATAGTGTCTCTGACTTACCTTGTTCATGTTGCCTGCTTGCTGAGCTGCATTGAGGTTGGCGAGAGCCCCCATCTGCTGCCCTCCCTGGGTTAGTGTCTCTGCCAGCGCACTCCCTGCTCCTCCTTGTCCTGGTGCAGCTCCTTGCATTGTCTGTCCCTGGTACTGCATGCCGGCCACCCCTGCTCCTCGCCCCCTTCCAGCATCAGGTCCAAGACCGCCATTCATCACCTGCCCAGGTTGTGGCTGCCCCCCCTGGGCCAGGAGTGCAGCATGGCCTTGGTTATTGTTCATCATAGCCTGGTTAAAACCCATTGTTGCAGTGTTATTGTTGTTGTTCTGTCCCGCTACTCCTGTTGGTGTTCCTGCTTTTTGGGCCTGAGGAGATGGGTGATTGTTGGGGGAGCCCTGGCCAATGGGGCTCTTTCCCAGCGCTGTGCTAAGCTGTGGGCCCATCCCTCCTGGTTGGGGACTCGCTGAATTGAGCCCTGCGCCGGTGATGCTGGGGTTGCTACCCGCTCGAAGGAGCTCTGAAAGCTGCTTGTGTTTGGCAGCTGCATCTGGGACAACCGGGCCGCCACCGAGGCCCACTGGGGTGCCACCGGCTCCAGGTGCTGCTCCGCCATTTGAAGGCATCCCAGCCATCAGACTCAGATCTCCTCCATTAGGGATCAACTCATCTGGAAGGTCATTCTCCAAGTCATCCCATGATAGAGAGCCCAGATCTAAAAGAAAAACAAGAAACAAATGGGATTAATTCGCCTGATTGAAGAGTTTTCAAGAGGATTGGATTCCTTTTAGTTAAGTTTTATGAAGTTATTTCAATATGTCACATACTCTCCTGAGCCACGTAACCACAAATTAGTTCTTTAGTGTCAAGTACTAACATCTATTTACCGCTGGCAGATCAACTCCCATAATGATTTAGCAGGAAAAAAACAAGAAAAACTCTCTTGTTCCATTAGTGCGTCTCTTCTGAAGTCAAGCTGTTCACAGTTTCCCTCGTCAGTAGCTCTTCCCGAGCCAACATGATGACTGAAGCTGCACTGTGCCCTCCTCACTGCACCATTAGACACAAAACAAGACGCAACACAATAATAAGAGCATCGCTACCGGCTGACAAACGCGGTGTGACAAAAGAGAGAATCCAGCAGCACTCTCAGTTCCTGCTGGGAGGTGGAGGAATATTTATGCTCACACCTCTGGATGGTGTGACAACACGGAGAGCCCAGGGAGCCGTGATTTGTTTGTGACAAAGTGACTGAGGCAGTG
This sequence comes from Thalassoma bifasciatum, assembly GCA_008086565.1. Taxonomy (NCBI): domain Eukaryota; kingdom Metazoa; phylum Chordata; class Actinopteri; order Labriformes; family Labridae; genus Thalassoma; species Thalassoma bifasciatum. The sequence continues at coordinate 145,719 of RPOG01000043.1, forward strand.
AGAGAAAAGGGGAAGTCTGTGTGTGCCTGTGAGCTGTCCTAAACAGAGAGGAGTATAGATGATTGATATGAAATATTCAACATATATCCAGGCTTTTTGCATTTCATTTCCCTCTGAATTGGCTCTGATTTGTGTTTGCCTGCCAGTCCAAACTGTGGGATGAGGAAATTCCTCCCAGTGCGTGAATATCCAATCATTAGAGTTGGGGGAAGCTGCTAAAACTGGTGTTAGATTTCACACATTACTTTCAAGTAGCTTACAGTGAAGAAGCACTGCTGGTTTTCCCTTTTTGCAAACATTATTGTACAAAGTCCTGTGCAGCACAGGAGGGGAACAAGCTGACTACACTGTTAAGGGCACAGGAGGCTAAGGCTGCACCACCGCACAACTTTCCAATGCGCAGCCAGGTCTCATATCAAATGTGTTCCCTCCTTTCTCAATCACAATAATTGTTTGGTTACATTTTACAAAGGTATTCTGAAAATAGCTTGCTTGTTTCAGCTGTGCTAAACAGCTGAGAGGGGCAAAGTGGGCAGCAAAGTCAAAAACGTAGTGACAGAGAACAAGTGACCAGTGATGCACTAGAAGAACAGATGCCAGGTAGAGGGGTGGTGTCTTATGTTTGGAAGTATTATGGTTTGCAAACATCAGACATGAATCAAAAATGGTTAATCATAAAATATGCTCAGCGCTCGGCGTTATGGTCTAATTGGAAACCGCCGTGGAGCACAGGTGAAACAGGCCGGAAGGGGCAGAAAACGAAGGAGGAGGCATTTGCTTGAAGCATGGTGTTTAAGAACAAAGGAGGTGGGCCAGTACCGAAGAAGAGAAGTATGTTTTAGGGCACAGTCACTCTGGCCATCAATGCCACATCAAAGCACACTTAGTACCCCAAAGTCCAGTTCCAGTACGTAATGGAACTGATTTAAGGCCATGTTTGAATGTATTCAGTTTTGTTACACTCAAATTCTCATATTCATAGTCATCAATCCCTACGGCTTTACTTGTCCCTAATGGAACATCTATCATTGTATAGGTAATGAAACGACCATTTTAATTTTACATACTGATAGATAAGAGGCCAAAAGATTTCCCCACATGGGAAGTTCCCCAGGGAACTTCTATTCAACCTCCCAACACCTGATCGTAATAAAATCCCCAAAATCCCCCAAAGCAGACACTGTGTTTGAGCCATCAGTTCAGAATCAACCTGTTTGCTGCCATCCATGTTGGTCGCACCACAGTCTGGATGACAACAAACCATTAGAGATGAGGTAATGAGATTTAAAAACACTCAAAAACAGCAGTGATAAACCCAGAAATAATCGCCGACTACATCAGAGAAATATCAACTGTTGAATAGCTAAAGGGGGGATTAAGTTTGAGTCTCAGTCCAAGATAAATTAAAGATTCACATCAAGTTTATGATGAGGCTTTTGGTCTTTATGTGAGAGAAAATATAAGGGCAGACAGAGAACGCAATCTTCCTCTCCCATCTGCCGTCTGTGCCACTGGATGTCTTCATTGAGATTCAGTCCGGCCCCTGCCTTTAATGAGGGCACTTGGCCTGTGCTGTTCCCTGAGTAAACACATCCTCCTCAATCGGCCATGCCAGCTCGCTGTCTGTCCCTGGCATCAGGCAAGCAGGTGCTCCATGTGGAGAGAGCTTGTTCGAGGCTGAAGGGACCATTCGTCTTTCCCTCCCTCTCTCCTCCTCCCCCCCCTCCTCCTCCTCCTCCTCCTCCTCTCTAACCAGCAGCCACATGGATGCTCTCGGAGCGGCAGCATTCAACTCAATCACACGAGCTCAGACCGCACGTTCATTCATTTTTGAATGGACGCACACGCACACGCACAGACACACACATACACACACTCCCAGTGAAACCTTACCCTCAGGCTACTTGGCTCAAGGCCAAAAATGCAAAGCAATGTTTTGGTTAGGTAGCGCCACATGCAGCCAGGGGAGCCCCAACCATAGAGCTGGAGAGGGGGAGGGGGTGAGAGAGAGTGAGTGGGAGAACTACTTTTTTTTCTTGCAGCCTTTCCCCTCCTTATTTTCCTATCTTGGACATGTTTCCAACTCCTTCCACCTTTTTCTCTCGTCCAATTATCCCACTTCCTTTATTGACTGATAGCCCCACTGCCCTCTCCTTTTCTTTGTTGTGCTATTCCCCGTGGCTCCTGTCTGGGTGTTGGTGGCTATAAATACCAGCAAAGGCAGCTCCAGCAGTGGTCCGGGCCAGCGATGTCTGTCATGTTGCCCAAAGGCCAAGTGTCTGGACTTCTAGGGACAGGTGCTGCATAGCTGCCTGCATTTTACATCATGGCTCAGTAACGGCTCAGCAAAGAGAGACGCTCTGCCGCGAAGAGTTCAGCGGCGTCTGTATGTCGACAAATCTCATTTATAGAGTCTTTGGTGCTTAAAGAAAAGTCACTTTTGTGAAGTTACCAGGAGATTTCTTCTGTCTGTTGCTACGTGATAAATGCAATTCGTCCACTTTTTTAACACAAAAAAACCTCTACTAATGGCTTTAAAAAAAAAAAAAAAAAAGGAATTAACAACCACAGGAAAAATCGGCACACAAAAGCAATCAGGCCTTTCCTAACAATTAATGCAACACATTTGTTTAGTAGCATTGAAAAATCGTACAAAACGATCAATGCTACAAATCAAAGTAAGTGTTTAAGGTGCCATTGACACAAACCGTCATAAATGTTAGATGATGCAGTCGCTCACAACTTTGAGACAAGGGATGTGCCTAGTGATTAATTTGATCAAATTTTGGACAAGTCAACCAGTCAAAATGTTTGTCAACATTCAGGAAACAGTCAACTTTTAGGTAATTTAATATGCATGGCCCAGTCTTGTGAATTATTCAAAACTACAATCATCATCATCTGTCAACAACACAAGTCTCTGGGATGAAAAGCCACCTTTTCGGTATTTCAGAGGTTTGGCTAAAGTTAAATGAATTCCAGCCAATGCGTCTGTTTTCAAGATTATTATTTATTATTTATTATGTAACCAAAATTTGAGAAAGTTAAAATTCAAGCCTTATTCTGCCTTTCCTCAAGAGAAGAAGAAAACTTTTTAAATGCTTCTTGTTGAAGGAAAGTTGGGATTGATTCAACTGATTTTCAAGATTTGGACCGTAAGTGTACTACAAATAGAAACCAGAACACTTTTCTCACTACAATTCAGACCCTAAAAGTAATATATTTAGAAATTTCATGAGGATATCAAACAATGCATTTTAATACCTTTGTGTTTCAGTATTTAAAGATTGCACTTTAAGTCTTACATATTGACCTCTGTAGATAAGAAAGTCCTCCCCCTTATATCAAAGGATGATTAAGGCCCAATTCCAATTCCTTTCTTAACCCTCAATCTTAACCCTCAAGCTCAACCCTCAATCTTAGTGGCCCTCAAAACCAAGTGTTAAGGGCTATCTTGTGACTTAGAAATGGGACACCCCTTAAATGCAAGTGAAATTGTTGTGCACTGTCTGTCAGTTATTCCTTCGGTTAGCGTTATCAAAAAAATATCTGTATAAATAACACAACCACGGACATATTCAGCTGTCACAGCATACCATAGTTTATTGAAAGGTAAACACCAGCTATAACTATCGTTACAAAACTCTGCGGCTACAGGAGATGACATTAACCCGGTCATCTTATACCATTATCAGCACAAGCATGTTATATAGGCTGTTATCTTGATAAAACAATTACATTACCACGGAGAAAAATGAACATTTTGTAACGTTAACTAACTTTAACGATAGCAACATGGTTTGTCCGCACCGGACGCTATTGACAAAAGATCGTAAAATAAAAATAAATGTTCTGCAACAACGAGGTAAATAATCCATAAAATGGGTCTAAACTAAGATAATACAATGGTTTTCGTAATATTTATATCTCCATTAACAAAGAAAATACTATATTTGTAGCTCGCCTTCTCTGCCGCTTTGGACGCCATGTTCATTTACCGACAATACGCAATGCATTCTGGATGTCCCTTAATCCCAAGGGTGGTGTCGGAAAATCTCAATATTGAGGGAGATACAGCCCTCAATCTTGCCCCTCAACCTCAACTTTCTGAGAATCGGGACAGCACTTGCACTTCGCGGGAGCGCGCATTTTGAGATTGAGGGTTAAGATTGAGGGTTAAGACAGGAATTGGAATTCACCCTTAGTTTAAGGCTGCAGTAAAGGATTGTTTGACTAATCAAATGTAAGCCATTTTTTGGCCATTTGTTGCAAGTTCAGCAATTATTTTTCATTAGATATTTGTGGCCATTACTGTTCTGAGAATGGAAATTTCTCAGATATAGCAACAAAAAGATTTATCTTCTTGGATTCCCTAGCTTTATTAATTAAACTTTTAGTTAATTAGAATGGCCGATGCGCTTAGAGACATGAAACATTTTTTGTTTACTAAAATTAGACACTGGAAAATAATTCATACAACACTCACTGATAGCATTTAAATCATGAAAATAAAGATGGTAATTTCAATGAATTGATTGAACGCACACACACACATCCTCAGTGCCATAAAGTAGTTGTGCCACCTCAGTCTAATAGTGAGCAAACAGTACTACAGTGTCATGTAAACTATTAAAGTAACTAAGGAATTTAAATTTCATTAGCTGGGTGGTGTTTAATTGCTGATTAATGAAGGCCGACTCAGATGAGGCCCACTCAGGAAATATGGTGTTTGTTGCTTTGTTGCCAGAACTCTGTGCAATGTGCAAAATTTAGTCTGCTTTGATCAAAGATTTAGTTTCAACCATATTTAGTTTTCAATAGTTTTAGAAAATTTAGACATTTTTTTGTGTTTAATGTTATGTATTGTTTTTGCTCAATGCCAGCTTAAGTGGGCAAAACTGAGCCTCAACAGGCAGCTGTATGAAAGTGAACTGAAGCGTCTGAAACAGACAGTAAAAAACTCTATTTGCAGTGCTTGTTGGCACAGGTGATTAGTCGAGGAGGAAAACAACCTTTAACAAAACCAGTTAATTTTGCAGCCATTTTGATGCACCCAGAGTCTCTGAAAACTAACAATGAAAAGGCATTACAGCCAGAGAAAACCTTTCAAAAGCTTCTTCTTCAGCCATTCAGTGAAGAAAAATAGCTTCTTCTTTACTCCTTGAAGGTAAAGAAGCTTAACTACAAAATCCCTGAATTCACTGCTCTTGATAATCAGCCTTTCAGCGAGGTGAAAGATGTGGGCTTCCTGGACTAACGATGTTCTTGAATCAGTATCAGCCAAAAGCTGACAAACAGAATCTAATGTTGCGCATTCGTACATGTGACATTTGAAACAATACTGAACACGTGGGGTTTCAAAGTCATTAAATCTACTTCTAGACTTAGTTTCTGCAAGTCACTTTTTCAATCATGACTGAGTCTGTGGACCCAATGAAAGGATACAGGATGTAGAAATTGAAAAATGGATACGTCTGACTGGCCAATGGATTGTTTAATCAACTCACCACCAAAGCTGGTGGCTCACAAAAGTTAATTTCTCTCTATAAAGAATTAAATTAAAATCAAGAAGTAAGTGTATAATATCTCCACAAACACAGCATTTGGTAGAACTTGCGTTGAGGATGTAACAAGCTTATTGTTTGGATAATGTAGTGAAAACGTGTTGAATGGGTTTAAAGATGCTTGATGACAAAATATACTTGAAATATTATTTTTGAAAGTTTTAGCCCAGATGTGGCTAGATAAAAACAATAAAAATGGCATCTTCTTTGCCAGAAGAAAAGTTTCGGACATAAAAACCCTCAGCCAAAGGGTATGTCAGCACTGCATCCACTTTTTCCTCTTTTATAACAGGAACTTCACTCTAACACAAGTCAGTATAATGTGAGATTTTTTTTGGAGGAAATATTTTCTCAACATGTATAATAACATACAGAGTTACAAAGAGGTGGAAAATTTCAAGTAAATTTCTGTCATGTTTCCTGAAAATTTTCACTTGAATTTTCTCAGGTATATTGGTAATTTCTGGAATTTTGTTGCTGTCAACTTAAAATAATTTTTCTGAAAATTATTAGGAAACTTTGCATGGAAATCTTCCTTTTTTCTCAATTTGAATGAGGTTTAAACCAAAAAGAAATCGTTGAAACAGCATAACTGACTGTAAATTCACCTGTGTATCATGAATCATATGTGCAAACAATTCAGAGCCGTTTGGGTACCATATTTCATTGAGACCACATTTCTGGATTTGGAGTCGAGAAATCTTATCAAGATAAGTTTTGATTACAGTACTGAGTAGAGCCCGACCGAAAATTTGAGTCAACACAGCCATCAACAAATCAAATGCTCCTATATTAAAGTATCTGCAGCCTTTGCAGCCCTGTAGACAGCAATAAGTTTGTGAATTAAAAACCATACAGCTGGATATCTCACCAGTCAGCGCTCAAATTTCATTTTCAGAAATAGGGAGATATTAACCCCTAGATTCTTTGGTGAAGGGACTTCTCTTTTTCAAAATTGTAGGAGTCATTTTTTTGTATAATGAATTAATTGACCAGCTGGATATGACACTGGCTAAAACTAATGATGATACAATCATAGAAGCAGACCAGCCCATCCATACAATGACTTTTTTTTACAGTCCTATGTCCAAGGCTGGTCACCACTTTCTGAGTAACTTTGATGGTTGTATATCCAAACTTTAACTCTAGCAGCATCGCCCTCTCTCTTCTACATAACAGTGTAACAGCTATCACCTAATCACACCTGTGTCACACCTCTCTTTTAGCCACTATTTGTGTTGTCAGAATTAAAAACCATGCAGCAAACAACAATAATGCTTCACAGCACTCCGCACAAGGGGATGCAGTTACATTTATTCAACTATTTATCTGATTTTTCTCCCAATTTTGCCCCTTTACACCTATTTTTTCTGCTTTTTGGCCATTTATACTGCTACTTCTTACCGTTTTGCCGCTTTTCACCACTTCAGAAATTAAGCTCTTTGGTTGAGCAGGTTCAAGTAACATGGTGTAGAGCATTTATCATCTGCTGCAAAATCTTTTTTTTTCTGGTATTCTGACAGATTTGAGGTTAAGGAGATACTGCATTGACTGTGATCAGAGCACTGCATCAGGCCATATTGGGATTTAATCTAATTTGCAATTAATTGCCCAGCCATACCTAAAATCTGTGCTCTGCAACTTGTTGTCCTACTCTACTCTTGCTTAGGGTTGTCACGGTGTGAAAATGTAAACTGACGGTTATTGTGACCAAAATTACCACGGTTTTCGGTATCATCGCGGTATTTTCAAAAATGTATTCAATATGTTCAGAAAGCACTGACAGAGCTAAACAAACTGAAATAGTTTAAACAATCGAACAGTGCTGATTATATTTAAAAAATATAGGCAAATCCTTATCGAAAGGGCAATTATCAACATCATAGGAACAAGGGTTCAGCATGTAAACAGCTGTTTTCGCCCGACTGTACCGCAGAAACGTGTTCTGCAGAGCAGATCGCACCAAACAGGAAAACAAACAAACAAAGCATCTGATTATTTCAAAATAAAACACCATCTTCCTGCTCCCAACTTGAGAATAACTAATGTAGGGAGCAGGAACATGGTATTTTATTTGGAAATGATCGGATACTTTGTCTGTTTCGGAGCTTTTTCCTGTGTGGTGCGATCTGCTTTGCTGAGCGCGTTTCTGCTGTACTTTCGGACAAAAACAGACTCACAGTGAAACAGTTGTAGCTGCTGTCAGTGTCTCGTGGAGCAGACGCTCAGTGGCGCGCGCTGATTGAACGCTCTTATTGAAAAGAGCGGAGCTCAGTGCAGCGCAGCGCTGACGTTTAGCGGAGCAGACGCTTTATGTGTGAATTGGGGGTCAGAGGGATGATAAATGTCCTGGGCGCTGTCGTCTCCTCCTGCCACCATGATTCAATTTCAAATCCCCATTAAGTCTAAACGGAAAGTGGAGGCTACACAGTGAACCTGTGCAGCTAGTTGAGGAAATTCTGATCAAGTTGGGAAACCACGGTTTTTGACATGACGGCGGTTATAGTTGCCGTCAGCATTTTTATCGGGGTTTACCGTAACACCAGTAACCATTACATCCCTACTCTTGCTCATTCAGACTTCAACAGAAACCTCGGCTCTCTAACATCAGGATATTTTTTAGAAGGACTGAGGGACAACAGAGGGTGATACCCTGCAGAGTGACGCATGGCCTGAACACTGCGATGGGACGAGTGTTTGATCTCTGCCTCTGTCGTTGAAGCAAAAGTCCCAAAACACAAACAAAAGTTGACAGCATGAAAACACCAAAAGTCGATTTGAGAGGTGAGATTCAAACCAGACGCTGCAGCAAAAGGCAGAGGCCAAATGTCAGGCCGGAGACGTGCTGCCCACAAAGCTCCAGGCATGACGGTCTTGAAAGGGTGAAAGTTAGCTCTTTGTGTGCAGTAATTTACAGCCGATAGAAGCATCGCCCAGTGATGTCCCAAGGGCTTCGTTAGGTCCCAACTGTGGCTGGCAAAAACTATAGAGAGGAGGCGGGTCAGGTTTAATGATTGATCACTGCAGACATGTGGGGCCTCCGCCATGTGTGTTGTGTGTTATAACTCATTGACGCTGTGACAGCTGCTTTGTTGAAATGCTGTCCAATTGGATTTTTTATCCTTTGTTGCAGACTATTAAAATGGCACGTGTTCTTCATTAGACTTTGATTTTGACTAAATTGCTCAAGACCCATATGCCATGATTCTTATTGAAACACATCTTACTTTGCACGTTATGCAAGGCATTGCTACTGATTGAAACTCCAACAACTAAAGATCAAACAATTTCATTCAAATTATAAGTTTACTTCACCAACAAATGTAAGAGACAATACATTGGTGAACATAAAGAGTTTTATTTGTTTATCAGGTCAAAACGTCAAGAAAAAAGCTACTGCAGCAACTTGTACATCCAGGAGGTACGTTTCTGTGAGAACTCTTGAGAGCACTTTCTAACTTTAACCTTATAAGAGGTTGGCTGTGCACTTGCTGAAAAATGCGGTTGTTTCTAGCGAGGGTAAGCCAAGACAACTCCTCTAGATTTTTTTACAGCTTGCCTCTTATTATTATTAAATAGCAGTAGGCAGGTGCAAAAACTGTGCAAGTGGTCTGTATATAATTCATTATTGTGGTCATACTCAAATACAAAAAAATGCAGCTAAAATTCATGTGTGAAGGGTAAATGGATCTACTGCCTCCAATGTCATGAAAGATGATTTGATACTATAAATCTAAAACTGTGAATCCTGGTTTGACTGCCTAAAAGGCTGCTCTCACTGTTTTTCATGATAGTCTTCAAATTTAATCCAGACTTCAGCCCTCATGACCCTCTTACATCCTTAAAAGTCTGATATAGGGCTCTTCCTCTTCTTCTGTGATTTGACCGAATCTGATTTCAGCACAGTCAGAAAAAAACAAGAGTGGGCCCCCTGCTGATTTCAGACTACTATAAAATCTCAGAGCACAATGCGGTGTCTTTCCAACTGCTCTGCTTTTTGTTTGTCTGTTGTTAAGTCATCCAGATCAACTGTGTTGACGGCTGTAGGAGATAAGCTGATCTGATGTGATATGACCGACACATACTCATGGGCTATTCGTACTTGGAATAATTGAACAAATAGAAAGTTCCTTGTAAGCTTTAACCCACTGCATACTGAGGGGGTTTTCCAAATCAGTACAACATTGAGGGGCCCGCCGTGTCTTTTGCAAACAGCTTCAACGTTCTACTTATTCATCTTCCCGTTTTTTGGCCTACGCACTGAGTTTTTAGCAATACAGCCATCTATCCTATCTGAGCGTGGACTAGAGTTTTTACCAACGCAACAATCTCTGCGTTAAATGGTTGGTTAAATTCAGTTGCACAACAACGTGAAACCAACACCAGAGAATCCAGTCCAGTTATTACATAGCTAATCACCATTTCCCCACAAACTGTTGATTTATGAGAAAATCAATCTAAACTACTCACAGGCTTGTGAGTAGTTAGATTGATTGTTTCAGACCGTGAGTGTACGCTACAGAAGTAGTTTCGCACTCAGACTGGCAACTGTTTACATCCACTTTTCAGAACTGAAAACTAGCAAAGCGTGGCGCTGCAAACTGTGACACAGACCAACTGAACAGTCATACTTCAATCAACAATTAACTATGTTTCATTAGAGTGTTACAGGTGGTTTAAAATAAGTTTTCAGGAGGTTAGAGACAGAACTTAAATTACACTACCACCTACAGAGACCAACATTTCACTGTCCTCACACTTCCATATTCTCTGCACTTTCTGTTTGTACATTCAGTTAGCTTAAGGTTGTTTTGAGACTTCATTTGTAAAGTTTACAGTCTTCTGGGCTGATAATGTTTCATTTCTCTGTTTATGACTACAGAGCTAAAAAATGATTTAGTTGTGAAACTAACTGTAGTAAATGAATATAGAAAGAAGTTGGGGCGCCCTCATCCTGATCTCAACCATAGGTTTAGAGCCAAACTCACTTTAGCTGTTTGTCTCATGTTAGCTGTCAGTGAGCATAATTTGTTGCTGAGTGCTAAGAAATTAGCATAATAGAGCGATACGGTCTTGCCCAATTCCGTGAACTGGATGGGAAAATAAAAACATACTGTGTGGTACATTGATTTGTGACAACAGCCACACTCAACATGCATGCACAGCCAGACACATTACATGTCCTGTAAAGCATTGTACGTTAACTCTCCAGTGACACATGGTTTAAAAAGGCAAAAACAAAAAAACAGTAAAGTTTGACATGCTAGCATCAGCAGCTCCATAGCACGTATGTAGTCACAGGACTATGAAAATCTTGCACATGACACACAACACAGTGCACTAAAGCAGGAGAGGCTGCTCAATAGAAACAGAACTTTCTGTACTTAAACAGAAAGGATGAATATCCTAAAGAGCGTTAGCTCCAAAAAGCTCACAGAGAAGGCAGTTCAATCCCTCGCCTAAGACAATCTGCTAATCTCCGTGGAGGACGGTGCAGGTTTATACCTACTCCGTGATCCACGGTCCTGAAGTGTCGATGCTAAATTTCACATCCTGACTCGATGGAACAGAACAGCACAGGAAAGTGATTAAAACATGATGGGACTCTGCTTTACAATAGACATGACAGACCCCTCCAGTTTCGAATTTAGAGGGGATCAGGTTTGTTGAAATTGTAATATGGGTTAGGGAAAGATAAAAACGTCATTGAAATGTAAACAGATGGACTAAGTTCAATGGAATACTCAATAGACAGAAATACATTATTCATTCTTACCTTTTATTACTGATAAACACAGGACATGCATCTCAACTCGCTAAGCTTTTATGCAACTGTTATCTTGGCAAATTCAAATGCTACATCACTATATATTATCACTAGATATTCAGTTAACAAAATTGGCTCAGTTTTGGTGACCAATAATACTGACTGGTAAAACCCCAATATGCACCTGTTATGTAAATTTTAAATTTACGTTCTCAAGTAATCACATGACGTTTTCCAGTTCAACTGCAGTTTCTGATAAAAACCAACCAACATGAAAAAGTTTTGATCTTCGAGCATTCTTTCACAACAGCGCTACTATCAGCAACAAGTAATATAGAGAGAACAAGCAATAAGGGAATCGATCACAGACTTCTCAATCACCCAGGATACTCTGCAGTATCTGCTAGTTAATGGTACATGTTTGATACAGAGAAAATAATTCCTGCTAACTAACATGTCACACAAACAAATCTCAGTCCCAAAGACTAATACCATCATAAAAACGTGACTGATGAGACATCTTAAAAATCAAAAGTAAAATGTGCTTTGTCTCAAATCCCACTTCTCCGTGAGCAAGGCAGCTCGGTGCACGAAGCGAAATTTCCAATGTCTACATCCATTACTACCATTACTCAATCACACTGATGGATTATTTTCATTATACAAAACTTGTGAGCAATTCTTATTCCAGGGTGGAATAAACCCCCAATAAATGCACGTTTAACACAATTCTGAATGTTTAAAAGGATTTTTCTCATGTCAGACTCATCATGTTCTTTGAGGAGAGCAAAAGTCAATCACAACTCCAACAGGCTAAGTTTTCAAGTCTGTTTTTTTTCTTCAAACCCTTTAAAGAGCATGACTGTTTATATCATGTTGACATTTCATTTATAAATGTATGTGCCTTCAGTGACAGATGTCATGTAACGTAATGAGGGACAACTTGTGCAAATAAAATATTTACAATACAGTAAGATACGGTCAGATTAGCCTAAGTATTAGGACTTGCTTTGCAGGGCTTTGGCAGAAGAGATGATTCTGTTTTGTTTCTGTAAATTCTTTTTTTTAATCCTTGGCAGATGAATATCCTTGGCCTGGATGAAAGAATATTTTTCTCTTTTTTACTCTTACTGCTTTGACTCTTACTATTAGTGACCAAAAAGCAGAAAAATGTTTCAAATCTAGACAGACCTGCTGAGGAAGGTCCTTTATAAATCTGTGATAACGCATCCAGCCCTGAAGATTGTGAATTGGAAATGTGCGTCGCTTCAGCATATAAAAGCAGAGGGTATAAAATGCGAATGAAACATGGAATAGTGCAATGCGGTGTTGACGTACATTTTTCTCCTTCAAAAGATGAATGAGATTAATATCAAATAGTACGTTTGCTTGGTTGTGGTCATTAATTTTAAGAACTGTTTTGGTCGTTTCTGTCAAGCTTTTAACAGATGTACAGAGGCATTGAAAATGAAAGCTGTATATTCACTGAGTGCGTTACCTCAGTTAGTTTTTGTTCTAATTTCTGTTTCACTTACGTATTACAGGGTACCTGCAGCTTTTGGCTAGTCAAATTTAAGACTTTTAATGACATTTTTAATGCCACTTTGAATGAAATTTAAGACTAAAAACACATAAAATCATCAGTAGTTGGGAAATCCTGCTGTATTACAACCAAATCAAAGCACATTATGAGACCCATTCAAGTTGACGTTTTGTTTGTTTATTGAACATAAAGTGATCCTCAGTGCTCTCTGGTTAACAACTGTATGTAAAAGTGAAAACAGTGACCCATAGTCACAGACTGCCAAGCTAGGATGCAGATAATGTTTTATCAGCAGCTTATGAGATAGTGTCCACTCTGCATCTCCTCCTCGAAAAGTACCACAAAATATAAAATCAATAAAATGTTACCAAATCCTTCTCTGACAAATTTAAGATTTTTGAGTAATTAGTTTAAGACCTGAATATAACATCTTTATGAATTTAAGACTCGTTAAAGCCTTAGATCTAAAAGCATGAATTTAAGACTTTTTAACCCTCTGATGCATGAATTATGAAGGTCAGTGTCAGTAATTTTTCCCTTGAGTGTTTTTATTGGTCCTAAGGCATGAAAAAAAGTTTTCCAATTTTTTTTCCCCAAATATCTGTAACTGAGCATTCAACATAAAACAGTGTGAACCTAATGTAAATATGACTTATTTTTTGTTTGACTTTTTTTCTTTGGTAATTTCATGAATAATCTCTTTTAAATGCTTTGCAAAATATTGTAACTGAAGACTTTATAGTTTATAAGCTTTTTCATCCTAATGTTAATATAGAACTTTTATAACAATACAGATATTTTTTGAAAAAAAATGGAAATTTTTTTCAGGCCCTAAGAAGAATAAAAATATCCTGACACAGACTAATATGAATTTCCATCACATGAACCACTGAATTTAGGAAGAAATAACTTTTAAAGAGGTGTCCACTGTAGTGACCACTATGCACCACAGGGTTAAAAACGTGAATTTGCTGCTTTCACTTAAACCTGGACAAATACCGAGGCTGTTCATGTGTTAATGGAGAATACGCCTAATAAACTGATGTTTAAACGGATGGGTTAGGTTCAGTTACATACTCACCACAGACCCAAACCACAACACTGCAGTAAAACCACAGTCACAGTTTACTGCCACCAACACGCATATCAGCACACCTAAATTACCTGCATACTTAAACGCAAAGAATGCTGAATACTTAAAGAATCGTCTGGACTGTGTTTTGCAGCGTTTAAGAGTGTAATGTTTATGTGCAGACAGTGTCGAGGCCTTTACCTGGTCCATCTGACGCTGACAGGGCAGGTGAATTCAGCTTCGGCCGCTTCGAGTTGGGAGGTCCGACGTCCAGCAGGTTTTCAGCCATGGTTGCTGTCGTGTCCAGTTCGTTGCTTGAGTTGGTTACCTTTGCGGAGGAAGTTATTCTTCAAACCTCAACCTCCCCGGTTAGCACATTAGCAAGCTGAAAGCCTGCTAACGATTGCTAACTGGCTAATAGCGAGCTAATTGGCTGCTAAGTTAACTGCTAGCGTTTGCTACTCCGTGCTGTGAGAGTCGGTGCGTTTCAAAAGAGATGCAATAGCGCCCCGCTTCGCCACCGCCATTCACCCCATGATAATCCAACACCCAACACCCACATTATTATCGTTAAATAACCCAAAATAAAATATTCCCCATGTAAAAATCGAACTTCAGTGTGACGATCCAATAAAATCAGATGGTCTGCTGCATTCCGAGGGAGAGGTCGTTATTTCTACATGTTCCGAGTACCCATTTTGCGTGACGTCAAATTTCTTCATGCAAAAATCGCGCGAAGCTCCACAAAAATGCACAAATGCATAAAAAAGCAGTATTTTTGCAAATCACTTCGAAAGTCACGTTCTGGTCTCGGCTTGCTCACGGTAAACAATACTGCTCCCGAACGGCGACAGGGGCTGATTCGCCGCACTCTGAAGGGGAAATCAGATATACTGAGCTTTTTTGCCCGACGACCACCGATCCGATTCCTGTTTTTTCGCACAAAATGTCTCCAAGTTGACGTTAAGAAATCGTTTTAAGGGGAATGACGCTGTCATATCGCGGAAAGGATGCTCGATTTCTACGTAAAAACCACTGTTGGACCGAAATCCTAATTCCGAGCCACGACAAGATGGCGGCTGTTGATTCCTTCGATACAAAAAAGTTTTTTTTTTCTTTTCCAGATCGGCTGTGGAGGGGGAGGGGCCGCGCAATCACGCCCTACGTCAAAACAATGCTCCTGTTCACCGCTAGGGGCGCTACAGCACCACCACAAACACTCAAGCACTTCACCAGTTAGTCCAAGCTTTTCTAAATGCACTAGAGATAAATAATACAGTTGTGCCTAAAAGTTTACACCCCCCCAGCAGAATTTACTGATTTTTTTAACCTTTTCTCAGAAAATATGAATGATAACACAAAAACCTTTCTGTCATTCATGGTTAGTGGTTGGGTGAAGACATTTATTTACAAACAACTGTGTTTACTCTTTTTAAATCATAATGACAAAAGAAACTTCCAAAATGAACCTGTTAATTTTTTATACACACACACTGATTACAAGAAAATAGATCACAGGTGAGAATGGTTACCTTTAGTAGACATTCAAACTTATTTGTGTTAACTTTTGTGCATATATCAGGCAAAAACCACCAGAGTTGTATAAACTTCTTAACAGGGTCATTATGATTTAAAAGAGTAAAGTTGTTTTTTTTTCAATAAATGTCTTCACCCAACCACTAATCATGAGTGACAGAAATGATTTTGTATTATCATACACATTTTCTGAGAAAAAGCCAAAAAAAGAAAAGAAATGCTGCTGGAGGGTGCAAACCTTTGGGCACAACTGTACATGGAATATCATTCAGGACGATTCACTTTAAAATACAGCTGTTGAAAAGGATATCTTAAATTATTTTGCAAATTTATTACATCACAGATTTTATGGCAGGTATGTTAAAAGTGAACCCAATATTGAAGTTATGATACCAATTCACAATTTAATCCGTTATCTTTGACATAGATAAGGACTAATAGGTGTAATATGACTTTTGTTTTTTCCTTTTTGGTAATTACTCCATTGCATCGAATACTTCGAAATTTTCTACAAGAGTAAATGTGTGATTTGTTTTTTAAATCTCTCAGTAACCCACTTGTATTAAAGATTACACCAGTGTTTTTCAACCTTAGGGCCAAGGCCAAGATGTTGCCTGTAATGTCTGATTGAAAAAAATATGACTGGAATAAGTATTATTCTTTGTAAAAGAACACTACACACAGCTCAAAAGAACTGATTTTCTATACTTTCACCTTCTTGATTATAAATCTAGTTCAAATAAAGTGCCGCATATAAAACTATCTGAGCTGGGGTATCTCAATTGAAGGCCACAATCATGTGACTGCACAGTTACCACTTCTTGAGTCCCCTCACTTCAACCTGTATAAACACAAACTTGCAGTTAATATGGAAAAACAGAAAACAAATGGAAACATTTCTTTCCTTGCTTTGCCTTGTAAGACAGTTCTGAAGAACTGAAACACTATGATGGCCACATGAAGATATGAAAAAAAAGATAAATTTTCAAAGAAAGTTTGAAAATTTCTGGCTTAATCTGCCCCTCTGACTGCTTAAAACACAATAAACTGATCTCCTGGGAGCCAAAACATGTGCAAAAGTGCCCTCTCAGGAGCAAAAACAGGCGCTGCGTTTGCCTTTTTTTCCTTTTGCCCCTGCCCTTCAAAATGTCTGTGCATGTCACTGTATGACCTGTGACATTCAGTGAGCAGGCACCGAAAGCATCCTACAGGTTTGCTAGGGTAATGAAGCCACATACTATCACTGAGACAGTACTTTGAGAGAGAAAATGTCTTTGGGGACGCAGGAAAATTGGGATGTAAAAATGGTTGGGAACAAGGTTGGGAACCACTGGATTATATGTTTGAAGACCAAAAAGGCATTCTCATTTCTGATAATTTCCTGAAGCATGGCCCTGCAGAAACATGCATTTAGCCTGGTTCAAGACCTTTGACACACAGAGTACATTTCAGCTGTCACAAAAAAAGAACTGACCTGTTAACATGGTTTGACACAAAGCCATATTAACCTTAAACTTTACAGTGCACTCATCTGTTTTCCGATAGAGATTTATTTCTCTCACTCTGAAAAAAAAGTGTATTAAAATCATGACATTCACTCAAATAGACACACATTAAATTGATTTGATAATACGTGTCTCATTTTCATTGTTTTCTGGCAAAATCTGACACATGCACATATATAAAAAAAATCATATGTGACAAAATAACTGCATATGTACAAACACTGAGTGCTTTGTGCAAATGTGTACAGATTACGATCAGGCGTTGATAAATGATACAAGGGTAATGTGCACAAGAACATACATAATACACCTCATTCATAAACAAAAAGAAAAATTGAAATCAAAAAACTTGTTCCTTATTCACCCCTGTGTGATTGGAAACACATATGGGCTGGATTTACTGGAACAATCATACTGGGAATAAGTGGCAACGCTGTATCGTGGTGATAATTTTAACAAGTGCTGATAAAAAAAACAACACTTCTTTTCTTTGATATCGTTCCCTTATTTTCCGTCATAAACCAAAATCACATTTCTTGAGCCAAACAGGATGACTGAATACTTCTTATAAATGCCATTAGAGATTGTCCTGATAGCAAACTTTGACTTGAGCACTGAATAATAAGAGACACTGCAAAACTCTAAAACAAAACTCATCCAACACAAGTCATTCACAGATAAATTGTCAGAAGAATTATAAGATGAAAAATCCTGTGTGACGGAAATGGATGATTTGCGTAATGTGATTTTACAGAGTAATACATTAGAAGGCTGATAAAGTAATGGAGAATCAAAAGAAGAAGAGGAGAAGGAAACTGCTCGTTCATTCCCATGAAAACAAGATCTCGCACATACACTCACATTTGCTTTCCCTAAACTGTATCACAGATTACAGAGCCAACAGTTTTCACTTCTATTTTTTATTTATGTGTGCACAGATGTGTGATACTGAAAAAGGGGGTGTGTAGTTCAACATGTGTAGTCCCACACCTCAAATTTGTTATGACTGCCACACAGACTTAAATAGATTTTTGGAATTGGACTAAATTGAAAGTATGCTGCACCATCAAATAACATTAATTTAAGACTCACACCAACAGAATAAAGGTCTTTTAATCTTTGTCTTAATTTTGAGTAGTTTTTGAATGTCTGTGTATTTCTGTAAATGTGGCTTTTCTGACTCCTGGATACAATTCATTGAAGTCCATGCATGCTGACTGAACACCCTTCTAAGGCACTTGTGTATGTTTAGAGTGCACAGTGGTAGAGGTAACAATATTTCTTTTTGCTACAGATGGAGACAGCTTTAAAAAAGAAAAAAGAACAGCTCCACCTCTTTCATGTCATATTTGTCATATTTGTATCTGTGTCTGGCAACAGCGGCTCAATGAAAAATAAAACTTTTTTTTTCTCTTAGCAGCGAGATTTCTCTGCGTTTTCATTTTTCCAATTCAGAGAATGTAGCTTTGTGCGTATGAACACTTTATGAGTAAGGCAGTGACAGCAACCTATCATTCAACAATTGGTCAGATAGGTGATTTTTATGCTACAGTGATGTTCTTGGATCCATTAGGTTGCAGTAAAGCTGAAAAATCTTTCTCATCATTCACAAAAAGTTGAAGGGGGGAAACAGGAGCTTATAGGAGCAAAAACAAAGCAAAAAAGTGAGAACTGACCAAACAGAACTTCAGGGCTTGTTGCCCAGGTGAGATAACTGTTATACTGTTACTGGTAGCCAGTTAATAACGGGATGAAATAAGTGAAAGGATTGAAAGAAGATGGAACATGTCACAAAGAATCATTGCAAAACCTGCACAACAAGCGCCATTTTCCTCAAACATACATTGCCATGAAAACAGCATGATAAAAAAAATCCAAATCCAAAATACAGAAAAAAACAGTCATACTTTGAGGCACCACAGAACAATCAACTAGTTTAGGTTGCACTGCACCTGAAGATCACTCCATGTAAGTGGCACAATTCAGATAGATAGGTATGGGGTGGGTGGATGTCTTCTATTAAAAAGGCTGTGGCAGGTTTATTCCTTTAACAGCAATTGACACCGTTAAAGGCAGACAATATGGAAATAGCGATACATATGTTGTGACGGACTGACCATTGGTTGTTCTCTTCTTCTAGGGAAAATGGCAAAATATGAAGCAGCACGAAACATGAGTCTGAAGTTTAACACTGTAGAAAATGCAGTTGATCTGTGCTTTTTCTTATTTTGGATAATCCCATCTACACAGTGATTGTCCCTTAATGTGACACTTTAAGTGATACTCCACTCAGCCCATATCTAAAGGTGTGAGTTTTTTTATTTAATTCTGTGCGATTTTGGATTGATAAATGCAATAAGTGGGTCGAAAGCAACAACCAATCGATCTCCACTGAGAAGTATCGTCAGTCTAAGCCCGTTACATGAAGCACATCTCTATGTGCTTGGGAATTATTTTACACCCTGGCTTTTATCAGATCACCTAGCTATTCCAAATACTTGAATTTGATTGAACAACTATGAAAAATGAAACCAATTCTCAATTATTACCGCCTTGTCTCACTTCAGGATGCGACAAGTTCACCCTGCTTTGCACTGAGCTTCTTGTCACCCAGTTGGGATTCTAATGCCTATAACCATCTGTTCATTATACATTAGCTCTTTTTATTTCTTCATCCCACACACTTTCCTGCTGCTCTTTACACTTACTAGCACACATTAATAACCTCCAATGAATGCACACAATGCTAAAAACTAGAGTGGACAATGTACTTAAGGTACAACCACTTCCTGTTTGATGTTTGGCCTTGAAAATATGTTAAATGTCATTATATGTATCCCCATCTTGCTCAGTCTCCTAACAATAGTCCTCTATCTGCTCTGACTGGAAATGATATAAATGACACAAAAAGTTCAAACAGACTCTGACCTTTTGGACCTGAGGCTGATAGCTGAGCAGCCCTAATTTTCCCCTCTATGCAACTTTATTGACAATAAATATCATCAGGTAAATGTAAGCATCACATGTGTAGGATATTTCTATGAACATTTGACAATGCAGTGGAGTGATTAAATCTGAATGTGCTGCTTTGCCAAGTTTACAATCAAGCTACAACGTTTCCCACCCATATTCCACCTCCCTGAAGGAGTGTTTCATACCTGCAGGATAAATCATGGGTGAAGTATCACTTAAAGTTTATCTAAAGTGCCTGCCAGCTTACAGGATGATCTTAATTCAACTACCTTTTCATCAAAATGAAAGTTCCCTTATCTGATCTAATGTTGTGCTCTCCATTGTAATCATTGTAAAAGACAGGGGTTCTTTTTAAATTGTCATAGAAGCAATTGAGCTGTGATGAATATCTAATACAAGTGGTCGAGGAAACACTGTGCAAGACCTGTGCTTAAAATGTGCATTTAGCTGCTACACGTACTAAAATCTATGCAGTAGGCTTTGTAGCTCGTCCCCTTATACTGAGACTCTGGCACAGATGAATACTGTTTAAAGCCCTCATTTAAAAGCAGAATACATTTATTGAAACTGCTTCATGTGATTCCCTCATTCTCCCCATAATTCTTCCCATAATTCCCTGCTCAGACCATTTTTGCACTGGCACTTATGTAAGATCCAAAATAATTTTCCCTTATGAAAGGTCAAAACTTTGATCAAGTTACAACAAATGATATGCCACAAAAATAATGATTTTTTTCTAAAAGAAATACTTGCATTGAAAATAAAATCATGGAGTAAGAAACCACAGCATACTGTGTCTACAACAGGTAAAACTTTGTTCAGCTTTTATATTTGTTTGTTCACTTTTCTAGTCCTGAAGGCACTTTATAACAAAAATGAATTAGAAAAACATCAAGGACAAAGTCAACAGCATTTCTTCACTCTGAACCTTTTCAGCTTTCTCATTCCAAACACACAGCTGTGCTCAACACAGGTCCAAACCACCCCAGCACTTTGTGAAAGACTTTGGTGACCATTCTTATAGCCACAGTAGCCACTGTCTGTGTCAGAGTGACAAACTCACTCTTCTTCATTCACGCTGAGGACTCTTCATCCAAAAGAAGGAGCATCCTGCCCTCACCTGCAGTCAGTCTCGGAGAGGCAGCAGCCAAAGGCCGAGGATCAGAGACGAGCATAAAACTCCTCATTGAGTTTTGTCAGCTCATTAGTCGCCTCTTCATCCTCCCCCTCCTGAAGTGCGAGAGGCGCTGGCTGCACCTGGGAGGGCAGGTGTGCTTTGGCCCCTGGGCCAAGTTCAGAGCTGGGAGGGAGGTGAAGGTCTGTGGTAGGGAGTTGTGAAGCGTCCCTGTATCCTTCCTCCCGTATCTCTGTGGACTGAGGTGCTCCTGAAGGCCTCACAGTGCTTTGTGATGGAAGGGGGAGTGAAGGAACAGAAGATGAGGAGGGAGGGGGAGTGGAGGAAGAGTGAGGGAGAGCTGCTGCCTGTGCAACATGTCCTGAAGTCTTATTGGCTGTTGAAGCCATGGACAAGGATCCATTGCTAGTGCCCTGGTCCGTTCCATCTAGACTTATGCATTCCCCACATTTGGGGTACAGAAAGGTCCTCATTTGACCTTTGCCCTTAACATTCACTGTACCTCTATAGTCAAACTCTAAGCCTATACTGCTGAGCACTGTATGGCTCTCCTCGCTCACCTGCACCCGACACTCCACACCAGTGGAGTCCATGCGGCTTGCAATATTGACCGTGTCTCCCCAGATGTCATAAAGCAGCTTGGTGGTGCCAATCACTCCAGCTGTCAGAGGGCCGTGATTAAATCCGATACGGAGCTTGAACCCAAAACCCAGCATGTTCTTGTTGAAGTCATCCAGGACACCCATCATCTCCAGGGCAAAGTTGAAAAGTGCCTTCAGGTGAGCATGTGGAGTGTCTTCAACGTTCTCTGCCATTTGCCGCACATTTAGACCAGATGCAGCCATGTAGGTGGCTCCAATTGTCTTGATTTTTTCCACACTTTTGAATTCAGGTTTGCGCAGGAGCTCATCGAAGTCCCCGATTAGCTCGTTAAGGACCCGGTAGCACTCTTTTCCACCCTCGTAGCTCTCTTCATAGAACTCGCTGAAGTTTACAATACTGGCAAAGATCACACCGACACTGTCGTGGTTCTTGGAGTAGCTCTGTGTCACCTGAGGATGCAACGAAACAAAAGACAGCCATGTTACACTAAGGCTGTCAAACACCTGAGAATATGTACAGCTAGACATTTTTGAGGAAAAAATCTCATACCAGTGCGTCTCATTCCTAGTTTTTCTTGGACAGGCAGCCTTGATATTTATTCATCGCCATTTAAGTGTATTTGCAAAATAACTATCAAACAAACCCAATAACAGTATCTTTATATGGGGTAAGAATATTGTAAAATCCTCCCCTTCCCAGATTCAGATTTTAAAGTAAAAAAGAGTGCTTTTCTAGCCTGCCAGTTTGGTATTTTCCATTTAAAAAAACAAAAACCTTGAGCTGATCAGCGACGTGAATGGGGATGATGTTTCCCAGTAACCACTCTGCCTGGTCTCTCATCGTCTGGATCTTGGAGCGGTGTTTGTCAGCCTCCTCGTTGCCATGGTAATGGAGACGGTAGCTGACCTCAAACTCACGATTGAGGAACCAGACCAGGAGCAGGAGGAGAAAAAAGGCCAGGACAGCCTCTGGGATCAGAAGGTCAAGAAGACGAAGTGGAGGAGCAGCAGTGTCAGGACCAGGAATGACTGACGCTGAAACATCATTGGTGGCCATAGAGCTGTTCACACTACAGAAGAAAACATAAGAGTTTGACATCAGTTTAAGGTGAAAGAAAGGGAGAAGTGACAATGGCAGAACATAAAAGAAAAAGCCTTTGCATAATTGAAAGGAGGAAGGGAGTTTTGTTTTGAAGCGGTGACTCATATTTAGCTTCTGTTTCCAGCCTCTGTTAGTTTTGAGGTGGGGCTTGCTAAGGTGAAGATTATCCCTTAATACTGTTCATCCTTAATAATTGTGACTGTGATCTTTTTCGATTGCTGATTCAAAGATTTATATCCGCATTTAAATTCATCCAAAAAGGAAAGCATTCATAGTTTTTCTTCTAACCAAAATAAATCACACCCAAGCTTGGCATCTATTTTTACTTCCCAATTACATGAGTAAATTTATAAGTATGAGAGTGAAAAAACCCTGTCAAGACAACATTTATGTAAATGCACCAGAGCTACCAGAGCTAGGCTATTTTCCATTTGTAGTCCCCAGCCAGATGTCAAAACGGGTTACAAAAAGCACCAAATTACATAAAAAAATAATTAAAAAATGGAATAAAAATGTAAGGGAGAGAAAAACAATTATTACAAATAACATTATTACAGGTTAAACATTAATAGGATCTAAAAAGAAAAGGGTAAATTAGGGTAAGTAAATAGACATGAAAATACATGTAAGACAAACAGGAAATATCATTAAGTGAATGTACAATCATCCAGGCATGCATTAGAAACAGCAGTTAAGTACAAAATGTGAAAGCATGTAAGATAAACAAGAAGTGCGCTAAGTTAATGATAAATTTATGTCTATTTATCTTTATGAGAATATTACTTTCACACAAAAACAGAAAATGGCATTTTTTTGAGCCCATTCAACTTGCATTCCTCCTGTCTGCTACATGAGCAAATTATTTTAATTTTTGTCATGTGCATCAAGGACACTGTTTTTTGAAAAACTTAGCCCTCCATTCGACTTTTGCAGGAAAACATTCACAAACTGAAATATGTTCTAGTTTCTATTTTTAGCACACATAAATAAAGTGCCAAAAATTCCTCTGAACTGTTTCCTCCTCAGTAGCACAGGTAGCTATCATGTGGCTCTAACTCAGATTTTTGGTTCGCAGGAGCTGTATGAGTCATTTCCACCACTGGTGACATTTAGCAGACATTACTTCAAGTTGCAGAGAGAGGGAAAGAGAAAGAAAAGGAGAGAGAAGGAGAGATATTTGTGAGATCAAGTAAAAGCCAGAGAGAGCTGTTGTTATGAAAAATATAAACTAGAGCTGTCACTCCTGTTGACCCTTCAAATGTCACTCCTCCATCAAACCCCTCTGTTTCCACGGAGACACTCACCCATGAACTGGCAAGCCATTATTACCGGAGCTGAAAAAGGTGAGAGCTGTGTTATTGAGGAGGAGGGAAGGGTTGCGCACACAGAGACACTCAAGACACACACATGAACCTCAGATTGGACTTCAGCTTAGTCACTGAGTTACAGATCAGTAACAGTATGAAAAACAAAACCCATGGAAATTTTTTTATTTATGGTTCAGCTATGAAAGTGAAAAATTACAGGTGACTATATACCCTATAAGACCTCTAAACTTGATGCCACTGAAAAATGACAAGCATAACGAGTGCCTAAGTGAGTTTCTCTTCACGGCCTAACATCAAGCTTTCATGTTTGTGTTGGCATTTCTAAACTTCACTTATATGCATATTTATTTCTTGAATACTTGATAACTCTGCAGAGTTATAGGATTATCTGAGTTTTTATGTTGTACAAGCCAGTTTTGAATGTAGTAATCTTGGCAACAGGTGCTGCTGTGTTTAATGCCCTAAATCTGCACTCTTTCTAACGGCCGACTCCAGTGCCACTTGAAAAAGTTACAAGGCTAACTGTTTGATTTACTCTCCAAGGAAACATCTGTCTCATTGTCTTGGTTCTCATTTTTCACATTTTTGTCACAGCATGCCATTCCCTCAGACCATATTGCATTAATTTACAGAGGGGACATCAGAGGAGCTTTGAGTGGTGGGGTTGTCATGTCACAAATCATTCTCCTTCCTGTAGTTATGGATGCATCTTGCAAATAATGCAAGTACAAGCCTTAGCTGATTGTATGCTATCTCTGTAGTCTCAGACTGCTTATAGATGGTTGATGGGCCTCCACCTCCTCTTCCTCCCCCTTTCTAACAGACATTGAGATCTAAACACAAAGATCTTGTGAATTTGTAGCCAAAGTTTGCATTTTACTTCATTGCTAGAGATGAAATTGGGACATCCTCCACCTCCTGTTTACCAAAATACACATTAAACACGCCAATAGAGAGGCAAAGATCAGCCCAGGGTCAGCCCAGACCTTTCTTAGCCATGGAAAGTCCACTGATACCTAAATCAGTGTTTGTTATGTTTTCTCTTCCACAAGCCTGCTATGCATAATGCAACCGCAAGTGCAGTTGTCAACTGAGCTGTTTATTATAGCATGAAAATAAAACCTAACTTCCAAAAATGACTATCTGAACATCAATAAAAGTACATACAAAGAGGCCATACTTCAGAAAAAAAGCATGTTTTATGAGCTTGATATGACCTTGGATTTGATTCCCTAGACTGCAGCCAGCCAGATGAACGGGGAACTAGCTCTAAAGGTTTTGCTTTACTTTTGAAAGCTGTCACAAAGTCAAACTCTTCACACAGGTGTGTCATAAATACCTGTGCAAGGGGCTGTACAGCAGCAGCAGTAGGGCAATCCCTGTCGCAGTGGCCAGGACTGAACGCATCCAGAAGCTGAGTTGACAGAAGTTGCAGTACTGGATGATAGCCAGGACAGTGGCACAGCACAAGAACATGGTGACCTGTGAGGTAAAGGATAGTCTCTTTATAATCACATTATAAAAGCATTTAAGACTTAATGAGAACATGGTGGTGCATGTAATGCAAAACCTTGACTTTGTTCATTGCGATGAAATGCCTTTTGGTGTGAAAAAGGCTGGAGAGAACTATTTCTCCAATGCATTTAATGTAATGTCTCTTTATTTGGGCACTTTGAAACACACATGGGGAACATTGGTATTATGAGGGTTTTAACAGGTTGTTAGTGATTATATTGAGAGGATAACATTTTCCCTCTCATCCCTACACATCCTCCCACTCTCCCTGTCATGCCCCCCTTCCCCTCTAAGCACTGTTATTGGGTTTTATATCTTCAAAGGCATTAAAGTCCAGAAAACCGCATGTCTAATTAACAACCCTCCCTGAGAGTACCGCTTTGATCTACAAGCCCCGAAGAGAGAGAGAGACAGAGCGGCATGGGGAAGACTTGGATAGAGAAACAGGGTGTTGAAAATGAAAAACAAGATATCAAAACACCACACATCTTGCGAGCAGCTGGTGGCTCAGTGCCGGGGGAAGTGAAAGAAGCAAACTTGTTTCTGGGTTGGATATGGCCTTGACTCAAAAGTTTGCAGTCAGGCCGAGAAGTAAGGCCACTCTCAATCTTCTCGCATATAGGACTCAGAAATGAAGAAATGTCAACATTTCTGGAGCCAAGACCCACAGACGAAGTCTCCTGAAGCATGTTAGCTGTTTTTCTTCACAGTTTTCATCAGAGCTAATGCCAGCTAACGGTACTCTCCAAGGACCTCTGGCTTCAGACCACCATCATGTGCAGGGTCTCAAACCCCTGGACTTATCTCTGCTTACTCTGGCATAGAGATACAAGTGAGAGCAAGTGTTCTGAGCTTTTAAATGTTACATTGTACCATTTGTACAGTTAGCAATAATGGGGCAAGTTGATGGGTTGAGGTCGCCAGAAGCAACATGACTGGTACATCAACTTACCCCGCCCTGCTCTGGGCTCTTGTTTTGCTTCTGGCTGTTTAGATGAGTTAACTGCTCCTCCAGCGTTTGTTTTCCACAGAGCTCATTCCTGTCCATACAGTTCAGCTATGGATGAAGAGGGGACACTTTTAAACAGTGTGTTGTGGTGTTGATAGATGGGATTCAACCTTTCTTGGTTTCATCAAAATGTGTCATGATGTGCTGCTTGTGTCACTGCTGAGACGCTTTGATAGCAGCCTTCAGCTCATCTGTATTTCTGGGTTTAGATATTTCTCATCCCTCTCTGCTCAATGCTCCATAGATTTTTTTTCTGGAGTTCAGGTGAGATGAGTTGGTTGGCTGATCAATTATGATCTCAGTAAGATATAGTAATGTCGTGGTATCAAACAACTGACTATGAGTTTTGGTGCAGTTCGAAGATTCTGGAAAGGGGAAATCCACCAGGCAAGAAGTTTGTTCGAAGGCAGATGCATGAAGTGCTATAAAATCCCCTGGTGTAGACCTGGGTTGATTTTGGAATTGAAAAACACCATGGACCAACACCAGTAGATGACATGATAAACTGTCACACCATTAAGTCTTTTCAGCTATGACCATCCGTGGCTTACTCTCCTGTTAGAGGGTGTCGCTGATCGTCTTCTGGACAAATGTCATGTGGAAAGTCTTTTCCATGATAGTGACTGTGTACCTGCACTTAACTAAGAGATACACGATACTCACGCTGTTTAAGGGCCCAAATCACAGTTCTCCAATATGAACCATACTTGAGCATGACTGCCAACACATGCATGAGTCAGTGAAGTTATCATTAAGCACCTGTTTACAAGATGTGGTCTCATTACAGTCAGCACAATGGAGAACAGAGAACATTGTTATAACTGTTGAGTCGTGTTGGATCAATAGGGTCCTCTCACACCCTTGCCATTGATTAAAATGATAGTTGAGAGGAGCAGTACAGCGATCATACATCATGGATTATGCATCATGTACGCATTACATCTGTATGCTTGCGCTCAAAGTGAATCACACCGATACACACCTCTCCAAAGCGCGTTAAAGTAGGGAAATGTATCATGCCTGAGCACAGTTTACTTGCAGTCACACTGGCCAAACAAGCCACAGCAGGATCGGTCGAAGTGACAATGTGCTAAGCTTAAAACTTTTCTCCAAACCATCCATTAATTTTTACAGCTGACCCTCATCAGGGTCCAGAAGGAGCTGAAGCCGACCTTCTGTTATTGAAAACCAGGCAGAGTACATCCAAGTCAGATTTACAGCATATCACAGATTTCATATTTATATCTATTTATACATATCTATATTTCAAATTTCACAAACGAAAAAGAGGAAAAAATTAATGTTTGTCATGATATTCCATTTTTATGGGGTATAATTACAACAGCAAGCTTTGGGACAAACTGCCCTCTTGCAAGCTGAAACAGGAACTGTTTGTTGCCATGGTTTCACAGCAGCATCTTGTGGGAGTGAGATACCGCTGTGCAACAGGGATTGATGCACCACCAGCGATGGGTGAGATTCCTTTTTTTTTTTTTTTTTTTGGTGGCTAACACATTCTGGGTTTTTTTTTTATTTAAATAAGAAAATTTTCCTTTATTGTAAATTAAACGGCAAGTCAAATTATTGTTATTTGATCCTGAATTCATAGAACAGGTCCTTAACTAATGGAAATATAAAGATGATGTTTTTGAATGTCAGAGCAGCAAAAAGCTTCTTTTTTGTTTTAACTTGAGTTTGTATTGAATTCTCACAAACACATCAAAAACTATGAAAAATAAGAAAAATAGCCTTGATTTTAACAGGGAACTTTACTGCAACTTGATCTTGATCAGCCTTTATCACAACAGTGCTGGAATTAAGCTACTTAATGTGTCTAAGTTAAGTTTGTTAAAGTACTCATTTTATTTTATCAGGCAGGGGACTGAACATGCAACTTTATACAGCTACCTCCATCATGATGCTGTAGATAGAACAATCAAGAAGCCTGTTTCAAGCTTAGATGGTTTCAGGAGAGTTACCATCAGACATAATTAGTGATGCATGTGTCCAGTAAGTTGGCGTTAGTGCAAATTCCCTGGTGTAAGGGGTAGAGGGTAGGGAGAGTGTGCAGCGGCCAGTTTGACTTGCGTTGCCTCAGAAATGAGCCACCAAGAGCTGCTCCCCCAGAAAAACATTCCTGTGTTTACAGCCAGCGTTTTGCCACAGTTAAGCCTCAGAGGCCTTGAACTGCTCACTGATCTCATGAAACTTTAATCAAATGTGGGACCATCAGAACTTGAGTTTAGCCAAACTGTTAAAGTACATGCCATGTGTACAGAGGCCATAATCTTTGTCCAAGCTGCTTCAAGCCACAGACATGCCAGTTTGTTGGGTGTCATCCCTCACTCTCTGCCTCCCATGTTTTCTGTGTCTTTTTTAGATGTCCTTTTTTTTGATAAAGGTCTTCGAAAAACAGGACGCAGAAATTACTGTCTCGATAACTGAAATGTTTGAGCATGAACACCTCATGTAAATACAACAGTTTAATAACCATCATTCTCTCAGCAGATGTTAGCACGTTGCGGTACTCTGCCTGAGTCTCTGCTGAGGAGCTTCTTTTGGATATCAAGGAGGAGAAAACACATAATAGCTCATTTAAAGGCATGGAAACAGCAACTGATGATAGACTTTGCTCTGCAGCAAAGTTTGGAGTGTATTTCACCGTCTGTGTGCTTTGTGAGTCTGAAAACGTTGTTTGTCTTGCCTGCAATTGTTAAGTGGATACCAAAGTTGTTACTTTTGGGATTTAGGCCTGGGTCTTTGAGTGCTGTGATAGTCTATTTTCTCTTTTTTTTAAATCAAAAACCCCACAGTCATTTATCAGCTTATTCCTCCAGTAATAACAGAGACATGTTTACCTGGAGGGGTGTGTTGACACTGTGCGTGAGGTGGGACAAGACAGAGATGGCAGGAAGGGAGACTAACACGGCCCCAATCACATGACGTGGGATCCATCCAGAGACCGCTAAGAGCAGCGAGCGGGTACAGTTCATCACCTCCTCCAGATAGAAGGCCATTCTATGAGAGAGAAACAGGGAAGGGAAGAGAAGAGGAGCACAAAGAGTGAAGAGCAGCCAGACATCATGTGTGAGAGTAAAACAAAATAAACAAAGTTCGAATAGTATTTAGAGCTAGTTTGTACAGAAATTATTATCTCTCCTGGTATTATTCTGACTACTTTACTCCAATATATTCCCAGCTTACTCAAGCTAAGTGTGCAGCAGACTCTCATCATTTCTTAATTAAGACACATTATGAAAACACAACTGTGCTATAAAAGTCACAGACAGAGGATGAAGATTTATTGCCCATTTTCACATGGTAATAAGTGAAAATTAATTTGTTTTCCTCTGGGATCCTTACTAAAACCCACAGAATCACACCATAGAGTTAATTAAAACACATCCTCGGCTATATAAACACTGAAAACTCAAAGTACAAAGGATTTCCTTTCAGACTGAGACACTGCGTGGAACCAGGCTATTATTTTGCTGATTTCTCTGCAAGTACTGTGCTTTAACAAAAACTGGACATGAGCCAGTCGCATCTGACCAGGGGAGTTAATCCATTATGGTCTGAGAGCCAACCACCACATGAAATAATTTGTTTTGGTTTTAGGGGAGAGTTAAAGTGCTACATGTTAGTGGATGAGTGATTTTCAATACAGCGCCACTCAAGCCAAAGAGACACAGGCTTTCAATCATCCAAGCACTAAAGCACTGATGGCAAAGTTTAGTGGAGATCAGTCCAAACTACTCCATTCTGCTGTGAGGAAAAATCAAAAAAAGGAGCAGAAAAAAGTGATTGCACATTGTAGAAGTGACAAATTTTCTCATGTCTAATGTTTTAATTGGCCCAAGACTTGCATTGGTCAAATCTTGATTTACATAAAACTTATCTGTGCCCCCTTACCGTATGGACAGCACCAGAGATGCCAGCTCAAACAGGCCGGCCAACGGAGCCAGGACCACGGCAGCTACAGTCGTCGGGCCCACGGTGTCTGGGCTCACCAGAGGAGGAAGAAAACAGGCCAGAGTCAGAGCCAGGAAGACGAAACAGCTGAGGAGGACATCCAGGAAGGAGCTGAAGGTGGAGCTGGCAAATGTTTGCACCTGGACCTGGTTCTTTACCTTGTGGAAGAAAAAAGAGAAAAAATCAGTATAAAAAACCCAAACCAATTTAAAAGCAACATGTGAAGTACACTTTTCATCAAATATGAAGTTTAATATAGTGAATGAAAGCACATCTACAGTTTGGGGTTCAAGTTGGGCCTTAAAGTAGGGTGACTCCTCTTTTGGCATGTTCTTCTTGTTGTTCAGAAAAATGTTTCAGGGGGATTTTGTAAAGTTTCCCAAAATGCCTGGGTTATTTTCTTAGCTTGTTCTACAGAACATTGATATTTGTAATAAAGTGCTGCACTGTGCTGCTGACATTATTCTGATGCACCAACCTATCAAGATGTTGAGCATGTAGGAAAACATGCTCTGACTGTTTGTGTTACACTCTCAGACAGAAAATGCTGAAGTGCACTGAAATGCACCTTTAAAGACAAACTGCAGGCATATGATTGTACCCCTCTTTTCATCATAGTTCTGACCGGCACTTAGATTTTTTTGGCCCATAGTAATTCAGATTTTGAGATACAGAGCCAAAATTCTGAAATGAAAAGTCGAATTTCTAAGACACAAAATTGAAATTTTGAGATAAATAGTAGAAATTTGACTTATTTTTCCCCAAATCAAGTCAAATTGTGACATGAAAGGTCACAATTTTGACTTTATGTGGGCAGAAAAAAATCCCAAGAAAGCCAGTTTACCTTTTTATACTTTTAACTGAGGTAAATGGGCTTCTACACATTATCTATGTCTACATCATAGAAAAAAATTGCCTCAAACAGAAAAGGAATGTATGGTATGAATGTATCTAATGTATGGATTATAAAACTACTCCAATGTCTTTGACTATCTTTGGGTATTTTGCATTATCTCCAAGAGCCTGGGTATGAGGCCCTCTTTCGGGGTTTTTAGAATACGACCACCCTACTTGAAAATATTTTTTAAACGAGAAAAATAAGTAAAAAGCTAAACTAAGATTTTTGAGACTAATCGATTTTCCAGGAATTTGTAACAGTTGAGGTAGAGAAACGCTTGGTAAACAGGGAAACTCTCACTGAGTGTTACTTTGGGTGTACAGAACAGGAACTCAGGGGTCAAATGTCTCATTTTTAGCCCTGCAGTAACTCTGGTTTAACAGCAGGGGGCTGCAGCTCTGTGAGGTCAACACAGGCCAATTTGAACTGGTCCTGAGTGTGTGAGCCTGTGTCAAGCTAATGTGACACACAAGTTGTAAAATTTAATAATTAATAACCCCACCCCCCACCCCCACCCACATGGATACACTGACACAACCCATCACCAAAGCCCCTTAGTAATTGTAAACCTCTGAGGTCCATGTGTGATCCTATTTCAAGGTTTCCAAAGGATAGTTTTAAAATGTTTTGTGTTTGTACATTTTTCCCAATCCAGGGTGAGGAAAAGCTTATGAAAAGATTTAGACGGGACTTAGACACTACACTGTCTTTAGAGGGGAGGTATTTGAGGGTTGCACAGTATGAAGCCATGAGGTTTTCATTTCTAAAGTCCCTTTAGCTATGGTATTAAGAAGTGTGTATGTTTGTGTGTGTTGTCTGTGTGTATTTACCTCCTCTTTGTAGCTGCTACGGTACGCCTTTTCCAGGGGTCTCTCAAGGAAGTTCAGGCTGATTTTGTTGATGGGTGGTTTGAAAAAGTAGTCCTTCATCAGACTGTGAATTGAAGTATCAAACAAAAATAATAAAAATGTGAGTTTCCTTTGAAAAGCAAATATGAAATCACAAAAACTTTGCAGACTCAGCATCACGTCTTATAACCTAAAACATATTCAATGCCTTTTTTAAAACCTATTGAGCCTTTATAAAAAAAACATTCACATTTAAGAGGGTTTTGTGTCTGTGAAGTCACAACAGAATTCTACTTTTATATGTTTGCTGTAGCCGGGTTCATTTCACATGACGGGATGTTGAAGGAAAACTGTCACCAACTGTTAACTCCTTAAAAATTGAGCACATTTGACCTTCTTGTGTTGACTGTCCCTCTTATTTACCAGTTTATTGAGTGATGTTTCTTGCATGGCTTTGTGCAATACATTTTGCAAAAATATTTAACTTTACAAAGTAAAAACCAGACACAGAAATGTACTAAAAGGAGAATGAGTGAACTACTTAACCTCTTGAATCAGAGCACAGCAAGTAATAAAGGTTTCATCTTGCTATCAGATTTTATTATTGCCTTTCTGCAACACCAGTAAGATGATTAAATGTGAGATTCAATGATTTTTCCAATGTGCTAACCAATCCTTTATTGGAGAAGTTTAATGTGCAGTTACAAAAAGGTTCATTGTTATTGAGAGGACTGTTACTTGTTAAAAAAAATCTCTGCTCAATTACTCCTTCAGCCAACCTTATCATTTGCCAATAAAATCTACCTTTAACCATCTGCTCACCTGTCTTCTCTGATAACATCCACAAAGTGAACGTCACTCTTTTCTCTGAAGTTCTTGGCTCGCAGCTGGATCAGCGCCGAGTGATCCATCCCTGTGCCTGCAGCTCCTGTGCCACCAACCATGCCCACACTGGTGCCGGTCCCCGTGCTGGTGCTGGTCTTCTTTTCTTTCTCCTGGAGCATGTCGCACAAAGAGCTCTGGCTGGCCCGAACTGGGTCCTCAAGCGGGGGACTCAAGAGACCGTTGGCTGCTCTGGGGCTGTGACCTGGGATGAACTGGATGGGAAGAAGACGATGAGGAAAAAGGAGACTGGAATCAGAGGACAGATGGACTGATATGCTCCAAAGATTATTAAGTAGCTGAGGTAGCACAATATTATAAAAACATAGGGCTTGGCGTAAAAAAATGATCACGATAATTTTTTTCATACCATCTGATCCTGCTTATTACCAGGAGTTTTTACATTATTTTTTAAAGCATCTGCACTGAAAACTTAAGAAATTAAGGATAAGCTCAACATTTTATTAACATACAAAGCAAATAACACAGCAAAATGAACAAGTTGAATGAAGAAAAAATAAAGAGAAAAATGCCTCTGTATCGCTCAGTAGAAAAATATAAAATAGCACAGTGAGCCAGTTTACGGTCCCGAGTATTTTTGCAGGTATGCGCGATCCAAAATAAACAAATTGTCCCCTTGAGAATAACAAAGACTCCTTAAAATGTAAACATTATCACTATCAAAAGGAAATTGCACGTGTAATCTTTATTTTTTTGTCCTTGAATATTGCTCATGTTGCCCAACGGCCGCAAAAGATGGGTTCTTTCAGCCTAGTTTTGTGCATTTCCATTTAGGATGAGAGAATAATGTTTATGATTGTAATAATTATTTTAGAATAAACATGCCATCTGCATTTAAGACTCTTTTATACTCAATGCTGCCAACCCACACTAAGTTCTTCAATAGGTTGGAAGCCCATGGAGCAAGTTTCTCAAGGTGGACATGCAGCTTTAGGTGCCAAATGCTGAAAAAGCACTTGAAATGTTCGGCACTAGTGTGTCGTACCTTTGCACTGCTGGTTTTGTGCTCCTCCTGGCAGCCGTTCAGCACAGCCACATCTTCTCCATGCTCTGCCCCTGAGGACAGGATGACACCACGAGCCCCACAGGCAGGCTAGAGAGAGAAAACAGAATTAACAAATTAAATAACAAGGAAAAAATGAGAAAAGTTACATAACTAGATAGGGCTGTATGAGTATGTCAACAAGGAATAGGTACAGTTAGTTGTATTTATTAGGACTAATAGGACAAAGTCTCAACCTACAGAAGCTTTCAGATAAAGACAAAAAAATCAGTCAATGCTGAAACATGAAGCTTTATTTTCCAGTGGCCTTCCAAAGTCATTGTTCCTAGCCATAAGTACATTTGATTTGAACAGCAAAGATCTAATGCTCCACCTCTGAACATACCCCGATCCTGTCTGCCTGTGGGTGGGGCAGCAGGGGCTCAGACGCCTTAGCTGCTCCAGGGATGAGGTCTGGTGTACAGGGCTGAGCACAGGAGGACAGGCCCACTCCAGCTGAGAGTCCCACCTGAGAGCAGCCACACTGAACATCATGCTCCAGCTTCCTACCTGAGATCAGGTAAGTTTTCAGCCCTAAGGAAAGATACAGAGAAGTAATCGATCACCGTTTCCAACCACATTTAAATATTGTGATAGTTTGGCTGTTTGGTACCTCTGCATGTTTTAATGAAAGATTGTTGAAGCCAAAAATGCTGCATTAGGCCACTGTTGTGTTGCTTTAAATACACCACACACAATTTTTTCTTTTACTGTTTATCTGCTGGAATCAGGTGGAAAGTATTAAACAAAATGTTGGTCATCTATGAAATCTAGATTTATTGGATACTTGGAAAAAAATTCCCCAGCTGCAGTCAAACCCTCAGCCAATCTTTGTTGATGCTCACACACTGACAAGTGGTAATGCAATACTGGATGTTTCACCAACCATGTTTGCACATCAGCCCAGAGCTCTGGCCGAGATCACACTGGTGTTGGGCCAACAAGGAAATATACAAACATAGGATTAGAGCAGTGGCTCATAGCCAGCCGCTATCAGCCTGTCCAAACACACAGTAACCTGCTCACTGGCCCCTTGCTCAAACAGCTAAAGGTGCTAACCTTGTTAGCATGCTGATGACTGGAGGGCTTAAGGGGACCTGGTTCAGGAGTGTTCCTGTTTTAATCTGATGCTGGGGTCACATTTCTCCTACTCTACATAGACACCCTTTATTCAGCAACCTGTCCTCAAAGGCAAGATAAGTCAGTCAATAAGACAAGTCATATTTGAAGTTCTTTTTATACATGTTTCTTATAGTTGACAGAACGGTGATGACCAAAGCCAAAAAGAGGAGTGAACTTTGCAGTTCTCACCATCTCTGACATTTTATTTTACTGTTAGCTCCTCAGTTTGACGCATGATGTGAGGAAAAATGTTTTCCAGTAAATAGAGAAAAACAGACTTCTTAAGCATCTGCCGTTCCTCAAGTACATCTCAACTGGTCTGCTTTCATTTACAGACAAAACAGAATAAATCAACGGGGCCATAAAAACGTTTTGATGCTTCCAAATATGACAAAAGATCCATCAGAGAAACTCCTCATGACCTGATTTGATGTCAGGTCGTCCCACTTGGTGTGAAGTTTTTCATCCAACAGAAAAAAAGGAGAAATATTGGTGATGTTTCAGCCAATGCCTGAGTGTGACTGATGAACAGCCGACCCATATGTGAAAGCAAGTGCGTCAGTCTGATGCAGCGTGGGTGTGTTCAGACGTTGGTTTGTGTACTACAGTATATCTTCAACTTTTTAATGGTTCTAGCAGCTTCTCAAAGACGTGCACAAACACACACAGACACAGACACACACACACTCCCCCTCATGTCAGTCTGTGTCTCCTCTCACTGAAGGCCTCCACAGTTGAAGTCTCATCTTCTTTTCCTCTCTGTACAACTCACTTTCTAAAGCTCTGGAAAGATTACACTTTTAGCAATTGAGTGCAAAATAAAGTCATATGGCTTCAATTATCAACAACAAATGCAACAAAAGAGATCATTTGTTAGACCCCCCCAGATCAAAATAATCAGCCAAAAATACATTATATCAGTCGACCTTTGTACGTACTGAGCACAGTGTGAGTTCAGGATGGCCCCTGAGTCAACTTCAGCCTACAAAGCATCAGCTGATCTTGACACCAGTTCTGCTGATTACCGTCCACACATACATTTGGTAAATGTTGAAATAGTTTTTTTTTTTTAAATTTAAACTGTTACACTTTCTGCTTCCTCTACAAATCTCTTCCTGCATCTCAATCCCAGCTTCTCTTTTTTTGGTGCCTCTGATTTTACCAGTGTCTTACATTGCCTCTTGTCACTGATGCTCACTCTGTTCTGTATCTTTGGGCCTTCACTGCTGCTCCTCCTGCCTCGCCGTTTCATGCACAACCCTGATTTCAATGATGTTGGGATGCGAATAAAAACAAAATACACTGATTTGCAAGTTTGGTTCAACCTATATTCAATTGAATACACTACAAAGACAAAATATTTACTGCTCAAACTGAGCTTTACACTACTCAGCTTTTTTGGAACCTGTCGCAGGCATCAAATTAATCAGTTTGAACAATAAATGCCTTGTTTCCTGGTGTATTTCAATGAATACAAGGTAAACATGTTTGAAAATAATTATATGTTGTTTTTATTTACATTTTACAAATATGCACATGAGAGAGAAGAGATGTGCTGTTTAGATCCCACATATGCATGAGGAAGGGTAGGGAGCTCTCAGAACAGAAGCCCCCAAATGTAACTTACTGTTCGCAAATGATGTTTCTCTTTGACTGAACTTTTCTTTAAGACCAAATAAAAAAGGCAGAGGCAGAAAAGAAGAATTAAGACGCATTTAGATAATCTGCAAAGGTATGCTCCTCTCCGAAAAGAAAAAAAATATGGTGATGAAATGAATAACATCGCTAAATAAAGTGGTTTCACATTGCAAATCAGGTTTTCCTGGGTGCTCTTCAGCACTCAGGAGGTCAAGGTATGTGAAAAGACCTTTTGTTTGCTTGTTCATTTCATTTAATACCACTTATGTCTCATCCACTCATAGCAAAAAAGTGAATAAATCAGTTGTTGTGACAAAGAAGTCTCATTTCGATACTAACTTTTGGCTTTAGGATGGTGGCAGAGCTTTTGTGATGGTAGGTTTTGCTTGTTCAACAGCTCAAACACCTGACTTGGATATTCCAAGTCAGGTGCAGGGCTAATATTTAGTTATACACAAACTGGGGTTTGTGAAGAATTGCAACAACCCTTGGGTTTTTATTTTGCCTGGCTGCAAAAAGTCTGAACTAATCAGATTATTGACAGAACTTTCATCCATTTGATGATTTGGAGTATAATAGAGAGTTTATCCACAAAAGACTTTGAATGAGAAACAATTCACTTGAGTTTAAGCAGACCACCATGGAAGCCAGGAGCATAACAGAGTTTCATCACTGCTTTTTGTCCTGCTCCTCTTGGTCCGTCTAAATCTAATCAGTTATGAATGCAAAACGAACAATGAACTTATCTCTGGAGTCTGGAGGCACTGCGTGTCTTGTTCTGGGGTTTGGGACAGTGTAGACCTGGCACACATCCTCAACCTTCAGGCCAATAACAGCCCTAACTTTGAGGTTTGAGTCGTGGCCAAGAGGCGACAAAGGCCATTTATGAAACCTCAACTCCCACACACACACACAGAAACACACGCACACGTATATATGCATACACGTTCCCAATCACCCAAAAAGTTCACAATTAATTGTCGTTCATAAGACAGGAGCTGTGGTTTTATGGGTGTCAACATCGGGCTCTTGTACAACAAGTGAAGCATATGGCTGTGAGTCGCCTAATGATGCCTTTTGTACCTTTTTCTGCTGTGCGCTTGATCTTGCTCGCTAACTGTGACACAGACAAACACACACAATGGATCTTAGTCGTGAACCATTAAAAAGAGAGACAGGTCCAGAAAAAAACTCTTTGTGGCAGCAATATCTCCTTCAAACTTTATAAATCTAAAATTTGTCTGCTAAATTTTAAAATCTGCATGATCAATTAATGACTCATTTTCAATCAGCAAACCCTGGAAATGAAGGCAGTGATTTGGACACATTTGATGTTTTTCCATTTTTCTTTGACGCTCATTCATTGGTCTTGAGTGCGAGGCAATAAAGTGTCAAGTCAGAGAAAGTTTGACTTAATATCGGCAAAAAGATGGCGAGGGTGAGGAAGAGACGGAGAGTTCTTTGAAGGTCACTGGGTTTAGCATGCCTCACATAACCCACATTCCTTGTCTACTTCCATTTCAGCTTTCTAACTTTATCAACAGCACGCACTAAACTCTAAAACAGGCCTTGAAATGGGACAGCGTTCAAGGGCTTCACATTATAGACAGTGGAAACTTGTAGTTTTCCAACCGCTGAGTCCACAGTAAGGTAATGTGTGTGCGCGCATGTGTGTGAGAGTGTGTGCAAATGCATGAATGTCGACTACTTTTAGAATAAGTATGTGGTGCTACATTCTCACATTTTCTGTATCATATGCATTTATCTGACTTTCACCACTGAGTTTGTTCAGCCAGAGTCAATGAAGCACACTGCAAGGCTCGCTTTGTGTGTGTGTGCGCGCGTGTGTGTGTGTGTGTATTGATGTACTCCAGGTTCTGCAAATGCAGCACTCAGGGAAAAGAAAGTGACACCAGCACTCTAAAGTCTCAATGCAGCTCAATGGTTTTTATTGATTTATTCAGACCAGCTGGCTGGAGCTGCGAGAGTTCATCTGAGGACAGATGCAACCACTACAACACAGAGACATGCAAGCACACACCACAAAGTCTGGAAAATGCTTATACAGTGTGTAAATACCAACTGTGTAGCATTGAAGTCTGTGAGAGAACACTGTGACAAGCTCAAACTTATAGTGACATCCATGTGGTAGGAGGTACGGAGTAGAGGGAGTATGATACTTTACAGTAGTTTAAAAACGTTACTGTTTGCTGCTGCTCGTAACGTTCACCATCAAGGTTCAAGATGTTCAGTAGTTTTAACTCAGATCAATAGACAGTGGACTGCAAGCATTTTTTAGTTTTTAAGACACCTGCAGGGATCCCACTGCAGCAGAAATGAACACTGTGTACCTCCAGTGAGGGAGTCTGTGCATTTACACAGACAAGGAAACACTGAGCTGTAACTGAACTGATAGTTTAAACTCAAGACATATCCCTCCTCTTTAAATCTTTAAGCAAAAGGGGATTTGATTGAGACTCCACTTTGACTCTTACACCAAAGGCTCGAAGCTCATTGGCTGGAGCTCAAACATAACTGTTTGACCAGAATTACTTGTTTGTTCATTTTGTTGGAAATCCCTATGAAATTTGTCTGTTTATCTATTCAAAAGCAAAACAGCTCAAGTGATTTCCATCAGACATTTCTGTAATAACTAGGGATGGGTATCAAGCACCAGTTCCTGTTAAGAGTCATTAAGAAATGGTTCAGGCCATCGACATCATTAGCCTTGATTCTTAATCATTCCCCTATTGATTTTTAACATTACACCAGAGCAGGTGGACCTTATGTCGACTATTCTTCCTGATTCTGCCCCAACTATCTTAGCTTAGCTGATAAATGACAGTTTTCCAAGAAATCTATGATTCAGGATTTTATACTTTAAGTTTTACCAATACCATATAATAAACATCGGTCTAGCTTCATGCTAATGTGTTTATGAAACAGAATCAATACACTAATGGTTGGCATACATCAATATAACTTCTGTTTCAAAACAGAATTTTAACTTCCATTAAAGCAATAAATGACATTATTTTTTTGTGAACAATACTTAAAACTCAAAATAGTCAAAATACTTCAGCATAACTATGGCAAGCTCAAGGTTCCAAACAACTCAAAGCATTGTTGAGTGGCCTACCTCAGTCAAAAACATACAACAAAACAATACATTGACGTCACCTGATGTGCAATTTTTACATTCATTTACATCCAGAGATATCTGAATCCAGTGACCAATTTCATGTTTTGTTTTACTTATAAACTCAATAAAATGTTGTTGAAAGAGAAAACTTCACATCAGGAACTGATAAGGGAATTGATAAAGAAATGGATCAATAAGCAGAATCAACAAAGGCATTGGTATTAATAAAATCTTATCAATACCTATCCCTAGTAATAACTCATTGCTGCTCCAAAATTTGCTACATTTCAACAAACACATTACATATTTTGACATGAACGAGAATCATATAATAGGATTTGGTGGATGAGCTAAGAGCCAGTTCATTATTGATGCGTTTGCAGCTGGTCTGGAGTCAGCTGAGGCTACACATGTAAGCTCTGTCTGTCAGATTAAATCAGATAAAAAAAAGCAGCTCAGTGTAGTGAGTCTTACTCATTTATTCTGGAGTTGGATCTCTTCAAATCTCACTTCCTAAGTGTCAGTCATGGGTCAAGTGTGGGTTTTTTCTATGATGGATTAAAATTGAAGCAGGGGAAACAGACTACTCCACACTAGCAGGAAAAAAAAAAAGAAAAACAGATGGAGAATCACCTGTGTCATCGAACACACACACACAGCTAAGCATCAGGATGCTTTCACAAGGCTGACATAAGTTAGAGAACCTGACATCTTAATGCATGTTCAACCTTGGTTTGACCTCATTTCCATGAGTCTGTACGCCTCATTATGTCTGCAACTGTTCACAGACCTGCTCAACTACACTAAAAACCCTCACTCTTAGCCTTGAGAAATCACTATCAATACACTAATTCATGTCTTTTTGGGAATGATTGCCCACTAAAGATAAAGCGATGCAGACCTTTTAGGGCCTTTGCCAATACTGTTTTCTTTTCCATCAGCCTCAGTTGATGACTTATCCAAGCTGCTGATTTTTATGGGCTGATATTAGGAGCCGATACTGCTTTTGCTGCCTCAAGTTACATCATGAAAATTACACGACGATAACAATAGTCTCACTTATAAAACAGGGAAAATTAATGAACTATATTTACTGCTAAAACAAGATGGAAAAGAGTGGTATAATACGTTGTTAACTGTAGAAAAAGCGTAATCTTTGTTCAACTTTCTCAACACATATATTTTAATATAGTTTTGAAGTTGCTTTAATCTGCAGTTTGCAAACAAGGGGAAGCAAGGAAATTGCTGCAGTGTACTGTAGTGTCTCTTAGCAACCCAGAGCTGCCCGTGAATGCCTGTCTGTAAATCATGCTTTTATTGCAAGCATGAAAATGCAAAAATCAGCCTAATATATTGGCCGGCTGTTATATCGGTCTATCCTTATCTTCCACCTCCATCTCTCACATGCTGTCAGTAAAACCTTTTCTCCAAAGTACATTTTCAGACCAAACTAGTGGAACAGTAAGACATCATACATGTGAACACTCAAAGCTTTTATGTCATTTATCAGTTTATGTGCATGATTCACACTTCACAAAGATCAGTTCAAAAAAACCCAAAATGTACTCAGGGTGATGTATTAAGATTAAAAACTGCGTTATAAACTGTATTCAAACAAGCACTTAAGTCCTGAAAACTTCTAGAAACTTCTCGACTGGTGTGTGAATGAAATCAGCCAAAATTTTCAACCAACTTCACCAGGAAACCTGCCAGCTGGACTCCTAATACAATTTGTGCATGAAGGTAAGTCAGCTCAAGAATGAAACGAGAAATATCCCCTCGTGAGAGCATTCATCTTAGAGGATGAGAAGACAAGAAGATAAACTTTGAAAATCCCTTTGGAGGAAATTCAATTTTTCACTCTGTATATTATGCAACCTGTGCATTTTTGTGAGTGTAATGTAACAGGATGAGAAAAAAAAACATTGAAGACTGGAGAAAGAGAATCATTTTCTAGATCAGCAAAATGTCTGTACATTTGTCTATGTTACACAGAGATAAAAGCACAGAAGTTGTCCTTGCCGCATGTGTATCTGTTGCTTTCTTCGCCCTCGTGTTGTTGACATTACAATGTAACTTTTGCGGTTGTGTTTTTGATGTTATGTCCTGCTTTCAGTGTCTCATCCAAGTATACATGGTAAAGTCAATTTTTGCAGCAGAAATAAGATGTTTGCTTCCTGGTTCAGAAACAGATGTCATACTTTCACA
Organism: Thalassoma bifasciatum; assembly: GCA_008086565.1. Classification (NCBI taxonomy): domain Eukaryota; kingdom Metazoa; phylum Chordata; class Actinopteri; order Labriformes; family Labridae; genus Thalassoma; species Thalassoma bifasciatum. The sequence continues at coordinate 188,143 of RPOG01000043.1, forward strand.
CTGTGAGTAACATGTGTGATACGCAACTATGGAAAATGTCAAGAAATTTTTATTAAATAATAAACCAAAGAGCATTCGCAGGAGTGGCTTATGTGCCATTTACACATCAAGGGTGCTTGAGTTTGCTCTGAAATGTATTTTATTTGTGACATACATGATGATCATCAATTTTACAGAGGCTTACATTTTGCTCAAGCAGACGACTCTGTTGCTGGTGATGATCAGTGTAATGTGCTCTTTCCAATAAATCAAAACAAACTCACCCATTAGTGTTTCACTGGTGTTTGCATGAGTCTTTGAAACAACATAATTCTCATTAAATTCAGCCAATATGAGAGAAAGCTTCAGCAACAACATAAAGCATGTTTCACTATAAGGTTTTTTTCTTCCCCTGCGACACGTCAGCTGTGCTTCATTCAACATTCGACAACCACTCACACCTAAGTTAATCTAGCTGCAAGGACTACCAAATGTAAAAATAGAAATATTCGTACCATGCATTGCAGTGAAAACCCTCTGACAGCAAACTGCTCAGATGTAACATTTTTCAGTCTGTGAAGTAACCGCACAAACCAAACACACAAGAAATCACAACCTCTCACACTTCAGACACCCTTTCCAGGAAATATGCTGCCTCTGTCTGTCTGTCTGAGACATATTGGAGAGGTGATAAATCTGAACACACACACACACACACACACACACACACACACACACTCACACACACAAGTTGTCATTTCCTGTTGGGGTGACTCATCCATGGTCATGCACTGCAGAGCGATCATCTCTGCCTCTCCCCTCTTTGTGTGTCAAAGGACACCCCAAATGTGCAAGAGTTCACAGACACACACATACATTGTAACCAAATATAAAGGGTTTATTAAACATGAGAGAATGAGTGAAAGCCTGAATGAATGAACAGAAGTATGAATGGGGAGGAAATGAAGCTGAGTCGTTACATTCCACATGTACACTCGAAGGCCGTGCACACCAAAGAAACACACAAACATCAGAAAATTACTCTCCTGTTAACACACTCCCAGTTCGCCAACACAGCCGTGTACACAGACGTCTACACAACACAGACACAACCTGCGAATAAACAGACCAAAAATGACAACTAGCAACAGACATTAAAGTTATTCTTCAGAAAATTTTTCAAAACTTTGATGTTCAACTTGTATTTGCAAATAATTTTGTTGAGCTGGACAAAAAGATGACTAAAAGATTTCTGTCCAGCCCAGAGCTCATTTTTTAAAATGAATATGATAAAGAAGTCAGACTGTGCAAGCCTTTTAACCCTTTATGACCCAACATTCAAAGTCTGCCAGGGCATTTGTCTACATTTTCATGTTGGATTGTATTTTTTGCATAAAACTTTTACAATACATCATTCATTCCACATCTGCACAGTTGACCCTAGAGTCATCCTCTGGTTGGACGCTTTCAATGCTCACCTCTATTTTTAAATGGCACCTTAATGTCTGCACTGTCTTTTTTTTTTTGGGAAGTTTTGCAATATCTGTCATCCACAACTTCATGACTGATTTTTCTCTTTCTCTTTTCGTTTATTGGTTCATGTTTAATTAACGCAAAGTTTCGTATTCTATTTTATATTTTATATTCTCAATGCACAATTCCACAATCCATGCACGGTTATGTATAATTCCTTTTTAAGTCTGTTTTCTTTTTCTCAATTCATATATGGGCATTTAAGAGGGGGGTTTAAATGCAGGTAATTTTCAATTTTGTAATAATGTTGCATGCTATGTTTTGTATGTCTTTGTAACCTGCTACTGGATACTGTGAATTTCCCTTGGGATCAATAAAGTATCTATCTATCTATCTAATACAAACCTCATATCCCAAACTTATATTAAATATATGTTATGTCCAGTGTAACAAAATAAATTGCTAAGATGTGCAATAAACCACAGAAATGAAATTTTAAACATATTTTTCAAAATAGAGAAATATCATGGCTGTATCCTTTCAAAATGTAGGAATTAAAAAAAACAAAACATGATGACACGCATTAAATATAGAAACTGATGTGATTGTTGATGTGATTCTGAAAATATCAGAGCCTGACCAGTTCAGAAAATGCCTGGAGTTCATGTGCAAAAGAAGATCTAAAAGATAAATTGCTCCCAAAAAGTGATTTTACCAATCCATAGTCAACCTCCCTCCCCCAGCAGGCCATCACAGTGGGCACTGGTCGGCCTGGTGGCATTAGCACAGTTTATGTGCTGCACTTGTACAGGGCTTTTCTTGTCTTTGGTTCAGATTGCTTTACACACTAATAAATGTCACAGTCACTCTTTCACGCACTGCCATGCAAAGCGCTGAGCTGCCGTCAGTTCTGCTCCTAACAAGCAGTCACACGAACCGGCACGAGTAAATTCCTCAGTAGCGGATGTGTGTAAACTGGTGTGTGATTTAACACTTCAGAAATGTGAAAGCGCGCGTTCCTCCTGTGAACGTCCGGCTGAAGGTTTCAGACTAAAGCTGACATTTCAGACAATCCCCCTCGGACCGCCCCAATCTGGACGCTGCACTTCCTGACAAACAACCTTTGACCTTACGGCGGCTTCCAACCACATGATCAAAACAATCCCCAGTGACCCAAAAGGTCGGCGGCTCCGCGTTGGTCCCACACACAGGAAAGTGGACAAAGTGTGTGTGAGTGTGAAAGGCAGAGGGGGACAATGAGAAACTTAACAGAGATCATTATCCACTTAATTTGGTCCCAAAGAATCCAACTGAAAGAGAAGAGGAATATTTAGAGAGCCCTTTGTTGATGACGATATTTTCTCTCATCCTTTGCTTTCATCTCATTGCTGAGAACAGACACAAAACAAACAATTCCAGTGCTAAAAATACGGTTTTACTGTTTTTTCCTCCCACAAACTTGGCCTCCTCAGTAGTTGAACTCAACTATCATCCCAACTTAACCTTCTCTTTAGTCTTCCCATCTCTACCGTCTTCCTCTCCTTTTTCTTTCTATCAACCAATCTTTTTTTTATCTCCCCCCTCTTTTTTCTTTCTATCAAACACTCTTTTTCAAGTCACCCTACTTCAATTTAAACTTTCTTCCACTATTCTTATTCATTTTTCATCCCCTTCCTCCCTTCCTTCCTTCCTTCCTTCCCTGTGAGTTTCTCTCTGGTCAGGAGTGGGTCTTGAGAACAGCAGATGCCTCCATATTTGGACACACTGAAACCGAGGGATGAGGCTCTTACATGATCCTCCTTCACATACCCTCCCGCCTCTCCCTCCCATCCATCCATACCTCCTCCCCTGCCTCCTTTGTGCCATCATTTCAGAGAAGTGATTTCCACACTTGCTCTCATTCCATACTGCTTTTCTCTTCTTCTCAACCACTTAAACTCCTACTTACGTCTCATTGCTCTGCAAGAAAAGCATTTAACAACGCATCTGTGGTAAGCTGGGTAAATTAGTGGACTGTAAACAAAGAAGACACTTTAAATGACCTGTGCAGTCTAAAAAATGATTGAACCCCTTCATGTTCTCTAGAGCACCCTTTGATGCAAGGATAAACACCAGTTTTTGGCAGAGTTTCTTAGCAATCTGAGCCTATTCCTCATAGGAAATGGCCTCCAGTTCGCTTATAGCTTGGTTTCACATGACAGCACACTGCTACATCCCAAAAGTGCGAAATCCAGATGGGCAGCAGGAAGACATTCTGCCATCCAAAGAAATCAAAATGCCCATTTTTGTGTAGCAGACCCCAGAATAGGAGAACAGGTTTTACAAAGTACCGGAGATTTTCATTCGCAAAGATGAGAAATGTAAAAAGCTTACAGAACAATGCCGTAAAAATTGGATTTTAAACCTACATCTGCAGTCAGGAGGAGCAGTCTGCTTATGTCCGTGCCTGCTGCAACCACTTCATCAGAGCGATGTTAGCTCCACTCAGATTCTGTACAGCGCAGACTCTGCTGCACAATGTGACTTCTTTTGGCTTCAAAGCCGTGCAACGCTGAATGGCGAGGCCACGCGGTTCATTCTCTATCAGTCTGTAGCAAAGACCAAGTGAGAATCATTGTGGAGCTGTTTGGTACTGATGTTGTGGACCCATCAGCTGACAAAAAAGTTATAATTCCAGGCTTTTGTAGGCTTTCATCGCTGTTTGGTGTAGTAGGATGTCTGAAGAAGCAGATAGTTTGTGAAATCAACAGCCTCGAATGTCGGCAAATCTTTGAGTTCTGTGGAAAACTCACTTATCTTAATTCATTGCTTGTATCATATCTCAAAACTGTATCTAAAACAGTACAATTCAGGCTCTCAGCAATGGTTTCCTCTATAGACGTATTCTCCAAATTTACTTCCTGAGCTCCATTTGAAATAGCGCCCTCACCGTGCATCATCACAATCATCTGACTGAATCCCAGCTACAGCTTTGGTTCATTTTTCCTCCTGCCACTGCCTTCATCAAATCCTACCAGAGATTTTCTTTGAGGTTCTGTGATTGCACAATTTTTTTTTCAACAATTTCTGACTTCATCTGAGACTGAACCTTGTGGACTTTTGGACATGTTTTGCATCATGCTGTGCCAGGAGAGGTAAAGTAGCCCCAGAGCATGGCAGAGGCACCGCCATGCTTCGCTGTAGGCAGAATATTTATTCTAACATATGCTTCATTCCCCCTTGGGACAAAGCATGGATTCATGGGTCCAAAAGGTTCCAGTTTTGTTTGGTACTCTATTTGGGTTTCTCATCCTTTGACTGATTTTTTAAGAGCCTCACTATGCTGCACAACCCCACTGATGATAACATCAAACAAAAACGGCTGTTGAATACTTTGGTCATCTACTTATCTCTTAGTCTTCCACTAACATTGTGCTGTTCTGATAAAGTTTAACTGGATAGAGGACGCAGATTTCACTTTGAAATCATTCACCATCTGTCTTCACTTCTTCTGGAAGCCCTTCAAAAGTGTGTGTATGTGTGTGTGTGTATTACTTGTAGTCCTGTGGTTTGACAGGAACAGTGACGCACTGCCAACTGTTCTGCGTCACTCTGATAAACACACACAGACACACACACACTCAGACACACACACACACACACACACACACACACATGCACAGCTTTTAAAACAGCATTTTGGTGCCTCTTTCACAGAGGCTCAGTGAGTTTCTCTCCAGGAGGATGTCACTAAGCTGCAGAGGACAGTCCTTGGGAATGAAAAGTGACAAACCTTGGTTACGCTGCAAAGCTGACACCAATGACGCCCGACTAATCACTTTGTCCATTGTCGCCATTAACTCAAAGCATGCTGGTGAATAAACCTGATACCTACAAAATAACTGTAGACTTCAAAGAAGAGCCCAAGTAATCCCTTCATGTCCATGTCATTATTGTCTCTATCATTCTTCTGCTAGCATTATGTTGTCAAAGAGACTTCAGCGTGCCGTAAATCAGTCTGGTCCCGGACGACCCGATCAGGAAGCTGGAAAGTAACGTTTCAAAATTAACCTCTTTTGGTGCTGGTAATCTCAATTTAGGTTTTGGATTGATCAGGCATAAATCAAGATATGAGCCTTTTTAAGATCACTTGGAAAGTCCTTACAAAGGCTTTAATACAAGATTTAAAACAGGCTTTTTTTTTAACTTTTAAAGCAATTCAGGTGCCATTACTGTCTTTTAATAGGTAAAATAAGACATTTGGACTTATCAGGTGAATTGTGCTGATATTAAGTCCAGTAAGATCATTATTACTGAGAAAATAAGACATTAGGCCTTGCTCAGATTTCAGTTTAGCAGTGAAGAACTTAAGTCAGGTTGGCTGTTACTACTTTCCTTTCAAATACAATTTAATACATAGCTACCAGTATTTTATCATAGAAATGTTATGATTTTTATTTTCCTCTGAAACTGTTTTTAATCCGGGTCCTTTGGGACCTCGGTGAAATATGTTAATGTGTGAGACATAAAAATATCTTCATGTAGCAGACAGATAAACTTTCCTTATAAGGACTACATGTAATATAAGGTATCTTGGATGTTTAAATGTTTACCATGCATTTTTTATTGTATGGTTTCCTTGAACTTACAGTTATTGCCCCCCAGAGTCAACACAACACAACGCACACACACAACAGAACCCAGCACAACACAACACACACTGCCCTCAGCTAGACTGTGGGAAATCCTTTGGAAAGGGTCATGACCTGAAAATATTCTCCCTCTTCTTCTGTTTTCTCTCTCCCTTCTTCAGATGCTTTACTGAGACCACCAAGGAATCGCACGCTAAACGCTATTTATGCTACAACTCAACTGATCCACATCTTTGAAAGTGAATAGATTTCAAGACAGATAACTTAGGTAGTAAATCTTATCTTATCTTACTACTATTTTATCAAAATTTGCCACCAGCAAAGCTCTGTAAATAAGGTTTATTTCCTCAACAATTTTTGGACCAAACTTCTGTCTCCAACCTGCCCTCAGGTTAGTCCCACAAAAAAATGCAGCTGAACAGGCGGTAACATATTGTATCAGCTTAGATGTACTTGTTAGTGCAATTCAAGGAACAAATTCATGCCTGCTAAAAAATTCACTCGCGTCCAAAAGGTAATTCTGTCATCCACTTAAAAACGAAGCTAATTGAGCTTCGCTTTTTATATTCTGTACAATAAATTATGAAAATTTAATCGGAAAAAGTCTCAGTGTTCATATCTTCTTGTTGCTTTTGCCTCATACATTGAGTTTGTGATCACCCAGAACTCGTCCTCACTTCCCCCCACACACACGGACCATAAACTTTGTTTCCATCTCCTATAAGCTATTCAGCTATACAAACGACTGCAGAGGAAGCTCATAGATTTTTTAACAACCTGAGGCCTCACTCTGTATCTATTATTCAGGACAGTCGTTTAACTCAGCACCAACAGCATACCGAACACACACACACGCACAGACACACACTCTGAGCTGTACAGAAAGCAGCTGCCGTTGTCACACTGGTACATACAGCTGCTGCAAAAGTGGAATCTGACGCAGTTGTCGTACACACAAAAGTTCAACAACAAACGAACAAACTTGGAAAATACTTGTCCATCCATGCGGTCTGCTCACACTCAAAGAAGTTACAAAAGCCTCCTCACACACACACACACACACACACACACACACACACACACACACACACACACACACACACACACACACACACACACACACGCACACACATTCAGAGGAATCTTGACCCCTGCTTCTCAAGCAGTCATACATTCTGTATGAGCTGGTCAATCAGTAACAGCAGGAGTGGTGTGTTGTAAAGACCTCAGTCGACCAGGGAGTGAATCATTAGGACTATTCAGCAATGAGCATGACATTGCAAAGTTCAAAATCCCACAGTGATGGAGAGACGATAGGAAGAACTGCTGCCAAAGGTTGACCTTTTCTTTACATGATGGGGTGAGGTCTTATCTACACACTGCCCAAACTCACTGCCGTACCAATAACTCAAGAAGCTCACACCAGACGTTTCCATGTCATCTTCTGACTGGGTCTTATATGCAAATGCCAACAACCCAGCTAGCTCACACCTACTCTGGACTTTTTCCTGCCAGTCCCAGAATAAAAAGTCTGTTTAAAGTTAGAAGTCAGGGTGTGCTGAATTGAGGAAAGCAGCAGGTGATGGTCTATTTATGTTAACTTGGACAGGCTGCAAGAATGCAAAACAACTGCATTAACATCAAATGTGCAGCAAGTACCAAAACTAAACTTGTGTCAAAAACACAAAACCAGAAAACAATTGCGAACACTGAAACACTGCAGTTTAAATGAACACCGCCAAAGTTGCAGCAGAGTAAGGTAAGACCCTGTGTTTATGTTTTTTTTAAACATATATATATATATTTCTTTGGCTGTCGTAACTACAATGTCATTATGCTATGTTACCACAATTTACCAATGTAACCTCTGTCTGTCCCTCTCTCGTGAGCTGTACCACAGAGCGCCCCCATAGGCCTGGCACACCTCCATTCAAGGCTGAACTTGCATCATTTCTGTTTTCAGTTGTTTTCTGGTTGTGTGTGTTTTTGACTTAAGTTTCTTTTAAGTTTGCATGTGCGATGTTAATGCAGTTGTTTTACCTTCTTTCAGCCCATATGTTTCCTTTCCAGCATGTTTTAGGTGTTGCATTTTGCTTTGAATGTACAGCGTTTTTGTGCATTTATCAATATGCACATCATTTCACTCCGCAGAGTGTTTGGCCATTGACGGCCACCGTAGATTTATCATTATAATCACATTATCTCACATACTCTCATCATTACTGTTCTCTTCATTTTCTTACCCAATAATGACCCTGTGTAAAATGCTGACCGTCAAATTTATGGACATAGTTTCTATGATGTAACCAATTGTTTCTGATACAGAGTTTTGAAGACTTTTGTTGGCAGGCGCCCTGTTGGACATGCTGAACTCAACCGAGCTTGATTTAAGTTTGGATGAGGCAAAGACGCGTTTTAGCCTTTTTGTGAATAGCTATAGGGTGCCTGCTTGTCAGTCAAGTTAGCCATGCTGTTATATTGACAAATCTCCTAATTTTAATCACTCAGGAACAAAAAATTGTGAAAAATTTCCAGCCCTGTAGGTTTTTTTTGGTTGACCTTTTTGTCTTGGTGTTGTTTCCGGTGGTTTAACAGCCAGCCACAAGCAAAATCTCAAAAAAAAAACTGCAGTTTTCAGCACTTCTGCTTGGGCTTAATATCTTTAGACCAAGGGTTGCTGCTTGGTGTAAGAGCCAAGTTCCACAAGCATGAAAAGAGAATTTGTTTACATCTGCCAAAGGGCGGTTTCAAAGTGAGTGATATGTTCAATGGCTCAAAGTTTTCCGAACAAGACTTCACCGCTCACAAATGCACCACAATGCTGAAGGTCACCAAGATTGAAGACATTTTCTTACAGTGGCTTTAAACAGCTAGATTTACCAAAAAAGCACCAAAGTAGCCTGGTGTTAAAAAAAATGCAGATCAACTCGAGTGATTAAAATGTAAAGAGCAAAATGAGTACACACTGGTGGCAACCTGGGGTGTTACATCCATCTGCATCTTTGGCGCACTTCTAACATCTCATAACTACAGGTGTAAACAAACAAACACAATGTGTCCAAACAATGTGACGTCTCACTTCCTTAAATAGCTGGCAATTCACAAACACGAGCGTGTGCAACCGTCTGTCGATCAATTACCCACCTGAAAGACTGGAAAGACCTGTCAAAAACGGTTTCACTAAAGGATACAAGCTGTCGGCTCATCTGTTTGGAATTTATCTAATGACAGAAATTAAGTCAAAATTGTGCCAAAAATAGAGAGGTTTATGAGCAATAGATATTCCTGTAAGGACTAGTTAGAGATTAAGCGTTAGTGTGTGAGTGTGTGGGGTCACACTACAAAGACAATCAGGCTAGGACAGGGTTGGGCATGTTGATCCACACTACACACACACACACACACACACACACACACACACACTTGACACAACACATTCTTAAGCAACAAGTATGACAAACTTCATAAGAAATGTTTTGAAGTGAATCCAAGGAAGCCTATCAGACTATGTAGGGAAGGAAATGGGTGAGTGACATTATAGATTCATTAAGAGAGAGACAAACACACAAAGAGGATGTCAGACTGTTATCAGGTTTATAGGGGTTTAAAGAGGAGAGAGAAGACTATCTGTACAGAGCTAATGCTATCAGCCCTCATGCTCAGCTGATTCATTAGCTGCTTACAGTCTCTGTAGAATTATGATTTAGCTTCAGCATTTATGATAATGGAATAAGGATGTACCTAATATAATATTGCAGAAGGTACACGGCAGTACAGTATGTGCCTGTGTGCTGTGGAAACACAGACAACACTGATGATCTCTAATATGGAACATCGCAGCTAATAACAATCAGTTGTTGTTTGGACAACTGGTAAGTAAAGCAAGCAACTTGGATGACATAAAAAGCTGAAAACAAAGTGCAAAAAGACATAATCAATCCTCATGCAGAAAAATTAAACAGTGCATTGTTCTACCCCAATTATGGTGGGTGAAACCAAAGTGCTTCTTCCCTGGGCACTGACATATTGTGTAGGAAGCCCACAGTCAAATGTTTATGACAACAACAAACTCAAAAACAAACATGGCGACTGTGGAGGAGATAATACCTCCTGCAAAAAAGAAGAAACCAGAAGCAGTGTTGTTGTTAGGGCCATTAAATACATGTCTCACTATAGCTATGCATTGGATAGTAACAGCAACACTGTCCCCACGGTTTATGGTGGCACTGCTTTGTCTGGTCTGTATCCACAAGCTTTATAGAAACATGCAAAAATATGGAAGAAATGAACACAAGTCTTCAGACAACCCCAGACAGATTCAGGTATTCCTACAGATGAATACGGATATATGAGGAGGTTTGAAAATTTCACGTTTTCACTATAACCAACCAGAATTGTTTCTTTACTTTATATCCATGCTTAAAGTATCAGAAAGCAGAATAGCCCCTCTTTAAAGGTTCATGAACATTTTAAATGCCTGTTTGTTCTGTCCATATTGTAGACTATCCGTCATTTGTGCATGAAAACAAGTCAGGGTTTGTGCAACAGGTGGCTTCTTCTACTAAATCAGAAAACTCTCTGAATCACTGCTTGGCATATTGGAAGTAGAATGACCAATGTTTATCAATCGAGTAAATATCAGCCCATACCACTGATAGATTGATCGCTACCATCAAGTAGATGATTTTTGTTGTGATAATGTCACACAAAGGGTAAGGAGACTGGGTTGTGCTTAAAACATTACAGAGACAGAAGAAGTCTAACCATCACCATGTGTTATCTCATATCATGGATCTGTGTCTGTCTTTCTGCTTCTTATCTTGCACACCCTTCTCTCACCGACTGTTTTTTTTCTATTTCACAAAGTTAGAACAGTTGGATACAGACGCACAACTTGATACACATGCAAGACACCCTGAGCAGGTGATTATAGTTAAACTTTAAACCCAAAAGTGACAGTGTTACAGAAGACCGATGAGGCAGGCAGATAGTTCAGGGTAAAACAGCACCATGTTGAGTCACAGGCCCCAAGAAAACTGACTCCTGTTAACTTCTGAAGGAGATTGCTTTCACACCAACACAAATATAGGACAGTGATGGTGTGTGACAGTGCAGGAAGAAGGCAGCTTAAGAGCACAGAAAGGGTGTGAGTATGAGAAGTATGTAAACACAGGCTGTTTGCTGTACACTGACTAAATAAATTAGACTCTCTGTGATCACTGCTCTGACTACACCTTACATGCAAATCTGCTTATCTTAAGTACAAAGGACAGGTGAGGGTGAGGATAAAACATTGTACTAGTACAGCAGAGAGAGTCTACTTTTTTCTAATTTTCCATTCCTGTAATAAAACCAGAATCAACTAAAATAAAAGAAGACATTTTGGCTGCAGAAAGTCATCATGAAACTCCCCCTCCTCTCTCTTGTGCTGTTAAATGTCTCCCTAAAAATGAGTTCAACAGTAATTTATAACATCTCTAATGATAACTTTATTGATTAATCATATTAATCCGGGCTTTTCTATTGACAGCAGATATTTAATGTAACTGTTACAGTAAAGAAAGGTAAACTATTGCATTGAATATAAGAGTAAAGGCTCTGTTTACTTGCAATACTGAACCATGTACAACACAAAGAGGGTGAAAGCACCATTCGATTTTTCACAAGTGGTTCTTTAGTGTTGTATCACAAATTGTCTTTTTGAATATTGTTCTTTTTCGTAAAGAAAAGATGATTTCTACCAGAAAAAATGTTTAATATATGCTAATGTGTGACATATCACTGAATGATGGCTCAAACAGAAGGTAGAAGAGCAGAGTCAGTGACCTACTGGGACTGGCCTGGTTACGGTTAAGAATCTGCCATTTGCCTCCGCATATTTAGGTGACACATTTGATTTAGTACAGACTAACCAGCCTGAGGGCATGAACTCAGCTCTGCAACAAACCAGACTTTAAGTACACATAGGTGTCAGCATGCGTTGAAAGACAAAAAGAAACTATCAAATGTAAGCAAGCATCAATTTGCATGTATACAAACATGTACATGCACCCACAAGCACATACAGCAAACCTAATGACTCACAAGGTGCCAGAGCCGCCCTGTGATTCAACTGAAACTGCTCAAGGTCCAAACCTTGAGCCTGCAGATATACAACATACAGCCATACTGCTGCGTCAACTCTAAACCTACGGTTATCATTGCACGAGCACACACTAAGAAAACATGTAACACCCCATGTTCCCTGGCTGTAACACTCAACAAGAGGATCCTGAAAAGGCAACCAACGTGTTTTTGAGATGTGACTTTAATCCTGAAGATGAGATTAATTAAGGCTCTTTCCTGCTTTGTCTCTGTGGCTGCTGAGAAGCTGACATGTTGAGAGAAACACATAGTTAGCCTCAAAGCTACTACATGTAGTTTATTAATTCCAAGATATACCACGTCTCTAAAAGCTGACGGTAATTATTGCAGTTTTCTGACCCATGGTATAGTATAGCTTAAGAGTTCAAATATTGCTGTCTTTAAGTCCCATCTGAGTATTTTCAGTGTTGACTAACATTTCAACCACTTCAAAAATAAAAATTGATCTAAAGAGTACTAACCAGATCCGAATGTAACTTCTTTATTGCAAAAAAAGGAGGATTTTAGTTAGATACTGTCTAATGAGCAAGTGGTTATGACTGAGGTGAGTAAGAACCCCACCATATACACATCTCGACGACTTTGTAGAGATAAACTGATCAATTAATTAAATCATAAGGCCAAAGCACTGGCCTGCCTTTTCATTATTTACAACATCTAATTGTAAATTTCAGTTGAAGGTAAAGTTATAAAAGTTTGAAGGACTCCTCCGGGTGTATAAGTATTGAAATTTCCATACTGATTCTGCTCACTTTTGTGATGATTTATGTTGTGTTGTCAATGGGTTGTCACTATCAGAAATAGTCGCAGCCCGGTGGTTGCTCAGGCAGCTTTCACAGTTCAATGGTAACTGTTTAGTTCAGTCTCAGACAGATCTTGAGAGTCTGAAATAATGAGACTTTTGTCACACTGTCAGCCGACATCAGGGAAATGTGCTGAACTCCTTCCTTCAGATTGGTTTGTCATGACATACGCATTGCTTTGATGATGAGAACTAAATACTTGTTGTTGGTACCAGTTAGAGACAAAGGAGAGAAGTGGAGGTATTTGAACATTAAAATACACTTATACAACACTCACACATGGCCTGAAGGTCTTTTATTCCTTGATGTACTGTTCAATATGAAATATTGCTCATCTCCCTCTCGTATTTGGATTACAGAGTTTCGACAAAGGGCATGACTCACCTCTACATCTTTTGTTAAATACAAGCAGCATGACAGGCCCCTGTAATTGAAGTCATGGCAAAGAAAGACTTCAAGAATGATGTTACATGTGCAGCTTTTTGCTGTTTACCTCTATAATCTCTACCATTGTTAGGGTCTTTCTAAGTCTATTATCAAGATCACTCAGAACCAGGGTATTTCTTAAATGGCTGTTTACAACTAGAGGAGTTCCCTCTTGGACATGGATGTTTAGATTTTGTTGTTTAGAGGACAGTGGTGTGGTGGGTGTTTAGGAACAGAGTAAGAATGGCTCAATCGCAAACCCAAAGCAAAGGCTTCACTGCAGACAAACAGAGGGACAGCAGTAGAGCAACATTACACAACAGACCACATGTAAAGGACTGGGTGCAGGGTGAGGGACTGAGGCAACAACTGTGTTAACACGACAAGGATGAGGGAAAGCAGATGAAGAGAGTGCAATAGAAAAGGAATGAAGACAGTGACAGAGGACTTAAACAAAGACCAGGCACAAACAGAAACATAACACTGATGCACAAAATTATTCAGTCATACTGTATTGGAGTGGATTGAGCGTTTCTTTTAGTCCTTTGCTGATTGGTCAAACATGTCATCATAAAGTCTGTTATTTCTCTTTGTCAGGTCAGTACTAAGAACAACAAACTACTGCTTGGGATGCAGCTATGATCTGTGACAACCAAAGTAGCTGTGCATCCAGGTTGAACAGTGAGTTGGAGTTATGTGTACCAGCAGTAGACTCAGAAGTACCAAAGTACTGGCTGAGACAAGTGGTCTCCCCAGTGCAGACAGTTTGTGGGTGCATAAATACGCACCGCCATTGTGCGCACATGAAGACTAGAATTCAGTTTATCAGTTTTGAGTTAAGCAGTTTTTGAGTCAGAGTGACTTTGTTAAACATGGGGATAGAACATAATAACACTTTGGTCTCTGAGTTTCTAAACAGACTCTGGAGGACTAAAACATCACATCAAGCCAGACAAAGAAGTCTGCTCAATTTCAAAAACAACCGTGGAGGAAAAGTTGTGAAAAATGAGGAAGTTCCAATATGAAAGAATACAATAACAAATACTAAGAAGAGAAAATTTTCTTTCTATTTTTCTTTTTAGACTTAGTCAAAATAACAGATAAAGTAGTGAGTATTAATCTGTAATACAAATTCCTTAATAAAGTCTATGCTTGCTAAATTGTGACATCATTCTTCTGAGTCATTATATCTGTCATAATTTAAAGTTGGCATGTGGAAATGTCATCAGCTGATCAGTGTAGTAGGTATCAAGGTTTAGACAAGCACCAAAGGCTAACTTAGTTAGTACTATCTAGATTAAAACGAATCATCGCTCAAGATGTGAAACAAAACTTGCCTTTAAAAGCTTTTTTGGCTTTGTTTTACAGCGGTCTTAGGATTTACAACATTTAATCGGTAACAAACATCATTACAAATCTCCTTTAAGTTCATTCTTATTCCTAGGAACTTCAGGAAAAGTTTTCTTTGCACCTGAAATAAACTGGAAAACGCCAACAAAGTCTCCTTCTCATGCTTATCACATGTACTGATGAGGGAAATCTCACAAAAAATGTTTTTTTTTTACCTTTGTGGTATTCTTCATATTTGCACATTTTTTTTCTAGAATACTAAATTGAATATATTATTATTATTGCAATGTTTTATACTTTCTTGCTTACTTCTGTAATGCTGTAACTCTTCCCATTGCAGGATGAATAAAGGGATCTCTTATCTTATCTTTGACTTATGAACAATATTGAGTTTCAACTTTATTACCAGTACCAGTAAGGAAAAAAGACTTCTCTGTCCTGTTTTTTTTTCCTGCCCTGAGTCCTTGGACTAAGAAACAACACATTAAGTTGTACCAAAAACAGTAGAGTATAACAGAGAAACCACCAGTAAAAGAAGGTAGAAACCTTCAAATATTGGTTCCCGTTCTCTTACATTCAGTTCAGTTGTAACAGCTCACTAGGCTTAAGAAGACTTTTAGCCATCAAACCAGCTCCAACAGAGAGCTTTTTAAGACAAGAGTCCAAGTCAAATAGTGCATCAAACACTCCATTTCTTTGACACATCATCATGTACAAATCAGGGGAACATTCACTTGATGGGTTGCTACTTTGAATTAGAACTGCACCAGTTAATCAAAACCCTTACACAAAGTGAGGAATTCGCTTATTCATTGATTTTTTTTTCGTATAGCATAAAGGTTGTAGTGTGTTGACTCATATTTGATGGAAAGACTATAAAATGATCTCTCTACAAAGAGGATTGATTTTATCTTGTACATGGAGCGCCTTGAAGAATCAGAGGTATTCTGGTGGTTTGTGGAATATCTGACTGAATAAACAAACGCCATACACGTGTGTGATAAAAGATTCAACCTTTTCTTGTTTTTTCAATCCACTTCAAGGATTATCTCCTCTGGTCTCCTGGAGAAGGCAGAACATGCATCATTCACTACTCTGACTATTTATTCCTCTCAACAACAAGTACGTCAAGTACGTGGTACGTCAATTCCTCCCTAAAGAAAACTGTGTCAAACTCACGCTCGCTGCCAAAGAAGCAAACTGTTAAGGTCACGTCTCCCTCTGAGCAGAAAACTGTGAGTCTGTGATTCAACGAGAAACTAGACGCCGTTCTGCCCCCCTTTTTTTTCTACAACAACAAAAGCTGAGAGTCAATATATAACTCTTGACTGTTTGCCAGACTAGAAGAGAGAGAGTGGTGGCACCATTTAGAGCCAAGTGTGAATACACTCTGACAATAGAACAGACAGTCTGTGTCTGCAAGAACTAAGATTAGACAGCCCAAGAGGGATTCCCTGCTGGGGAGATTAGCTCCATTTATAATGATTTACAAAGAGAACCCAGATGGACTAAAAAACTGTGTTCTTCACTTATTTTACCCTATTTTTTGCATCAGTTTTCTCTATTCTCATCCTATATAGTCTTTTAAGCTCATGGCAACTTTTTAATCTGTTGAAATCCAACACAGATGGCTTAAACAACAACAAAAAAACACTGCCCCTTTCTTTGGATAAAATGTATCTGACCACAACAAGACACAAACAGAGGATCAAACAGCTTATGTGTGTTTGACACTTGAAGTGAACTTAAGTGATTTAAGTAAACTTTGGGAGAGGTTTCGATTCAAACATAAGTCTTTTCTGTGAAACATAGTTGACCTTATTAAAAAATCAGCTTTACAATAATCAAACAGATCAGCTCTGGTTGTGATCTGCAGTCACATTAGGTATCAGTACAGTGCATGCTGTGTATGCCAAATGTTTATACTGCTCCTGAGATTCCTGTTTAAAGTACACATTCACAGCATCGCTCTGCAAGTTTTCAACGTTTGTCTGTTGCTGGGATTTCCAATCCCTTCGTTGTTTTTGGGAGATTAAAAACTAATCTCAGACAAAGGCCTCTGACATTCAAATGTGGAGCTCCAAAATAAATCTGCAGAGTGCTGCTCCAAAATGACAAATTTACAATCAATACAAAGTCAACAGAGTGAGCAATGAATCCCCAACAACAACATCAACATCGACACAACAGCTTTGTATTTGCTTGTTAAGTCTCACAACTTTCAAAACCTCAGTTACTTCAGGGGTTTTTGACCACTGCTCTCAAGGTGAGTGTTTGAGTGAAATCAACTTGATGTAAACATAAACATGTCTCATCTTTTGTCGCTCTAATCTTTTCATCTTGTAGCCTGATCTCTTGCCTCTGTGGGTCAACTGTTTCAGCAGGACTTACAGGTCAGATGACATATTTCAGTGCTGTCTATGCACGTAGTGACCCCACTCAACCCTGATGAATATGTGCTAAGGTGCACATGATCAGACCACGTTTGCGTTCAGCTTCTCATCAACACCATTAATGAAATCTAACTGCTCTTTCTTGTAACCTTGTGTTTTCAGACTTCCAGCATACCTGAAATAACCTGTTCAAAAAATGTCATTGAACTCTAAAGACAGATTCTGTCTGCAAAGTTACTTTCACTTTAATT
This sequence comes from Thalassoma bifasciatum, assembly GCA_008086565.1. NCBI lineage: Eukaryota > Metazoa > Chordata > Actinopteri > Labriformes > Labridae > Thalassoma > Thalassoma bifasciatum. The sequence continues at coordinate 205,593 of RPOG01000043.1, forward strand.
TGACCTTACCTTTCAGTTTCTCCACCACGCTCTCGCCGGCTCTCTCTGCCACTCGTCCATCCTCCCTCTGATAATGATCGTCCAGGAATCTGGCGGTAGCTTCCGACAGGTGGACTTTGCCTGCCACGCCGAGCTGCTCCATCAAGTTAGCCAGGTTGACATCGTTCGACCAAACGTCAAACTTGAAGCGTTTCATTCCCAGGATCCCACACAGGACCGTGCCAGTGTGGACGCCCACTCGCATGTTGACGGTTTCATTAGTCTCCTGGCAGAACTGCTCAATGGCCTGGATCATGCCCAAGCCCATCTCCACGCAGCAGTTGGCGTGGTCCGATCTGGGCTCGGGGCAGCCAGCGACACAGTAGTAGCAATCTCCCAGAGTGCTGATCTTCTCACAGCCGGTCAGTTCGCAGAGCCGGTCGAAGCGTCCAAACAGGTCATTGAGAAGACCCACCAAGGCAGGGGCGGACTTGTTGGCAGACATTTTGGTGAAACCCACAATGTCTGCAAAAAGAATGCTGACAGGCTCCATGCGCTTCATATTAAAAGGCCTGAAGATGATCTGCCCTCGAGGGATGGAGGTTTTCTTTCGTTTGTGGTTGTGGCGGTGATTATTGGGGTGCGTGGCACTTTGGGATTGTGAAGCTCCTCCACCTCCCCCGCCGACTGAGACGGCCGAGGCAGAGCAGGCACCAGAAGAATAACGCTTGCCAGAGTTCTCGCCACCACCCTCATCATCACCTTGCTTCATCAGCTCGTCTGCAACTCGCCGTGGCATGACTGAGTGGATCATACGCTCCTTCAGTGCCTTCTCCACCTCTAAGTCTTTGCCATGCATGATGGCCTGGCCCACCTTCAGGAAAGTGCTGCGAGACCGCACCTCCGACATGATGAACAGGTGAATGCCTATGACATGAGCGCAAAGGTGGAGCAGAGCTTTAGCTGGGGCCAGCCAGTGGAGTGTGTCTTCTTTCCAACTGGGGCCAGAACCCGCCAACCCGGTGCCCCATCCAGTTGTGTCGTAACTCTTCTGAAGCAGGGGCAGCCACTCTAACGCCTCAAATAATATGGAATAAAGAAACCCCAGTATAACCGAGGCGTACAGGCGAACATGGAGGACACTGTAGAGCAGCAGCAACACCTCCATGCATAAGGAAAATGTGCCCACAGGGGAAATGCAAGGAGTGGGAGGTTGTGCTTCTATGTTTGATGAGAAATACGAGGCATTCCCGCCACCAGCCCACCCCAGCTCCGTGAAGCCAGCAGTCTGTATCTGTGGCGCTAAAGTGATGGCAAAGGTGATAGCGATTAACAGCAAGGATGTCTGATTGTACAGCCATGTGTAGGGCTGGGTGAGGGTGAACAGAAAGAGGAGTACGAGGAGGACTAAAAAGGAGGCAGTGGGGACTAGAAAGGTCACGGGGTCACAGCGGTTGCTGTTGACACCGAAGTAGACCCCCCAGAGGACAGCCGACACTGCCAGGTAGAAAAGAACATAACGGAAACGCCGCTGCGTTTGAGGGAAGCACCTTTCTTGGCACGCCTCCTCTAGGATGGCAGAGTCAAACTTGGGGTCCCAGCACTGGGCAGCAGAGCGTTCAAAAAGGGGCGGGGCTTCCTTGTGCGCCCTGGAGGTGGAGGTCAATGCCGGTCTGGAGTCTGCTGAGCTGCAGCTGGAAGAGATACTGTATTTATGGAGGTTAGGGTTCATTTTACTCACAGCAGCGCCATAGCCTCCAGCTCCCCCTCCTGCCCCACTGCTGGCAGCCCTCAGTGGCTCATGTTGATGCACGTGTGGCGCGCTGTTGGTAATCCGCACAGTCACGGCGCCATCACCGCTGGAGTCGCAGCTCACCTCCGTGCCGTGCATAAGAAGCTGCCGGTGATGTTGCAGAGTGGCCATGTTGACTGATGTGACGAGAAACGAGGGGGTGTTAAATATTAATAATATTTCCTCATGGCGCTCAGGCAATCAGACAGAGTGCGTGGGCGCCGTGTGAGCACATGTGGCAAGATGAGGGGAGGAGAGGAAGAGAGGGACAGAGGGAGCAAAGGTGTTTGTTTGGGAATAATCACACTACATGTATGGTGAGCACGGCACAGACGTCTTTGCTACGCACACAGGAGCCTGCACACTCACTCACACAAGACGCGCCGTTCCAGTTTCTTGAGCAGTTCATTATCCAAGCCCGGGTTTGCGTCAGTACTCACATTACATGTATCCTTCTCCAAAGAGGCTCTGGGTTTGAGCCCGGCTTTCTCCCCAGCTGCGGTAAAAACACTGTCATCACTCTTTCTGCCTCTTGAATTCAACATCCTTCTCGGAAAGGAGAACGTTGTGATGCAACGGGTTTTTAATATGCCTTCATCAAGTCATTCCTGACGTTACATGACTGGAAATGAGCTCATCTGTTGGTGCGCAATATCGATACTGCAGACATTACAAAGTCAAAGCAGGAAAAATGCCCAGATTTTTTCTTCATTCCATAAAAAATGTTGTTTACGTGGAAAAAAAAAGCAGCGTTCAGGTCCAGGGCTGCATCGTGTGAGCGGATCCAGATTCAGGCTGTCAACAGTTGGCGTTGTGCACAGCAAGTGGCTGCAAAAGTTACACTGTCCCTCTTTTCTCCACGGCATGCGCGACTAATGGCCCATTCACTCTCCTTTTAGCGCTTAAAAACACAAAATGATGTCTCTAAGTGAAGATAGAAGTGAAAAATATATAAAATACCAAAAATTAAAATTCCCTTGTGGTCAGTAAAAAAGTATCAAAATGACTTTTAATGAAGTGTAAAAACAAATCTCTGCTTTCTCTTGAGTTACCTTTGCGTCGTGCGTGACTGTCACTGCCTTCTTTGAAAATATGTGTGCACACAGTTCTATGTGTTGATTAAAAAGCAGATGATCTGTAATTAATACAGCTTTACCTTCCTCTACGCCCCCTTTCATGCATGGCTCACTGTGCTAAGGATTTGCATTTCTTTCCCCCATACATTCTTCTCCCATCTTAATCCCAGTGGGTCCTTGAAAATAATCCAGACTGAGTTATTTTGGAGCCCTGTCCAGTTCAAGATCCAGATCATGAGAGGCCTGACAGGCAGGCCTATTCCCACGGATCCAGCCCCGTCCTTTCCTGAACTCCCTCTCCGGATTTCCACCGTTTATTCCCCCCCTGGCTTCCAAAGAGGTGGTCGGGGAGGGGTATGCGCTATTCAAAGACGCGTGATCCAAAAGGAGAAGAGCAGAAAATACCATCCGCTGGCCCAAATTAGTGTAGGTTTGCTTCTGCTGGGAGTGTCTGCAACTTGTTGCGCGCAGTTGGCAAAATATACAGCTATGAGGAACAACCTCGGTCAGAGCAGGCTGGTCTATAAATAGTGATGATCAAAAGTCTTGCAATAACAACACCCACGGAGTGCAAGATTTGACTGCTTTTCATAAACTTGATGAGGAATTCCTCCAGCTCTCAATTTAAAAGTGCTCCTCTAAAATCACGCCGTAAAACGCGTGTGAAACGTCAGCGATAGGCCCCCTCTTGTTTCCAAAAGCTCCCAAACTTTTTTTCCCAGGCCGTATTTCCTGAGTTTGGAGAGGAGACCCAGTTAGGAGTCTCTGGTTATTTGGAGTTGAGGCTGGATTTCCTCCTTTCGCATTCCCCTGGAGCAAAGAAGCAAAAAATCCCCAGAGCAATAAAGGGAACAAGTTTGAGAACGTCTTCGGTAAGATTATCAGGAATCGCTCCACAAACAGTAATGTCTCCTTATCCAGAGCAGTTCTTGGGTCTTGATAGCTCTACTTTTCGCTGGCATGCATGTGTCCAACAAACACAACACTATGCGCTCTGGCTGTGGTGCGTCCTCTTCCGTCCGCCGCTGGTTGCCTCCCTTTCCCCCCGACACAGCTCCCTGTTGGACTTGGGGACTAAATAAAAACAGACATACAGCCGGAGTTTAGAGGCTGTGGTGCCGTGCTGTCCGGACTAAGGTAATACCTCCACTCCTGTGCCACCATCTCCTCTGTGAGTGGGTCGGAAATCCTCCCCCAGCTGTTGTGACGGTGCGGGTTGGAGGGACAAACCTGTCAAGTGCCACAAATGTAGGAAAAACAGCGTTTCCGGTCCAGCCTACATGCTGTAGGGTAAATTTTACCACACACATGAATGAAGCTTCCATGTAGCTTATGGCACACAAAACAGATTTAGTATTGAGAAAATAATCAAGGAGCAAAAGTGGAATTTTGTTGTTTGAACCGGTGATGGTGTTTGGGCTCACTGAGAAAGTTTCTCCTTTTTTGACCCACCCCAAATTATTAAGGAAGCACTTCAAGATCTTACTTCAGTCAAACTAAGCTTTTTATCATCAACTTACGACTTTGTATGTGAGCATACTTCACTTTAGTGTTTGGAAGTTTGGCCTTTCTTTGAGAGTCAGCTCTTTCAGCGAGGCTCCCAAAGGGGAGGCGACTCTTTTGGTTCTTGAACGGCACTTAATTTAGAATTATTTGTAGCCTAATATTTGAGCTTAACGTGGCAAATATGGATGATTTTTTTAATGTACCTTTTTGCATTCAATGTTTTATGATAAGCCTTGTGATAGCTTCATTTTGTGTATTTTCCCTGTTACCACAGACTGGATAATGAATGGACCTAGTATCTTAGACATCACTCATCAGTTTCTGAAACAGAGTTTTGAAGCAAAGAGGCTGGCCCAGACATTTTATGCTGCTAGTGAGGTTAGGGATGCAGATGGGAGATTGTTTTGGTACCATACTGGAAACAGGTTAATTTCTATCAGACATGAAAATGGATGTAAGTTATACAATAGCAAAGTAGAAACTAGGGCACAAATAACGTTAGTAAAAATGATAACCTAAAATTTTTAACTGTGCAACTGGCACATGTGATGTAAAAGTGAGTGTAAAGTATGAGGCAGCAACAAAAAATAAATACAGTGCCCTCTGTAATTTATATTCAGTATAATTTCAACCAGTGATAAAAGCAGATGTTGTATATTATGTTTGCTAGTGTAGGCCAGTTATAGCATTCAACAAATGCCAGTAGATATTACATTTATCTCTGCCACTTGTCCCTATGTAAATTCAAAGGGACCCTCAAGAAAAAACAAAACCGCTTGTGCTTTTTTTCATTAGTTTTTGCACAAAAAGTACAAATTCAGTCATGGCAGCAACCCTAACATTAAGTTTCTAACTGTACACTCAATGCAAGTTTTGAAGCCATATTGTGTTGGTTAACGATATAAACTCTAACCCTCAAAAAGCTCCACTGTACTCACCATGATGAAGTGTGACCACAAAGGATGAAATTATTCATACATTTATATCAAATAAGCACTAATGAATGAGTAAGAGGTCTTCATATAAATCAAACTGGTTTGTGCTTTTAATCTGAAGACCATCTTGTACTTCCGGTATGACTTAGTTGTGTTCGTGTGACTTGACGTTTGGCCGTGGAGTAGTATTATTGAGAGAAGCTCGTGAAGACGTTCAAGTCACACGTGAACGACAGCAAAAAAGTTACCCCGTGCAATAATTATTTTTCTTACATCTGTGAAGTATGGTCACAGAGCGGCAAATGTGCGTAGACTATTCTAGTTCATACAGTTTTTTTTCTCTCTGTGTATGGGGGTTAAACTCCTCAGGATTTTTGCCTGTTAAAATGGGTAAAAATTTAGTTCATCTTGTGTGAAGGTATCAAGCCATTACCTGTCGGTTTTTTCTGAGACATCAACAAACAACGTGTTCACAACTCAGGTTTATTTTCTTTAGGTCATTTGCGATTGACATGTGATTGACCTATCCTAATTTTGTACCAACAGTGAATAATTGGGAAGTGTCTTGTGATATTTCATGCCTAAAATTCTGAAGTTTCAACTATCCACAGTCTTAGCATCACAAAAACGTTTTGGCTTTGAAAAGAGTTTTTATGGGATTATTTGAGACATTGTCTTACATTTAAAGTCCAGTCTGAAAAAAGAAGAAGGTTTCAAATGGAGCTAAAAATGTCTTTAGTTTTAGACCTTTAATCCCTCCCATTTTGAATTTAGCTTTTTTGTGATTATTTCACTTTTCTTTAATCAAGTCTCAGGAAGTCGTCCTGTTTGTACTGCACCTCTTGGTCTTCTCATATATGGGGTGAGATCAACAAATACAACACACAAAGATGTTTTTCATTATGAAAGTAACCTTGAACTAGTATGGATGAACAGAAGCACTTCAGCCAATTCTCAAAGTTTCATCTCCAAGGCCAAGTGCACCAAAGAAGACTAAAATCAGGAGGAAGAGAGGAGGATGGTTTACTGTTCAGTGACCCATTACACAATTACATTTATTCACATTGTTCAAAGGGAACACCTCAGTATTGTTCACATGTCGGCAATAAAATGCCCAGTGTTGTAAGAACATGATTAGCTTTTATATACACAATCTATTCTAAGCTGCAGATAGTGAAGTGATGAGATTGTGAATAGCAGGTGAATTGCTTGAAGATAAACAAGGTATCACAGGGTTACAATGGTGACTGTGAGTGGTTGTGTGTGTGTGTGCTCATGAGTGTGTCCCTCCTCTTTGAAGGCACAATCATGTTTAAATCTTTGAATCCAATAAAGCGAGTAATCCTCAATGTACAGTTCAAGTGACTTTATGTGTGTGTTTTTCGTGCACATGGCTGAGTGTGTACATGTCGTGTGGGTGGCGTGTGCATGTGTGCGAGCTTACGTTCGAGGGCTTACAAGAGAGGCTTGTTTGTAGAGTTGATAAAGCTGCACTGATAAGTCTGTGCTAACATTGAGTCCAAAACCAGGGAGCTCTGCCTGCCAGCTCAGCAAACACAAATAACACACGCACACACACACACACAATAAATGAGCCCAAGCACATATTTACACAAGTTGCGTTTATTACACCTGAAAAGGTGTGTTCTTGGTGTGTGGCACGTGAGTATGTGATTCTTCCTGGTTCAGCTGATTGGGTAATTTTATTGACCACCGAGGGAGAGCAGCAGAACTGTTGCAGGTTTTTCTTTGAAGCACTATTGACAAACCAAGCAGACTCTTTAATCCATCAGTATTATTTAAAGAGCACCACATTATGACATTATGACATAACTTGAGACAAGATAGAGCATCATTATATGATAGGACTCAGTCAGATATAGTTGAATATATTACATTAAGATGTACCTTAACATGATAGCATATAATACTAAACTGTATGGTACAATATAACACACTGTGACGTAATCTAATGTGGTATGATACAATACAGTACTTGACTATGCAATGATACAAGTCAATACAATAATATGATTAGACACAATGGGATGTAGGGATTAAGTACAACATAATATGACGTATAAGAATGTGACAAATGCTGTGTGATACAGTGCATTTTGTATTATATGGTTCAATACAACATGAAACAGTATGATGCATTGTATAATGAGATGTCATACTATCAGAAAAGATTTAAGTTTTACTGCAATAAAATAGAAAATGATTTTAAAAAATCCATGAGAGTTATGACAAAATATTATATTGAGTTTGATACATGTGTTGTGTTTTAAACAGGAATAAACAGATGATTTAGCAATGTTTAGATTTCTCCTCTTTGATTTGTGATACTAGTATTGTACAGTTTTACAGATTTATTTACCACTTCTGTGTGAAAGCTGGGCACTTATGCTGATAGTTGATCTATTTCCCTGCATTGATTCCATTTGATCCACAGAAGTGGTCACGCATGGTTCATCAGGCCTTTCTAAAACAAACTATGCGTATAGGTCATAAGATATTTTTTTAAGTAAGTTTAAGTAAGTTTTAACTTTACCTAGTCTTAGTTTACTTAATCTATTCACACGCAGAAGAAATTATGTTGCTAGCAACATACTTTGAATAAATATTACTATCTGGTTTGATATTCTTGATTTTTTTTCTATTATTATTCTTTACATCAGTTCTTTACTCTATCACCTATATTCCTTAGACTATACCTTAGACACCTATAGACTTTGTTGATGTTACCTGACAACCTGCTTTTTCTTCTGCTCTCAGGTCTCTGGGCTCAGTCTATCACTTTTTTATTTCATTGATAATCCACAAAGATCTTTAACACTACAAACCATCTAACTCTTCAAGTGCACAGCTTACTTTGGCTCTAGGATATTTGCCATAAGTTTTTGTGATTATTTTATTATCATTTTACTGGTTCGCTTGATGATATCCAAACATCTTTTAAAACGAAAAAATCCAAATAATGTTTGAGATGTACATATAGATTGATGGATTTTGGTGACACAAATACACTCAGAAATCAATGAATTTGCCATACTGTGGTCTAAGACTCTTGAGGAATCACTTCCCTAAAGCATTGTGTTGTTGATATTTTACTCCTAGATTCACATTTTCCCTGCAATTGGATTAAAAACTTAATAATAATAATAATAATAATAATAATAATAAAAAAAAAATAAATAAATAATAATAATAATAATAATAATAATAATAGTGAATATTCATATGCTAGCCGTTGAGTAAAGTTAACTGGGCAGTATCTCTTTTGGTTTCTAAACTTGACCCTCTCACTTAGATTGAGGAGGGTTTCTGTTCACCCCCGTCATTTTTTGAGCATAATGTTTAAAAACAGATAATTTGGCTGCCAGTATCAAGACATGAAGTTGCTTTTAATGATCAACTCTGCACTAGAGCATCAGTCAGTTTAACAGATTGAGAGGAGGCGCCTCCTGGTGGCTGCTTTCTGCCACTGCCTGGTGAAATAAACTGGTTTCAGAAAAGATTTTTTTTTTCTCGATTGTTAATGTGTTTGTTCCTCTATTTTTAATCCGGCAAGAATCATAGAATCATGTAGCTAATTCATGTTAGTGTGTACGAACACGTTAGTCAGCCCTGTTTCATTCTGAGGGTGCAGTTTCTTCTGCTAAGAGCTTTGTGTCGTGAGAATGAGAGTCTGTGCTCTCAGCTCGTGTTTTCCCAAACCACTCTTTTAATGAATTTTGCAGCTTAACAACTGAATGATATTAATTATATATCAAGGGGAGGAGATCTCATCTGCAATGTCTTGCCAGGCAAAGAAAACAAAGAGGGGAGGTGGTGGATTTTTCAATGTTTTTACTCAAAAGAATCACTCAAAAGAGACAATTACAAACAGCCTGAAAGGAACGAGTCAAAGATTCAGTTTTTTTGAAATGCCCATGTGGTGTGCAGTTGTGTTAAGGTGAACCAGCAACAGTTTAGCGGGCTGTGGCAACAAATTCAAGCTTACATGAACAGAAAGCTGCAAATTCAACGAGTCATGACCGTATTTAATGAGTAAGATTTTGTTACATTTATCAGAGTATGGTACAATACAGAGAAATAAAAATACAGCACAGTATATGATACTGCACAGTTACTAAAGAGTTACTACAAATCCTGAAGACCAAAGAAGAGGCCATCTTTCCGTGTAATGCCCTACCAAAGGTGGTTTATATGTGAAAACACAGCACAGCAGTTTTTCTGAATATCCAGACTTTGCAAACAACACAGAAGACAAAAGTGTGGCAGTGTCAACTAAATCACCACCAGCATCTTTCTCTGGAGAAGAAAGACTTTGAATAAATATTGTACAAACTTGAAAAAGGGTGAAATAAATGTGCAGACAGCAAAGCTTTCAAGTGGAACATTTGCTTTCTTTTTTCAATCAAACATTTGTCAAAGTGTTTTCGTTTTTGCCATTTTAGTAACAAGGGGATGTAATTGATGTTGTTTGGAAATTAATTTGATGCTTTGCTGTCATGTTTTTCTCATGTCAAAGTCATCAGTTTGTAGCTCCAAACACTGAGAAGCTTCCAGGTCTGCTTAGTGCGTCTTACACATTTTCAGCTCCTCCTTTTCAGTCTCCACAAACATCAGAAATTGTTAATTATTTCAGCACACCCTCTGGTTGCTGCTGATGCTGCCATCTGCCTCCTCTGTTCCTTCTCCTGCTCCCCTCTCCCCTCCGTCTCACTGCTTCCTCCAGCGATTCTTTGGTTTCTCCTCACACCCCGGACCTTCACAGGTGCCCGGGAATGGGGGTGGAGGTGCTGGTGCGGCCTTCACGGGTGCAGGTGTGTCACTGGCTTTGCTGACGCTACTGAGCAGAGCAGGAAGCTCGTGTGAAATGGCTCTCTCAATTTTCTCCAGCAGACAGCCAGAGCTCCAGCTGCAGTGGTACGACAGCTGTTTGAAGCCTGAAACGGGGTTCACGCCAAAGAAGTCCTGGTAGGCCTCCTTGTCCGGGAGGTCAAACTTGCTGACGTTGGTTTTGGCCAGAATAGATTTGAAAATGTAGTACTTGTCTGGGTCATTAACAATGTCTTGGAAGACCTCGTATGGGTCGCTGAACCAGCCCAGTTTATCGTAGTAGGTCTGAAGATAGCGGTCGACCAGCAGAGCGTGGATGCGCACACGGATACCATGCTGGCGGATGAAAGCAATCTTGTTCTCTATTTGATTCTCAATCACCTGAAGAAAGCAGAGATTAGAGAGAGGAGGAAGAAAAAGACAAAGTCAGAATTGAATGAATGAATGCAGAATCATTTGCTATTTAATCGCTATGCCACTACCTGATTGAGGTCCTCCAGCAGAGACGTCTCCTCCTTAATGAACAGTTCCCTGCTTGTGTCTACAGAATAGTCCAGGGGCCAGAAAGAGCTGACGTAGACCCTGGGAGGCTCTGTGACGTTGATAAGTGGGGCCATGCTCCAGAACAGGGCTCCGTACACCCTCATCAGGTCCTGGGTGCTCAGACTGTCGGCCTTGTTGAGGATGAGGCGGATCTGGGACTCACGGCCCTTCATCTGCCTAAAAAGCATTTCCAGCTCTCCGCCCACGTCAAGCTTGGTGGGGTCAAAGACGAGGAAGATCAGGTCAGCTCGGTCGATGAACCACTGGCACACCTCGTTGTAAGGATAACCTGAGGGAGAGGGAGAAGTTCATGAAAACATCAAGTTTGACCTCTGATATAGCGTCGTGGTTGAATTTCTATCCACCAGTCACTTTTATTTAGCTGGTGGTGGAGAAACGTGTGTGTGTGCCATAATGGAGTTTTGCAGAGAAAATGGGCTTTCTAATAGAAAAATCAAGCCCAAGAAAGTCTCAAAACAGTTACACCAACATCAGTGTTTGGGGTGGTCTCTTGAAATTAACTAAACTGAATTATAAGCAGGGCTTTGAACCAGATTGCAGCATGAAAAACAGAAACTTTTGCCATTTTGCTAGGAGTGAAAATGAAACCAGACATTTTTAATGATCCAGAGTAGAACCAGAACATTAAAAACAATGGAAACTGGTTAATACTGGAATTTTTTTGTTCTTGAAATGTCCATCGTGATGGTCCTGTAGCCCAAACACATCCACTTCCTGTGTTGCTCCCTCATGCCCTGGTCAAACCCATGTAAGCCTCTGGGCAGAGTATTTTACTCGTAAAATATTCTGAAAACCTCTACTTTCTAGTCAAAAGCCAGGCAAGGCCACTCAATGTATGTAAACAAGAAGCAGAGGAAATTTCAGCTACACCACAGAGACCGCTGGAGTTGGCTGGGATAAGATGCAGACAACTATTTAGGTTTTTTTTTGCAAAATTTGCTGATAAATGCATACAAGTAAGGAAAAGATAAGATAGTTAGTTTGTAGGAATGAATTTTTGCTCTCTCCTCATGCGCGAATTTATCTAGAGATCCGCCCCTTAGGTCAGTGATAAATTTACTCTAATGTAAATCCTTAATATTGCACCGGTCAAGTGAATTGTAATGTTTATTATGAGAAATAACAGCCCATTAGAAAGTGACACCTACCAACTTAAAGTGCTATGGCTGACATGGAATGATATTAACCAGTTAAGACACAGAATCATTTTGGTACTGACCAAACATCAATAACATAAATCTTGGGATGGAACTCAACACTGAAACTGTTTAAATACTGTTTGTTATTGTGTTTACTAATCACAGCTAACTTATTCCCCATATTAACCTGAAATTTAATAAAAGAGAAACATCTTTTAAGATAAAGCAGTCATGAATTTTTTTAAACTGAAATTCTTCTCCCTCCTGCAACACAACAATTGTTCACACAAACTAAAGAGAGTAAATTTTATCCCGGTTTGCTTCGACGTAAACATCACCAATGTTCACCTCTCTCTTGCTGCTTGCGGTTTTCAATGATGCCCGGCGTGTCGACAAAAGTGACCCTTTCCAGCAGTTTATGGGGCATCTCTATGCCAACCAGGCGCTCCAGGAAACCTTGACCAAACTTCTCCAGAGGAGAGAAAGAGCGTGAACTGTCTGCTGCCATGACGATGCCCTCTACGGACCGAAATTTCTCCCCGTGCATTATAACTGTGTACTCTGAGGTAGTGGGCTCAGCACCTGTGGAGAGGAAAGAGGGAACGGTTTAACACAGTGTGCAATAATGAGCCCAGTGTGTCAATTGGTTACATTAGTTTGGATACATTTTAGTGGATGAACCTGAGGTATGACTTCCAACTCTATTTTTGTAAAATTCTGCTTCAACAACTTACTGTTTGTTGTAATGACAGTTTAATCTCAGATGATGCTAAATTCTACATTATAAAGCATGAATTGACACAATTTATGTTAATTTCCTTATAATTCATGACTTCTTACCAACTAATTACATTCAATACCAATTCCTCTGAAATAAACCCTTTGATGTGCTCATTTTTTGTTATTTAAACCATGGTAAGTTAATGTTACTGTTAATATCTGTTATTGCTCGATTGATAAAGAAACAAAGGAGAAACTTATGCAATTTACCAATCATTTCTATTCTTGAAGCTACTTGAGTGATTGACTGTCATTATAACTTGTTTGTCATTTTCTCTCTTTCTCAGCACTCTCACTAACAAGCTGTGTGTCATGTTGTCAGGTGTATTCAGAGTGAACTGTGTGAACCTGTGTAGAGTTGTTGTGAGGTGCCATGAAGCCCCAGCAAGTAGTTGATCATTGAGGATTTGCCCACACTCCAGGGTCCCAGGAACAAAACCATGGGTTTGGATGTGACTTCACCATCTGCAGAGTTAGAGAAAAACCCAGACATGGAAAAAGAAAGTTCTAAAGAGTTGTACAAAATCATTAAACCTCTGTTTGGTTTTCATGTTGAGGCACAAGCTCCTGATTAAAAATGTAAAAGTATTTCCATTTGTCACCACAAGGGGTCCCCCAGTCACATTTCACAGCCTGCAGCCCTCACCCCTGCTCTCATGAGTGAGATGGAACAAAGTTGTAGGGGGTGTAAGCTACATAATGTCTCCTTTAACTTTCAGCACAGAGTTTTATTGTACATCTTTGTTTAAAAGATTTAAATGCTTTCAGGTTTGACTTTAAGTCTGATCAAATTGTGTCTCAGTTTCTTTGCTGCTTCAGTGTATTATCAAAACTTTGCACATCATGTAATGTATCATGTGGTGAAGTGATAGTTTGAAGTTGATTTGTCACAATAATACAGAGTCAAAATAATAATTATCTATCTTTGTGTGGACTGAAATCACACAACACTTATTTTGTATAACAGGACCTGGAATCTACTAAGAAACATACTTTGGAAAAGATTGCCAGATTCTCTGTGGTCTATAAAGCTGTAACTTTTCCTCATTTATGTTTATAGGCGTGTCAACAGCAAAGATCTGAGAAAAAAGAGAAATGAACTTGGACAGAAATATTGGTATAACTGTTTTGTCTGACATACTTTTAATGGAAAAGTTTAAAATGAACTGTAACAAATAAGCTTGCAAATGTTTCCATCTTACCCTGAATCAAAACTGATAATCTCATCCAGCAAGACAGATGAATTTGTTGCAATGGAAGTGTTGACAGCTGAGAAATCAGAGGTACTATTTCTTTGATCCGGACATGTCTGGCTAAATTGTCTCCCTGTAAAACTGTGTATAGCTTTAGTTGGTAGCTAGGCAACACAGTGCAGTGAACAGGTAGGCCCATGTAAATTACAGTCCTGACTCGGTGAGCAAGACACTGGCCCTGCTACCAGGACTGTGGTGAGCATAACAACCTGCTCAACAAACAGTATCCCTCACATCAAAAATATACCTACGTTTCTGTACATGTTTCTTGAAAGTTTATTCACCTGTAACTTCATGCTGCCTGAGCTCATTGTACTTGTAGGCCTGCTCCATGGGTTTGATGGCAGTGTGGTACGTACTCAGCAGCTTCTTCATGGCAGCTAGAGAGAGAGAGGGAAAAAGAGAGTAGGTTGTTATAATTGGGATGTAATGGCGAGACAACATTTTGGACAAGAGAATTATTAATGTTCTTGCAGCCATTACTGATTACAGCACATGCTTTGGCAGCTCATGATGAATCACCCTCATAAAGTTTATTGAATGGAGCTGAGGTGATTAACACAGACTGGCTCTGCTGCAGCACTTTGGCCTCTCTGAAACGAACCAGTCTGGCTTTAGAGAACAGAGAGGCTTTCATGCCCAGGACAGAGTTACACTATTGCACTGATTAATCACCTTGCCTTGAGATGTGTCTGCATGCTCACACACATACACACACACATACACACACACACACATTTTAAAATACACACTCTCAAATACCAGCCTGAGGAACTAGACATCATGAAGCAATTTTCAGAATAGTTTCAGCAAAACTTCCCAAAATTGTCTCAAACTTCCTTTCATTCACAGACAAACACATCTGTTTTTCTTTTACACTGACAAAGTTACTGTAAACATTCTGCTGCATTCTTGTTTGAGTACAGAACTTCAGGCATTTCCAGAAAAAAAGGTCTGAAAGACTTTAGAAACTGTGGTCCGGCCAGAAATGTTATCATTGAACATCCAGTTTTAGACCATCAGGATGAGGTTTTCATTAGTTTTATGTGTGTAGGGGGGTTAACTGTAAGTGTGCTGGTGAGAACAATCCACTTTTTCAAATTTCAGCCATTTTAAAGTTGCCTTTGTCTCTTACCTGAGAACTCTGCTGAGGGTTCGGCAGCCAATCGCAGCGTGTTTTCGATGTGGGAGCGGTCCCTTTGCACTGGGCCAGCTGCTTCAGCTTCTTTGTGACCTGATCAGAGGATCAGAAAGTCATATGTCAAGGCCTAGGAAGGAGCTCCATCATGCTTCTATTCATTTGATACTTTGTTCGATGCCCATTAATGCTCTACAGACTTTCTGGCTCTATCATGATTCATGAGTTCAAGACACAGCTCACACTACCCATCAAAGTATAACAGACCCAAATGCAGACCAAATGTAACCAATGAAAATATAACAGTTAAGTATCAGCCAAGTATCTTTCATCTAACAAGTTTTATTCAACAATTGCAAAATTGCTCAAAATGAACGTTTTGCCCTATTTTTGTAAAACGTTGTATAAAACATCAATATGGTGTCACGGCAGCCTCGGAAATGCTGGCTTCATCTAACTATGGGTGATCTTATTTTTTCAAAAAGATGTTTCTTTCCTTTCTTTTGTAATTAATTCCTCCCCTTTTTCCTATTCTATGTGCACACCACTGGTTTTGACAGTTAGTGAGCGGGCACTTAAAGCGTCCTAAAAGTGAGCTTTGTCATTGTTAGGGCTATGAAGCCACATGCTGTTGTTGAGACATTAATTCTAGAAAGAAAATGTCTCTGGGGTCGCCGGAAAACCGTTGGGTGAAAATGGGGTCACCATGGCCCAAATAAGGTTGTGAACCATTGGATTAAGGGTTGCTTTTATATATCTATCATGTTCACCCAAACACAACAAAAGAAATGTGAATAGAAATCTTATTCAAGAAAAAAACATCTGTTGTGAAAATTATAAACAAAATCTTTGTAAGATATTCTTTTTGTCCTTCCTTTGAAGTGTTTAAATTTAGTATATGGTTGAATTTTCCTCCTCCCTGTGTCTTTATTTAATCATCTCTGTAAATTGCCTCAATATATGCCAAAGAGTCCTCAACTCTGCATTTGTCCTTAGAGACATCTTTATACAGAGACAGTGTTGGATCAGACACACATGCTGGTCTCCTCGAGCAGTTGAGACTGCTGCATACGTTACATTGACATCCCCAGCTGAAATTATAGGCCTACTATTGGACAGACATAACCTCAGACATGCTAAATACTGCACACACACACAGCTGAGTTTGAACTGACTCTGTATTACACTCATCCTTGTGTATTGTCTGTCATTTCTACTTGATCGAGCTACATAAACTATTTCAACTTCAACAATCTAGGACATCTGAGTTTTCGATGGGTCAACCTCAACTGTTCCTGCTGGAAAAAGTGTTAATCCCTTAGTTGACAAGGACAACCATGAAGACAGTTTTTCTCTTTTATGTCGGGCAATCATAGTTAAACATGTCCCTAAATCTATCCAATGAACCACAGTCTGTCACCCAATGAAGCTGTCACAGATAATTAGTAAAACCTCTGAGGACAAAGTAAAAAAATAAATCCCCCCTCCCCAGGTAAATGGTTTCCTGCATGGCGGGTGACCACACCATCTGTGCTGACTGCAGACATGACTGTTATATCAAGCTGTTGTCCATCCATCTCTGTTCTTTTCCTCGGCTATTTCAGTTTGTTTATTTCTGGACCAGAGGTTACTGCTAATTCCCCTTCAGCTACACACAGTGTCAGATTCTAGGGCTGTGGCATGTTAGGGAGAGGAAGACAAGAAGACAGAGGCCTTTACGACCTCTTAGTTATGAGCTCCCAGTGAAACAAGACACACGCTCCTAGATAATAACTCACTAATAATATGAACACTGAAATCATGTGATGTGCACATTACGTTAATTACATGTAAATCAGTCTATTACTTGCAATCAATAAATACATTTATATTGGAATTAACTTTTTAACAAGAATTAAATCTGAATACTCAGATACTTGATGTGCTGTATGCGCTGTATGCACATACTTTATGATGGGCAGGGGTAAAAATGAAAAACAAAAGGCACATTCAAGGCGTTATTGCCACTGAAGAGGACACTTAGATGCATGTTTTGCCATCTAAGAGCACAGATTAACATGTTTTAACCAGTCAAAAAGGCAGTTTAGTGTGTTTTGCCAACCAGAAGTGACACTTGAGGGTATGTTTTGGTACCCAAGATGTCACTTCAGCCCATGGTTTTGCTTCTAAGACGGGAACTTAAGGGCATTTTTCAACAATTGGGCCCCAAAGGAGGGTGACTGTCCCTCCCCTGTGCACACCACGGCTTACAGGAGCCAAAACACACTGAAGTGTCGTCTCTGGAAGCAATTTTTTTTTTGTCTTTGCCCTTCAAAAAGTCTCTAAGAAAACTTTGTTAAAAATGAGCTATAAATACATGCTAGAAAGAACTAAGTATGTACTTAAAGACATATCATATCAATAAATGGGTCGGAGCAGAGGATCAATACAGGAGCATGTGGGATCAAAAGTATGCATAATATTTTGTATCTCTTCTTTCGTTAATCATTTGCGGTGAGTAATGTAGTCAGAATAAATTTAAAAAATGTCAAAGTAGGTCTATCTCCTCCAGACTTCACAGTAATAGGGGGGTTTAAATGTAAGTGTCAGGGACTCAGCCATCATCTTGAGGGTTGATTTTAGCACTTAGACATCACATAGTTGCATTCATCATTAATTGCAGAAGAGCTGAGTGAATGGGAACAGATTAAATGTGACACCATCTCTGCTGCTCAGCTCATCTCTGCTCTGACTCTGACAGAAAAAAGGCCAAACATCAGCTTGTGTCGTCGCTGAATTGATCAGGTTTCCACTTTGACAACTGAGCAAAAATGTCAAGTCTAAATTAAAGGCAGACATGCTAGAAAACCAGGTGGTGTTTTTAATTTTGTACCTTTGGGTTGAGACTGTGCAGAATCCTCCATTGTCACCTCCTCCACTGTCACTTCCTCAGCTACTGTGGGTTCCTCCTCCACTGTAAGAGCCTCCTCAACTGTGGTGTCAACTGGTACCTCCTCCAAGACCTCGACAGATTCTGGTGTGACTTCTTCAACGGCAGGTTCTGATTCAATAACCTCTGGTTCGGGCTCTAAAACTACTTCAACCACTGGTTCTACAATCTCTCCCACCACTGGTTCTGGCTCTGGTTCTGCTACTACTTCAGGCTCTGTTTCAGGTTCTGGTTCAGGCTCAGGTTCCTCAGCCACCTCAGGTTCTGGTTCAGGCTCAGGTTCCTCAACCACTTCAGGTTCTGGTTCAGGTTCTGGTTCTGCAGCCGCTTCAGGTTCTGGTTCAGGCTCTGGTTCTGCAGCCACTTCTGGTTCTGGTTCAGGCTCTGGTTCTGGAGTCACTTCAGGTTCTTCTTCTGTTGTTGCTTCAGGCTCTACAGCCACTTCATCTTCTGGTTCTGAAATAACTTCAGGCTCTTGTTCGAGTCCTTCAGTCGCCTCTGTTTCTTCTGCTGCTGTCACGTCTGTTTCTGTTTCTTCTGGTTCAGACGCAGCAGCCTCCTCTTCCTCCTCCTCCTCAGCAGCAGCAGCGTCTTCCTCCTCCACAGCCTCTGGCAACAAAACTTCCACACCTTCCTCCTCAGCTGCTTCATCAGGTTCCCCCTGCTTGTCTTCACCTTCAGCGACATCTTCTGCAACCTCTTCTTGGGTATCATTCACCTCTTCTTCCCCTTCTTCTTCTTGCTCCTCTGGTGGTGCTATTACTTCCTGCTCTACCTCACTTTCTTCTTCAGCCTCCTCAGAAGTCGTCTCCTCCTCCTCCACCTCCTCATCACTTGTTACCTCATCAGTTGAAGCATCCTCCTCAGCAGGTGCTGCATCCTCCTCCTCTTCTTCAGGCTCAGAGGATGAAGTGGGCTCTTCTGCAGTATCTGAAGCTGATGGGGGTTTGGTGCAGGGCTGGCACATCGCCCTCTCTGGGGCTGGAGTGTCATTGGAGGAGGTCTGGGTGGCGTGCTCCTCTGTGGTGTCACAGCCGCAGGAGAAAAGGTCTTCTTCAGGCTGCTGGAGCTGCAGATGCACCAGAGGCTCCTCATCGTTGAGGGAGGAACCTGCCAGGAGATCTAAGAAGGGGGCAACAAAAATTTATGACATAAGAAAAGTTAGCTTGATCTCTTTTTTATTTTTATTTAACTGTGAAAATGTTAAATCCATTCTTTATCAGGACACTCAAAAGACTTTTTGCACAGCTGGACATCTGCAGACCTATAACCTTTGTTCGTTACGTCACAGATTGACCAATTCTCAGCCACCGAACAAGAACAGAGTGGATCAGTTGTTCAGCACCTCCCTGATATAAGACTCAGGTTTCAGCTCCTTGAATGGCGACACTGAAGCTTGAACTATTTGAGGCTGGTGGGCAGTGGACAGTTGTGTAGAGGATCTAAAAACAGAAGGCTGAATGAACACTATGGCTTTATATAGAATTCTCTTTTTTTTCTGTTTTGCTGCATGTGCTTAGTTTCACACTGATTTCTTGCTTAGAAGTAAGTATCTCAAACATCATTAGGAAAAAATTGAGGGAAATGATTCTTCATTTCTAGCAATTTCATTGTGCATATGGAGTGAACATTACCATGTAAAGCCAACAGGTGCCTCTAAGTAAATGGCAAGTAAATGGAAACCCCACAAGTTGCTACAAAGTCTGATTAAGTGCAGCCAGATATGGAAAATATTTCTGATAAGTTGGAAGATTTATTACCTTGCTTACTACTTTCTCAACCGTAAGTTTTGTTGAACAAATGCTGAAAAGGTTGAGTATTTCACACCACAGTCAATTTAAAAGGAAATTTTAAAGCTAGTGCTCCAGTTCAGTTATTTATTTAGGTCTGAAAAGTTTCTTATCTTGTGTTTCCTGTTTTATTTTGGAACTCACCTTTATCTCTCGTTTCAAGATTTTAAACTTCCTGCTTCTTTATGTTCCCTCTCATTTGATTACCTCAACATGTTGCACCTGTGTCTCATTATCCCCACTCCCTGTGAACTGAAGCTCAGTCCTCCATCTCGTTTTTGCCAGTTTGTCTTGTTCTCTCGTGACAGCAAGCCAGCCAAGTTTTTCTCTGCTATTCTTGCAACCTTGTGTTTCAACCTTGGTCTGATAAACTCACTTTGAATTTTTGACCTACCTTGAAATTTTTGCAGTTGGGTCAAATTTTGGGTCAGTGTCACATTTAATGCACTTAAGACTCATTACAAGTGGCACAAACTCTTTTAAGCAGCTTTCTGTTGTGGTAATTCTAACACCAAGGGCTCAAAATACTCAGATTTTATTTACAGTACATTTTTAGTTTAATTAAATCACCATTCAAAAAGTCCATTGTAATTCCGTGGAAGTCTGAGTCTAGTTCAGTACGAGGGACAGTGACTAATAAGCAAAGCTCTCGACTATTGATGGTTGAATCACTCAATATTTTCACTACATATGTTTGATTTAGAATATCAAAGTAACAGTGACTTTTCTACCTGCAAGACATCCCTTATTGCTATTGTTCATATTCTGCCCACTACCCTTTTCTCACAAAAACAGTTTTTTATTAGTCCTGCATTGGTAAAGTTCTCAGTTTCATGTTGACGTACAGATTCCAGAGCAAATCGAAGATGGTTTCACTCTTTCTTTTCAAAGTCAATAAAACTCAGGGAGA
Organism: Thalassoma bifasciatum; assembly: GCA_008086565.1. NCBI lineage: Eukaryota > Metazoa > Chordata > Actinopteri > Labriformes > Labridae > Thalassoma > Thalassoma bifasciatum. The sequence goes on from RPOG01000043.1 coordinate 226,232, forward strand.
GACTTTTACAAGCTGCTCAGACAGAGTCCAAACCTCCTATAGACCTCAACATCATTCACCAGCATAAGCTGTATTACAGTTACTATAGTTTCAAAACAATCAGCCAAGCAGGAGACTCCAGCTTCACAGCACCACATGTATACATGTACATTAGATACTTTCACAAGTCATGGTGTAGAGCACAAGGCTGTGACCTCTATTTAAGAATAACTGCCTGTGAGGTCTTAAGTCTGAGGAGCACATTTTGGTACACTGTGTGATATGAGACAGCTAAATACACGTCTACAGTTCATGTTACAGCATGAAGACTTTTAGCTGTAGGCAGCTGTCACAGGTTTAATATGTTTCTAAGGCTTCTAGCTCAACCAATCCATCATGAGCAAACAGCCTGATGCGAAGGAGGAAGCTATCATGTTGTGATGACTTTTCTGTTATAACCAAGCAACAGTCAAACGTGGGCAATGCTAGAGCGCTGTAATCTTCTGTTCCTTGAGTGCTTACTTGAGGTTAGTTTCAAAAACTGCCTTCTCAGTGTTATTAGATGGGGCCTGGGTCAAACTTTAAAATCGAAACCATGTAAGATAACTTTCTCTAACTGGGATTTTGTCCTTACATATTTACTCTTCTGAGTCATATCCACATCTGTTTTGAAACATTTTGCTTTGCTTTCATATTATTAAATGCCATGAAAGCGTTTGTTCTCGTGATCAACAGCTCTGTTGACAAATATAACTGTCTATGATGCTGTGAGCACAGACTTAGCAGTGTCGGGGAAGAACAACTGGTATGTGTCTGCGAACAGGGGTCGTTTTGGCTTCACTTTTGAAGTGAAGACCTGCCATCCTTTTTTTCCCAATACCTACACATTTAAAGAAACTTCAGCTTTTATTGCAGTTATTGTAGGTCTTAACAATGGTGTTTGGTATATGAACTGTATCAAACCCCAGTGTTTATAAAAGTGATAACACAAGAGAGTATGAGCTGTCAGTCCTGACAAACCCCACACAGTCCTGAGCAGAGGTTTAATCTGAGAGTGAGAGCACCTGCATCGCTAACAGCTGCTCTCAGTTTTTAATAAGTAAACAGTATTCCAGTGGTAGTGAAAAGCCTTGAGGCTGAATTCGTCAAACAAAGATCAACTGTTCCTCAGTCGAGGTTCATCTATATTTCAGACCGGATGGAAGGCTTGATGCTCTTCCTATCTTACTTTATCCCAGGCTCTCCTTAATGATGCTAGCAGGACTCAGTGCCCTCCAGTTTTCCTGCACTATCCTCCATGACGGTCTCCATGACCTATTTTAAGGCCCTGGATCACACATCAAACTATTTTGTTCTCATGATGTCGCTTGTCACCCCTTGTATATGGAGGATTTACATACTTATCGCCCCCTGAGAGGATTGTCAGCGCTGGTGATCAGAGAATGTCACGTTTTTCTTTCTCAAGCACCCATACTGTCTGAGAGCTGCAAGTTTCATCAAAAGTTTGAGAGATAAAAGTCCAATTTAGGAGATAAAGAGTAAAGATTTCAACATACAATCTCAAAAGTTTGAATTTCTATCTCAACAGTTTGACTTTTTCCTTATCATTTTTACTTGTGATCTCACTATTTTGACTTTTTTCCTTTACTATCTTAAATATCTGACTTAATTATGTTAAAATTTTCACTTTGGACTTCAAATTTTGACTACGCAAAAATTTTGACGTATGATCTCAAAATTTTGACTTTTTTCCTCAAATTTGATTCGCTATTTTTGACTTACAATGGGAGTGCTCAACATCTTGACAGGTTGGTTCACTGGAAAATGCCTGTAGCCTAGTGCAGCGCTTTATCTATTACAAATATAAATGGTCTGTAGAACTAGCTGAGAAAAACCCAGACATTTGGGGAATTTCATAAAATCCCCTCAAATATAATTAAAAAAAATTAGAAATTGGAAATGTTAAAAATGCAGTTAATTAAGTGTTTACACCCTGTTACAAAAAAAACCCTTACGTTTGAATATGTAATTTCTCTGTTGGTGCATGATGCGAGCAAATTTTTTTGTAACTCATCCCAAGTTCCCAATCAGAGACACAGCTTGAATATTAAATTTTAGCAGGGTTTAAGCTACCCTCGCTGCAGAACTTATAAGGCTGCAGTGTAAATTTGCTCAAGCTTCAGTGCTTGTCCACACCATCAATAATCATGATAGTGATTCATTTGCAAAAGCACCAACCCTTAAACATTCATGTTTTGACTGGGGCTTTGACTACAAGTTGATCCCATCATGTTCACCCTCTCTTTTTACTGGCAGAGCTTTCGACACGCATGACTTTCATATTGATGCTGTTCTGATTGAGCCATGACCAAGGTCTGGACGCTTCCCAAAGACATAGTGACACAGCATGGTCTGCATCGTAACATGAACATCAGCAGCTGCCAAGATCCTGAAGTGTTTAGGTGAAGATGGGTGTCAAAGATAAGTGACATTATGTAACAAAGTCAGTCACTTGTAAAGCTCTTATTAAGACAATCGAATACAAACTGTTGTCAAGATAAGACAAATCAGAACAAAGTCTTTTTTTAAAAAAAGTTTTTTCACAGCTGAAGATAGACAAAATGTGTGTGGGGGGGTGGGGGGGTGGTATAGGGCAGAGGTAGACATGCAGCACATGGACGAGACTGGCAGTTGAAAATGCAACAGCTGCATCATTGACTGAAGCCTCAAGAGATGAGAAGCATGCGTTAACCTCTCTCCAAGCCAAGCCACAACACCTTTACTCTGTTAATAAGCTACATTAGCATGCTAACTACGATTGTTGTTACACCAAAAATATACCAGCACGTCATCAACATTTTTGACATGTCAACACAGAGCTGTCTCACATTTCCTCTGGTTTAGAATCACTTTCTCTAATAGCAAAATAAGACATTAACACAACAGTAAACAATCTTTAAGACCCCATCAATTTTTGATGCTAAATGTTAACCTGCAATTTCTGAATGTAATGGACTTTGGGACAAAAGAAATACTCTGGGGGGTAGATTTTTTTCTAATTGATGAATTTATCTACAATGCACCTTCTTCTCTCTCTGGTTTGGCCTCCACAAACAACAGAAAAAAAAGTCTGCTGAGCTGAGAGCTTGGATGAGTTCACAACCCAAACTTTTCTGTGCTGTGCAGAAAAAGTGAATTAAAAAAATGTGTTTTGTTGGTAGGTTGCCTGTTGCAGCTGGAAATAAGTTTTGCAAGACCAAAAAACAAAAAAAAAACAGTCACCACCTGGATTCAACCAAGCAAATAGGTACAAGCCTACTATTGAATAATTACTGCATCATTAAGCTGGCAACAAGGTATTTAACCCCAGCTGATGCAATGAGTAACTCCTCATTTCTTAGACAACCATGGCAAAAGCCACATCCTGTGATTGTGGAAAAGATGTTAGTCTGTTTAAGACGGGTCAAATCATTGGCATGCATCAAGCAATCTGAGAAGACTGAAGAAACTACTTAAATTGGGTTGAGAACCGTCCAAAGCCTTATTACAAACTGGAAGGATGGTGGGGAACCATCGTCTTCCAGGAAGAAATGTGGTGGGAAAAAAACTCCAGAATGATCATGATCGGTGATCACTTAAACAATTGGCCAAATCACATAGAAGAAAAACAACAGTTGAACTCAGGAGTATATTTGATGGTCAAAGCAAGAGCATTTACACACACAATGCAAAGGGAACTCAAGGGACTGGGAATGAACAGCTGTGTAGCCTTAAAAAAAATCCACTTGTCAATAAGGCTAACCATAAAAAAATGGTTCAGTTTGCTACGGAGCATAAATATCGGACTTTGGAGGAATGAAAGACAGTCTGATGAGTCCAGATTTACCCTGTTCCAGAGTGATGGGTGCATCGGGGTAGAAGAAGTGATGCACCCATCATGCCTGGTGCCTACTGTAAAAGCCTGTGGGGCAGTGCCATGATCTGAGGTTGCTTATCGTAGCTTATCTAAACAATGCTACAGTGAAAGCATAGCTGTGATCAAAGCTAAAAATGTCAGAGTGTGTGACCTTTTTTGTTGTGGAAGCCTTTTTTTCAGCCAGGCAGTGTACAGCAATATTGATAAAGTTTGAGAACCTTTAAAGCAAAACAAAAAATTCAAAGATTATTGTATAAAGCATGATTGATGTTTGAAATTGCAGAGCTACATGATAATTCTCCATGGGTCATCACTTTTATTCTTTCTTATAAATTCTTAACGGTCATTACAACTCACACTGTATTTCTCCTCAAACAAATAGCTTCAAATAACTTGTCTGTATCTAACTTTGTCTTATACATACTAAGAGTATCATCATGTAGTCAAAATGTGCACTTAAAAAGCACCATACCAAGTAAAGAGAGTAAACTGAGTGTTCAGTTCATTGTTTGCTTCTAAAGTGTTAATTAAGTCTAACATGCTTCTCTGGTGTTTTCTCTCTCTGCTCTTTAGAGTGCACAGGACTGAGGGGACAGAGTGGGACAGGTGCCTGGGTGCTGTACGGTACATCTTTGAGACAGAAATAGTCCCACAATGAGTCAGAGGGTGAAAAGAAGGAGGGGATAATTCCACTCCTATTTTCAGGAAGTGAAGCGTTCTCTCCTCTCTCTGATTGTCATGAGGCCGGCCTGCAACTCAGTTGCACTGTTGCTCACATTCCCTGCAACAGTGTGCTGCCGTGCGTGACTCAGTGCCTCTTCAAAGACCAAGAACAATGAATGCGTCAGCACTGGTACCGATGACATACAGCCTGCTTACTGTATAACTCCACTGAGCATTACAAAGTCAACTGGACTTCATTAGGTACGCACCAAGATGAGCATTTCTACCTCATTCACAGAACAAGTCTGAGGGAAATCAAGGATCTCTCTTCCCCTCTTTAAACCTACTATAGCACACTAGATTTTTCTTCCATCTTTCATTCAACATTAAAAATTACAAATGCTGAAAACTGAACTGTTAAACAAAAGTTCTAGTTTACAAAAAAGCGTTTTGAATTTGATTTCCTCTCAAATTGAATCTAATTTTTCAGTTCATGTTTTCATACCTTTTACTGTTTTCAGGTGTACTGTATGATTGTTTTAAAACTCTGTGCTGACACCTGTGGTCAGGTAACCTTCAGAAGAAAAGACCTCTGATCTCAGTGTGGCTGATACTAGGTTAAAGGGACTGTAAGGAAAATCCTTATGAAGTGGATTGTAGCGACTCCCTTGGCTGGAGGACTCATACAAATTGTTGTTATGACAGTATTGTTTGTATTGTATTGTTCTGGGGGATAAATTGAGATAGCATCTTATCTTAAACACTACTTTTGTTTCCCCAAGATAACTTTTTGATGGATACGACCTGATGAGGTAATGTATTTATCAGCAGTTACGTAGCGCTATTGTTTGAAAAGTAACAACAAGCAAACTTTGTAAGTCTGTACTGCTGTTTAGTAGCTGGCTACATTTAGCATTTACTCACAGCCTGGCGCTCTGAGATGTATCGGTGTCATGTAACGTTAGTGAATCCTGGTTGTGTCCTGCCAGTGATAATCTACCAAGCAGAGCTAAAGTAACCTGCCTCTTCTTCACTTTATTGACAGACTCTAAAGTTTGAACAGATCACTGTCCCTTTTATGACGGACAGTCCAGCTCCAGTGTCCACTATTACAATTAGATAAATTCAAGTAAAAGTTTTCAGCCATGAAAAACACAGATCTCTCCTCTTACAGCTAAACTTTATCAGCCAGCGTGGTGTTGTCTCATAGAAACTTCAACTTGTCCTAAATCAATCCGATCAGCAAGCTGGGAATTAGAATTTAGGAATAACTTCTTTTGGCGTTGATTATCTAATTTCAAGTTGTGTATTATGATCAGGCATACGACTTTCTCAAAATCACTTGGAAACTCCTCATAGTTACTTTAAGGTTTCAATTTAAGTTGGTATTTAAATAAACTGTAGTTAACATTTATCTTATCTATGAATGTGACATCTGTATCCATTTCCTCCGCTTTCCACACTATTATTCTAGTTTGGTCTATCTTCACTGTTTAACATGTGACCATATGTGTGGCAGGGATGTTTTCCCTGCAGCTCTGTCATTACTTCAATTAATCAACATTTGTCTAAACTTTTAATAGCACTTGATTATCTGCTTATGTAACTCTGAGCAGTCCAGCTGTTTGGCTACTGATCTCTGGTCCAACATGCCCTCTGCTGTGCTCTCATGCTGCTTTTAGCTGGGACATCCCCTCCACATGGACCCTGCTGACTGGAATGACAGATTAGCAGCTCTGCAGAGCAGCAGTGATGGGGCTTTAGGCAAGATAGACTTAAACTGCAGACCTGGAGGGTGATCGCTCTCAACTTGGTGTTTTTGATAATCTTTTCTGTTTAGGCACATGCATGAGTGTGTCTATGTATAAGTTCATGCACACGTTATATGTGAGGGCATTCCCTTCAGTCTTGGAGAGATGTGTATCACTGGTGACCACAGTATCTGGTGACTTTGTCTGACTGACGCCTGACACCTGACTACGGCAACTTGGAGTGGCCAAAATGAATTAGTGCAAGGACAGACAAGGGTATTTTAACCAAGCATGACGAACCACCAAACAACCGAGCAGGCTATTGTTTGATCATTTTCTACTGGTATCCTAGAAATGACCTTCAACATCTTCATTTTTTAATGATGCCAAATTTTGGCGACGGTAAGAAAAAATGCCTGCAGCTGTGACCACAATCAACCCAATGTTATTATCTCCAAACAGCATTGGTTTTGTCTGCAGCAGAGTGTGACTCATTGAGGTGATTTTGTCACTCCATCAGAGCTACAACTGCACCATGTTTAAGCAAATTGGACAACTCCCATCAGTTGGTGTCACTCCTCAGCCCTAACTTTCTCAGTTTTAGCAGCAACATATTACACATGTTTCTGACCCATCAGCTTAGTTAGCTCCTCAACTCAATTTTCAATCAAGGACGCAGACAAAGAGCAATGGAGGCAGTTAAATGTGTTTTAAAAGACACAAGTTTGGAATCGATCAAAGACCTCTTCGGTAAAATATCCTCAAAAAAAGTAGTCCAATTTTCTAGGCTTTTCTTGTTGAGTGGTTGCATATACAGAATTGATAAGGCTTTTGAACCTTTCTGATGTACCTCTATAAAATTCTTTTCCACTCACATGCAGCAAGACTTCAAAAGCTCATACACTCCCAAAGACTCAAATCAAATACATGTGTAACTTTATAGCTAAATGTTCCCATTTAACACAGCACTCCTACAAAACTAACTCCCTGCAATGAACCTATTTCCCACAAGCCCTCAGTGATCGTCCCCATACCTGCAGCAGTCAGAGCCAGCAGACCCAGCAAGCCACACACGGACAGCAGAGACTTCATTTTAACTGCCAAAGGTCTTCCCTTCATTGCTCTCTGCTATATATACCGCTTCAACTGAAGGTCAGAGGGCACAACGGTGGAGGTGGCACCCTGCAACTGCACCCATATCAGCCATTTTGTGTCAGAACAGCTGACTGGACCAATCCTAACAGTGCAGAGAAACCAACTGCCCATATCTAAGGGCCAAAATCTGATCACTGGTTCACAATCTTTGTGCAACTTTAGCGTTGTGACTACCACTTTAAGAGCATTGAATAGTTTTACTGCAGACTTTAGGAGATGGAAAAAAAGCTTTCAGTTAAACAGGCACAGCTGCAGGTCTCCATTTGCTGTTTCTTTTAAAAGGATTTAAGAGGTCTGTGAACCACCTGTGTTTATCAGAAATAAGAACTCCAGGCAGCAGACAGACTTCACTGCTGCCAGCAGGAGCTGCTCTCTGTCGCCACCCGGTGGTTGAAGAGCTCATCACATGCATCTCACAAAGTACGAAACAGAGGGGTGTAATAAAAAAGGTACAAATTTATTTTTTTTCATCTTTACAAAGGCCTGTTTACCCAAGTTTTTTTATAAACAAAATATAACAGCTTTTCATCGACCTGGACTGATGGGAAAAAAAAATCACAAAAATATTTTTAATAAAAATGCTTGTCACCAAAAAATGGAAAACAGGACGAGAAGGACAGATATATAAAGAATGAAAAAAACTGAACACAATGAAAAGCTTTGACTTGTGTCCAAGAAAAGAGTTCACAAAATATAGATGACAAAAATAAGTTCCTCATCACTGAATCAGGCAGTACAGAACAGCAAGTGCTTCATATCAAATACCTCAAATTCCATCAAAAGACAGCAGTGCTGCAACACAATGTACAGAAACACTTCAGGGACAGTGTCTCACCAACAAACAGCAAACCTCAGCCCTGATTCAGGCTGAGACTCATTATTCATCAGCAAAACACTACACCCTTCGACAAAATTTCACAAACATAATATGCAAAATTTCCCCATGTTTAGCATGAAAAAAGCAACTACTCTAACCAGATATAAAATCAGTGTAAGTGATTGAAAAGCGTCCACACGTCTCACAGGAGACAGCTTCACACTGAACACATCAGTTATGCGTTAATGGAAAAGGTTGAAACCCCGCAGAAAAATAAACAAAATGTCAAAACAAAAAAGCGCAATTTAGACAAGAGAAAACAGCAATTAGTAACATGCATTCAATTGGCAAGAGAACATATAAGAGATCAAGAGACAGATACAGATCCAAATAAAAGGAATGTTTACAGCATCAAGTTGTGGATCAAATAGAGTCTGACAGGAGGGAGGCTCCGAGCAGAGATTTCCAGTCCAATTCCCGACAGAAACATAAGCAACAGAACACAAGGTGGACAGACAGAGAGATCTCAAAGTCACTTCTATTCTCCTTGAGTTTTTTTATGTGTTCTGTTTTTAGATGCGCACAAAACACATGTCCAGCAATTGGTGCATTTGTAGCTTCAATTACAGCGGCTGATCCACTTTAAATTCATTTTCTAGAGTTTTGAAAGTTGAGTTAGTTGTGAGAGATATACCAGGCTGTACTTGGAGGTTATTTCTATCTAGGTGACCACAACAAAAATGAAAAACCTCTCTGCTCCTCTTCACTGTAAGCTGTTCATACATGTGTAAATGACACATCATTTAGCAAACTTCGGGCACACGCAACAAACGTGATCAGGTGTGAAGTTAGATGAAAGGTGTTAAGGTCAGCAGAGCACCAGCTGACAAAGAGCACCATGCAGGCAAAGACTACATTCTTTGATAAACACAGGTCAAGTTTCAGACATTAACTGTAGGTGTGATGTGCACACCTATCAACGGTGCATAGATAACTTCACCTCATGTAGAAATGAAACCAACAAAACTGACTGAAGATGGAATTGCATAAATACCAAAAAACTCTAGTGCATAGTCACTGAAATTAACAGAACGATGAAAGAAGACAGACTGGACGTCTTTGGAGGAGAACCAGAAGCCTGCGGATTTTTCATCAAACAAATTGAACTTAAACTTATTCTTAAGGAGTAACTGAGATACAGTCAGACTGTCAGACATTGATCCAAAGTTTGTATTTCCTATTTAACTGCTGCTTTTACCAGCAACCACAAACCAACACGTGGTTCTTTTTGTAGTTGCCACAGTTTGTGGTAAAGAACAGATACCAGTGTGACATAGGCTGGCTTGATTAAGACTTCAGTCTGATTTTGTCTCAGGTTGTGGTTCCCCTGTAAAGACTTGGTTTTAAGTTGTTTAACGCAAAATAAAAAGTCCACCTTCAAAATTCAGTAACCTGACAGAAAAATATGAAGACAAAATAAGACCATCATTGTAAATTGTTCAACAGCTTATTTTCTAAGGGCTTATTTAGATATGAAAACATGTTTCAAGTAAATCAGACATAATTTCATTCAACAGTTTTCCTCAAATTAGCTTTGGGATCAATTTTCCCCAAACTTTCATATTCTGAAATGCCTTCTGTTGTAGTTTAAGTTTTGTTTTTGTGGCAACTCGCACAATAATATCAGCAAATCTATAAGAAAACAAAAAAAGTTAAGACTGGGCAACTGCAGCTCCACATCAGCTTACAGAATCAAGAGCTGCTCGCTTATTGTGTTTATACATTCAACCCTCCGTCAATTTGTAGAACAAATAACACTGTCAGCGTGCTTGAGACGACGGGAAACGGTGACACTGGAACGATACGGAGCACACCGACACACACATGGGACGGACTGATGCTGAGAACTTTTTACACGAGGAGACCGTCAAAGTTTTCAAGTAGCCACAGACCGGCTCTGACACTGAAAAACAACCTCCAGAAACCCCACAGGGCCTCCTCCTCACGCTGACCGTCCTGTGTTCTCAAACTTCAGAATTTTTACAGTACAAGACTGACGCAGAGCTTAACCACTGGATTTAAGAGTTTGGATAATGCCAAAGAAGGATTTCTGTGTTTAAAAAGTAGTCAAGCTCCTGGAGGGAATCTTACAGTGAGTAGGTTGTTTTAAGTGTTTGTGTGTGTGTGCGTGTGTTAATGAGTTTGATCAGTTCATGGAGCAGTCCTCGCCCTCTGTGTCGGTGTCTGTGTCTGAGCAGGCGGTGTCCATGGCGACATGGGCAGGGCTGACGATGACCGCTCGCCTCTGCTCTTCCTCTGCACTGGCTCTTCTTTCCTGCGCGCGCTCAATGTGCTGGATGGCCTGTGAGCAGAAGGTTTGAAGAAACAAAGATCATAAACACACAGATTTCTTCTATGGCCGACAGGTAAAAAGCGAAGGCTGTAAAAACGCATGAGTCTTGCAGCTGGATTCTTTGTTTAAGCTCTTACCTGCACAATAGTGTCTAGGTTCTGTCTAGATGTGGACACAGTGCTGGTGTGGACAGATGGGCTCATGGTTACCACAGTGACATGATGGTGGGGGTGCTGGGTTAGTGTTGGGGCTGGTACGATGACCGTGGGGTGGTGGGTTGGTGCAGGGGGAGTGGGAGGAGTCAGCACCTAAAGGAGGGACACAATAAGAAGACAGTTGAGCTACTGTTTTGCTAAAGATGAATCCAACACTTAATTCTATAGGGCTTTAATACTGGAGTCTGGTTCAAAAGTTAAAAGAAGAATTACAGAGGCCTTCTGGTTTAATCTGTGTTCCAGACTCCTGGTGTGTGTCTGATTCTGACCTTTGGACTGTGTGTTTGTCTATCAGCAGCGTGGATCTGCTGCAGTCTTAACAGCGTCTGGCTCTGCAGAAGCACCTGCTCTTCCTCCACCTGCTGGGTGATAACCTTCAGTCGTTCAGGGTGCAGCTGGGTGTCCAGACATCGCATCTAAACACAAACACAGGAACGGGATTTTAGCATTTTAACTAATTTCAGTGCGACTCCAAATGATAAAGTTATCCTGAATATTAATCAAGATGAAGAAGAACAGCAAAGCATTTTCAAGAGTTGGTCTGCTTCAAAACAAAACCATATGTTTGTTTCAGGGGAAACAACAGGACTACAGAGCCACCACTGTTTACTCTTTCAATACCTGTCTTGAGTTTCTTTTTGTGTTCTTCTTTGTCCCAACCTGCTGGTCAGGTAAATCCAGGATGTGAATCAGGAACTGAATGCTGAGTGGGTAAATGTGTCAACACCAGCAGCTGACACCTTGTTATCATGACTGATCACCACAAAGCTGAATGGATGGTGAAACTCTGGTATTTTGTGATTAACCTTTACTTCTGGTGACATAGTATCCCTGCCCAGAGGTGTTAGGTATTTCCCTGATCCACACAACCTTCATTACAAATACACCATCATGAAACATCTTTTATACCATCTATTTTAGTCTGAGTGGATTGATGATCAGAATTGGATGCTGAGTAGTATTTCATTCCAGCTCTTCACAGATACAACCATAGTATCAAGGACAGAATGCCAGCTTTGAATGATCACACATTCAAGGTAAAAACCAAAATGATTTATGCCGTTGGGTCAAGAGGGTTCTTTTCTGTAATATTTTGTGTTCCTGCCCCATCAAAAACAAAAACAGGAAGAGGAAAAACACCAAAAACTGAAACTACTTCTTCTTCCTCACCTGCTCCTCAATCTGCATGCGGGCTGAGCGCTCCTTGTCCAGCTGCTGTCGCAGCTCTAACATTTCCCTCCTCAGCTCCTCCACCTTCTCCTCTTCCAGTGTGTCTGGAGACCCGATTCCTTCATCCTTCTCCTCTGCTCGTCTCCTCTTAGGCGAGGAGCCACTAAACTCCTGCAAGGACATGGAGATTATGTACGGTCAAATCAAGATCAAATACAAATATTTACACATTTCAAGCTTGGTATAAATCCATGCTTTTGTGCCCTTCAAGTGTGTTGGTTTTTAGAGGATGTGAGGAATCTGAGGAGTTTCTGCTCCATGTAACAATAACACCTGCTCCAAATTAGTGGGTTAAACAAACCAAGAGCATGTTGAGCAAACAAGACTGAAGCACATATTGACTGGAGTTAATGCAACTGATGGAAACCCAGAAAAGCGACAGAAAACAGGATAAATAAAGACATCTGAGGGTGAAAAAGAATTAATCTCAGAAAAAAGCAGCCTATGTGTTGCCACTAGCAGTGTCTCTTGCACTTCAATATCACATTTTGACCTTAACTGGCCTGGGCGTTCTGCAAATAATTAACAGTTTGCTTTAATCTGTAAGTAAAACGTCAAATGTATGTAAAGGAAGCTTAGTATTAAACAAAACTTTAATAGAAGAAGAAGAAGGAAAAAGAAAGATGTACACAAGAGCTATAGCTGTGAAGTTTAACATGTAAATCTACATCTGGCTAACTTGTCAATTATAACACACACCGTCACCTAGGGAAGATCCTTTATCAATGAGCTGAAAGGATGTTTGAATATGGGGCAAGGAAGGGAGTCCAATCAAATTGCCTAATCAGGCGACAATGGTAGCTCAACTTAAATGTTCTTGTCTGTACTGATGCCAGACGAGAAGAGGTTAAATAAAATTCAAGAGTATGTTTTATCGACCTTAGCGAGGAGCCTCTGCACAGCTACTAACACCACCAGGAGCTGTTCAATTATCAGCTGGTGGAGATGCAACATCACACCTCCTACCTTCACCACATTTCAAACCTTCATTAGGTTAAACAAACTAATATGACCAAGTGAACACAGTCTGCAGAGGAGTAAAGGATAACAGAAGACTGAGAGGGAAATATTCATTGTAAACCCAACATTTTAGATGTAAATACAGTTTTTGACAGACATGTTACGATGCACATGCCCTTAAACCACAAATAAGATAATGTTAACAGAGTATTTTGCAGTGTGAAACTGATAAATTTATTGGTAGTGGCAGTAGTATGTATTAAACATCTTCACAGAATGGGGTTGGCATATCTAAAATCAAACACAGTGGGACATGTGGTCACCTGGATGAAGCGTTTGAGCTGGTTGTTTTGTGCCAGAAGCTGCGTCTTCTCTTGCTCCAAGGTGAAGATGTAGTCTGCTGTCTGCTGCAAGATGGCTGCCTGGTGAGGACAAAGAAAGGAAGACAACATTGCATAAACAAAAAACTTAACATTTCTCAGAAAAGTGCCACAGTAGCAAACTGATAAGTAAAATCAAGACCACTAAAGATGTTTTCTGTGTGTCTGTATTTGCATGTTTCTGTACCTTGCTGAGTTTCTCTCCGTCTGTGTGGGGCAGGAGTGTTTTAAGGGACTGGAAGCCAGCATTGATGCTCTGCATGCGCCGGCGCTCATTGCTATTGGCAATCTCGCGGCGGATTCTTCTCTCCTGGTCCTGGGCCGTCTCTGGACTGAGAGGGATGTTGGCAAGACTAAGGGTAGAAGTTAAGAGACAGATAATTATTTTTCTATCAAAAGAGGCTCTGTGTAAACAGAAAGTAGAAGCTCTTTTCTAGTACATGCTCAACCTTTTCACACACTCGGGTTTTAATAATAATAATAATAATAATAATGATAATAATAATATTATTATTATTACTCAGGTTTTGACAAATAAACAGCAATGGTCAAATTTGCAGGGGGAGCTCCATAAACCTTTAACCAGGAACTCAACTAGGCTGCACTCAAGACCTCTTTACATTCCTCTGTCACTCTGTTGGAGGTCTTTGAGTCCGTCTGAACCCAGTGCCCCAGTACACACCTCCATCTCATGAGGTTAGGATGTTATGGTGGCTGAAACTCTTACGTCATATTTACTTTTGGGGGAATGCGTGAACCATTAAGGCTAAAGGTGGCCACGGGGCAGAGAAGACAACCAGGCTTCAGAAAAAGGTCTGGGATGTTAAGCTGAATGTAAACAGCTCCGAATACTCAAGCTCTTACAAACAGTGTCCGAGCAGACCAATGGAAAAACAGATCCTTTGCTATTTACACAATAAAGTTGCCTTTAATACGAGCCATCACACTCAGGTTATTTGATTTCCTCTTCCATGGGATTTTTAAATTATAAAAATATATTGATATTCCTTTTTAGATTTATGACTATATCCCCAAATTCTGTTTGGAAATCATGGAGGTAAGACCTCAGCAATAATGGCAAAGGGGGCCATCTAACTTGTTCCCAGCTAAGTAATCCCAAAACATCATTGTGGTATGTGGATGCAATCGTGCTCAAGCGATGGGTATCCTGCACATTTGTACAGCTAACATCCTTTCTCAAGATATGTAAAGGTTCAGGAGAAATGCATGCTGCAAAGAAGACAGCATCTTTTTCATATGACATGCTTATTTCATCAAAACAATTCCAAAACGTGTTCTATAATACAGCAGAATGACACAGGAGTGAGAGGATGCAGGTACAGAACAGCCTTGTCTGCAGCCCTGAACTGTCACCCACTACAAAACCCGGGTGCATTAATGCCCAATTATACAAAAAGATCTCTCCAACAAATCAGCTGCAGGCTTCCTGCATCCAAATACAATGCAAAACATTCCCTTTCTTAATATCTGTACTTGTTCTCTTCAATCCTGATAAAGCGTTGTTTAAAGGAAAGGTTATGCAACAAAGGGGTTTATGTCGCCGCTATCTGCACTACTTTATATTTTGTCTGATTTGTTTTCAATATTATTTTTGCAGTCAAGAGCAGTGATTCCCAACCAGGGGTACACAAGGACGTTGCAGAGGGTAAGTGGAAACATTTAATAACTTGTTTACAACTTGGAAGTACTGAGATAAGCCTGTCAATGAAATGGTATGTCTGCTCTACAACTACTTTTCCCAGGCAGACAATTACCCAAGGCACAGCAGCGCCAAAATTAAAACAGCCGCTTACCTGCAGCCAAACAAACATGAATAAATGGCTGAGATGTCCAGTTGCTCTGGTTTCAGGAGAGGCTTCAGAGGAGCCAGAGTTAAACGCAAGAAAGAGGCCAACCCTATTTTAAAGTTTAAATGCCTGTTTAAGGAGACTTATTTAACAGAACTCCAGTTTTTGTGGTAAAGGCTACAGAAGTTATACACAACAAAGGCAGGTTGATTCTTTTGATTTCACGTTCGTTTGTTTGTTCATCGTGAGTGAGGGGGTACTCATGGGTTATAGATTTATTTTCAATTAATGATAACTTTTAGAGTAAGATAAAAAACTCTGGTGATTTTCCTGAAATATATTTCCATACTTTTACAAATTTTATAAAAACAGGACACTGAATTCTCTCACTGAATGAAAGTGTTGTTTTTCTTAACCAATTTAAAATGTTCCTTAAACCATTAAAAATAATAAAGAAAGAAAAACCCACACAAAACATTTTCACCTACTATTCCCTTTCCATGCTTCATTTTGTATCTTTATTTTCTATAGATTTTTATCAACTTCTAATTTAACTTATCTAATTGCATTGTTCCTGTAACTTCATCTCTGATAAAAAAAAATGCTTCATCCGGCAGTCTTTTTGCAGATTAATGACTGAAATGCCAAAATGCACCCATGGTTTGTTTTCTGTATTTATGATCAAGTTAAACCTTAAAAAAAAAAAAAAAAAACCATCAGATCCACGTTCAGAAACAAAAATCCAGAGTTGCATACAACAAAACAGACCCAACAGAACAGGTAAGCTTCATACCACAAGTGAAAGCAGTAGAAAGTAGATACTAATTTGACAAGTAGTGCAAACAGCCAGAATCACGGTCTCAAACTTTCTGACATGTGTTGTGAAATTTGCTTATCTCGCCCCTCAGAGACAAATATTTACCACAGCATCGATAAAAGCACTTTTGGTCAGGTAATATTAGTGAAAACACACGCGCGGTTTCAGAGTGTGTTACTGCCCCGGGTTCAGTCTTTAATCAGCTGTTGTTCACATGAGCTGCGGACCTCCAACATGTCCGCCGGAGGGCGCGTGAGGTGCTGCGTTAACGGCAGTGTAATCTGACTCCGCGCGCAGCAGCAGCAGGCCGCGTGACATCATGGAGAACAATGCGCTGAACCGTTAGCAACGGCTAGCAACGGCCAGGGGTCTGCGACTCACTGAGACAAATTCCTCACCGTCTTCACAACCCAAGAAAACGCCTTTCTGTTTAAAAAGTCTGTACGAATCAAGTGTAGACACAATTTTAAAACGGGCAGAGGAAAAACAAGTGCGGTGAGCGATACCCCGTTAGCTAAGCCAAGCTAACAGTAGCACGCGACGCAGCCATGGTTGCTGCGCAGAGCATTATCTCACTACGCACAAAGCATGAACGAAACCACGTTTACCACATTTTCATCAAGCACAAAAATATCAACCACGTTAAAGGGTTGGCTCTTCATCTAAAGGAAGACATGGCAGACTATATCGCTGCTAAGATGTTATTTGGTTTGTAGGAGTAAAGTGGGGAGCACGTTAACTACCACGTGGTTGATGTTCAACTGGACGCAAATGTATCGATTTCGCGTTGCTGATTTACATATTTCTGAGCTGAATGACTGCAAACATGCCCCCCGTTGCTGTCACATGTCAAACTGCCGCTAACTGCGATATTCCAGCACAGATTTTGCGCCGTTTGAAATTCGACATCAGCATCTGGCCACGAAGCTGCTAATTTCTACGACCACGCGCCTCCTGGCAACACATCGCAGCACGACTAGCCGCTAGCATGCTAACTGAAGTCACACTGCATCACACGTACATACACACACTACAAGCCACACATTTGTGCAATCAGTTACCCATCAACAAAAGAAAAAACAAGCCACACACCTGCAAAGACCTCCAATAACATCCTTCTCCGTCTTCTTAAACTGCTGTAAGGACGGTATCTTTTCTGTCGGCATCATGAAATATTCCATGCTTTCAAAGCCACCTTATGTAGTCCGTGTTTTTCTCTTCCTCCACTGCGGTCCTTGTTAAAGTATAATGAAGTACGTCTTTCGCACAGAGCTCTGGTTTTAACTCCTCAATGGTGCATCTCTATAATACAGCGACAAAATTAAGAAATATGAATAATAGACAGGAAAATAAAAGTAAGTTGAAGCTGTGTTGCTTCCCTCAGCTGATGGGGTTCCCTCCAATGTATGTGTGTGGCTTTTTGCCTCCGCCTACTACGTGTCTGTGTGTGTATGTCTACTGCCTCCGCCTACTACGTGTATGTGTGAGTGTGTGTGTGAGAGAGAATGTGAGTGTGTGTGTGTGTGCAGCTGATCTTTGTGAGGCGGGAAACAGCTGGTTGGAATCAGAGCCCTTTTTCCGGAGAGCAGAACAAACAGACCTGCAGGAGAGCTGTGTGTAGCTGCACTGTTGCAGTCTCCAAAACCACGTACTTAGTGTGAGCCAGCTAACAGTGGACAAAAACCTTCGAGACTGCGTTAAAACAGTGCATTAAAAAGGCAAATAGAATTTAATCTTGGTCAGTTTATTTTGTCTGCCTTGTCTTGTGCAGTAAGAAGACAGCTATTACATTGTTTTCGTCTGACTTTGTGTGTAATAAATGCTGCAGGCCCTACCTCAATAAGATACACTTAAAGATATCACAAAATGTTATTGAAGCCCAATCGACAAGGTCTCTAAACTACAGCAGCCCACACCTGATTTCTTTCATTTCTGGTGTTTACCTAACTATGGAGTGACCATAAAAGAGGACCCCCCCCCCCACACACACACACGGCCTTTTGGAGATGTTGCAAAAATACCCTAAGATACTCAAAAACGACTAAAGAGGCTTTGTAACCCATACATTAATTTAAAACACCCCCTGTCTGACATGAAAATTTTCCACCAATTAAAATTAAAAAGATGAAAAAAAAAAACTGGCTTTATTGAGATTGTTTTGCCCATCTTAAGTCAAGGTTTTGAAATGAAGTCAAATTAATGACATAAATTGTAAAACTTTCTACTTTTAATCTCAAATTTTCACTTTTTCCTCATATTTAAAAAAAAAAAAATCTTATTTTTCTTTTTATTCTACTTTATTCTATAATTTTATTTTTATTCTATCGTTGCATCTTTTGCACTTGGAATAAAGATTATTCTATTCTATTCTATTCTTGACTTAATCATAAAAAAAGACTTAATTAGCATACCAATTACTTTTAATCTCAAAATGTTTTCCTCATAACTTTAACTTTATCTCAAAGTTTTGACTTTTCATCTCAAAATTTTGACTTCTTTATCAAAAATTTTGATCAATTATGAGTCATGGCTTACGCATGCTCGACATCTTGACAGGTTGGAGCATCAGAATTATCAGCAATCCAGTGCAGTACTTTACTATAAATATCTACAGTGTTAAACAAGCTGAGAAAAACCTTGACACAAAGGGCTTATGGTCAACCTTCCTGACTTCCTTTGATCTAATCTCTTTCTGCATTCTTTGTGAAGTTTTAGCTGTCAAAGTAGTCTCATTCAAACCCAAGGAAGTCCTCGAAAAGGGAATACACATTTCAAAAAATATTTTAGTTAAAAGGGGTCAATAAAAGCATTGAGGAGATGTTTATATTAAATATGTTGTCTGTCAGTGATGAGGTTTGGATGGTCCAATTTTTTCACTTTACACTTGGAGTTAGACTGCAGGAAGTGTTGAAATATTCATCCTTAGTTTACCATTTAAAATCCGTAACACTATGCAGACAGTGAAGCCCGAACTTGTCTGTGAATTCTGCATTTCAGTCACTTTTTAGTAAGTTATATTTCAAAAATCAGTCATTAATAAAAACTTGAAAACCTCTAATTAAAAATTAGCTTTTAATTAGCTATTAGCTTTTAAAAGTACAATATTTTGTAAATGAGCAGTCATTTATACTTGTTTAGATGTTTTCTTTTTCTAAAATGGCATAAGTTATTGTAATATGAATACTTCTGAAGATATTACAATGTGGATTGCATCACGGCCTACTCAGCTGGAATGCAATGATGTAAAAGGACGTTTTTGTAACATGTCCTGTATAAACTATAAAGCATTGTACAGCAGGTGGCAGCAATACACCATACATTTTATGTCTCCAGCTGTTACAAAAAAACAACAACAGCTGGGTGTTGTATTCAAATGGAAATTTCATGGTTGAAATGATCTTTTGTGCGTGGCTCCATGTTGGCATGACATTATGATGATAATCAAAATTTTTTGGTGAAAAATAATGGATTGTTATAAATGGATCCAGAAATGTGGATATGTTGGAACCAGAAAAAAACAGCCTTCTATTTTGATCTGTTTTTAAATTTATTTTTCATTTGGCCAGTGAGCCAAACCATTTTAAATCTCCCAAAACTGTATTTGTGTGCTCTTGGGTCCATAACACAAACATCAATGCTCACAGTCACTGCACATTGCTATGAGAGGTTGAAGACATGCTTCAGTTCATTTTGATATAAACATATTCAATTTTTATTGTTATGTTTTCAATTTGAACAGGTTACAGCTTTCTTAAAGAGAGAAATACTGTTGATAACTTTGACTCCAGCTTCTTCACTATGTCCCCATATTCCCAATTTCTTGACTTTTATGCAAAGTTGCTGCTTTTTGTAAAGTATATACAGTATCTTGCATTCTTTTTTATAAATCATATAAATAGGATTTTTAAAATAAAAAAACATCACACACCCAAAGATACTTCATTAGTTTTTATTTATTCATGCAATTGAAATATGTTATACAAAGCATAAAAACAAGACAATGTTGTTGAATGTACAATGAAAAAGATAAATATTTGGCCATTTTTTTACCTGACAGTAAAGAAAAGAATAATATCTCCCATTTTGCAACATATTTGTTTAAGTTAAAATACTCAACCTTTTTCCATTCACCTAAATAAAAGTATAAACCTTTTTTGGCCAGAGTACAAAACTGATGCTGAGCAAGAAAATCTGCATCAGATTTCTGGATAGGTTAGTGTAACTTTGTTCAGTTTGACATGTGCAGCACAGTACACTCCAACCATTTAGACGCAAAATAACAGTACATATTTAAAAGGTATGTAGTACTTAACGTGATCATGGAACAAAATATTTAGAGTATTGTCATAGGTAAGTGCATGTCTATGACATAGTACAACATTTTTGACATATTGTAAGTCTTCATTTATAAATAATTAAGCATGTTGAAGCAAAGAAAACAGACCTGCTGTGGCAGATGAGTTGTATCTTGTGGAAAATATAGTGTAGATTTGTAGAATTATGATATCATGATGAACAGTGTTTCAAGGCAGAATTCTTTCAAAAAACTTTTTCAGATGCCGGCACTTCAGTTGTAATTGTATCTGATTAAATTACGTAGAAAAGGAATGTCTAAGTATGAAAACAAATATGAAGAAAAGTACAGAAAATAACTTGGTGTAAAAGTTGACTTAACTGAACCACCAAAATCTGTGCGGAAGCATGATTGTCAGACTTGTGTAAAGATGCTTGTGCCTTTGGTTGACCTTTCAATGTGCTTTTAATTTTTTTTCTTTGTTTTTGTTTCCTTACAATTTAAGGTAAAGCCTTCCAAGAAAGAGCTACGTACTCATCCTCAACTTTCATCAGTGTGTGAGAAGCCAATCACCTTTGGATTGCACAAAATGCAGAGATCTAACAACCTCATGTCACAGTTTGAGGCTCACTGATCTGAAGGTGTGTCTTTTGCTGGCACGGAGGGTCTGGTCCTCTTTGCAGCTAAATCCTCCACATCAAAGGTGTAGTTATACTAACAAAACAGAAACAAAGTCAGTATATGCTTGGTCTGAAAATTGGACCGAATCAGAGAATCAGATGTGACCCTACCTCATTTTCGATGTCTTGGAGAGACTTAATGCGAATGTTGTTGAGCTGAGAGTTCAGCTGGTGAGCCTGAAAAAACAGATTTATCATACTTTTTTAAACTGGAGGGTGGAAAAAGAGCACACAGCTTTAAGAAAAATAACCAATCACCAAAGAGCAGTTGAAATTCACAAACGCACCGTGCCATTTGCCTGGATGTCAAACTTGGGGTGAAGGCTGAAGGGAACTCCATCCAGAGCTGTGGAGAAATACAAAGATTAGTGGGACTCCATCAGAGAGAAAATGTGATAAGTTTCCATATTATAAGACTTGGAGCACCTGTGATTCCCTGGATGCTGCTGTCAGCAGGTTTATCCTGGTTGTCTTTGGTGTGGAGACTACGACGCCTCTGACTCAGTTTACCATATGGTACAGGAGGAGGAGGGTTGCTGCAGTGATAAAAAGAAGTCAAACCTAAACACAACTTCCCACCACCTTTGCACTTGAGCTAAAAATGTTAATCTTCTTCAATATGGCAACACATTTTAAACTTTAAGACCTAGTTTTCTAACTGCTTTGTACAAACAAACCTATAACATGTGTCCTGATGCAGGGCGCAGAGTTTATTATCTGTTAAATGCTCTGAAACACTTGAGTAGCATACCTGGGTCTTAGGGGAAGGGGAGCAGACGGCTGATCTAGTGAAATTCTGCGGATATCCAAACTGACGCTGCGGGGTTTTGCTTGAGGCATGGGGCTGGTAAAATAACCCTTTCTGCACCACAACACATAGCCATGGACGTCTCTGCAAAAAAGCTAATTTATTAGTACTTAGAACACATATCATTACTGTTTATGAGTAATATCTATGGTTGAAGGCTAGTGGTAATGAATGCACACTTGAAAAACAAGTTAAAGTCAAATGATTGCCTATGTTAATGCTACCAACCCCACATATGTGTAGTGTTGCAGCATCATTTTGCTTTTGGCCGTCAGTTTGATGTCCAACACAGCTGTGTCTACACTCCCCACTGGGACGACACGTACACACACCCGTTTCTTCTTGGAAACAGAGGCCTCTGGACACAAACACACAAATACACATGAAGTCCATCTGACTGCAAAGTAAACCAGCAGTGAGTAAACACAGCACCAGAATCAGGACTGAAACAAATATTAATGTAATGAGGAATGTGTAAACATGCGTTCATTTATGGGCTTGTACGATTCTTCTCTTGAGTACCAAATGCTGCTTTAAAATATTGCATTAAGGACATTTGTACTGAGCCTCAATACCTTACATTAAATGGTGTAACATATTAATATGACGTTTCAGGGTTCTGGAGAGAGATGAGATTAGTAGCTGGGGTCAGAATTAGGGGTTATGAGTTAGTCTGAACTCTTAAGGTCAGAACAAGTATTTGAAAACAAAAATAAAACATGTACATTGTTACTTACTTGGTTCAAGGTACTCTGCTATATAACAGTAGCCATGAGGAATAGAGTCCTTTTCTGATATAAGCTGAATGTCTGACACAACCATACCACCTGCCAGGTCCTGCAGAGACACAGAGAGATCAACAGTCTGTTTACAGATGGTCAGTCAAAAGAGAACAAAGCACTGGTGTGCACTTTTATCGTAACTCTTTGTGATACCTTGCAGTAACAGAGATAATATCCAGCCTTCATCACAAAGCTGCGGGTAAAGTTAGCTGCAGCCCCGTCTTCTGTGATGCTGATCTGCAGAGAGATTGAGAATTAGATGTGCAGTTAGACATTTACATGATTACATTACAAATAGGGAACTTGGCAAGTTAAGTTTGTGTGTCGTGTCTTAAAAAATAAGTCTTTTGACTGAACTCTTTTCCTTAAATCCTCTTTGGTAGGAATCTATTCTCATCTTTTAGAAAAGTGTTTTTGTGTTCTGCTCATTAGAGGACACCAGCAGTGTTAAAATGAACACTTTTCATCTCGAGACAGTGTAATGGAAATGAAACTTTGAATCTAAGAAATTACTTTGCTTACCTGGTTATAAAACAGGCTGAAATTAATATTGTTTTCTGAATAAGAAAAGAACACAACCAACAGCAAGATGGAGTGATTTACTTCATGCTGCTGCTGTGGCTTTTTTATAAATAGCCCACATCAGAACCACAATCAGGTTTGAGCCTTTTCTGTTGCCAACCTCTTCCTCCAAAGCTTTAAACCAAACATATCATAACTGTACTGATCTGCCATGACGCAAATCATTTTCATGCCCTTTTCAGAGCTGCTTTAATCACTAACACATTGCAGTTTTTAACCTTTGTTGTAAAGGGCTGTTGCTGTAATATGTTTTTTTATGATGGAATTTTGTTCAAGTGTCTTTGAAAATGTTTTGAAAATGCCACTGCCTTTATTATTCTGTATACAGTTCAGTTATTAGAACATTGTTCATAATGTCACTTGGATTAATTATAAGTTTTGTCAGTGTTTTAAGAAAAGATAACTGCATTTTGCTTCACAGCCATGACTCATGCAGTAGACATTCAGAAGAGTCAAATTAAACAAATAACATGTTGAATGCAATATCCTGAATATCGACTTACAATAGGGACATTGTTAATCCAAATTCCAAACTTAACAGGTCTGACGGAGGAAATCTATATTTTTCTGCCTCCCTGTCATTTTACTTTCTTTCTTTTTTCCCTCATTTCTGTCCGTTCTGAAGACATTGTGGAACAGGCTTAAAATATAATGTGCTAGTCATTCACAAGAGCTACATAATGGAAAAATCCAGGGGTTTTTTTTGGTTCAGGGAGGGTTGTTACTGCCAGTATACCTCACTCTGAAAAAGCACTCTAAAGGTCAGACCATTAATACACACAGACTTTCCTACTTTACTTCTCCAAAAACCTAAAATCTTGCTTGGTGCTTGAGATTTGAATGTCATCTTACTATCTGACCATTTTAAATATATTGTTACTGACATGTGTCTGGAAAGGAATAATACGATTGGTCACACACTCTGTTCAGTACACGGGAGGTGTTTCCAGCTTATTCCATTTATTTTTTCATTATTAATACTTTATTTTTCAACACACCTAGGAACTTAAACTACCAAACATTTTGATGTAAAACTGAAAAATGTCTGCCCCTTATTTCCTGCTATAACTCTTAATCAAAACCTTAAAGGAGGGTATTTATGCCTTATAATGTCCCACTGGTAATGCCATAGCAGCTCTACATGATTTACAGCTCAAAGGAATCCATATTTTCTCATCCAGGTGTTTTTTTAGAACACCCTTAATTCAGCACTTAGCTGTGGTCTCTTTAAGGCTCCTTGCTCCACAAACCTTCTCCCTCTGATTTGTCAGCCCCGGAGGTATGATGGGGGCAGAGCTTTGGGGAGACCTTGGTGTTTGAGGCTCATCCCATGTATGACCTTATCATTTCATTTCAACAGGTCTCATAAAAATCTTGTGATTTTTAAAGATCGGACCATTTTGAGCAGTTTACAGAAAGATTTAGGGATTTCTTCAACTTATGAACATGTAGTTGTATACAAATTTGCACACATGAAGTATGAACATCCAGCATTGGTACTTAATATCCATGTCTGAAACTTTATACCCCTCTTTAATATCTGTCTTGTATCTACCGTATTTGCCAGGTTCCCAGCTGTGTTATCCTCATCACTCCAGTAACAGTGATGCAATGTTGCAAATGGACAACCCATGACTAATTAGATTATCTGTGTTCCTACCAGGCTGAACTCTCTTGGGCAGGTGCTGGTGTTGGAGGTCCAGGCCACTGCTGTGATTGGCCGGACACCTCCGCGCTCCATCAAAGACATCTGGAAAAGAGAGGAGCACAATGTTTAAAAATTGCACACTGAGGGGGTTTCTGGAAGTGAAGATAAATCAATATTTGTTTTGACACTGTTTGGTGGTGTTTGTTTTTCTCTCTCTCTCTCACTGTGCGACCGTGAATCTTAGTAGGCATTGTTTTGTGCATTAAGTCACAAAAATCAACAGCTCAGATGTTCTCACATTTTTTCATTTCCTCTGTGTGCAGATAAGAATATGTTTTGTCTTGGTCTTGCTGACTTTGTGAAAACCATTCTGCATTAATGTGACAAAGTGAGGACAGACAGAAATAAATAAGCTCCTGCTCATGTAGGAATTCTGATTATCCCTGTGCTAGATAATCTAGGAGAGAAAGATCCTATTCAGTAGTCATTCTCAGACATGTTATCTCTATATGTCCAAGGATAGAAAGGAACTATTCATGGTTAAAACCCTCACTGAACACAGCAAAGCAGACTTAGCATAGCCCTTTGCTGTGAACTAGATAGCATTATCAAGGCAATTAGACATAAAAAACACAATTTATACAATCCCTGCGCCCGTTTTCACTGCAATAGAATTTGTAATAACTGGCATACGTGTCTGATTCAATAAAAACAGGATTCTTAATACCTGAAAATTCAAAGACACTCATTAGAACTGATGTGAAAACTCCCCTAATGATTAAGCAAATGTATAGTCTTATCTATAAAATCCTTGATCCTGACACAACCTCAAACAAATCCTTCAACCCTGTAAGATCCATTTTTGTAATATTACATATCAAAGTATCACATGTTACAATATAACATCAGGTACACCATCATCTAGGTATCAGTGAAATAAACAGAAACACTATTGCTTTTTTTTCCTAAAAGGCCACATTATCATAAGTGCGTCCTATTGTTTACAGCAGAGAGATCAGAAGAGGTTCAGGTGGGGTGTGAACATATGTTAGATGCCACATAATGTATACTAGGGAAAAAAGCTCTTCTGAGATTTTAAAAAAGTGTATTGTTCTCAGCTTTTCATGAATCCACAGCTCTGTGAAAACAGAAAATGCAGTTTTCTTCTTTTCAAGGACTGTCCCTATTCAAAGGGCAGTCAAGAATGTCTCGTGTTTGTAACTATCAAGTCTTTGCCTGTTAAAAAAAAATACACTGAAAGGTTTTATTTCCTTACAGCATTTGAATTTGAAATGGATAGTCAATATTTACAAGACAAAGCAGTGAGAACCAGTTTGAAATGGATATGATTACTGCACACCATTGAGCATGGATGAACAACATTTTCCATGAACACAAACAACTCAACTTGACTTTTCAAAACTGTTGTAAAGCTGAACATGTAGAGTGTGTGGTTCTTTCTTTTTCGTCATACCTATTGTTACTGTAAGAGAAAGTTCATTTTCAGGTAGACTCACTCAAATCATTACTTTCTGAGCTTTGACAGTTTTATTGCTTCCCTGAAAATGTTGGCAGAGCTGTTAACGCGGTTTTGTCTTTCCTAACAGGTAATGAATATAAGAAGAGTAGAATTAATAAGAAATGAAAATGAGGAGAGCTATAGGCAAAACTATTGGAAGTGTGTTTCCCTATTGTGACAAGACGAGCTCACCGATTTCTGGAGACTGTGCACTCACAAAACTTTGCTCCTTCTTGTTAAAAACAAACCGTATTACCTCTGTTTTTTTTTTTTTTTTACTTCGTAACAAAAAGATCAAAGGAAAACTTACTGTGTTTCTGTGTTCACCTCCGTG
Organism: Thalassoma bifasciatum; assembly: GCA_008086565.1. Classification (NCBI taxonomy): domain Eukaryota; kingdom Metazoa; phylum Chordata; class Actinopteri; order Labriformes; family Labridae; genus Thalassoma; species Thalassoma bifasciatum. Next base: position 252,923 of record RPOG01000043.1, read on the forward strand.
TCTGCGAGGCAAAACAATTTGGCAAGGGAACAACTTTTCTGTCCACAGCTGAAATGTCTTACTTTTCCTTCGTAAAGCAGGAAGTACTGAATCCATCATGCCTACAATTCCCGTCATACCCCGCGAAAGTACGTCACTTATAAATCAGCTGGAGTCTGAACGCAAGATGGCAGCATTGCTGCAGACGGGGACAGACCTAATCTCTGTTACTGAAATGCTTTTTGTTCTTCATGCACGACACGGACGAATTTTTATAAACGATTTTCAGTATTTTGTGAAGTGTTTTTGTTTTTTATCCACCCCAAAACTAAATATGTAGTATGTTGAAAAAAAAAAGAAAAAAAAACTCGTTGACAGACCGACAGAATTGGTGTAGGCAGATGTGCTGAGAGGAGGATCGATGGTCATTTACATGAAAATGAGGGTGAAGCGGAGCAGGCTGAGGTAGAGGAGAAGAGAAAGTGAAGGGGGTTTAATGAAAAATGGAGGAGGAGGCAGGCAAGGTGGGGAGAAGACAGCACAGGGAGAAAGCAGGGGAACAGAGATAAGAGGAGAGCAGGGGGATTTTTAGAGGGCAAAGGGAAGTCAGGAAGCTGCAATGGAAGGCCCTCCACACGTCTAAGTCCTATATATGTATATATATATATATATATATATATATATATATATATATATATATATATATATATATAGCTTGCTAGCTCTGGAAAAAAAATTAAGCGACCACTACATATTTTTCAGAAATCAGCATCTCTACATATGACAGTCATTCCATTGTAGTGTTTGTTCAATTCCAACACAAGCACACCTGTTTCCACCTAATAAGGTCCTGATGAGGTGATCACCTGAACCAGATCTTATTTAACAAGGAAATGTATAAAAACCATTGCTGTGGTCATCACTCTCCTCAGTGACAGACTGGTGAAGAACATGCCAAGATGCGTGAGAGATGTTATTGCAAATCAGGGTTATTCTACCAAATATTGATTTCTGGATACTTCCTAAGTTAAAAGACTAGTCCATCTTTTCACAGATATTCTAAATTCATCATTACAAGCTACCTGAAACTTTTTCCTTTTTCTTTTTAGGGTACTTGCACCATAAATGAGCATTTTCCAGTAAAGCACTGCTCAATCTTAACGTTGTCTGTACATATCTGAAATTTGTATGCCAGCATTTTAGTCTCTGCTTCTAATTTACAGCACTGATGCTGAACATTATCGTCATTCAAACCATTTCTGATAATGTGCACCAGATATTTGACTTGTTCGACCACTGAGGACTTGACTGGAGATAAAGAAGGATGGAAACTGCTGCCTCTGATCATCTTTTGCTCCTACAATCATTATTACACATTTCTCATCATATTCAACGTCAAAGTGTACACCATAACTGGAACAGATTCTAAGAAGTTGCTGAAGGCCAGAGCTGTAAAATGACAGGGTGACCAAGTCATCAGTACACATAAGATGATTTACAAGCCTACCACCCATCATGCATCCAGTTTTACAAGCTCTTAGTTGGTCAGAGAGATCATTCATGGACACATGAAACAAGAGAGGTTAAAGTGTACCACCTTAGCGGACTCCATTAGTCATAGAGAAAGGTGCTGACACACTCCCACCTGCATTACTTACAGTAGCCTCCTTTAGGCTGAAAACTAAAGAAGTCATAAGAGGACACATTTTGTTTTCTCTGTTTTTCTATTATTTTCAAGTAATCCTTTAAAATAGATAATGCCTTGTAGGAGATGCAGAAAATGAAAAAATGGCATCACATGGCCTATCATTTCTAAATGATTTTGTTATTATGAAATGCAATATTTTTAATGGTGTGATGATGAGATTCATAACTGTAAAAATAGGCTGGGCACTGTGTCAACTCAGAGATATTGCAATAAATAGTCCAAGTTGGAAATAACCACAGATCACTCATGTTCAGGGAAACAGGGTGAATAAAACACATGAATTATCCATAACTTCATTCCTGATTTGAGTGGAATTGTTTTCTTGATTTTTTTTCCATCTTGAAAAACAGAAATCACTGACAGCTAGACTTTTAACACACTATCTCTTTGAGAAAAAAATAACTGGATTTTCACTAGTCCAGTTTTGAAAAAGGCTGCAAATACTTTTGGGGTCACACATTTTCAAATTATTTAATCCTCTTTTAGCAAACATGGGGCATAAAGTGAGGCAAAGGCGTATGCCAGGAGTCAAACCAGCAACCCTTGTCTTGATGGCATCCTGAGCATGTGTTGAAACTGCTAGGCCAACAAGTGCTCCCAAAGGAGCCACTTTCATTCCTTTTTAAAATAAAATGCTCAACATACATCAACATACAGACTTCAATTACATTTTTCAATAGGTATTTAATGACTACACACATTGCATGCGTGCAGTGGATGCAGATACTTCTCTTAATCAGCTGTAATGTTGTGTGTACATGTGTGAAATTGAGAGTAAGACAACAGATTGGCGCTTCCAGAGGTGCTCAGGTCCCTGTTGGCATGGCAACATGTAGAGCAGTCCACAGGCGAGGGCTTACAGGGGGGAGGATGAAGGTGGTGGGAGGTTCCACATCTACAAAAACAGAAATCAGTGATTATTCACAGCATTTAGCTTTATTGGCTGATTGGCTAATTAATGAGATTGAGCCAGCTGTAATCTGCTGAGACTACGACCACAGGGAGAAGAGGAAAATTGCCAGTGAGTGCCTCTGTGTCCGCCTGCCTACCAGTGTGTGTGGCGTGGTGTGTGTGTGTGTGTGTCTGAATGCCTGCACATCTGCGTGTCTGCGTGTTGGGGGGAGCATGCAGCTGTCTGTGTGTGAGGAGTAGTAAATGTGAGAGTGATAGAGTGAGTAAGAGAGCAGGTTCAGTCGCTCTGGTACTTGCTGAGGGGATTCATTCATCTTTTCAGTGAAGTCAGCTTTTTGTATTGAAGGAAAGCAGCAGGAAAGCAGGCGTTACACTCTAAAATACATCAGGCCTATCTCTGAGCATGACGTGTATATTTATCACACTACATTTAGGAAAATAATAGCTCATTCCCTGGCATAAATTGACCTGTGCACTGATTCAGGTGTTTGTGAGAAGGATGTTTTTTCCCCTCATATTTTACTGTTAAATGTTAAGTAAAAATTTGGGTTTGAAAAGAAGAAATCGGGAAATGTTTTCAACTGTATTCAGTGTGTGTTTGAGTAATCCCAGAATGATTTCACAGACCACTCTGAGCAGCTTATTAAAAAAGTCACCTAAGACTTAACAGAAGCAGTCTGCGTGGTTGCTTCATGCTGGTATTATTTCATTTGTTTGTTTTTGCTCTAAGATGTTTCTAAGACAGATTTAAGGTCCAAAACAAGCATCTTAATCTTTCATTTTTTTTTGTCCCTATGAACACAGAAACACAGCTTTTTGACATGGCAACAAGAAAAAGACAAGTGTAGTTCCTAGGTCCCTTTAACCTTCTAAGAGACAATAACTAAAATTAGACATTTCAGACATTTGCTGAAATTAGGGTTTTGGCAGACACAAGTTAAGTTGAGCACTCAATGAGGAAGCCTACTCCACAATATGCCCTCTACTGATAAATTAAGTAGCCGGCCCCTCACATTACAAGCATCCCCCGAGCTGGAGATTGATAGGACGAAGGCAATGTGAGTTAGTACATCACTGGGGTTATAATCAGGTACCTCCTTTTACTGGTCTTTTATTAAGTTAGGCCTGTGTCACCTTAGGACGTCTAAATAGCTTTCAATTCCCAGAGCAACCCTGTTCAATGCCAACTTCTTCTGTTCATCATATTGACCAACATTTTTCCTCAATTAACAACCAAACTCATTCTGTAATGCCACATGTAAAGGACCCACGCTCTATCCATTTGTCCATCCATCCAACCAAGTATAGCATTCAATTTTCAGATGTTTGAAGCTGATCAATTGTTTATGTAATTTATGATATGTAAGAGGTATTGTATATTGTGTTTGTTGCAGAATGGTGAATGTTTGAAGAAGACCAAACCCAAAAAAAAGCTGATTTAAAAAGTGATGTTGTCCTCAGCGCACCCCAACTGAAGTTTTCAGTTATCCCAGCTCTGTTTGCATCACAGCCATGGTCCCACTAGAATTTAATGACAATGTGTTCATACATTCCTTATAAAAATGTTATCTCTTATCTTCGAAAATACAGCTTCCAGAGAAAATTTGCATGATAAAATCACAAAAACAAACAAATGCTGATTTTTATTTTTATTTTATTTTTTACCATAAATGGCACACCATTAGATGTTTGGTTTTATTTATTTTTACAATTTTCTTGTAAATAATAATACTGTAATAACTCATGGAAGTATTACATAATGCGGGTGAAGAATTTTAGACAAGACTATTGAGAACAATGAGGTCACCGTACAAGTATCCCCAACACACACACACACACACACACACACACACACACACACACACACACACACACACACACACACACACACACAAAGGCAAACCCTATTGGTATTGGTGGCATCATCGTGATAAACAACAACAGTGTTTCCATGGTAAAAAAAAAAAAAAAAAAAAGATGGCCTCTCCGCGGTTTTGAGTCAAAGAGCAGTACTCCTTGGAGCCCGCCGACACTGGTAAGAGCCTGGTCAACACACACAGGGATATACAAGTATATACAGTTTAAGACCGGAAATTTGGTGATGCTGCTTTCAAAATAAAAGTATCCTGCTAAAATAGAATGAAAAAGTTGAATTATACAAAAAAAAAAAAACACCTTTTACTATATGTGATTCTTAACTTAGTTTAAATATGCAGTTGGAAATAATGTCAGTCGTCGGAGAAGTTTGTAGATAAAAAAAATAAAGGAAACAGTGTTTGAGGGAAAAGGAAACTTTTACATTCCAATTGGTGTACAGTGCTTTGCTCTCCCTGATTTTTTAAATATGTATCTTCCGACTAATGCATAGGTATTTGTTTTAAACAGTGTGCAACATCTGTACAATTTATTTTATCCTTACTTAGTTTTGTACATAACGTATCCATTTTTAATATTTTTAAAATTAAATAATGATAATATAGAAGACTTTGAGATAAAGTCAAAATTTTGAGATAAAGTCAAAATTGACAGGACAACAACAAAATGATTTTTTAAAGATAAACGTCTAAGTTTTAGAAAGATAAAGCAGAATTTTGTTAGATAAGAAGTACTAATTTTGAGACAAAGTAAAAAAACAAGATAATAACGTCAATTGTGAAGTAAAAAAAGTCAAAATTATTAAGAAAAAAAAGGCAAATCTTTGAGATTTAAAGTTGAAATTTTGAAATAAACTCAAGCTCATCAGGAAAAAAGGCCAAAAATTCGAAATTTTGACTATTTATCGAATTTCGTTGACTTTAATCCCAATATTTCGACCTTAATCTAGTTTTTAATTGTCGATTTTAACTGATTAAACTGGTTTATGTGTAGTTAGGTGTACCTCAGTGTATAGGATATGGAAAGGTTATCTTATTTATGATGTACCTACCATGTAATAAATAATTTGTGAGGAATTGGTGCTAACGCATGTTCCTACTCGCCAACAGTTGCTGTGCCTCCTCTTGATTTTCATTGTACATTTCAATTTATTTTATTTAACAGTGATGTGTTACCAGTGGTTAACATAGACTCTATTTAATTGTTTAATGGTGTTTAATTTGATAAACAGCGGAAGTAGTCTTACTGGCCCCCCTGTAACTTGACGATGGACGGCGGTCCTCCTCGGTGATGTTTTTTTCTGGGAGAGGAGTGGGGCAGTAGGCTCAGAGCCGAANAGAACAATGAGGTCACCGTACAAGTATCCCCAACACACTCACACACACACACACACACACACACACACACACACACACACACACACACACAAAGGCAAACCCTATTGGTATTGGTGGCATCATCATGATAAACAACAACAGTGTTTCCATGGTAAAAAAAAAAAAAAAGATGGCCTCTCCGCGGTTTTGAGTCAAAGAGCAGTACTCCTTGGAGCCCGCCGACACTGGTAAGAGCCTGGTCAACACACACAGGGATATACGAGTATATACAGTTTAAGACCGGAAATTTGGTGAAGCTGCTTTCAAAATAAAAGTATCCTGCTAAAATAGAATGAAAAAGTTGAATTGTACAAAAAAAAAAAAAAAAATTACTATATGTGATTCTTAAGTTAGTTTAAATGTGCAGTTGAAAATAATGTCAATAGTCGGATAAAGTTTGTAGATAAAAAAAATAAAGGAAACAGTATTTGAGGGAAAAGGAAACTTTTACATTCCAATTGGTGTACAGTGCTTTGCTCTCCCAGATTTGTTAAATATGTATCTTCCGACTAATGCATAGTTATTTGTTTTAAACAGTGTGCAACATCTGTACAATTTATTTTATCCTTACTTAGTTTTGTACATAACGTATCCATTTTTAATATTTCAAAAATTAAATAATGATAATATAGAAGACTTTGAGATAAAGTCAAAATTTTGAGATAAAGTCAAAATTGACAGGACAACAACAACAAAATGATTTTTTAAAGATAAACGTCTAAGTTTTAGAAAGATAAAGCAGAATTTTGTTAGATAAGAAGTACTAATTTTGAGACAAAGTAAAAAAACAAGATAATAACGTCAATTGTGAAGTAAAAAAAATCAAAATTATTAAGAAAAAAAAGGCAAATCTTTGAGATTTAAAGTTGAAATTTTCAAATAAACTCAAGCTCATCAGGAAAAAAGGCCAAAAATTCGAAATTTTGACTATTTATCGAATTTCGTTGACTTTAATCCCAATATTTCGACCTTAATCTAGTTTTTAATTGTCGATATTAACTGATTAAACTGGTTTATGTGTAGGATCCACATGGAGTCACATATCCTATACCTTTCCAATAGAATAAATACTACATGGATGGTACATTATTTATTAAACACTCCTTAACCACGATTGCGTACAAGGATGAGCGGTTGTCAACGACACGGAGGAGAACTAAAAGTAACATGTAAAGTTAAATAAAATAAATTGTCACTACACAATGGTCACCAATTGTATCTGACTATTTAATTGTTTAATGGTGTTTAATTTGATAAACAGCGGAAGTAGTCTTACTGGCCCCCCTGTAACTTGACGATGGACGGCGGTCCTCCTCGGTGATGTTTTTTTCTGGGAGAGGAGTGGGGCAGTAGGCTCAGAGCCGAACACTCAAAGAAAACAGCAACAAGACCCAACTAATGGTACAAAACGGGCATTGTGGGACTTGGACGTTACCACATAGATGAAGTTTACCGGGTACAGCTCTCTTGGACCGTGTTTTAGAGGACCCTGTGGGTTCAGACTTTTAATGACCGAGGAGGCGTACCGGACTCGTGAATAAAGGGGGAGCAGGCGGACACGGCGACATCAAAGGACTCCCAGGTCATTATGTGCAGCTACAGCACTATTCACACAATTATTTAACACTAACGGGCGGAACAGTGCCCTGCTGAAGGAAAAAATGCCTTTGTAACAAGTCGGTTCTGCTCGTTGTCGGCGCTTTCCTCTGTGTGTGTGTGTGTTTTTCAAGGTTTAAGAGAGACAAGCGACCCGTGGATAGGCTGCAAAGAAAACATCGCTGCCCTGATATTAGCTTTTTTATTTGCTTTAATCTGCTCGGAAACAGTCACATTGTGTAAAGCCCTGTTTGAGTTGAACTCTCGCTTTCTTTAGATGACTACATGGTGCGGCTGATGCATTTCTTCTTCTTCCCCTTTGTTATTCAGCCCAAGACAAGGAGGTTGCTGTAACTGGCCTGCTATCAGACTCCAGGCGTTTTTATTTTCATTTTTGGAAACTTTCAACCCCCTCACCAAGTGTCAGAGAGTTGGAGAAGTACTTCTCCTGCCATCTCTTCCTCACACTATAAGTGACACATTGGTTGGGAGTGTATGGAGAACCAGGCTAGCATGATGTTGGCTCATATTGGACTGAGTGGACTGTCTCAGGAGGATGTGGGGGATCCTGACAACATGAGGAAACATCAGAACATGGGTCAACCACAGCAGGACATCGGTGACATCCTCCAGCAGATCATGACCATCACAGATGAGAGTCTGGATGAGGCCCAGGCCAGGTAAAAGTGTCAATGCTGCATTTGGAGCTCTGCATCAAGCTTGCATGGAATTACACAGATATTAACCAGTTATACACTAATAACACCTTTTAGAAAGGAGATTTCCATCATAAAGTAATGGGCTGTCTCTATCTTAATCTCTAGCTTTTGTATCTTAAACCCTTCCTGCATTCATTCTTTACTCACTGTGAACAAACAAACATCAAATTATTAGACTGCCTCCTCAGCATTGATTACAGTTAGGCTGTCAGAGTTCACAAACCACATCAAACAGAGCATATTCACAGTAAAAGACTAATATACAGAAGTAGCAGACTGTTGCTATGGAGTGTTGGCCAATCAAATTCAAGTCTGTATAGGGATGGGTACCTTTCATGTTTGAACCGATACAGTATAGATGCTCAGTACCTGTGAATTGGTACTAATCCCATTTTTTTGTACTTTTGTGTGTGTTACACGGTAATGAATGTGACTCCTTTGGTAAAATCTCAAAATATTTCAATTTAACACATTCATTTCTGAGTACAAAAACTTCAACAAATACATCAAGAACAACATTCAACTTTTTATACAGTAATATCACAGCTGTTTCACAACATGAAAACCTTTAACCAAAATTAACTACAACCTAATAAATTAACTACAACTACGCAGTGTTTCTCTCTTTATGATGCACAAATTAAAACCCAGCTCTACCTACTCCCTGCCCATGTCTAACATGGAAAATCACCTGCTTTTCCACTCCCTCACAGTCACAGGGATAATTTTGATATAAGTTTAGGTACTGAAACATGGTACCGTTTGATTTTTCGTGAATAGGTATTTAGCACTACTAACAGCAATTTGTCTGTACCCATAAAAGTTCCAAATTCGGTACCCTTCCCTAAGTATGTATCATAGCCATGCAATAAACTAATACAAACGTGGATTTTTGCAATGATGTTAATGATCACTGATTGACAAACTGGCTTAATGAGAAGGTAAAATTCCCCAAGAAGAAGTGATCACCATGCCACCTTATTTCGTTTGCACAAACAAACCTTTATTTGCTGCAACACTGTAGGTCAGACTGTTTTAGATCGTACTTATCATCATTTTAAGAGTTTGCATTACTCATTTTGATCCAGAGGTGCTGTGATATTCTACTTAAAAACATTTGCACATTACTACACAATCTGGTTTGGGATCCCTGTCGCATGGTGTTGTGGCTAAACCTATTAGCTCTAGCCCTCAAGTGTTGAGTGCAAAAGTGAGCATAGTGAGCTTGAAATCACATTGTAAGTCACATGACCAGATCATATATCCACACATTTCTACATCTGATCCTGCTATTTGGTCTTATAGACTGATAAAATTACTTTTACATATGTATTCGTCAGCAGAAATATGCATTAAATGTGGATTACAGTTTCAGGTTTTCAGATTAAATGTCAGCTGGAAAAGAATCAAACATGTGCTTCAGTGATGGAGCAGAAAATATGACATCATACTTCTCTGTTGATTAATTACTCTCAGTCCTGTCGTAAGTGGACGCAGACTTTTTCCTTCTAAACTTTCCAAACTGTCCTCGCATCCCAGTGCATTCATTCTTGTCTCCTCTCAGTACGACGAAATGAATCATTCAGTCATGTACTGGAGTCTGATTTCAGTAGCAGGCTTCAGGGCTTACTCACCTACATACAGGTGACACTGACTGGTTTTGTGTTCACTTGATCTGTTGATGATGGATGTGGGTTGCAGGAAACTTAGAAACACAAGTAAACCACTACATTTTTTTCTGTAATTTTCCATTTTATCTGTTATTTTCACAACAGGAAACATGCTTTAAACTGCCACAGGATGAAACCCGCCCTCTTCAGTGTCCTGTGTGAGATGAAAGAAAAGATGGGTAAGTTTTCTGTCTACTTGGCTGTTGCTTTTTTTCCCACGCAGTTTATCTCAGATTGAGATTATGGTGAACTTTATATTTTAAACTTAAACTTAACACTTTGCATTTCACAGTCTTCTTTAAAAACAATAAAGGACTTGACATGGAAACAAGACTATTCCTGAAGAAATTTCAATATCTTGCATAGCGTTTTCAGTTTATATTTTGATATGAAACATTTTCGACCAATACTTAAAAGACTGAAGGACTTTAGAGATAGAACACACAAGTGTGAGCTTCTCACCAACTCTTTTAATGAGATTTCATTTCTTAAGTGTAAGAGTGAGAAGTGTGAGCTTGGCAACATGACACATACAGAGTTTCCAAGGCAACTAGTCACATCACTGAGTTACAGTCATTCAGCTTTTCACACTTAAACAGCTAATGTAGAATAGGTCACAAGCAAAGAATACAAGTAATGAGTCCCTTTGAAAAATGAATGACCGTCAAAGAAAGATGATCTTTTGAAGATTAAAGAGTTAACAGAATTATATTTCTCATACCACAGCTGATAAGTGTTTTATTATTGCCACATTTTTCAAAACAAGCCAGGAAGATGATCTTCATAATTGCTCTCAGCTGTAAATTTCCTTCTACTTAAAAGTTGCTTGCTCAATGATTAGTCAGGGGGTTATGACTTTAATTCCATATCTTTTGTCTTGGGAATAGTTCAACTAACTGTCTTTGAGCATGTTTCTCTGCCATTCCTGGAGTTTGGGCCCACCTGAGGCACCAAGATAAAACTTTTCCTTCTGAATGACTTTATCTTTACAAAACATTACAAACTGTAGTTTTGTTTTGAGGTAGATAGTTAAGGGCTCTGCATGTTTCCCCTAAAGGAGCGAACTGGGAATTGTTTTGTGCTCAGAGACAAAAAAGTGTCAACCACACTTACTCTGTCAAAACACGTCGAACAAAATCCCAAAGGCGCTGCGGAGAATCTGAGAGAGTAAAATGTGAAAATACTGTAAGAAAATACAGTAATACTGATACTCAGTGCAGCATTGAATCTTAAGACTTAAACTCATCACTGCACTGTGTGTGCTGGTCGATGTCTTCCACCTGTTGACCTAATCACTGACAAGGAATCATGTAAAGAATCTAAAGTGAAAAAATGCTGAAAGCTTCAGTCTACACTCTGTGATCTGCTCACAAGATGGCTTTGCTATCTGTCAACAGAGTGTACCTAGAGGTGTGGACAAAAAGGGGTTTAGGTGTGGTGTTTCTGTGGGCGTGGAACCTGCAGGAGGGTTTGGGTGTTTAGGTGTTTCTGTCTGTGGCTTAAAGGGACTGGAGAGAGATGCACTGAGTTGTAGGTGTTTTGAAAAATTGATAAAATGCTGTGCTACATGGTATTAGGGATGGGCACCGTTTCAATTTTAATCAATAATGATTGATATTGATTTTTTTATCATTATAATAATGAATACTGCACAAAATTGAGCTAGCTCATTATTACTCATCATTGAACCATTTTGACTTTTAAAGTAATCTGCCAAATGTGATAATGATTCGTCTTTTATTTGCATGAAACATTTCCCTTTCGAATTAGGATGGGTCAAGGGAAATAACACACACAATTTATTTGAATAAGTAAAAGAAAAATATGTTGTCTGTCGTTACAAATTTCACAGTAAATAATTTCACACTATTACAATTAAAAAGGTAGAGAAAGCGAAAAGGGGGGTGAGATTAAGGAGAAAAGGTGGAGGTACCATGCTTCAGGTTGGGATTGAAGTACTATAACACTAGAACACAGTGAGGGCAGGGCTCTACCTTCCAACGAACACATCCCTCTGCAGCCTCACACAGTAAGTTATTTCCTCCATTAAATAGTTTTCAGAGACTTTCTCAGACCACAGGCAAAGGGATTACGGTTCAGGTTTTAGACACATAATAGTGATGAATGTCAGAAGTATTTGTAAAAGGTACTTTTTCCCTCTTCCATCATTTCCCTTTGGTGTTACACCCTACAATGCCACCCTTAGATCCCTCGGGAAGTCTTGGTGAAGTATTTTTTTTGGGAGTCTTAAAGGGGCCGTCCCAGATTGTCCTTTCTATGGGGCATGTCAGAAATACATGTGTGTGGTTGCCCAGCTGTGCACCACAGTCTCTACAGCAACTTTTTGAGTGGGTTGGGCTCATTTTGGCTACTATTTCTGGCGTCCTTAAAAATATTGTGACAAGCTTCCACATAAATTCCCTCCATACATTTTAATTGGTGAGAGGATGTGTATTGGGACATATTTCCTCCCAAAGGCCCAGTGATATGTCGGCCTTCACCCCTGTTTTATATCTTATGTATTATTTACTCTTATTTTTAAGAATATCTGATAAAGATAGCAGCTCATCTGTTCTCACTGTTATTTGATTGTATTTTTATCAGAAATGTTGTGATTGAGAATGGATTCATTACTCCTGCCATTTTTTTCATGTTTTGTTAAAACGACTTTGAAAGTTGTATGTAGCTCTATGAATCCCAAGTAGTTTCTGGCTGTTCCTGTCATATTTTTACCTACTGTGTCTCTTTTTCCTCTACAAAGTGAAATCCTGCACCTTAATAGATTCAGTAAAACCATGGCTATGAGGTGATGTAACTCAATTATGTCCACATGCAGTAAAACAAGTTTTAAAAGCTATAAATCATTAGGATGCAAAAAGAGATATTAATTTTATGCTGATTTTAAGAATCATAAAATAAGGAATCAGTTTTAAAACACATTTTTAGGAACTCTCTGGGCTAAAAACTACACCAGGATATCTCTGTCATGTAAAGAATGGACTTTAAATAAACCAAAAGTGGAAGCATTCATAGTAGAAATGACATGCAGCATTGTGGCTCAATGGTATGTTTTGCACCATGTAGTTTATCGGTTCCTAAACAGGCTTTTATTGTTCATGTTTTCTTTATGTAAACATGCTGAACCACCATGTTTGGACTCAGATCTGTTGTTAACTTATTAAATTACATTAGATTAGCAAGGAATAGAGACATCCTCTCAATTCAAGGATCTTGTAACTTAATTTTTCGAGTCAACTTCAAATGTCCAGCGGTTTATGGACAATAAAATAAAAACATAAATGTATAATACTAATACACAGATACAATCATGTCTTTGTCTAATCGTTTACTCGAAATTGGATGTGAATGAAATGAGTTTTGTTTCCCCCACTTTACTGTACATCATTGTGTTGCTTCATACTGTCATAATTTCCCTTCTCTAAGTTAGATCCATTGAAAATAGTTCCTCACATGACAGCAGTCGTGAAAAACTCAGCCCACTTGTCATCCTCTATCTGCCTCTCTTTTGCCTCCTTCCTGACTTCCTCTGTCATTTTTTCCCTGGTCCAGATATAACTCTCTATTTTTAACAACCCCTTCTTTTCCTGAGAGTTCAAAACAGGACAGGAGGAGTTAAAGGCAATGAAACAAAATAAAAGGCAAGAAACAAAGACACATATGGGTTTAGAGACAGGGGGAGAAATGTAAAGAAAGTTGAGATAAGAGTAAGAGGAAGAGGGACAGCATGATGGATGAGTTGGAGGAGAGGCTGTAACTGTTGTGTTCAGAGGATTGACAGGCGGTTGATAATCTCCAGACCCTGAAGCTCGTCAGACTTCACTGCAATCAGATTCTCAGAGGGGGACACTTTACCGCCAATGACCTCAAACAGCTGGATTTACTCTGTCAAAGCACTCTGTTCAGTGAAGCGTCACACCTCCAGTTTGGGTGGTTTTGTTTTCAAAGCTTCTCTCGACTCTGGACTCACTTTGAATGAGGCTACTGTGGTTGCTAAGAACATGTGGTTTTAAAGTTTTCATCTGCATCATATTCATATTAAAGCCTCCTAAAACCTTTAAAGTCTAAGGAGCCACCAGACACAACACCAACTATTTTTGTCTTATAAGTTTTAATGTCTGAAACTACTGAAGGGGGAGGGGTCAGAGCGGATGATTGACAACAGCTCAATAAACAGATATTTTTAACATTCAGCCCCAAAGAAAGTAAAATGTGTGACACATCTGGCTATCAATAGAAAGCTTGATTTAGAAATAATTGATGGAGCACAGATGACCTAGTGGTGTTGGTTGCTCTCTGTGAGGTTCCCACCTGCGTGGGCAGCCGGGTTTGAATTCAGCCTGCGGCCACTTTCAGCATGTCACTGCCCACTCTTACCCTGTTTCCTGCTCTATCCACTGTCCTCTCTCCTATCCAAATAAAGGCATGCAAGCCCAAAAACGAACCTTTAAAAATGCTGTACAATTCAGCCCCCTGGGGGTGCCAGAATCACCACTTGCCTAAAATTTCTCACTGCAGCTTTAAGGGTCAAAATGAAGAGAAGTGGGGAGAGCAATGAAAAAAAGAATAATCTTGCCGGACAATCAGCATAAACTTTCATGCAAAAATATGCTGTTGTTTTTTTAGATTTAGGGAAATACATGAGGTAAAAAAACAAAACAGAACAAAACATTAAAAAAAGTAACTAAATAAAAAGTGATACCAAGAACTGGGTAATCTGAGAGATAGATCTCGTGCCAGTCCCAGTTCCCAAATTTGAAATGCCTGGTGTGTTCAGACCAGACAAAAGTTGGTCAGGACCCTGAAAAGTTTGTTCACAGCTGGAACCAAAAAGCCTTGATACAGCTCAGGAACATCATCAATGGGCATGTTGTATTCTGTGTTTATGAAATAAACAGGAAGTAGAGAAAAAGGGTGCAACGGAGTGAGGGCTGATGTCTTAGTAACATTTCATACAGAGAAAGACATAGCGCTTTTTAGTTTTAAAGCAGATATTTGTTCACTGTTTTTATTTTTTAAACACTATTTTCTAACTGACTATAACTTTGATCTTCTCGCTCAGCCGTTTTATACATTAAAAACAGTGCACAATAACTGAAAGAGCTGGCTGCATAAACAGTGGAAATTAAAGATTTGGTCAGCAGAGACTTTTTTTGTTCAATGAAAAATGAAACTACATCAAAACTCCACTATTTTGCAGGTGTATATGTAACTGAACCTGGGAGAGTTCTTGTAACTGGAGGAGAGCTATGTGATTAATTGCATCGAGGAGAGGCGCATGTGGCAGAAGTAGCTTGTAGCTTTAAAGGTTTAAAAAACAACAAATATTCTGTAAAACAGTCAACTGAGTCCAGTTTCTTTTATTGTATCAAGTTTGGGGATACCCTGTTAAACCACCAGAAGAAGGGAAGGATTGTTATTTTACTGTATGCTGAAGTCAGTTTAGTTATTCACATCCCATCAGAGCATAAACATTTACTGCCTCTGATCATCTGCTTTAGAAATTGCACAGTATTAACTTTGTTAAGTCGTTACACAAAGAGTATCTGTTTTTTCATCGTAAATGTTATGACTACGATCTTGGAAATTCCCTTTTTTAAGTTTTTGAAATTTCCAGAATTTTGTCACGTTTTTTGCATGAATAGTTTGATTCTCAAGATTTCAGTTACAGATCAGGAAAGGGAGGGAGGGACAGGGGAAAGTAAGACATTAAAGCAGAAAAGTGAACATGTTGACAACACTTACGTACGAATGAAGAGGACAAATTAGTGTATTGACAGAGAGAAGTGTGTCTCTAATCTGGTAGTTTTCCCTCTTTGACTCCTCTCCTGACAAACAGGTGGCTCGCTTTCAGAACTAGTGATCTGTAGTCGTGGAACACACGCACACACACATGCACAAAGACACCTACGCGTTTCTGCTAGAGCTGATAAAAGCCTCCCAAGCTCTTATGACTTCTGAGTTGTTGGATTATATTTTAATCCTGGTTAATCCTGCACACCAGTGTGTAGGTAGTGCAAGTGTTTACATGTGTGTGTTTGTGTGCCTGTCAGACAGACATGGGGGCTGTCATTGCCCTCATTGCAGGATTATGAATGCGTGACGATCTCTGGAACTGCACTGTAATTGCCTCCTAATTTGCATAACTGTGCAAATTAACGACCTCTCAAATGAGCGTTCATTTTTCACGGGGTCTTTAGTAGCTCCTTAAGAGCTGCCATTAATTAACAGCTGTGTGGGTGTGTGTGTATGTATCTGTGTGTGCAAGAATAATTGTGTTTATGTGTCCCTTTTTCTTTGGTTGTGAGGATGCCAAGAAAAGCTGGCACCACAGCCTGAGCCTCAGCTCATGTTTTTCCTCCATAAACCCAACTGGCTCTGCTGCTGCTGCTGTTCAACACTGCTTTCTATGACACGTTCTGAAGTTAGGCAGGATAGTCTTTGGAGGACGTGAACAACACCATGTCGTCTGTTGTTCTCTCTTACAGGCCGTGTGAGGACTTTGTAAGTGATCTTGAAATAGTCTGGACCATGAATCCTTTTACAGCACATAGACTGGAAGTACATCTGACAACCCTATGCCAACTGGCAAAGTTAAGCAATTAGAAGCAAGATCTGTCCTTTTCTCTGGGAACTGGAGCTGGACTGGGAAAAAGAAAAGGACAGAAGAGCAGAAGGAACCTAGATGAGAGAGTAGTATAGCAAGGGCTAAAGGCTGAAACATGGACTTAGCTATTTGTGATAAGGTTCGCTCCAACCCTCATGTAGCAGTTATACTGCAGTGGTTTATTCAAATTTGAGAGTCTGTGAATAAAAGGATTGTTACGTTTGTTCTGCTTGATGAGGTTGAAATAAGTAGATGGGCACTGGTAGCACATAATCAGGATTCACTGATGTTACAATAGACTTTATAATAAATGGACATAATCTCCGTTTTGAAAGAAAACAGCTGGCGCAGCCATATTGAAAATGGGACGGATGACGAGTTTCCCCACAGCTACAGGGCACCAGTCAGTCACGTGAACTGAACTATACTTCTGATTGGGCGAGATTGCAATCTTAATATCTTCTCAATTGACGAGTTGGAAAACATTGTGTTCTGTTAGCAAAATTGGCAATCCAGAGACAGTTTTTGTACCAGACTGTAAACATGTCAATTTCTGCTTTGAAAACAGCTTTTTTTGGTTTGGTGTGTATGTGACTCTCAGTACTTCTGGAGCCAAACTCAAGCAAACACTCAAAGAATAGCAGGTTTTTGTACTTCCACATTGTCTCATGTTTTCAGACGGGAGGTTGCTGCTGTCGTTGCACCTTAGGGACTAGTGCAGAACACGCTAAAGAACAACCGTGTATTAGGGCCACTTGAAGAAAAAAAAAAATTAAGAAAGTGGCATTTTGCGAGTTTATGAAGTGGCAAATTTGCCAGTTTGGCTCTCACCAGATTGTTAACATGCTGCGTTTCACAGCATAACAGACTGACTTGACAGCCTTCTTAGGTTATACTTTGACTTTGACTTAGCAATGAGGAGAATCTGCTGGATCCAGCCCAGACTCGTTGCATTATTATAAACATTCAGACACATCACTCAACATAGCCATAATGTCTCTGCATCTCAGAAGCATGGTAGCCCATGTTGATCTTCATAACATCTGGAACTTCCAACTTTAAAAAGCTGCAAATTTGCGCGAGTAAGCTCATAAATTTGGCACTTGATAAAACTGGCAAATTTGCTAACTTTGTTTTTCTTATAGTGGCCCTAATACTGTGTTGTACAAAATTTTAAGTTTGTTTGTAGGTTTTTAGGACACTTGTGGTGTTTTATTTTTGTACACTTTTAAAAAAGAAAATTCAAGAGAGGTTATTTCATTTTTGTATAGCAGTTTTCCAACTCTCCTTGAAAAAGTTTTGTCTGAATTTGCTCTGAAGAGAATTGTTTTTGCAATTTGTTGACAAAAAATATCTGGACATATCAATATTTGTTTTGTCACTGTTCTGTTGTCTCTGAACAAAAAAATTTAAGATAAAGTATTTTGTAGTCACTCATAAACTCGCTCATACTCTGTCCTTGGCTTTCACAAAATCATCAAGAAGAAAAATCAGAAAAAGACCTTAAGGTCAGCAGTTTGCTGATCCATCAACCTTAAATATTTGAAAGTATCAGTATCAACAATACTGGCCCTGTACTTATTTGGCATCAGACTGTTGCCAAATCTTGCAGTATCACTCGCCACCAATGTGGACACACCTTTTGAGCAACGCTGTGAGAATGTAGCTAGTTACTAAACCACAGTACAGACTGAGTTTACAAAGTTTAATTGTTGTCATGTTTCAGATAATAACCTTACGTAACCATTGATAATTACATAACCTCATCCCTTTGCATCCTGCTTAAAGTTGTCTGAAAAAGAAACGTTAAAAAAAGTAGTGTTGAATTTATTTGCTTCAAAACAAATGAACACATCAAGAGTTGCAGCTTCACAGCAGTGGGTGACAAATGCTCATGGGAAATGGAGTCTTTATCTGGTAAAAACACTACAGATTCAAAATACTCCTCACAGTGGACTAACCCACAGCTTTCAGTGTAAGGAGCTGCACAGGGAAGCTTTAATTTGTAATGCTGCAACAATTGAGACAATAAACAGCTCGCCAAGTGCTGCAGACAGCTCTCGGATTGATTTACTGACTGGACAGGTGCCTTTGTGTGTGTGTGTGTGTGTGTGTGTGTGTGTGTGTGTGTGTGTGTGTGTGTTTTCTTTTGGCAGAATTATAAAATACTGACCTCTTGAAGGTTTCTAAATATGGAGTTTTCTTTGTGATTAAAGGGTCTTGGCTTTTGGTGTCAGGTTTTCCTTGAAGATATTACCTATACTGGGCTCTGGGAACAAATGTTTATTAGTCTCAAAGATCATGTGAACTGACAGGCTGGAAAATCAACAAAGAAGAATATTTCAAGGTATCATCATGTTACACTCCTTGCATCCTTTTGATGAAAAACTGTCATTTAAACAGACAGAGCCAGGCTTAGTGTGATGTAAAATGAAGTAAATGTAAAAAAAAACTTTCTTAGTTGAGTTTCTACCTGGTGTTTTAGAGTCTACTTTTTGAAGCCTGTGTAGTTTTTTTCATAAAACAACAGTGAACTGAACCTAGTGTTCAAGCATAACATGAGTGTCTTGTCTTTTATTGTGGGATGGTGCTCTCTGCTGGCTGTTACAGTGAAATATCATATACATGTTAGAGTGGTGATATAATGACACAATATTTAAAAAACAATGGCTTCAGACTCCATCCAGTGACTTGGTTGGTCAGGAACGTTCTTTGACTTCTTCATCACAGGGTATTGTGTTCACATCGTGACTTTGATGTAAGAAAGAAGCATCTTTTCAGTCATATAATTAAAATCAGACAGCAACTTGGCTGCTCAGTGTGTGAGATATTTATTGATCATTTTAAACATTATATCATAAACATGCCGCTGATCAGCAGGAGGACTTATGATACTTGGCAGGAGATGAGAGTTTGGCTGAAAGCCAGCAAGTCATGTGTGAAGATATGGCTACAAGTGTGTGTGAACAGTGTGAAACCAGTTTGTCCTGTCAAACTGGGCTGAGTCAGACTATCTTAAAGAAAATGAGCATTGCATCACCCACTGAAACCAAATAACTTTGAAATCTACTTTTCAGAGCTTTAAGCTCTTTCCCATGTAATACCTTTACTTTTGAGTGTCATAAATTTAAATAAAGGTCCACATTTAAGTGTTTTAAACTTTTGTATGGCTCCCTGCTTTCTCTCTCTATATGAAATATCTTGTTCACCCTCACAGGTCTGGGTATCAGAGGCATCCAGGAAGAAGAAGGTCCAGATCCTCAGATCATGCGACTGGATAATATGCTGTTAGCGGAGGGTGTTGCTGGTCTGGAGAAAGGTGGAGCCTCTGCAGCAGCAGCTGCGGCTACTCTGGCTGCTGGAGTGTCGCCTAATGATGGGAGCTTACAGCATGGCGAGTACAGAGAGAAGCTGGCTCAGATTCGACAAATGTACCATGCTGAGCTGGAGAAATATGAACAGGTGGGACATTTGAGTAAGGAAAAGGGTTTACAGGGGTTTTCCTGCAGGAAAAGACTCAGTGCCTGATTGTAAGCGGCAGCGATACAAAAAGAAGTGGTCTTGTTGTTGAGAAAAAAGTTTTCTCTTTCCATGCGTCTAATCCATTTTCAAACCTCTCTCTTTCTCTGCTCTTAAAGGCGTGTAATGAATTCACCGACCACGTGATGAACCTGTTGAGGGAACAGTCTCGTACCCGGCCTGTCTCCCCCAAAGAGATAGAGCGAATGGTGGGAATCATCCACCGCAAGTTCAACACCATCCAGATGCAGCTAAAGCAGAGCACGTGTGAGGCCGTCATGATCCTCCGCTCCAGGTTTCTGGATGCCAGGTAGGTTTATTTTCCCATCAAAGCTGCAGTGAGGAAGGTTAAAACAATGATTTTTGAGTCATATTGTGTTTTTTTTCTCAGGCGGAAACGAAGAAACTTTAGCAAGCAGGCAGCGGAGATTCTGAATGAATACTTCTACTCCCATCTGGCGAACCCGTACCCCAGTGAGGAGGCCAAGGAGGAGCTGGCCAAGAAGTGTTCCATCACTGTTTCTCAGGTCAGAATGTCAGAGACACACTGGATAAAAAGAAACTTGGACATTATCAAGAGCGAGCGGCTCTACTTAAAGAGCTGGAGAGCCACGTGGAATAACTGCTGTAAGCTTTCTGGGCCACAAAGAAAATTTTGTCCATCAGTTTCTTCTGCACTTACAGTAATAACTTTATTCTTTACTGTCTTGGCCTTGAATGTGAAAGCACCACAAACAACAGATGTTTACAAAAGGCCTTGATGTACAAATTAAAAACAGGAACTCAGGAAGATAATAGAGTAAACATTTTATTGGCAGACCAAACAGAGAGCAGTCTAGATAATTAAACAAACTCCTTGAACAAAATGAGAAGTAAAGGTCAACAAAAGAGAGGGCAATAGGACAGGAACATTGAAAAGGATTTCAGCAATAATAAAAAATGTTAGCTTTCAATAAAGAAAGCAACCAAACAAAAGCAATCAAAAGATTTAAAGAAGAATCTACTATGAGGTTTACAGATATCTGTGATATGTGGATGCAGCCTCTTGTGAAACTGAAAAACTCCCAGTTGGTTCTCTGTTTTTTGTCTTTTTTTGTCCTGCTGTATGTCCTGCTTAGTTTTTGACACTTGTTACCTCTCTTACTTGCCCAGGTGGCCAACTGGTTTGGAAACAAGAGGATTCGGTACAAGAAGAATGTTTCGAAGCTCCAGGAGGAAGCAAACATGTACGCAATGAAGACAGCTGCTTCTGTGTCTTCACAGGCCAGCCAAGGAAACTCCCCGGCCACGCCAAACTCAGGTACACACACCCATCTTCTTTACAAATTAAACCCATATTCTAAATACTCCAGTCCCTCAGATTGGCTTCATATGATTGATTGAGACAAACCTGGTACTTTATTAAAAGACCTTATCATATATTGAGAATAGTACTAATACAGAACTGAGTATGATAACTTTTCAGAGCAGCTTTCTGCATAAGTCACATCTTTTTACCTCTCAGGTAGAAACTTTTTTGTCATTGCCTTGACTGACTGAAACGTGTCTTTATGTAAGGTTTTGCACTCATCTTGAAGAGGGAGAATTACTTTGTTTTAAACTTGGATAAAAACCAAAAGTTCTGGATGTTCATACCAAATGGATACAGATTTTCAAAGCGCTACATGTTCACATGTTGTTGAAATTCTTGAATCGAGAAATGAGGGAGTAAACACAAAAACACAATGAAAAAGCACATTCTTCAAGTAGGGAGTGCTCATCTTTTGTGAGATGAGTTTATTATGTATCTTTTACAAATTAGCTACTTAATTGTTGAATATTCTACATTTCTACAGTTTCATTTTGCAGACATGTTTGTTTAAAGTGTTTTACAACAAGCAATATGTAATAATAATAGTAAAAAAGGAAAGAACAAGTAAAAACAATAAAAACAATAAAAACAACGTCCATAAATTAAAACAGTAAATAAAGAAAGATAGAGGTTATAATAGCCAAATAGTAAAGTAGAAATGATAAATAACCAAAATGTGCAGTACATTAAAAAGGACAGTAAACTGGTCGAAATGGTATTATTATTAATAATTATAATGATAGTAATAATGAATTTATATGGATGCAACAATACAATGAAATAGTCATTAAATAAAAATAAGTAAATAAACAAATAATATAGAATACTGTGTGATGGCTGAAGGTAAGAAGGACACAGTTAGAAGGCAATAAGAAGATAAGAAGACGATATCACATCACATAAAAGTAGGACGGTAAAAATATGCCTTGAGAAGGGAGTTCAATAACAATCAGACAGAAAAATCAGAAATCATTTCCAGTAGTGTTCAGTCTATGGTGTTGCAGTAATATGCTACAGTATATAATATATAATATGCAGTGTGTGGTCTGAGGATTGTTATGCTGATAATCTGTCTTTATGTGTGCAGCCTCACCCAATTGAAATCGATTGTCTGGCTGAAGTTAGAAACCAACGTGTTTTTGTGTTTTTGTGTTGAATCTGTCTCCGTGTGTGTCAGCAGGAGGATATCCAGCTCCGTGTTTCACACCTGACGGGAGATTATGAGGACATACCTGAAGTTACCCACTTCAACCCTTGTTGTCTCCATGTGAGTCGCTATGGTTACACACTGTTGCTATGGTTACGTCCTCTCCAACTGAGTAGTCACGCGCTGCTCTTTGATTCATTAATTTGTCTCCCTGCATCCCCCACTTGTGTCGATTCCTCACGTCTTAGCTCCTCCTGGTGAGCGATTTAAAGAGATGTGAGGAAGAGACTCCAGGACGGGAGCGCTCTTTATTTACCAAACAAATAATCTGATGACAAATCTGAGCTGTCAGACCTGCAGTACATGTGTCCGATGATCATTAAAGGTATCCTGTCAGTAGTGGTCACTTTAACTCATCAGTGCTGTGCTGATTGGATCCTTGGGTTAAGAATAATTTTACACTTATGTAAAAACCTGCCAGTTAACCTGAGTGTGATTCAACTTCACAACTCTCACTCTTTTTCTGTAGATTTCTGATGTCAGACAGGACAATGGCGATCCCTTCTCTCATTTCCTGACTCCCAAACACCAGACAGCGAATACAACGTCACCTCCAGCTGAGGCTCCACCCCCCAATCCCTGCTCCTCATCCTGCTCCTCAGTACAGTACGACCCCAGACTGCCGGCTGACCTCCAGCCGAGTCACAGACTCTGCAAATCTCTACAAAAATGATTTTCTTTTGTTCTGTCTTCCCAATCCCATGTGTGTTTAACCTTTTTACTTTATCAAAGTGTTCTCACCTCTGCTTCCTTTCTTCTTCCTTTAAGTGTTAACATTTTGTTTCAGAGTGACAATAAGATAAAAGAAAAAAAGAAAGCATGAGATAGTTTTTTTTTAGATAAAGATATTATACCTTTGGATTTTTTTTAACGATAAGGTTGTCACGGGTACAATAAAAAGATGACAGAAGACATGACCAAAATTGAATAAACATATTGTTACTTAATAAATGTTTGTTATCCTGTGGTGTTGCTTCAGATAAGAGTGAGGTTTGTGTTTATTTCCATCTGAACGATTGTAAATTGACATTGTAAGTTCATATTTTGAGTACGATGATTGCTTTGTCAGGTATGAATGGTGTTTCTTGAATGCTTTTAAAGCAACCAAACCAAAGAGGCTTTAACCCAGGAGGTCAGTGTGCACACTTGAACTATTTCATCACTTTTTATAGTTATGTTCAGTTTCAGATTCAGTGCACTTCAAATTGAACAGTGTGTGTTTTTACTCATGAACGCCCTCTAGTGCAGAGCAGCGATACTGCATTTGTTTCTCTTTGGATATTTTTTTAAACAGCTGTGGCCTGAGAGGTCCTTGAGCTCTTGCTTTGCTGTCCTCCTTTATTTTGACTTTCTTTTTTCCACTCCTGTCTCCCTTTTTGTGCCAGTTTTCAGTATTGCATGTTGGGAAGTCGTGAGCCCTACTCAACAGAGAGCAGGTTTAGAGTCTGCTGTGGAGGTTTGACGAATGTCACAGTAAAAGTATCTGCTCATTTAGAGAGTGCCAAATAATGCATTAGTGTGTAAATTAGAGAAATGCTCCTTGATTGGTCGCAGCTGAAAGTCAACAAGAGTTGAAATAGAAAGCCAACACTGCAAATATAGATAAAATAAAATGTGATACTGTCCTCGCATGATATTTGTGAAGGATTGGGAATCAAAAGAAATCTGTAACACTTTTTGTCTCTTAGGGTTCTTATTCTAGTAGTTTAAACTTCACAGCCCTTCTTTATAATAATCTTATTATCTTTCACAATTCAGAGATGTGTTGTAGAAACAGCTTTTGTGACTCACACCCTGTTAAAATGGATTTTTTAATGTTTTGTTATTCTGCAAAGAGTTATTAAAGTTGACAGCTACATATTCTTTTGCATGTTCTTGTTCTTTCCTGAAATAAAGTTTTTTTATGATGACATTTTAGCTATTTGGTGTTATAAGTCTTTGTAAATCTTGATTACAAGAGTTATTTCTGATTCTTACTGCAGGTGAATTCTGACAATCAACAGGATGGGACATTTGTATGTTACAGTCCTTTAATCATTCAACCAAGCAGTCTTGCACAAAGTACTTGAATCAAACATTTGAGTAAAAATACTATCGTGACACCAGAAAAAGACTTTGATTGAAGTTAAGCCCCCTTTTAGAATACTACTTGAGTAAAAGTCTTGTAACTGATATTTGTTGTACTTTAGTATCAAAAGTAATTTCCTTATTAAAAAAATATACCCAAGTGTTGGATGTAAAATTATAAGTATTTCTTTCAAAGTGAGCATTTAGAAATTTGAACATGGAATTTATTGTGGCTTCCTTAAATTAAAAGAACGATTTGCAGACACAGGAGAAAGAGACTTTAACTACTTCAACATCAAAAATTTGACACATGCCATCATAAACAGTGACTAGCTCTCTCTGTCAGCCTCCCTGTGTGTTAAGTGGATAAACTGCAGGAGTTTTTCAACTGACATGAACTTATTAATAGAAACTGAAAATGAAAAGGTGTCTGTTCACCTTTAGAAGTTAGTTCTCAGTTGTAAGAGTTCAGTGATTTTTTTAAAAGATGACTTTAATTTTCACCAAAGTCATTTTCTGGTGAGACACTTCAACCTTTATTCAAGTTTTGCTTTCAAGTACTTTATACAGGATTGGTTTTCAGCAGAGCCTGCAAAAGGTGCTTCCACGATGACATAAATAATGTGACATGTCACAGAACTTCTTCTTCACACTTGGCAGGAGACATGACAAACAGCTGTGACATCACTAACTTACTTTTCTTCTGTTTTAATTTTGTAGGAACAAGGAACAAGTAACAAAGATGGCAAGGGGAAATATATCAGAGTAAAAGTATACATTTTATTTAAGAAACGTGGAAATATGTTAAAAATTCTGCTTAAATACAGTAGCAAAATATTTGTGCTTTGTTACATTACAAAACTACAGCTCAAGCTTTCTTGTAAAGACTGAAGAGAACCTGTGAGAATTTAAGGAAAGTATTTGTGTCGTGTCTCATTTGTTGTGTTTAATTAAATTCATCAAATCAGTCACAACAAAAACACTATGTGATCGGCACCACTCATGTAGCTAGAGTAGAGTCCAGGGTGAACGGTAAGAGAGGGGTCAAAGGTTTTAAAGTGATTGTTCAAACAGAGACAGGCAGACTGTTACCAACACTGTTGAGGTTTCACTTCGGCACCCGCAGCGCACCAAAGGCTGAAACCAGTGACATACCGACGTGGCTTTGGCTTGGTAGAAAACCAAGCAGGCTCTTTGGAAGAACAGCTTTAAAACCAGCAAGGCACTAGCTCTAGCACCAGCACCAAACTAGAACTGGTGGAAAAGGGGTAAGAGTGGCAGAGGGATTATACACCAGGGAAGGCGAGACTGCTTTCTGCTCATCATGAATTTCTCACCTGGGATTCTGATCCTATCCTCCCTCTTGTTTTCAGGTAAGTACTTCAACTCCTCTTGTGCCACCCTTGATAGAGAGTTTAAAAAGTTAACAGCATTTCTGATCTGTTTCACAACCTCTATGAGCTTTTCACAGACTTATTTTTCGAAGATGATAACTCTGGATAATCCACAGACCTCACTGTCACCTGTTCTCATCAAACCTATTTTCTATCAATAATCCAGTATAATCCTTACACTTACAATGTTGGTGTATTATTCTGAACAAAGGAAGTATTTTTGAAAAAATGTGGGCAAAACAAAACCATACGCATTATGGGACCTTTTTGTTATGTTTGTAAATCAACCCATTCGTGTAGTTTTCCCACTCTGACACACTTTTATGGATTCATTTTTTGGCTTTGCTGCTTTTTAAAATTTTGCTTTCTCATCAAAGCTCTTGTGTTCAGTCTGTGTATTTACTCAGTCTATTTGCTTTGAGGTCAGTGTTCGTTTACTCAGTATTTTACCCAGACCTGTCTAAAGGTTCACTCTGCATGTGTCTGTGCAGTGTCTGGTCAGGCTCCTGTCATCTCAGTGAAGCCGCGGGCAGCTACGGTGCGCCAAGGGGAGTCGGTCAGCTTCAAGTGCCAAGTAGAGAACGGAGCACAGCCCATCCAAGTGAAGTGGAAGAGAGCCAACAACCAAGCTTTACAAGGTCAGGGCAGGGCAGGGAAGATATGAAACCAGATCTGAACAACAAAATCATCCCATAGTGTCACTGAGTCTTCTTTTTCTATCTTCCCAGGCAATGTAAAAGTGGAGTCTGAAGGCACATTGTTGAAAGTTGCTAACTCTCGTCCTGAAAACCAGGGGTCATACCAATGTGTGGCGAGCAACTCTGCAGGCCGAGCCACCGCATCAGCTATGCTGAATGTCAAATGTAAGCCTGCCCTCTTTATCCTCTGGGCCAGTTGTTCAAAATATTTAATCTGGATTTGGAAATCCCATCTTGTGCTGTTCAGGATCAGGTAACCCATCTTAGTTTTGTGAAGGTTTTTCAAAATAACATGGGATTGGATCAAGGTTACCATATCTGGGTTACCAGTGCTCCAGATGGGACAACATATCACAATGCGGGCTACCAGCTATGTACATCCACTTTCGTTTATAATTTATAAAAATAAAAAATTACGAAATAAAAAACAACAAAAACATTGTGAATCTTTTGAAAAAATTTTTAATTGAAAAAAAGGCTTAATGTCGGAAAGAAGAACTGACTGGGTGGGAAGTAAGGGAAACAGCTATAAGAAATTGTTTTTGACAGGTCCATCTCTGATGGTTGTTTCTGTGAAATCAATATACAATGATAAATAACAGAAAAATTGAATATTTGTCAGTTATTCAAATCTGTGTGGGGGATTACTTTGTGGGGACAAATCATTTTATTTTCATTTTTTCTTTACAATACTGAAGAGCTTCATTGGTGACCTATGTCTACTTGATCTTTTTAATCACTGTAACGTTTGAACGAGTTAAGTGGGAAATGTAATGAAAAGTATATCCACTTAATGATACAAATGTTTTATTATTTGAGCAATTTAAAAGTTTTACCACATTTGCTTCCTGAAATCCACTTTGAAATCCTACCCCCTTGATCAAAGTTCAAATCCTGCTGAAAAGCTTTGAACAACACAAACTGAGGGTTTGATCCAGATTAAAACTAGGCTTGGATTACGTGAGCTTGTCCAATTTCAGATTCCTTCTTTCCCTTTTGAACAACCCATTTTCAAAATAAAAGAAATTCTGCTGGGGGAGTATACTTTTGGGCACAACTGTATAATTAGCTTCGCAAATTCAACCTCTACAACTCACTACACTCCAGGCTGTAGCAAACATCATGAGTAAACTGCATGATGAACATCCTGAGACTTCTGCAGTTACAAAGCTAATGACCTTTTAGGTCTGTCTGGAGTTGGAACAGAACGAGAATCAGTGGAAGGTGTGTTAGACTCTACTGCCCCCATGCAGCCAATAAAACATCAAAGGTTAGATTATTTTTTGTCTGATGTGTATCTTCTCCCATAGATGCTCCTAAGGTGAAGCTGTCACCACAAGGGCCCCTGAGGGTCAGGATGGGAGTCCCTGTGTCAGTGGGATGTCGCGCTGCTGGCAAACCCCGCCCCAAAACGACCTGGAAACGCCAAGGATCCACCCTTCAGTATGTCACTCAGGAAATCAATGGTACCAACACAATACAGGTACATGGATCTGTGAACATGTTTGATTTTCTTTGTTTTTGTTTCTACTGTTGAATTTAAACACACTGATTAAGATGTAAGATTGCTGTTTCTTTGCTTAGTGGACTACAATACACCCAGAGGACTCTGGGGTTTATATCTGCCAGGCTGAAAACACTGAGGGGGTGACAGAGGTCAAAATTGATGTGGTCGTTGAGGGGGGACTGGGAGCCCCTGTGGCCTCAGTGAGCCAGACAGAGATAACTGCAGTGGAGGGACAAACAGCCACAATGTCTTGTACAGCCAGTGGTAAGATGTTCATATGGGTTTGAATGTCTCTTGGATCTGCATCGAGTTTGTTTCACTTCATCCACGCTTTCTCTGTTTTATTCTCAGGTTCTCCTTCACCTGTCATCGCTTGGTCCAAGCTGCGAGCACCGCTGCCATGGAAACACACAGTGGCTGAAGGAGTTTTGACACTGACCAGTGTGGGGCGTCAAGATTCAGGACAATACATCTGTAATGCAACCAACACGCACGGCTATAGTGAGGCATACGTACAGATGGAGGTTGAGAGTGAGTGTTCAGTGTTGATGATAAAGACAGATACTTCCACACTGTCTTTCATCATTCATAACAAGAGTTATGATTGCTGCCTCGCTGCAGGTCCTCCGTACGCCACCTGCCTGCCTGAACAGGTGAGGCTCCAGCCTGGAGACGCTCTTCAGGTTCAGTGCCTGGCTCACGGCTCTCATCCCATTCGCTTTGAGTGGAGTCGGGTGGGCCGAGCCAACCTACCTGCAGGAGCAGAGTCCACTGGGGATGGAAAGTTGCTCATAGCTCGCGTTAAACTGGGTGACAGCGGCACCTACAAATGTGTGGCCACTAATCATGTCGGCACAAGTGAGGCTCTGGCCAAAGTGGTCATAAAAGGTGAGCTTCTGTTTGAATTAAGCTCGGAGATACTTGAAAATACAGCTGACCTCCTAACCCCTCCTTTCCCCTTTACTGTGATTATTTTTCACAGCTTAATCGTCATCATTGCATCTTGTCCGATCAGCATCGTCACTTCTTTTCAACTCCTGCAAACCTGGATTGTAGTCAACAAGAGAGTGAAAGAGTTGATCCTGAGACAAAAAGAAGAAACAGAATTTTAAGGATTCATATTTCCTAACCCATCAATGGCAAAAAAATATCAACAATTTTTATTTCAATGTTGTTACTGTGTCAGAGGGTTGATTTCATACTTTTATAGAAAAGTAATTGTGTCCCACATCTGCTATCAGAGAGGTTTTCTGTTGTTTGTTGTTTTTACATCCTGCAGTATTTGTGGGACTTTACTCCAGCTGGAAACTTCTCTTCCTTGTGTCATCGTAAGTCCACACTGTTGGGCTTTCAATGATGCCACTAATTAGAATTAAAAAGACCAAATAAAAAATGTAAAAACTGTTTTGCAAAATATTCATTTGAAATATGTCCAATACATGAAAATTATTTAGAGTTAGTTTTGTTTGAGAAATTAGAGGTCCATACCTTTCTTTAGCCCTGTTTCCACCAAGCGGATCGGGTCGGTTCGTCTCGGTACGGCACGCATTTCCTTCCTTTGTGTGCTAGAAAGGCCCTTGCTCTATGGCTTTTAGGTTTCAAATGGGAGTTTTATCTTTCAGGCCCCTCTGGTCTGACTGTAACAACCAGTTACAGATTGGAACAACCTATTATACCAAAACGAACACATGCTAGAACAAAGCTTTAATACAATAAAGCTTCAAGGCATCTAATGATTCTAAATCACCTTTCCGAGTTAAAACATTTACTAAATAAGTGCCGTCTGCAGCCTTATTAGCCTGTTAGTTTGATCTAAATCTAAGTTTGTCACTCAACTTCACTCAGTCACACAAACTTGTGTTGCTCTTGAATCTAAAATGACTGTAGCACACTTCTAAAAATAATGTAAGTCATATTTTTAGACAGCTAAAAGTGAAGATGAGATAGGTGCCCCATTAAAAATTGCACAATCATTTATGCACAGGAACATTTGAATAAGGAGTTTTTGAGAAAACAGTTTCTGGAGATATTTGATGTTTTATCCATAATTTGGTTACAAAATGCAAAACTATTAAAAAAAAACAACAACCAAGACTTCTTTTAATATTTTTTTTACTCACACATTCAAAAAAACAAACAAACACATAACTAAAAAGCAATCAAGTCATACAAAAGTATGCATGTGGGTGTGGTGGAAAACTACAAATGATCCATATAAGAACTATGGACGACAGTCTTGAAATGATACAAATCCTCTGAAACAATGTTACATGTTACAAATAATATGAGTAGATTAAGCAAAGGAAAATTAAATGATTATAAAAATACTTGAAGATTGAAAGAAGAATGGTAAAATGGTTGTATTTTAAAGAAACTCTAAGAAATTCAACAATACTAAAATGATCACAATTCACCAAATGACTTGAGTTAGTTTGTTAAAAAATATTGTAAAAATTAAAATCATTGTAAAATAATAGCTTTCTTCTGCTCTGCTGTCATTTTCCTTTTTGGCCAGTTCAGCTCCGGTGTCTGCCACTTCGACAAAATGGACCAAAAACAAAAAGACAGATTTTGCTCACAAAGACTCTCTGCGTGTGGTTTGGGAAATTGAGAAATGGCAAATCACTTATTTTGGTACAATAGCTGCATTTTAAACTGTGGCTTCTGATAAGGGATACATCAAGAAGTGAGACGTTTTAGAGATCATTTAGAAGGTCCTCACAGGGACTTGAAGTACAGACTTGGTGGCAGGTAAGACACTGAAAAAGAATACAGCTTGAGTCAGATCAGTTATGTCTCCAACCACACGGTGGCAATATATAGCTTTGAGGCTCATCTTTCTCTTAAACACACACACACACACACACACACACACAAAGTTTGAGGGACAGCTGTAGTGCACAGTTAAACCATTGATTTAATGATCTCATGTTAAACTACACAAACTTGCAGCACCTCTAAATCCAAATGAAGACTGTTAAGTGAATTCTACTTTAGCACAGTTAAGCTGAATCAGAGAAACTTCTTGCAAAATGGCACACCAGTGGGTGTGTTGCAAGTAAAAATTTAACGTTGCTCCTACTAAATGAAGTGTGAGCCTGACATTTAGAGTTTGCGGCTGCCTCAGAAGGTTGGAAAGAGAGAGAGATGGTTTCCAAAGCTGCTGCCAAGAGGGAGCCTATATCTGCTGCTTGTGATTGTGGTCTCCCTCATAAAAATCGCCACACCTCCGCAAGAGAAACAAGCTTTACCCTTTCCACTCATCCTCCCTCCATCTTTACCGTCATCTTCAAAGCCGGGGAGGAAACATCTGCCCCCTGTCACCTCACACCACCCCCTCACTTCACAGAAAGAAGGGTGGAAGGAAGGGTAAAAAGTAGTTGTAGTAGTATGAGAAAAAGTAGAATTAGTAGAAGAAGAGGAATGCAAAAGATTTTTTTTTTAATTTTTAGAAAACACTTGATTTGCAATGAGGTCAATCAGACACGACATTTTCAATATGTAGTCATCTAAAACTCAGCATAAACACTTTTTTAGAATTAGTTTTCCATCAGAAGCATTGCACAGAAAGCCCTGAAGGCCCCACAGCTGTAGAAACTTATCTATGATCTCCCATGGCCCTGCAGAAGTGAAACTCCAGCCTCAGTCTCACTTTAATGTTGCACTACCACAAGGCCACAGGATCCAGTTCAGGCCAAGCTTGCAGTTTGTCTCTTTCGGCTTCACTGATTAGAAATTTAGAGTTTTAGGCACTTGGACATATTGTTGTACTTTATGCCATAAGGGGCCCAAGAAAACAGTGTTAAAGTGGATGTAAGGAGAATCTGTATGAAGTGGATTACAGCAACAATGTAATCCATGGGATCTATTTAACAATACTTTTCTTTGTTTAGGACAACTTTTTATGAGACATACCGTGATAAGAAAATGTACTTATTACCATTTATGTAGCGCTGTTGTCTGAAATGTGACAGAAAACTTTGTGAGTTTGTTTCGTAATTTAGTAGCTGGCTACATTTGGAGGTACTAACGGCCCAGTTAGCATTAATGAAGCCTGGTTATGTTCTACCAGTTCTCTACAAGGCAGAGATAATGAAAATGATCACAACTAGTTCAGCTCCTATTTTAGCCTTTTGCCCATGCTCTATCACTCTCCTGTTTAGCTTCCCTCTGCTCCTCTGTCCCCTTTCTGTCAGACAGTTCAGCTCCAGTGCCCACTACTACAACTAAATAAATCTAATTAATGCTTTTACAAAGAGAAAAACAGTGCCAAACTTCATCAGCCAGCATGGCATTGTTATGGAGGATTTGGTTTGCTAAACGTCAATTGGTCCAGTCCATTCCGACTTGATAGGTGAGCTAGGAATGAGCATTTAGAAATAACCTATTTTAGCGCTTATAATCTCATTTGGGATTGTGAATTATGATCACACATAAATCTAGATATGATACTTTTTCAAGATCACTTAGAAAGCCCTCGCAGCCCCTGTAAAAAGATTAGAAATGCTCCTTAAAGTACAAAAAAGAATTATGAAGTCTCCAGCACTCAGTAAAAACATGAAAAACGTTCCTGGATAAACCACACAAAGAAAAAGACGAATCAGAAGAGGCCACAGGGAAAAGAAATACTTGTACATTTTAAGTTTGATTAATTAATAACAGGGGGAAAATGTCTCTGAGACAGAAACTTCAGCAGATTAAACCCATTCACTCTCTCTGTCTGTGCCTTTGTGTACATATCACCTCAACATGAACATATGGACTCTACTAGAGTCTGGTATAAACACTGAAGAGCTCAGATGACGTCTCAGAGAAAGGATGTGCGCACACACTTTCAAATAAAGTTTGTCACAACAGTAGTTTATATTACAGTAGAAACACACAAGTGTGTTACATTTACTCTGCAGCATGCTCTGCTTATGTTAGCCTTGAGAGGCGAGGAAAGAAAAGACAGAACAGGCAATTAGTCTTGTGACTGTAGCAGCACACAAAAAGTGTGAATTGTTTCTTTAGACCATACATTCTCATAGAAATCAAAACGTTTCAGTTTATGGATGAAGACCGATGTGATGTCCCTGCAATAATAATGTGGGGAAACCAAATCATTGAGGAAGGAACCAATGAGGTGAGAACTTCCTCAGGAAATGATCAGTGGAAGGAGGGTGTCTGTCAAGTCTGTTGCCATGGTTTCCACCTGGGGGACGAGGATAAGCTGTGGTGGGGCAGCAGCACTGTGGAAACAACAGTTTCTGCAGGACAAAAGGAGATAGAGATCAGAATTCCTGTATTGCAGCGCTGCAGACAGAGCCAAGTGGAGCACAGGGTGAATAATTTCACACTCTTCAAACTAATCTATCCTTCAATGAGTCGGTGAAATGTTCAGATGCAACAGGAAGCCACAACAATCTGCAGATCTGAAACAAACCTTTTCATTAACCAGCTGACAGAAAGAGGAAGAGTCAGAAATCCCTCAGAGGAAATAAAGCAGACCTGATGTCAGGAAGCACTGGATGTTTGACTGTTAAAGAAAATACAGAAGGTATAATATTCCATTACACTATTATGTTTCTGATCCCTACAACCGTGATGATATCCCATAAAATAAGCATAACTCATGGAGATGACACATCAATCAGTGGTGATGCTGACAATCCACTCAGACAAAGATTTTCAACCTTATGGGAACCCTCATGAGGTCCTGAGAAAGAGATTGTTTATCAGATCCCATAAAATACCTTACAACCCACGTCTTCATACTTTTAAAATTCCTTTCAGCTTAAATAAACTATATGAGTTACTCACAGTTGTCAGGTAAGGAATGTTTATCACGTAATTTATTTCTCTCAAACTATTTAAGCTCTCTTGGTTGTGTGGCCAAAATCTGCTCTTCTCTGAACCGCCCTCAGAAGGTGTGCACTGCAAAAACTGAAATATAAGTGAGTGTTCGTGCTTTAATTTAGTCAGAATTGTCTTTTTAGTCTTAATATGAGCCACAATCAACTGACAAGTTCAGAAACATGTTTTGTTTGGAGAAATTCAAAGACAAAAATGAGGCCTAAGTTGTTTGTAATAAGTGAAAAAATAAAAAATCTGCCAGTGGGGAATGAAAAATTTGCTTTTACTTGTTGCAATATAAGAACCTTTTAAGACCCCTTTTTTTTTTTTTTTTACTCATGACAAACAATTCAGAGATCATTTTTCTATTCAAATAACTTGAAACAGCACATTTTTTGGACTGGTTTGGTCAATGTGACTCGTATCAAGATTAAAAAAGTATTTTTTTTAAAACTAAAAATAAGATGTTAACACTTGCTTATATTTCAGGGTTTTCTTTTTTTTCTAATAAAAAAGAAAGAAAGAAAAATCTGCAGAAATATTTGATAACCACCTTCTGATCATATGATTTAACAGCATAGATGTCCAATATCACCTTGGTGGGGACCAAAAGCAGAGATTAAATGATAGTTTTAGACTTGTTTTCACCAGACAGAAAAATATATATATTCTCAGTCTATTTTGTTAATTTCTGAAGTCCATTTCACCAAAACCCTCTGAAGAGTAAGAAAACTCTTACACATTATAAGAAGTAAAATTCAGAAATCCAGAGAATGGTTTCACTGTGAGTCATTTTTTTTACTCTAAGTTCCTTGTTTTACCCTCAGTGATAAGCAACACATGCAGTTAGGTTGAGGCCGATGCTGTGTAGTTGTGGTTTTACTAAGAATTGGTGAACACTACAAAGTGTGATATAACTGTTTGTGCTTCTTCTGCAATGTGTCAATGAACGCCTACAGTATCTTTTGCTCCTCCATAAACTGCATTCTAATAGTTTTATCAAAAACACAGTGTACACTGTTAAAGCATTTAACAATGGTGTTGTGGGATTACATGGAAATTATGTGGTTACCAGATATAATTCACGCTCATCAACAATAATCCTCAAACCCTTAGACTCAACTTTCAGTATTATTGCTTCACCAGTATTGAATCAAAGTGCGATTTTCATTTTTGTGGAGCAAATTACCGTAGATCCTTTAACAACAGATGATTTGTAATAAAAGGGAAGTTCACCTCTAACCTATTTTTCTTTAAAAACCACAGTCTTCATGCTTAGCACACAACAAAACAGAAAACAAAACTGATCATATCACATGGCCAATGTTCTCTCCTGACATCATGGTCACATTTTAACTTTCTGATTCACAATCATCTGCAAAGAAAAGGATTTTTTATACACAGGCTTGGGATGCTTACAGAATGGGCTGAACCCTAGTACTCAATGAGTCTCACTTGTCACCCAGTTTTGAACTCAAGACATTTATATTTCAACAGAATTTTTGTCACACTTAGCTCACCCTATAACATGGCCAAAGTTCACAGCTTGTTGTCTGTTTTTTGGTTTGTTTGTTTGATCCACATGTCTGTCATTCAGCCCTCAACCTCCCTCACTTTTTTCCTCCCCTAACTCCTCTTCTTTACATCAGTGAAGGGTCAGCCATAAACCATATATAAAAAGTTTTGAACAGTTCAAATAAATTAAAAAAGCAATGTTAAGGATTGATTTGCCTCAGCCAACACTTTTCACGACAAGATCAAGATCAGAACATAAATCATGTGGCTAATCAAAATCAAGTATTTGACACGGCTCAGTAAAAGTCTGAAAGAACATCAGGCTGTATTTTAAAGGGAAACTTTTGTGAAAACCAATAAGATACTGAGAGACATCAGCTCAATTATATTTGCTGAGATATACCAGCTCAGAGACATGGGTTTTTCTGTTTTGCTGTCAGGACTGCTGTAGTGATGAGCACAATGGTACAACACATGTGCTGCTCATTAAGTGAAAACAAAGCTTCTTTATGTTTAATGTATCTCTACAATCAACGGTGGGGACGACTGCCACAGCTATGTGTAGGGAGTGACAGTAAACCACCAAGGAGGAGGCAAAATATAAGTGAACAACATGGCTGGTGTGCTATACTTTACTACAGTTTTACACAACAGCTTAAGTTAGTATGTGGCAACTTCCTTGCTGCAGTTGCCTACAAGTTTGTGTAAACTTGCCTGAACCGTTCTTTTCTTTCTTGTTGTTTAACATGTTTAACAGTAATGTTAACATCTAGTGCCTGGGCCAACTACAAAAGTAGCCAGTCAGTGGTGTACTAACAGTAGCCACTGTCTGATTTTAGCTCAGACTTTAGCCTGGCTATGTTAAAAAAAAAAACTTCTTGAGAAAAACCCAAACATGTACTTTTGTTCTTCCATCACATTTACTATGAATAACTCATAAACTGGTGAATAAAGTGTTAACAGTTTGTACAACCCTCAAGCTTCTCTTATGTATATGGTAGTTTAACTTTGATACTCTTTGCAGCAGAGTTTAATGGCAGGGTGTTTGTAGGTAGGGATTACATAATAGCAGAGCTGTTGTCGGTAGTTGCCAGAAGTGGTTGGCGTTAAAACACAAATTTAAGAGACGTTGCAGCTGCTGCTGCCGCTGCTGTTGCTGAGCACCATAAATACAAACCAGTGTTGTAGCGTCCTGTGATCACTGCCATCTCCTCTAAGCCTGAAACTCACACCACAGAATCTGTTGTTTCCATCACACACGTTCTCACTACCTCGCTCTTTTTCATGCACTGCACAGAGGTGTGACTTCTGCAAACTCTCAAAGAAAAAGGCAGATAGAGGGGCAGTTATCTTCACCATTAAAAACCACAATTATGCCTGCTTCTATTTACATATATGTACTTGTGAGTGTAAATCTTGCCCCATGATGACATCAGAGGTGTTTGTGGCATCTCAAACATGGCTCAGGGTTAAAAATATGGGGTATAAAAGCAACGGAAAGAAGCGTACACAGTGATCAGATGCCTCACACACACAGACGAGGGGCACATCACATGTTCTTCTATAAGTGAATATGGGTGGTTTTCTATGTCTGTAACGCAGTTAAGGTTGAACCATGTCTCTCATCTGGGATCATATCTAGCCCCCACCCCAAATGGAGTAAGCAGTTCATATAACAGATGTACATAGAATAATAAAGACAAATGAAAAAAAATATTATTTGCACAGAACTGGACGGTTGCAATAAAGAAACCTTGTGGTTTTTGAGTTTGTTCTTTTTGAGTTGAGTTCTTCCAAATTTTCGCAATGAAGAATGACTTTCACAATCCACCCTTGAGGTACTGTCTATTTCTGATTGATTTTTGCCTCACACTAATTTCATGAAGCTGTAATAAGTATGAAAAAGTGAAGCAAAGCCAAACACATTAAACTAAATTGAAGTATTGACACTAAGGAAGAAAAGAGAGCAAAACGAGTGTTCATTGAGGATGTGAGAGGAAAGAGCATGTGGCAGCAGAGAAAGTTAATCCCTTTAGCCATGAATTTTCCTTATAATTACATTTTATTCCTGGACTGCTGGAAATAAAATAATTTGATCCCAGAGTTGGTGAAAACCAGAGAAAGTTATTTTCTGAAATGTGTGTTTGACTGTGTCTCTGCCATGCTGAGCCTCAGGATGTAAACAGCAACTGCAACTGTGTGATTATCATCCATTTACTCTGTTTCCACACGGAAAAAAATCTGTGTATGTGTGTGTGTGTGTGTGTGTGTAAGAGAGAGAGAGACTGTGTCAGCAGCTCTTGCCATGGTCATTTGATATTGTTAAACTGATTCATAACACATTTTAACATCATTCAAACACTTTCAATCTTTCACATGACGCCGCTTTTTAATGTAATATTTCATATTTGTTTGAGCAATAAATCAGTTACACTAAAATTGTGGGCAGTTGAGCTGTTGCAAATAACCATATTTCAGAGTTTTTTTTAACTTGACAGGAGCAGTTTGAATAGCATGTGTCTGTGTCTGTTCAAATTCTCCCATGACCCATGACAAGCATGTGACCTATACTCTGAAAAACAGTGATTTAACATTCCCTTCTCTGTGACTGTAAAACACTCACGTCATGCATCTCATAAACATCTCTTTTCAATCTGACCTCCTTTGCTGAGAAATAGTGTGGGCTGTAAAAAAAAAAGAAACTTTTAAACCACGGAAATTATGCCCTTTTTTTCCTCATAGACATAATTGTCTCCAAATTGAATTAATAATAATCAGGAGGACTTCCCTTGATCTGGGGTTTATCCCTTTTCTTTGTGAATCTGGTTTTAAAGAAAAACCACCAGTAATCTTTTGTACAGATACCAGGCCAGCACCAGACTGTAACCTTTCTTTCTTGTACACTGTGGATGCAGTTTTAATCAGTATTTATATTTTATTTGCTGTTGCCCCATGAATAACTCCAGCTCAGTGGTTTTAGTTTTGCTGTTGGCAATGTTGTAACGATGTGCACAATAAGATGACAAATTTTCTGCTCATAAAATGGAAACAAGGCTTCTTTATGTTTAATGCATCTCTAAAAATAATGGTGCCCTAGAGACAGTGGAAACAGTTATGTGTAGTAAATAATAAATCACCAAGGAGGGCAAAATGTGAGTGAACAAAGAGGGCATAGTGTGTACAGACATTTTGCAGAGTTCCCAGTGGCTGTAATAATATCAAAGTTTGAATTACAGCTCTTAGCAGTGTTGTACTCGAGACCAAACTATCCTAGACCAAGACTTGCCCCTGACCAGGACGCATCAAGACAAAGAGAAGACCAAGGACTTTAAGAGACCAAACCAAGACTGGATCAAGAATTTTAAGAGTTGAAACCGAGACAAGTTGAGAAGAAGACAAGACCAAGACCAAGACCATGAAAATCAATTTTAAAACCAGGATGAACAGTGTAAGATCATTCTCCTTTTCTTTTGAATATGTTTAACGAAGAGAACAAAAACAAGGTGTCTTCAATCTTAGAAAGCACAACATGCAAAGTTTCCAAATTCTAACTAGCTTGTTCAACAAAATTCTTGCAAAAAATGAATTCTTGTATTTATTTATTCATACACCACTGATAGGCCCAGAATATTTTTGATATCTTGAAATAAAATGCCATTTTATAAGGTAAATGAGGCCTAAAGTAAGCATTCAGAGATATTTCTGACAAATAATAAGATGGTGTCTGACAAATAAGGCACTCAAATATATTTCCTACACTAAATTATATAAGTCAAATTACAATATTAATTAATCAGGAACACCTCAACTGAAAATTCATCATTATTTAGTTATTATCACCTTAATGAAGTTGAAGAAAAGCAGATCAGTGCTGGTCTTGACCGGTCTTGGTGGAAAATCCAAAGTTCACCCAGTCCAACACCAAGACAAGACCAAGACTTTCAAAATGTGACTTTTCTCGACTGTAACAACAGTAACACTTAGTTCATTAATCAAGCCTGAACCGAGCACTGCCTTTAAGAAATCATCAGAAGCATTAAGACTGGTTTAGGACTAAATGCTTTGCAAATGTTATCTGTACTGTCAAACATACAGCATTTCAAAGAATACATACCATCAAGCAACCTCTTTTACCACGCAATGACAACATAATAAAGATTGAAGCATCTTAGTATTCTTCTGGGTATTACTCTATCATTAAAATATATCTCAGAAGTATTGTATAGGAGGGTTACAGAGTCTCAGTCCTTATAGTTTGGACCCACAATTCCCAAAATGGTGCTTCGTGACATTGTAAATTAGACTCCCATGCCCAAAGCCTCTTAAAGTTTACCCACAGCCAGATCTATATGTTTATGTATGTCTAAGGGTCTCAAGCCCTAAGTGAAAGGTCTCTTTTCAAGTATTGCTGAGAACATGGGCGTCTTGTAGAATAAACTAAACATAACGTTTAAGCTTCGCATTTGCTTTCAAGTTCCTCTCTTACAACAACAGTGAGAGGTGAGGATAAGTTTGTCTCTGCCTGGAGCAGAACGGTCAGTGTGACCCCACGTCTCATGATCTGAGCACTGTCAGCATATAATGGATAAAATAAACTGAAGTGGCATTAAAACACAGAAGAGCACAAGCACCAGAGCAGAAGTTAGAATTTTTCAAGTCCCTGTCAAGCACCTGCAGATAGAGACTCACACACATGTAGGAGTGCTTTTAGCTCAAATCAGGACAGATGTTTTTCGAAAGAGGTGGCTAAAAAAAGCCTTCAGTTGCGTAATTTTCTTAAGAAGAAAAATCTGCACATGTGTAACATGTCTGTGATGGTACAGGTTCCCCACAGATGGATTCAATTTTACTCTTATAGAAGCAGTAGCTCTCATCTACGAATACCAAGTTCACTTCTTTTTTCCAATAACATGAAGCAGGGATGACATTTAACTGTTATGGCATTAAATACACAATAACCAATAAATAAACCAACAGGAACATCTGATTATGACAGATGGAGATAAACTTTATATCTGTTAAGGAATGAAGAGAAAGCAATCAGAAAATTTCTCAAATTTAGTCCAAAAGAAGACATATTCTACACAATATCTCACCACACATTAGAGACAAAGCAAGACAACTTCATTCTTGCGTACAGTAATTATGATTTGATTAGTGTTGCAAGGTTTTTTTTTGTGCTGATGGTTACATAATGCTTCGGTGGTAGTGTAATTTGAATGAATCATAGCACAGGAACACTGAAAAACACTCACAGTTAATTCACTTAGTGTGAAAGAGATTAGAAATGATGACCAGTCCCTCCCATTTTTCCACTCGCCTCTCTTGTACGGCGCTCCGTCTGTTGGACAAGTTCACCTCATCAGGCAACTCACAGCACCTGAGCAGCCAGCCGCAGCTCCTCTGCAATCAGGCAACTATTTTAACTTTCCTGCAACACTTCTTTGTCAGACTCTTCTAAGCATTCATGCAAGACTGTCCAACAGCCAGTTTTGTTTTGTTTTCCGGCTCTGGCCCTATGTTTATCTTCCACCTGTCTTTCATTGTTGCTCTATTCATAGATAGTGCCATAAAGGGCTGATTCCTGCTCCTCATCCTGCTTCCTTTTTGACATAGTTCTCTATCTTTTCCTTCATGGTAGTGTTGCCTTGTTAGGGTTTCTTAAAGGGCCCATATTACGCAAAATTCACTTTTGAATGGTTTTCTAGCAGCAATATGCACCCCCGGCCTGTCTACAAACCTTCAGCTGGTCACAACCTTTTAGTTGCACATCTGGGCCTGTGGTTTGGTTACGATGTTGAGCCGTGGT
The DNA here is from genome assembly GCA_008086565.1 of Thalassoma bifasciatum. NCBI lineage: Eukaryota > Metazoa > Chordata > Actinopteri > Labriformes > Labridae > Thalassoma > Thalassoma bifasciatum. The sequence goes on from RPOG01000043.1 coordinate 294,285, forward strand.
ATGATATAAGCTACATCACTTATGATTGCCCTTTTTTATTTAAGCTACCTCATCAGGTAATTTGATTTGATGCATAATATGCCTTCACGGGTCACTTTGTGATAACCTATTATGCTCGTGTTTGGCAGACTGCTTATGTCTATTTTTGGATCAACTCTTGAGCTGCATAACCAAGATGACATTTCAAGAAGGAAAAATAACAGTTTAAATACTATTTTCCATTGTTTTTAATATTCTGGTTCTGCTCCAGGACATTAAAATTCAAGTTTCATTTTGGTTCTGTGAATTCAAAGCCCTGGTCCAGTCCGAGGGACTTAACTTGACTGAATGGAGAAATTTTTTTTAAAAAATATTATCTTTTAGTCAAGGTTCTTAGTGCCAACTTCTTTAGATCGACAGTAGACTGTCAGATGAAAAGGGGGACAATGTCCGGTGAGCAGTTGATAAAATGCAAAATTGACTCTCAGCAGGGAAAGATTGGACCCACACATTAAGCTGATACTCAAACTTAGTGCCACTATGGGACAATTTTAGCTTCCAAACTTTTCTCCTGATTGTGACGTCAAAGGTAAACCACTGCTGTGTTTCCAATTCAAACTGAAAAGGCATCAGGGAAATCTATCAGTTCAACTATTCACACTGAATCAGTCACACATGCAGCTCATAAGCAAAAAGTAAACTGTGGGCTCACCACATGTTATGACTGCCTGTGATCCCAGCTGCTTGTTGAGCTGTCATAAATTACATTATTCCTCTGACAGATGACATTTTTCCCATACAGCTTCTCCCTTTGTATGACTGATTGTCACAATGGGTGGACACCACTTTAACACATGTGGGAATTAATGTGCATGGACTGCAAATGTATGCACACTGACTTACACACACTGGCTGGATCTTTCCATATGGAAACATTAAAGTGTGTATGATAGAGGATGATGTTACAGTTACTTTTTACAGCCTGACAGTTACTGAAGCACGGACAAAAACAAACAAAGACTGCAGTGTTTTCTCACACTCACATACACATATGGTTTTTGTTTGCAAGAAGGATCTGCTATTATTTATCTTTGAACAATAAATGCTGCGGGGCCATGAACTTTCATTTTGCTCACCCTCTTCCTGTCTTCATCTGTGAGTGATTTTTCTGTCTCCATGTGTCTGCTCAGCTGTCTCTGCACGTCTGGAACTCTGGCTGAGCAAATATGATGATAAATGATGACAGAGAATATGATTCTTAAAGCAGTGATAGAAGGGTGGAAAAGGCTCCTCATTAGTTCCTCAAATTCACAAAATGCTTGTTGCTTAAGAATTTAAGCTGAGGGCTTTCTTTTGCCAGCAATACCAGAGAAGGACTGTTGAAAGATTTCTTGCTAAGTGCAACTTTGGTGTGCAATATTTCGAAATAATAAAAAACAATCTACTATCATCTATGCCCCACTCAGCCAAATTAACCATGCATCAAAGATATTGTGGCAGATGTTTTCACCTACTGCATGGCAACCATGAAAGCAGAGATCACCTTCTCCCCCCACAGTTGCTGTTTTGCATCAGAAACGGAGTAAAACTTCCTGTTAGCCAGGACCCCCTAACCACAGCTAGATCACTGTGATGTGAAGTGAAATGAACTCTGATATCAAGTAAAACACAAAGTTATGGGCTATATTGCTCCTTGCATCTGCACTTAAACTCAGGTTAATTTACTGCTGTAAAGTTTAAAAAAATTGAGCATTGCAAAGATTGATTTTTAACTCTAACTTCAAGATTTAATAATTTGTCCTTGTAGCTTATTTAAAGGGAGTGTAAGGACTTTGTAAGTAATCTTGAAAAGTCTCCTGTCTAGACATATGCCTGATCATAATCCCCAATTTTAAATGAGATTGTCAGCATCTAAATAGGTTATTTCTCAATGCTAATCCCTAGCCACTGGACTGGATTGACGAAGTTTGGCAGAGAGAAGATAGATGTGTGTTTTTCTTGACTAAAAACAATTTCTGTGATTAATTTAGTCACAATGGTGCAAACAACAGCTGGACTGTCTAACAGAAAAGGAAAAGAAGAGCAGAAAAAGCTAAAGGGGAGAGTGATAGAGCATGGACTGTAGGCTAAAACACAAGCTAAAGGCAAAGACTCAGGTTTAGCTGTTTGTGATAATGTTCGGCTTAACCACATGCAGCAGCTATCCTGCAGGGATCTGTTTAAACCTGAGAGTCTGTCAATAAAATGAAAAGCCAGACTACATTTGTGCTGCTTGGTAGATGAGCACTGTCAGGACATAATGAGGATTCACTAATGTTACATGGTAATGGTATGTCTCTGAGCACTGGACTGTGAATAATGCTAATTGTAGCCAGCTACTAAGCAATGGTACAAACTTACAAAGTTTGCTTGATCTCATGTTTGTGGTGTATATTGGGTCGCCGCAATGGTCTTCAAACAGATTCTTCACACAGTCACTCTAATGTCCATATCAACTTTATGGCAACCAGTGCTCAGACTGCCACCAGTTTGAAAAAAAAATCTACATAACATTTGATCTTTAAGTAATCCTACTATCTGTGAGTAGTTTCTCCTGATAATCACCTTTTTCAATTTGTCCCTATCCTCATTTTTACACGTCAGAAATGAGAAAAAAAGTCAAAATGGACCACTACCTAAGATGTCGTTGCTTTTAAAATGCTAGTGCGTGCTGTGGTGAGAGGACATGGTGCTAACATCAACTCACAACTCTTTGCTAACACGTCAGCCTCAGTCCTTTTCTTATTTCCTCGCATGAATGAAAGTAGACACAAGCTCACTAGTTTTAATTTGCATAAACCTCAGTGTGTTCCCTCTACAAGGTTGTATCATGTTAGCAAAGCTGCAAAACCAGATTAAGTCATCTGTCTATATTGACACAAAAAAGCTGTGAGTCAAACACGCTGAGGCTAGGTTAAGAAACCTGCTCTACCTCTCTAGTTTCAAGTATGACCCAGGAGAAAAACAGTTTTTTTCTAGAACATGTTAGCTAATTTAGTTAGCTAGCTTTGGACTTTTGGAGATAGCTGTAGCTCTCAGAAACAAACGCTTCACACTATATATTAGATGGCTGCTTTTTTGCTCACATTACCATTTGTGAGACCAACAGTGCATTTTTTTGACCTCTTAAAAATAGGTATTGAGCACATACACTTAGCAGACCTCTGTAGTCCTATTAATGAAGTCACAATGGGTATGTAACAGAAGAAGCAACACTTGCTAAAGGGTGGGTTTTATCGGTTTAAGTTCAAGAAAGTGAAAACAAGTTTGAGGTTGTTTGTCAAACCTATTCCTTGCAACTAAAGTAACCAAACCTGCTTTATAATAAAGGGCGCCTAGTATAGGATTTTTACTTAAATGCTATTGTGGGAAGATTTTCTATTAAATATATCATGTTGGACTGTTTTGGTTCATGGATTTTGCTGGAACTGGGTCAAGGGCTGGACTTTTGGAGGGGGGGGGGTGTAAGAAAAGTAGGAGATGGTGAGCAGGATTTAGGAAGAAAAGGAGACGGATATAAGATTACTTACTGGCAAAACCAAAGTACAGAAGCAGCTGTTTAGATTGAATGTTACTCATCGCCCCCTCTTCAGTCTAAGTTCCCCCCTCCTCTCTTTTCTGCCTCTCATGGGAGTGTTGTGAATAGCGCCTGAAATAGAGCCCACTGGAGCGAAAAGGGAAATGTGAAAGAGAGAGAGAGAGGGAGAGAGGGAGAGGGTAGGGGGTTTGTGCAGGCAATGTGATACGGTGTCAGTGAGAGAAATGTGCTCACATGCAAAGATAGTGAGTGAAAGAAAGGAGCAAGAAAGGAGTGACGAAAGAGAGACAAGGCCGCACACAGATAAAGGGAAAGAGAGAGAAAGAGACCGAGAGTGTGTGTATGTGTGTGTGTGTGTGTGTGTGTGTATGTGTGTGTGCGTGAGTGAGAGAGAGAGAGAGAGAGAGAGAGAGAGAGAGAGGGAGGGTGGGGAATCAACAGGGAGAGTGAGGCGTGAGTGAGTCTCAGACTGTCTGAATCTGGAGGGAAAGAAAGCAGCCAGGGTTCACCGTTAACTTTTCCTATCCTATGACTGAGGAATTTATCTTTTTCACCACCCTTTTTCCATTTTTATCTCACATACTTTAAGGTTTTTGTGGACTACAGGAAGCCAGAAACAAACTAAATCTCCCCTGAGCTTTTTGTCCGTCTGGATCTGGATCTTCAACTTTTATTTTTGGACTTGAAACAAATTTCTAGATCCATAGTGAATTCACAGTTTTTGTTCAAATCGTCAGCTGTGAGGGATTGTTCATTTGACTGGCATGGGGTCTGGGAAGGAGCTGTTCATTTTCGGTGAGTCTATCAATGAGTCTATGGGAGCACAATGTGTGAGTGTGTGTGTATGTGTGTGAGGTTGGTTGTGGTCACAGAGGAAAGGAAAGTAAAATACACGGGGAAGATTTAGAGTTATGTAAGGTTTTAGTGGCTGTACTTCTACTTTTTGTTTCAGTCACATTTACATCTCTAGTGGCTACAACAAAATACCTAAAACTATATATTTTTAAATTTTATTCCTTACAATTTGTTGATAAATATCTTAAACTGAAGCCACTACAGTCTACTCTTGGTTAACTTTGGTTAAATGTATTGTTCCACCTGTTACATATGGGCCACATGAAGGTGATAATACAGCCCTGTTGGGCAGTGGTCACTGTCCTGCATGTCAGCTGTGTTGTCTGCTATGATGTGTGAAAAGGGGTCAAAGTGATAAATGACATGTTGTAAAGACCTCTGTCCCTGAACAACACACATGAACCGCTTCGTCTCTGAGGGATAAAGTGAGCCCAGAGTCAGGTCTGAAGGCACAAAATGACTCAGCACATTAACATTTCTCAACTAAGCCTACAAACGTGTATGGAAATATTGGTGTTCAAAGAAAATGTTTTCAATAAAAAGGTTACACCAGTGCCATCAAGATGTAAAAGTACCAGGGGATTCTTCTTGTTACACTTTATGTGCAGTGTGCATATATATGTTACAGAACATAATAGAGCACATTTCTCTTATTGTCAAAAATGCAGCCCTGGACTGATCCATTTGAATTTAAAAAAAGCTACATGGTGATATTTGGCTTTTTTAATTAAAAAAAATAAAAAAATAAAAAATCATTTCTCTCTTTTTACTGCATTCAGTCATTCCCTTAATGTTTGCATTCGTGCTCTTGGCTGCTGTAGAAAGGTAAATTTCCCAACTGAAGAATAAATAAAGGATTATCTTATCTTATCTGATCTTGTCCTGTCTTATCTTTGTCACCTGTTGGCATGTGTTTTGTGTAGCCAGCACTGGTAAATCATTAGTATCATGCTTCATGTTACTAAAGCTAGATGGTAATGTCTATTTTACACAAATAAAGAACTACTTCATTGTTAAAAGAGTAGCTTTAGTTATCTTTGGCTAAGGTTCCTCAATCTCTACAAGTTAGCATCATGATTGTCCAAAAGGTCACAAAAATAATGTGGTGCACCATGGGTAATGTGTCTCAGGTGCTCTTATTAATCACAGAAAAGCCTTGTTGTTGACAAGACAGGAACGAGCTCTGGCTGCTAGAAGTTTTTTGTGACCCAGGAAAAAGTCTGGGTATTCTAGAGGGGTAGTTTTTTTTTATTTTTTTTTTTAAGTCAGGGGGAAGTTCAAATACAGCCAACATTTCATTCAGAATATCTCAGTTAATGGGTACAGATTTGAATCTTATTTTAAGTTACAAATAGCCATAAACAAGGCCATCACAAAAAGTACTGAGTAAAAAGAGAAATGGAGCAAAATCCTCATTTAAATTTGTCCAAAACAAATTGATCTTGTTCTAAGAACTTATCAGGACAATTGTATTTGCTGAGTTGGCTCTTGGCAGTCACTCTTACTCTATCAAATCTCAAATCTGTTACTAATACAGTGATATAAATGGCGAGGCATGCATTTCTTTCAGTTTTATCAATAGATCAATCTTTTCTATTGTAAGCACGTTTTTGTGTTGATTTCGTAAGTGTCACGGTTGGACTTTTGTCAACCAAACCTGTGACCACATCCTTGAGCCATGTTTGCTGAATAGCAGAAGCACCAAATATAACTTCTAGAGCAGATTTTATCAGTTTTGTTGAGAAATATCAAATCAAATGACTCTGAGTAAGTGACAAACTCAGTTTCACCCCTCTTTGGGTGCTGAGTATCTTGAGGCTTATTTAATGGTTTTCAGACTCACAGTCCTGTGGTTGACACCTCTCTAACAAACCTTATTTTAAACAACCGCTTTACTCAATGGTAGAGATGATGAAACAGAACTATAGTAGAGAAGCAGTATAAATACAATGTTAGCACAAAACGTGTGACTGCACTCCAATTTCTAACTCTTGACAAGTTAAGTATACAGCCTACCTCAAACACTGGCGGCGACTAAAATATGAGTCGTCTTTGTGGCTCTTCTTTGTACCTCTTGTGGGTTCAGTGTGGGCCTATATGACACAGTGTTACGGGCTATTAAAACTCAGTTATGGCAGCTTTTGAGTCAATTACTCAAACTACATGCATATAAAAATAACTCAGTTCTTAGCAGGGTGGCAGTCAATGCGCTGCAGAAACTAAACTCCAAGTATGGGCTAATGTCTTATTTGCTATAATATCTCACAACACTCAATATGACTTACATGCAGCTGATAAGGCAAGAAAATGCCTAAATTCATAATTTTATAGACAAAAACAATACCTGAATGGCTTGTAAAGAGTTAAAAAAAACTAGGCAGGAGTTGGAAAATTTAACTTGTTCAGTCTCTTGAAAGATAAATCGTGTCTTGACACAAGAAACAAAACCAGACTGTTTTTCTCGCCACCTCTGCATTTTCTCTTACTCATCATGATAAAATTAAGTCTTTGCTTTGTCTTTCAAATCTTAAAGTATAACTTTTTTCTTGACGTGTCAGGTGCATGACACTTATGTTCAGTCTGATATGATGTTTAATATGAGAAGCAAGACTTAAACATTATCTTAGATCCCAGTTTTTGCAGTGTATGCAGCTCAGATGTAAAATACAAGCTGACTTGATGCAAACTTTTATCATCTTTGAGTTCTTATTTATCTATGATGTTGACAAGGTAGAAACACAACGTGATTTAGAAACTGTGAAGATGATATGAAAAAAAGGAAACAGAAAATTACTCTTTGAATTGGGGGCATATAGACACATCTGGACATGCTGCTGAGAAGGGAAATGAATAGCGCTCCAAAACTTTCAGCACAGTGATGAGCTGCAGAGTAAGTGTGACAGTTATGGTTTGGCAGCGTTTATAAATTTCTTATTGTATCTTGCCCAGATGTAGTGCAACAGGATGAGGAAGACAAGAATAAAGTACATTATACAGGGATGTGAAACAGAGCAGACACACAGAAAGGACAGTTTATGTGACAGACAACATTTCTCATTCAGCACTCTTTTCTCTGCTGAATGAAAGTCAGCTGCAAGTGAGCACAGAGTCCGTCTTTGTAAGTTTTCAAGCTTTGTTTCCCGTCCACAGTTATTAAGTCATAAAGTCAGACTCAGTTTCACACACACTCAGTCTAACTGTGTCTGCTTTCTTAAAGTGAAGTTACTGTGGGAGCCTGAGCCCGGTCACTCAACAACAGAAGGCTCATTGTGATCCAGGGAGGGAAACACAGCAGAGGGACTGGAGAGACGATGACGCTTTATAAGGGGGGCGCTGCTGTCTCTATAGCTGGTTACTCATGTGTCAAAAAATGTGACTGACATGTGTCTGTAGTGGGTAACGTGACAACACAGGCTGGAAAGGTGGGTGGGGTTGAGCAGGAGTAAGAAAAAAAAATCACACCAAGAGAAATATGCACATGTAAAAAAAATGGTGTTTTAACACTTTCTATACAGAACCACAAAACTGTGAAAAAGGCTTAAGAGAAGTAGCTATTGCTGCTGAGTTGTGTTTTCAGCAGAGCAAGAATCAAACTTTTGTTTGACATGTATTTGTCCGCAAGGGAAAAGAGGAACTCAAGGTTGCAGAGAGACATAATGAGTCATGTGCACATGTTACCCAGATGGAGACACTATCACCAGAGACAGATTTTAATCCAAATAACTTCATGTAGTTAAACCAAAGAGGTTCAATAAGTTGCTTTTCTGAAGGATAGAGATCCTTAAAGTCACGACACTTGTCAAAGGACTCCTACAGGTGTTGGATTCCATTTGTGTCTTTTGATATATCCTCCTGAATGCAATGTAACCATGAATGTCTGTATGGAGTCTGTAGGAGTTTGAGTTATGAAAAAATCAACTCTGTGGCCAAGGTGAAACTCTAAGGGGGGTTATTAAAAGAGCTGCGCAGGAAGCATTTTGATGCAGAAGTAGATCATGTGACTATGTGGTTTGAAAGTTTCTGTCAGTGTTTTTGAAATCGTTGTGTTGCCATGGCTCTGGTTAAGCATGACTGTCAATCTTTGCCGATGCAGCAGCTTCCTCTCAAGCAAAAGACTTTCTGAAAACCTCAGAGGGATCCTATGAAATGAAAATTAGAAGCTGCAATAGTGGAAACATTATGAATGTCAGCCTCAGTGCTGTATGTCTATATCAGAGCAACAATAACAGACTTGTTTTCTGTGATTCTTGTTTTGGTACAGTATAATCAGTTACTCCAACACTTTCAGAGGCAGGGTTTGAATGAAAGTGCAGCATCATATGCGGTCAAGTGCAGGGTCATATTTTTTTTTGGTTTAGTTTTGCTCAGATGTTGCACCATCCCTGGTAGAGTGGTTGATTGAGCCAGGTTAAAAAGTAAACCGTTTGCCCTCATATGGCAGTTTTCCTCCCACAGCAACCATGTGATATTATAGGGATATTTATTAAATACGCTAACATGCTGCACCACAGGCTGTGCGGTTTATCCCAGTTTAGTTTGGCTCACAGAGTTTGTCCTCCTCCTGTGTTTTGCATCTTTGTAGACTTGGGTAATCTTTTTTCCAGAGAAGTCAATCAATAAAAAGTAATGATTGGAGACATTTCTAGAGAAAGCACAATACATTATGTGATGATGGTTCGGCTTGGAAAGAGATAAAAGAAGGTTTCTTAAGGTAGCAAAGCAAACTTTAAGTGATAGATTACCTGGACATTAAACTACGACTGTTGTGAGTTTTTTGGCAGCTCATGAAGTCATGATATGTATGAGGGAGGATGTGAAATAAACAATTAAAGAGCTGCCAGAAGATTGAACACACAGATCTGGAAGCTGCTGCCTTTAACCTGAAAAGTTTTATATATATCATCTATATAAATAAATGCTCATTCAGATGTATTAGTAATGTGATTGGATGTAGACAGGCTACATAAACTTAATTGCAAGGCTAAAATATTTTCAATATACATCTACTTTCTGATATGAACTGTGCATGTCCATATTGTGATGATGGTACTGAAACGATGTATTGTGCAGCTCTAATTCAGACCCATTCACAAGATTCTGGCTGAACCACCAGGAGTAATCCAGAGTTCATTATATTGCCAGAGAACACCCCGACGTACAGACTGAAGCAGCTGGGGCCCAGAAGGCCGACCTCCCACTCACTGAGCCACAGCTGCTCAACTTGATGATTCTGTGCAAAAGTTTTGCTTGTTTTGCGAAACAAAGCTCAAAATACCCTTGAATTTCTTTTCTCTCTGTTTAATTTGATGTGAACTGCTCTATTAATGATACAGCAAATGTTTTCCTTAATTATAAAATGTCTCACATTGGTCTGTTTTTTTCCCCCACAGTTTTCTTATGTTTAGTGGAGACCTGCATCTCATCTTGTACCATTGGTTTCAACCTACAAGACGAGCAGTGTATAGGTAAGGACATGCACGTCTCCACTCCTTTTGTTGTCTCTCCTCTGTCTACCAGAGGTTTGTTATCCTTGTAGTTGAGACAAAAACTCCCAGCCACCGAAGTATGAAATACCTCCTAATGGAGTTGAACACGACATTAACCTTTTTTTAATGACATACCATGATATTTTGCCATTTAAGGAATCAAGCATGGATCAAAAGCAAATTGTTCTGCAATGAAAACATAAGATAAAGAGGTCTAAATTCTTGGATCTCTAAAATTCAATCAACCAGCAAAAAGAAAAGCAAATGCTCTGATAGCAGTAAAAAAAATGGTCCGCACTGTGTTGGACAGGAAGCAAAAACAAAAAGCTTCTAGAGAAAACAAGTTCATTTTCTACCTACACAAATGTAGGATAAAGATGTCACTGTAAAGTTGTAAAATATTTCACTTTTAGAATCACAGCCTTAAAGTGATGTCTCTCAATCTGAATCTTCAGATGATAATGAGTGTGAAGAAAACCCAAATCCATGTGGGCATTTCACAAAGTGCTTCAACACAAATGGAAGCTACTACTGTCAATGTCTGGAGGGATTCACAAACATCAGAGGAGGCAGTAACTTCACAGGGTTGAATGGACAGTGTCTAGGTGAGTGAGTTTGAGTTATTGTTTGGTACCTGTGTGTCTTTACATAAACTCTAGCTCACCTCCACCTGTTCCCTTGACAGATAACAATGAGTGCCTTGTACTCAATAAATGTGGTCAAAACGCGGATTGTTTCAACACGATTGGGGGCTACAACTGCACCTGCCATCCTGGGTACGCCAAAGACAGTAGCCCTCATGGGAGCTGTTTGGGTGAGTATATCTAAATTTGTAAGAGCACCATATTAGATAAATACAACAAAGAACAATAACTTTAAAAAAAAGTTATTTTGAACCGTATGGAAAATTTGATATTCTATGTTCTCAATATCCGTTGAAAAAATTCCAGAAACAAATCCTGTTTCCATACACAGGTTCAACTTAAACATTAGAATATCATAAAAAGTTTAATTCTTTTGGTCCCTCAGTTCAGAAAGTGAAGCTCAGATATGATATAGACTCATCATACAAGCTTTTATTTCTTGAAATGTTGATGATTATGATTTCCCAGAATGAAGTGTCTTAGAAAATTAGAATATTACATGAGATCAGTAAAGACAGAATATTTAAAATAAAAACACAAGTTTTTAAAAGTTTGATTGCTTCTGGCTCTTTGGTTGAGCAGGGTGGAGTGACACAAAAATGTATATATATATATATATATATATATATATTTTTTTTTTGACACATCTGAGGTTAAAAAATTGCTGCACTGTCTGCGATTAGAATATTGCAGGTCCATGTTACGATTCAATCTACTTTGCAATTAATTGTCCTGCCCTATCCATAAGTCAAGTCTTTAATTAAGTCTACAAAACTTGCAAGTTTTCAAAACAGGAAAACTTCAAACTGTAAAAGTCTCTAAAACAGATAAGTTATAAAAAAGAAAAAAAAAATCTAACACGGGTGTTAATGAAGCCTCCTTGGCTTTTGGCCAGTCTCAAGTGGACACTCCAAGAACTGCAGCTTTCTGCCCATACCCATCAACTTCAGTATTAACCATAAAGGTTTCTTCATGAGTTTATCTCTTATACCCTTGTACCCATTTACTGTAGTGGAGGTGTGACCTATCCTGCAGTCTGTCAGTGACAGGAGCAACTAATATTTTGGTCTCACTCTGTCATAGTCTACTTTTTTATACACTCTCTGGTTAACAAAGAGCACCAGAGGCCAGAAACATGTAAACCAGAGTCTTGTCTTAACACATGGTAACAGTCCTTTTTTTCTTTAGTCTTGTTGTTTGTGCTTGTTTGATCACCTCCACATTGCTGGTTTGGCTCACTTGTATTGATGGCTTGTGTTTCAATACACAAAGTACCACAGCAGTGTAAACATTGCTGACAAACAAACATGTTTTAAAATGACTTGTCTTGGCAGAATGTAAATAGATTTTTCTCTGTGATGTGTCTTTTGATGCTCAACAGTTTTCTAAAAAGAGTTAAAATGTTGTATCATAGGTGCTGCATGTTTATTGTCAGTTGGATGTGACATCTCCAGTCTGTTTAGTACATGCACTTCATTTTAGAGAATTTTTATCACATTTTGCATTGAGTAACAAGCTCTGAGCTATTATAGTTGAGTGAATACATGTAGTAAACTTAAGGATGTTGGTGTGCACACTCTGATTACAGTGGTTATTCATAAAAGCCATGTGACTTTGCCACAAGTAAAGAGCAGCCATGAACCAATGCTGAAGTTGTTTTTAGGCTCAAGTCATACCAGGCCAAGGAGGGTTTAGGTTAAAGCTTGATTTTTATATATATGAAACATGCATTTTTGTAGAAAAACCACAATATTGAAGCAAGAATGAATCAAGGAGCCTTTCTGTGAAGAACACTAAAAACTCCTCTGATGGCCCTTTTGTTAACCCTTAAGCTATGTTGGCCTTTGCAAGTCTAAACAAAACTCTTGATAGTTGTGTTTACCCTCATCTGAAAAAAGGAGGCAAGACTTTCTTAAAATTAATAGCTTCCTGTTTCTAGCTAAGCTCAGAAATGTCATGTCATCTTTCAATATGACTCAACATTTATGACTCCCTCACAAAACAACCCATCACAGTTTTTATCTAAAACTGGCAAGAGAGCATTTTACGTCACCAGCTGCCAGGAAAGAACCGATGGTTGTTCTGCCAGCAATGAAACCCTCACAGGACAGCTGCTTTCTCCTTTGTAGGAGTGTTGATTTTGATGTCTGTGTTCCTGTCTCTCTTACACAGACATTAATGAATGCAACGAAGCAGAAAGAAAGAGGGAGGAAATCTGTGGAGAAAACGGGATCTGTAAAAATAGAAATGGGAGTTACTGGTGCAAATGTCCAAATGGATTCACGAACTACGGCAACGAAAGGACCCCATGCTCCAGTGAGTGCTTACTTTGTTCCTCTATATCTTTTATCTGCATTTTATGGCCTTGTACTACTTATTTCACAGCATGTGTCAAGAGTGTTACAACTTCTCTCTAGAAAGTTTGTACGTGGTTGGAAATTGTTGTTGAAAAGTGACAAGTATGCAACCGCTAAACTGATGAATTTTAAGGTGACACAGTTTAACATATTTTCATAACTTTCAAGCTCAGGATGTTTTGGGTGAGGTTTCAGATATAAATTGTTGATGCACTGGAGCCCTCTAAGCATAACACCAACCCTTGGAGTATAAATAGCATAAATAGCAGAGCTTGCACTAGCATTAATGGTTTGGTTGCTGAACCTCTGGTTAATGCTCTTTTGAAAACCAGAGCCAAAGCATTGCTCAAAGAATAATATTGATAAAAGCCACTTAATGAAGTAGAATCTGATTCCTAGACCAACTTTAAAGATACCACTATGCCAATATCACAATCCAGTTTAAACATTACAAAGTACACTCACCTCACAAGAGAGAGAACTGACCCACATTATTCATTACTAATATCCAACCGAGTATTTCAGATAAACACAGCAACCACCTTTGAGACAGTTCTCCCATTTTGAAAAGTGAAAATAAGTGTAGACCCTGACCTCAGTATGACCTCTGGCCCCACAAATGCATCTTTTTTTAGTTTAGCTGTCATTATTATGTCTTGCTTAGCTAAAATGCGACTGAAATGTAGAGATATCCCTTGTACACTGCTAACTGGCCCTTCATCTCTAATACTGTCTTGATTTGTTGAGCTGTTTTGCAAGGTCAACAGTGTCCTACTACTATTAGTGCACCACCTTGAAGTGGCGTGTCTTTAGCACACTCACACACATTGCAGATACATCAGATTTTTAATATGTGCAAACAAAAAAGCAAAATAACCCCCTCCCACTTCACATGAATAGAAAAGCAGACACATCACTATTCAGACAGCTTTTCCTTCACCTTGACAGGCTCATGCCACCTGCCCAGAGTGCTGCTTCAACACTTCAAGTTGCATAAAGAGAACCTGTTATCTATTCAAGTCAGTTAGTTCTTTTTCAGTGATGCATTGAAGTACATCTTACAGGGTTTTCAGAGACTTCAGACAGAGACACAATGTTGTATTTTCAATGTGAATGGCTGAGAATCAGTTATCATCTCTCCTTTAAGCTCTATTTTGGGATGATTTACTCTGGAGAAAAGGTGGTGGCTTTGGGTTTCACACTTTCATTCTACCATCCCTTAACCGCCCACCCACATAAACTTTGAATCTTTTGTCATTTTATTACTTTGCATTAAACTTTAAGTTATTTTGTCTGTCATGTTCACTTGCATTTAGTGCGCTCATATTTTGTCTGTGATTATACATTGATCTTACCTTCAGGTGTCACTGACAAAATGACAGGTCGCAGTAATTCTAGTAGGATATCAGCAATTACCACACACCTATCCTCGACACAAATAAAGTTCCGTGTGTTGCTTGGAAAAGAAAATATTTAAATTTCTCCATGTACTCTAATGCTTGCTGCTCCAGCACTCAGTTACTTTTGGGCCACAGAGTCTTTGTGACTTTAAGACACACTTGGCCTTTACTCTTCTTTCTGAGACGCCCCCACTTATTCTAGACAGTCTGTGGTCTGCGTCTCAAAGGTGATAGGGATCAGTTTCTGTGTAGTGCTGCAGTTTTCACTCTCACTTTCAGAGAAGCAAAACAAACACATTTCCTGTTAAGATGAAGGTCTGATGTGTCTTTTTTTTCCAGAGCTTGACTGTGACACCTTCAGTGCTGATGTTCTGCCCTCACAGGTAAAACTTTACTTTTTGTTTCTCCTCACAAAGCCACATTTTGCACTTGTTCCTGCCAACATAGTAAAGCAGCTCATAGTTTCTTTAATTACTGGACCACCTTTAGGTTCTGTAGAGTTTATTATGTGTTAACTTCAGTAAGAAGCAAACTGAAAAGCCCATTATTCTCCCTTTAGTCGCTCGGAGGCCTTGCAGACATTTTATCCATGATGAGAAACAGCTGCTTGGCTTTGTCTAACCCGACTACCGCAAGTGAAGGGAAGACTGATGGAGAGGCTCTACTGGAGGTCAGGACTGCAAATCAAAACACAAACACACATAGGAAAATATACAGGATTCTCAACTCAACCCCTACCCTTTCTCATTTCTACCACTCGTACAGAAACTTTTCACAGCGACTGATGCCATTCTGTCCCCGGATCAGCTGGACAGCAGTGAGGATGTGAGCGGACTCCTTGAAGCAGTGGAGGACTCTATTAGAGTTATCGGTCCACAACTCAAAGGCAACCGCACTCAGATAGAGACCAAAAAGACAGGTACGAGAGTTCATGATCTTAGCTGGGAGTTGGATTCTGTTATCTAAACGTGTAAAATGTAAAAGAAACATCTGTTCCAACAGTGGCAGAGATTGCTGTACAAAGAGGAAAGTCTCGACCTGTGGGACCCATCTATCTGAGTAATGAGAACGCCAGTCTCGCCACAGACTGGCTAACAGCAGCTGGGACAGGATCATACCCTGGTAAACCTCTTCTCCGCACTTTTTCAGCCTTTGTTCCTTTCATGCTTGATCAGTTTCTGCAGATTTTCTCTCATACTTCTTGTTGTCTTTCACAGGTTTTGCTATGGCTGCGTTGTTAAGCTACAAGAACCTGGAGAAGTCTGTAAACGGCTCCTTTGAGAATCTCTCAGGACTTAAGAAAGATGGTGTTGATCCCTCTTTTCAGATCTTCTCCAGAGTTGTGTCAATTGTGGTATCAAACCCTTCAACCCAGAACCTGAGCCGCCCGGTCAACATCACCCTCAAACATCTGGTAAGTACCACTGCAGTGTTTTCAGTGTTTTACTGCTACTGCTGGGTAATACAGCAATAATCTTGGCTAATTTCATAACAATTTTTGTATTTAGGGTAAAGAAGAGTCCACTGAAGTGAGTTATGTCTGTGCGTACTGGAGTAAGAGTGGAGTCTGGTCCACAGATGGTTGCTATCAGCAGGACTCAAACAACACACACACCATATGTAAATGTGAGCATCTGAGCAGCTTTGCAGTCCTCATGGCACGCTACCCGATGAAGGTAAGAGATACTCACACACACACACATGCACCAACCCCCATGTGTTGATCTTAGCAGGGCATTAAGTGGAGGATATGTCCTGAAAACACTGAAAAGACCCTCAAGGAAATAAGCTTACAGGGACTGTGAGGACTTTCTCAGTGAGCTTGAAAAAGTCTAATATCTAGATATATGCCTGATCATTATCCCAAATTTAAAATGAGATTATCACATAGGTTATTCCCAAATGCTACTTCTTAGCTTCCTGATCGGGTTGGATTGGACTGGATTGATTGACAGTCTCTCAAAGTCTCTATGACAACGTTGACTGATTAAGTTTTGCAGTGAGAAGAGAGATCAGTGTTTTGGTCTACTGAAAACAATTTCTGTGATTTATTTGGTGGAGTGCCTGACAGGACAGAAGACAGAAGAGCAGAAGAAAGCTTAATCGGAGAGTGATAGAGCATAGGCTAAAGGCTAAACACAAACCAAAGGTGAAAACATGGGTTAAGGTATTTGTG
Organism: Thalassoma bifasciatum; assembly: GCA_008086565.1. NCBI lineage: Eukaryota > Metazoa > Chordata > Actinopteri > Labriformes > Labridae > Thalassoma > Thalassoma bifasciatum. Next base: position 310,759 of record RPOG01000043.1, read on the forward strand.
ATAATGTTCATTCAAACCCATATGCAGGAGTGATACTGTCTATCAATAAGGTGAAGAGCCAGGTTTACGTTTGCTCTGCTTGGTAGATGAGCATAACCAGGATTCATTAATGCTAATAGCTGACTATCAAACTACTTACAAAATTTGCTTATTGTCATGTTTCTAACAACAGCACTACGTAACTGTCGATCAATACGTTAACTCGTCACGTGGTATACGGTGAAAAGATGTCTTGTACAAAGAAAAGTAGTGTTAAAGGGAGGATCTGATCTCCATTCATTTCTCAGAACAGTTTATATGAGTCCTGCGACCGAAGGTGTTGCTGCAATCCACTTCATATGGATTCTCCTCACAGTCGTTTTAAAAAAAACTCATGCTTTGATACTCCAGGAATTTCCTTTTTCATGTCATAGATTTTGTCAGCTATCATGCCAGTGAATGTTCCTCCTTTTCTCTCAGATAACAAGTTCAACAACTGCTCAATCCACACCTCCTTAATCTGTACACAATCTCAAATCCGCTGCTGTTACTTATGAAACTCTTTCTAGCTTGAAGAACTAAGTGCTAACTCTTATCTGCTGTGTAAAATCATAGACATGGGACCTGATTTATAAGCTGCAGGTCATTTCAGTCAAAGCCTAACAAGACAGCTCATCTTCATTGTTAGTCTGCATTTGAGCATCAAAGTTCAGCACATTTGCGGTGTTAAGTAACAATCTTGTTGATAGAAACAGCCTCTCTTTTTGATTCACTTTCTCTGAAGAATGTCAAGGATTTGATGCAGTTAAGAGTTTGGTTTTAGAAGTTACGGCTGCTTTAAACCTAACATTGAATACTGCTCAGTATTCTGTTTGCTAAATAAAATAAACAACCTTACACTAGTCAGCTAGTTAGATGAAAAAAAAAAACTAAACAGAACTTCGCATCTAAGGCAAATATAGCTATACATTTGGACCAAAATCTCAAAACTGTGATGAAATGTTTTGTAACCTTATGTGACTTCTCCCTCCAGCACACTTTTGGTCTTCAGCTGATGACGAAGATTGGACTGATCCTCTCCCTGCTGTGTCTCATCATCTGCATCCTCACCTTCAAGTTCTGCCGCTCCATACAAGGGACCCGAACCACCATCCACCTTCACCTCTGTATCTGCCTCTTCATGGCTGACCTCATCTTCCTGGCTGGCATTTCACAAACTAAGCCTGAGGTATGTTTGTGGTAGTAAACAGTGACTTCATTCCCAATAACTTCCAAAACCTAAATAGGAAAGCTATTTGACCTGAAGCGTTTGCAGTGAGCTTAATTAATCTAATGATCATCCTGTTTACATGCCACAAATCAGAGTGTGGTTCTGATAAAAGATACTCCTTACTTTAATGTCAGTGTAATTCTGCAACCACAAACCCTTTTCCTGACACCTTAAAGCTGAATGTTCTCTGAATGTGGTTGCAAACAGTCAAAGTAAAGCTTCTCAAGACTGTTTGCAACCACATTATAAACTACAACTCAGTGTCTAAGTTTAAATTATAAGTCACATTATTGGGGCTGATTTTTAATCTTTTTCTCTGTGGCAACAATACACATCAGTACTTGTACAACAACAACAACAAAAATAACAATAATAATCATAATAATAATTATAATAATTCCAATTATTATTAAAGCGCTTTTCAGAAACTCAGAGACACTTTGCAAGGTAAAAAGATAAAAGTGCAGGTTAAAAAAACTGATGCAAAATAATGAAATGACAGTGACAAAACAGAAGCTGACAAGCATAGAAAACAAAACAAATACAATTAAAAAGTGTCTGTAGAAAGCAAGACTGAAAGGGTTTTAATGGGATGTATAACTAACAGGGGCGGAAGTAATTAGTTATAGATACTCAGATTACTGTAATTAAGTAGTTTTTTGGGGTACTTGTACTTTTATGAGTAGATTTTCAAGTCTGTACTTTTACTTGTACTTAAGTAATCATTATGCCATGTAATCTACTTAGTTACTTTTAAAATCATAGTTGAGTACTGAGTACAATTTTCATTATATCAAGACCTTTTATCTGCATTTTTGTAGCCAGTAAGGTGATTTGATAGAACACAAGCCATTGAAAACCAGGACATATGGATTAAACAAGACAAAACAAGACAAAAAACATGTTAATGGATGTTAATGATTGATCACTACAAGATTTTGTATTAAGAATTTAACCAGTTAAAAATGTATTCATGGATACTCTATCAATAGTCATGGCAGCAACTGCACCTCATCTAATTTTGTTTTTTGTCTTCCTGAGACCTTTGCTGAATAAGGAAATAAAAACTTAAAATGAGAAAAAGAAAGACAAAAAAACAACTAATAAAAATGAGTGAAAAACACCTGTTTTCTATCTTAACAGTTATTAATGATTAATGATAGTTAGCGTTTTAACTATTGGTAAAGCAAAACACAGAATTTAAAGCCCTATCTGGAGAGGTGACAGTGACAACATCAGTTAAAAGTAACTCATAATCTGAGTAGTTTTTTTGACGAATACTCTGTACTTTTACTTGAGTATTATTCTAACACCAGTACTTTTACTTGTGATTGAGTAATATAACAATGTAACAGTACTTGTACTTGAGTACAGATTTTCCGTACTCTTTACACCACTAATAACTAAGATGTGAATATTACTATAATGACAAGTTAATAGCAGTGTGGAAGAGGTGTGTTTTTAATTTGGTTTTGAATGTGGCAGGGTCAGTGGTGTTATGTAGAAAAGTTTTAACCTGATCACTGCTTTAGCTATTTCCTCTGGTTTTTATATGTTCATATGTTTCGTTTCAGGGCGGCTGCAGGTTTGTTGCTGCCTTGCTTCATTTCTTCTTCTTGGGGGTGTTTACCTGGATGCTGCTGGAAGGGGTGCAGCTGTACCGTATGGTAGTCCTGGTGTTCAATGCCACCATCCGGCCCTTGTATTTATACCTCACTGGTTATGGAGTGCCTCTTGTTATCCTTATTATATCTTCCATCATCAGACCAGAGGGATATGGAACAGACGAGCAGTAAGTGTTACAGTGTGTGTGTCTGTGTGTGTTTATATTGAAGGATGTTTGGTATTATTACGTCAGTGAATTACAGAGACCTGCTGTTATCTCTCTGGGTGATGTAAGGAAAAAAAAACTGTATTGTAAACACGTGTGTTCTTCCCGCAAACAGCTGCTGGTTGTCTCTAAATGATGGCCTCATCTGGAGCTTCTTTGGCCCTGTGTGCTTCATCATTATCCTTAACGTCTTCTTCTTCATCGTCACTGTTTGGAAGCTCGCCCAGAAGTTCACCAGCCTTAACCCAGACCTCTCTAAGCTGCACAAAATCAGGTCAGCCTCTTTTGATTGTTTGTTTCCTCTCGTCTTCACATGCCTTTGTAATATGTGAGTAATGTGACCCTCACCTTCTCACTGTCCAAACAAACACTACACTGATACATATATTCATGGACAGGGGCTGCTTTGGGAAAAAATGCATTTGCGAAAGGAGTGTGACGTATTTATTGAGGGAAAAATGTTGAGAATGTTTTCATAGTGGTGACTCTACTTTGTTGCCCATTCGGCACAGAACTTCATTTTTCAAGATAAACATGTACATGCTTGTTATAAATCAGAGCTCTGATAAAAAACTCTATCCATGGATGCGATGATTCTTCAATTGGTGATGTTGACTTTAGTCTTTGGAACTGGTAAAGAGGACATATTGTGCTAAAACTGTGGGGCAGTTTCCCCGTTAACCTCTCTTGCTCCACTGTGTTGTCATTGGCGATCCATTCCCCATTTGATGACATCATCAAAGTAAAAACAGTTATGCCTTCAGCCACATTAGAAAGCTAAGATTATTCACGTTCCAGCCATTAAATTTTTTCACAGTTTTCTTGACCCACAAAACGTATTTGATGAAAGACTTGCTCAGATAGTGATCACAACAACTGGGACGCCCTACCTGTTTGGAGTCATTACGTCACATCTGAATATTCACTCTCTTCTGCACCAGAGAAATCCAAAGATCAAAAATTTCAAAAGTGTTGTTTCATCAAATTATTCAGAGTTATGAAATTACTCCTGTAAAGTCTGTTGTACGTCTGTCAGGTGTGCCCGTCCTCATAAACAACAGCAGCTTCGCGGTCTTATAGCATTTCCTCCTCAAAGTGAATCTGGCAAAGATGGGTGTGTTTGATTTATTATATTCATATACGCAACAGAGGAGGTACAATCCGGGACTGAGAACTACTATTTTATGATGTTTTGCAACCCTTTTCAAGAAGAGAAAAAAGTTGTATAAAAAGAGGACACTGAGCACTGACAAAGCTGGTTTTGTTTGCACAAGAGCGTGGACAGCATACAATTCTGTGCGGTGTTTGGTTACCTGAGACTAAAAACTCTCGGACTCCTACAAAGTTTTGCAGAGAGAGCTCAAATGTCACCCAGATGTAGATGACAAGGTATAAAAGTGATGTGGTGAATTTCTTATTTCTAGCATGAAGCTACTGGAAGCAATTGTTATTCAAAAATGGTTCCAAATTGAAGAGAAAAAAGTGTTTCACCAAAATTGAAACTAAAAAATTTCATCTCTCAAATGAGGTGTCACTGATGAATTTTGACCTTGTGGTTCTTCAGTTGTAAGCTTTGAAACTTTGCATGGTAAATAGGCCAGAATTAGGAGAAGTGTCAGGGTTTAAACGCGGAAAGCGTTAAATTATAATAAAAAGGTTTCTGTGATTTCTATCACTGGGAAGATTTGTAAGCAATATTTAAAGTCATGGAATTTTTTCCTTGACAGATTTTTTAAGCGGGGACTAAAAAAAGGAAACTCAAGAGTACTGTTAAAAATGTAATCCTCTGTCCCTGGGTTGTTTTTTTTAACAGTGAACTGTAAATGCTGTCATTCTCCTCTTTATCTTGATGTGAATCATAAGGCAAGTTATTCATGGGAATAAGAGGGATACACCACCAAACAGGGCAATTGCTTTCAAAATAGTTCCTTTTAAAAGGTTTGAGAAAAGGATGTTTGTCCTTAAAGCTAATCTTCTTTACAAATCAATTTCCTCTGGCTAATCACCGTCAATAGACAATTATAGTTCCATAAAGCATTTCTGTTTTTAGCTGATGTGCCAAGGATCTGCTCTTCAGGGGTTTTCCAGACACTGAACTGTAACTGAGTCATCGTTCTGTTTGGGCGCTTTTCTAATCTCTCTTTTCATTCTCTATCTGTTGCCCTTTCTCTTACACCCCCACCCCCATCCTCCCTCTTCCTCTGCAGAGCTTTCACAGTGACAGCAATTGCACAGATGTGTATACTGGGTCTGATGTGGGTGTTTGGTGCCTTCCTGTTTGAAGAGGGCCCCACAGTGGTGGCGTATATCTTCACTGTCCTGAACAGCCTGCAGGGAGCACTGGTCTTCATCATGCATTGTTTGCTGTCCAAACAGGTAGGACACAGCAGCAGAGTGTGTGTCTGGGTCCCTGTGTGAGGCTTAATGACAATTTAACTCAACAGACTCAGACAGAGAACGTGAAACAACAAACTCAGGAGAATGCAGAGAAGACAAGTAATTTTGATATTTTGCCGCCCTCTGCAGGTGAGGGATGAGTATGCCCACTTCCTGTCCTGTATCTGCACACCACAGAAGAGATACTCAGACTTCAGCAGTTTGAATCCCTCCAGTAGCCAATCACAAGTAAGGACAACTCCGTGGACTACTCACTGTAGAGAAGGATGTTATTTACTTTTCTCAACTCAAGTTATACTTTTTATTTCCAGTCGTGCAAATACATTGTGAACTCTCTTGAGTTACACTGACTTTTTCTGTGTTCTCTTGTCTTTTAGGCATCTCGGAGTGGAAATAACACAGGAGAATCACAAATATGAAGAAAATGATCCACATCAAAGACGGACGATCACACCTTTAACCTACCTTGGTTGGTTTGGTTGCCCCATTTTTAAAAGATAAGACAGCTTTAAATAAAAGGAATCAGTCAGTAATTCTCACCAAGATGTAATTGAAAATCATGTTTTTAATTTATTCTTCATATTACAAGCTTGATGCAACAAACTTGTGGGACCAAAGTTTTTTTTAACAAATGAAAGATATTAAATGAAAAAGCCTCCGTAAGAGGCATAATTGTTTACCAAAATGTGAAGTTGATCCTTAGATATTGGTTCTGTATGATATATATATATATATATATAACCAAAGTAATAGATAATGTTATAAAATTCTCAACGGATTTGTTTTGACTGATTTTCTTTTTATTTAAAGTGAAGAAATACTGAAAATGTGCTTTGTTAATGGGAGCAAACAAGAAGCTGACAACTTCAAACATGACCTCTTTAAGTGGGATTGAAATGTTTCTGTGACATTTTGGGTAATCCAAATTTATCACAATCATAGTATAAGCTGTATCCCAGTGGTTTAAAGTGATACTTTTATTGAGTATTTATTTTGAAGTAGAGACTTAACTGTTCACGTTACGTGGGCTGAAAGAAATTATAATGATGCTCTGGAAGTTAGAGCAAAGAGTTTGTTCTGTAGTTTATAAAAAGATGATAGTGGGTGTGTTCCTATGGGAACACCTTGTGTAGTTTTTTTGATTTAACTTGCTGTATCTACACATACAGCTTGATAACAGGTGATGCAAATAATCCTCAAAGTGCCGTGATGTTACTGGACTTCTGCAAGAAGTCTGTTGCTTCTTCTTGTTGAACAAAATAAGTGACTTTTCTAATCACTTGTGGCTGTTTTTTTTTATCAGACTGCAGTTGAGCTGTGACTCCCTGGCTGGTGCTTTTCAAGTTTTATTTTTTTTAAGATGTTATCAGACAAGAAAACAGATCCAGCCTAAAATAGATGCTCTGGCTCTGTACAAACACAGACCCACCCTCTCGATAAGCCTGCAGCTTCCTGCATTGAGACTGTGTTTATGGAATAAAAATCTGTTTTGTTTTCATGTTTTCTTTTATTAAAGCCTTCAGCCTCAGACTCCACCATTGTCGAGGACATTACAGTATTGAATGTCTAAAAACCACAACTGTTATGAGGTCAAATGGGAGTGTTACAAACCTTTAGTTATTTTTTATTGCACTTTTACTTTGTTAGATGAAAATACAGCGCATCCACACATGAGATAATCAAAAAGATTTAAGAAAAGACACTCTTATGCTGAAAAATTAACTTGTAATGAAGCTACTTAATATAGGATTTGTAGGATATTTTGTTTAAAATGTTCATGAAAAAAAAAATTGTTATTATTTCCCTTTGATTAGTAAATTCTAACATGATCGGCCTCCTTTAGGCCCTTTGTGTGATAGTTTATCCTTTTCAGCTGTCGACTGACTGCACTTTTTGATAACCACGAATACAAGTTTCTCTTGTGTAGAAAACTTTTTTTTTTCATATGATATAAGAAAAGAAGCTACTTGCATTATGCACCATTTTGTGAATGTAAATTTTTTTTGTTAAATGTATGATATTATTTTATAGATTCAGTTAAATGAAGTTATTTTTTTACTTTATGTTATGCTGTTGGGTACTGTTTTCATTGAAGAATATGCACCAAGACTTTAATAAAGCTTCTCCTGACAAACCTGTTCACTGCCTGATTTTTAAATTTTTAGACCATGGATAGGTGATGGATGATAGATGATGAATGGATGGATGAAGGGATTGAAAGATAGAAAAGTAGGTAGGGAGACAGATCAAGAGGAACACAGCGTAAGTATGTCACAATCAAGTATGATTTTCAAGTTCCCTTGTACCAGGATATATCTGATATCATGAATCACACCAGCCCACCTTTAAAATCACTGCCAAAAAATTTCCATTCCAAGTTGTGAAATTGCCAAAAAATTGTGAGGACTTTTCAATTACTGTTGCCCAGGGACATTAAAAAATAGTGATGGAGCATGATTGATAGTTTCTATGACCTCTTTACAACAACGGCACAGAAATTGTAAACCTTATGAATCATGACTTCAAGTAGAAGACAAAGATTTTTTTTAAAAAGAAGAAAAAAAGACTTGAATACTTCATGTGACTGTTATCTCAGATTTTAAATGTAACTTCTATCTTATTTTAATTTTAACCTCAGATTTCTTTGACCTCAGATTTCTGACTTAAATCTTAGAATTACTTAAACTCAGAAATCTGACTTTAACTCATTATTCTGAATTCACACTCAGAAAAACAACTTTTAAATCAGTGTTACAACTTTCCTCGGAATTAAGGTCACAAAAATATTAGACCTATATTTTTTTCCCTAGTTTTCTCTATTCCTCTTCCATAGAATCGGGATCAAAGTCAGGCATTGAAAAAAGGAAATCTTGAAAATTAGCCTACGTGTCGATATGAAAATGGAAAAACAACAAAGTCAATATTTAAGATTGAATAATAAAGAAAGTATCTGCCTTCATCTTTGTACCTGACTCTGTTTCACTTGTAGTTCCACAGAACAGCCCACCCCATGTTTCTACTTTTCTTTTCGTTGTGTGTACTTCACCTTATCTCCCTTTCCCTCGAACTTCTCTGCAACATTCTGAATGTTGCTCATTAAATGAACCCTAGCAGCCATCATCTGAATAATCAGACAGCAGGTGACATGAAGCCCCCGAGGCGTCATGACTCACTCTCCACCTCCAGCAGGAGCAGAGCTGAGCTGCTGTGACGCAGCTTCTTATGAGTTCAAACCTGCTCTCACTCACTGCTGGCTCTTCATCACTTCAACTCTGACAGCTGCTGTGGCTCGACCAAAAGTCTCCTGGCAAAAATAGTATTTATGCTGAAATTCTTCCATTTTTTCTTCTGTTAAGCAGTGAAAAGAAAAAAAAAAGGTAAGTCTCTTCTCAACAAGCCACACTGTGACTGACTGATTTCTGTGCATGGTTTCACTGTTTGTATCCCTACAGATAAGACCATGAATGTAATGAGTGGGGTCATTGTGCTCCTCATGGTGCTCGGGGCTGCCCAGCGGCTCTCCCTCCCCTGGCTCTCCAGCCTGTTGGCAGGTTTGGGGCTCTGCTTGGTTCAGAGGAGCTCATGGAGGTTCATACATGTTGCTGTATGCACCATCAGAAGAGACCTGAAGTAAGTTATTCATTTAACTGTGTATCAAAAACACTCCTTGGTGCATTTCTCTTGCTTATTCATCCTTTTACAATTCTACATGACTTATCTTTCTCTCCTGCTCCATTTTATCTGAAAGGTGTCTATATGTTATCCTGAGAGTCAAGATTTCCATGTACCGTAATCTACGTAATAGAAGCACCATCCCTGCTCTGTTTGCCCAAATGGTGTCAAAGCACCCAAATAAAACTGCTTTGATCTATGAGCCAACAGGAGAGGTGAGCATCCATCAGCAGTTGCAGTGAAGCACAGCTTAACCAGTCAGATTAAAAAAAGAAAACAGGGACACTAACCTAGGGTTTCTGTCATGCAGGTGTGGACTTTCAGGGAGCTTCAGCAGCAGTGCCATGCAGTGGCTCACTGGGCGCTGGCACAGGGGTGGGCAGAGGGGGATGTAGTGGCCTTGTTCATGGAGAGTCAGCCTATAGTGGTGGCTCTATGGTTGGGTTTGGCTATGGTTGGTGTCGAGGCTGCATTCATTAACCACAACCTTCGACAGCATTCGCTCCTGCACTGTGTCAGTGTGTCAGGAGCTCGTGCCATGGTGTTTGGGACTGAGCTGAGAGGAGGTAGGAGCATATGTTTAAAATTATAGATTATAGCAGGGATTACATAGAGAGCTGTAATGGTATGTTTCTTACACAGATTCTCTTATTCTACATAAACTGACAAATTTGTTTTGTTTTTTCTTTTTGTAGACTGTACAGTTTGTTTGTAAATCTGTTAAAACACTTAACACCTATTCAGTGTGCAATATATGTTGAAAACCGATCCTGCAACAATCACCACAATGTAAATATTACTTTACTTTAGGTACTTATTGCTTTTGGTACTTACTGCTTATGTTGCACCTATTGTTTATACTGCACTGCAAAAACTGAAATCTAGGTGAGGGGTTTTGTCTTATTTTTTGTAAAATGTCTTTCTACCCTTGTTATGAGACATATTTACCAAACCAGCCCAGAAAAATGTCTTGTTTCAAGTTAAAGACAAAAACAGTGTCTTAATAGCTTGTAATGAGTGAAAAAAAAATCTGCCAATTGGGTAAGAAAAAAGTTTCAAGGGATTGTTCTAATTTTGAGAAACCTGACGAGCAACTTTGTCTTACCTCACTGGTGGATTTTTTTGTACTTATTACAAGCAATTCAGACATTTTTGTCTTTAAATGTCTTAAATAAGACATTCCTGGACTTTTCAATTGGATGTGGTTCATATCAAGACTAAAAAGAGAACTCTGACCAATAATAAGAAATGAACATTTGCTATTTGATTTCATTTATTTTGCCATGTATTGCTTACTTTATTTTCTTCATCCCATTTATTTTCTTACTGCTGTATCATTTGAAGAGCTATGCTAACAACTAGTTTCGCCGGGGATTAATGAGGTATTTCTGATTCTGATTTTGTTTGCAGCTGTGTTAGAGGTCAAAGACTCCCTGAAAACCAACATGCTGTTGTTCTTCAGTGGTGAGCTGAATGATAGAGACAGTTTCTGCAGCCTCCAGATTCAGAGCCTGGACACTCTGCTGGATCACTCACCCAAACACAAACCAAACCACACTCTCAGAAAAGAATTCAACGGTGAGTCTCTGCAGAGTGTTTGTGCCCTGACATACCACGCTGTTAATGAATTATACAATGTTACAAATATCAGCGTTTGGATTGCAACACCTTACTCCTGCTCAGCAAGTCGTTGCCTGTCAGAGTAAACCTTTCAATGCAAGATTTCCCTTTCTTTGCTCTCCTTATATGATGACTTATTGACTTATATGACTTATTAAACTTATGCACATAACCACATGCACCACCATCAAACCTATCATTAATGCACTTTCTAAGTCATATTATGCTGCATGAAATATGGTAGATAATTGTGTGGAGTGTTTTGATTTTTGTTCATTACATTACCCACAGTTGAGTTAATTCAACGCTGTGATATTAAATTTTTAGGTGATTTATTTCTGCATTACTTTCTCTAATTGCTTTATTTGAGTGAATTGTTTTGGTCTTTGTTATCACACTGCATTCCTTACTTCAGTTCTCTTCAAGTCTTTGCCTGCACAGGTTGTCAGCCACACAGAGGATGTGTAAGCAGAGACAGAAACATGTTAAAGGAATGATGGGGAGTTGGGTTGCATACCATACATGTTAAACATCTGTTATTCAATATGCCTGCAAAAATGCTTGTCCAAATCTGTTCCTAATGCCTCAGTTTTGTTTTTCTGTCATCACCACTCTCACTCTTTGCAGACAGACTTTTCTACATCTACACTTCTGGAACAACAGGGATGCCAAAGGCAGCGATAGTGGTGCACAGCCGGTGAGTGCGACTGTGATCTCATTTCAAGGGATTATATACTGAAGTGTGTCTAGTCTGTCACTATTACAGTCCAAGAGCAGAAAAAACTCAGGTCCATCCACAAAGACTGATTAGAAACAACATCAGAGGAATCAAAAATGGGCTAAAGGATTCACTGAAATAATCAAATTACAGTTATTTTTTGTAACTGCAACTGCAATTTATTTTGCATTCATTTTTAGGTCCCCCATCTTATGCATTGTTGATACCAACTGCTATATTGAAGGGAACTAAATTATTATTCTTGTTTTAATTTAGAAGAACACATACATAAGGGAGAAAAACTAGATTATTATTAAACAAAACAAACCGAAAAAAAGATCCACAAAAGACACTCTGCTCGCATAAATAGGTACATCCTAAAAAAATTAGAATACAATGAAAAAGTTAAATATTTTTGGTCACTCATTTCAGAAAGTGAAGTCCAGATATTATATAGACTCCTTATACAAAGAGTGAATTCCTACAAGTCTTTATTTCTTGATGATTATGGTTTCAAGATAATGACAATCCAAAGTTAGGTGTCCCAAAAAATTAGAATATCACACAAGATCAATAGAAAATGACATTTTAAACCAGAAATGTTAAGCCTCTGAAAAGTTTTTCCAATACATGACCCCTTTTCACCCATTTTTGCTGCTCTTTGACCATCATTGCAACCTTAAATTTATTTCTATTGCTACTTCTTACCATTTTTGCCACTATTTAACCTCTGATATCGTTGCTCTTACAAAGGTAGTTTTCATGAATTTGGTTCTTTTGTTGAACAGGGTTGAGAAACACTGGCATAGAGCATAAAACAATACTGAGAATTTTTTTTTCTTATATATATATATATATATTATTATAGGTTAAAGACATTCTGCACTGTATGTGATTAGATTATTGCAGCAGGCCATTTTGCAATTTAATGTAGTTTTTTATTAATTGCACAACCCTAATCAGAAAGCAGTAACAGGGGCCCTATTAAGAATAAAGATTTCTGATGCTTTGCAATGACGTGACATCACGTTTGTTTTCAGATATTATCGCATCGCTTCCTTTGGTTTCCACTCATTTGGTTTGCAGAACGATGACATCATCTACAACTGCCTGCCGCTGTATCACTCTGCAGGTAAGCCCTCCACAATTTACCCATCTACATAACTACATTTTTTCAAATAACGCATTTTAGTATTTTCAAAGACAACATTGGATCACATACTTTTGTTATTCAAAGCTTTATTGTCAAGATTTAGTCACATAACCTGATGGTGATGCCAAGAATGTGTCATGACCTCACCTCCTCATAAACTCCTGGGAGGAACGTATGTTTTGTGTTGATTTTGGCACCCCAGCAAAACTGTTATTCCTTTATTTTTTGTTATTCTTGTCTGGTGTTTTCTGTCAAATTGTAATCCTGCTGCCTGTGAAGAGTCAATTGTATCACTCACTGTTAGTCTTCATTGTGGAGAATGTTAAAAAAAAAAAAAGCTTTTCATAGCTTGCTGTCAATGTATTTGCTTGACAGCAACCACATGGCAGCAGTTTTGTGTATAGAAATGGGGCAGGAAAGTCTGTCTTTATACTGATTATCTCTTCTACACTCATGTAGCTTATTACGGCGCCTCAAATTTTACACCAGTTTTTTCATTAGGGTTAAAAAAGTCCCAAACCTGAGTCTTGAATTGAGATGAAAAAGATATCCATTTCTTGAGAAAACAACTTAAATGATCATGTGATTACAGGAAAACTAGCTTTGATATCTCAAGCCATCAAAGTAAATGAGCTGTGACTCCAGAAAACAACATAAATTACTTTCTATCATGGGAAAACAGATTACATAAAATCTGAGGACGTGTGCGTGCTTTGAACTTCTGTACAAAGTCTGAAATGCGCCACATAAAATGAACCATTATGCTATGAAAAAGATTGTGATATATTCCAAGGAAAACAGAAGACTGATTGATTTTTATGATTTTATCTTCTAATTTTTGAATGTTTGCAGGAACCATCATGGGTGTAGGTCAGTGTTTACTCTTTGGTGTGACTGTTGTGGTCAGAAGGAAGTTCTCTGCCAGTCGCTTCTGGGATGATTGTGTCAAACACAACTGCACAGTGAGTACACAAGGGCCCATCTCTCTTCTGTGTGTTTTCATTTTTTCTCTCATTCTGAGCCTCTTTTCCAAGCCTTTTGGTCCATATGTTTCTGCAGGTGATTCTATACATAGGTGAGATCTGTCGTTACTTGTTGGCCCAACCTGCGCGTCCATCTGAAGCTCATCACAGAGTGCGGGTTGCTGTCGGTAACGGCCTCCGTCCTTCTGTGTGGAAGGAGTTTGTCCAGAGATTCAGAATAAGTCGAGTTGGTGAATTTTATGGCGCCACAGAGTGTAACTGCAGTCTGATAAACATAGACGGACAGGTGTGTGTTGTTTTTATACGCTTCAGATTTTTTCGAAACTGGATCCTGTCTCATGTTGATTTCTCCCATGTCCATCCAGGTGGGGGCGTGTGGCTTCAACAGTCGCATCCTGCCCAGTTTTTATCCCATCAGATTGGTGAGGGTGCAGGAGGAGAACGGAGAACTGCTCAGAGATCATAAAGGACTCTGTGTGCCTTGTCTGCCTGGTGAGAACATGCACACGCACACGCACACACACACACACACACACACACACACACACACACACACACACACACACACACACACACACACAATATCACATTCACAAAAAATTGCACTTAGAATGGGTGTCTCATGCCATGATCATAAGATACAATATGGAAACAAGCGATACAATATGATACAAAATGATATGCTATGATATGATAGGACACAAAACAAAGTTATATCAAACTTAGCCATGCTATGTGGCATGATACAATACCAGGGGAGACAGTAAGAAGCAATATGGTATGACATGAAAGCATGTGAGACAATATGGAGTGAAACTAATCAGTAAAATCTAAAACTATGTGATATGATACACAACGATTCAATGTAAAGCCAAACCATACAAAGCCATACTTTATGGCATGACATACTACAAAGCAGTATGATAAGAATATGATATCATGCATTACATACAATATGATACAACACAATGCATTTTGATGATGATATAAGAAGCTGTTGGATATAATTTAGCACTAAAGTGTTATATGCTAAAATGGTATGCTTTCTACATGCATTTTTAAGTACATTTGTTTTGTTTTTTTTATACTTGTCCACTTCGCACTTTCTATCTCTTTTCATTATTGTGTGTATTGTACTGTTGTTTTTAACCTGCAAGATGATACAAGATACAATATGGATACCATGTGAAAAGATACCACACAATATGGAAAATATTAATACAACAGTAGAAGATATAGTGTGATGTGACTTCATGGGATACGATAGTATGCAAAACAATAAACGCCATGATAACAAGAATATCAAGATAGTTTTATGGACCACAGAAATTTTGTGTTTCAAATCAAGGCAAGGCAAGTTCACTTGAATAGCAAGTCTGAGCAGCAAGGCACATCAATGAAAACAATCACTACATGCAAATAACCACTGAAAAGGTCAGCAGAACACATTAAAAGAATACAATTGGATCCAAGCAAAATTAAGTGAAAAATAAATTCATCATGAATAAAATGGCAAATAGAAGGTTAAAATAACTACCACCATTTCTCTTGCAAAAGAGCTGGAAAAACTTATATCTTTTTTGTCTCACTTTTGGTTTTGTAGGTGACAGGCATTTGTTAGCTCTTTTTGTCTCGTATTGGTGTCTTCATCTGTTCTACCACTGATTACTTTTTATTCTGGCCAATTTACTTCTGTTCATGTAACTTTAATTCATTCATTTAATTCATACATCAGCACTACTATGGGTTGAGAAACTGGAAGTAGCTTGTGAATAATGAATCTCACTTTTTTTTCTGTGATGCAGGTGAACCAGGTATGTTGGTGGGACGGCTAAACTACAGTGATCCACTCAGGAGATTTGACGGCTACATAGATCAGGAGTCTACCAATAAGAAAATAGCTCATAATGTCTTCAAGATGGGAGACTTGGCTTATGTCTCAGGTGTGTTTCAGTCCTTCAAATAAAACTACAGTCACAATAATGATGACGAACTGTCTGGTTGAAGTCAATCGTCAGTGTTATTATGCAGATACAGCGCAGCCCGTTACAGCATTAATGACTGTGAATCACTGTCTGCTCTGGTGAAATGGGAACCAGTCTATGAGGGGCTATCAGTCCCATTTGTTCTCAGCCATAAGGTTAATTTCAGTTTCACTTATGGAAAGGCTAGGACAGAGTGTTATCGTGAGGAATCTTAAATTACTATTATCCACTATCATTCTTGTTAAAGTATTTCACAACTTTCCACAGTACTTTTCTGACTGACTCAGTATTATGGTGTATCAGAGTAAAAAAAAGGGATGATGAGTCATCCCACAGCTTTTTTTTGTGTCTCATTCATCATCTGCTCCCTGATTCCCTCCAGGGATGATGATGATGATGAAATAAAAGAAGTAATTAATTCCCCCCTCCTGTCTATTTCTGTCCATCTATCTGTCGGTCTGTCTCAGGTGATATGCTGGTAATGGATGAATACGGCTACATGTATTTCAAAGACCGCAGTGGTGACACATTTCGCTGGCGAGGGGAGAATGTTTCCACGGCAGAGGTAGAGGGAGTCCTCAGCGGCCTGCTGGGACATGCTGACGTTGCTGTTTATGGAGTAACTGTGCCAGGTAAAGACAAAAAAAGAAAGAATAAAAAAACTGACATGTATAGAAGTCAATTCCTGTGAGTTAGAAATTAAAAAAAGGAAAAACTGAAGTCATAAAACAGTGTGAACTTAATGTAAATATGATTTAATTTTTTTGTTTGATTTCTTTTTATTTTCTTTGGTAATTGCATAAATAATCTTTTTTTATTGCTTTGTGAAACATTTTTACTCCCATTCATCCATTTTAACACTGAATAATTCATAGTTTATGAGCTTTTATCACCCTCAAATGTTTGTCTATAACATTTTTAAAAATATAAACATGTTTGGAAAAAAAATGAAAACATTTTTTTCAGGCCCTAAGAACAATGAACAGATCCTGACACAGGCCAATATGAATTTCAACCACATGAACCATTGATTTCAGGAGTAAATAACTTTTAAATAAGTGTCGACTGTAGTGACCACTATGCATCACAGGGTTAAGTTGAAATTTTGAGATAGGGAGTCAAATCAATAAGAAAATTCTTACCCTTTATCTTGAAACTTTACTTTTTTCCTCGGGATTTTAGCTTTGTGACCTCAAAATTATGACTCAAACATCTCAAATTTTGGCTTTTGTATTTCATTTCAACTTTTATCTCAGAATTTCAACTTTTTCATTTCAAAACCTTGACTTAATATGGACCAAACAAAAATCTCAACAAAGCTAAATTTTCATCTTTGTTTTTTTAGCTGGTGGCAATAGACTTCTATACATGTGAGTGGAAGAAGCCCAGTTAAAAGATCAATGTAAAGTTACATTTTACTTCCCTTGTCCTTGTGTACCCAGGTGTGGAGGGTAAAGCTGGAATGGCAGCAGTAGCTCACACAGGAGGACAGTTTGAGCTCAACGCTTTCTTGTTGGCTGTACAGGAAGCCTTGCCATCCTACGCCTGCCCCATCTTCCTACGACTGATGCCATCTGTTGACACTACAGGTGAGACTCATGAAAGGACATGAAAAGAAACCCACGCATCCAAAGAGCAGGCATTTACTTTAGTTTTTACTTTTCCTTGACAGGTACCTTCAAAATCCGAAAGACTCGACTGCAGAGGGAAGGATACAAGCCACAAGAGTCAAGTGAAAAGATTTATTTTCTGAACAGTCGTGCCAGTCGATATGAAGCTGTGACTGATGAGCTGTACAATGATATCATGGAGGGAAGAGTGTGTCTTTGAGACAGGGTGAAGCTATGGTGGAGACTAAAGTCTGTTTAGTACATGTATGGAGTCAGACATTAGAATCAGAGAGAAATCAACATGTTGTCTCTCCAGATCTTCAGGGACACACACTGGACATTTTCATTAATATGGAGGTGTACATATGATTATGATTATTTTTTTTAAATAAACATTTTTTTAAATATTTACTAGTGTGCTGTATTGTTATTTTGAAGCCAGTAAATTCTCAACAAATTATTTAACCCTCCTGTAGTCTTCGGGTCAGTTTGACCTAATTTCACAAGTTATTTCGTCTTAAATTTGGTTTTCTTTAATAGAATTGCTTGAAAATGACATGAATGGTTGCATGCAAAATCCTTCCACTTTGACATACACTTGTCTGAGAAAACATTAACACATGTACTTCCAACAACAACCTCAGTGAAAAAAAATTAAAATGTCTGCTCTTTTCTACCAAAAAAAGAGGTATACTTTTATGTAAATAAGGTCTATCATACCAGATATTACGGAAGTAATTCTTAAAATTGTTTGAATTTGTTGGAAACATCTTCACCAAAAAGGAGAAACAAATTTAGATACAATTTAACAGCTTGTACTTTGGGTACTGTAGGTACTTGAGGCGCTCAGAGCAGATGGTGCAGGGTTAATCTGAAGCCAATACAAGGGTTAGAAATGAAAAAGAAAATACACTAAAGGTGCATATACTCCGTTTTATTTGAACAGTAGATATCTATTTTCATTACATTCACTGAAAAACAAAACCAATATTACCCCCTTCAAAAAATGGCTTTGTATTTCTTTAATGGAAGCAGCTTTAATCAAACATTTTTTTTGTCTTTTGCAAACTGCTAACATGCAATGCAAACATATTATTTCTTACTGTCTTGGATTAGTGTTTTAGTGAACAGAGTCGATCAGACTGACAGATGGGAAACATCTTTTATTCTTTTACACAGACTTAAGAATCAGCTTTGTTTGATTTAGACTCTGTGATTGTTCGTAATCCATGCGTAGAGGCACATAGCCACATCTGAGCGAAATATCGATCATTTTATAAACTCAAAGCTGCAGCTATTTTGCAGCGATGTGATGCACAACGTGGGAACTTTTCGCTAAAGCTTCAATACACCAGGTGAGTTTTACCCGAGGCCTTGGCAGTGCAAATGTGTTTAATATCAGTCAAGTATCGTAAACACACCAGCTTTTCTTTTATGTGACTGCAGTGTAAGACAGGAAGTGGCAGAATGCTAACATTAGCACTATAAATGTGATTTGTTGATTCTCTGTCTCTGTGGTGTAGTTTAAAGGCTTGGATCCAATTTTAAAGCTAATAGAAAGAAGTTGCATTTAACCTAAGCATTGGTGTTAATTAACTGAGGATTCTTCATTTCCTGATAACTTCTTGATGAATTTAAGAACCTTATTCAGTGAGACATGGTATGTAGCACTGAACCTAGGCTTGTTGCTCTGATTTTTCACTGAAGGTTTGTTTGCTTTCATCTCTTCCTGCCCTGTAGATTTTATTTTCACCTGCTTGCCCTTCTTGGTGCTCCTCTTTGGTTTGGTTTTCGTCTCCTCTCTCACAGGACAAATTGCTGTGTTTTCATCTTCAGCCTGACATCCACATTCTGGCATGGTGTTGTCGCTGCACAATGTTGATGTGCTGTTATCCCCCTCCTCAGATGAAAATTCACTTTTTATGATCTGATCCTCCTCAGTGTCTTCCACAGAAACAAAATCAGAGCCTAAGGTTACATCCACTTCCTGCGGCATGACACCAAAACCCCCAAACAGTGACAAAGTTTCAAAGTATGGATACACCTTTTCAGTGAAGCGATGTCTAAATGTGAACAGATGTGTGTTGGTATCAGTATCTTTGAAATCCAAAGTTCCCTCGTCCCAGTCCAGTTTCACGCGGATGGCTTTCGGTTTAGGAAGTGTGTCGTACAGATCCAGGTCCTGAGGGGGAGTGGTCATGGCATGGTAATGTCTGTCTCGCAGGCTGATACACCAAAGTCCATCCTCAGGACAGATCTCGAACTCTGTCCTCCTTGACATTGGCTGAGCTGCTACTCCCACGGTCCAATTACTGATGTCACCAACCTGATGAAATCGATAGAGACAGAGGGACGACTGACTGGGTGAATGGAAGGGTAGAATTGTTTCTTTCGTTTCCATTCAGGAAGTCATGTTTCTCAATTGTGTGTTAACTAAAGCTCAACTGAGTGTTTCTTTGGTATAAAACAAATAGACCTGTTCAGGCTTGAGGTCATCACAAAGATAGCTCCATGCATTCAGACGAGTTAGTGCTCTTTGAGCATTAAATAAAAACTGTAAGCAGCATAGAAATGTTTGTCACTTGTCAGAAACAATACTATACATGGAGTCAATGTCTATTCAGTTCTGGTTGTTGCAGATCTACCAGGGTTTTGGAGTTAAATGTGACTGTGCAAACTGGCAACTTCAGCTGAAAGTGTGACTGATGATCAGCTGACAGTCACCAGTTAACAGTGTCACACTTTACACTGAAACACCAGAGATGTCTACAGCTGAGTTACTGAATGAGTTTTCTTTAGCTGCAGCTGATCAGGTTCGACCACACATAAGTTACATTTACGGTTGATATTATAAATCCTGTTTTTACTTTGTGCATTTTATGGAAAAAAAAAAGGTTTCTGGGTGGGATTTTGATCAGAATTAGCACCCTTTATGCTTGTCTTTGGTTTTTGGGAGTTTCTGGTTCATACAATTAACATTCAATCAATACAAGGTGTATTATAATCTGGTAAGTGTCTACTTTCCGATGTCTTCCACTCACCCACAGCTCACAAAACTGGAAGTCGTTTACCATCCATCAAAGTGATGATTCCTGGTCAAAAATTGCTTTGTTTGGGGATTAATCCCCTCATGTTGCTTGGCCGACCATTGTACTCTGCAGCACTTTTGTTGTGCAGCCGACACTGTTTTCAAACACTGAATGGGTCCATACCAACAAACAAACAAATCTTCTAAATTTTGTTTTAAAATTTATTATAGCTGAATGATTGTTCTGTGTATTTTCCTCTCCATTTTTCCTTGTCACAGAGTTGCCTGAATATGATTGTTAAGGTAATTAAATTCACCTAATTGGTTGAACGATCAGGCATTATATCAAAAAGACAGGGAGCTTCCTGCAATCAGTCAGCTAAAGCTATTATACAATCCTACTGATATATTTTGACTGTGTTTATGACATAGAAACAAAAATATACATCAGAAACCAAAAACCTCCAAGCCTCTTATATCACCACTAAATCAGCTGTCAATCAGGCTGTAGTCTTATGTCCATGATGCAAAAATGAACAAATAGTTAGAGAAGCAATCAAACTCTAGAGTTACATTAAATGTAAGACAGTTTGTCATTACATTTCCACCCAATCAAAAACCTGTACCTCAACTTTCCAGCTGTGCACTCCTGAGTCAAAGCCCTCTCTTGCCAGGATGCAGGAATACGGATGAAAACGCTTCGTTTGATCTGGTACAGTCACATCCAGAGTCAGGTCTAGCCCTGATGAAGGTCCAGGACTGATGCGAACACTGTTTAACCCTGGAGAAACCCTCAAAGACCAGCCAGCTGTCCTGGGGTCAAAGGTCACCGGGGCTGAAAGATTCAAATTGAGAGAGTCAGAAGGGGTGTTGGAACGAGGATGGGTGGACAGGAAAAGTGTGTATGACAGAAGAGACTGACTGTAAGGAGTGACGTGTTTCATCTTCTCCCACACGACGTACTGGAGGTTACCCAAGTGTTGACTCACGTCTATTAGAGGTCTGTAGATCTGCTGTGGCTCCCTGTTATTTCAGAAAACATACATGGGTCACTGGAGGTTGTGGGGAGTTTTGTTTCAAAAAACAAAAAGAAAGTTACCCACCTGTTCATTGCATCATTGTAGCGCTGTAGATAAGAAACAGTGGTTAAAGAAAAGACATGTAATTATTACTCAGTAACATTTCAAGAAGTTACCTCCAAAAATTTTGCCCCATCTCCATCTGCATCCAGCTCCTCCTCAATCAACTGGATTTTCTCCTCTAGAGATTTTATCGCCTGGCTTATTCTCTCCATCTGTTTGTATGCCTCACACTTCTTCTCCTCCTCAATCTCCCTGAGGAGGAGAAGCCTTTCTGCTTCCTCCTCTCTCAAAAACTGGTGGAGACTCTCAAACTCTTTTTTTATCCGCGCCTCAGTGAAATTTGCCTCAGTCTGAAAGGGGAAAAAAAAAGGAAAATGTGAGGACAGATGGCTTATAAATGACTTTAAGTTTGGTTTAAGTCTTTTTTCCACCTTGTTATGACTGAATGCCTTTTCCCAGGTCTGAGTGGATTTTTCCAAGTGAATCATCTTTGTCTTCAGTCCATTTAATGAGGCCCTTAGCTCCTCCTAGTGGACAAAAAGAAAACACCCAACAGCTTAGTGAGCAGTCACTGTAAAAGACATTACCTCATTTGAATCTGTGAAAAATGAGAACTTGCTTTTTACACTTCACATGAAGGCATTTTTATCTGATATTTGATCATCTTGCCTCACTTCAGACTCAGCTGTAGTGCTTTATTTTATCATCAAACTTTCAAAGAAAGGGCTTCTGTTGTAAAAAAAAAAAAAAGTCTTGAGTTGCTGTTCGGATCAACACTTTCTTTTGACAGCTTGACTTGAAGAGTTATTTAATGTGTATTAACATATTTTCAGGCTGTCAAGAGCCAATTTACGACCATGAACCTGTACTGTTACTCCATAACATGGTTCTGTGTTGCAGGAGACAGTGTAAATAATTGCCATGGAGCCAGTCAGCACCTTTGGACCTGTTGCAAACACTGCGACTAAAGCTGAAAGGTGTTATTGTCATGTGTGATCCTGGAGTTAACACACCTCTTAAATTGGATTCATCAGGTAGTGCTGACATTATTTCATGAGTGTTAAACCTAACAGCACGTTAAATTATTCCGGAAGTTGTGGTGACTGTATATGTGCAGGTGAAGGTAATTTTTTTATTGTGTTTTTTCCTGTTGTAAACATGTATTTGTGATCTGATGAAAACATAACAGCAAGCTTAGTTTTCATCTTTTTGCCTGTTTAAAAGTCTCTCTAAATTCAGCCTATATAAACTAATCTCGGATTAACACAAGGCAGCATCTGTTTGGGCAGGAAGATGAATATTTACAGGGGATAAAAAAAAGGCCTGGCTGCTTGCTTGTTCAAATATCCTCCTGCTGAGGTCGCAGAATGCTTGGTAATGAAAAAACTGACAAGAGATGCTGCTGTAGTCCTTGGAAAAAAACAGGTTTCAGAGAGCGAGTCTGAGTTTTTGAGAGCTCTGCTGTTATTTGATGTCTTTGTGCTTTTGTTTGGTTTGGCTTTGTGGCAGCAGGCAGCTCAAACTAGGAAACCAGCATTCAAGCACACTTGTTGGCAATCACGGGCCCTGCTGAAGAGTCCTTGAGGAAAACAATGAATTCCTGCCAGCTGCTCTGTTTCCAGAGACGGTCCTTCAGCTCGATGCTGAATTGCCTCTGAGGCAGAATAAGAGGGACGATTTCCGGTCGTTTACTTAAGTGGTTCCCTCAAAGCTGTGGCAAGATTGTACTGGAACTCAACAATAAAGAAGGAAGAATCAAAGGCAAATTTGTTTACACCAAAACATGGACATATGATCTGACTTTCTAATGGTTCTGTTTTTCTCAAATATTACTGTTTATTTTTGGGCAATGTGGCTGAAAAATGAAAAAAAAAAAATTTTCATCGGCATTTCAGTTGACTGCACAGCTGTACAGATGTCAGGTTTTGGTGTATGAATAAAGCATAAAAGTGTCATCTTCTCAGCTTGGTGGCCTCAAAGCACACTTGTTTCTCTTGACTTCTGCACATGTCCACACCTGGACAGGAGCTGATCCTTCTGCTGGCAGAATGATTTTAAGATGTTGCATCATTGCGCCAACAGGAAATGGGGAATTTCATGTTTTGTTCTCAGATGCTCTTCACTTAAAGGGACTGTGAGGACTTTCTCAGTGATCTTTAAAAAGTCTAATTTCTACATATATGCCTGATCATAATCCACAACTTAAAATGAGATCACCAGCACTAAAATAGTTTATTTCTAGATGCTATTTCTCAGCTTCCCAGTTGGAATCTGAAACCCTGAGGTATTCACATACAGTCAGGATATCCCGATTGGTTCATCACATGTTAGAGGGGCGGGCCTCAAACATCAAGGTTTTTCCCCCGACAGGCCTCCAGAGAGCTGACCAATCAGAGGGAAGGAGGTTTGCAGAGTGAGGTGCCTTAAAGAGACAGCAGCTTTAATCAAGCATTTTAGATAGAGGCTGAAATAGGATTTTTCTAAAACACTAGCTTGAGGACATTTCTTTTTTTCTAGCTGCTCACAATGGATTACAGTTTGGTCATGGTGGTTGCTATGTGTCTGTTCCATTGACATCTCTTTGTCTCTGCAGCATTTACTGCTGGTAACTGGTCAGCTATCAACCTCGAGTCCTGAGCTTCATGCTGTTCAGATAAACTGAGTACCAAAAGGATAGCCTCCACGTTGTCCACTCGTGCCAGCAGGAAGTATCAATTTCATCACGTTGAACAGGTTGTACCATAACTCTTTTACTTGGTGTGATTTGCTGTGTGGTGAGTTTGATCAGTTTGTCCTGAAGCATGTTTGAAGATTAGTAAGAAAGCCTTTTAAAACTATAAGTGTGTTCAGGATTTTAAATTGAAAATAGGTGCAGTAAAGATAAAGGAACAAAAAGAAGCTATAATTTTGCATGATTTTTCTTCCTTTTTTTAAAGTAAGAGGAATGGTCAAAATTTGAAAAGAGTAAAATATACAATCAGCCATGTTCTGGATGAGCGTTTTGTTTTCTGAGTTAGACATTTTGTTTTGTTAATTTTGCTTTTGAGAACTTTGCTATTTATGCATTATGCTGCTATTCAGGTGAACTTGCAACCAGCCTGTTTAAGTTATGATGGGGATAAAAAAAAAAATCACCATTAAAAATGGTTTTATTTCCTCACTTGTAGCTTTTGCAGGAGGAGCGAGATAAAATCTAGTGTGTTCATTGACATGAGATTTAAGAGCTGTTCAAGTATCTTTTGGTCCTACCTTGCAGTCTGTTGCAGCCTCTGAGAGGAGGTAAACTCTGTGTCCTGCATGACTCACAGCTGCACACAGTTTACACAAAGGCTCCAGGTCATCCAAACAGAACATGGACAGGCTCTCTTCATGATCCTCACAAAACTCCGAAGAGTCATCACACCAGGGAGGAGAGTCAAGGCCTTCATCCTCCTCTTCTTCTGGAAAGAAGACGGGAAGTAAAGATGAGCAGCTCATTGAAGGCTAATGGTCCGAGTGTCCAAATGCAAAGAGGGTTTGTGTCAGAGTGAAGCAGTCTGACTGTCCGCAGATATACAGAGGGGCAGGAGCAGCTGTATGCTAATATGTTTACATGTCAGTGTATGTGGAGTTCATATGAACAGCTCTGGCATTAATACCATATATCTGCTTTCACACGCCCTCTCTAACTTGGAGCTGAGCCAACGTGCCTCCACCAGATGTGGTCATACATCACTCCAAAGTGTCACTGTGACTTCTATGACCTGGTGATATATGGTGTATTCTCACATCCCAAGGCCAAATTCATGCCTCTACTTGTTATTTACTACCCCACACACACATCTAGAAGTAAAGCATTTTATCATGAATGACACATTTTTTTCAGCGAAATGAGATCTAATTCTTTTAAAGGCAAATTTATAATAGTATAAATATTTGAAATGTACAAAAGCTCTTACCTAATTAATTTTTATCTTACCAGGTTAAAGCTCATTTGATTCATTTTTTTAGGAAGCAACAGGAATGAGTGAGGTCATGCGCTCACTGGTTAGTTTGGAAACTGCACACTAGCACGTCATGTACTGTATGCCAGGCCTGAGCTAGCTTAATTAGATCCTGTTTCTATGGCCTTAGGAACCTAATCTGCACAGATCCGGGGCACATGTATCACAGGGAAGTTCAGCAGTGACAGGTGAATCGCATTTCAGTAAATCCCATGCTCCAAAGCGGCATGGACGCCATTAAGTTGCAAGAGGTCAGGGAGGTGAGAGCATGGGAAACATTTAGCTCCTTGGGTCAAGCTCAAAATTGGCTCATTTTTATCACAGAATTTGAGTCAAGTCCTTTAATGCATGGCCATCATGTGTTACAGTGATGATGTGATGTTTACAAATTCTCCCATATGCTTATTTTCAAATACAAAAATAAAAAGGAAGCAGCATGGCTAGCACACAGAACCTTGTGAAAACTCATAAACATTCAGACTTAAGCTGCAGAAGAAGCAAAAGGAATATTTTATTTGCCACAGAAACTCTTTTAAAATGTGCACAAGTAAAAAAACACATTGACTTGACCTGGCCCAAGGCTCATAAAAATCTCAGAATGCTCTGCAGGTTTTAATTTCTTTTCTCCAAGTTTCAGGATGCAGCAGAGTATTGACATAAAAAAAGGTCTGTGGATAAATTCTCTCAAGATGTTACTCATTGTAACCCTTAAATACTATCACTGGCTGATTTTCACAGCAAATGTTTCTACATGATTTTCATTATGTTTTGTTTGTTTGAGTGTCATCTGTCCCTGGGTAACTTTGTGCTGCTCACTGACACTATCAAAGGTTGGCATGTTTCCCTGATCTCGACCCTGTATTTTTTTCGAAAGGCATGTGTTTGAGTGATTTTCACCCCATGTTAGTGGTTAAGGGATGAAACATTTTTACCATTATTTATTAATGGGGAAAAAAATCTTGTATCTTTCACTGCACAAGGCTGTCAAGGAGAGGATAAACCAAGGAAAGAAGTTCTTAGCTCAGTTATTCTATTTTTTTATGAATTTGTCGTTTTTGACACCCTGACTTTTGACAAATTTTAGAGCCTTACTTTTAAGTCTATTGAAAATACTTTTTTTTTTTTTTTTTTTTTTCGTTTTATGAGACTTTGCATTTGGAAAAGTAAAAGAAGAGTACTCCACCTTGCCACAGATTGTTCCACTTCCCTATAGTTTGATGGGCAGTATTTTTATTGGGTATTTTATATCAGGTTAAATGTAATCAACGTTTGTAATGGTAAACTACTTCAAGTGATAGCGGCCTTGTGTTAAGCATGATTGTCATTGGGTAAAGCTTCCAAATAGTTTAATCTACATTAAAGTCAAAGATAGTTTTCCATTTTTCACATTTGCATTTGCATTTCTGAAATTCAACTCTTGGTTCTTTTCCTTTCAAGAAGATTTCAAACCCTTGAGAATACAAATACTTTGTGTAGACAGTGAATCGTCTACTTTTACTGTTAACCAACATACTTACATGATATGCCCAAGATGGAAAAAAACAACAACAAAATGTTGCACAGGAAACAAATTTTATCCCTCGGATCAAAGAAAAATGCAAAATGCAAATCGTGTTTTTCTTCATGGAGAAAAAACACACACTCTGTATTCCCTGCTGGTACTTGCATCTCATAACATCACTGTCTCATGCAGGTTGAAGTGTTATCTTGGCCATGCACTTGTTTATACGGGTGCTACTATACATGACTGATTGTGTGCATGTGCATAACTTCCATAATCAGATAAGATGTCTGCCACCGATTTCACACTAAATCACCTGAGCGGCAGACTCAGGCACAGGAAGAGATGAGAAAAACTCACAGAGCTGGAGCAGCCGTCTAAACATATTCCACTTTATGTCCCTCTTGTTGGCCCTCATTTATCAGTCTTGCATGGGAACTGGGGCAGATTTTGGTGTAGCAGTTGAGCGCACCCTCTGCCAATGGCATGCGCAGATATGAGCGTACACCCATTTTTCCGGTCTCATGCACCTTTGATAAATGAGGTCTCCTGTGTGGTTCTCTTTCACAGCTTTGATAATACTCAAGCTAAAGCAGTTTGAAGGCTAAGAAGGTACTTTGTGAGTTGAATGCTTCAATGCATTGCTTCTAAAGATGGTCCACTAGTTGCAGCATGCTATTTTGTCACTGTAATTTGCAGCTCTGTCATCAGTTTTCTCAAGTTCAACAGCTGACTCTGTCATGCCATTTTACATCAGTCATGGGTGCACATGAGATGGATGTGGTGCCGGGGTACAAAAAGTCAATATCAGTTCACAAAGTCATTTGTGTTCTTTCACCATGCTCTAAATATATTAGACTAGTCAATAATCTGTGGAGTATTGAACCAAGTGACAACCTCAAAAAATGAAACAAATGTAGAAATAAAACAGCTCCCCGAATGTCTGTGAAGGGTAGCTGCAAAAACATAGATTCTCTTTCTAAGCTGATATTAAATTACCAATTCACTGAGGCACTGAGAGCCTGAATGTTCAAATGAGACTTCCCCCTCACCACTGGTCACCTGCAGTTTTACAGCTGGAAATTACAAGTCCAAGCAGGCACACCGTGGATTTGGTCCTCCCTCTGTTGCCTGATCCGACATCTGTGTGGCTTTATGTGTCTCTTCCTTTGTTAGATACAAGTTTGTACGCTTCAGGTATTTATGAGACAAGCTTTTCTCTTCCTGACTGACATATCTGCACCTCCTCTCAAGAGCATCCATTTTAGTAGCAGGTTTATGCAGATAAATGAGGGCTTTGCTTTCAAATAACAGCTGCTTCTATCAGGCTGTCTGAACATGTTTCTATTGTTCTTTGGAATCTGGACATGTGTCTTTGTGTTTAGATGCATGCATCCACTAAACGGTGTGGTAAACAAACTCTTGTCTTTATAGGGCATGTTTGGAGCTATCCAGTGTCCACTGGATCATATCAGAGGGAGACACTGTGAGTCTGCTACAAGTGTTTAGCTTTTTTTTTTAATCTCTGTTCCTGAGCCAAAAACTTTACCAAGCTTCAACACCTCCCTGAAAATTGTTCTTTTTTCTGTCCTCTTCCCTTGATTGTCTGTTTGCACCGTGGTGTGAAAATGCTGGAGAAGTGAAGGGCCTCCAGATGCTGTGTTTCCCCTTGAGGGACCTAAGAGGAAACTGTCAAACGAAGCCACATGAGAAAAGTAAACAACCACCAGACATTATGTCAACCTCTAAACTTTTTTTTTCCTTGAATAAATCTCATATTCCTTATTTTCTCTAACCTCTTTTTAACCATCCTTCTCTCTATTTGCCTTCATGTTTGGTATTTTTACCTGTTTGTGTTTGTGTTGGCTGCTGTCATGATATGATATGTTTGCTGCCTTCCTTTCCCATCATCTGAGCCATCTTTGATCTTTTTCTCCCTCTATCTTTATAACCCTTGAACTGTCGGTAAGCATGGCGATAGAGGGTGTAGTATTTCTCAGGATTTTTGGACATCATATCAGGAGAAAAGCCTGGATCAAAGTGGGTGAAAAATGCATAAACAAAAAACCAAAGGAACACGTCCACACTCATAAATTGTTAAAAAAAAAACAGGTATTGGACTAACTCACCTTTCATGTCTTGCTCTTAACCTCTCGTATTTGAGTGTATATACTTGTAAGTTGCTCTCTGATGTTCAAGCCGCCACGGCCGCTCTGAAGAAGGATTTTCACTTAATCGTTTTGATGTGGAGAAAGTGATCTCTGCAGGACTGCAACAGACCCGTTTGCCTCAAGCTGCTCTGTCTGTGAAGTCAGAAAATTGTAAAATGAAACCGTATTTCCACATCTACATAGAGCTATTTCTTCCACCTTTAAGGACACGTAGTGTGTGAACCAACATGACAGTCTTTCCATCACACAGTCACCCAAAGGCTTGACTGTACCTTACTAAAAGCAGCTCCACCCACATACGAAGGATTTGCTATTGCTCTGCAAATCCTCCTGTGTATGTGATGGGATCAAGACCTCCAATCATCAAAGTTCTCTAACATTTTTCTGACACGCTGTCTTTCATGTGTTGTGAGCTGACAATTTTGATGTTGCTCTCCACATTACAACAATCAGATACTTGATAACAGGTGCCCCAGTGAATATGGAAATCAAACTGACTCTTTAGGTAAAATGCCAGCAACTCACCTCATCAATCAGCCAATAATTTGTACAAAAGTGTCACAATCACGAAACTTCGTCATCATCAATTAGTCAATGACTGGAGGATCCAAAAGACTCTGGAAAACTTACATAAAGAAATCACTGAAGATCTAGAAGATCTTGAGCCCCTTGGGGGACAGGAGAGGTTTCTATCGTTTCTCTAAACCATCTCATTATTTAACTGGCAGCTTGGCGATGGTATAATTATGTGCTGGTATGTGAACTGATGTGATGCTTGAGGCACAAAATATTTTAACAGTAACTTGTGCCATGAGTCTTTGTAAGTATTATATATCACTATTGATGGAAGTATTCATGGAAACTTTAATAACCACCCTCTTCAATCTGTGCAGCATTTTCAGAGAAAGAAGACAGCCAAAAGGGAAAAGTTCCTCTTTCTAGTGCTGACACTTCTGATTTGTACTTATCTTATTTCCTGTTTCTTTTTCATGAATATAATGTAACTAAAAACAGCCAGATTATAGCTGTTTCCTCAAACCTCAAGCTCCTGCAAAGAATTCTCAGTTTTTCATGTAGGGTGACAACCTCTTTCTGCTGGAAATATCCTCTTTTTTTGGCTGGAAAAATATGACCGGGGAGGATTGTATAAAACTCCTCAAGATCCTGAATTTGCAGTTCCACAGACCACTAAAAATAATATTAATAATTTCATAAATGAGGCGCAGCAATGGGCCCCTGGCATTATTCAGATGCACCTGTCGAGGTGTTGAGTATGCACATCACATGCACTAAGATGTCAAAGACCCAAACCACTGCTTCACTAAGAAAAAGATCGAAACAGCTAACGTGTTCTGACTACCTGCGCTGTGCTCTCATAAAACACAGTAAAAACTGAGGGAAACAAAATGAATTTTTAACTATCATTTATAGTCTTACATTAAGCCAAATGAAACATGAATGGATGACTGCTCCCTTCCTTTTATTGCAAAAACAAACAAACAAGCATAAAGCTGAAGAATGCCCCTATTCTTCTTTTGCTTAACTAAGAGGCATTATTTACATTTTTGCAAGAGAAATTTTCTCTGAGTAAGGGGCTACCTTTCTTTTCTTATCTAAGCATGTCATGCATTATTAATGTGTATGCTATCCAAAATTTTCCACTTCAAACAGAAAAGGATTTTTCATTTTCAAACTCATTGCATGTGTTTTGAAAGATGATTGGGGGTTGGATCTTTTTTTTTAACAATACTCTTCTGTGTTCAAGACAAACTTTTTGGCAGAGGTAAAGTAGTTATCAACAGTTATGTATCACTGTTGTTTGAAACGCGACAACACGCAAACTCTTTCAGTTTGTACCATTGTTTAGTAGGCAGCTACATTTAGCACAATGCAGTACTCTGAGTTGTATCCGTGACATGTAACATTAGTGAATCCTGGTTACGTCCTACCAGTGCTCATCTACCGACAAAACTAACATATGTTTTAACCTTTGGCTCGTGTTTAAGCCTGCAGCCCATGCGCCATCTCTTTCCCGTTACTCTTTCGTCTGCTTCTCTGTCCCTTTTCTATCAATCAGTCAAATTCCAGTGTCCACGATTACCAATAAATAATCACAGAAATTGATTTCAGCAAAGAAAAACACATCTCTCTTTTTCACTGCCACACTTTGTCAACAGATGGTGCGTTGCCATGGAGGGTTCATTTACAGTAAGCTATTCTTGTCCAGTCCAACCTGATTGGAAAGCTAAGAATTAGCATTTAAATACAACCCATTTAGGTGCTGAGAATCTATATTTGATTAAGGGATATGATCATGCATACAGTTGTGCCCGAAAGTTTACACCCCCCAGCAGAATTTCTGAATTTTTGGCCTTTTCTCAGAAAATATGAATGATAACACAAAATCCTTTCTATCACTCATGGTTAGTAGTTGGGTGAAGACATTTATTGAAAAAAAAAAAGTTTACTCTTTTTAAATCATAATGACAACAGAGACTTCAAAAATGACCCTGTTAAGAAGTTTACACACCTCTGGTGGTTTTCGCCTGATAAATGCATACAAGTTAACTCAAATGAGCTTGTAATTAGTGTATGAGTATAAAAAATGAACAGGGTCATTTTTGAAGTTTCTGTTTTCATTATGATTTTAAAAGAGTAAACACAGTTGTTTGTTAATAAATGTCTTCACCCAACCTCTAACCATGGGTGACAGAAAGGTTTTCGTGTTATCATTCATATTTTCTGAGAGAAGGTCAAAAAATCAGAAAATTCTGCTGGAGGGGTGTAAACTTTTAGGCACAACAGTATATCTAGAGATGAGACTTTTTCAAGATGACAGAGAAAGTCCTCACAGTTCCTTTAACTTTTGTCACAAACATCGAAAAAGCTCTTTTGGTATCTTGTTGAGGGTTGCAGACAGGGTTAATGCAGTTAAGTAGTTGAGCACTAGAATATTCTGCGTCCTCTCTGTCTGGTTTCCAGCATACTGGAGTCAAAAACACGCCCACATTGCTTCCTATGGACTACAACTGAAGCTACTCTTAAAGGGGAGGGCAGCGCGTCGGCGACGGAAGCTCGTTGGTCGCCGTAGTCGCAGTGTATTTTTTGAGTATGATGTAAAAGATTTTAAATATGCGCCTTGTGGAATGTTTTATGATGCGTTTTTCATCGCCTGAAGAACAAGCTGAGGTGTAAGTCTGCAGCTACATTTTCCAAACTCTGAGTTCCCTAAGAGCAGAACAGACCTGCCCTTTAACTGAGCCTGCTCCTCCGCCATGTATTCACTGTCGGCAAAACACAACAGCGGGACCCTCAGCTTCAAACATCCTCCGTGTCCTCTCCTGTCTGCCGCGTCACCAGCCTGTTTCTGTCCCCTTGCCATGCCCCGGGTCGCCTCGCTGCTGCCTGCCCTGTTGTGTGTTCTCCTGGCGGGCTCGAGCCAGGGGTATTTCCCTGAGGAGCGCTGGAGCCCGGAGTCTCCGCTCCTCGCTCCCCGGGTCGTCATCGCGCTGGTCTGCCGCAACTCAGCGCACTCTCTGCCGCTCTTCCTGGGAACCCTCGAGCGCCTTAACTACCCGAAGGACCGCATTGCGCTGTGGTGAGTGTCATCGCTCCAAACTCCTTTGAACAAATTTTACAATTCAAAACAATAAAGAACACCAGAAGTTCTTTAAGCATGCACATTTGATATCAATGGAGGAAAAAGTGTGAGTCCAGTGCGAACTTAATAATGCGGCTTCACAGACACGTCAATTACATGTCAGCAAATTATAAAGAGGAAACTCTGCGCTTTGAAGTTTTGGCCAGGTGAGGCCGCTGTGTTATTAACAACATGTCTTAAAGATGACTCCTCCATTTCCAAATTTAACAGCGCAAGCCGGTGTTTCATTGACTGAATATTGTGGCTCTCAAACACAGCGGCTCGTTGTGGGGAGTTGTCCCCGCACATGGAGTTGGAAGGACGGGCCGAGCCAGCAGAGTCATGCCCGTGAAAAGTTCCATTCAGTCACACATCTTCTCCCATCGCCCCTCCGTGTCTCCCCCTTTTTTTACCCCACCCTCCTTTTTCTTTCCACTCCCTCTTCCTCCTCCTTCTCCTCATCTTTCTCAGCTCAACCGAGAAATAACAGCAGCCTGTTGCATTATTAAACCCTCCCTAAATCTTTAAATCTTAATCTTTCACAATGTCTTAAAGCATGTCCTTGATTCTGTGTTAAATAAACGCCTCTGCTGGATTTATCTTCTTGTACCTCAGACTGTTGTTGCACCACCCAGCCCCCCAGCCTTCCAGATTATTCTTGTCTCCAGCTCACTTCCTCTTCTCATTTTGATCCTGTGCCAGCAGTTGTCATGTTGACGATTATCTTTTCATCAGCATTCAGACCTGACAGGTTAGATTATATTTCCTGGCAGCCTCAGGGTCCTGTTATAGGTAAATAAAAGCTATAGCTCCAAGCAGAGTTGTGTTTAATTGTCACAGTGTGAGGTAAGAGTGAGATTAAGATTTTAAATCCTCTAATGGGACTGGGTTTCCTCTGAGGATGAAGGTTGAATGGAGTAATTTAAGTGGAAGCTAGATGAGGCATTTAAGTACCCCTTTGTCTTAAAACAAAGTAGCTTGCATGTTAAACTTTACTCCAGCAAAAAAATCTGTCTGTGTTCCTCAGTTTAACTGTACCCATATGGCAGCCAGAGCTCATTTTTCTCTGTGGTCGCTTTGATCTACAACATCTCCCTCCCCTCAGTGATAGAAATGATATATAAAGTTTTAAAATTCAGCGTCAAAGATATAAACTGAGCCTCCAGCTGGCCACCTGTCGATACCTGCAGCTCTATGCCTGACAGGTTAAGATGGAGCACTTTGCACATTGCAGTATAAATGCACATGCATGCAAAATGCCTCATGCTGTGTGTGTGTGTGTGTGTGTGTGTGTGTATATGAGTGTGTGTTCTGCAGGGACTTGCAGGATGGAAATTAGCAATCCATAAATCTTCTGTTTTCATCCCTCTGCCTTTCTCTCAGTCTACTCTTGTTTTTTTGGCAGGGTTTAATTCCTGGCATGCAATCAATCTCAAATATTTACTCTCCATAAACCCTTTTTAATTCACTACTTCTGCTCATACAAATGCTTACAGCAGCCTGGGAGGGAAAGATAGACAGAGAGAGCAGGAGGAGAAAAAAAAGATGATAGTGTGTTGGTCTCATGGAGGTGCTCGGACAGCACAGTGCTGCTGAACCTAACAGATAGATGTGAAACTAGGAGCTGCAGCACGCCGACTGTCACTCACTACAGGATGGGGCAGAGAGCAAGCCCATTCCTCCTGTATTTACACATTCTTTACTATTCCCCAGCTTTGTCTGTCTCCGGCCTGCACTGACACACACTGAGATTTGTTATGATAACACAGACAGCAGACGAATGCCGCGCCGCCCCTCCTCAGCCCATATTGCCTGCCTTTGTTCTTCTGCATTCACCCCTGACTTTAGTGATGTGCAACCCTGATGGTATGACAAGGCCCTGAATGCCAAGGTAGGATAGGAAATATATCAGAATTAATAATAAACTATCATCATGTATTTGGTTTAAAAGGCAACTTTTCATATTCTTATTTATCAGCATTAAAAAAAAGCAAAAATGACTAAAATACTTGTGTAGTCGGGCAGTTGTTTTCCATTGCAGCCCCACAGCGACGCTGTTAGAGGATAATTTGTGGGTTTGATTTCAGCTCATTCTGCTGCCCTCAAATAGCCAGAAAAAGATCAATAAACTGCATCTTCAAAAGCTGTGTTACAGTGTTCAGCTGAAACAAAAGAACTCATTCTGCATGCTTGGTTTGCATGTTCAGGTAACAGATCAACTTAAATCTCTCTCCAAACACCAGCAGTGGTTTATTATTTTACAGCTTTGTATGTAATTATGTTAAAAAATGATCAGCAACAGAACATTTGTTTATTGTTTCCTTATCTTTAAATAACAAAATAATTATTTTGCTGCATGTTATCAGAGGGAAACAAAGCATGGATGGGTTTCTTCTACAAAGGCTTTTTTTCTTCCTACTTTTCAGTAACTCTTAGTGCTGCTCAGGATGATGAGTCTTCAGAGGCACATTAATTTGATCAGCTTAAGGAAGTATTGTTTCACTGCCTTTGCACCCGCTGAGCTTCACAAGCAAACAGCTACATTGTTGAATGTTCTCACACTTTAAACAACTTCGGCACAGCTAACATGATAACTATGATGATGATGTAGTTATTGGGGCATGCAGGCTGCCATTACATACGCATAATTCATATGCAACTCATCAACATCACACACTGTTGTGTGGATTTTTTATCTGATATTGATAATAGGCTCTATAAACATTTTACACCCAAGCAGTTGTTGACACATTAAGCCCCTATAATGATTTATTACATCTGTTGTCACTCCATACAGTTATTCGCGGGCTAATCTTCTGTTAAATACTAAAACTGAAAACTGAAATAAAAACAAAGAAGCCCACAAAATCCCTTCTTCCTTCTGTTTGGGCTTTGAGGTTTTTCAGAAAAAAAAACAGTTTCTTAATTGCACTTACTAAAACTTCTCTCACTTGTCACTGCTGCAGCTTTTCACAAAAATAGCACAGATCACGAGATTGTCATAGACTTTTGCCTCTAAACTTGCTGTGATGGCCATTCATAGAACCGATCAGGTATACGTTTTTTTCTTACCCCTCGTCTAATTTAAAATCTGCCCACTTCTATGTGACTGATACCAATCATTCATTAATACACAGACGAGTCAGCTCTCTGCAAGAAATGAAATGAACCTGATCACTATCAGAAACAATGAAGCTCCTGTGGAAATGTTTCAGTGGCAGAGTGAAATGAGAAACAATCCTGCACCTGTTATCATGAATGTGAAAGGAAGACAAAAGGTGCCAATTCTGAATTTTGACACAGACAGACCAGTGCGGTGAGGTCAGTACTAAAACCTGGATGATTTGTAAGAAACTAATATCCACCTGATTACCAACAAAGGGGCAGAAATTTTCAACCTGGAATGGAAACAGACAATTTTGGGGAGTGAAGCAACAATTTTGCAACGCTGAAGTCTGCCAACCTCCTCAAATAACATTTTATCAAAATAACTTATAGTATTATTCATTGTAAATTGGTTTTGTTAAAACCTGACACACTCTAAGCTTTAATGTGTCTAAAAATGTTTCTATTTTTAGGGATTCTAACAAATGTGAGACAAAAGTCAGTATCAGCTCTGGGTCAGCGTAGTTTTATCCAACTATCCAGTGTCCAGTAGAGGTGTTATGAAGGGGAAACATCTGCTTTATAAGAAACCCCATAAACAGTGAAACCTGTTTGTTTATTTGCAGGCTTGCCTTGTTGATGTTCCCAGCGTGTTCCTGGAAGTTGATTACTTGATCACCTCCACATGTGTTAGTAGGAGTGTGACCTACATAACATCTGGGCCTGTATCTCGTTATGTAACACTTTTGAAGAAGGCTGAGACTAAATCATCAAATCATAGAAAAACAGCAACCTGCAGACAGGGCTGAGAGTGTTTAGGCTCAAGATTCAGGATGCTCTGTGAGACAAATTGTACACTAACACCATCATTAAACCACCACAAGCATCATTTCAGAATTACTTTGACACGTGTGGAAAGCAAAAAACGTGTGCAAACAAGCTGGTACTGGATTTCTGTAATAGGCCAATAAAGAAACTTTGAGCAAATCTGATCAAAGCATTTTTTGTTTTCCTCCTTTGTGATGTGAAATCTGTTGTGAAGGAAAATTGTATTCAAACTGTAACACTTAAACCAAGGTGAAAAGATAATCATGAATCTTTGTGGCTCAGTGGGAGAGTCATCCCTCAATGGAAAGGTTGTGTGTTTGATCCCAGGAAGAGCTTAATAAACTCAGTTTTTTAACCATTTCTCTCCCTCTCTCTCTTTCTTTATTTCCCTCCATCTGCTCTATTTCTCCCCCCACAGGGTGGCGACAGATCACAACATCGATAACACCACGGCCATCCTCAGGGACTGGCTCATCAAGGTGCAAAATGAATATCATTATGTGGAGTGGAGGCCTGAGGATGAACCCAGGTACGTGGTTTGTGTCTGTGAGCGAGTGTGAATGTGTGTGTGTGAGAGTGTGAGATGTGCACATCACTGACTGGTTGTGGCCTATGCTTGTCCCAGCACCTTTGAAGACGAGGTTGGACCCAAGCACTGGAATAATCTCCGATACGAACATGTCATGAAGCTTCGCCAGGCAGCGCTGGATACTGCCCGCGAGATCTGGGCAGACTACCTCTTGGTAGGTACTTCTCCATGAAACAGTATTTTTAATTTGCTCTAACTACGCTCAGGTCAGATGTCTCAGAAGATATCTATAGGTTAACAGGCATAAATTACAATTTAAGACAAAGAAAAGAAACCGTAGCTGTGTTACAGTAAACCTTTAGTAGGGTGTCCCAATGTCTTCTTTTGTCAGGACGACAAGTCTTGGTTTTTGGTGGTAGAATTAAGCCTGTTGGGATTTTATACATTTCCCCTAAACATCCAGGTTATTCTCATCTTGTTCTGATGCACCAACCTGTAAAGATGTTAAGCATGCAGGAAACATGCTCTGACTACTTGGCTGTGCTCTTTGGCCTTGTTTACAAGACAACTGTTGAAGGGGCCGTTTGCGAGAGTGATTGTAGGGTGAAATGCAAAAGTATTGTTGCATTTCAGCCTCCTGTTTACATCGAAACAGCGTTTTCGCCTAACTGAAAACACAAACTTACGAAAACTTCCTCCAGGGTGGAATTTTTCTGAAACGCCATTACCACTGTTGCCACTACAGTAAGCCAGCTTTTTCAGAGGAAACACTGTTGTCACGCTCAGCTCTGCGCCTGCACATTAAACCTAAACTGTGCCATGAGCGAATCGAACAACGATAGCAACTTACCGTGTCATCCTTATCCTGCTGAATCTACCAATTGCCTCCAAACAAAATAAATTAACAGTCCAAAAAAGTTTAAGTTTTGACCATTTTTCTCAAAATGTTGCCTTTTTATCTCAAAATTTTGACTTCATGTGTGAAAAAAAAGAAATTTCAACAAAGCCAAGCTTTCATTTTCTATATATTTTTAACTGTCTTCAATACTTTATGTCTACATGATAGAAAATGTTTACTTCAAACAGAAAAGGAGTGTTTCGATACATGGATGGGTTATGAAGCTGTTTTTTCGTCCTTGAGTATCTTTGATATTTTCTCCAAGTAGCTGGTAAATGGTCCTCTATTTGGACTTTTAGATGATGGTCACCCTACCTTTGCAGATCTGTGCAATAAGAAGGATTTTTTGAATGCGAAGCTCAGGTCTAAGAAAACACTTTTGCTGTTTGGTAGATTGAAGTCATAAAAAACAGAGCACACAGTGACCTCAGCTGACATGACTAAGTTATTGGAGAAGATGGAGGCAGTGATTTACACAAAGAGAGGCAGCGAAGGTGGAGGTCAACGGGTACTTTGAGGTTTGTTAAGCCCACGACTGCCTTTGTTTTTTTTTGTTTTTTTTTCACTTTCTAAAATGATAATCTAAAAAGTAGAAGAGAAACTAGTTTCTATGGTAACTTACATTTTGATACAACACTGGGGCTCTTCAGAGGAAAGTTTTCTGCAAGCTTTTTTGAACCCTGGAAATAGAAGTAGAGCGTGAGCTACATTTATTTTTTTCTACTTGTGTCTTCAGCACGAGTAATGAACTCTGATTTCATTTATTTTACTTTGACACACGGGACATGTCTGTACGGACTAAAAATCCCCTTCCCATTGAATTTTGAGCTCCACATAAATATGACCATTGTAGCCAATACATTTTGCACAAACTTTCCAAATAGTGTGAGCTGATAATGAATGCCTACAGGACAAGATCTTGATATACCAAAAACAGGTCCTCTGTGCAGCGCCTCCTACAGGCCTGGTTCACATATGATGACTGGATTTTCAGTGTTTTCCTTTTGTTTTTGTATCTGGGTTTATTTGATTTTTACTTTGTCTTGTATTAGCAGTACATTTTTGTTCTGTTCTGGCTCTCTGGAGCATTTTCCCCATTTGTGGTACAAATCTTCTGTTATATTTGTCTTAGGATTATATTGTTGTTCTTCTCTACATCCATTGTGAGTTTTGGCCACCAACCCCTCACAGAAATCTTAATGACGATTTCTGTACATCTGCCCTTGTTGGCTATAGCTTCTAATGACTGTGAAACACATTTATAAGTTGGCATTTGTTGGCTGAATGCTGGACAGACTGAAGTGAAAATTGCTCTTTTGGTCTCATTTTGGATGTAATGTTTCAAACTTCACCCCAAGATTCTCAGCAGCCTTCGATTTGAAGTCATTGAATAACGAGGACAAAAATAATGGTTGAAGGATAGCAGAGACCCGACAGGGCTTTAATTCATTGGTGCTGTTGTTGCTGTGTCCTGTCAGGAACATTAAATGAAAAAGCAGAGTTTGGTTGTTGAGAAACGTTTTCCTGTAAACGTGGGAAACAGAGGTGTTGTTTGACCGGAGAGCAGAGTAGCTGTGAAACGAAACGGTTCAGGAAGGAGCTGCTCACACTCCTCTGTGATCGAACCATGTCGCTGAGGTTCAATCAATCATTTAGTGTCGGCGGGGGACATTTTGTGTGTGCTTGCATGTTTGTGCCTGAAACCTGTCAATATTGTGCCCTTCTCTTTTGTCTGCAGGTGGCTGACTGCGACAACCTGCTCACCAACCGGGATGTGTTGTGGAAACTGATGAGAGAAAATAAGACTATCATCGCACCCATGCTGGAGTCCAGAGCGGCATACTCCAACTTCTGGTGCGGCATGACTTCACAGGTACAGATGATTTTTCTTTTTCTCATGATGCTGTCAAACACATTCACACCTTTTCGTTTTTAAGGAACACATTTTCACAACACATTGAATAACATGCCCCATAGTTTATACACAGAGCTCCCTGAACATTTCTAATCAGACTGAGTGTTTGAAATAATGAAGCTCTCTACATCAAATCAAGACTTTCTGTGTTTACGGTTGGTATTGTGTTTTGCTGAAGTACAAACACTGAATTAAAAGATAAAGATGATTTATCAAAAGGGAGACTTTTTACAAGGTTGTCATAAAAACTTCATTTTCTCCTCAGAAAATCGAGATGAAGGCGACTTTATTCCTCTCTGATAGAGACTTAAATGTCACTTGTCATGTTTTTGGTTCTGCTGATTTATAGATCACATCTTCCTCCCCTTTTATGACAGAAATATCAGGGAACTAGGACGTTTTTGGTTTTTTTTCACTTATACATGCATGGAATTGAATTTGTGCTACATCATGCTTGAAAAAAGCTGCAAATTAGTCAATCTGAAGATGTAGCAGAGATGTTTTCTCATTGTCTTATCAGTAAAATGTCTCCCCTCAGTTTACTGTAAAGGAGCTACTTTATACCTGGGCCAAAACATTACAGGTCTTATAGAGCCACATTTGTGGCTCTGAATATGGTGTAAAAAGATAAACGAGATCAGATATTGCTGGCTCACATTCAGTCTTCACAGCTCATCATCTTTAATCTGCTTTACGGTGTCAGACTGTCACTGCTGGCTCCTCCACTTACATCTGCTGTTTGTGACTCTCATTACATGTCCTCAAAACTAAAAGCTTCTGTTTTGTCTAATTGATCTTTGAGTCTAAGCTCATTAGATGCTATTTTTAAAGACTGATTTTTAAAAAGTCATTATGCCAACACAAATTTGTCTGATCAGGCTTTTGTTATGTCATGCCTGTGATCCATTTCTTTCTGGAAAGAGATCTTACTCTTACTTGTTGTTAAATCAGATCCGACATATGGACATTGTCTGTCCTCCAGCATAAATAAGCCAACTCTAACAAAGAGTCTGCATCTCTGAATGCGGCAAACTACATTTCTTGTATGACAGTTTTTGGGCCTTTAGCCATAATGCTGCTGGCATGGTCTGTTGATGTCTTTCCCTATAACTCAGTGTTTGTCACTAACAGTCACCTAATATTTTGTGATTTGTATTTCAAAACATTTCATCTGACAAAGAGACTTATGGCTGCCAATTTTCTTTATTGTATTTCAATAACATATTTCCAAGTTCACCCTGAAGCTTTTCCCATCACTGTACCCATCATGAACAAAAGAGATTTGCTCT
Organism: Thalassoma bifasciatum; assembly: GCA_008086565.1. NCBI lineage: Eukaryota > Metazoa > Chordata > Actinopteri > Labriformes > Labridae > Thalassoma > Thalassoma bifasciatum. The sequence continues at coordinate 351,946 of RPOG01000043.1, forward strand.
GTTTGCAGGGTTACTACAAGCGCACTCCAGCCTACATGCCAATCCGTAAGCAAGAGCGACGTGGCTGCTTCGCTGTGCCCATGGTTCACTCTACCTACTTAGTGGATCTACAGAAAGAAGCTTCCCGTCAGCTGGCTTTTTATCCACCTCACCCTGAATATAGCTGGACCTTGGATGATGTCATTGTCTTTGCATACTCAGCTCGCATGGCAGGTGAGCTACTTGCTACAGGGGCAATTCTTTAAACTTGTATTTTGACCAGGCCTTGAACCAGAATTACTTTTTCCCACAGTTTGTTCTAAACAGAAATGGTATTGTAAGATTTTCAGTTTTGGGTTCCATACCCAGATTTATGTTCTCAAACTGGTTAGAACCAAGATATTTTGTTCCTGTACTGGTTAATATCATTCCTTGTCATCCATTGGGCTTTGAGTATGTAGGTGTAACATTTGCTCTTTCACTTTCACTTAAAGCCTGTGCTCGATCAAAGGTTTCCATTAAGGTAAATTTGCCACTGACCCAGAGGGCAGATCTCGTGATTTATTTACATACCAGAAGAGTAAAAATTCATTCCTACAAACTAACTACTATTTCTTTGAAGACATACAGATAGAGCTGAATGTCACACCATTTCTGCTGGATCAATATCGGTATCAGCCAACACTCAAGGCTGCAATATTGGTATCATATCGGAAGTGAAAATATTGTATTGGAACACCCCTACTCTTGTTAACATTTTGAATGACCTTGCCCAACTTTGTCCACAGGTTGTAGAAATATTTTACCAGTGAAATAAACAATAAAAGGCCTGCGCTGCAACCTGTTTACAGTTGCTTTATCTGATGTTTTTTGGGCAGTGGCGGGAAAGGGAAAGACAGCAGCAGAGCTGTCTGCAACGGTGTCTTTCATCCATTACGCACGTGAAAGGCACACAGAGGGGCAGACATGAAACGTTCGCTGAAGCAGTCAATAATGACATTATTTGACTCAGATCACTAACAAAACAGCAGAATTCTGTCACATGAAAATGATGTGATTATGTATTGATCTTTAAAGGCATTATTTTAACTTGCAGAAACGGGCCATTGAAGTGTGCAGTCAGCTGGTGCAGATCCTTTGAGTTGCGCATCAGTTATAATGTTGAGCCCTATAATCTGCATCACTTACTGTAGCCATTCACCACTTAGCTCAGTGGCCAGCACGGGCATTTCAGGGCATAAGGGAGGAAATATTAAAATGGCAAAAAAATTCTGGTTATTGTTTTTGTTCCGTGAACAGGATCAAAGCCCTGATTCTGATGCACAGTGTGTTTGTTATCCTGTCATTTCTTTTTTTATCTTCTCAGATGTGCAGATGTACGTGTGCAACAAAGAGACATACGGTTTCTTCCCTGTTCCTATGCGCGCCCATGCCACTCTGCAGGATGAGGCTGAGAGCTTCTTACACACTGAGCTTGAGGTCATGGGTGAGTTGAGACATCAGTGGGGGCTCAGAAAGGCCAAAATGAGTTCAGTCTTCTACAGTATTTGTTGATGGTGGCCTGCTGGTTTTGCATTAAGTGTTTTTTTATTATGTTTTACATTTTTTCATTGCCACACCCACTCTGAAGAGCAGAGCAAGATATCTGGAAGTAGTTTTAAGTTTTAAAGTTGTGCAAGATGTTCCGATGTGACATACTGTGCCACTGCTTGAAAACTGCATCCTTAATTGGACTGTTTGCTTGCTCAATAGAACAATAAAAAATCAAAACAAAGTGCTGAAAATATATCTGCAGTTATATTTTCTTAGCAAGTTGGCAGATAAGCATAGAGAGCATATCAGATTATGCATATAGTTCAACAAGAGAGGAAAAGTGTGCACAACAAGAAGTACACATATGCAAAATAATGACAGATAGATGATATGATATTAATCTAAGACACCTACATGAAGTACAACTGAAACTGTATATTTATAAACGACACACCATAAAAGAGTATTTTTGGTACAATTTTATGTTTAGGAAAAAACCTACATCATAAATACTATGAATGATCAAATACTGAAACACATCTCTCAGATTTCTGGTGTGTAAGAAAGTAGAGCAAAAGTAAAACTAACTACAGTTCCTTCTGGGAGCTCCTTGAAAATCTCCAGAGGACTGCTCAACATCCTTGGACTGATTTTGTGAACCCCTGATTCAACACATTTATCATTCTGTTTGTAACCTTGCCTCTGTTTGTTTCTTAAAAGTGAAAAATCCTCCATTGGAGCCCTCCAGCTTCCTGTCTCTTCCTCCCAAGCAGCCTACAAAGATTGGCTTTGATGAGGTACACACTCGGAAATCACACAAGTGCTTTACTACACACAAACCCTGCAACTACAGCATGTGTGTGAGAGTTTTGCGTTTGTGTGCACCCAGGTGTTTATGATCAATCTGGTGCGAAGGGCTGACCGCCGCGAGCGAATGCTAAGAGCTCTGTACGAGCAGGAGCTCAGCTGCAAGGTTTTTGCTGCTGTGGATGGCAAGTACGTTTTTCATCTTTGTCCTCCCCCACTGTCTGCGTTGTCCTGATTTGTGTCTCTGCTCCATGCCGTGTAGATTGATGAAGGGAGGCTGTGCTCAGACAAACAACCAGCTGAAGAGTAGCGGCTGCATGCTGTCACTTAAGGATTGTCGAAACACATAAAATCAGCCTGTCTGAAAAGAAAATGTAACTAATCTATCTGCTGTGATGTCAGACGTATTTAATTTTTTTTACTTCTACCCAGTTTCGAGAAACTATTTTAACATTTGCATGACCTGTTTTATTCACACACTCTTATACTGTAGTGTTTCATAGTCTAATCCTTCTCTTAATCTCCTCTCTTTTTGTCAGAGCTCTGAACACAACTGATGTAGAGTCTATGGGGATTAAGATGCTGCCGGGATACAAAGACCCTTATCATGGTCGACCTCTTACTAAGGGTGAACTGGGATGTTTCCTCTCTCATTACAACATCTGGAAGGAGGTGAGACACTCGGGCAGATCTTGAGATCTAAATGTGCGAAGAGATAAAGTGTTGTTTAGAAAACAATACTCGATACGCAGAAAGCATGCCTGGTTAGGGAAATGAGCGCCTGTTATTGTTGTTCTAATAAAATCCTGCCCTTTGTGATATAAGGTTTCAGAGAAATCCAATATAGTGTTAAAACTGTTGTCAACATTTTCAAAGTGTTGCTGATCTTTAAACTTTGTTTTAAAGACATTCCTGCTTGAATGCACGTATTAAGAAGAAAATGAAGTAAAGGCCATCAGTGTGAGGATTTTAACTTCGCGTGCAATGTGAGAATGGAAAGGTTTATAAAAGGGTGAATTGTTCGGCGTGTGTTTGTTGTTTTTTTCTTCATTTTACTGCTGAGTTTGGGGTGCGAGTGTAGTTTTGAATTAAGCAAGCAAAGAAGTAATGCAAGACAGTTGTACAGGGAGGTGTATATGTTGTGGACATAGCAAGATGAGACAGACAGAGTTGGAGATAGAGGATGTGTCTGTGGCGTTGTAACGCTCTACTGAATGGGAGCACTTTGGATTTAGCTATGATGACGGTGATTGGGGAGCAGAATATTTAGAGACTTTTCAGACTCCTTTAGACAAATCTAGTGACTTTTCTGGAGTTTGGAGACTGACATGAAAGCATTTTTTGATCCTGCTCTCCTCAATGAGCAGCAGGTGCTGCCGTGGGCCCTTCCCCTTTCCAAAACACTCTCAGGTGGACAAGTCCTCTTTGCTCATGCAGCGGCAGCAGTCCCTCTTAGCTGCAGCCAGAGCAGACCAATGAATCATGCATATACTTGTCTCCTTTGGGTCACTTTTGCTGGTCCCAAGCCGGGATAAAAAAGAAGGGGTTGATATTTTGACATAAAAAAGAAAAAATAAGAATCAACAGAAGAAAGTCCATTTACAGTTCTAAACCAATTCATGGTGTTTTTCTGTCTTTCTTGTGGAGTTATTCCTCTCTCTTACAGCATCCGTGACAATCACAAGTTTGTTTTGTAAATTAGGGGATGGTCTCATTTAGCAACTCTTAGCGACATCTGGGACAGGATATAGCGGCAGTCCTTACTGAGGAGTTGGCATGTTGAAACTAGCAACATCTCAGCCTGCTTTAATGATGCATCAAATGGCAAACTGCCCAATTTTTCAAGTTTTACATGACTCTGCATGACAAAATTGATTTTAAAAAAGCTGTTTTTTAAAAAGCTGATTTTTGGGGATTTATGGTATTCTGGAGTGTTATCAACAACAACCACGTTCACCAAACTGAAAACTGTGACTACAAACCAAGATAAGATCCAAACCTTGAATTTTGTGAACCATTCCATCCCTAATGCAAATTACTGTATGCTTTAATTCAGTTTAAAAGTGAGATATTTTCAACCAAGGCAATGTCCATCACATTCATGCTCGAACAGTTATACCCATTCATATGTACATGTGCCTGTATTGGTGTGTAGATTGTGGACCGCGGTCTTCAGACCTCCCTGGTCATCGAGGACGACCTTCGCTTTGAGGTGTTCTTCAAACGACGTCTCCAGGCACTGCTGCAGGAGGTGACGACACACAAGCTGGACTGGGATCTCATGTGAGTGACTCTTCAACAAACCAGAGACAAACATGATGTTGTAAACCGAGAGGATTATCATCCCTCTGCAGAGAAATCTGTCCATCTGTCACACATGGTATGTCAGACAGCTCTCTTCAGATGCAGTTAACGCCTCAGGGAATAAATCATCTCAACATCACAGTGCAGAGCTGCTCCAGCTTTGATGAGATTGATCGCTGTCACAGAACAGCAAACTGGGACGAATTAATTAAGATCTTTTCCTGCATTGTCAATGCCGGTGAGTGACAGCACTTCCAAAGCTCGTATAGGCATGAAACTGTCCCAGCTGAATTCATACAAAGAGAGCAGCTGTGGGAGAAAGTATCCTTATTCTGTTTCCTTAATAAAACATTCATGAAAACATGAGGAGAGCACCACAGCTCTGGAGCTGCCTTTGAATGAGAAACATGCCACCTCTGAGCTTCAGAGCAGCTCACTGACAGTAGATAACAGATAACAGATAACTATGTGAGTGATGATAATTAATACGCATATGGCTATTTGAATCAGGTCACTGTGGGAATTTAAGTTCATTTAAGACAATTCAGAAAACGTGTTTCTAAAAGCAAAGATGGTTTTAAATTCGACACAACTCTGATTTTCCTCTTGGCAGCCTGACTAGCAGCGTTTCCATAGAAACAGTGTCGGAGGCCTGTGGATATTGCATTACTTTGAGACATTCATCATCCTCCAGGGGTGTAAAATATCATCGATTGATAGAGAATTTTTTTCTTGTTTTCTGATACTGTATAACCTCTCAGAAACAAACACTGATGAAGCCGAATGAGTTTGTTCTTACTTTGTGTTTGTCTGTGTTATTTTTTTTTGTACTTTTTATTGTTCTTTGATCTTATACTTACCCTGGTGAGGTGAAAAACTCAATTTTAGACAAAGCAACATATACTGAAAACTGAAAGTAATATTAAAGATATCTTTTCTGCATATATAGTGTGCTACTCCTATCACCAGACGATATGAAATTTAATTTCATGTCAGAATAAAAAACTGTTGTTTTGGGGTTACTGGGTTTTGACCAATTAGATCAGAGTACACTGCAAAACTGAAATTTAAGTGAGCTATTATGCCTTGTTTTTTGTAAATTTTGTCTCATTATTCTTGAAAAATGCCACATTTAACTAGTGAGTTAAGAAAGTGGTCTTATTTCAAGTTATTTAGGAAAAAAGGGGGCCTGAGATGCTTGCAACAGGTCAAAACAATCTGCCTATGAGATCAGAAAAAATTGCTGTTTGAGTTCCTTGAAATCAGAAAGTTGTCTTAATACAAGGAACTTTTCTCTTACCCCATTGACGGATTTCTTTTGACTAATTACAAGCAATTCAGACCTCATTTTTTGTTTCAAATAACTTGAAACAACAGTTTTCTGGAATTGTCACTTGAATGTGGCTTGTGTTAAGAATAAAAAGACAATTTTGACTAGAAATAATGACTTGCTTACATTTCAGTTTTGCAGTGTAATTGACACAGCTGGGTGATTAGTTAGACTGTCTGGTAATCAAGTTGATGTCAACATCAGAGTAATGCACTAATTCACAAACTCACTGACTTCATGTCATTACTTTAAGTCTAAGTTCAGGTCATCTTATAATTCCAGATGTATCAAGAGTTTATTCTTTCTCTGTCTCATCTTAATACAGTTACATTGGGAGAAAGCGAATGCAGGTGGACCACCCGGAAACCTCAGTGCCAAATATCCACAATCTGGTAGAGGCAGATTACTCCTACTGGACCCTCGGCTACATGTTGTCACTACAAGGGGCCAAGAAACTGCTCAAGGCCGAACCTCTATCAAAGATGCTTCCTGTTGATGAGTTCCTCCCCGTTATGTATGACAAACATCCAATGTGAGTTCAACATCACATTTCCGTTCCTCTGTCTTCCTCTAATTCTGTCCCGCAGCGCTCATGTTAATCTAATCCCTGCTCCCCCTTCAGCTCAGAGTACAAGAAGCACTTTGAGAAGCGGGACCTGCATGCCTTCTCTGCTGAGCCGCTTCTGGTGTATCCCACACATTACACGGGTGACCAGGGCTACATCAGTGACACAGAAACATCAGTGGTCTGGGACAACGAGACCGTCAAGACCGACTGGGACCGAGCTAAGTCAAGGAAAACTCAGGAACAAGGGGAGCTGAGCTTTGAGGCCCAGAACTCTGACGTACTTCAGTCTGAGCTGGAGAACTGGAGTGCACGAGACGAGCTGTGACAAAAGAGGAGACGACACGAGGAGGAGAGACAGAGCTAAGTATGAGGACAACAGAACAAAGCTGTGATAGTGGAAGGAATGGGAAAGCAGATGGGATACAGCAGGGTGAACACAGTAGACGTAAACAGAGGTGGAGGAGAGCAGCATGTCTCTCTCTCCACTGTTGAATCTTTCTCTGAAGAGAGAAGGTACGTAGTTAACTCTTGAAGAGCCAGCTTGCAGCTTTTGTTTTATTTATTGCATAATAAGCAAACCGTTTGACCTCAACATGGTCCAAAAATAGTTTCATATTTTTAATAATTTACCCAGACTTTTGGAAACATAAATCAAAAGTTGTAAAATGTGCAGTACATAACCAAAGTGACTCCAAGGACTCCTTGTTACATTTCAAGCATTTTGAAGCGCTCTACATCAGCACACCTTTATCAAGTGACATGTTTAAGCTATGGTGTGTTAAGGCTAATGAATGCAATTACTCGCTGCATGAGACAAGTGGCTGAGATGCTACTGAAACAGAAATTTGCGCTGTGAATAATGTTCAAGGAACAAAAGTAAGGAAAGAACATAAGTCATGTTGTATTTGCTGTGTGTCTTCTCTCTTTTACAATCAACACCTTGGTGAGGACCCGATTCCCAGATTGGGAACCATTTTCCTTCTTTTTCTGCTTCCTTTCCTTTGAACCTAACATCTTGTTATTTAGCCAAGCGACACGTAGTAAGCGTGTCATTTAAGTACATACATATGGTTGTTATTTAATAACCTTGCATATTTCTAATCATGAATGTATCTGTGTTTCTATTTACTTGCTGTCCAATCTTGTTCACAGTTTGACAGCAGTGTCTTCATCGCTCTCTTCTCTCTACATTTAGCAGTTTTCTTCCCAAACATGCAGCTTTTGTTGCAAATCAAAAAAGTGAAAGAACATTGATCTTTATGTAAGTAACATTTCATGTCTTGTCCCTCTGTGGGACACAGTTTGTCTTTTTTTAACCAAAGATTAAAATAAAAATGTTTTTAATGAAAGGCTTGGTTTTGTTGTTCTCCAGTGTATTTAGTTGAGACTATAATGAAAAGTTCTTCAGCGTCCGTCCCTCTAAGCTCAGTTTTGAGAACATGGTAGCACAGACTGTACAAATTGTGAGTCTTTCTCTGCCAGAGCAAAACATCAAAAACACGCTGCACTCTTTTCCTTGGCACATAGAAGTTTTATTTCAGCCTGGACACAAACATCCCACAAGACGGTTCTTCTAATTAGTGCCTGCTGCTGTTCAACCGCCATGTGTGTACATAATGGTTAGTTTGGGCTGCAGCAGGTCGCCACCACTCCTCCGTCACTGTGTTTACACAGACCAGCCCTTATTTAGTGTAAACCTGTGAAACACAACCCTTCTGTAATGACTGCTTCATGGGCTGCATCCTGACAGCTACTCACTGAATGAGACAGATTTATAAAAACATTTTATCCAGGACTAAAACCAACTGTTGTTGTCATTACACTGCTGATTACATATTTTGTCCATCATAAAAACATCCACCCAGATGAAAAAGGCAATCATGTTTTCTCAGAATCACAAGTAACATCTTCAAGTCTTAATCAACTTTTAACAGTGAAATACTTCTCAGCTCCCAAGTGACAGAGGGAGAGGCTTGGACATAAAATAAGCTGAAACTTGCAGTTGAACTCAAAACAACAAATATAATTAATAACTGCCTGATACAGTAGCATATAACACATAGTCTTTGTAATAATTATGACTGACTTGAAACTTGTGCTGTGTATGTTCTGACTGTACTGTATAAATTACTTATCGAAAAATCAGTTTCTCCACTCCTAACACCACAGCAGTCAGATGTGTTGGCTTAAAGCTCTGTAAACTGTATTTAAGTGGAGTGACCACTTTCTGAAAACCCCAAACAAGACCTGTTACCTGTCTTCTTGGAGATACTGCAAAAATACCCAAAGACACTCAAAGATGACAAAGTAGCTTCAAACCCATACATTGATTCAAAACACTTCTTTTCTGTTTGAAGTGAAAATTTTCAATGATGTAAATATAAACGATGTATTTAAGCTGATTTCAGCCAGTGAAAATATATAAAAATGAAAAAGTGGCATTGTATTTCTATGATTGGGCTTGCTCCGGGACCAGGGTAACCTAATTTCGTCCCACCCATGTTTTACATGGGTTGAATGACAATAAAACTCCTTGAATCCTTGAATCCTTGTAAAGATGCTTTTTTTTTCATTTTTCATTTTTTCATCTTAAGTCAAAATTTTGAGATGCTAAAATCAAATTGATGAGATAAAGGGTCAAGATTTCTACTTTTTGTCTAAAAATTTTGACTTATTTCTCACAATTTTGACTCCATAATCTCTAAAATATTGACTCTATTATCTCAAAATTATGACTTTTTATTTCAAAATTTATTTTTTTTATCTCAATTTTTGGCCTTTTTAATCTCATGACTTGGATATTTTTCTCTTGTGCCTTTGACTTTTTATCTCAACATTCCAAACTTTTATCTCATAATTATGACTTTGAGGTTTGGGCCTCAGGATAATGCCAGTAGCCCAGTGAAGCACTTTATTATAAATATTAATGGTTGGAACAATCTGCGGAAATCCTGGACATTTTAGGGAATTTTATAAAATCCCCCTGGACGTAATGTTACGGCTAAAAAGGAGGATGTGTCCAGGCAAAAGAGGATGTTTGGTCACCCTAATTTGAGCACTGCTGTACTGTAGGCTTGTTGCTAACATCTGCAAACTGATGAACTCACAATTTCTTGTGAGCAGTGGTGTTAACTATGTTGACATCATTGGTAAAGCGTATTAGCATGGAGCGGTTTGAGAATTGCTGTTACTGTTTATGGAAAGTCACATTTCAGTCTTGACAGACGTGTCGGTGAGTAGAGCCACTCCAATTAAACGTCTAAAAGCTGCAGCACGTGTGTTTGCTCACATCTGTTTGAATCTGTTTTGCTACAGAAGGTCCCGTCTGTGTGTGAATGAGCATATGTGTGTGTGTGTGTGTGTGTGTGTGTGTGTGTGTGTGTGTGTGTGAAAGTGTTTGTCTGCCTCATCCACATGCAGCAGCACATGTCAGCAAGCGACTCAGACTAATCCCATTAGATCTTCCTCTCTCCCCGCCCCTATATTTACCTCACCTCTCTCTGAGATTAACCCAGGTATTTTCTGCACGATCAATAGTCACTCTGCTGCAGTGCGACCTGTTGGGGGTTTGACTATAACCAGGCTCGGATCTAGCTATCACATACTTCATTTTCTTGATGTTCTGCATCCTATCCTTTTAATCCCTCGATAACAGGTAAAGAATCACTGTGCTGCTCTCAGGGTGTGAAAGATTGACAGCTTGGCTACGGGGAAAAGGTTGAAACAGGTCATTAGGAGGCTTCACTTGAGCCCTGCATTAAACAACTTTCTGTTTAGTCTTTGTTTCCCCTCTTTCTTCCTGTCCACCATTTAACACACGTCGCTCTACTTTTTGCAATCCAATTTGTCTCACTTTTCCATCCTACTTTCCTCTCCTCCCTTCCTCTGGCAGTAATGAGATTGCTACTGTTGAGCTGCAGTCTAAGTGGCCACACCACACACATGATCTGTCTCACACACGCACAGAGGCAACCTTTGCCTCTGAATTACAGCAGTGCCACACCTCCAGCTATCTGTAATCTCCCTCGGTTGACCACAGAGTGCAGAGTAAAGAAATTACAGCGAGACAAGGGTGAAGAGGCAGTGAAAGGTGCCACAAAAAGAAACAAACTTCGCAGGATTTAAAGGCGGGCAGAAAGCAAATCAAAGAGACTCGACAATGGCCTGAAAGAGGGCAGGAACTGGATATTTGTCTTTCCCTTATAGGAGTCGAGGAGTTTCAAGGTGAGGTAAATTACTTATGGTGTATGCAGCTGCCACAGCACATACAGAGATTGATGGCTTTTGAGATTAGCTCCTACCAAAACAAGGCTCTGTTCGTTTATATCAGAGGTGATCGATCAGTTTCAAAAAGTGAACCAAATGTTTTAGAAATACTTGTTCCAAATGTTGGATTTAAGCCCTGACCTTCCTGAGTCTTCCTATAAATCCGCTTTTTTTTTCCCAGGTTAAGTTGCAATGCTGCTCAATTTCAGACATTTCTTTCCTCCTTTAGCCTTGGAAGTTTCAGTCTGGAGTTTCAGTCTCAAATGGATCTGGCACTGCTCAGAGCTACAGAGCCAAATCTCATTTGTGAGGTTATCGTTGTCAATTCTCAGCCTGCAGCGACTGCTGTGACAGAGAAATACAAGCTGGTTCAGACAGATAAAGCACATCTCTGAGCTGTTAGGCCTCAACTTTATTTCTGTATCTGAAATTTATTTCTTCTGTGTTTTTTTTGTTCTGAGCCAAAAGTCTGTAAAACCAAAAGCAGAGTCCCATGGATGAGTGACTCATCTTGACCGGCTGATCCTGGCTGTGCTGTTGTTCTGTATTTAGATGATCCTTTGTCTACAACACTGCTGCAGCTTTCAAACCCTAATAGGACACTTAAGCTTCTCCACACAGAGGGTTTACCTACCCAAAACATTTTCTGTTTCAAATATAAAGGTACTTATGCTACTGGGGCTTTTTTTTCTCAATTGGCTTACTTACTGTTACTAAATTTTGATTATTTTAATCATTCCACATTTCATTGAATGGAATCTTAAGACATCTTATCTTAGGACAATTAAGAAGAGCAGGTTCATGCATGCCCTTCTTGTGTTGTTCAAAGGGAAGCAATAACAATCTACCCTGAACTTACAGCAGATGAAAGTAGAAAGAACGTGTTGAGTCAGTGGTGGCAAACTGTTTCAAATAAAAACAAACAGGTAAGAAAGACACTAAGCTCATTGTGTCTAACCCTTTGGTCTGAGCCTGTATCAACATAACTAAGGGCAAGCCTGAGCTAGCCCCTACTAAGCTTTATGAAAAGCTTTAAGCCCCCTTCAGAGAGTACAGATGGTATCTTTCTTCTGGACCCCTGCTGGTAGGTTAAAGAGAAAGGGCTCTTGATGATTAAAAGCTCGACCTCCCATACTATTTTTGTCACCTGAGGCACCGTAACTAAGTATTTATTCTGGAAAGCTGATGATTTAGAGGAGTAATAAGGGGACAATGAGCTCCAAAAGATATGATAGTGTGTGATTATCAAGCACTTTGTGAGTTTAAGGGTTTAAAAATAGCAGATATTTTTCATTGCTTTCAAGAAGATGATCACTCACATTTTTCTAGACCCATTACTTTGTAAGGATGTGCGGTTATTACAGACTGAAGTGTCAGAAGTACCTTCATTTATGAGTGAAGGTTGTTCACTGATGTTTTCTTGTGCTCATGCAGAGTTCATAAAAACTATTTTGTTGAAAAGCTTCCTGCACTTAAAAAGCTTTGTTCGGCTCAAGTATGAAAGTCTGTGGAGAACAATTTTACCCATCTCTGTAGGAAACAGATAATTCGGTGCTTTCATGTCTGTCTAGGACAACAGGAAAATTATCCCGAGACAAGCTTGTGTGACTGCTCTTACACAGTAGACTCAGTTTGTCACCACAACTAAAGATTTATTACCTGAGACAGCTACTTCGTTCATTAAATCCTGAATGAAACAATACGTTTGCTAATGTTGACAGCTGCACATGATACAGCCTCTTGTTTAACTTGTGTATCAGCTACATCTGGATATTTCACATCTGACATCACCTCTTTTTGGACAAGGTGACAATGTCTGAGCTTGACATTCAAAGATTAAAATAATCTCTTAAATTAAAGATCTGTTTATAAAATTCATCAAATTGTTGTCAACTTTACATTTAAAACCTGATTCAAAACTCCTCACTTGCTTTAACTTGTCTGCCTTCCTGTACTTGTTTCACTCACTCGTGGAAGTTTTGATTTTGGTAATAGAGTTTGGATTTTCTAAGCATTGACTTGTTCATTTTGGCAGTACTCTGCACGTCAATGAAGTAAGGGCATGCCCTCAATGATTCCTCAGATAGAAATAATGGTTTGATGTCTGAAATATGTATTTGTTTCAAGCTACGTCTCGTCAGTGCTGATGGTGCAGAGTTCTCCTAGTAAAACTTTTAATAAGTGTTAGCCAGAGATGTTTTTCCTGATGTTAAATTCAATTCATGCTCACTTAGTCATGAATGTTTAATTCTGGAAAGAAATATGATTTGAAACTGAGTGTCCTACGGCTAATAAACCACAATGCATCTCAGCCACAGTGTGCAGTCTTGCAATTTTGAAATAATTATATTTCAATGTCGGCGAAGCTGCACAGAAAATCTGTGATGATCCCTCGGTGCTTTACAGAAATGTGAGAGTATCTCCGTTATTTGCAGACACTTTCATGCTGCACACCGGTAAACTAATCTTTATTTTGTCTCCACAGACAACAGTTTCCGGGTTTGTGCCCCTCATCATGGTGGACCTATTCTTGGATCGAGTTCTAGTGAAGAACAACTGGGACCAAGATCAGCTCAACACAGAGCGAGAGATCACGGGGATCCTCGAAAACCGAATCCTCATGCTGTTCTTTGCATCTGCTGAGTGTGAAAAGTGCCAGGATTTTTTACCTGTTCTCAATGACTTCTTTAAGAGACTGAAAGATCCAGCCTACATTGAATACCCCAAACTGCTGGCACTCATCTACGTCAGGTCTCTCTCTCTCTCTCTTAGTTTCTTTATCTCTTTGATTCACACATGTGATTGCATACACTCACTTTCCTGCTGATCTTTTTCACATTCATGAGATTTCCATTTTTTCCGTTTTCCATCTCCTGTCTCCAGCTTGGACCAATCAGAGGAGCAGCAGGACAGAGTCCTCAAAGAGCTGAGCAAACTGATTCTGTTTGTGGCCTTCGAGGACCCATACAGGAAGTAAGTGGGCTAAAAGGACTTTTTGTTGGTGTTCTTGTCGTGTACGACTGAGTATGAGGTAAATATGAGTCCGTGTGGCCATATTTCAAGGCACAAAAATATTGCACCCTACAAACACTTTACATTCTTAAATGATGTCTTGTCTTAACATCCACGTTTTTCTGCTGTTCAGTGAACTGCGGGCCATGTTTAAAGTAAGCGACCTACCCACAGTCATCGTCCTTCGCCCGGACGGCTCTGTCCTCTCCCCAAATGCCGTGCAGGACATTCGTCAACACGGCTCAGAGTGTTTCCAGGACTGGCAGGAATCTGCAGAGCTCATTGAGAGGACCTTCATGTTCAATGAGGAGTTCGACGACCTGAACCCCCGCAGTGCCACCGACCCTGTGAGGAGACTAAAGTACAAGACAGAAGACGACAAGAGGAAGAAGAGGTGGTGGAAGTTTTGGGGAAAAAATGGCAAAGATGAGTATGAAGGGGAGGAAGAGAAAGACGGGAACTGGGATTCAAAGAGAAAGGATGGAGACCATGGACTTTGGAGGAGAAGATGAAGAGAAAACAAATTGAGTCCATGAATATAAACACATATATTCATATCTATAAGGCAAAGCTTTTTGTTTTGTTTTACAGCAAGTGGAACCTCATAAATATTTCATTCTTGGTTGCAGATGCTGCAGCCTCTTTACAGACTCTTTAGAAAAACACTATGAAATATTTTCTCTGCCTGCAGTGGATTGCAAAGTAGCATCATCTTAAGAAGACAACTATTTTAGATTTTTTGGCAGGTTAAAGCATAACATAAGCACTAGAAATCTCAAAAATCTAAATCTACTGAGTCACTCAGCAGTGAAACAAATTTCCATTGCTAACATTTTATACTGTATTAAAAGACGATCGCACCTCTCATAATAATTAAAATCTACTACAAGGAGAGATGAGTAAAGAAAATGGATGGATAGCTTCCCACTGTCATCCAATCCAAAACCAACAACCTGCCATTAAATAATTTCTAACACATGGCTTAAGCTTTGTATGGAAACTTGTAATGAAGAGAAGCTGGGACGCTGGTTCTGCGAAGCAGTCAGTTCATGCTCTTCACACAAAGGATGTGATCTTTGTCACCGTGGTTGTTGCTGAATTGTCCCCTGACCACAAACCCTTTGCTGCGCATCTTCCCCCTTTTTGCATTTTTTCTCTTTTCAGCTTGCAAACATACCTGAAAAAGTGATGAAATAAAGTTGTCCCTGGTTAGAGAAGATGACACTATTTTCAAATACGAAAAGAAACTTGAACTTATAGAGAAAGTGTTAACAGGTTAAAAGCATTAAGACTCATATTCCTTATCTAAAGCTGCATGAATGAATATTTTTCAATGTTGAACAAATAACTTTGTGTAGTGAAAGGTAACAAACCTGACTGTGCTGCTCTTTTTCACCTCATTTAGTTCATGGTTTACAGATGGTCTAGTTTACATAAACCACACAGCATCCGGCAGCTTTCCAAGCCAAAAAGATTCATTAACAGATCAAAAACAACCTGGTACATGTTGCTGAGGTTAGAGTTCTTCTGATGGTTGATGGTGACCAGTCTACAATCTCAGAGCTCATTGGCTGTCATCTTGAGACATTACAACTTCAGGGAGCAATGGCCAACATTTCATGGATAGAGTGGATCCACAAAGAACGCCCTACCATGTCTCCATTTTTCATGTGCTGTTGTTTGATACAGACAGCTCAGTTTTTAAAATGCAGCATCTGTGAAGAGGGATTAAAACAAAACGAGACAGTTAAATCTATTGAGTGGTGGGAAACAGTTTCAAATAATGATGATGCTCGGTATCTGCTGGTTGTGATAAACAAACATGTCTCCAGACACATGTTGATTACTCGTTTCTTGAAGTTATGAATTTTCCAGCTAAAATGCCCCAAACAGAGCAAAGAAATAAATGCAGCTTAAAACTCAAATAGGCGCAGGCGCCTGCTGGTGTTTTAGCATTGACATTATCAGTAATGTGTGTATGTCTTTCACTGTTAGACGTTTGTTTTTGCTATTTTCTTTTTAATATGGCGCTTCACTTGAGATGAATTTTATTTTGTGACTGAATAGTTCAATATGTGGTATTGATCTCCACAGAGCATTGAATTCCCGATTCTGCAAAGACAAATAGTGTTCGTGTCTCTGCTGTGGCTTCATGGCCATATTGTGCTGTTCCCATTAGAGTAGAGCAGACTATCACTAACCAGACAGTCCCTGTGGTTCTGCTCCTCCATTAGTTACTGAATAATAAAGGTCTCTTTGTGGCTCACTTCATTAAGGCCTTTTCTTTTTTCAAGCACGTCTCTCATTCTGTAATTTCTATACTTTCTCGCTCAGCAGCCAGTGCCTTCACACACACACACACACACACACACACACACACACACAGAGACACTGTGAGCCCTTTAAGTCCCTTGTCCCTCTGTCACCTTGTCTTTCAATCCTGCCCTCTCAGACAGAGGAGGGAGGTGGAGTGAGGGGACACAGAGGAGGAGGAGGAGGAGGAGGAGGAGGAGGGAGTGCGCAGTTATCAAGGTGAAGGAGACTCAGGCAATGAGTGAATGTGATATAAACTGACAGACTGGGAAGTGTTTCAAGTACGACCTGGGAAGAGTTGAAAAGAGCCCCTCCCTCAATATTTGAAGGTTGTTTTCTTTTTGGATTTGCGGCCTCAAGGAGAGATAATATTTGTGAGAGGTAAGCAACTGTGCGGATTATCCGATTTAACAGCCAGTATGATGAGCTTGTATGATCAAGGGGGAGGTTTATACTGCTAACAATGCATACAGGCTAAATAAGACAGGAATCATCAAAAATAGTTTGTAAGAACTTGTGAAAAACATTTTCAGAAGTTAGAATTCAACCTTTACTCCATCACAAGTTTACACCCGTAGGCTATCAGAAACTTAGTCTTCTGTTTCATCATAACTTTGTGAATCTCTTCAAATCTCAGTTTTCACTCCTCTGACCCTCCATCATGGTGGACCTGTTCATTGACCGCATCCTGCTGAAGAACAACAGAGACCAGGATGAGCTGGATACAGAGTGTGAGATCGTTGCACGCCTGCAGAATCGCATACTGATGCTTTTCTTTGCATCTGCTGCGTGTCAGAGCTGCCAGCAGTTTGCGCCCACGCTCTCAGACTTCTTCAAGAGATTGACGGATGAGTTTTATGTAGATCGCTCTGCTCAGCTTGTTCTGCTCTATATCAGGTAGAGCACATTTACATAGATGTGTATTCAGGTGTTTTAATCATACAGCAAATTGGACCACAGGAGTCTCCTAACTCAAAACTGATCTTGCCTTGTGCAAGAAAAACCTTGATTTAAAACTTTGTGTGTGTAAATGTGCAAAAAGAAAAGAAAACTCAAACATATCACAGTAATCAAATTTACACAAAGGCAGTTTTGAGCTGATATCAGGGTTGGATTGTTTTGATGAATGTTTTGATGCGGGATAAGTTAAAGGTTCAGGTTGAATAATTAAGGAGAACTAACTATTGTTTTACTGCTGAGTGATTCAAGAGAAATGATTGGAACCAAATATCTTGAGAACACTGGGAAATTTCTTTTTGCAGAATAATTCGCCGGTTTTGCATGATCTAACCCAGTTTAAGTGACTGTGAGGAGAATCCATATAAGGTGGATTGCAGCCACTCCTTTGGTTACTAGAATAATGATTACTATTTTACAGAGGTGGAAAGCACTTAAGTACAAGTACTTTGTTCCTTTGCTGAAGTAGATTTTTCAGGTATCTGTACCCAACTTAAGTCTTCATATTTTTGATAATTTCTTGGTTTCACTCTCTACATTTGAACACAAATATCTGTACTTTCTACTCCTTACTACTTTTTTCACTTTTACTTAGGTAAAGTAGATGAATTTGTACTTTAACTTTTCTTAGCTTTTTTTACACAAGTACTTGTACTTGTACTTAAGTACAGAAAGTATGTACTTTTTCCCACCTCTGCTAATTTATCTGCTAATATAAGGTAGGCAAGTTGGTTAAATGCTATCGTTGGCTGTCAGTCCAGCAGCAGGTGCTTGTTCAAAACAAAGTACCAGCTTTTGAGTAAGCTAACAAAAATAAATACTTGAGATCGCTCTTACTCTGAAAAGAACCCAGCAACATATAATGTGTAAAATTGATGATTTTTAATGAGTCATCATTGGATGGAGGAACTATATCCACTGCACTCCAAAGTGGACTTTTTCCCCCAGAACAAAGTATTTGCCACCTCTAAATGTTCTGTGCTATCTCGTATCTCTCAGCAATCTTTTTGTTCTTCCATCCAACAGCTTGGACCACTCAGAAGAACAGCAGGAGAGCTTCCTCAAACAGCTGCCCAAAAGGAGCCTGTTCCTGGCCTACGAGGACCCCTACAGGAGGTGAGTGGGACCAACCAGTTAGTTGTGTGCACAACCTGCTGGTGGACGATTGCAATGTAAGTATATCTATCTGTATAAACCCATTAGCCCAGTGCCAGTGTGTTTGTGTGTCTGTCCACAGGGAGCTGGAGGCCATGTTTAATGTGGAGGAGCTGCCCACGGTGCTGGTGCTGCGTCCTGACTGCTCCATCCTCGTCCCCAATGCAGTAGAGGAGATTATCTGCCTCGGCCCAGACTGCTACCGCAACTGGCAGGAAGCTGCAGAGCTCATTGATAGGAACTTCATGATCAACGAAGACTTGGGGAAGAAGTCTGTATGCAGGCTTCGTGACCCTATGAGGAAAGTGAAATACAAGGTGGAGGGAGAGGGGAGAAAAAAGAAAAAGGAGAAGTGTAGAGGGTTGGGGAGAGGGGGAGAGGGGGAGGAGGAGGTGGGGGATGAAGGAGGGTCTCCTTTTTGATGGGAAACACATTCACTGTGAACTCCTTAAACCTTTTCTACTGCAATGATAAACATCTACATAGAGGAATACTTACACTTGTGCTGCACAAAATGCGATTTTGCTTGTTTGTTATTCCTGCATGTTATTGTATGTCAATATGACAAAAGATAACTGAGGTTGTTGTGATGGTGTTAAATTATAAGTTGGCATCGTCTATACTACAAAATATATTTCAACTTGAAATTGTATGTCCACAGAACTCAGTACTGTGAGTAAAGTTAATAATCACCTAAGCCCCTTCCAGCTGTTTAGTAAAGCTACAGCTTTCATGGGATACCCAGAATGCCTATGTTAATTGTAACCTAACAGTTACACCATGAGTGAGGAGGGAACGCAAGGGGTATGAGACCCTGCTGTACATCATAAAGACCTTATCAGAGTTCCTTGACATAGAATTGCTGGCTTAGGTCCTCGGTCATCGGAGCTAGAAAGTTGAACTGAATTGAAATTGATGAACTATTTTTTGAAAAGCACCTTAAACAACTAAACTAGGACAAGGGTTGACACAAAACATCTTATTTGATCAAGATAAGTTCAGTTGGTGTTTGAACAAAAAAGGAATTTTTTGATCTAACTTGATATTAGAAGGCAACCCTTTACGTCATATTTTTATGCTGAAACAAGTTAACTTTAACAGTGTGTAACTGGTTCAACAACACTCCTCTGATACAGCCTAGAGTAATGTATAGAGTACCAACAAGTATTCCTGTGAATGAGCTGATCCCATATCATAATTAACTATAGCTTCAAAGTGCCAACTGCTTTCAGATGAATGATGAACAAAATTGAGCAATGAAAATTGAGTCAGTCATTTTCGGTCTGAGTTACTCACTGGGTCAGGGCTTATCCAGGAAACCTGGCTGGCACAGCCCCACTTCATATCTGATCATCCACTCCAGCTGTAACATCTTGAGCTTGAATTGACCCAATTCTGAAATCTAGGTTCCCTTTTAAAGAACGTGTAAGAAAAAATAGCATCCAAACACCTCTACCTCTGGTATAAGTGAGTGCCGATATGCCAACAACCTATAAAAAAGAATGTAAGACACTCTCTGAAGGAACACTGAATGCTGCCAACTGATGCTGACCTCAGCGTAGCGTTAGCTTTGAATGCTGCCAAGTACAGAGTCAAGCCAAGCTTAGGTTTGAGCCAACTCTTCGCCATAATGGCTTGTTTTATGACGCCCAGGAGATTATTTGAAACCATTTTCCCATTTCCAATGACACGCAGCTATGTACTGCAATGTTTTTTTTTCACATGATAATTTGTACCATCCAATCAAAACACACACATGCATAATCCAAAATCAATGAATTATTCAGCACCATTAAAATAATTTTGTTAGTGACTGTTGTGCTTTGAGTGTTTATGAAGTCTAGCTCTGCCGTACATGCTGCACAAGAAGCAATCAGAGCTATTCAGAGGGAGTCAAGTGAAATTATGGAGGAACTGCCTCTTTCTTCATAATCAGTGGTTTCCTCCTCCTTTCATACTAACGGCTGTTTAGCCTTCACACACTTCCTTGCACATGTAAACGGCATAGACGGGGATTTATTTGATCTTGTCTTGCATCATTTCCTGATCTCTCCAAAGACTAGAAGAAGGTTTTCTCTTTTCTGCTCTCCTCTGACTGACCTGAGCTTTAATGCTGCCATGACTCCTTAAATGCAAATAGGGAAAAGCAGTGAAGTGCTCTTTTCGCATTACAGGAGAAATGACAGTAATGGCTGGAGTGGATGGGGTAAAAATTCACAGCAGAGACAGATGATGAAAGCAGAGTGTCATCAGGTGTCATCAAGGTGTGACTGGTTGATGGGAAGGTTTGGATTTTTTATAAATGGATGATTCATGTCGAAAGGAGCCACAAAAAGTAAAATTTCCAGTCAAAGATAAAGCTAAACAAAGAAGTTGATGGATAAAATACTGCATGTCTTTGCTGCACACAGTTACTCCCATAAAATCTGGACCTTCAACGGGTTGTTGTTAAAGGACACTGAAGCCTCCATAAACATGAGCCTGTTTATTCCATATTCCCTCCTTTTGCCTGCACAGCACCTTATTGTTGCTCACTCAGAGAAAACCTTGGTAATATAGTCGAAGCCCCCTCTATCTCTCTCCATCCCTGCCCCTCTCTCTCTCGTCTTTGCACACGTACAAACGCGCACACTCAAACTCTCACACACGAAAGCACACGCACGATGCGCGCTCCCGAGTGCAGAACGCGCAACAAGCGGAGCAGCGGATGAGAGAGAGAGAGAGAGTGAGAGAGAGAGAGGGTGAAAGAGAGAGCGCCAGAGGAAGAAGAGGAGAGAAGGAGGGATGCAAGGCGAGGCCAGGAGCGGAAACCTTATCTCTCCTGCTCGTCCAGCTGTTGTCTTTTTATTTCATTAGCGCAGCATCATCTGAAAAAAAAAAGCGTTCTCTACATTTTTAATCTAAAAATCCCTCATCCATGCCAGTGTCCGTCCTGATGTGCTGCTGCGCCTCATCACGATTCCTCAAGGATACGAAAAGCTGCTGTTCTCACGTCGACGCTATTTTCCAAAATAGGCAAGGATGTAACATGGAGAGCGTCTGATCAGTGATGACAAACGTTGCCCGGGCTTGATGAGCTGTAAAAATCGACGGAGCGAGGCGGAGCGGCGCGACTTTACGCGTTAATTTGCGCCTAATTGTTGTTTTCGCCTGTGATCGTGTATTTTTCCCTCCTTCATTCATTCACCCATCGGAGCTGTAAGGCCTGCTGCCCGGGCATGAAACCCGTGGGAATTATGATCCCGACGTGACGCACAGTCACACACACAGCACAGCGGGGGAGACATCGAGCCTCGACAGGACGGAGGGAGGGTGTGAGGTCCGGCCGAGCAGAGACCTGATCACAGGAGAAGGAAGGAAAGAAGGTGGAGGCGGAGGAGGACGCCCTGTTAGTTGTTATCGGACACTAATGACTGCAAAATAGCTTAGCAGAAACATCAAATTGAAAATATCTTTTTTTTTAATGCATCGGGCGGAGAGGAGAGAGAGAAAGGGAGGAGAGTACAGTAGGTGCGCGAGGGCGCAGAGAGACGGGATGCGGGAGACGCAGTGAGGAGGAGGAGGACGAGGAGGAGGGAAAGCGGAGGATTGACGGTAAGATATGGATATAGGCTATGGGGATGCACCCCGCCCCTCCTCTCTCTCTCTCTCTCTCCCTCTCTCTCTCTCTCTCTCTGAAAGGTGCCCTGCTCCTTTACTGCTGCTGCTGCTGCTGCTGTCAGGGGCCATTTGATCGCTGTGAGACAGGGATCTGATGTGCTGCTGTTGCTGCCCGGGCCTCTTACCTCTGGCTGCCATTAAGAGCTGGGTCAGTAGTGTAGGAGAGCGCCCTGAAATATTCATAGGCATGTGACGAGCCTCCTCTGGGCCTCAAAGGAGAGCATGCAGTGAGAAAAACGGCATAATCACTCAGGAGGGTCCCACGCTGGCCCACATCAGGGGTCTTTCACAGGAGAGGGGCTGAGCTGTGTTGATTGTCACAAACACTCACATGCACTCACACACACACACACACCTTCATTGCAGTGTTTGGTGTGCTGCAGTGAGACACATAAACAGTTCAAGGGGCTATTAATGCAGGCTTTGTTTGAATGTTTGCAGGTTTGTTCTCTTGATTGGAACAAGATGAAAAAAGGAGAGATGGAGGAGTCAATATTTCAGTGAGAGGGTGAGAGGAGGAGGCCAGGAGGTAGAGATGAATGGAAGAGGAGGAAAAGAGGGAGGACTCCTGCCTCTCTGATACATTTATAACCTTGAGTGTGTGTGTGTGTGTGTCTACGTGTGTTGGCTTATTGATTACATGTTAGTCATGTGTGTCATATTGACAGCATACGAATCATCATGTAGGAGGACAAACAAGATGAACTCAGTTGATTTGAAAATAAGAATGTTTGTGAACTTGCATTTCAATAAGGTGACTCACCTTGTGCGTGTGTGTGTGTGAGAATGTGTGTTGTTGTTGCCTGTACTGTGCATATTAGATGGGAACAAGGAAAAGAAACAAAGGTACCTGGGCTTGTTTCTGTGTAGGGATCATTTACGTCAACCACTGGAGAGAAAGAAAAGCAAACGAATTTTCCTAATCTGTTCACACACTTGCTTGAGACACAGGCGCACACAGTTGGAATGACTTTCCAGTCATTAAACTTGTAAAAATGAAACATATCTGTCTCATTTTTATTGGACCACCTCACTCAGGTCACTCTCGTGTCTGTGTGCATCAGTCAGACACACTGAGTCAGTCGGCCTGTTTCATCTGTGGGTGTATTTTCAGGCCGACTCACATCAAACAAGTCAGCATCACATCAAAATCACAAGATGCTAGATTGGACATGAGTTAAATTTCATCCCCCATGTTAATAATAAAGAGTGGGATTTTTTTTAAAACCCACCAACAATGGATGTGTTTCCTAAAACATGAAACCAAAGTATCACACCAATCCCTTCAAATCACCACACTGCTCGAGCCCATTATCCAGCCCCTTCCCTGTTCTGCTTCCTCCAAACAAAAGCTGCTGGATGCACTCAGGCGCGCTCTCTCACAACCTAGTCGACCAACCCTGGAGCACATTTTGTGAATTTTTGAAACAAAACCCAGCACTGTGTTCATGAGTTTTTTTCCTCACTTTCCTGACATGTTGAAACAGCTCATGTAATAGTAACAGGTTCTGCTGACACACACATTATGTCAAACAAAGAGAGGCAGTAAAGGAAATACGTGACAAAAGACGGCAGATATGTCAGCATGGTTTCGTTAAAAGTGTATTCTAAAGCTGGCTGTGCTTCTCTGTGTTTGAAAATCACATTTAACACCGTGGCAGCAATTAGAGTGGGAAATTACTTCTGACGTGCACCGTTGCACATTCACCTAATGCATTTTCAAGTTTTTATAATAACCTTATTGAAAACATATTTTCTAATAATGGGGAATAATATAGTATTTCATCCAGAAATTCTTACATACTCACCTTTTATCTGCATTCACACACTTTTCATGACAGTGTATTTAAGAAGCATCACACAGGTCATATGTTTGATAAATGTTATATGTGCCACGTGTAACATTAGCTCTCCATTATAAATAATAAATCATCCCCAAGACATTTGCTTCACTTCACATATTGGAATTCACATTTTCCAGGAACAGCAGCATCTCTTTGACCTTTACAGCAGCGTTACCCCGCTGTTTTATTGTGGATACTACGGGCTGTGTGTCAGGGTTAGTCACAGTAACACAAAGTGCTATTTTAAAAAAAGGATGAATCACCTTTTCAGAAATATGTTTGACAGCAGCACAATACTGGCACGACTGAATGGTCATTAAAAGAGAGTAAAATAGCTTTTATTGTGCCCTCAACTCAGAATTTTTACAGTATTTATGCTTTGATTAATACAGGGATACAAACTTACGTTCTTGACGTGAAATAAGTGCAGAGAAATGTCTTTCGTTGGTTAATCTGTTGATTTAAACAGCCAACAATAAGGACAGATCATGCTGAATTATCATCACATTAATGTAAAAATACACACATGGCCTTTATTTCCATAAACCAGACCATAGTCTGATGCAGCTGCAGACACACCCGATGGCCAGATTCATTTGAAGATGTAGGAAAATGAAAATGTCATAGATTAATTAGGGGGTAAACGAAGCTGAAATAAGTGGGATACTCTATTTTCTCATGGTAATTGAATTTCTTATAATAAGAAATATAATGATAAATAACACAAATAATGAACTGATTCAATTTACTGTCAAAAAAAAGTGTCTGCAGAAATACAAAAGTCTAACATTGGACATATTTTTCAGTTATGAAATGATTTTGTGTTTGAGCTCTAGGTTGAGAAACATTGGAGAGATACTGGGATGTGACTGTGGGTCATCATTGGTTTAGTGCCATCACACTTGTGGCTAAAAATATTAGTTGCTGCCAGCTAAAGTTGTCAGTTTTGGTCACTCGTATGAATACAACAATATCATTGTCCGATACATATTTGTGATAAATACTTAGCTCGAATTGCTCAGTGCTTTATGATAAAAGTCTGTTATTTCTTGACAAGACACCACAAACGACTATGTTCATCGAGTGAAAGAAGCCTGGTTGATTTGACATTGGTTAGTTTACTCTTGGAAAACAAAGGAGAGAGCAAACAAAGGGGATAAGGAAAAAGAGTTTGAATACAAACATCGAAGGCTGTGACAGAAAGACTCTACATCTGAGAAGGTGCACAAAAGAAAGTCATGACAGATCATGGCATGGGATACATCCCTGTTCAAAGACTGACAAATGGAAAAGAAAATGTCACAGACTCTGACAGTGATGAGGCAGAAATTTCACCAGATGCTGCGCTGATTCATGCAGTCATGTTTACTTCATTTTACTGGGTAATCCCAGCTTAGTTGGCTCATTTAGATAAATGATTAGTTTTATGAGAGAGATTACAGCCAAAAAGACCTTTTTAAAAAGTATACAGAGTTTGGACTGGTTTATAGTTGTGTGTTGACCCTACGCTGGAGTGACTGACGCACCCATGAGCACTACTTACCTCTGCGAGAATGAGGACATCACATGAGGACAGTGTTATCTTTTTCGTTTACTGCTTGCTTTTTATTCTGAGTGTTTTACAAAATAGTGAAGCTGATACATGTTATAGTTTATCAAACAGTAATTTTATATGGAGGAAAGATAGAGAGTGGATTTCAGAGGAGATGAAATGTTTGGTTGTTACATGGCTGTTCTGGAAATACACCACGACTCTGCTCAGCTGACCAATCAGAGAGCTGGGGGTCCACAATGTTTTGACGTATAGTAACGTAGGAAGGTGTGCAGGTCTGCTACATACATAGGATACTATTTTCTACAAATGTTAAATAAATCATCTTAAATAACTAACATTATTGCAAAGTAAATTATTGGTGAATAGTTCTGGATTTATTGAGTGTTTTGCAAATTGAAATGTGTGACACCAAGGTCCTTCATTTTCAACATTTGAATAAGCAAATCATGTAAAAGCGAATTTAGAACGAGCACCGATTGTGAAAAGCATTTAGCTACATCCTCAAAACTAGATGACTATAAACATCAGGCTGAGACCAAATAATTACAAAACTGTAAGACTGATCTTACAAATATTTTCTTGACTCGATTATCAATTTTTTTCTCTTCAAAATGCCAGAAAAATTATGAATAATTTTCCAGAAAAGTATGTGGTATTTGATATCACATTTCAAAAACATACCAATGAAGGGATTTAACAGGTTGAACCAGCATATGTTGATGTTTTTGCACTGTAGAAAAAATACTCAATGTGACATTTAAGTCAGAATGTTTGATAATACATGTATTTGATTGTTCCTGTCAACAAACGAGTATAGAGCTGGGTATTGTCAGGATGATCACCATTTGATATTGATTTGGTTCCCTATTTATTTAAATGCTTCAATGTTGATTCAGTAAATGGTATAAATAATTACCACACCAAATAATTAAACCACTGAACATGAAAAAAATGTCCTGTGTTTCAGATTTCTAAGGGAATCCAAAATGACCCCAAATTCAGATTAAAAGATTAGAACTGGCTTTACGCTGCCGTTTCTTGCTTTGGTTGCTGTTTTGTTGTTTGGTCTATTGCAGCCTTCATCCATACAGTGCAAATAACTAACCCAGCACCCACCACTGGACAGCAGGTGAATTGTTTCAGATGATTTGCCGACTCAATATTGATTTGGGTGGGGAAATTTTGCAATGCAACAATTAATCGATATTTTTACCCATCCCTAAATAAGTACTTTGAGGATGTCCTCCAACAGATGCAACATGTCAGATTTGACGTGTTAGACATACTGAGACCTAACAAGCACCACCAAATATTTCAAGAATTTCATCCTCTCTGATTCAACTATCAAAAAGAAAATTATTTCAAAACAACAAGAATGCATCATGTTGACATAAACACCATAAAAATGTTTCTAGAAGATGTTTTTTACATCATAAAACTTTGGTCTTTTGGTATGTTTAAGCTGATGAAAGTAAAAGAAGAGAGGATTTCTTTAGAGGCCAGAGGCACTTTAAGTAAAATGTTTTTGTTGATGTGGTGGCTGATATTTTCCTCACGTACATTGAAGGAGCAGTAATGGAAGCGCAGAATCTTTGAACTTATACTTTCTTTTATGTTGAATTATTTTTCTGTAGTAGACTTCAAAACTCAGAACCTTTCAGGTCTCAGATTCAGACAGTCATAGTTTGTCTTTTTTGGGGAACAGGTTGTAAGAAGACACACTCTTCCTGGTGAGATTATCATACACTGACAAAGTGCTTATGGGGCACTAAGACAGGTGAGCTTTTAGCACAGTGAGAGCGCTGAGGGCAGGATTACGATCCTGATAAATATGTGAGGAAACTTATCAATGTTTAATCAACCTTCTAGCAGTCTTTAAAAGAGGTTCAGCTCTTTAGCTGAAAGAAAATCCAATAACTTCTCACACTAAAATCTCCTCACAAACCGTCTCTGTCGGCCTCATTTGGAGGAAGAAAACACAAGGGGAACAACGAGCAAAACCAGACAGAGTTTTTGACTTGTCCAGTTTTCCATATACTAACCACATATCGTGTGTTATCATCCCTCTAGTGATGGATGACTTTGAAGATGACATTTAAAAATGATACGGATATATCTGGAAGCAATTTACTCCCATTTCCCTCTTACATTATAAACCGCAGCGCTCTCAGGATCGTCCAACACTCTGCTCTGAACTTGACCCTGTGTGTCTCCTGTGTTTCTGCCTGCAACAAGAGAGTGATTGACAGAGGGCGACACCTCCACTCCCCTGAGTACGGCATCGACCAGACAAACATACAGGCACTAAAACCCTGTAAGTGGCTTTGACTGTGGTGTGTAGGCCTCAGCCCTGTGGGAGCTGCAGAGGTCAATGTGCTCGCGGTCACAGAGGGCACTGTGGAGTGTGTTTTAAAACTCTTTTTTAAGCTGGAAAATATCATCCACAGTGTTGTTATTACAGAGCTGTTTCAGCCAATAAAGCGTCTGCTCTCTCTGTACTGTCAGGAGTCCAATCTCTCCATCTCGTCCGCAGCTCTTGATTACTCTCTGTCTCCATCACACTCACACACTTTCGGTTCTTCCATTAGGAACCTAACGCTACAAGGCTGTTTTGTCACTTTGTGCTTCATAGCTATCTAGCCTCAGGCACTGATCGCTCTCTGACCAGCGGAGGGGGAGGTTTCATGCCCCCTCTCTCTCCCCCGTTCACTCTCTCTCTCTCTCTCTCTCTCGATCTGTTGACTTTATTGTCTCCACCTCTAACAGTGTGAATCTTTGTACCTGACTCGATTTCACATCAGTTTGAATGATTTCCAACAGACTGACTTTAATGGCTTTCAGGTGTCATTTGCCTCCCGCTTGCAGCGAGGCAGTCTACTTTCTTTTTAATTTATTGCTCAAATTTCTGAGCAGCCAAACCACACAGGAGCATTTTGGCAGACTTACGTTTGACATCTCTTCCAATCAGTGCTGCAAGCAAAGATTGCTTTCAGTTTTGATTGTTGGCGTATTACTTTGATAAACTGGTTAAGTATTTTTCCCCTTCCAAAATGAAAAAAAAAAAAATCTTTTAAAATGTTATTACAAATTCCCAAAGCCTTCAGAGAAATAACTCCTTTTCTCCTGCCATCTGCCAACAAAAAACCCAAACAAACACTAAATCTACATCAGATAACAATCAGCACTTTCTTATATTTCTGAAGCCGGATTCTGAAAATTTCCACCATGTTTGCTCCATGTTTAACTCAATTTATCACAAAGTCTTGGCATGGAAGAAAAGAGACATAAATGAAGAAGCCTAATGAAAATATGATTACAAGGAGGGGAGGTAAAGAAGCCAAAATGATGACACTTGATACACACTTTTTAGCAATCGTAAAGTATTTGTTCAGTATTAACTCATCATCTGTGAAATACTGTTCACACATTAATATACATTTGTGTATCATGTACAAACACAGTTTTCCATGTTTTATTATTGATGGATATCATTACCCTATGATGTTGTAACTAACCCTTTGTTCATTCTTAATAAAGGATGGATTAACCAATTACATTGACTTATTATGGTCATTATGAACTAGTTATAAACCATTTATATTTTGTGATTTTAACATTTAATAAGGGTTAGTAAACACCTAATTATAGAGTAAATTATCCACAAAGGACTTATAAGCTGTCTGTTCATTTTTTTTGTGAGCTGATCTTAGGTGAGGACTTTTTGTGCTTCTTAAAACATTTATTAATGAGATTTAAGATTAGCAGCACCTTAAAACACTTAAATCACAGATATAGATTCAAAAGAATAAGGAAACATGTACTTCAACATGTATCTAGTAAAAGGAAACAAGCTCTGTTTAAAAGTGTGCATATCAAAATAACTCATTTGAATTTAAAATACTCTGCAACTGGACAAAAAAAATTCAAACTTAAAGTGTTTATCGTATCAAAACTTAATGAAAATATTATATATCATTTATATTAAAAAGACTACAACATTAAATTGCTGACTATGTAAAACAATTTGAACGAACAACTTTTAACCGGTGTGTTATAGGTGAATCCATCATTTATAAAGTACCCCTGAAAGCTCTCTGGTGTATCATTTCGAGCTCATATTGTAGAGCCAAACAGTTCAAATCCATGTAACTGTGCAGAGATCTCAACAATTATGAGATAACAAATATGTTGGGCTGAATTTAGCCTTATTTAGCCCTCCACTCCCAGGAGAAATTTTAGCAGCCCTAAGGCTACTTAAAATAAGTGAAAGGGAAAGCCTGTTCATCAGGGGACTTTACAAATAATTACTTATAAATCATCTAATAAGCCGCTGTTAATTCTGTTAGATGCATGCAGATTAACACAGCTTCTCTTTGCACACTGTAAGTGCACATGGCGCTGTGTGTGTACATACATCAATGCATGTGTGTGTGTGTTTGTAAAGCATTTCACTCCAGGGTCTCTACTCACACACTCTCACTTAGCGACTGCAGCTCCTCCAAGTAGGCCGAGCGCTGGCCCGGGGCTGGATTTTGGTTGTACGCAGGGAGCATGGTGCTGCAAACAGGGGGACCGGGTGTGTTGCTTTGTCAAGGCCCATCAGTGTCCTTGCTCTACTTACTCTGCATCAACACTTAAGGGTGTGTGCACGTGTGTGTGTGTGTGTGTGTGTGTGTGCATGTATTTGTGTGTTGGACGTAGAGGGAGAGAGGGAGAGGGCAATAGGGGGCAAGCAAAAGAACATGCTGCCATAAGGGTTTTGGATGAGATGAGACACATTGTGTGCGTGTGTGTCAGTGTGTGTACGTGATGAAAAACAGAGAGGTTCTCATTCTGTTGACTCTTTTATGTGCTATGTTTAGTGTGAGTGTGTGTGCATATGTGTGAGAGTGTGTGATTCGCTGGTCCTGAGGCTTTTATTACAGTGTTGTTGGTTCAGTAGACTTAAAAGAAAGCAAAAGTCTCCTCTCTCTGTCTTATGGATGTGCGTGCACGTGTGTGTATCTGTGGGTTTGTGTGCATGTGTGTCTATGTGTATAAGCCCGAGTGCAAGTCTTTGAAAGCATGTTGGACATTTGTTCAGTACTGACCTAAATCTGTCTGCCATCATTACCTAACAAGAAGACGGAGAGAAAAGCAAGTCTCAAATAAACACACGCAAGCACACATATGTGTTTGTACACACGCATACACACACATGCATCCTGACAGACAGACTGACACACAAACACACACATCATGCTGTGTATGCTCTGGAGCAGCAGATTGGGATGATTTGCAGGAGAGTAGGAGATGTAGTGTAATGAAATGATGCTGTTCAGCCTCAGTTTTGCCTTCTGTTCAGGGACCAGAGTTCAGTCTGCACAGTGCAGAGACCATAGAGTCATATTTCTAAAGGATCAGAATTAAAGACTCATATTTATTTGGGTTTATTTTAAGAAATGTTGTTCTTTCTTTGATTCATATTTTTTTAGTCTTTGCAATGAGTCATATTTCTTTGTGCTTCTTGGGCATCATTAATCTTTTGTTCTTCTATCAAAGAGGAAGTATTGTGCTTTTAAGGCTCTACAGTCCCTCTGGTGCCCCATTAGTAGCTTTACATGATTAACAGCTAAAACACCCCCCCCCCCCCTTTTTTTTTTTTTCTCACCCTGGCTAAAACTTAGCTCATGTCTCTTTGAAGCTTCCTGCTTAAACTTACTGAACTTAGAGTGGATCATTTTGAGCGGATAGTTTCGAAGATTTCTACAACAAATGAACACGACACTTGTTTACAGTGGCAGCCCTACACAATGTGACACCCCAGGAAAGCTTTAATATGACGCCTCCTTCCATGGGCATTTAACATATGCTTTATAAAAAGATTGGTACAGCATTGTTTTTACCATTATCTTTAATTTATGAGACAAAATGTCACCCAGTTTACATTAGTGTTGCTTGACTTAACAAAATTGTATGACTGTGATTATTTTGGACTATATCTCCATTTACAATTATAATGAATAACAATATTAGTCTGTATATGTAATTATGAAAGACCATAACAGGTTTTTGTTTTATGAAAAACATACTTCTTAATTAATAACAAACAAGTACTGAATTTATGTTCTGAATTTACAGAAGTACAACAAAGAAAACTGGACAAGTTTTCAGCGTTAAAATATTTTTTCAGTGCTTTTTTGTAGCCTCGTTTCATTTTTATACTTATTTTTTTAAATTTCAATTTTTTGTTAAAGCTGAAGCCTCTTCATCCTGCTTTCTGAATAAATACAAATAAGCAAAAATAAGTGCTACTTATTGAAGTGTGGGCTCACAAAATTAGTGCCCCCCTGCATAAGTCAGTGCCCTGGTTAGCCCCGCCCCCACACCCCAGTCCAAAAAGTCTGGACCTGCCCCTGCTTGTCAAAATCTTCCTGTGTGTTATGTTGCTTTGTTCATCAATGGATGGATTAATGCTGAATGCAGGGTTCAGTTGGTGGAAAAGTTGTTGATGGAGTTACAGTGCAAGATGGGACTCAACTTTTCCCCAGGTAAAAGTCAAACAACTTTTCAGTACCGCTGTCGTTTTGATGTTTCTCCTCTTGCTCTCTTCTTCTTTTCTTCTCTTTCATCCCTGGGCTCCCTGAGGCTCTGCTTTGTTTTGATTTTTTTTACATAATGGATTCTTTTGTGGAATTACAGAATAGCAGCATGGAAAGTGTATTCTATAAAACAAGATAATATCAAGTCTTAAACCATATTTTCTTCTTTTTCTTCTTATCCACTTGTCAGTTTATCACCCGCTGGCACCCCCCATGACTGCAGGGGCCCCAGGCATTTACCTGTACTAACTGTGCTAAGGGCCAGTCCTACTCAACCAGTATGGACATCCAGCATTGCTACTTTATATTGTGTTTAATGTATGGGAAGGAATGACACCTCCTGTTTAAAAAGAACATTTGTAGGATAATGTCTGGCTTCACAGACGGAGTACTCGTGCTGTAAACAAAGGCGATGGTTCTACTTGTAACAGCTGTTGATTCTTCTCCTGTTGCTTTGACCCTTTGCTGCATGTTTTTCCACTTTCTCTTCTCGCCTCATTAATTGTCTCTGTTTTGCACTCCTATCCTACAAAAAAACACCCCAAAAGCAAAAGTAAACATTTTGTTTACGTATTGAGGGGTCAAATTTTGTTGTGCTCTTGTATAAGAAGAAGAATCTGTTATGTTCTTGTATAACCCCATGTATCTCTCCAGTCGTTGAATCATTTTATAAGTTGTTTCTATTTTTAGAAAGGACTTCTTTCTGTTGCATATTTTATTCATGAGTCAAATTTGTATGAGTACTTGTATTGTGTCCCTTAAGAAGTCTTCTTTCTGTAACGCCAGCCCCCCAGAAGAGTCAGTTTTGTGTGTGGATAAATGAGTCATTTTTCTGTTGTGCTAATGATGTGAAGTCATTTCTTGTGCTCTTACTAAGGAGTCATATTTCTTTTGTACTCAAAGTCTGCCATTATATTTCTGTTGTCGTTATTTTTATTTTATCTTTTTGGCTAAAACTTAGCTCATGTCTCTTTGAAGCTTCCTGCTTCACAAACCCTCACCCCTTTGCTGTGATGTTGTCATTTCAGCAAGTTTCAAACTTAAACTTACTGAACTTAGAGTGGATCATTTTGAGCGGATAGTTTCGAAGATTTCTACAACAAATGAACATGACACTTGTTTACAGTGGCAGCCCTACCCAATGTGACACCCCAGGAAAGCTTTAATATGACGCCTCCTTCCATGGGCATTTAACATATGCTTTATAAAAAGATTGGTACAGCATTGTTTTTACCATTATCTTTAATTTATGAGACAAAATGTCACCCAGTTTACATTAGTGTTGCTTGACTTAACAAAATTGTATGACTGATTATTTTGGACTATATCTCCATTTACAATTATAATGAATAACAATATTAGTCTGTATATGTATTCATGAAAGACCATAACATGTTTTTGTTTTATGAAAAGCACACTTCTTAATTAATAACAAACAAGTACTGAATTTATGTTCTGAATTTACAGAAGTACAACAAAGAAAACTGGACAAGTTTTCAGCGTTAAAATATTTTTTCAGTGCTTTTTTGTAGCCTCGATTCATTTTTATACTTATTCTTTAATTCAATTTTTTGTTAAAGCTGAAGCCTGTTCATCCTGCTTTCTGAATAAATACAAATAAGCACAAATAAGTGCTACTTATTGAAGTGTGGGCTCACAAAATTAGTGCCCCCCTGCATAAGTCAGTGCCCTGGTTAGCCCCGCCCCCACACCCCAGTCTAAAAAGTCTGGACCTGCCCCTGCTTGTCAAAATCTTCCTGTGTGTTATGTTGCTTTGTTCATCAATGGATGGATTAATGCTGAATGCAGGGTTCAGTTGGTGGAAAAGTTGTTGATGGAGTTACAGTGCAAGATGGGACTCAACTTTTCCCCAGGTAAAAGTCAAACAACTTTTCAGTACCGCTGTCGTTTTGATGTTTCTCCTCTTGCTCTCTTCTTCTTTTCTTCTCTTTCATCCCTGGGCTCCCTGAGGCTCTGCTTTGTTTTGATTTTTTTGACATAATGGATTCTTTTGTGGAATTACAGAATAGCAGCATGGAAAGTATATTCTATAAAACAAGATAATATCAAGTCTTTAACCATATTTTCTTCTTTTTCTTCTTATCCACTTGTCAGTTTATCACCCGCTGGCACCCCCCATGACTGCAGGGGCCCCAGGCATTTACCTGTACTAACTGTGCTAAGGGCCAGTCCTACTCATCCAGTATGGACATCCAGCATTGCTACTTTATATTGTGTTTAATGTATGGGAAGGAATGACACCTCCTGTTTAAAAAGAACATTTGTAGGATAATGTCTGGCTTCACAGACGGAGTACTCGTGCTGTAAACGAAGGTGATGGTTCTACTTGTACCAGCTGTTGATTCTTCTCCTGTTGCTTTGACCCTTTGCTGCATGTTTTTCCACTTTCTCTTCTCGCCTCATTAATTGTCTCTGTTTTGCACTCCTATCCTACAAAAAAACACCCTTTTTCGTTTTCATTTGTAAAACAAATGCATAACTCCCCAGTTTAAAACAACACGAGAACATATTCTTCTTCTTAGACAATACAAGAACATATTGGGGTACATAGAGAGGTCAGCAACTTAGTAAAATATTCAACAAAGATAAAAATCTTTCCTGAAGAAAGACAACGTATAAAATAAGTACTCAGTTTAAACATACTCAACTTGTATTGTGTCCCTTAAGAAGTCTTCTTTCTGTAACGCCAGCCCCCCAGAAGAGTCAGTTTTGTGTGTGGATAAATGAGTCATTTTTCTGTTGTGCTAATGATGTGAAGTCATTTCTTGTGCTCTTACTAAGGAGTCATATTTCTTTTGTACTCAAAGTCTGCCATTATATTTCTGTTGTCGTTATTTTTATTTTATCTTTTTATTTGTTGTACTGTGCTTTACTTTTACCAACAAGCCACAATTCTGTAAAGACAGTATCCTAGTGTGGTTTGGGTGTGTCTTGACTTTTTGATTTGGATGGCCTAATTTGGGCTATGTCAACACACCAAGGGGCAAACATCTGGTTTAGAAAAATGAAGCCTATAGGGAAGTGCTAAAAGTTTCTGCTCATCGAGAATCTGAATGAGGCTGGCTGTAGAAAGACCGACAACTGCATACACACCTGGTCAAAAAGGGGGTGCATTTTTTTTCTAATTTAACGGTTTAGGGGATAGTAGGATTATGTAACTCAACTCCCATGACTGAAGGGTGCCTGTCAAGCTGTTAGACAGGAAGCTCATTGCATGCGTCACATCCATAATGGCCCCCGCAGATGATCAGCTTCTTTACTCAGCATTAGAAAAAGACGTGTGACGTAGCGGATACTAATCCTTGTTTTATACAGTCTATGGTGCACACACACACACACACACACACACACACTTCCTTTTCCCCAATGCTTATATATTTTGATGCATGTCTCATGGTGGAAGAACCATCAGAAAACTGCAAAGCATTGATATTCTTGGATTGATATTTTTAAGGACACAAAATGAAGGTGTGTCCCAGGTCATAGTAAACAGCACTAACAAAGGTCAGATTTGCTGCATTGAACTGCCGAGACCCTTACTAGTGTTGAGGATTTCCCGAGATTATTTCATAGATATGAACGACTCGGACACAGAGTAAACTTGCAGCCTCTTGCGGGATCTTTATTGAAGATTCAACACATCACAGCTCACAACATCAAGATAGACGGACTCCCCCTCTTCCTAGTTATCTGTCCCATATAAAGGGTTTCAACGACGTCATTGCTCTCTGTTTACTTCTTTTTTGTTGCTATGAGAGATGGGCCTCGTGTCTCTGTTCAACTCTAGCCCTGTCACTTGTATCCTGTCAAAACATCCAAAACAATGAAACTTGGTGACCAGTCAGCAGTTCTAGCCAATCTTATATCCTGTTTTTATGGGAACTTTATTCACATAACTAATGGCCTCACCTTCCTTGACCCTTGAGTATGTTTTGTTCTGGGTCAGACTGACCCAGTGCTTCTCAGCTACAATAATATTCTCTTCACACATTTAGTTCATGATTATACAGTTAATAACATTACATACATTATTAATTCGCTTCCACACTAGCAGCCTATGTCAAACATGGACACAGTGTCAGTGATATAACCCATGAGTGTCTTAAAGAAGGGTCTGCAGGTATTTAGTTATTGTTTGTAAACACAAACCGTACTGTTTGCAAAAACAACATCCAAACTGGGCTCCTCCTTGGTGGCTCAGTGCCAGAGGCAGTGCATGCCCACTGCCTCTGACCGTTGTTATGTTAACATGCTCACCAGCATAGTGAGCACCTGTAGTGTTGCATTTCTACGTGGGAGAGACTCATGTGGAGAGCTGACTCAACTCTTTTGGTGTTAGTTAGGTGCAAGCAGAGAGATGGGTTTTGAAATGGCAGCTTACAAAAAAAAAAAAAAATCTCCTAAAATGTGTACAAGTATGGAAAGAAGTTTTTCATCATGTTTTGTTGTAAGCGCTAACAGCTTAGTTACTTTGAGGCATTTGAATACAGGTGTTAATGGAGCTTCCTGAACCTTGTACAGAGCAGCAGCTTCAAATTAGATTCATATTTCACTGATTTAAGTCTGAAAAGTCAAATAGCTAGTCAGGAAAAATATGTACTGTCTGGTTTCAAGAGGGATCCAGACCCCAACCAACCATCTCGACACACCCCTGGTATCAGGAGACAAGGCTGCATGTTTCTGTGGTTCTCATCAAGAGAGAATGATCTGTGTTGCACTGTACAGTCATTACGGAGTAATTCTCTGATCAAGCTGAGAGTTTTATTTCCATTCTTCAGTGTAGGTTTTTTGGGCAGTCTGCATCCTGTGTTTTATAACTCCACATTTCTGCGTGGCTTTCTGCTCACCTGCACCTCCAGTCAGCTGTTTACCTCGTTACCCTGCTGAGGAAGAGATCCGCTCCGCGACATCATTTATTCAGGATTACTGGAAAGTGGCCTAAGCTCTGCCTGTCAGTGTGTTTGTGTGTGGGGGCGGGTGTGTGTGGGGATGGGTGTGTGAGAGACGGGATAGAAAGATTAAGACTCTTTTATGGGTCAGTGGCCACTGTTGCTCCCAGCTAATTATGGACTTAAAACACGTACTCACAGGCGTACGCTCACACCCGTGGACACGCACAGATACCCACCCTCTCTCAACACACCTCTCTCTCCCAGACTGCTCTGTGCTATCACCATGGTAACAGCAGATTGAGGGACTTTTTTTCACCGCAACCATTGCTCAATTGTTATCTCCTTTCCTCTTCCTCTTGGTCTGTCTCTCTATTATTCCGTCCTCCCACCCTGCTGTGTTTTCTCACGCACACTCATTCATTGTCAGTGCGTGTTGTAGACCATCCATCACACTCACACAGAAACACACACTGATCTGCACACAAAGGGAGAGTGCAGTTCTTCACTCTCAATCTCACACCTTCTCTTCTTCCTCCTCCTCCTCCTCCTCAGGCTCTCCTAACGCGGTTGGTGGTGTGACGTCCGAACACTCCTTGCCAAGCATGGCGGTGTCTCTGTGGTTCCTGGGGGTGTGTGTGTTCACGCTGGCTCATGTCTCCCCCTCCAGCCAAGGTAAGCCTCCCAGGGCTGAGTCCCAATCATGTCTGGTTATTGATCTCCACTCAACAATCAGCAGAATGAATTACAAAAACTTTAAATGGAAGTTAGAGGTGAAGAGAGAAAGGCAAAGTCATCTTGGCCGAGAAATTCAGTGACCTACATAATCAAAAGCTTACCCAAACGTTTGATGTGTGCAGCTTGCCAAAGGGAGCGTTCAAGAAGCTGCCTGTGGCTCTCAGTTAATGAACACTCAGTCATTCAGCACCACGGACAGTTACACTACACCAGCAGCATACTGATCACACCCACATGTTTGCTTTAAGAGTGGGTTTAATCCTGATACAACACAATCACCTTTTTATACTCAAGCTGGTGTGAACAGCTGGATTAAAGTAACGCTAACATGATTTCTCACATTTCTTTCACGGATTATAAAAGAAGTCAGGTGAGCTTACATGAGGCAACATGACACAGTGGGATCCAGCCTCTCAAATGAAAAAAAACAACAGCAAGATCTTTCATTTGTCAGATTGTGTTTACCCAGCATCTGACAGCTGCTGGTGTAAGCGTTCTCCCTCCCCGCTGAGTCAAAACACACGATACTGTGATAAAACACACATAACATCATATGAAAGTGTCAGGTGGGGGTGCGGTGATCACACTCTGTTCGCATCTGGGATCACTTTTAGTGGGAGTTTTCTCACATGTGAGCATAAAGAATAAATTACATCACGCGTGAGGTGTTACTGTGCAAAAATGTGTGCGAGCTGTGCTGACAGTAGCTGCATGTACGACTGAACAATTATAATCAGATCAGGTGTTTCCGTAGTGTGTGCTGGGATGGGATTGGTATGTCTCGATATAAATTAATGTTTATGTTAGTAATTAGAGTAATTAATTAATATGGCACTGATTTGATTTGTAGATTAGTGGTAACTAAAAGAAACCCATTTTTTTAAAGAGTACAGCTACATTGTTTCTATTTCTTTGGGGGAAATTTCAGGATTCTCAATGCCTAGCTCGAATCCTCAAAACACTTAATCAAAACAATCAATGTGTTTATCATAACTTCTGTTCTTATTTCTTCATTTTTCTAATTTTTTGTTTCTTTGCTGTCCCAGAAGTGTGGCTCTGTAGAGGACTGGTTTGGTTCAGACAAATGTTACCCAACAGCTAAAAAGCTGATGCATTGACATGAAACTTTGTAAAGCTTTCATAATCCCAAGAGGATTTATTACAATTTACAAACTTTCACAATATTAAAGGCATGCTAGAGCCCCATTTGTCACAATGAACCCAAATGTACCAATGACCTGTTATTAAATGAGAAATTTTCATTTAACTCAAAATGTGACAACTGGTTAATAATGAAACTGAGTCCAAAATATAATACATTACATTACTTTTTGCATCAGTTGTTACATGTTGGGTTTTCATTTCATTTTCTTCAACATCACATTTAAGGTCACTGTTACATGTTGGCCGTCGACAAGGTCAAGTTTGACATTTTGAAGACAAGTCAAGCCAAGTATTTATAAACCACATGTAGACACACTTTTGTTGACCAACACAATGTAAAACCAGATTAAACAATACAACAAAAGATAAATTAACAAGATTGTTAAATCCATGTAAGGACAAAGAGCACCCACATCCACAATAAGATGAAACAATGGATAACATATGAGACAAAAAACGCTCAAGAATTGGAATGACTAAAGCATAACCGGTGCAATACTGCAGAAATTCAAGGCAATAAAGATACAAAATAGATAAGAAGAGACAAGGTCAACCTTAATTAAAGGCCTTTGAGGGGAGATGGATCTTCAGCAGCTACTGGAGAATTATCAAGTGACAGGAGGTCATCCTTGGATGAGCAGACTGTGCTATAGTTAAGACGCAGCCATCAAAAAGGGTTCATCCCGTCTGATGTTAAGTCTCCATCTCTGGACTTTTAGAGCAGCTGGTTATTTGACCTACAATAAGTGGTCCAAATTGAGTGTGACAGCCCAAGGGATTGACAAGATTGGAGGGTAGCAATCTTTTAGAAGCCTTAAAAATCATCAATGAAATTTTACAATCATTTCTGAAACAACAGCAAGCCAATGCAGAGATGCTTCTGTCTTTTCCTGTTTTGCTGACATGCAGCTACATTTTACAGAGAGGATAATAAAATCTAGCCTGGATGTGATAAAGGTATCAATCTCTCTCTCTCATCGTTATTTGGACAAAGAAAAGATTCAACCCAAGCAACAGCCTCCAACCTAAAAATATGAGGCAATGCTAAAACCTACAGTTTGCTGGCGCCGGAAATACCATGAGTCAAAAGCACACAAAGCCATAAAAAGCCATTTTCACAGCAGAAATAAACAGTTTACAAGTTTAGAAAATATTAAGATTCTGAGTTTACCCAATCAGGGGCACAGCTCACCTGACTGACAGGCAGGTGCTCTACAGCTTTTCTTGAGGGGATCAAATCCCATCGCATTTCCAATATGGTTTCTGGGGATGATTTGCCCCAGAACTCAAGAGACAGTTGACATCAACTGAGTCCATTTATTATACAGTCTATGGTTTAACCCAAAAGTGTTCACTGGAAAAAAAAAATCTGATTTTGAATAAGTAAAAAGATCTCTTTATGAAATCTAAAACACCAGGCTTAAAATCTTTGTTTTTCAAAGGATCAACACTTTTTGGGGTATTCAGATCGATAAACCTCCCAAAACTTTTTGATCCAAAGTGAAACAGTGTGAAACACTGCTGGCCTGTTTTAATCAGTATAATTATGTTATTTTTTGCATTTAATTCAAAGTTTAACTCAAGGTATATGTAAACATCCTCAGAAAGCAATTTGCAAGGCTGAATGATTGATCTCTGATGGAAGCCCATTGTTGAATTGCTTGATTTTTCCTTAAGCAACTATTAAGAGCTGCCACTAATCACATACCTTCACTTCTCTGCAGAAATTAACACAAGTCGGACTCAAACGATTCATTTACAATGACAAGTTTATAGAAAATCAAAGGGACCCTGTCAGCTGGATGAACCAGCTCATTGCAGCTCATTGCTGTTGAATATAAATTGAATCCTTACAGATTTTTTACAGCTGGGCCTGTTTACTTCTCTTTCTTCCCCCTGTTACCCCCCCACCACTAACCCCTGCCACTGTCACCCCTCATAAACAGCTATGTCCCGGGCTGCCATGCCTTTTGGGCTGCTGCGCAGGGAGCTGGCGTGCGAGGGTTACCCCATAGAGCTGCGCTGCCCAGGAAGTGATGTGGTTATGGTGGAGACGGCCAACTATGGACGCACTGACGACAAGATCTGTGACGCAGACCCCTTCCAAATGGAGAACACACAGTGTTATCTCCCTGACGCACTCAAGATCATGGCCCAGAGGTGTGTTTGCGTGTGATCGTGGGCTGTGTTTGCATAAGAGCTTAAATCAAATAACAAATATTCTGCATGGAGTTTGTCATTCTTGTTCTGTTGAAGTGTGTGCAAACAGTTTCGGAGCAGGAAAAACAATCATTGATAGCATCACTGTTGGTACATAGAGTGTGTGAACATTACATGCATGTGGAAACATGGAAACAGTAGACAAAGCCAATACGTGTGTTTTTAGTCGTGTGTGTGTGTGTATTTGCAATTATCTCTCCGGTCGAGTGTGAGTGTTTGGCTGCACCATTAGCTGTGTACTCAGCATTGTTTTCCTCCAAGAACTGATCAATATTCAGAGAGGGGGGAGAGGAGACAAATAGTGTCCTTTGCTTCCCCTTTCCTGTCTGTTAATCACTCTTCCTCCTCTCTTTGTTTTCTCATTCTGTCACCCGTCCGTCCATCCCTCTGTCCATCCAACCATCTGCTGTCCTCCAGGTGTAACAACAGGACTCAGTGTGTGGTGGTTGCAGGGGTTGACGTCTTCCCAGACCCCTGTCCTGGAACATACAAGTACCTGGAGATCCAGTATGAGTGCGTCCCTTATAGTGAGTACACATTTGTGTAGTCACACATTAAAACACACACACACACACACACGAGTGGTTAAATAACTGTGCAGGTGTGGGTGCATGCACAAAGATACACACAGAATTGACGTACAATGTTGAGCTACATGTTAGGTGTTTAAGGGCCTGTGTCCACTAACCACGTTCTTTGCACCAGCAGCACCAAAAACCTCAATTTCAGAGAACTCACTTTCACTTATACTTATATAAAATATATATATAAAAATAGGTAAAAATTGCGCATCAGGTGATGGATGCATTATTTTGTTGTATTTTATTGGCTGTTGTAGTACACAAAGCAATGCTTTGAGTTGTTTGAAACCTTTGGCTTGCCGTAGTAATTCTAAAATCAGCCATGGGTCTGCACTTCCCGTTTTGGAAACATTAACGGCATTTTTGAGTTTTGAGTAATGTTCACAAAAAGTTACTGAGATAGGTTTCAGTGATTAAAGTTGAAATTCTTTGTTAATGATTTGCCCCCGCAGACATAATGTGAAGAATCTATAATGGATTTGTTTGAACTAAAGGCTAACAAAGTCAATGGATTGAACCATTTCTTGTCGATTCTTAACACGAACCGGTTTTTGATACCCATCCTTATTGATGAGTAGGGCAGAGTGTGCAGCACCAAACACAAGCAAAGCACAGGATGGTCTGATGAGCGTAGGTTAATGGACGCTAACGGTACACTAACCGCGTTAATGGACACAGGCCCCGAAGAATGTTTTTTTTCTGATTCCACAAATCTTTGATGTCGACTGTTTTGTGAGAGATTGATGAGTAGAGGAGATTTTTTGTTCTCAGGGAGTGTGTGTGTTATGTGTGTGTCAGTGAAGGTGTGTGTATGAATGAAAAACAAAAATAACTTAGAAGGAGAAAGTGCAGAGAAGAAAATGGTAGGACATTTGCATACTGTTGTGTGCGTGTGTGTGTCTGGTGTGTGAGAGAAAGACAGATAGATAAAGAATGAGAGAGAGCTCATGTGTTCTTT
Organism: Thalassoma bifasciatum; assembly: GCA_008086565.1. NCBI lineage: Eukaryota > Metazoa > Chordata > Actinopteri > Labriformes > Labridae > Thalassoma > Thalassoma bifasciatum. The sequence goes on from RPOG01000043.1 coordinate 394,381, forward strand.
CGCGTGCATGCGTGTGTGTTTTCTTTTGCAGACTCACGCCACAGGAGTTGCTCTCTTTTCTCCACAGGAGCCTGATTGAGGAAAGGAGAGATCGGGGAGGAGGAGGGAGGGAGGGAGGGAGGGGATGGAGGGAAAAGGAGAGGAGAGAGGAGAGGAAAGGATGGGAGAGGAGAGGATTTTGCTGGGTTTCTTTTGTGCTTCTTTTTTTCTTTTGTGATCTATAATGTTTGTGGCGAGAATGAGTTCCAAAGTCTTTATCTGTGAAATTCTTTCTTTCTTCCTTTCTTCCTCTTCTCCTCTCCTCTGCTTGCTTTTCTTGCTTCTCTTTACTTCCCTTCTTTCACCCTCTGACTTCTCTTTCTTTCTCTCCCTCTTTTTTTTCCTATGCTTGAGTAGAAGTGGACCAAAAAGGTAAAGACAATACATTGTAGCATCTTGATCTCTCCTTACCCCCAACCCCTTCTCTTTCTCTTCTTCTCTTCCTCTCTCCTACCATCTCTCTCTTCCTCCTACCCTAGGACGTTGTTTTCGTAGTCATGCTGGATGTTGCCCCCTTATTTTCATTTCCTACTTTTATTTTACTCATCTTATCCATCTCTTGTTGTACGGAAACCCCGTCTCTTATCCAGTTTTATCCAGGTTCTGCACCTCGTCTCTCTTTTCTATCCCTCCTTCTCTCTACAGTTTCTTCCGCTCTCCCTCCTCTTTTGCTGCTGATCGATCTCTCTGTCTCTCCTCTCTCCCTCTTCCTCTCCGTGCACACACAAACATAAAGGTAGTCCTCTTTTTACACCCTCTCTACTCTATTTTCTAGTACCACACACAAGCACCCCTCTTTTCTTTCTTTCTCTCATCCATTCCTTCCTTCCTTCTTGTCCAATCATCCTCTTCATGCTTATTTTCCCTTTTCTTCCCCTATAGGAAGAGTCCCTTATTTATCTTCATAGGAAAAATAAGACCAAATGTGTGTGATAATTTATCTGTCTGGATGTGTGCTTATCAAGCACTGCTTATGTGTGTGAGCGTGTGTGCATGCCTATCTGCATGCCAGTGTGAGACTGTTCAGTAAACATGTGTGTCCATACAGTTATTGACATGTGGGTGGACCAATCGTTGTGCTCGGCGTAAACTAACCAGCCCTCTCATTCACTTCAAGGCAAAATTTAGCCCCGCCTTCTGCGTCCCTGATTCTACCTCACACTCTTTGTCACTCTTTTTGCACTAACCAACACACACACTCAAACACACACAAACTCACACACACACACACACACACACACACACACACACACAAACAAAGCACATAATTACACTCACACACCTTTCATTGCAGTGTCCCTGTTGTATTACTCACCTCACACACCCTAACGGTGTGTGATTTCAGCACTTTTTACGTCTCTCTGCTTGCCTCTTGAGATCAGCACAGGTGTTTTAAAATCCCTCTCTCTTTCTCTTCATTCTTTCTCTCTTCTGGCTGAATCAAATGCATCTAATTCATCCATTTTTCATGCATTTATCCATTTTCTTCCCTCACCTGCCTCCACTATCTTGCCACTCTTTCCTCTTGCTTACCTTTTCCTCTTCTTCTCTGTTTTCCCCTTCTTCTTCCTCTCTCTGTCTCTTTTCTCACATCCTGCTGTCGCCCCCTCCTTACTCCCCTCCTCCAGTTTTCGTATGTCCAGGCTCGCTGCTCAGTATCCAGCCAGCGTCCTCTCTCCTGGAGGCAGAGCATCAGTCGGGGGCGTGGTGTAAGGACCCGCTGCAGGCTGGTGACAGGCTGTACGTCATGCCGTGGACGCCATACAGGACAGAGGTGTTGTACGAGTACGCCTCGTGGGACGACTATCGCCAGAACAGAGTCACCACCACTTACAAGTGAGTCATGGACTGAAATAGCTGAATTAACAATAAATTACTTGTTGAGAACTTCTGTAGACGCCAAGATGACACTGTTACATTGAATTCAACTTCATTTTAAAACCAAACAATGCAAGTTTATTGATTTTACTTCACTTCAGGCAAAATAAATAGTTTAAATCTATATAAACCTTTTTTGTTACATTCATCTTACACAGGTGTTAACAATCTATGACTGAACCTATCTTCAAATGTTAAATCTTTAATAAAAAAAATCCTTAGTTACATATTAACATACAAGGTGTGACATACGAAAACCGTCACTATCATAAAAATTTTAGTTAACTACGCTCTGATTGTTGCACAGAAATGCTAAATATTTAAGTACCCTCCAAAAAACGAAACAAGATTTGAAGCTTGAATATTCAAAAAAGAAGTCAATGTTTGGGCAAGATTTATGTATAATTAAATATAATACGTATAACTGTGAACAATTATAGGCTGGACTGCAGTGGCAATTGTTTGACTGGAGGCCTTCCTCAGCTTTTCGTTTCAGGATGATCAGAAGTTAGATGCAAGCATCACAACCAATATGGCCACTGCTATTAATTTTCTGCATTATCACTCATATGAGATAAATGAGATACATCATCAAGAACTTTTCTGTTTTTCTACAGTTTATGCAGATATCACCATGTTTTGAAGTGGGCCCGTTCTACTTTAAAACAGGGAGGAACACAGACAGAAATAACAATCAGCACTGAAACACTCAATCAATTTGTTGTGTTATTGTTCTGTGTTCTAGATTGCCAAGTCGCGTGGATGGCACAGGCTTTGTGGTCTATGATGGAGCCGTGTTTTACAACAAGGAGCGAACACGCAACCTGGTCAAGTATGACCTAAGGACTCGCATCAAGAGCGGTGAGGCTGTGGTTGTTAATGCCAACTACCACGACACGTCCCCATACCGCTGGGGAGGGAAGTCAGACATTGATTTAGCCGTGGACGAGAACGGCCTTTGGGTGATCTACTCTACTGAGGCCAATAATGGACGCATTGTAGTCAGCCAGGTGCAGTAAGAGGAACAAAAACGGATCAATACGAGAAAAGAAGGAAGAGTTTGTGTCTGAATTCCTTTGTCTGTATGTGTCTTTCTTACAGGTGAACCCTTACACTCTTCGGTTCGAGGGCACATGGGCCACCGGCTTTGACAAGCGTGGGGCGAGTAACGCCTTTATGGCCTGTGGCGTGCTCTATGCCGTACGCTCTGTCTTCCAGGATGATGAGGGTCAGGCAGAGGGCCGTGTTGGCAGCGACATGGTGGTTTACGCCTACGACACTAGTCGTGGACAGGAGTTGCCCGTTCAAATCCCATTCCCCAACCCATATCAGTATATATCCTCCATCGACTACAACCCCAGAGACAACCAGCTGTACGTGTGGAACAACTACTACGTGCTGAGATACCCACTCCAGTTTACACCCCCACCACCCACCAAAGGTAAAAGAAATGAGGAAACCACACACAAATCAATGGGTTAGTCAAATTTTTCCTCATGTTTTTGTTCATATCGTGTCTTTTTCTGTAAAAGTTTAACAAAAGCTCCCATTAAAGGGGTAGAGTTGGAGTATCTCTTCAACCAGAGACATGGAAAAGCCAGCTGTCAGCAGAGGAAGTACAAACTCTGAACCAGCTTTAGTACGAGGCAGAACTGAAGAACTTAACATCCAAAATAGTGCTGAAACAGCAAAACAGTTGCAGCTGCCAAATTCATGAAGGGCCAACAAAGAATGCTGAATGTGTATATGAGCAAAGTAAAGATCTTTTTATCTCTTCTCCATCATTAGTTCTAAAGAAATCTGCTCCGCGGATGTCAGGAAATGAATGAATTGACAGATTTGATCATATTCTTTCATCTGTATCTCTGCTGTATAGAAGGGCAAAGAATATTACATCACATTACATAACATTACATAACATAAAATAGAATAACGTAACATAACATAACATAACAAAACACAACATAACATAACATAACATCACGTAACATAACATTAGATAGTTACACAAATCTTGTCTTCCCTCAGTTCTATTTTGTAGTTTATGCCTGTACTTTTTATAATCTGAGTTTACAGACAAACATTAGTCCACCAAGATCAAGCACTTGGCAGCATTGGTGAGGGAAGACTTTCTTCAAAGGTAGAAACTTGGAGCAGAACAGACTCATTGTTTCACAGTCACTGCTGTGACCAGATGGACATGGGAATGAGATAAAAGGAGGTGAAAAAAGAATGAATGAAAAGAGGCAAACAACAACAAGTATTACTCAAGATTGTGCAAGACTCATAAAATCAATGCCAATAGTAGTGCTAAAGGAACTGTGACTACATCAGTGTGCTCATCCCCACAGGTCCTCTCTCCTCCCTGATGACAACTGTCCGCTCCTATACGGCCACAGTTGCCCTGACACCAGTGCGCCCTTCGGCCTCTCACCCAATTGGCGTCATCAACAGGGGACCCTTTGACCAGCGACCGATCACAGCCATGGTCCCTCTGACTCCACGTCCACCTCTGCGTGTCCCTTTGGCTCCAGGGGGCCCTGGTCAGGTGGGAGGGTGTGAGGGCAGGGTGGCACGAGGGGTGCAGTGGCCGCCCACCCTAAAGGGAGAGACAGTGGAGAGACCCTGCCCTAAAGGGTCGCTGGGTAACTGAAGCTTATGTGTCTTTTGTGGCGTTTTGTGCGTGTATGTGTTTGCATGTCTATGTATCTTGTTTCCCTTTGAAATGTAGTCCGGTGTCCCTTCTTTGAACTTGCCCTCAGATGAGGGAGGAAAAAAAGAGGTTTTACTGCTGATACCGGGTTCATCAACTCTCCGTCTCGCTGTGCAGCTGTCTCCAGCCCAGCACTCGCTGTGAGCAAAAGCTGTTATGCAGATTATGCAGATAAGCCTGTGGTGCATTTAGCCTTGTTCTAATCATGTTGAATGGTTTGGACATGGTTTTAGCACAGAGGTGATGATAACACTGGGGAATGATCTAATGTTTAATCATGTTTATGGCTGAAAATTGGTGTGGCTGTTTATACTTATAATTAATTTGCAGAACTGGTGCGTGACAGACACTCAAGTCCTATTTCCATAAAATATTTTGTAAACAAAACAGGATTTCATGTATAAACTTTTAAACAGATCAGGTAAAGCTTCACGCTTTATCAGTGGAGGATCATAACTGGATTTCTGTTCCAGGGAGCTTTTCAAGTTTATTAAGTTCATAGTTTTACTTCACTGGCAGAAAATACCATCATGACAGTAAATGTAAGCAACATGCAAATCAACTAATCCATTAGCTGATGATTAGCAGGTGATAATGATGATGTTGATTATGATGATAGTAAATTAAAAACTGTAAACAGTTCAATGATATTCTGGAAAAATAGAGACCAAAAATATGTTGGACTTTATCTTCACTGTTGACTGTATATTAGTACGGACGACTAATATGTTTATGCGACTGAGACATGCTCAGGGGGATCTTTCTGATGGAGCTGGGAGTGTGATCCTACACCTCTGCTGTAAAGAGGAGATGTGTAACTCCCCAGAGATTCCTCGGGTCAGATCAGTGCACAGCAGAACACTTTCATGTGTTGATTTGAGCCAGATACCTTTGGTTATTGCTTTTCATATTTTCTTCTTTGACACTGACTTCTCTACTTTGCAAACCTGGTGCAGAACACTATTAATTATTATTAGCTTCCATTATTACTTTTACCAATTTATCAAGACTGAAATTCAATTAAAAAAAGAAAGTGCATTATTCATTGAAAAGTCCAAATGCTATGACAGAAAGCATGTTTGTTAAATGTTTAAGATTTGTTGTGTGTATTTGTTTGACCCATCCACCTATTATGATTAAATGGAATCTAACTTCTAACCTGGAACCAATCACCCCCCGTGATGATTAGTTTAAGTTTCTAGTTATGGAAGTTTTGGCTTCATTTTAAGAGCTGTTGTGCCGTCCATGTTTGTATAAAGTCTGCTTTTTGCCAAGCCTGCTTAAAGTTTCAAAACAAATCTATGCAGCTATGATTTTTCCTTGCAAATATATCATATGCATAAAGGATTTTTTTTAGGTATGCTCCATTTAAGTCATGAAGATGTTGAGATAAAATGTGTCAAATTTGATATTTCATTTCCCATGCAAAGCGACTCAAGTCCTGTCAAACAGGAGCTGTCCTCTGTGTCTCTAACTGTTGGCGTCTCTCTGTCTGTCTCTCTGCAGGTATTGCTTCCTATCAGTGCATGCAGACGCCTGTAGGCTGGAGCTCCAGAGGACCTGACCTTTCCAATTGCACCTCTCCCTGGGTCAGCCAAATTGCACAGAAGGTTAGTCATACACACAAATGTCCACACACACAAACACATAGCAGACAAATCCCCTAAAGCAATTCAGCAACCAGGTCTCTTAAATGTCAGAATATTTGACATTATAAACACCCCCTCTCACTGCAGATTAGGAGCGGGGAGAATGCGGCCAACATTGCTGGGGAGCTGGTCAACCTGACGCGGGGGCGGATCTACGCTGGTGATGTTAGCATGTCTGTCAGGCTGATTGAACAGCTATTAGACATCCTGGACTCCCAGCTGCAGGCCTTGAGACCGGCCAACAAAGAGTCAGCAGCTCGCAATTATAACAAGGTAAATTGTTCCACTCGTCAATGCTGATGTGTACTCGACCTTTCCTGAAAATGAGAGCGGAAATGTCAGCCATGATGACTCTAACAGAAAATGTTTTTCTGCTCCTCAGTTGCAGAAGAGGGAGCGCACTTGCAGAGCCTATGTACAGGTAAGATAGTCGTATAGTTACATAGTTCTATTGGTAGATGGATAGATTGATAGTAGATAGATATATAAAACTCTTTCTTTTTTTTCTTGCTGTTAGGCTGTGGTTCAGACGGTTGATAACCTGTTGGGTCCGGAGGCTTTGGTGTCCTGGGCCGACATGAGCAACGCTGATCAGTCCCGCTCTGCATCACTGCTGTTAGATGCAGTAGAAAAAGGAGCGTTTTTATTGGCTAATAATCTCTACGAAGGGCGCTTCAGTGACAGGACCCCAAATGTTGGTACGTGCCTGCTCTCAGCATTTCTTGGTGGCATAGTGCAAACATTTTGGAAATGTACAACTAAGACACTGCTTTGTAAATGTCTCTTCTTGCGTGTGTGTGTGCGTTTGTGTTTGCAGATGTGGAGGTGTATGTGCTGAACACAGAGGCAGACATACAGGACCTGACGTTCCCTCACTCCTACGACAGTGACAGCATCTTGCAGATATCAGCACTGGCTCTGCAGCAGTACAGCAACAATGGTCAGTGACAGACACACAAAATCAATACCTGTTAAAGTAAAGGCTCAGGAGTTTAAGGTGCACAGCTTGGGTTGGTTACTAACTGGAAAGAGGACATATTGTAAAAGAAAGCCCTGTTTACAGACCTTTTTACTGTTTCTTCCCCATATCCTTTGTGTGTGCAGGCCAGGTAAAGCTGGTCCTGACTCTCTATAAGAACCTGGGCTCCTTCCTGACCACCCAGAACTCCACCCTGCGGCTGGGTCTGGGACTCAGCCAGGGGTCAGAGGTCAGACGTAGGAGTCTGGTGGTCAACTCCCATGTCATCTCTGCTTCTGTGCACCGAGGATCAAACAGAGTTTACCTCTCTGAGCCAGTGATCTTCACCCTCAGGCACCTACAGGTCTGCTGAAAAGCTTGTTGCTGTAAAATGAATTTTCGGACTCTTAAAGTTCTTAACCTTATGCTGAATGGGGCCACTGAGAATCTATGTCGGGTTTTGTCACCACAGCTTGAGAACCACTTTGGCCCCAACTGCTCTTTCTGGAATGCATCGGGGGTTTCTGGGAGTGGCAGGTGGTCCACACAGGGCTGCCGTCTGTTCCACACAAACAATACTCACACTACCTGCGCCTGCAACCACCTGTCCAGTTATGCTGTCCTCATGACGTATCAGCAGCCTGCTGTGAGTAGCTCACACCACCAAAACATGAAACACTGTTTATTTTGCCTTGATTACTGCGCAGAGCCAAAGCAGTTTGAAGGGTTTATCTTTTTGCATGAATTTGTTTCCACACTGCAAAGACTGTGTCTTATTTTAAGTCAGAAATTTTTTTCTTAATCTTGATGTGAGCCAGATTCAACTGAAAAGTCCAGAAAGGTGTCTTGTTTCAAGGTACTTATTAGACATTATTAGACAATAATAGACATTATTCTAATTTTAGAAAGCTAACTATCAACTTTTTCTTACCCCATGAGCATTACTCATTTCAAGCCATTTAGACATCATTTTTGTCTTTGCATATCTTCAAATAAGACATGTTTCTGGATTTGTTAGCTGAATGTAGCTCCTTTTTAAGACTAAAAAGATAACAATGACTAAAAATAAGACCTGAAAACTTGCTTAGATTTTAGTTTTTGCAGTGTGGTACAGTATTCATGGAGTAACATGAGTTGTCTCAGTTAATTTAAGTATCAATTTTTCTATCTAATAAAAGTTTTGTGGTAAAGGTCGATGAATACAATTACCTGGTGCTCATTACAAAACAGTAAACCAAGGCACAAATTGCCTCTCTGAATATAATATCAAACTACCACAGTAGATGTCAGGGACACAGCGTCCAATTTCGGTATATGTTTTATTTCCCTCTGCATTTTCATATAGGACGTGATAAGATTGGGGATTTGTTTCTACACGTGAAACCTCCCAAAGCTTCCTGACTCCATCTTTATGCTCTCATTTGCATAAGGTGCTCTAAAAAATGTTGTTTAAAAGTCAGCCCCTGAGAGGGTGATAATTGCACGCTGTAAATGAGACGGATTGATAAATGCTGCAGGCTGTTTAGTCCTGCCATGAAATTTAATTAAGTCTCTCTGTGCAAGATGTTCTCTTTGTGTAGTGTGATTTAAGTCATTTGAATGGATGTTACGTAACACGTCGACACACAACCAGAGGGAAGAGTACACAAGCACTAAAAATGATCAGCACATGGTTTAACTTTCATCTGCTCTCATAATCAGATTAAATCTGTTTTTTTGCCCCATCCCTCCTGTCTGTTCATCTCCTCAGTTTGGTGTGGGTGTGGAGGAGCTCCTCGTCTATGTGGTTTCCTGGGTGGGCATCTCTGTGGCACTGGTGTGTTTGGCAACCTGCCTTACCACCCTGTGCTGCCAGGGGGCGCCATGGCACACCGACCACAGCACCATCCACTGCAACCTGTGGGCCAACCTGCTCATCACAGAGCTGCTGTTTCTTGTCGGGGCAAACAAGACTCAGTACACAGTGAGTGACTGTGAAGATAATGATCAAAAATTCAACCATGCTGAGCAAATGGGGGAGGCTGAGTGAGGGGAACTGTTGTCATAGCATGAGACACTTACTGCATTTTTATACCAACAGTTAGAGAACTGTTAACTCAACCACAGTCACAGCTGCAACAGAATACCTGAGTGTAAAAACTCCAATGAAATCAAAACTTAAAGAATGCCCTTGACAGTTAAGTACTGAAAAAGAGATACAGGAAGGTGATAATAGAGAAAAAAACACCAAAAGAAAGTGAAAATGAGTAAATCAGCAAGTAGAAAGCCTTGCAGATACTCATGAAATCGTATCATAACCTTTTTTTGTTGAAAGAATCTAAAAAATATAAAAATGTGTTCAGCTTACATTGGTCCAAACAGTGCAGTGCAAAAAGAAATGAATTGCAAAAAAAAATGCACGGAAATGAAATGATGTAAAGACTATACTCAGTTACTGTTTGAATTGAGCTGCAACCTCTGGTTCTGAAGTATGAAGCCAGCAAGAGCAAACATGTTTCCAACCTGTTTTAAAAAAACACTTTCCGTACGGGTGCCTCATGTCTCTATCAGGACACTTTGTATGTAGGATGAAATTTTTTGTTAAGTGTTATTCTTAAGGATAGTACGCTTGATACACCTGATTTGGGACATGGTTGACTTGACTGACAGGAGGTTCATTGGAGCTGTTGGTGTGAGGCTCAAGCCCCTCACCTAATACAAGATCAACCAGAGTTAAGTTGTGTCTACAACATTGTGGCCAAAAATAACAGGCTTCAATTTGCTGAAACAGATGGGTGATGTCACAGAGACTATATCCTTGTATTATACAGCCCATGACCTGAGCTTCACAAAATAAAAGTCTATCCAGCTTGGTCAACTTTTTCAAGACTTGAGATTGTTTACTTAGATTTTTTAAAGCACTTCAGTATTTTGTAAAACCCTTCTCTGTTACCTTAACGTCCAGGTCGTGTGCTCCATCATTGCCGGCCTGCTGCACTTCTCTCTGCTGGCGTCGTTCTGCTGGTTGTGTTTGGAGGGGATGGAGCTCTACCTGCTGCAGAGGGAAGTGTTTGAGGGACGCAACTCCAGGAGGAAGTATTTCTACCTGTGTGGATACTCCATTCCTGGGCTGGTGGTGGCCGTGTCTGCAGCCATTGACTTCAGAGGCTACGGCTCCAAAACAGCGTACGTATTTAACTCGTACATGTGTGTGAACACATTTTGGTGTTGGTGCACACTGAAAACTCTGCCTTTAATCCCAGCAGTGATTGTTAATTTGGTTTGTGTGCTTCCGTCCGTCTGTGTGTGTCTGTGTTTAGATGCTGGCTGCGAACAGACAATTATTTTATCTGGAGTTTCCTGGGCCCTGTTGTGGTCGTCATTACGGTGAGTGTTTACGCTCTCACACTGCTTCCTTGCTGGTTTTAGTAATTAATGCACAGTAACAGCATGTAATGAATTAATAAATGATAATCAGTGCTTGATGTTTGTTGTTTTCTTTCTTAGCTGAACCTTGTTGTCTTGGTGATGACTTTACATAAGATGCACAGCACTGCTGCTTTAAAGCCAGACTCAAGTCGCCATGACAACCTAAGGTAAGTATGCTGATTTGTTGAGTACTGTCAGAAGCTTTGGCACCAATCATACAGTCATGGGAAGGAAAGTTTGATGTTATTGTTATAGCTCTCAAATTAACTTTGGTTTACTGCTGAAGAGTGTGTTTAGTGCTTGGGGCAGTCTGTTATATGACAAATGTGGACTCAAAAGAGATTCTGAGTCTATTGAAACATTCATAAGTTACCCTTGCTGAGCTGGGTAAACAGCATAAATTACATGAAACAGATGTAATATGGTCTTTTAATGTTTCAGAAAAGCTTTAGCATTTTGTTGATCAGCAGCATTTTGAAGACTTTGGAAGACCAAAATAAAATGCACTGCAGCACTCTTGACAGCAGAATAAACTATGAAGTGTTTGCAGTTTTCTGAGCAAGAAAAGGTCAAACCTTAGAAAGGCTGTTTAAATCAAAAGAACGACAGAAAGAGTGCACACAACAAAGAAAAAAGAGCCAGGGTGTGTATTACTGAGGACAAGCAATTTCTATAAATTGGCTGCACAGAAAAGTTTGATGGAATGCAGCTTTGTTTATGGTTTTTTAGTTTTTGGTTGAAAGTTTTCAATTTGAGCTCTCAGCTGGGAACTGATTGATTAGGTATTTGTGTGAGTCACCCCTGCTCTTTTGTCCACATCTGACCTGCTATTGTAGAGGCACAGTTTAACCCCCTCAGCAATGAAGTTGTCATGGGCCTAAAAAACTGCATAACAAAGTGCTGAAAACTGATGAATTTGAAAGAAGCCAGGAACAAATTGCACCTCAAAAGTGAAATTAAATTAAAGTCTGGTCTCCTCGTGTTTCTGCAGGGCGTGGGCAGTGGGCTCCTTGACGCTGCTCTTCCTGCAGAGCGTCACCTGGTCCTCAGGCCTCATGTTCCTGTCTGCTCCCTCTCTCCTCCTGGCCTACCTCTTCTCCTCCCTCAACAGTGCCCAGGCCCTTCTCATCACCATCCTGCACTGCACGCTTGCAAGAAAGGTCTGTGTAAATGTGTCACAATCTCCATCTACAGATTCTGTTTGAATACACTGTGAAAAGTTTGCTTTAGATTTTATAGTAACTAAATGGCAGCAGGATGCCAGGAAGTTACTGTAAAAATATTTACAGCAGCATGACTTTAGTTCAGTTTGCAGCATTAGTACTGTACTGTAAGCATTACTTCTGTGATTTTATTGACAGCATCATCTCTGTATTGTCATAAATGGTATCATTACCGATATTTGCTCACAACAGTGTGAATGATATATATTATCATTCACAGCATCATTACTTTATTGTGAAATATGGCATCCTTTCTCTTTTTGTTCACAGCAGTGTAAATATATTATCATTCATAGCATCATTGCTACATTTTTCTGTTCAATTGTAGACCAGTACGCCCATTAGCTTTGAATCAAAAAATTTAAATCATATACTTTCTATCTATTTACAGAACTCCCTGCTTTTCCTGAAACTTGCCCGTTTTAATTTTTTTAACTTAATAAAAAGAAATGCACCTTACAATTTTAATAAGGTATAAACAACTCACAATTAGCCCCATCTTCTTTTCCTCCCCTGACTGCTAATTGCACTAAACAGTTTATAAAGAAAACCTTAGAAAAAAATCAGACATATTGGTAAATTTTTACTGGGCAACATGGAATTACAATGTTATGTTGTCCCATAATCCTTGCTATCTACAGCTAAAAACTCGAACTATTTCTACAATACTAAGCTGTGGATATAGTGATAATAGACTGTTCAAATTTTAAAAATCAGTTACAGTGTATGTGTATCAGCTTGTGTAGAGAACAAAAGCAGGAGGAACAGTCTGTCTTCTACCATTGACAACAATCTCTATGGAAAAGTGCAGCTAACAAATTATTCCAGATTGAAAATTTTGACTTGAGAGTCAAATTTTGAGGCTGAGTTGAGAAAGCCAGTCCATAATTTGATCTTCTGAGCTACTTATCCAACCTTTTATATGTCTTCTTCATTGTTCATCTCAGGAGAAACCAACTGATAGTAAATTTTGAGATTACTTCTGACTGAACACACATTTTCTCATACCTTCTGCAGGGCCAGAAGGACTATGGCCGCTGCCTGCGTCTCTCGCAGTGCTGTGTCACTTCCTCCTCCAGCTCTCCAGACTCAGTAAAAGGTGCTGCTCTGCGCTCCAACAGCCGGTACACCAGCAGCCAGAGCCGAAGAGCAACAGCTAACAGACAGGTGCATTATAAAATTCCTCAGCTCTGTCTGTACCTGTTTTTTTATCTTCTCTATGTCTCAGTCAGTTTGACCTTGCATGGATTTTTTTCTGCACCAGAGTCGTATCAGGAGGATGTGGAACGATACTGTTCGTAGGCAGACTGAGTCTTCTTTCATCGCTGCGGATGTAAACAACACTCCCACTCTTAACCGAGGTAAATTAAAGTGTCTTTTCCTTTTACATCTCTGTGTGTTCCTATGCTGTTTGAAAGTGCTTTCAGTATTTTAACCCCTCTCACACTCCATCCTCAGCTCCTTTGGGGAACCACTTCCTCACAAATCCAGTGTTGCAAACTCATGCTGGAGCCTCACCTTACGACACGATGCTGGCACAGGGATACAACCAACCCTTCACCGCCACAGGTACTTCACACTTAACTTAGTACGATGTTTTTGTCTAGGAGTCCTTGTTTCGTTCAATGTCCCCTTTCTTTCAGTATTTTTCCGTCTGTCCTGTTCCTTAACTTTTTCTGTAGAGCCCCTTTGGTAAATTTCCCCTTTTACTACCATTGAATATCAGCTCCAGATATTGGTTTTCTGTCTCCTTCTAATGATTGGTATCGGCCCTAAAAAACCATATCAATTCTTCTCTATTATTTGTAAGGTTTTGTTAATTTTTTATAATTCTAATGTTTGCATATAAACCTTTTATCGTTTGTGTCTTGTGTGTTTGGATGTTTTTTTCTTCTCTGTAATTGTCTGTCCTCTAAATGTTTTTGACACTTTGCTTCTCTGTCTCTCTGTCTTAACGTGGACCAGTAGGAACCTTCAGAAAGAGTACGAGCTCTCTTTTGTTGTGCTCACTCGAATCATTGAGCGCCACTTCCTTGTGCACTGTGGTTCAATCCATAGACTCTCTGTGCAATGCGTGCACACAGTATGATTCACAGACCATGAGGACATGACATACATCTCTCCCATGTGGCCGCATAAACACATTTCATCAATGATTCTCAGTTATATGTACTGTTATGAGTAAAGCTACACCTCCAGGTGACACATTGACCCTGAATTGTGCTCATTCATTCATACGTCCCCTTTTGATGTTCTCTTTATGCAAGTTTATATAAGGTTATTGTTGGATGATTGACACTTTTTGTTTTATCCTGCAGAGGGCGGCGTGTCCCAGAGCCAGGAGTCTTGTGGGCTTGACAGTGTGTGCCTCAACGGAGGTTACACCCCCAACACTTTTACCCTCCATGGTTTGGGAACCACACCAGGGTCTCGTGCTGGAGTGGTGGGCAGCGCGGACCTCCTGAGGGAGGGTGGGGATGACATCTCCCCTGCCCTCCTCACCCCCCATGGAGCTTCAGAGCTAGCCGGTGGTGCAGGGATGCGCCGTAACCTGTCAGATGCCGCTGCGCTGGAGAAAATGATCATCTCAGAGCTGGTGCAGAGCAACCTGCGTCCCTCCGTCCCAATGCCAGTCCCTCCTGAGCGCTACGGAAGTCTGGCAAGGCCTCACCATCATGACAGGGCAGCTCTTACCCACACCGCCACGTTGACTCGACACACACAGCCGCCGCCACCCCAGCAAGAGGGCTGGGCTGCCACAGTTCAGCCAAACACTCGCCTCAATGCACAAGAGGGCTGGGCGCCACCGAGGCATCTTACACCGGAAACTGAGACACATTCCATAACACGAGGCACAGATCACACTACAACGCCACGTCTACAAGACGGCTGGACACATTCGCGTGGAGATTCTGAGTCCCGTGAGCTTCTAAAGGACAGTGACAGGTTGCAGATGCAAGGAACTCTTGGACGGCGTGGGCTGCAGGACCGGCAGCAGGCGCGCCCCCCTGATGTTCAGGCGCGACCCTACTCCACCCTCAGCAGGACGCCTGGTACCCTGTCCCGCCACCGCAGCACAGTGGAGCCAAGCGGAGGGACTGACAGAGACAGAGAGAGGGACAGGGAACGAGAACGGGAAAGGTACCGGGACAGACCCCTCCCTCCTCCTCCTCCACCTCCCCCACAGGATTCAGAGCCCCTGTACAAGGCCCTGGAGGAGCCACTGCTGATGAAGCAGAGGGAGCCCAGCGTCGAGGCATGGAGAGGACAGGACTTAGAGAAAGATGAGACATTTCTCCTGAAAAGAGATGGAATGATGGATGACTGGAGGGCAGGAAGTGAGAGAGGGAGGGATGAGTCCTTCACCTCTCAGAAAAGAGAAGGGGAGATGGATGAATGGAGAGGAGGCATGGAGAGAGAGAGGGAGGAATGCCATCTGTTGGAGAAAAGAGGTGGGAGGATGGAGGTGTGGCGGGGAGGGGAAGCAGAGCAAGAAGAGACTTTTATAACTCAGAAGAAGGATTTTGGGATGGAGGGATGGAGAGGTGGGATGGAAAGAGAGAAGGATGAATCCTTGTTTTTGAAGGACAGAGACGGATGGAGAGGAGGGATGGAGCGAGACAATGAGAAACAGAAGGATAGAGCATTAGATGTGTGGAGAGGAGGGGTGGATGTGGACAGAGATGAGTCTTTCCTGTTTGAGAGCAAAGATGGAGGTCTGGACGCCAGGAAAAGAGGCTCTCTTCGTTACCACGGTGAACGAGAGGACTCTGATGGCTTCACCCTGCCTTTGACCCCTGACCTTGACCTGGACCCTGACTCCTCCCCAATCTACGCTCGGGATTCAAACCCCTCTCCTCTCTACCCTGGAGACCGTCGCTCACCTCCAATAAGCATCTTCCCAAGAAGCTCCCCACCGACCAACATTTTTGCTCCACGAGACTCAAACTCGCCTCCAAACAACCTGTACTCCCGCCACTCCCCACAAGTGTACAGCCGGAGCAGCTCCCCTCCTCGCTTCTACACCCGCACGTCCCCGCCAACGCTCTCGTACCCTGACAGCAGCCCTGAAGGTCCTGAAGAAGTCAGCCCCACTGGTCAACCACAGCGACCAGCTCTGGAGCTTCCCTACAGCCTGGGACGACCCCCTCTGGGACCGCGGCCAAATCACCTGCAAACCTTCTACCAGCCGCCACCGCTGGCAACCAATGGGGAGGCAGCATACACGGCAGAGCCCACCTCAGAGGGAGAGGATGGACAGATGCAGCGGGTGACGAGCCTGTGACTAGGGCGGTGGTGATCGGGGGATAGAAACCAGGCAGGAGGAGGAAGATGGTGATAACAAAAAAAAGACAGATGAAGATCACACTGGTGGAAACGATGATGATGATGAAGATGATAATGACACTTTAAAGGACAACAATGGATGATACTTAAAGTTAAAATGATGACAGTGATTGCTCCTTCCTGCTTCTATCTCCTGATCACCACGAGACTTCCCCCTTTTCATGTTTTGTTACTTTTCTACGACTGTGATCCATTTTTAACTCTTCCTCCTCCCCTTCCTCTCTCTCTGTCCTGAAACCCTGCTGTGTCTTCCTAGCTCATTGGTGCTTATCCTTTTTTTTAATTTTTGGTTCTTTTTTCGCTCATTGTCTGCGTTTCTATTGGTTGATCGGCCGAGTGTCGTCCCTCCCTGTAGCAAACAAACAATGTGTCAAAGAAGCACTTGTGTGTTGCCAAAAAATCCTTTCAAAGAACATGTGCATGACTTTCTAGTGGCTTTTACCAGGCTACATACTGTAGGAGGAAAGAGCGTGTGTGAGTGTGAGTGTGCGTGAGCGTGTGTGTGAGTGTGAGAGTGAGAGAGGGAGAAGCTTGATGAGCATGTGAGTGAGAGAGGGTGCGTGCTTGTATATACATCATTCTTGTATAATTAATGTATCACAGTGAAGCATTTTATCAACATCAAACAGGGGGCCTCTTACACACATCCCCTTTGACTGATTTTGAACTCTTGACCAATCCCATTTTCACATCAAGACCAAAAGCTCCGCCTCCGACCCGAAACCTCCACCTGCCACAGACTGTCAAAGATGAATCTGGTTGCAGTGGAGTTTGTCATAGCCGCAGAACTTTTGAACTCCAGAGCCAGAGATCATAAAAAACCTCAAAACTTTTCTGCAGCCCCCTGAGATCCTTGTACATATTGACCTCAAGTGTTCTGATTGTCTTGTATTGCTATTGAAGTTCAAGTAAACATGTGAAATAAATTATCCGGTCTCTCAATTTTGTGAATGAACAGGTAGAATAATGGTTCAAAGAGACTGTGAGGAGTTTGGGAATGCTCTTAAAAAAGTCTCAACTCTCAATGCACGCTTGACCATAATCCACAAATCAAAATGAGATTTATTTTGGTGCCAAAAAAGGTTATTTGTAAATGCTAATTCCTAGCTTCTCTATCGGTATGGATTAGACCAGCTGACGAAGTTTAGCAGTGAGACAGCTAGCTACTACTCACCTGTTGCCGCAATTCAAACAACAATGCAATATTATGGTTGATGAACCCATTACCTAGTAGTGCTGTATCTGGTTTAAGTATATCTTGACAAAGAAAAGTAGTGTTAAAAAGGAAAATCTACTTTCACTCTCACTTTCAAAACAACAGCATCATGATAGTTTGTGTGAGTCCTCTGGCAGAGGGAGTCACTGTAATCCACTTCATACAGATTTTGCTCACAGCCAATTAAAGAAAATTCAACTGGGAAAAAGGATAAACTTGATTTATAGCAGACATTGTTCTGCATTAAAATAAAACTGTTAAAGATGAAAAATGAGAAAACTTTTAACAAAATAGTTCTACCTTTATTAGTGTTTGAGTGCCTCTTATTTACTTACCTGGTAAGGATCTACATATGCATCAGTGAGTTGTTTACCTCATCAGATCCTAGCCACCCCCTGTGATGTCACCCCTCTTTTTCTGTGGAGTTTTGCTGAAACAGAGTTTTGTATAGAAACAGCTGGCACAGGCATATTGAAAATGGGGTGGACTTTGAGTCTCCATATTAACAGCTGTAGGCTGCCTGTCAGCCACCCCGAGCTGAGCTGTGTCTCGCGTGAACTCACGTTTTTGGCATCTTCTAAACTACTGAGTTGGAACACAGTAGTTTTTTAAATGCACCCTTTTGGCTTTTCTTGATTGGACACTCACTACTGCAGTGTTTTGTACTACCACATTGCCACTGCTCAGTTGTATATCTTCACCATCAAATGATGGACATAAGAAACAGGTATTTAGATGATGACTTTAATGTAACTCTCATTTTCTTAAGCATTAGCAACCAAAATAGGTTCAAGTTGATGGGGCCAATTCAGCTTTCAAGCTTAGTTCAAAGTTTACTAGCTAACCATGATGATGAGGGTCTTAAACCTCAGAGTGTATACTGATTATCACTGAGGAGATCATAAATTTATACTAAAATCAAAATAATGAAATTATTTTAAAAATCAACGAAGATTTTTAAAAAATGCATAGTTTTTTATTTTCTTTGTGTTTTGTCTGCTGAGATCTATCAACATCCATTTGAATTACAAAATATCATATAACAATGGCATCTCTACAACTGAAACATATACCTTTTGTTGACTTATATGACCATTCTACAGTTTAAAACTATGTATTTATATTATTTTTGTTTAACCTTCCAAAGATAAAGACAGACAGACTTCTAAATGTTACAACACATTTGTTGCGTTCAGTATTTTGTGCTTTCTTTCACTTGTGCTTTACATTCACTTCCTTTATGTCAAACAGAAAAACAGCTAGAGGTTGTAGTACACGTTTTTAAAAAATATATTATATATCTTACAGGTTAAAGTGGTTATCAATACTAGTGTTGAGGAAAAGTGCTTTAGAACTAACATTCAAGTTGTACAAAATCTGTATACATTTACAGGTGGTGGGGTGTAGTGGTTGCTGTATTCTCAAGATTAAGCCGTTTAGTCATCTCTTAGCTTTGTGTCACATTCTGTGTGAAGTCCAAAGGTGCTGATGGCTCAGCCACTCAGACCTAATAGCACCTTGCCTCTTCTTTTCTCCAAGCTCATATTGTCTCTCCAGCGGAGTCACATTCAAAATCTCGTTCACTCTACTCCCTCTCTCTCCCACTCTCTGTCTGAATGCTGAGGTATGTGGTTCACAGGAAATGGTTTCACATACTTCAAATCTTTTGTCTATTCAAACAAGACGACAGGCAGCAGGTGGATGTTGTCTGTCCATGAAGTTGTGGGTGGTTGGGGGTCTAGCAGACAGTATGGTGAGGAGAGAGGGGGCTGTCTGGGGTCTCGGATGGTGACAGATCTGAACTCGAGCTCTTAAACATAGACGAGATGTGAAAGGCCTGGAAAACAAAGAACACAAGACCAACCTTTATGTGCTGATATGTTAACGTATAACAATGCCCAAAAACTCCAGCAGGTGAGGTGATACTGACCACCCAGTAAGCAGTGAGAGCTCCTTGAATGTAGCCTGTTAACACGTCGGATGGGTGGTGTCTGTAGTCTGAGATGCGGGTCAGACCTGTGTACACCGCCAGAAGGATCAGGAAGAACTGCAGCGCTGGTCTCAACAGCCGAGCTCCTCGCCATGTGAACCGCGCCTGAAGGTAAAACTACAAGAATGAACACACAGGTTATCCGGTGTAGCAGACAGCATAATGATGTTTCTTGTATTCATAATTGGAGAGTAAATGGTTGTATACAGTTGTGCTCATAAGTTTACACACCCTAGCAGGATGTATGATTTCTTGGCCATTTTTCAGGGAATATGAATGATAACACAATAACTTTTCTGTCACTCATGCTTAGTGGTTGGGTGAAGTCAGTTATTAACAACCAACTGTGTTTACTCTTTTTAAATCATAATGACAACAGATTCTACCAAAATGACCCTGCATCAAAAGTTAATACAACCAACTGCCACCTTTAACATCAATCATTTATTAGCTTATTAATTAAATAAAACTGTATTTAGTCAAAAAAACAGCAACAACAGTGGGTAGTCATGGAAATCCAGTGCCTCTAACATTAAAAGATGATGTTTGAATGTGTTCGGACGTAAAACTGTTTAGATGTGACGAACTTATCCAACCACTACACTGATACCGTGTCAAGGATTTAGAAACTGTGGCTAAAACTTAACCTGCAGACTGCAGACGGTTTCACATGTCTGCAAACTGCAGTCAGCTCTGTGCAGATAAAAAAAATGTGTGGTTTTCCTCATCTGTTAAACCCTACGTTGAAATGAGATGTCACACAAAGAATTTATGCTCAGTTAGTCATCAGATTAAGTAGCTTCATGCTCTTGATAGAGTCATAAGATAAAATGTTCCCGATGGTAATTGTTGCGGTAACAGTTGTGTCTTTTTTTGCCTTTTTAACTCAGGCTTCATGTGCCATAGTGCTTTTGCTCCATTCAGAAGTGAGACAGTTGGAGAAACTGAGCAAACCAATGAGATATCACATCAACAAGACAGCACACTCATAAATATTCTGTAGGCACACAAGCACATATGCTGGCTCCTGCGTGGACACATTAGTGACCATAAACAGATTTGAATACTGTCGTGCACAAACACACACACACGCACACACATTCACATACACACAGACAATAAGAGAGAGCAGTGAGGCGGTGAGGCGAGGTCACACTCCTCCCACAGTGAAACAAAGCTGTCTCTGTCCCATACCTCCTCCCAGTCCACTCTCCCTCGCTCTCTTTCTTTTTTTTCCTCGCTCCTCTCTCTGCTGCTAACTGGACCGGTGATGACTGCCTGTTTTATTCATTTGCTCCCCACATTTTCTACAGATATGGTAATTGGAAATTGGAAAGACATTAAATTGTGTTTGCCAGGCTTTGTGTGTGTGAGATAGGGAAAATGTGTGAAGAGGGGAGAAAATAAATAGCTGGATGGAAATACTCACTGCTAAATAGAGCATTGTGTACATGGCGAATGAGGCGTGGCCAGAGAAGAAGGACTTCCTAAAAAAAGAGAAGTATTTAGAATAGTGCATACAAGCAGTAAACATTATAAAAGTGCTGTAGAAAACAGTGTTTTTCAACAGTGCTGTGATTGAAAATGTTGACGATATAAAAACAGCTGCATGCTACGAAAGATTGGTCATAAAGTCCTTTGCACACCTTACAAGCTCAGCAGCCTCACTCATTGTCCAAGTATAAGCTTTAGAGCTCCTCTCATCTAAGTTCATTGTGGGCATGTCTATATGGTGGATATTACGGATTGTTTGAGTCTACGGCTGTGAATTTAATTTCCCTCCTTGAGACCATTGAGATTTGAACTGGACTAAACTGTAGAGTCACTAAACTTTCAACAACTTTAGATGTAAGCTTCATCTGAAACAAGACTTTGTTTCACTTTGGACTGTGTAGACCTAAGATCTTTTGCTTTGTTAAACAAGTCACCATTGATCATAAGAAAACACTCATTTACACACACACACACACCTGGCCTCCTCCTCCAATCGGTGGTCAGGCTGGTGGCAGCTCACAGTTGCAACATAGGTTCCTGGCGTGCAGTTAAGTGATGCATACGTGACCCCGCACACAGACAGAAAGTGAGGTCGTAGCCGTCCAACGCTCAACTTTGCCATGTTGGTGAGGGACTGGCCAACGCAGGAGCCAAACAGGAAGCAGCCCAACTCCTTGTAGAGACACGACACATAGAGGTTCCTTATGAAGGCCTTGGAGCTCACGCTACGAAAACGGACACGGTAACACTCCCCAAGAGCAATCTGGAGGCAAATTCACACACAGTCAGAAGCGTCACTGTGAAGTTCATTCTTTGGGAATTTTCTGAAAAAATAGCCATTAAGAATACCCATACTCACAGAGAGGCCGGTGATAACAATGCCACCAACAATGAGTAACTCATCAGA
The DNA here is from genome assembly GCA_008086565.1 of Thalassoma bifasciatum. Lineage (NCBI taxonomy): Eukaryota > Metazoa > Chordata > Actinopteri > Labriformes > Labridae > Thalassoma > Thalassoma bifasciatum. The sequence continues at coordinate 416,203 of RPOG01000043.1, forward strand.
TATGGCCTCTTGGTGCAGGTACGGGTAGGTGATGCTAGGGTCCCCACAAATGAAGCCCCTCCTGTACGGGCTCACTGCCTTCAGCTCACACGCAAAGAAAGGGATGGAAGCTGCACAGAAGAAAGAAAAGAAAGGATTGGTTTCACAACAATGCCTTCTTGGAGTATGACATTCCTCTGCTCTATAGAGAGAAGAGAGGGTGTGCTGGAGTCAAGAGTGGGAAAATAAAAAAAGGAGAGCCAACTGAGACCAAAAAAAAGTCTTGAACCTTGAAAAATAGTTTCTCTTCACGGACTCTGAATCATAGGCTTTCCCCTATTGTCCATGCACCTGTGCAGAGATGGGGAGGTTTTACTTTAAGTTTTCAGGAATATTTTGTGGCTTTGGAACAAAACCACAACAGTTAACTGTAAGGCTGTGTGTAAGACTGTGTGGAAACAGGCTGCACACTTCCTGCGTATGGTTCTGTGAATTGTGGCTTCAGACTCACAACTTCGTCATGCTTTTAATACATAAGTAATGTTATTAGTCTTACTGGATACAGATCTTAGAGTTGAAAGAGGAAACAAATATTTGGCCATTCTGTTGGATACAAAACATCCTTTAATTGAGAAATAATATTAAATGCTTGCTAAAAAAAAAAAAAAAAAAGGACCCACCAAAAAAAGGTCACAGACTCCTATTTTAAGACTCTTTGGCTTTAATTACAGCACACATTCACTGTGACATTGTTTTGATAAGCTTAGATAAGCAATGCCAGATCATAGCACTGCCCCCACAGGCTTACACAGTAGGCACTATTCATAATGTGTGAATCCCTTCACCTGCATCTCTTCTTGATTCACTAACTCACTGATAAGTGTTTTTTTCTCAAGGCTACAAAGCAGTTCAGACTCAATCCCTGTACTTCCCTTTGCATTGTGCATGTGGAAATGCTCTTACTTTCACTATTAAACATATTCCTGAGTTCTACTGCTGTTTTTCCTCAATTTGATTTGGCCAAACATTTAAATGATCCCCAATGACGATCATTCAGGATTACTTTCCAACCACATTTCTTCCTGGGTTAGGGTTAGGGTTAGACAACTGTTCCTCAGCATCCTTCCAATTTGTAATAATGCGCTGGACAGTTCTCAATCCAATTTTAGAAGATTTCTGCAATCCCCTTGTTGCAGAATCTCCTGTTTTCTCTGCTTGATGCATGCCAATGATTTGACCCCTCTTAAACAGACTAACATCTTTTCTACAACCTCAGGATGTGTCTTTGGCCTTGGTTGTTAAAGAAATGAGAAGTTACTCATTGCATCATCTGGGGTTAAATAACTTGTTGGAAGCTGAAAGATAATTGCCAATGCAGTTATTTACAATAAGAGGCTTGTACCTGTTTGATTACTTAAATCTGGGTTTAGATGGGGTTTTGTAGCCAGGCAGTGCATGTTTGAGCTAACATGTTTATGCCATTTTTGCAATCTGACAGTATTAATAAAAACCCTGAAGCACCAGTATAGAAGTGATGCTCCGTCAATAATAAAGAGACACACAATGTATGTCTCACATTACACGTAAAAGAATGGTACTGAACTGAATCTGCAGGAGAATAAGAACCCCAGAAAAAAGTACTGGAGGAATGAGTGGTGGTCACACTGTTTCTCAGGAAAATATGGATGGGAGCCCTGACTTTGTCTCTGGAGAACATCACGACTCACACAGCTATAAGGAATGTAAGGGTCTAGAAATAGAAAAATAAGGCAGTCAGAGCTCACCATAGACCCAGTTTGGACTGCGCATGTGTGTGTGTGTGTGTGTGTGTGTGTGTGTGTGTGTGTGTGTACTTCAGTTGATGAGAAGAGAAGGGTGTGTGTGTGTGTGTGTGTGTTTGTGACTCCAGTTCAACTCTTCCCTGGAAAACAAAGAGCGAGCGCTGCAGCACAGCCTGAGCCAGCCTCACACTGTCTCCATTTGTCTCTCACTGTTTACCCCCAACACACACCCCCCTCTCTGCCCCTCTCTCTGCTTTGCATGCCTGCACACATATTAGAGAGAGGGGGAAAGATTTCCTCCCATCTGCACATGTTCAATCTGCTGTCAGAACAGACTATCCATCCATCCTGATTTTTACAATCAGACGGCCTTATATAAGTCACCTCCTGTCATAAACGGGGCTCATGGGGAAAAGGGATCATGGGAGAAAGGTCATCAGTTACACTCATGTCCACTCTCACACACTCATCTCTCTACGCGCACACGTATTGGTTAGTGCATATCTTTATTTATACCACATACAATTCCCCCTCGGCTCGGCTCTACCCTGAGAACTGGAGGTTGTCATGGAAACTGTAGAATTCCCTGGGCAATGCACGAGCCGGCTGGCACCGAGCGCTCGAGAGCGCGCACGAGCGGAAAACGGAGAGCCAGGGATACATGCTGATGGAGAGAGAAGTAGGAAAACTTTCTCTCTTTTGTTTTCTGTTTTTCTATTTACTGCTGATATCCTGTGGACCCACATGAACTTAGCCACCAGCTGTATTTGCTTACTGATGAAAAATGGATGAGAACAAACAGAACTCGGGATTAAGCGTGCATTTCAATACTGATCAGACAGCCAATTTTCTCAATAGTTTATGGGTCCAAACAGATGTGAGCATACAGCCTGGAAGCCAAGCCAAACATGAGGCAGGGCGAAATTTCTGGGAACTTCACAGAGAGTTTACGGTAATTTGAAACAGTTTAACAGTAAAAAAGAAAAAAAAAAGAAAAAAAAAAAAACAAGGCAACTTTGTCCAAGTATACACTTTAAAATGCAATTTTGCACATTTGTGATTCTAGCACATTATTCTACTCCAATATGAAGAAGCTGTTAGAATCGTCTCACCAACAAAACATGGTTGAACTTGAACTTGCCATTTATAGAGAGGCATATTTGCCACTTTATAAAGTCGCAAATTTATGACTCTAAAAAGTAGTAAATTTGCCACTTCATAAAGTTACACATTTAATCCGAAGTCTCATGTGTTAAAGATTCAAACGCACTGTCAGGCTTTAGATGCACAGTGAGTAACGTGGCTATGCTGTGTCGTGTGTCCGAATGCATAATAATACGATGACTTTTGGCTAAAATCAGTTGAAACTATGACCTGATAAAGCTGTCAAGTCCAGGATACAAGCGTGATAAAATCCACAAGGATGAATGTGATAGGAGCCCAACTCACAAATTTGGAACTTAATAGACCTTTTTTTCTTTAAGTTGCCCTAATACAGTTACCCATGTCAACTCGACAATCACCTCAGCTCCTCACAGCTGTTTAGTAAAGCCACAGCTTTCCACAGTTTTACAGTTACACCAAATTATATGTATTAGTTGTTTCAAACAATTACCTGAATAACTCAAGTTGGCTCACTAATATTATTTATTTAAATAAACAAACACAAAATGTTAACATAAACCAAAAAGAAGTTAAGTTAACCAACAAGTCTTTATCCACCCACTACAAAGGTTGTTACAAGACATCTAATTCACTCATGACACGTTCTGTTTGTGTAAGAACAACATTTACTTTTGATCCAAAACAAAAATTTTCAGACAGGCCTTTATTTTAAAGTCGAAATAACAAGTTACATTTAACAGAGTAGCCCGAATGGCTACAAAGTGTGTGCCCTCTTAAGCCACTGTATTGATAGAACTACTTTACTGGCAATTCAGCCCGCAATAAAACTTTCAATAAGTGTGATAGTATGTTTTTGTTCAGACATTTACCGAGGAAGAGACAGAGGAGGTCCAAGCCCACCAGAAGTTTCCTCTTGGATAAAGCTGGTCCGGTTATCTCTATGAGTTTCTTCCCGGCTCCGCTCTCCATCCCCATCCCTGCTGCGGCCAGCCCGCTCTTGTTGTCGGTCAGTTTCAGCTGCAGGTCGGCGCTGGGGACCGGCAAACCGGCGCTGTGTGTGCCAAATTTATCCAACATGAAGATTGGTTGCGCGCAGAAGTTTGAGGGACAAAACTTGATGGCATCAGAAAGTTGGGAGCGCTCCCGAACAACCGTGCTGAGCTGTGTGGAAACAGTCAGGACATCCACAGGTCGCCACAGTATTTAACATGCTCGCTGACAAAGTAAACTTTTATTTTAACTCATTTTTAATTTCATCATACAATGTGCAGGACTCGTCCTGACTCGCTGCGGGGCGTCTGTCACCTTCAAGATATGCAGCAAAGTATGATGGAACAACTCCAGACTGATTGCGAAAGGCATGCTTAGGGGTTGAAACTCTCTCTCTCTGTCTCTCTCTTTGTCTCTCTCTCTGTCTGTCTGTCTCTCTCTCTCTCTCTCTTTCTCTCTCTCCCTCACCCTCTCTCGCTCGCTCTCTCTCAATAAATTGTGGATCACTGTGATTAAACAGAGGGGGAAGCAGAGGGGGAAGCAGATGTGTCACTGGATGATAGATAAACGATATTTCCCGATCACACTGAATCACTGCTTACATATAACTTTTTCTTTCAACTTTTTTGTTCCTATCCTGGATTAAATTAAAATTGGATACTAATCTTAAAGCACTTGTGTTGATTTAGTCCTTGGGTTGTATTTCATTTGTTTCATAGTTTATGATTTCCTGTAGTTGTTTTGGTTATGTCACATGCTTGTTCCTGTATCTCACTGTTTTGGTCATATGTATTTATTTTGAGTTTCTTTTTATTTATTCTTTGTGATTTTGTCTTGTGTCCTCCCTTTGTTTCCTGTCTTAGTTAGCGTTTTTTTGCTCCTTGAGGTTCTGGTTTGGTTCTATCATGTGAAGACTTTGTGTTACGTTTATTCTCAAACAGGCGCAAAGTGAAAAAAGAAACACAAAGTACCCATCAAGGATAACTAAGGCCTTTTACACATGTAGCCGAGTACTTTTGCTCATCTACCAAGCAAAGCAGATTTCACCTGGCTCTTCATTTAACCATATACTTTCAGGTTTGAACAGATCACTGTGGTATAACTGCTGCATGTGAGTTGCAATGACAAGTATCACATGCAGTTTAAACCGCGTTTCAGCCTTTAGCCCATGCTCCATCAATCCCACATCCAGCTTATTCTGCTTTTCTGTACTTTTTCTGTCCGACAGTCCAACTCCAGTGTCCACGATTACTACTAAATAAATCACCAAAAAACATTTTTAGCAGAGTAAACATAGATCTCCCTTCTTACTGCTAAACTTCGTCGGCCTGCGTGATGTTGTCATAGAGACTTTGACTTGCCGTACATCAGTTCGGTCCAGTCCGACCTGACCAGGAAGCTAGAAATTAGCATTAAGAAATAAATGATTTTAGTGCTTGATAATCTCATTTTTCAACCAATTATATCAGGCCTGGCAGATATACCAGACAATTATGATTTTTTGAAGATCACTTAAAAAGTCCTTACAGTCCCTTTAAACAAGAACTTTCCGATGATGGACAAGTGGCAAAAAAAAACAGTAAGTTTACTGAATTTAATGTGATATAATTTTACTTTGTACAGTAAGGTAAACATTTTTCCTGTTGTATTGGACTGCATGCACAGATAACCAAAGGCTTAACAGAAAGTGATGGATTGCTGAAGCATTTAGCTGGACAGCAAGCAATTTAAATGGGTTTCTCCTCTGTTTAGCGATTTGATTTCATCACTCACTGTCAGGTGTATGCCACTTTGGAGCAGCTGTTAGTAAAACAGTATATTCTTAACATTGTAACACTGGGGTAAATCTATTTGTGTGACATATGAAACAGAGTTTTGAGAGCTTTTGATTCAACTTTTAGAGCATATCTACACTAATATTAAGATTAACACTATAAATGAGTCACCTTATGATGGGGCAAAAACCAAGTGGAAGAAGAAAGTGTCAGTCAAACTCTCTCTGTTAGATTTTCCTTTTCTCTGTCTTTCACAACTAAGTGTTTCTTATAGCGTAACGGGTCCAACACATAACAACAGGAAGGAAATAAAGCAGAAGTACTGATGACGGTTTTGCTGAGTATATCATTTATTCTATCTGACACACAACTCTATATCCACACAAAACCCTCTGACTTCCTTCCACCTGACTAACTGCTCACATGACTTTAAGTACCGGATGAAAAGCAACAGTTTACAACTCAACGAGGATAAATCAGAAGCTCTAATCATTGCATCTCCATCTGCGTGACACAAGGTCCAACAACTAAAATTTTCCATTCCCGGTTTCATCACTTCATCTGTTTCTGTAAAAAATCTTGGCATAACACTGGACTACACCCTCTGCTGAAGCTCACACATTGATAACATGACCAAAACTGTAATTTTTCACCCAAAAGACATGTCCATACTTTACCCCTCCCAAAGTCACGCTACTGCAGAGACACTCATACATGCATTCCTCACTTCTCTTCTCCACTGCTTTCCTCCTTGGCCCACCCCACAACTACCCTTCAAAGTATGTGCAAACTCAGCCGCCAGAGAACTTTGTCACGCACAGTCCTGGAATCACATCACGCCCACACTTTTTCATCCCACGAAAATCTAGTCTGAAAATTTCAATTTTTTGAAACTGAAATGTTCATTAACACTTAAAGCAAAATCCACAAAAATATTGCTTTATCATTTAATTTATGATATATTTCTTGTATCACATTTGACACATAGGGGATGATTTGCCAACTGTTTTGGTAAAGTTTTTATGAAATTTGTGTTTTTTCGACACTTGGTAAAAAAAAAAAAGAATAACCATTAAGATGCTATTCTAACGGCAAGGTCTTGAAAATTAGCAATGACTTTAAATAGAATCATAAAATATGTTAGTGGATGATTTCATGAGAGCAGCCATCTTTAAAAAGCCAAAATACAACTTCAGCTGACTGAAGTGATATGACAATCATTAAGGTGTTAGAATACATGTTTTTTTTTTAAAAATATTTTAAACAGGTTTTTTAAGAAACTATTCATCATGTCGATGAGAGAGCGGTCTTTGAAACTCCTGTATCAAATATGATACATTTGGCAATATAAAGTTACAAATAAGATAGAGATTCATCTTATTGAACAAACTTTCTCCAGGCACCCCAGGTCAACATGTTCTTATTTGTACTGACTATGATTGTATTGATTGAATTTTTCTATCGTCCAGCTTTTTGATAGTTGTATTTCAATTTTTTTTCTGTGTCAAGTGACCTTAGCTGACCTGAATGGTGCTTTTAAATAACATTATTATTGTCATTATTATTGATGTTGTTGTTGTTGTTGTTGTAAGGAGAGGTTTTCTGTACCTCCCTCTGTTGTTTTTGTTTCTTTTCGTGACAAAAAGGACAACATAAAGAGAACATCATGAAGAGAAAGAGGATGAGGAAAACACATATCTAAAATTGAAGTGAAAACAGAGACAGTAACTTCCCTGTGAGAAAATCCAGCACATCATGATTTGCCCATACGTAATCCTGACCACAGAAAATCCAACCATGTGTACAAAGCTGTGTGGGGGGGAGTGTGCGCAAAATGGGATCTGACGACACTATTTAACTCCTTCAGGTGAGGAATCAAATGATAAACATGACTTTTTTTGAACTCGTCTGGTGTTTCATCACTTTCAGGAAGACAAGTCTGCTTGGGAAGTGATTGCAGTCGAATTACATTGCGACATTTGTGTGAATGATTCTGTCACTTCTTGTGATAAGGATGAAAAAAATGAAGGTTTTCTGGAAACTTTTGAACCCTTTCACTAGTTGGCTAAATGAGCAGTTCAGTCCATGTGCAAGTGAATAATACAAATTACGCAAAGAAGTTATTCACACGCAAAAAAAAGCCCTCTCAACTAAACACACTGAGTCACTTTTTTTAAGATTTAAAACATGTTATTTCCTTGTTGATTACTGATTAAACTACATCACCCCTTTTGAAAAAGTTTGAGGACTGTGTGTGTGTGTGTGTCCGTGTGTGTGTATCAGGCTTTTGCGTGTCAATTCCACACACTAGTTTTGAAGTTCATTTCAAAAAGGGGAACAGAAGACAAGACTGGTTTTGGGTTACTGCCCCGCCTGAGCACATGACCTTCTCCTAACTGCAATGCTACATTTCTCATTTTCTAAGTTGCAGAATAACTTCCTCATCCCTTCCCCCTACATAAACATTCCCCACTTAATTACCATCATACCCACTGCCCTATTTCAGTGGTCATTCTTTACGTAATATGAGTTACTGACACTTTGTAAAGGTCTTAGAATGTTATGCAGATGCACTAAATGAGGTGAAAGTGGTCAGTTACCTTTACAATGCAATCCAACTGAGGGGTTTTAAGACCTTTGATAACAATGCTCTTGACACTGAGCAAGCACTCAAAAAATATCAAACCAAAAAGGCAAACATAATCCCCCCACACCAGGAAAACAAGCCATAGAAAGGGTCAAATTTAACTTCAATAAATGTAACAACTGGGAATTATAGCAGCATTAAAAAGTTGGATTATAACATTATAGAAAAAAAATAACTGCCTCAGAAGATGAACACTGACTGCATGGTAGCTTGGAAATGCAGCATATTAATCAAATATCAATATCATGGGCCGTAAGTGATGAAAGTCTTCAGATTTAAGTGCTGCATGAAAAAGCTGCCTTTGTATAGTACATCTGTATAACGTAATTTTAATGCTATGACATGTGAAGTTTACTTGAGGGGCATCCAGAAGGCCATTTTCATGTTATTCACTAAGACAGTCATTCAAAGGGTACTTTTATGAATTCAGACTACTGAGAGGCACCTAGAGACCACTTCATCAAATTTCATCTGCTTTAAGGGCATCCAGAGTGCACTTTTCCACATTTGTGCATTTGAAAAGTAACCAGAGGGTCCTTTTTAACGTGTTATCCACAAGAAGGGCAGCCACAAGAACAGCTTTTAGGTGTTTTCCACTGAAAGGGCATCAGAGATGGCATTTTGTCAAGCTGTAAGAGGGTGATCCAGGATGGCACTTGAGCGGAGTTATTTTCTGATGAGAGTACACCACTGCAAACCACAAAATGCTGTTTAACAATGGAAACAATTGGACACTTTTCTGAGAACATGGAGGAATAACTTTCACCAATGAGACCTGTTAACAGAGAGCTTAAGGTAAACCTCTGTGATTATTGATTAAATGATTCATTTATTCAGTGCTACCATTCTGAGTGTCATGAAGAAAAGTCAACCTGGATTGTCTGGTGTTAATTTTGCATAATACTTCTTTAACCAGAGATGTGATGTAACAAATTTGAAGAGTTGTTGCAGTTTAAACTGGGAAAACTGAAAAAAAAGTATTATTATTTTTGATATGAGCCACAATCAACTGACAAGTCCAGAAAAAATGTCTCATTTTAATTTTTCAAAAAGGCAAAAATGAAGTCTTCTTGTTACAAGTAAAAAAAAAATCTGCCTGTGGGATAAGAAGAAGTTGCTCATCCAGTTTCCTGAAATTAGAAAAATGTCTTTATACAAGAAACTTTTTTCTTACCCCATTGTTAGAATATATTTTTTTACTTGTTACAAGCATCTAAGACCTAATTTTTGTCTTTAAATGACTTGAAATGGGACATTTTTCTGGACTTGCCTGTTGAATGTGGCTCATATCAAGAATAATAAGACACTTTCTACAGCAAATTCGACAATGATCTGCTTTGATTTCAGTTTTTGTAGTGTACATGCAGCAGAGCTGACTAGAAATATCAAACTCTTGATGAACTAAAGAAAAAGATAAGACAAATTGAACTTGTTTTCCAGTCCTCTTTCACTTTAACCTCTAACTCTTTAACTTAATCATTGTTTCATTTATATATCAAGATATGTAAACCAAAGTAAATCTATTAAAATAAGACACACATATAAACAAAATGGTATTGATATGAATATTTCTTTTTAACCACATTTAACTGAGCCTTATGATTATAAATCAAGACCAAAACTGGTTTTAATGACTGAACAGCAGAAACAAATGATACTGTGTCATGAGGATTCAAAATGTTTGTGTTATCAGTGAAACTTCTGCTTTGGGGCAAATGACAGCAAGGAATCCAAAAGAGTGCTTAAGAACCTACTCCACAATTTCAACAGCAAAGATCCTTGTTAAATGGTAATTGGGTTAAACTAAAGACTGACAAGATTTTTTTCTTGATAAAATCTGCCAAGAGAAAAGCATTGCTTTGTCAGTAGACCCAAACTGACATCGTTTTAACAGTATTTTAACGCATCTTTAAAGACAGATTGATCATAAATTTAAAGTACACGTGTGTCATGTTTTTTTAACTGTAGGAATCTGAAAACAGCTACATGATGTCCAACTGACTGTTTTTTGTTTGTAAATCTTTTTTACGGGAGGATTATTTCCTATCTTACGCTTGTCTATGTTTAACCATGAACTTCCCCTTTGTAAAACCACAAACATTCCCTTGATTTTTCTCTATTACAGACACTATGTACCTATCAGCTGATTGGTTTTACATTTGTGTGTAAATATAAATTTCTGTAGCAACATTTCTGAGGATTGAATGTATCATCACCTTACAGAGGAGGGAAAAACCTCAATTCATAAATAAACTATTACATCAGTGTGAATTTATAACTCTTGGACACTTGTTCATTCAAACGTTGTTACTTTCAGTGGAAACACAAAGTGCCAGGAGGTTCAGGCTCACCTGCACCATAAAGAGCTTTACGTTTTATTTCTTCTTATTCTCCCTATACGTCGTGTTTTTATATATATTAGGAATCTTAGTACATATTATCCCTGCAGTAAAAAGTGACCCAAATCTGATTTTTCCACACAAACGTGACCAATATCTGCTTTGTTTCTGTCAGTGTGAAAAACAAGTCACATTGAATCTGAATTTTTCGAGTCAGATTCAGACCATTCTCACTTGTGGTACTGAATAAGTTACATATTCAGAAATGGAGACAGGATCTTTCTCCTCTGTAACACAACCTGCCAGCTTCTGCCACACTGTTGTTAACGCAAGATTATAAATGAAACTGCTGTCATGTTCTGTAAACATTAGTTTCAGTGGGGGTGTTACTCTTGGTTGATTTTGACAAGCTGCTTTCCTATGTAAGAAGTATCGATATCAGCAATAATGGCTGCATCTTTACTTGGTATCGGACCGATACCAGATTTTGCAGTATTGCACACCTCTATTTAATAAGTTTTAAAAAGCAGTTAGTTTTTTATCGGGTACTTCATATTGGGTAAGAAATACCCAATGATTGTAAAAATGAAACTACTTTAAGCGATAGTCTTCAAGGGTTAATCACTGTAAAGACAAAGACAAGCTGCAAAAACCTTTTCAACAAGAACAAAAACCATCAGCTGTTGTAAATTGTTTACATGCAAACACCGTTGCTCAGAGCCATATGTATATAATAACCAGAGAATGAGCTTAATTAGATTATGACAATTGGAATGAGGTGTTTACATGACTCTTATGTAATCAGAATATTGTCATAATTCTGATTAATACAGGAATATGGTGTACATGTATGTCTCACACACAAGCATACACACACATTCTCACTACAAAGATGTAGGGGACTTTCCTTGATCTCTTTCCCAATCTTTATACACTGCCAGGTATAGGTCTTAATCTGATTGGCTGGTAAGAAACGCACGTGGCTGTTCCAGAATTACACCAGGTATAAACACCTGGGGCGGGGCATGAGGTAGTGCCAGTGACGCAGCATTTTATCAGATTGATGATGAAACATTATACTCTCCTTTCAGATCTCACACACAGAAAAAAATCACATTGTTTTTCTCTCAACATGCAATTCTCTAAGGAGACACAAACAATCAAGTCAAAGAGAGATTTTCTCAATTGTGCCACTTTTGCCTGTCATGGTTGAAAGCAAGGCTGGAGAGTTGGGTCTCTGTTTGACTGTGCCGGAATGTAGCAGAGGGTATTTCTCTTCCTTTCGTTTTCCACACACACACACACACATATACACACACACTGCCATAAAAGTGAACTTGCGAAACAGCAGTGAGAGAGAGAGAGACGCGGAATGTCTGCGCGTATTTTTCTCACCTTCTGCTCAGGCTGCGAAAGAAGGGGGCGCATGTGAGGAGGCGAGAGGGAAACCCATGACTTCCGTGATTTTCCTCCGTTCCTGATACTAAGTGCAGGGTCCTTAGGCTATAAAAGCAACAATGATTCTCACTGCTGACAGTCGCGACTTTCACCTCAAGACCTGGACTAACCTGTGGCACAAGGCGAGGACTTTCTTTGGAAGATTAACAACCAAACACCTGGAGCTTTACAACTTTCACAGCTACCAGTTGCACCAAGAGTATTTTATTCGCTTTATCAAAGACTGGACGCTGTCGGGTTTTCACCCCCAAACTTAGACATCACCTGTCGATTAATGGGTCACCAAGTTACACAAATGGACGTGGAGTCTCTACAGAAGAGTGGCAACCGGCGTGGACGCTGCTTGGACGTATTTTTGGTAGTTTCCATCTCTTTTCTGTTTGTGGGTCTGGTAGCAGTGGCTGCCGGCGGAGTGATATCTGTGATGGAGCTGAAGTCCAAACTAGAGACGCGTTCACTCTCCAACTTTGAATCACCAGGGCCAACAGAAGACACATCTTACCGAGCATACAAGGTAAATAAATATCTTTCTTAATCCTTTTATTTGCAAGTTTTTCTTCTCATCAAAACTCTAATCTCCAAATTTAACTTGTCCTCTGCAAATAACAATGCTCTTAATTTTTGTTCTTTCTCTATAGATGGAGAAATTTGCCTATTTGAAAGCTGTTGAAAGTAAGTTTTTTTTTTCTAAAAGCAACAAAATTTCACATTTATTTGAGGGGTGTTCTCAAAATGGGGCACAAGTGGGAGATAGTGAATTGTAAGATAGATATTTAATACTTTTTCCCTCAATTTTATAGGTGAATTGTATGTCTGAAGTTTTGAACATGTAAAGAGCTATTATAAAGATACCTAAATTAAATGTGTATACTTAAAGCTTTACATACTGTGTAATCAGTGCAGTGCAGATTTTGGAAATGAACTTTAACATCCTCCTAATCATATGTGTTTGTCCCCCCCTGCAGGTGCACTAAAGACCGGCAACATGGCCCTGGCAGTGGTCCCTTATGGTGATGGGACATCTGTTGGAAGTAACTACGACTTCAATGATAAACAGTTTGGGCTGAAACCCAAAAAGGAAGGGACCTACTTTGTTTACACTGAACTCAACTTCACCTGCACCTTTGAGTGTTCTGCGGGAGTTCTCAGTGTGAGTGTGAGTGATAAGCTTACCTGTGAGGTGGAGCTCCCAAAAATGTTAGCAAATGGTACCACTGTAAGCAAGAGGTGCTGGACAGTGGCACAGTTAAACGAGGAGTGGCTGCTCACTAAAATGAGATTACCGGAGACTGGATTGAAGGGCTGGTCACTAAATCTGAAAGGCTCGGGAATCGGGATGTTCCTTGTGGACTGATGAGGACACCGTCTTGCACCTTTTGTCCTTAGGGTGCTGATCTTTGGATTGTGAGCTGGCCTCAGTGGAAAAACTCAAGTTTGTGACAGCACAAAGCCAGGCCGGCACATGTCGTCGGTTTCCTGTGCTGTGCTCAGAGTTAATGCCAAGTGTTTTGCGGACCAAGTACACAAAGAGGAAGCAAAGTTGCATTTATTATAATGCATATGGGAAGACTGTAGTCACTAAGATCTTCAAAAGTATGTATATATTGTGCTATACAAAATATTTATTTGCTTGTATGAAGCTATTTATGTATCTATATTTATTATAATGCTTTTTTGATATGTCTATTGAATGTAGATATCACTACATTATTGTGGATGTGCAATATACTGCAGTTTACATGGGATGAAATGTGTCTCTATTGTCATCTGATAAATGACATAAAATTGAGGCTCTTAAAATTGTGTGTGTGATCATAATTCTCCAAACCCACACATGCTCTGCATATTTACAGGTCATCTTTATTGTTGTTAAAGTGTTAGTGTAAGTGAGTATCTCTTTAAAACCCACAAGAAGCAATATCACAGATGAAATCTATCATTTTGTCAAACTATTTTAGGTAAATGAACTAAGGACCGTGGAGAAATGTTTCAATTATGAGAAAATATCTTATGCCCAGGGAGAAACACCACCATTTTTAACTGTGTTGCACTGCTGTTCACAGTAAATATGGTCTGATGAATTTAGAGACACTGATGATGTGAAACGAAAAAAGAGGTGCGTAAGTAATGGCGACAAACCTTCGAATGGAATGTTTAAAATGTGTGAAGGTAAGGGAAAGTTCCTTGCAGTTATACAATCTTTAACAGAGACTGGATGAACACCACATCCTGTCTATTTACCAAACAATGTGGTTTAGGAAGGAAACTATATGGGTCAGCATATGGGTCACAAACATCACTGTTTCGATGTTATATAAAGTCAACGTGCAGATGTCAACTGAACACTGAGACTTCGATATTTTCAAACTTTATTTATTTTCAGATTTTTTGATACTTTAGGTTTAAACGTGTGGGCAATCACAAGAGGCAGAAAAAGCACATTCGAGACTTTAAGATATTGCTGACTGTGGAAAAAACGACAAATGGCATTTTCGGTTCATCATCTTCAGAGAGGAAGTCCATATTTTACCAGTCTTGATCCGCTTTGCAATACTATAACAGGGAAATGTGTAAAAGCCATTGTGTTTTAGTTTCCTTCTTTTTATCCAAAAAGACATACAAGAAATATAAATATTTTATACACTTTTAAATTTAAAAAGCGTCTTCTGAATTCAAAGTACAAAGGAACCATCCATAACAGAAATTCATCAGTCAGGTGCATGACCATAATGTTTCTTGACACAACAATGGGTTTGATGAAACCATCATTAGTTTATCACAGAGTGAATTTAGAAAGACTCATTTTTATAAAATCCTGGCAAACGTAAAGCATCCTTAAGATACAAACATTGTTTTGTCCAATTTTTGAATGGCAGAATGGCATTTAGCAGCAACATCTGATGTCGAAATTTAAAGTCTATGTGAAAGTTCCTTGAGTGTCCACATGAGGCTTTCTCTAAGTGCCTAAGATAACTCAGTAACACTCATGTTTATGTGTCTGTCTTGCATTTGAAAAGAAAAATAACATGTCAACAGCCAAAAATAACTTGGATCTAACTATGTCATCTCTCCTTTTGCACACATCGTTCATGGGGTGATCATTCTTTTAACTTATTTTTTTCGAAGATCTTATGAAGTTAGGTTGAATCATCTTACTTGGAAAGAAAATACGAACATGTGGATTCAAATTCCTCTTTTGAACTGCTGAGGTTTGGTCTGTATTTTTATATCCATGGTACCAACTGGTCTGTCACAAGTTGTGTATGGAATACTTAAAGTCACTCAAAATGAGGCCACACTCTTGAGATGAAAATGTTTACATCCAACATTTGATTATAAATAGAGAAGTTTTCAGATTTGGTTGTACATAATTGAATAACAAGAATAAGTTTAATTCATGGTACTTATCAGTTTTACATTCAATCAAACTAACTTTAAAGCATTTTCATAGACACTACACAAGTAACACACAGTGCTGTGTAGAGAAAAATGCTAAAATAATGATAATAAACAAAAATAAAGTAAGCGTATCATAACCCTCCATACACACACACACACACACACACACACACACACACACACAAACACCCTTGACACGTCAGTCATCTAGTGCTTAAAAACCATGACGGATAAAAAGAGCACTGATGAGCTGAGGAAATGATATCAGGAAATTAATGAGAGAACACTAACAATGGAATATGACCTCAAAACTCAAAATAAGAAATATACCAACCACATTAAAAGAAATACATCAAGTTTTAAATACTAAAAATTTAAAGCACTAGCAGATAAAATGCCAGACTACAATGTGATAATAAGATACCCAAGAGCTCACATTTTTTCTGAAAAATAAATAAATAGAAAATAAAAACAAGCAAAAAGGGAAGAAAAAAAAATCTCAGTTAAAAATCAGACCAACAAGGTAAGTATCTTTTGTCACTTTGACAATAGAAGGCTTCCACCATGTCTCACACGCAGTCTATGACTCTTTAAAACCTGCATTATTAGCATTTATCTTTTCGATGTAAGTCTTCCTCATCTGTGTTAAACAATGCAAAATGTCTTGTAAATGAATAGAAGTGTTTTGTGTGTGAGTTGAATCTTAATCTATACATCAAGTAGTAACTACAGACAGTTGATAAAGTGGAAAGAAAAATAACATTCTTAACCTGAGTATGTAAAAAAGAATAAATGTCAGACAGTATAGCTAAATTTATCTTGAGTGCAACAATGCAGCACTGATACAATCAAAGCTGCAGGCAAAGCACAGCCACAAGATGCGGCAGTGATGTGCAAAGTGTCCATGCTCAGTCTGCAGGAGGACTGTCTTCTTTTAGTTTCACTCAGTTGCACAGATGCTTATCTCTGTTTCAGGGCAGGAAATGATAGAAACATATCGACTGCATCTGGGGTCAGTTTCACTCTTCTATTTGTCTTGTGGTGAACGGATTATTTGTCTGTGTACCTGTTTAGATGGTGTCTCGTGCTGCTACATTTATGACAAGATCTTTTTGAGCTTTGCTTTTGGGTTTTTAGTTTTTCACCAATTCCACAAGAGATTCCTACATTAGTTGCTTAGCTTTCCCTTTCCTCGCATCTCTGTACCTCCACAAGTCTCTCCTTTTCCATTTGCCACAGTAGCAACGTCTGTGAAACTTTCCCCTGGTGCACAGCAAGAAGAGCTGAGTCAGCCACACTGAACTCAGCACCTCTCCCCCATCTCTAGGCAACTTTACTCAACTTTACCACATCCTGCATTCACACACACACAAACAAGAAACACTCATGCAGGTGTTTGTGTTTTGCGAATCTTTAGATCTGCATCTGTGTAACCTGTGGTTTTTCTTGAGCTGGTTTCTTACAGTTTAATGTGTGATTGCACTTTCTTTTTTTCTTTTTCATTTTGGAGAAGATGAAAAAAAAATCTGCTCTGATGTTTCTCAGAAAACAGCATTTTATTTGTACATCAAATCTTACAGAATATTATCAATAAAGATTATATAACCCAAATATCAGGTACTTTATACAACACAACCATTCATTTTTTTTCTATAAATGATTCAGATACATTCATTAAGAACTGAATAACTTAGATTACATATTAATAACTTGAATCCACCAGAGTGAATTCCCCTAAATACATAAACAGAGACATAGAATCTGTTCATGGCGAGTCGCTGGGTTGTTTCTCTGATATCATGAAGGCCCCCATCAGGTTGTCAGCAGGATCTGGGTGCCTCTTTTCTTTATTGTCCAGTTTGATGTAAATCTCATCACCTAGCTGTAGGTCAAAGATCCCTGCCAGAAAACTGTTCCAGTAATCCTCCACGACTGGAGAATTTTTAATTGCTGGTTTGTGAGTCAAGCAGCGAGGCCTAGAAACAACATGTCAGAGGTGAGAACTCAGAATTACCACAAATGAAACACAAAGGAAGGAAAATCAGAATAACTGAAGTAAATTCAGACTGGGTTATGTTAAATTATGTAATGGTTAGTTTGGTATGGTTTCATTTGGTTCATTTATAGATTCATTCAGTTCAGTCCAGTAAAGATGATTTTTTTCTCACTTAGATTCAATTTTTTTGTACTTTTGAAGAGAAATTTGATTAATTCCATTGTCCTTCTTTTCACAAAGACCAATATTCAGGATAGGTATAGTGGAGAGAAACAAGACTGTCAGAAACAAGATGGAGTATAAAGTTATGTTATCATTTTAAATGGATGAGGGGGGGGTTATGTCAGATCAGATGATGGAGACCCCTTTTTTATTAATGTAAAATATAGAAAACATCCATGAGTGGCATATTTTTTAAGAAAAAATTAAAAAATTGGGAATTATCAGATTTTTTTTGGCCAGATATTTTCTTAAAGTGTTCAGGAAATATTAGCATATTGATGAGACTGTGTACAGGTGGGTGGGTGGGTGTGGGTGTTGGGGGGTTAAACTGATTGAAGTGAAGTTAAGTTGTGTAAAAAGGCATTAAAGTTTTGTGAGGTATACTTCAATGGGGTATCAAATTTATTTATGATTAAGTTGATTTAATTTTATTTTATTCAAGTTTAGCTTACTTTAATTTAATACTATTTGGTTAAGTTTTTATTTAGTTCGGTTTGATTTATTTAAGGTGAGTATTGTTTAGTTTAGTTTGGTTTGGTGGGGCTCAACTTAGTTTGTTGAAACACATGCACACAGATATTAAAATTCAAGGTAAATTAATGAGTCAGCACATGTAGGTTTGAAAGAGTAAGTTAAATGGCTAACATTAAAAACATGCCAAGGCACATCATTGGTATTTTTCACATTCATCAATTAACCTGCATTTTAATGTAACATACAGCATGTTTCAGAGCAGCTGAAGCCATATGATAAAAGGAATACTAAAGACAGAAAAACTTCCCTACTCTTAAAAGACCAAAAATTGAAATACACAGAAGAAAATCTATAAACAGCCTTAAAGCACAGGTGCAACAGCAGAGGAAGGAAGGAAAGGGTGGAACCGTGTCAAACCTTTTTGATTTCATGAGCCGTATAGGTCTCCCGTACGCTTTGGTGTCTTTCCAGACCTCATGCTGGAAAAACGAACACTGCTCTTCAGAATCGAACGACACTTTAGAGTAGAGGTAATAGTAGCCTTCCTTCTCCACCAGCAGCCGCCCATTTCTGTAGCCCATGTTCTGAATGATGCTGTCTTGGCTGTCGTTATTCCACTGCACCACATTGTTCCTGTCTACAGTCGGGCTGGATCCTATCAGAAAGATGAGCAAGAGAACAGAAAATGAGCTCAAATTAAAAATTACAACAGTGAACAGTATTTGGTTTGATGATGAACAACATTCTCACCCATCAAATGAGCAAAGGGTCGCTTCTGGACACCTTCTGTTTGTGGTCCCCCTGAGGGAATCTCATTGAACTCTGTTAAGTATACAAGAGTCAGTTGAATTTTTAATATTTAGCAAGTGTTTTGAGCTCAATCCTTATCAAACCATATCTTCCTGAAATCTAAGTAGGTTGCATCTAAGCTCTAAGATTTGTCTTTGAACAAAGTAAGGGAAAACAAATAGAGTTACTCACTATCGTCAGAACTGGTGTGACTCAGTATTATGCCTCCCTGAAATACAGAAAAAGAGTTTTAGCTGAAAACTCCAGCACATATTATGGAAAGCAACAGAAGAATCTATAACTTTGTTACTACTGGAACATGTGTTACACGCTCTTAATCTTACTTGTAGACGGGATGTCATGGGACTTGACGCGTTCTGGCAGAAAGGGTAAGACATACAGAGGGAGAATGCCTGCAGGAAGGGAGAGAAAGAAAAAACAGAAAGAGAAGTTTAAAAAAAAATCTGTGTGTCCAGGCGTGCAAGCACAGGAAGTTTCCTGCCTTTTAGAAGCCAATGCTGATGTTTTGTGCACAAAGAGGAGAGGAGATGTGAAACTAATCCATTCAATCAACAGTTATAAGAGCATACTGTGGCTTGAACAAACCAAGGAAAGAAAATTCATGATGCAATATGCTCAAAGAATAAACAATGATGAAATGAAAACTCACCAATTTAAACAGAGATTAGTTGTATTTTGATGGACAGAGATGTGCTCAGCGGAGAAACCCATCTGACTGTGCCCTAATAACCATAATTTTCTCAACTAATAAGGGACATAAACTGATGCAAGCTTCCAATGACCCAAGAAGACGATACTTGAGCTGGGGATCAATTATCAACTTTGCCAAAGTCATGAAACTGACACCTCTTTTCACATTTTTTACCGAGCTTTATGTTTTGTGATATTAATTTCCCGACACTTTAACAACAGTGGTAAAAAAAAAGAGAGCAGAATAAAAGGAGAGATATTGGAAAAAAGGACAAGAAAGGCAGATCCAGGTTGGGAGGCCTTTTGGGGTCCCCCCAACCAGGGTCTCTTCCACTTAATGAAGAAAGCAAAGAGAATAGAAAGAAGAAAAAGAGAGGAGTCTGTTAGAAAAGGACAGAAAGGATTGAGTCAGAGTTAAAGGCTTGCAGAGCCATTGCATCAGTGGAAGAATGTGGTGTTAATGAGTAAAACTGAACAGTAATGTAATAGCACTTTGAGTGGTCAGCATTGTATGAGACACTTTGTTTACCTAAAGGAAGGCAGTCATTGTTTGTCACATAAAATTAGTGGAGGGTTGAGGTTTTAAAAGTGATTAAAACAAAATACCCAAATTACAGGTTAAGGTTATCCATAATTATAATCAATTCATGAGATCAGGAGGAAGGAACTTTGTTGAATGACAAACACAGAGAGCGTACGAGATAAAGAAATCAGTATGAAATAAACTGCATTGTGAAACTTAAAAAGTGAAGCTATATTACAGAAGAGGAAGCAAAACTGGAGTAAACAAGTCCATTTAACACATTTGTCACGAATGACCCCCAACTTAAAAGTCAAACAGCAGCCCACACATCATTATGTGTAGCTGTCTGCTAGTATCATGTCTGCGTATGACGTAGAGCAAGAGTGGGAAATTCTCAGTTTGAGGAATTTCCATTTCGCTCCAAGTCCTAAAGTTTCTCTCTCTCTCTCTCTCTCTCCCTCTCCACACACACACACACACACACACACACACAAAATCATAAAAAAGCATCAGCAATACCTCCATTTTTTTGGTGAGGTTGTGGATTAAACATCCCTGTACAACAAGTCCACACACGACAAGTCCCACGATCAGCAGCAGGCTCGCCCTCGCCCACCTCTGTTTCCTCTCCACAGGAATGGAGATGTAGTTTGCCTGGCTGTCAGCCACAAACACCTGGGGGGTTGAACCCACACAGGCCTCTGCCATCCCACCTTTCTGTACTCCACCTGGGATGTGAGGGGCAAAGGTTAAAAGGTAAAGAAAGAGAGATACAGGTAGGGAGAAACAAGAAAAGACAAACAGTGAGGTGTAAATCAGGCAGATGTGACTTCAAGAGTTTTGGCTGCTCTGACAGCAGGTAAATGTCAGACAAGCACCCTCAAAGTGATTTCAACATACCCTGAACACTCTGCACACAAAAGATAGATTGTTTTAACAGGTCCAAAAAATCAATGGCAAACACCAAACTCTTACAATGTGTTTCATGTATTTAAGAAAAGGTTAACTTTTGACATAAGGTCACACCTGATGTTTTGTCACAGCTCAGTCACCCAGAAGCAGCTTTTCACACACCTCTCAAAATCCTTTAGGCCATAAAGGAGAGACAAAAAAAATCTTCAGAAAGTGAACTTCACTTTTAACAAAAAAAAGAAAAAAATTGAAAAACAAACAGATATTTCAATGAATAGTGTCTTCTCCACGTCTCACCTTTCAGAAGAAGAATGTCCTCTCTCTCACCCTCTTTGTTTGTTGCCTTCTGACAACTCTCAATGATGTTGCTTTAATGATGTTCGCAAGCAAGCTCATGTAAGGAGGAAATGAAGATGACATGAGAGAGCCAGTAAAAAGACTGAAGGGGTGAGAGAGAAGCGTGTGTGTGTGTGTGTGACACTCCCTTAGTACTACTAAACACTGTTATCCTCCCTTAACTGCACTTCCTTTTCTCTCTCTCTCTCTGTCTCTCTCTCTCTCTCTCTCACATTTGTTTCCTATTATTTTTGGTATGACACCTTTAGTTTATTAACTCATTTTAGTGATGTAAACTGACACATGTTGAATCTTGTTAAATTCTGCTGTGTGAGAGATGAATATTTGTCCAAATACAGTAGCAGTCTCTGAAGAGGCTGAATTGATGTCAAGCTGCTTTTTATAGAATCTGTAATTTTTACCTCTATCTACAGTGCCAAACTGTCACCCACAAACTCATACTTGTGTGCTGCAGTGTTACTTTCAACACTTAGAGTTTCAAAGCTTCTTTGAAGCCCACACAGGTACTGTTTTTAGCAGTAACTGTGATGAACTGTAAGACAGATTATGGGTAGGGACTGAAGATGACAAATGAGCAGCTGAGCAATTTATCAGTCATCATTTCATTGTTATTACATCTTGTTCATGTAAGCCTTTGACTTTGATGGCAATGTACTACATGGAATGATCACAAATGTAAAAAATAATGGTAATTTTAGGTCTGTTAACTTTGAAGAGGGCATATTTGGCTTCTTTTTTTTCTTTGACTATGGTATCCCCGTAGTAGCTTTATGATTAAGTGCTAAAAAGAAGAAATCCTTTTCCCCCCAAACTAGTGTTTTGAAATGTGTATTTCAGCCTCTGTTAACACTTCATATTAGCTTCCGTCTCTTTAAGGCCCCTGTTCCACAAACCCCCTTCCCTCTGATTGGTCAGCCCCCTGCAGGTCCACCAGGGGCAGAGCTATGCTCTATGAGCATAGGCATTCTTCTCAACATTTAAATGTAGCAAATTTCTTATTTGTCAGACCTTTAGCTTGTAGATAATACTCGTCATCTCTGTTGCATGAAGCTTGGTTTATGCTTGATGTGTGTGCCAAGTCCACACAGCTCTGTGCAGGCAAATGAAGTCACATTTGTTGAAACACAGGTATCAAACCGAGATAGCCACGATAACTGTGTGGTGAGCAATTTCTTGTGGCCACTCTTGGCAGAGAAGCAGAATGGGTGAAAAAATGTCATAAAAGGTGTAAATAAATGAAACATCTTTGGGCTATATTTTAGTGCTTTCGTTGATGTTTTTGCAATCCACTGCCTCTGCAGTTTGGGAAAGGAGTCGTGCCACGTGTTCCCTCCTGCATTTCATTTCCATTGCCCACACTGATCCAGAAAACATAGCCCAGCCATCGGTCCATCAAAAGTGCAGTAAACTGTCTTGTCTAAAATGACTATTTTGTTTGCAATCCAACCGTCAGTTGTCTCAATCATCAAAAATACAGTCAATAGCTATATGTCTGAACATTTTGCTTTGTGACATGTCAAGGTTCTTTTTCTGCACAGGAATGTAACATCTGTACAAAAGTACACACAGCCACACTGGACACCTTTTCGATTTTAGGTGGTGTATATAAAAAATAAATAAAACATTTTAAAAATGATGTCCCCACACATAAGAACACAGCACAACACTCAAGGATTGTATTTAAGATTCCATGGACGAGCTCAGAAAGACTTTTTTTAATGAAACACAACTTCATGAGATAAACAAACACCTGGTTGGAGGTCTGCCCTAGTTTGCTCTTCTCTTATTGGAACAGAACAAAATACCATTTCTGATACTGAGGGGTCAGTGAAATGGTTGAAATAGCACACGGGTCAACTCCATCAACAAGCCCCTGTCTCCATCCCCTCACCCTGCCATCCCTAGTTGTTCTTCCCACAACTATCACCAAATTTTGCCAAGTGCTTGCTCATGGTGGATTAATATTCAGTCACTGTATATGCAGAGAATTGTTATTGAATAGGGGGGTAATGTCATGTCACTTTACTGTTATGAAATATTGTCCTCCCATGTTTTACGGGCACTGCTTGGTTTAAAAGTTGCACCACTTCATGTACACTTACACTCTTCCCCTTTCCCCTCACACACCCTGACGTCTGTTTTCACAAACAATGAGCTTTTGCTTCATATGTTTTTGCTTGTGACATCTCGACAGTGTGATTCTACATTACATAACTGTGGGGAAATCTATTTAGATATTTTCAATCATTTTTGTTGTTTTTGCTTGACTTTTTTTTTTTTTACTGTGAGTACAGTTTTTGCTTCAATACAGATATTGCTTCATTTTCTCTATTTAGTTTCTGGCGATACAAGCAGTATCATGCTGAGTTGGTTCAGATATGGGGCATGTGTTAAAGAGAGGATTTACACCTGTTTTAGTGCGAAACTCAGATAAGTTGTAGACAGTCTGTGGTTTTCAGCTGGTTCGGGGGGGGATTTCTCATGACAGGCTCTTTGTGGTGAAACTGCCCTTGTTGTAGAAGCCACCCCCACACAGACACACACCATCGCGCACGCTCAAACACTGTGAACAGATGAGATAAAGTGTTGGGGAGGACAAGCGGAAATGTACAGCTTGTGAGCTTGTGAAATGCATTTGATGAGAGTAAAACAAACAAACAGAAGAAAGGCAACAAGCCAAGACATGTCATAAACCCATGAGAGAACTTTCACCAAACTGTTAACATGAATGAAGGGTTAAATGTGTGAAAGCAAAATAAAAATTTAACCTGTTTTGTTTCATCATCACTTTTAAAATGATCTTGACTTCTCCACTTTCCTTTTTTAGAAAGTAATGACACCATGAACGCACATTGGGAAGAAATATTTGATTTGAAATGAGCCCATATCATACATGACAATACAATACAATACAATTAGATATGACATTATACGACAAGACACAAGATGTCAGCCTGCTTCCTTAGTGTTGCCATGTCTGAATGTGCAGAGATGAGGTTTTCTGGGTACACTGAAGGATCATGAATATCATTACAGTTACTAATAGCTCCCTGTAATTTGAAATGAACTGAATTAAATACTCCCAATTAGCTGTTCAAATGAAGTCAACATCAACAAAGGCTTGCTGAAAGCAACCTTAATTTCATTACATTAAATCAGTTTCCTGTTATCATGCAGTTTGGAAAAGAGTCACACTGTTAAAGCTCATTATATAAGAGATAAAGCCTAATTCTTGTTGCTGTGCAACATCTGTGTTACGCCTGCTAGTGCTGAAATAAGTCTAGTAACTTTCCATTATATAGATAATAAAGAATTGAAAGATGAGGGAGAGATTTTTGATACATTTCAAATCATTATGTGTGTCCACATATAATCCCAAATGACAATAGAGGCTCTTGAAATTCCTCCCTTTGAATAATGCAGATGATGCATACAGGGTTAACATTAAAGCAGCTCACCTTTGTCACAGCTGCAGTCATCATACACTTGTTTCTCAAGTACAGCAGTTCAGTAGCTCCTTTTCAAGTGTAACATATGATTACCACAAGCCAATCATCTCACAAATTAAGGTAAAATCCATTAAGTTAAAAGCTTCAATAAGAGATGTAAAACTAAATGATGCAGAAAACGTTTCATTAACAAAATAATGCTTTTTACTCCTGTTTATTGAACCTTACTTGTTGCTCTGACTTGTTTTAAGTTTGATGGTTCAATATCTAGTTTTGCAGTCCACATACCACATTGAACCTCAAATTGCTACTGGTGGTGAAGCCAATAGTGTGAGATTATAAGTAAATAGTACTGACGGGCACTTAGCATAAGAGCTTTTGCCATCAGTGTGGGGATGGAGTGTAAAGGGTGAAGATGATGCTTTTTAGAAACAGCTCTTGTAATCAAATCTTCAAATACAAGAGCAGCTGAGTCAAATTCTTAATTCTTATTGGTCAAAAGTGCAGAAAAGTAAACAGAAATTTTGGGGAAAAAATATAGGAATCAGCAGCATAAAAGACACTTTCACCTCCCAGAAGAAACAGACCTGAAGCAACCACTGTATCGTAAAGCACATGGGCTTCAGCAGAGTTACAGGACCGATTGATGAGAATAAACAAATTTAAGGAGGGAGACCTCAGTGCTGCTGACATGCAAACAAAAAACAAGCAGATGTTTGTACTTTACAAAAGGAAATATATATATAAAAAAATTAAATAAAATGTCACGTGAAATATTGATTTGATCTAAACTGGTTGAGAGATGTAATGGAAGCTTTATCATCAGTAAACTGAGGAACCATCCTTTTTAGCTTTGATTGATTAATAATGACCAAAATGTGTTATAGAGCTGTAAAAGTGACAGGAAGTCACATAGTAGAATGAGACCGCCAGACACAAATGTCAGTGACTGTGTTTATGAGGTGAGCCACCATGAGGGAGCTCAGAAACCAAATATATCTTGATGCAAAACACCCTGCTCAATTGACCCAAATGGTTCTTTCATGAACTACTTTTACTGGTAGTGGTTGTTGGTTACGGCATGGGTTGTCAGCTTGTGTTTGCAAATACTTTATTTTCACATTTGATTGAATATTCAGTGACTGTGATTCACAGCTCATCCATCTGGTCATTTTTGTTGCAATAGATATTGGATGAAAGGTCAAAGTCAGTAAGTAAGTGTTGTTGAATGTGTGACAAATCCTCTTACCAAAACAGATACTAGTTCATGCGATTAGGTAAACACAAAAACTGCTGAATCACAGAAATCACACAAAAGGTCAATACATTGTCCCTCACTTTATACTTTTGAAAACATAACTCACCAAAAGTGAAGTTCTTATTATGTTTAGGCCCCAAAGTGGTGTTTTCCTCTGAGTGTAAACTGTTGTGATGTATTTGTATTAAAGATGAAAGTAAAAGTAGATCAGACCTTCTTTTTAACACTTATCGTCGTTGAAGATAACTTTTTACTGGATATAATGTGAAGAGATAATGCATTTATCAACAGTTACAAAACTTTTTTTTTTTTTAAACATGACAGCAAACTTTGTCGGTTTGTAGCGTAATTAAGTAACCGGATACATTTAGCACTACTCACAGCCCCGTGCTCTCAGACATATTGGTAACGTGTACCATTATTGAATCCTGGTTATGTCCTACCAGTGCTCATCTACCAAGCAGAGCAAATGTACCCTGGCTCTACATTTTATACTGCCACATGATACAGCCACATGTAGTAGCATAACTGTTACATATGGGTTCAGATGAACAATATCATAAAAAAGACCGTCATAAGTGCAAGATAAGATAAATGATAAACCTGGAAATGCTGCCGTAATGTTCAGCTCTGTGCTTGAGCAATAAGCCTCAACCGTGTCATGCATAAACCCAACAATAACAAGTGACCTACTGTTTCGTTCTTCTACAGACTGCCTTCCACCAAAACGTGCATTTGTTGCACTATTTCTGCAATTAGTGAAGAAGTTTTTGATATAAACTCCAGATGACCGGCTCACTTCTTCCTCTGCCTCTGTAGTGTTGTTGTGTATACGGCTTCTACGATAAACCGCCATCTTCAGGCCTGAGTTTTTGCATTTCTGTGTAGACATGTTACACCCCTGCACAGTGTGCTGCAAAGGGGAAATATGAACGAAAGAAGTAACTCGCTGTTGCTGGCTTTCATCAAAAAGTGTAATGAGCAGCCACAGGCAACAAGCTCTCCCTCCAAACCAAAACAGGAAGTGCACGACGACGAAGCCTAGACACAACTAATCAATCACTGAGTCGAATTCACTTCATTTTACACACCAAAACAAATACAATATTCAACATGTTTCAAATGTGATTTTAAAGTGTCTTTTAAATGAACTTAAACTCTTTCCTGCCATATAATTTTTATCTTAAGATTATTATTATTTTAAATTTAAAATTTTAAATCCTTTTAACAATTAATCACTGTTTTTAAATATGTTTTAATCCTTTTAACCAAGTCATTCATTATACATTCATTACAGACAGACTTTTTTCATTGCGTTTCAGGGTCAAACCATAGATTGTATATAGAATGGACAGCGTGGCTCCGCCTGTCAACGTTCTACGATTTTGAAGCCAAAAAACCCAGTCCGGTAGCCACCATTGTGCAGCCTGAGTCTGCACAGTAGAGAATTTCCACTGGAGCCAAGTAATAAAGAGAAATAAAAATATTTATTTCTTCTTCTTTAGCAGGTTTAGTCTCCTTTTGGCTCTCTTTCCCAAAGTTTCTTATATCCCCGACAAAAACTACTCATGAACGGCAGCTGTCAACTATCGTAAAATGAAATTTATAACACGGTTTTTAACGTCCAATAACTAATGAAAAACCAACTTCTCAGTGAAAAAAAAAAAACGCTTGATAACAATGCAGCCAAATCACATCGTTGCAACACCTTAACATAAGGATGAGAGAAATATTTCTACCAGGTATCGTAATTTTTTTAAGTTTTCCGGCTCATATCCAGAATGCATAGGGAGGCGGAGCTTATGACCTATACTGCAGCCAGACACCAGGGGTTGGGGCATCTGCTGGAAGCTTCAGTTTGAGCCGAACGTCAGTACGTCCACTGATTATACAGTCTGTGGGTCAAACGCTGTGAAACATTGCTGTGTAAACGGGCCCTGGAAAGTCCTTACTGTCCCTTTAAACAGCAACAGGCTTGAATAACATTTCCTCAGTTTGGAGATTCAGAACAGTAAATGATCTGCGTTTATTGCAGTAAGTTGTAAACTGGTCTTATAATTTCTGCATGCAAGTCTTATCCTGTCATTTCAATACATGAAACTGACACGGGCTGTTCACACAGTAGCTGTAATGATTATGGCGGCTCTGACCTCAGCCCTTCGGTGATTGGTGGAAGATTGCTACTCTTCCTCCTCTGATTGGCTCCCTGCGTTGTCCTCGTTCTCGGGCCTCCGTCCAACCACAGCGTCGCAAAGTTGTGCTGCGGAAGAGGGATGCAGAGGAGATGGCTGAACTTAGATAGCCCTGTTTCTGTGAATATCTTCACCATGGAGCTAACCCACAGCAGAGATGTGAGCAGAGGAGGGCTGCTCGTCCTCGCTTTAGTGCTCGGCTGGTGTTTGGGATCTGTGAGCTGTTTCGGACAAAGCCTCGACAGCGAGTTTACGTTCCTGCTGCCAGCCGGAAGATCAGAGTGTTTCTATCAAACAGCATTAAAGAATGGTACGATGGAGGTCGAATACCAGGTAACTGTCTGTATTTGGCAGACAAAAACTGCTCTGTGTGCTGTTTTCACAAAGCTTTAAGACTCATGACAGAGACACACTGCAGACAGTAAGCTGACGTGCTGGTAACTTGACTAATTTGCATGAATTAGTGCTCCATAAGCTAACAGCAGCTCACTTTTGCAAATAGATGATAAAACCTAGTGATTCTTTCTTGGTGGTGAAATATCCGAGTGTAGGAAAACGCCATAAAAAGAATCCATAATGCCATTTTTCCTGCTTTGGTATTATTATTATTATTATTGGGCCACAGAATTAGTATTTCCTGTCTAGAGGTAAGGGTAGAGGGACAACTCAGCATACTTCACCTTAAACATTTCCCATAGGATGTTATTGTAATATTTAAAACATTCTTCCTCCAAAAGAGCATACTTATGAACTATTTCTGGATTCAGGACTATTAAAATTGAAGGACTTAATTACTTTACAAACATTACCTATTGTGCACAAAGCTAAACATTGTCTGTTGCCATGTGGTCTTAATAAACCTCTTAAGTGAAAATTGTTCAAGAAGTAGAAGACAATATGATTTTAAATATAATAATAATAATAATAATAATAATAATAATAATAATATACGAACACGTCACAGGTTTTTAGGGGAAAACACAAAATTAAGGCCAATATGCTTGTTATTTTTTTATATCATCTTATTACGATTATTGTTATGATTTTTGATATTTCTTTAAACTGACAGCTTCAAGCATCTGTACTGAAAACTAAAGAAACTAGGGATTAGTTCAACACTTTATGGGATAGAAAGCAAATAACAAAACAAATTAAACATGATGAATATAGAAAAATCAAAGATAAAGGCCTCGGTATCCCCCTGTAGGAAACTATCAGATAGCATAGTGAAAATTGGTTCTGGGTATTCTTGCAGGCATGCAAGACCCAAAATAACCCCCCCCCCACAGGACTAGTAAGATGCCTGCATTGTAAGCATTATCATTATCAAAAAGAAATTTGCTTACTTATTTGGCAACTCACAAATGGAAGTGGAGCAGGAAAGTCAATTCTGATTGGCTGTGTTCATGCCGCCATGTCTGATCGATTAAAAAATGCTCATAGCTGATCACGGTAATCGATCTGAAAATTATCTCCATCACTAATCACAACCACATTATTTCCTAGTCTTAATATAGTATATCTTTTTTTGTACCCCAGTGATACATTAACTGTAATGCAAAGTCAGAACAACAAAATAATGCCTTGTACTTCCTTCCTTTCACTTTTCCTGAACCATGACTATATATAGACTGGGCAACAAGCCTTCACATCCATTCATTGTGAGATGTGAAGCCAAAAGACAGGCGGTAGGCGCTGACATGTCAAACTGGTGCAGCCAAGGCATGTGCAAAAGCAACCCAGCTGGTCAAGCAACAGGGGGACATCACACCCTTTCTATTCACTAAAACACACACTCAACTTAAAAATAAAAGGTCCAAGATCCCTCAGGTTGGTGCAGACCAAAGCCTGATGAATGGTCGTGTTGATTTAAAGTTCAGCTGCGGTAGTAGTAGTGATAGTGTTGGTACAGGACGCTACAAGAGCCTGCATATGTCAACAGAGCTGTCAGTCAATTATGTCCTTAAGATCAAAATTCTAACTGAATCCCAAATTTTCTGGGAAAAAAATCACTCTCAAAATCAATCAGCATTATGAGATCAATGATGAATGAAAACTTGTGAGTGAGAGGCCATATTTCTGAAAGTGATGCCCTCAGGGATTTCATTGAAGTGGTGCTGATTATGTGTTATACAGTAAATGATTAACATGTATGTCGTCAACATCCTGGTTGTCTCTGACCATCCTTCAGGTGAAGGCAGTGAGGAAATATCTTAAACCTGGTTTCGATCGAGGGAAAACAGATAAAGTGCTTCATTTAACTCTTTAAAGATCAAGAGGAGAATCTCAAGTCCTCAGCACCTGTTGTCCAAAGAACATCAACTTTTCAGTTGTTTTTGCCCCTTGAGAAGTTTGAAGGACCTTTCTCAAAGTATACACGTTGTAATGTACGATGTGCAACAATTTTTTAATCTATTATCATTAGTAAAAATAATGACTTTAGAATGTAGCAATGTAAGAAAGAAGCTGTTACCACATCAACTAACCCAAGACAATGTCTTCGATTTGCTTTCCATCAAAATGATAGTTCAAGTCCTGAATGTATTTAATTTGCCCTCAGAGTTATACCAGAATTTCAACAAATGTTTTCATCAGAGACTTAAAATGATGCATTTTTCTTTCTGTCGCAAATACTCAAAGGTGCCAGGCTCAACTGGTTTTTCAATAAGTGAGAATAAAGCTTCAAATCAGTAATCAGTTTGTTGCAAAGTATAATGACTGTCTTTTACTGATGTATGCAACACTATATAAATGTTGCAAGTAAAACATCACAACTCACAGAGTGTGTTTGTTTTGTGGGAGAGTCTCAGTCTGAGGTGACAGTGTACGTTCTCACAGAGTGATCACTCCTGACAGTGTTTGGTCTGTGGTTTCCTGTTTCCCCAGCTAACAAGTACACATGGAAGCAACCATACCTTCTCTACATAATAGTGTTAGCATGTCACTTCACCTTAACTATCTTAATGGAAAACCGTTAGAAAAGAAATACCAAGAGGGTCTCCAGGGTATTTTGTGTGTGAGGTTGTTTCTCAGTGTATTTTTGTCTTTGTGTGTTATCATTCAGGTGATAGCAGGTTCAGGTATGGATATAGACTTCACCATTTTCACCCCAGAAGAAGTTGAGATTGTCTACGACACACGGCGCTCTGACGGAGTCCATGTGTAAGTGCTCCCTCACTATGAGCTGCCTCTTTGATCATGTTTTATTTCGTGGATCCTGCAGTGGTTAACACGTCTGTTTATCTTTTGCCTTATTTCCTGTTTTTCTAGGGTGGAGCCAACAGAAGCAGGAGACTATAAGATCTGTTTTGACAACAGCTTTAGTCGCTTCTCAGAGAAAACAGTCTTCTTTGAGATCATCATCGAAGGCCAAGGAGGAGATGTGGGTGGAGATGAGGAGTGGGCAGGACTAGATGAACCTGATGGAAGCCTTCTGGAGTACAAGCTGGAGGACATCCGGGTGAGATAAAAGGGAAATAAAAAGAGGAAATCATATTCATTCCACCGCAAATCAAACTTGACATGCAGTCACATGTCCCTAATATGAAAGTCTTCTCATTGGGAAATCTAAAGAACTTGAGGTTTGAATTTGATAATCGGCAGATAATCAAGACCCTGTGTTTTTTTCTTAAACATGTAAAGACAAGTTAGTCGATGTTCGGCACTCTTCCATTTCACCCGCTGTGATCAGGGTCAGGCAGAGTGACGTGCAGCGTGAGTGGTCAAGCCCATTTTTTTGTGTATTTCATGTCTTCCTTCCCATGCCTTATGATTTCATGAGCTGCCATAAAACTTAAAACAGTCATAGTTTATTATCCAAGCAAACGTCTAAAGTTTGCTTTGCTTACTGCAGAGATTGCCCCGTTATATTCCCTAGGTGGACCATCTTCACAAAATGCATTGTGCTTGCTCCAGAAATGTCCCTCAACATTGCAAATACAAAACACAGGAGGAGGACAAACTCCATGCACCACTGTGCATCTGTTCAGCCAGAAGTGTTCACAGAGGAAGAGAGAGACAGGCAATTAGGTGAAGGTCTGCTATCTTGGTTTTTGGGAGGAGTCAGGGAGAATTCATCTGAACAGAGTGAAGCAGTAAACTTAAAGTTAGAGTAACAACAACATTGCAATAGGTATTGCAGAAAACAAATTATCACAATATCATTTTTCCTATTTTTTTTGCCTTAATTTCCAGTCTTTACACCATACAAACACCACACAAGAACTACAATAGGTGCCTTCACAGTGACTTTAACAGTATAGTATTTCCATATTAGTTCCTACAAGCATTAAACCTCACCATTACAATAGTGCATAATCTGAGTATCAGTCATTCCCCCTGTGATGAAATTACTGTTACGATAGAGAAAACTGAATGAACCACACTGTAACAGCTACACAACCAGTGCATCATGAGTTCATGGAACATGATGTGTTTAAGCAATGTGATAAGCACATGATTAAGGGGATTTTTGCCTTGATGTGATCCCAGAGTTAATTTCTGCAAAGCTGCAGAACTCTGCGATTTTACCCGTTATTGAATTCCCGGAACTTGTTGCACGTGTAAAGAGAGCAGAGTTGCTCAACTTTTAACATTACTGGGAATGAGTTGATTTCGGAGCTGAATACCACTGACAGTATGGGGAAGTGGGGAAGTATTGACGCACTCTTGGTTTTGGTCATTTGAAGGATTTGCTGACAATATGGAAAATATAGAATAATGTCAACCACAGTGTTTAACCGAGGAATCCACAAAATCCTTCACACTGTAGCTCACCAAACTTAGAAAATGTAAAACAGTGTAAACTTACCTACAATGATTTTAACGTCTATGTACTTTTGAGACTATTTTGAGATGGATTTCCTCTTAGTGCTTCTCTTTCTCATCGCAGGCCCTCAGTTTGATTAAAAATCCCTCAAACTTTCCTCACACTCTCCTCAGGAGTCCATGGACTCTCTGCACAGGCGCTTGGAGCGCAGCAGGCAGATGCAGACGGTGCTGCGAGCTTTTGAAGCACGGGACCGTAACCTTCTTGAAGACAACCTGTGGAGGGTCTCGTTCTGGTCCTGTGCCAGCGTGCTGGTGATGCTGTGTGTGGCCCTCACACAGGTAACACAGCACAAAGTGGGGATAAAAGCGATGACAGCTCAAATTAATCTCATATCAGGGTGATTTATGAAGAAGACTGAAACTGCTTCATGTGTTTCATGTAGTTTGAATCATTTCACCAACAATGGCTTTGTTTCTGTCTCCATTCTCAGGTCTACACGGTGCGTAAACTGTTTGATGATAAGCGGAGGGTCTGCACATAAAGACAAAAGACAACCAGGAAAGGAACACACTCCATCATGAAATATTTGGCTGGTTACCTGCCCAGATAAACCTCTATTACCTTTCATGTGGTTTATACACCCCCACCAGCTGTTTATGAGCAATAATGAACTATTACCACAACAGGAGTGGTGACTGTACAAGTAAAAGACAGTTGGGGATGGTTGTGTCATTTCATTTGGTGCCTTTTAATGTCAGATGTCACCACAACCCAATGAGGAAATTCCCTCAAAAGGCGCTGTGAACTTCACTTGCTCTTGTGTACCTGCCATCCTTGAGCTCTGAAACTGATGAGAGGTTTTAGGAAATTTTTGTTAAAGGTGAAATATTTCTAGTTTAAGGTTGGCTGGCTTTTGACAAACCTCAAAAAGTAATCTGCAGAGAGAATAATTTTCCAGTTCACATGAGATTGCAGTGTGCAGTAGTGTGGTTGCATATTCTCCCTGACAGTCTTGAATTGGTCCTTTATTGTTGTGTTTTTCTTTGGTCACAAATTATTCATGGTTGGTGTTTTTTGAAGTTACTGATTTCTTTTGATGTGCCAATTGATTCAATGCTGATGTAAAATAAAAGATAAGTAAGATTTTTGAGTACGATCAACGCTAATAATGAACTAATGTGCCAGTTTATTCTGTTTAGTTCATTCAGATCAGTTGTTCAGAGATGTGTGAGGATCGTTCAGTGTGAGCAAACACGCTGGTTAAATGAGTGTGTATGAAGCTTTGAGATGATAAAACTCGCTTCTTTTAGACACACGAAAGAATGTGATAATTGCTTTTACTCAGACAGCCATTGAGTGTTTTTTTTTCCTGTATTAAAAGAGATTCATTTCATTTTTATTGTGTAAACTAAATAAAAGCAAGTTTTCATGGGTGTCATTAATATTAATAAATTAGTTTTTTACTCATAAAAAGCAATTGGTGTGTCATTTTTGAAGAAACTAAACAAGCACAGAACCTAGTAATTCCTATTTAGAGCTATAATGTATCAAAATGGAAATACTGAAAATTATTTAACATTCAGATTCTTGATCAAAACAGTCTTCTGCCGTTAAAATTCCCCCTAACATGGCCTTTGAGGGCAAAAAGCACATCTGATGCATGATAAGTTTTATCCTAAGTATAAAAATGTCAATCAAAGAAATATTTTGTGCACAACCACCCTTTTCTACTTCATCATCATTTTTAAACTTGCTCTACCCACTGAATAGAACATGTGGACTCACGAAACTATTTAAAGAAGAAAAAGATATCCAACCCTCACAGTAAATGCTGTTTTTAGATTTGCTGTTCTATGTTGATGACCAGTCGTGAATCACTATCATATGATCGCCCAGCCCTCAATCAAACATCTAATAACAAACAAAAAAAAAACTCTGAGCTGCAAAGTATACAGAGGGAGGAGGAAACTCACCAAACTACAAGTGGACCCCAGGCTCAAAGAAAGAAGTTACAAGCAGAGTTCTTTCAGCATGAGCAACAATACCCAGGTAGTTGACTTGTAGAAGTGAAATTAAGATCTAGTCTTCTCCAACTTTAGTTCTTGGTAAAGGTGCCATATTATACTTTTGAAAACGGTTAAAAGTCATTTGATGCAGAGGTCTGACGTCCCAAAGTCATGAATTTGCCCCCCCCAATGATTTAATGTAATGATGGCCTAAAGATGATGAGCTTGCTCGGCGATGTTTACCCAACACCTAAATTTTTAATTTTTGTTATTTTTTATAACCTTAATTTGAATATTCTACTTCATGCATTGTGCAGCTTCTCATTCTGTATTATGATGTTGCTGAGTGGTGCTCAGGAGCAGCTTGTTGCAGTAGTTTCTCTTTTTTTTCTCCTTTATGGAGTCTGTCATTACTTTTTCAGGCTCATCCGCTAACCAAACTTATTACCTCTGCGGCTGTTTTTACACTGTAAAAATTATAACTAGCAATTGTTGAGCCAACAAATGTCTTCCAATCAGGGGTGAGCATTGAGAGCTGGTTCCTGTTAGGAATTGTTAGAAATGAGTCAATCCATCAACACCATTAGCCTTTTTGCTTAACAATTCCCATATCGATTCTTTACATTACACCACAGGGGCCAAACCTTACGTCACCCGTTCTGCCCCAGCTAGCTTGGCTTAGCAGCTAGATAACGGTTTCCAAAGAAAACTCTGACTGAAGATTTTCCACTTGGAGTTTTACTTGAGAAGCTGTAAAACTGGAAACTCAAAAAAAATGTACATTACTGTCTCACAAGAGATTCATATTCAATACATTTAGCATGTTTTATATCTCCCATTGTACCAAAAATGACACAGTAAAGATAGCAATAGCTGGATGTTAGCATGGAAAATCTTATTGATATGCTAGCGGTTCAACTTTCATCACAGAGACATGTCACAATTACTCTTTTAGAACAGCACTGAGAATTCTAAATGTCTAAATACTAACAGATAGATGTTATCCAACTGGAGGATAAAAGAAGAGTTATGTGTAGGCTCATATAAATTTCAGTTTTGTCTGATTATAGCTGGAGAAAATTATTTTGCATCCACACACTGATATGTTTGATCTAGTGACTTAGTGAATCTACAGTCCCATGTTCTCCTGCCTGTCAGTGACATATATTTCTGAGTGTCACCTGCGTTGTTGTGGTAAGGAACATTACAGCTGAGTACTAGCTGGCTTAATGGAGGCATGTAAATTGAACAGTAGGGGTCCCAGGGTTGATCCCTGGGGAACCCCACAGGTCATGGCCACTTGGTCTTTTACCCAGAAATTGCTGCTGGAGAATCATAGTGATGCAAGATGAAGATCTTTGTGACATTACATGGATTCAAAAAAAGTATCATTCTTAATAACCAGGGTAAAAGGATTTTTATTTTAAGGCTGAATTGGCATGTTAATTGAAACATACTGTGAATATTTTATTCCGTTTTACATAGTTCATACTGCTAGATGCTGTTACAAATTCTGCAGGACCCTTAATGTGTTTCCTGGTGACTCAGATGTTTTAAATTATATTACAAAAAAAAAAAGAAAAGGAAAAACAATATTTTTTTTTATTTCAAATGGAATTTCATCAGACTGTATAGTAAATCTGACTTCAATAAAAATCATCTCTTTAGTTTTTGCCTTCTTATGGATATGTTTTCATGTGAATAATAGAGCTTAGAGCTTACACATTCGCATTATTGATGATATTAATGATCAGAAGAGGCAGATGATGGTAAACAACAGCTTACAGAGACTGTGTTTAAATGGTCCTTTTGTACCCTGAAGTCTTATATAACTGTTCTGTCAGCACAGCATTTTTCAGATGCTGACAGAAAGAAATGAGTCTGAGACCAACATTTTTTCACACTTTATTTATAACGAAGCAGCTCCCCCTAAAGTCTGACCCTGACAACTTTAAAAATATTTGAAGAAACAGCCGTGAAATGAAGCTGCCAGTTAAGTTAGGTAAGTCAGTCTCAAAATCACTGATCATGCTAAATGACGAAATCACATTTTCTGCTGTTTTTACTACGAGTTATTTGACAAATATTGCTACAAGAAAGAGGACTGAGATGCCTGTAATGTTAAGATGGTGTCCCATATGTGTAGTGCCATGCACATTTTTCAGTTTGGAGTAAGGTAAGGAAGAGGACTCTCAGCATCAGGCTAACTTGTTTCTTCACTGCAGTAGGAGAATATCAAAGAGAACTCCGTATTGTAAGGAGCTAATGATGAGTACCCACCAGCCAGACAGCAAAATGATCATGGCCGATACATGGGCTACATGCTTGTGTTTCCTCTGGTTTCTAAGTCCACGTCTGTCCCATATACTCCATAAGCTGTCAGGTTGAATGATAGTGGGCCTTACACTGCCCACTGTATTTATCATAAACTGAGAAAACTCTGCTGTGGTGCACTTCTGGCTCACATCAGGTCTCACTTTATTTTAATGATCTGGCATATCTCTGGGCCATAAACTACATACTGATATTAAATGAAAGAGTTTTTATCTGATGTGTCAGTAGTGCAAAGGCTACATACAAAGGATAATAAAAGCTTACATCACATTATTTTCGCAGCATGATCTTGAGCAATTTTACTTTCCATGGTTAAAAAACGCTGAACATACTTTCTGTTGGAAGTCCAAACTCAATCAGACATTTAATTTATCCCACATCTTTCCCTCCCCTGGACTCCACCGAACAAACTCACAGGCAAACTAAAAACTATAAACAAAGACAAAACTAAAAAAACTATTGACATGTACAAGGAAACAGCTGACACTTGAGTGTCTGCTGTCAGGTGCAGCAGGCGTCAGAGTTGAGCTCAGTCGTATCACCAGTGGTTTGGGCGTGAGGGGACATTAGGAGGTCGCCTGTGTGAAAACATCACGAAGAGAGAACAAAACATCAGACGTCTTATCAATTTATGATTGAATGAATTAAAACCCCAACACAGAGACACAGACGAGTGGGAGGAGATGAGTGGGACAGAAATGGGTTTGCATACCTTTATTAATTCCTGCATGGCAATGAGACACACTATCTGTACTGTGTTGCTACTGGCAACCACTGTTACCATGGTAACCCACAGCTCCATCATACAGTAAGGATGGGAGGTCAAGCTGGGCTGCACACTGAAAAATGAAACATTTCTTTTCTGCACGGCTGTCTTCCTCTGACTCATGAAAGTCAAGAGGTCTGCGCTCTGTTGTGTCACAGAGTGACAGGAAGTACATGTGGAACATGTTTACTGTGTGTGCACGGAGCAGCAGATCGAGCAACAGATGTGACAGATGAGGACAGGACAACAACACAAAGGATGGCCTGCTGCTGCTGCTGCTGCATGAGGGGAAAGAGAAAAGAAAGAAAAAGCAGCAGCCACCACACTGATTTTATCCTCTTTTATTCAGGCAGTCACCATCAGAAAGACATATTCTCCTCCTGGTTGATTCTTTTTTTTCATTATGGCTTTTAAACACAATAACAAAATCACTTTTTTAGAGGCAAATGAATTTTCTCTGACAATAATCAGTGATGGGAGCAAACTCAATCAAAATGACTGTTTAATGATCAGTAATCCGTCAGTGGACCAGTGCTGTCCAAAACCTTCTTTCTTGTTTGAAAGCCAAGTGCTGCCACCCAGAAAAAAAAGTCGGTATCATTTTTCAACCAAGAGGCAAGTTTTAAAAGCAGAAGCTAATGCAAATGTGAAGAATACCTCGACCTTCAGAGTGTCCGCCTGGTGCTTAGCTACAATATCTAATAAAAATCTTTTAAAAAGCCAACCATGTGTCTTGGTTTATGACTACTGGCTGGGTTGTTTATAACTTATCATTACTCATTGAGGCCAAAAGGTATACAGTTTGTATTTACTCACAGCTAGTCAGGCAGCTCGGCCAAGACCTTAACTGTGCTTCTGCTTGTTTCTAGAGTAACCAAAAACTAGCCAAAGATAGTATTTCTATCATGGCCACAGCCAGCTTTGGGCCCTGATCTCTTCTTCAGGAACTTATATTTGACATGGTTTCTTGATACACTCTGTGGCTAAAAAATAAAATGGTAATTGCTCTGATGAGGTTTTCACAGAGCAGTGTTTTCATTTTACTTTAAGGTACTTTCCTGTACAACAACTCTTACATGGAAAGTGTGATCACATAATTTAAAAACATGACACAACCATCTATCCATTATTTTCACTGTTTTTTCCTTTCAAGTCACTGATGGCTGAAGCCTTTCCCAGCTGTCGTTGAACAAAAAGTGAAGTGGACCCTTGACTGGTTGTCATCCAATCACAGGGCTTGCATGTAGTGACAAACAATCATTCACACACCATAGAAAATTCAGAGCAACCCATATATCAAACAATCATGTTTTTGACTACGGGAAGAACCCAGAGAAATCCATGCAAAAGAAAAAAGGAGTTGCAAAGTCAGAGGAATAGAACCAGGAACCTTCTTGCTGTGAATGCAGGCCAACATAATACATGATAAATTCTTTTTAACTAAAGTAACTTGACATAGTTACTTATTCCCTGTGAATAAACTGAAATCTGAACAATTGTTTATGTTTTGATTTTAGGAAAATATGTCTTTTTAGACTGAATATGAGCCACATTTGACAGATCAGTCCAGAAAACGTCTTGTCTCAAGTTATTCAAAGAGAGAAATGATGTCTGAATTGCTTGCAGCAAGAAAAAGAAATCTGCCAATGGGGTAGGAAAAAAAAATTCTTGAATCAAGACATTAGTCTTATTTCAAGAAACTAGACAAGCAATTTTTTTAACCTCACAACCTCTTAACCGCAGATTTTTAATCATTTCAAGCAATTCAGACATTGTTTTTGTCTTTTAATATCTTAAAATAAGACATTTTCTGGACTAGAAAGGTAAATGTGGCTCATAATAAGTCTAAAAAGACTCTTTCCACTCCAAATAAGACACTAACGCTTAGATTATATTCAAGTTTTTGTATTGTTTATCTTACAACATTCCAGTAATCCATCTCAATGACATCGTCTACATTTTTGTTCATCTTAGACCAAAGTAAATTAAACCGTTTCAGCATGTTAACATCCAGAGAGAAAATAATAAAGGTAATCATTAAGAATTTTCTTACACTTGAGATTAATAATTTTTTAGTAAAAACAAAATATGTATGTTTTGATAATCCAAACACTTCTTAAAATTCCTGCAATCCATATCTCTATCAAGTAGTTTTTGTAAGACATATTTTACATAAAATTTTTAACATTAACACAATGATAACAAAAAAAACAAAAAACGATCATATCCCTTTAATAAAGTGATCAAGCAATATTTAAGTCCACTGATCTTATTTTGAAAACCTAATCAAAAGAATATTTTGGAAAGTCCGTCAACAACGATGGAAATAAGACTTTATCAAAAAGTGCTGCTTCCCTAATGAGGTGCTTAGTGTGTACGATTACTGACAAATTGTTAGCTAGTGTACAGCTCATAAAATAATAACAAAAAAATAAGATTTAAAGGCATATTTAGAAGAATACAAAAGCTCAAAATCATATGTTTTACTAAGACATTTTCATTTGAAATGAAACAAAAAAAATGTTCAAAATGACTCACTGGTTTATAACCTGTAAGACATCAAATCATCAAATGTATCCCTTTATCATAATACTGAAAGTAGAATATTTCACCATATATTTGTTAAAAAAGCTACCTACACATAAAGTCAAAATTACATACATAATGTTTCTTGAAATGCATAGACAAAAACAGCATCAGATTACCAGTTACAGGACATACTTTGTAGTTAAGTGAATACACAAGGAGAGGAAAAGGAGACTACTTCTGCTCAGGAGAAATATAAAAGTGTAAACCAAGAGAAAGTTTTCTGTTTCTAATCAAGCAGGGAGGGCTCTGAAGGACGAATGACAGTGGGTCGGTTGGGAGCAGCCGGCGGTCTTCTGCTGCAGACAGAGAGAGAACGAGGGGGTTTGAGGGAGAGGGGAGGGAAGGGCGAGAAACATGCAAGGCAAAATATCATCAGAAAGTCATGCAACAGAAAATCCCAAACCACCAAAAGCCAGAACATGATGTACAGTACACACCTTCACCTGTAGCCGCTTCCCAAATTTTACACCCAAACTAAAGCCATGCGCCAATAAAGCGCAAGAGAAAGCACCAGTTGTTTTTTATGTTTAGTGAGTGAGTGTGTGTTTGTGTGAGTGCGGTGCATGTGTGGATATTACCTGGGGATCCCTGGCGGCAGAGCAGGAGGCACCCGAGCTGGCCTGGAGGGGATAAGAGGGACAGCACCAGAGTTTGGGTCCCCAGGACCGGGTCTGGACGGGACAGGAGGAGCTCCAAATGCTGGTGAGGGGTTGAGAGGAGTTGGGGGACCTGGAGTTGCCCCCCGAACAGCTGGGGGTCGGCCTGGAGGGTGTGCTGCTGCTGCTGCTCCTGGTCGAGATCCTGGAGGAGGACTGGAATAGAGATACAGGATGCTTAGCTCAAATAGCTTAACCTCTCAATACCCGAGCTTCTGTCTGGTGTATATTTTTCTTCTCCTTTCTTAGTGGGAAATAAGACCCAATATGTATAAAATCTGAACCTGGTCCTTCTACAACTAGTTATGTTCCAAGTGTTATTAGTTAGCTATTAGTTTTTAGATATAGGTTTTATTGTTCATAACTACACTGTAAATGGGTGTAAAGTTGTGATATATGAATGTGGCTAATAGGTCAAAGTTCAAAAAAACTAAGTACTCTGGGTCTGAGAGGCAGAAATGTAACGCCCTTATATGCATATGCAGGGTCTTGCGAAGTTAAATTAACGTAAGTCATAAGTCAAACATTTGCCTTCATGTTTGTAGTTACATATGTATGTTTCATTAAAATGTAAAAGGATTTTTATTTAAGAATTCATTTTTGTTTGGTTTCAGAGGATCAGACACCCAACAATAAAAAGTACAGTGAATAAAACTATCACTCAGCACCCTCTAGTGGTCAAACCGTATCAAGAGGTCGTCCTTTACATGTGATCCTTTGCACTGA
Organism: Thalassoma bifasciatum; assembly: GCA_008086565.1. NCBI lineage: Eukaryota > Metazoa > Chordata > Actinopteri > Labriformes > Labridae > Thalassoma > Thalassoma bifasciatum. Next base: position 458,427 of record RPOG01000043.1, read on the forward strand.
AATTTTGTGCTTTATTCTATTTGTTAGTTTTTCTTTTCATTATCAGCCTAAATCTGTTTCATGTAGTGATGATATAATCCCACAAATCTTTCTGCTAAATACCTGGGGTCCTTGGAAATCCAGTTGTCGTCCACAGGTGGAGGCACTGGGGTTGAGATGGTTGAAGTACTGATGTCTCCGATTAGGACCAGAGCCTCTTTCAGGGCATGATACATCCTAAGCATCTCATCCCTCCTCTGAGCTTGTTCTGCCGACTCCTCCATCATGCTGCCCTGATCCCCTGCTGAGTACAGGTAGGCCAGCAGCTCAGAGTGGATGAAGTCCTTCGCCTGCAGATCAGAGACGAGCAGCAGAGAGTGCTTTAATGCTTCAAGTTTAGCTGCGAGAGAAGGGGAAATGGAAGTGAAAAACCTACACTGTTGATCATGAGGTGCATGATGGTCTTTGGCATGAGGTCTCGGATGGACTTGTTGACGATGCCGATGTACGAGTCCACCAGGTTGCGGATGGTCTCCACCTGTCGCTCCAGCTGAGGGTCCATGGATACGGTGTCGCTGGAATTCAAGGCTTCTTCGTTATCTGGCTACAGGGGGGAAAAAAAGACAGAGTTAAGCAGAAGATGGATTTGGACAAGGATTTTTTTCTTTGTTAGAACGTTTTGAAGTGGGGCTGGCTTTGATTGAAAGATGCGGTGTCATATCCTTTAAAGCACCCAACAGGATGAAACAACAAATCTAGTCTCTGTTCACTTATTTTGATCACTCTTCAAATCCATTCCACCAAGTCCTGAAACAGCAGGATGACTGAGCTTATAATTGGAAATCTTCTTTTTATGTCTCTCTCTTTTAATTACGGGAACTTAAAGGGGCTGTGAGGACTTACTTTTTTTAAGTTATCTTTTGGGCTTTTCATATTTTTAATGTGATAGAGGATAGGGGGGGGCAACCTAGACTGCTGGGCCATCTGCACCCACTGTGAGGACTTTCTATGTGATCTTGAAAAAAGTCATATATCTAGATACATGCCGGATCGTGAGCCACAATTTAAAATGAAATGATCAGGCCAAAACAGGTCATTGCTAAATGCTAATTCCTAGCTTCCTGATTGGCTTGGACTGGACCAGACTGATTTACGACATGTCAAAGTCTCTGTGGCAACACCACGCTGGTTGATGAAGTTCAGCAGTGAGAAGAGACATCTATGTTTTTCTTTGCTGAGAATAATTCCTGTGATTTATTTAGAATTAAAAGTGGACACTGGAGCTTGACTGTCTTTCAGAGAAGGGACAGAAGAGCAGAAGACAGCTAAACGGGAGAGGGTTAGAGCATGGGCTAAAGGCTAAAATGCAAACTAAAGGCTAAAACATGGGCCCTGCTTTGTAGATAAGCATTGGCAGGAAATGACCAGGATTCAGTTACGTTACTCGACACATCAGTTCAATGGGCTGTGAGTAGTGCTAAATGTAGCTGGCTACTAAACCCCAGTGTAAACTCACAAAGTTTGCTTGTCGCCATGTTTTAAACAACAGTGCTACGTAACTGTTGTTAAAAAGCATTATCTCATCTTGCTGTATCATGTGAAAAGTTATCTTTAACAAAGAAAAGTAGTGTTAAAAAGAAGATCTAATCTCCATTCATTTTTCAAAACAAATACATAAGTCACGACAGATTGCGATCAACTCCACACAGATTCTCCTCCCAGTCACTTTAAGTAACAGGAAAAAGTGTTTTTTTTGTTTTTCATTCTGCACCCTTTAGGCTTTGACTTCATTTTTACTTCCTGTGGTTGAATCTCTTGTCCACACTAATACAGAGAAAGTTAAAAACACATCAGTTTGTGTGTTTTCTAGGCCACATGTACATTTCCTCTGAAGTCTGGGGTGAATTCTTCAATGTAAATCTGGAAACATCATTATACTCATGTGAACAGCTGAGGTCTGGAAATAACAGCAGGTCAAAAGTTTGTTTCCTGGCAATGAATTGAACATACGGTTGCACCAAAGTGGCTGTGAGACCAAGTAAAAATGCAAAATTGAGTTTCAAAGCATTTCAACAAACCTATGCTACCCAGATTCATGGGAAAAGTAAAAACAAATCTCTCTAGCAGCCACGTAAACATTTCTTTGGGACAGAATGAAACGCGTGAACTCTTTGGTAAATATGATTTGTAAACCACCCATAATGTTGGAGGTGTAAATACACTCCTTGTACCTGATCTTTCTCTGGGTAAACACCAGCTCTGAGGAAAGAAGCTTTCCAGCTGTCCACATCCTCCTGAGTGTCGCATGCCAGCTCAATCTGACGCAGGTCTTTGTACACGTTTCTGAGGGACGCACAGAAAAAAAAAAAAAAACACAAGAAAAGGGTTGAAACACAAAACAGCTTAAACTAAATGGTTTTTCAGACAGTCATATCAAACATACCTCGATTCTGTGTTGAAGATGGCAAAGACGTGTTTGCTGGACATGAAGCCTTTCTCCACATCCCTCAGCTTCAGATTATCAAGAGGCAGCATGTACTTCTTCTCTTTCTCCTGTAAAAAAAACACGTGTCAGAGACTGTTAGTTCTCTCTAAATGCTCTCTACAAAGACTTGATAATATCTTTTTCTATATGCTTCAATTCATAACTGAGGAATGACTTTAGCAGAGGCTGGGACTTCAAGACTTTTAAGTGCACTTCTTTTCCCTCCTGACAGAGAGAAGGAGGTTAGACTCCATATCTTCTGCCTTTGTTGTCTTACCTCCTCATCTTTGAACCAGGAGAGTGACTCAGCAGTCAGAACAAACCAGTAGTCCTTGGATCCTCCTTTCATGATACTGATGTTGATTGTGAGCCAGCCTCGCCGGATCACCTGAGAAGGAGAGGTCACCAAGAGGTCATTGGAGAGTTTGAGATAAATGAATGCAGAGGACAAAAACATCAAATTAGAAACGCACCAAAGACGTCTACTGAAAGCCATTATCAGAACTGAAAAAAAAAAAAAAACCATGCTCGTTCAGGAGAAAGAAACACCACAAAAAGAGAAATAACTCAAGCTTCAGTGAAGAGTCACCTTTTCTGCATCTTTCTCTCTGCCAGACTGACGCACAAGACAGAGGAAACACACACCGGGATGATGAGCTGACAAATGTTACAACAAAAAATGCATGGTACAGCGATGAATGAATGAATTATGAGCTGGAGAGTCAACCTTGCTCCTGCTTTTTCCCCTGTGGCTAATCAAGAGGCTACACATCCATAAAATGCTGCTCACGCTTCATCATCTCAAACATGTCTTTCAAAGAGGAACTGAAACCAAGAAACTGCATGTGTATGCAACATCAGCTCCTTCAATAAAGAGGATAACAGGTACATTGTTAATTAAGGAGGCTGCAGTGATTCCTTCCAAAAACTCAGGCTGAATCTTCAGATTTTTCATATATAAAGTGGTGGAAAAAATTGTTACAACACTTAGAGTAAAGCCACCATATTGAGATTTGGGTCATTTTTCTTATAAAAAGGAGCATTGAAAATAATGGACTAGCCCTCTCAGTCTAGACCTCAACCCTTTTGGCTGTTTTTGGACCATTTTTTGCAACTTTCTGACTATTTTCTAAGTTTTCACCAATTTTTACAGTTTTTTATTTTTATTTTTGCTACCTTCACATTTTGTTATTGTCACGTCTTGCCATTTTTGCCACTTTTCACTGCTCAGATTATTGCTTCTATTATCTTGTAAAAGTAGTTTTCAACAACTTGGCTCTTAAATTGAGCACGATTGCCCAGCCTCAGTATAACAGCAGAAAACAAGTGGACTGAAAAAGGATTAGCATTTGTGTAAAAAAGCAAAACAACAAAAAACTAACCAAGCAAGAAAAAACAAATAACTTCCCACATACACACACGCCTTTTCTAGAACCAAGAATAAGAATCCACTTGGTACAGTTTCCAGTTTTCATTATAAATCTGAGACCAAAACTCTCTGACTTCCTATTTTTGACTTTGAAGCACAAATCTTGGTCCTCTTGTTTCTCTGTGTGTCAGAATGACTGCTTTCTGCTTAAATGGGAAGTAACAGCAGAGAGGAGTGACAGCACTTACTAGAATCTCTCCCTGAGCAGTAAAAAGGACGAACGTAGGAGGAGAAAGAGGGGAAACAAACAGAAAAGACAAGAAAAGCACACGAATGGGTGAGTAAGCGTGAAGCAGGAGAAACAGGAAGAATGAGCTGAGACAACAGTAGAGAGTGAAAGAAATTAACGAGTGGGGAGGAAAGAAGCTGGCGTGATGTTACAAAGGTGTGATCTTGAAATGATGGGCAGAGTGAGTTACCTGGTTGGGCATGACTCTTTTCTTGGTTGCATTAGCAGCTGACCTCTGCTGGGCGCTATGGGAGAAAAAAGGTTAAATGTATGAAATACTAAATGTATGAAATACAAAAGACATTACCTACAGATACAACTGAACAGTCTCACCACAAATTATTGTTGTATATGACTGAAAAGCATCAATTCTGCAAAACTGAATAACCACATTTTCAGAAGTTCAAGCATAGTAAAAAACAGAATAAGTACAAATCTATGCTCAAACAGAACTACACCCTCTATGCAAAAACAACTCTGATGCACCTTTTTTTCAGATGTGCTAATTCTTAAGTTTGGGGTTCCTGTTCTGATATAAGCTCAACAAAGGTTTTGTATTTGCTTATCTAAATGTCTGTCCTGTATTTACTTACTATAGCTTCAATGTAGAAATGCAGACTATGTTTCACCTATATTTTGATAGTGAGAAGTATAGAGATTATTTTGAACAGGCTTTAAAAATTAGCCTCACTGTTTTAACTGTTTAAATAAAGCAATGGAAATATATAACTCAACCGTGGTTCACACATGTGTGAAGGTCGTGGGTTCCCTACAATCGAAGGAAAAGAAAAACTCAAACCGAGAAAAGACAAACTCAAAATAAGGTATTATGGAGTCAACAATCAAAAAGAAATGAACAATGAGTCATCTTTTCATTTCTACAGTCCACATCTGTGAACCAGCCCACCTGAGGCTCTGAGGGCAGCTTTTCAGAGAAAACTCAAGACCTACTTTTTTCAGTGATTTTTTTATTTTTTTAGACCCACAAGCTTTTCTTTTTCTTTAATTATCATCCAGCTCTGGTTGTTTTGATTATTTTGGAAATGTTTTACACCCTATATTTTCTTTTCATGCCCTTGTTTATTTCTGTAGATTTTTCTTTTTAAAATCTTATAATAATAATAATAATAATAATAATAATAATAATAATAATAATAATAATAATAATAATAATAATAATTTTTATTTATAGAGCGCTTTTCTAGATACTCAAAGACGCTTCACAGACATTAAAAACAACACAGTCATGATAACAATAATAATAACTTATAACAGTGAAAACAAGACAAAACAAAACCATGAGATACATTTAAAAGCAGTTAGACAATAAAAGCAGTTTTAAAAAGATGTGTTTTGAGGAGTGTTTTGAATGTGGATGGGTTTGGACAGGCTCGAATGTGTTGTGGTAAGGTGTTCCAGAGGGTGGGGGCAGCGACAGAGAAGGCTCTGTCCCCCCCAGGTTCGGGGGGGTTATAGTTTCATCTTACTGGTTTAACTTTCAGTGCGTTATCACTGAACATGATATCTCTATATATTTTTGCCTCTTTTTGCAATCTTTACCATTAATAATCTTTTCCTACCCCTGATGCTATGCTAAAACTGGTTAATGCTCCCTCAGTGTGCCCACTCCTGTTTAACTGAGCCGGTATTTATAAGTTCTTTATTCAACCTTTTTTTCCTCACACACAGAGGTATGTGGGGGTTCTGCATCATATGAAGCCCGCCATACAAATTTAGTAAAACTAATCTATGCCTATCTTTAAAAAACAAATAAGAATACCCTCAATATGAGCCACCGAATTAATTTTTCTACTATTTTATAGTAGAAAGTTTTGAATAGTTTTATCTTACTTGGCAAATCCAATAAAGTCCTCGTGGTTAGTGTTGATGTAGGAGAGCTCAATGTCAATCAGCAGCAGCACCTGAGAGAGAAAGGGGGCAGAAAATAATCTGTACATTAAGAAGAAACAGTTTAAAAAATATATAAATACAGTTAAGTGTCTGACACAAATATACAGAAACACACACACACACACACCTGGTCCTTGGTTTTGCCCTCTCTCTCCCTGACGTATGTGGTGACGATCCTCTCTGTCTCTTCTTTCAGTCGAGGGTATGATCCAAGCTGTGGACACACACACGCAAAAAACAAACACACACACACTGCTGCAGGTACCGTGATTACTGGACACACATGAGGGCTCACATGAAGACGGTAAACACTATCTATCCTCAGAAACAGTCACACTCAAATAATGACTTTAAATATCAACCCACATGTGAGGAAAGACATCGGACACATAAAAACAGAGGAAGCATGCACTAATGAGCTCTGTAACAGCTTGAGATTATTCACAGGAAATGATAAAGGATAATGTAAAGTAAGCAGGTTGTTGTTACACTGCTGTGTTGAATACTTGATTCTGATTGGTCAAAACCCTAAACAACAATGATTAATTCTCACAGCTACAGCAACGCCAAAGACGACTTGTTTACGCGCACCAAATGGAACCAACACATCAGAAATAGTCACATATATTTCACCTCTGCCTGTTGACACTGTGGCAAAAACATTATTTCACCATCTCAGGCTGGTCTTGATATAATCACAAACAGCTTTATAGCTTGATAACAGACTGGCTGATATTTAACCACTTCAATGCATTAACAGATATATGGTAAAAGTTTTCATTTTTAGGGTAAATTTGACACCAGATTGTGAAAAAACTGAGATGAGATATAAAAGTTGTATGCAACATTGTTTTCTATGGCTGAGAAATCTGAAAAGAATGTAAGGACTCATCCAAATCAAGTATATAACACACCTGTGTAATGAGCTGCAGCATCGTTACAGCTGTAACTCACTCACCAAAATAAAACATTTATGAGTTGAACCAAAAAATGAACGAACTCTGACCCAATATTATCTCAAGCTGATAAAGAGTCACTTCACATCAGAGAATAAGTCAAAGATGAGATTAAAGTCAGAAAAAGATGACAATCAAGGTCTCAGTGGGGTTGTCTTATTGGCGTCAGTGGTGCAGTAAAGGGTGTAACATGGTTATAAAAACATAAATCTTCCTTAACAAGACGGGGTAAAACCAGCCACATGTCCCAGCAGGAAAATTTCTGAGTGTGAGTGGGGATATGATTTCAGGTGTGAGGTATTTTGAGGGTTTTGTGGAAATAAATAGACAAGTCAGGGTCCAGGATCACCACAGTGGGGGAAGGAGGGTGGGTGTGTGCTAAGCGAAGCCTTAACCAGCGGTGAGGGGAGACACTCAACAACACTAGACAGTGACAAGTGCGTTAATAAAAAAATGCTTCCCTCCACCACCCTTATCTTGCATTAGTTCTTCTGTTACTATCTCCTCACTCTGCGTTTTAAATCCGTGCGTCTGCTTCTCCTCGTTACCTTTTCAGTGCATTTCCTGATCAGGGCGACAAGCTCGGTGACGACCAGGTCGACACATTTCAGACACGGGTCTTTCAGCTTAATGACCTGCTTTTTCACTATGGCCTCAAACGCCAGGTCTGGGGTGAATAGGCCTGTCCTGTGGTGAGGCGAGGCATCATGGGAGTTGGAGGTGTAATGTCAGGTGGAGGAGTAGAAGGAGGTGATGGAGTAGCATGTGATCCAAAAAAAAAAAAAAGGAGCGGTTGAAATAGGAAAATTCAAGAGGGATGGAAGAGTTTTGGGATGAAGGAAGATTTTGAAGAGGGGGGAAAGGGATGATGAAGATTGAGGAGTGTGAGAAAGAAAAAACAGTCATTGAGTTAGTACTACTTCATGTACAGAACTAAAACAAGCTGCAGGTTCATGTTCAGAGTCAGACAGAAGCTTTTCAGTAGCATGCCACTTTCCTCGTTGTCAAGACGACACGACTTCCAGAAATATTTCTATAACTATTCAAAGGCCAACCATGAAAACTCTCCACAAACATTCATTTGTTGCAAAATCCTAACGACCAACATGGTTTATAAATATTCTGTAGCCCAACTGATAGAAAGGCTGTTTTGTAGTGTTGTTCCTAAGACCACATTTTCTGAGACCAAGACTTTTAAGAGTCGAGACCGAGTCAGAGACCATAAAAATAAATTCTTAAAACTATGACAAGATTGAAAAGTTAAAGAGTAGTCTCTTTTTAATCTAGCTTTATTGTAAATACATTTGACAGACAAAAACAAGGTTTCTGCAACTCTCCAAAAGCATAACATGCAAAATGCTTGAATCTTCACAAATTTATTCAACTAATTTCCAGCAAAAGATGAATTGATGTACGGTATCTATTTAGAAGCCACTGTTAAGTCCAGAATTATTTTAGATATCTGAAAATAATATGTTATTTATCAGGTCAATGAGGCCTAATGTAAGTGTTGGCTGATGTTGGAGTTTTTGCCAGTGTCGGACACATAAGGCACTTGAATGGATTTGTGAAGGAGTCAGTGAGCTAACACTGAATGTTTTATGTCAAATTGCAACATTAATTAATCAGGAATAATTCAACTGAAAAATCACAATAATAACAGATGAGTGTTGGTCTCAACCAATCTTGACGTAAAATCCTGAGTCTGGTCAGTCTGAGATCGTGACAAAACCAAATAAAAACACTCTTGAGTCAGAGACAAGACCAAGACTTTTAAAATATGGTCTACCTACTTGGGTACTACACTGCTATTTTGACCACTTCAGAGCTAATTCCTGTCTGTTTTTTTGTGTCAAGAGTCTCTGAGAAACTGTTAACATGCTACTGCACTATACACAGATAAGACTAATGTCAAACCAGAAAAATGTTAGTTTGTTAATTATTGAGTGTCCACGAAGCACAGTATCACAGAGCTGCTAGTGTGACTAAAGACTCTTTTTTTCTTTTAGCATTTTGTTACAAACTCAAACCTGCAGCTTGTTTTGTATTAAACCTGCAGGGAAACGGTAACATGCTGCCTGTTCGTGACCACACAGCTTCTCAGAGACAACACTTCAGTGCATTGGGGTTCAGCAGTTTGGCTGATCATTCGATAAGGTTTAAAGCCTGACTGTAGAAACTTCAATAAAAATCCACCCTCTTTTTATTTTCAAACTTCGAAATGAAGTGACAAAGCCTTATTTTTTGTCTTGAAATGTGTTTGAGACAGTTTTTAGGCACCAAACTGTGTCCTGGAAGCTCTTGGGTCAGTTGGTCTCTGCGGTGTTCATGTACAGACTCGGCAGCCAGACAAGAGACCATGCAGCGATACCTTATTAGTGCACTGTCTGACTGTGTTGATGAGCTCCTGAATGACCAGGTCGATGCATTTCAGACACGGCTCTTTCAGCTTTATGATCTGCTTTTTCACTATGGCCTCAAACGCCAGGTCTGGGGTGAACAGGCCTGTCCTGAAGGACATACAGACAAGACACACATGGAGACATGGAGCAGGAGGGAGGGGGCCCGGGTGACGGCAGACAGAAAGAGGAAGACCAAACAGAGAGTAGTAGAGTCAAATGTGTAACACATGGAGAAAAAGACGACCTTGAGGGGAACAAGCAGGTTGAAAGTCAATAAACACTGGTCAGAGATGTAAGGAAACACTGAAGAGATACCAACAAACAGGACAGCTGGCAGACAGGTGAGCACACATCGAGACAGTGGGGGCAAACATGCAGCATTTGATTTGCTGTTTCTGGGTGTGTCCACTTGCCTGACACCGTGGATGTTCTTGATGGCATAGCTGATCTCTTTCCTCAGCTCCTTTTCATCAAACTCCATCTGAGACACAAAGCAAACAAAATTATAACTGCAATGATTGAAATATGTTCCACTCAAATAAAATATGACCTACTTCTTCTGGTTGGGTGCATATGTACTAGTGTGTCCGTTTGTACTCCGACCTATTCTCCGCCTCAACACAAAAAACGATTTCACTACTCATGACAAAAGTGTAGTGACTTCCTCCATTGTAATACCCCCTTATGTTAAATTCTGGTTTCAGGGTTATAGTTTTTATGTAGTTCAGTAATATAATGTTATTTTATGAACACTTTTCTTTTCGACAGCTTACAACACCAGATCAGTACTGGGTAAAATTTCAGTCTTATTATTGTAAAATTGATACTTTATTCTTGTAAGTTGTTCATTTTCATTCTCATTGTACAACTTTAATCAACTCAATGTACATCAAAACATTTTTTTACTCAATATCTCATGTTGTTCTGCCCAACACCACATTGGTACTCTCTTTTACTTTGTGTCATCCTTAGTTTTAATATTGGAAAAACTAGATTCCAAAATGTTTCTGTCTAAAGTGTTCACAAGTTTGCACAGTTAGTGCAAGAAAAACTGTTTTCTAAGATACATTGTTGGAATTAAAAGAGGAGGTAGATTGGAATTTGGTAAACATTAAACTATTATTGTGGACCAAGTTTAACCTGCAGTTCATCAGTATGTTTTCTCTTAAGTAGTGAATTACAATCAGTGTCTTTTTGTCTTTCGACAGACGAAAAAGCAGCTAGATATTCCACTTATTAAGCCTTACTGAGTAACACCTTTCTAGTGTCAAATGCAGAATTATATATGTAATAAAAAGACTGTTCCCATCTTTCTTTTCTACAAGAAAACCAAGTTCCAAGCCAGAATCTGCACATTGGACAGCAAAAAATGAGTTGTCCTCAATTGTCTGGAGGTATTTCAGATTCAAAGGAAGAGGATCCAAACCAGAATGGGGTGCTATGAAGGTTGTTTGGCAAAAATTGCACTGGGCTGTGTAAAAAAATAGATACCTGAAAATGAAGATGAATCTTTACTTCTTGGAAATCAGTGTTAATTTAAGTTCAGGACTGTGGGTTCGTCAAACAAAAATATTCAGTTCCTGCAAGTCTGGCTTCCATAATGTGGAACTTCTATTCATAAAATATTTTTTCAATATTTTTACCTAATCATATCATATTTACACAGAGATATCTGGTATGACTATTGAGATATGAATTTTTTCCATATTAATCATCATAATATCAATACTCTCTACAGGAGTCTAGAGTGATTTTTCAGGTAACAAAAAAGCATGTAAAAGAAACTGATAGTGCTGGATAACTATTTTGCTCTCACCTTCACCAGCTCAAAAGGAAACCTCTCATGAAAGATACGGTTGATCTTTGCTCCACCCGACAAGTTGGAGGTGTCAACCTGATCTCCAGACCCTTCGATGCACTTCTCAAAGTCCACACCAAACTGCTGTACCATCCTGCAGAACAGATACATAACACCAAGCATTTTTCCTCTGCTCCAGTACCTGTTTTAAGCTCAATATGTGTGTGAGTGTGTGAGTGTGTTTGCAGACTGACTGGAGTAGCGCTTTGGTTTTACGTGCAGGGTCGTCGGGACGGAAGTTCTTGTACTCCTCCACCTCTTTCTCTAGTGATAAAAGCTGGCTCTGCAGTTTACTGCGTAACCCTGGCAACGTGTCTCGGATGTGGTTGGTGAGTTGCTGTTGGAAAAAAAAATGACACGAGGAAACTATTTCAGAGGACACAGAAGTACTTGATTATTTAGTTATTTTAGCAATGAGATTCAAAGCAGTGACTCTCCACACCAGAGATGGCATGTGAGCTTAAAAATGAAAATGAAATACTACAGAAAATATTTCACATCTGCCATGGAATTTTCCTAATTCCTTATTATTCTACACAATTATTACCTTAATTTCCTCTGTATGTCTCAAACATAGTCACAGCCCTGTATTTGGGGAATCTATGTGTGTAAGGACATAAGAAGGTTTCACTCCTGACAAAGAGAACATAGTCCTACTCTCCCTGTAGGATTCGACTTGAGTAACCAGAGGATTTATCTGTATACAACCTTCAGAAATGATAAATACTGAATACACAGAGAGGTCTGGCAGAATTGACTCTGCACTACACTGCGCATCCAAGTGTACTGTCTGTGTCTTCTCCCTGATCAAGCTACATAAACCTTTTCAACTTAAGTCATCTGAGTCTCCTGAGTTTTCTTCGTCAAGTGGTCAAGCTTCCAGAAAATTCCTCAACAACATCCTTCACAAAACTAGACCTGTACTCACAGAGCATGTGTCTGTACATGTGTGTGATGGGGTGTGTCTTACCTGATTGAGGGTTTTCTGCAGATGTGGTGTGCCCATGCGCTCTGCGATGTGTCTGTACGCAGGATGGGACAGGAAGAACTTTCTTTCAGCAGCCAAAGCAGCTTTGATGTCTTTCTTTCCATCAATGTCCTTCTGGCTACGGTTCACCACTCCGATGTACCCTGAAGAACAAACAGAGGAACTTTTTTATATTCCCCTTTTCTAATTGCAAAACTGTGGAGTTGTGTCTTTGTGTGTGAGATCTTACCTCTGCGGAGTGGCAGTAGTTTGTTTTCCAGGATATCTCGTGCATCCGTCCCCTCATCCATCAGGTCCAGCTTTGTGATTACACCAATAGTCCGCAGCCCTGGTTAATGAAAGAGTCTCAATCATAGTTTTAAGATACTAACTACATGCTCAAGCTTGCATGTTAACATGCTCCATGTGAAGTCTTCAGCATTTCCTTTGCAATGATCTCTACGTTGTAATTTAAGTTTGCAATTGAGCATTCAGTGAATCTGGGGTCTGAGTTGAGGAAAAAATCCTGACTGGCTGTAAGTGGAGCTGGCTGGGGCCACATACGTTGGGACTCAGAGGTGGATAGTACATTCACTGTTACATTTACTTGAGTAACTTTTAAGACACTTGCCAGAGCAGTTTTAATGCAGCATTCATTGTAATTTTCACTTCAACATTTTTGTGGAAAAAAGAAGTTACTTTTACTCCGTTAAAATGAGTTACACTCAGTTTGCTTCTTTCATTATTATTCTTTCTTATCTATTACTGCTTGTACGACCTATTTGTTTTAGTTTGTCAGAGAGACTTCTGCCCCAGACGCTGTCACATGACTTGGTTTCACCAATCCAATCCACCAAGCCTCTAGCGGGGTTTGACTCCATTTCACCAATCAAGCTCATCCAGGCAGTCACATGACCTCACACAAAATCTCTGCAGCTCCACGCTGAAGTAAAGTGATAAATTTATGTGAAGTGTGGCAGAAACAATGTTGTACAATGTTGTGGTTCTATGGAAAACATGAAAGAACACTCATTTTCTCCAGCATGCACACATGCACACACAGTCTATGAACACAGACTATCCTGCTCTTATTGCTTTATCTATGCCAACAGAGCCTACAGTGCTGTTTCATGACTTTAAACAAAGTCAAGTTGCATTAATTTACATTACACTGTCAATATTGAGTTTATCAATGTCAGCTGAAGCAAAATTGTTGAGCAATATTAGAATTGCCACATTCCTGTTTTATATTTTTGTCTATTTGATGTTCATGCTCTGAATACAACAATAAACCAGAAGTTACTTATCACTTACTCAGTACTTTTGTAGTTTTTTTCACTGAATACTTTCTCACTCTTACTCAAACAATTATTTGGAGGACTACTTTTTACTCCTACTTGAGTACAATTTTTGGCTACTCTACCCACCTCTGGCTTGAGTAAAGCAGAATCAAGGTACACCCATTCTTTCCTGTTTCCGCTAACCTACAGCCAAAACGGTGGAAGCACTTGCATCCAAGTCTCCAAAGCCAAAAACTGAACCATTAGGGTTGTGTTGGCACAACAAAGTATGGCCCAGTAAATGGTCTGTGTGGCTCATGTGGCTTCAATACTTTAAATATGGCTGCATTAACAGTTATACAAATCAAATATCCAACGTGTAGATTTCAGTTTGCCTGGACACAGTAAACCACATTATTATTAAATGGAACAACTTCTTCATTTGAAATAATCTTCCTGTTCACTGATTTAGGTAAATGCTTACTTCCCAACACTAAATTATAAGAGACCATATGTAACCATCTTGTCAGATCTTATAATGACATATTCTGTGACAGGGACTCTTTCAATAAAATAATTGTTCATTCTTCAGTTGAGCTGGTTCATGCACTGAGGTTAAAATTCACAAAAAAGAGCTCCAATGGCTGCAAGATGCAGTGGAAACTGATTGGTGCAAAAAGGCTCCAAATAAGAGATTTAAAAAAGCCAATTGTAAAGTAAAAAGGGCTGACATTATCCCACACTGACGGTTTCACAGGGTCCACTCACCTTGGGGGTCAACCTCTTTAGCGATCTTGAGAGCATCAGAATTGGCGAGGTCAGTGTTGGCCGGGGTGACGGCGAGTATGAGACAACTCTCTTTCGTGATGAACTGCAGCAGCATGTCTCTGATCTGGAACTCGATGTCATGAGGTTGGTCTCCCACTGCAACTTTAGTCATGCCCGGGAGGTCAATCAGTGTCAGGTTCAGCACTGGGAGAGGACAACAGGGAGACATCAAAAACACAGATTCTGTAAAAGTGCAGCTGGGAGTCTGTGCGTTCCTGGATGTGTCTTACCGTTTGGGGAATAGACACGCAGGTTGATGGGGACCGCGGAGATGCCCTTGTTAGATCCTGTGATCCGGTCAGTCTCTGCTTCAATCTCCTGGCGGACCTCATCAAAGTCGACAAACTTGCGACCCTTACAGTGCAGGAACTCTGCATACTCTGCAGACAGAAAACAAGAGATGTAGGCACAGAGGATGGTTTTAGAGTGATGGGTAGAACATCTGCTGTAAATTCAAGGATGAAACTGTGACAAAAAAGAGAGGATTGAACAGAAAGGAACAAGGGTCTATATTCATTTAATATCCCTTAACTGCACAAATATTCTTTTTAAATGCACTGAACTCTTCACAGTTTACCCTCTGGGGACCANATTAAAGGACGACGGGTCACGATGCCAGATCCTCTTGGCAAGAAATCCCTGAAAGACAAACAGCTCGAGTCACACACACATGCACCATAAAGCAAACACAATAATAGATTATTATCACAACCAGAGACTGTTCCATGAGATACTCGGCATGACAGCTCCCAGAAGTGAAGTCACAACAGTTAAAACTCCCTTGTACTTATCTGGTCATTTCTAAAGACTATGTCCTTTTTTAAATGTCTTTTAAAACACATTTTTATCTATGTGCTTTTACGGGGGATTTTAGCCAAAAAAATTTTCATTGTAACACTGTTTTTATTTTATCGTATTTTATTTGACAGCATCATGGGCAGGGTCTTTTATCCTCTCTCTTTAGTTATCTTAATTATTTTTAATTTTTTTTGTTGGTTTATTTCTCTTCTATTTGATGGTGTTTTTTATACTATGGAATACTGTTATATTTCTTCTACTGCACCTCAAATTTCTTTTATTTTTCTTCTACTTCTCTTTAATGTCCCTTATTTTTTATTGTTAATTTTTATTCTTTAATGCACTTTGCAAAGTTGGCATGAACAGTTCTATGTATATAAAAAATAATTATTATTATTATTCGTAGCATTGTAGATTGTAAACCACTGCCTCTTCAAAAATTACAGCTTTGATGAAAAACAGACAATTAAAAAGAAAGCAAAAAAATGGGATAGGCTATAGGTCAAAGTGCAGAGTTAAAGCGTGTTGAATAAACTTTTCTCAAACATATTTCCTTTTCAGCTTTTATTTGTTATTTAATGTTAATAAACTGGGATGAGACGTCATGACTGACCACTTGGACCTTAAATGTGGGATCCTGCAGCTTTCTTTATGAAAAGATCAAGCTAAAATTCCCATAACTGTGAGTTTTATCTTCAAATAAACATATGAACTTGTTCTGCTGTGTATTGTATCAACTTGAGCGATCTTTGATCTTTTATAGGTGCGTTTAATGCACGCCTTGGTTAGCAAAAGGGCTGTGAAGATAACACCACAGCTCTTCTAGCCAAATTTGGGCTTCATACTTTTTTTAATAATGGAAGGAGACGTTTGCATATACAGAAGTATAGAAGGACAAAAATAGAAACAGGAGAAATCAGAATTATGATCCTTAAACCAGCAAGATTTTGGGAGAAGTATATCGCCCACAAAATAGCAAAGAGAGCACAACATGTATGTGAGTGTGTGCCTGTTACCAACATGAGCTCTACAGCGCTACATTTGAATGCTTCGTGTGTACATGTATGCATTATTGATGCAAGGAAGAGATTGTCTTACAGCATCTGCAAATGCTATACAGACAGAAACATGTTTGGTTACACATAACACGCTCATCAGGATGGAAACTCCAGTTCAATACAACTGTGATCATGTCCAGGTCACTGACTACACATCTCTCCAGGCCATCAAAAGGTCCCTGTCAGCTCGTCTATCTGTCTGCCNTGAGACACAAAGCAAACAAAATTATAACTGCAATGATTGAAATATGTTCCACTCAAATAAAATATGACCTACTTCTTCTGGTTGGGTGCATATCATGATCACACAGGCAAACATGAGGCTGGATAAGAGGCGGAGTTGTGTTTTTTGCTAAAGTGATGAGTACTGTTTTCACATCACTGAAGGAGGTAACATTATGGGGGAATACAATTTAAGACCAAAGTCCCAATATCAAAAATACATCAAGTCATTATATTACAATAAAATACTTGTGAAAAGAAAAGCTGTCGAATGTTCACCAGATCAGTACTGGGTAAAATTTCAGTCATATTATTGTAAAATTGATACTTTATTCTTGTAAGTTGTTCATTTTCATTCTCATTGTACAACTTTAATCAACTCAATGTACATCAAAACATTTTTTTACACAAAATCTCATGTTGTTCTGCCCAACACCACATTGGTACTCTCTTTTACTTTGTGTCATCCTTAGTTTAAATATTGGAAAAACTAAGTTCCAAAATGTTTCTGGCTAAAGTGTTCACAAGTTTGCACAGTTAGTGCAAGAAAAACTGTTTTCTAAGATGCATTGTTGGAATTAAAAGAGGAGGTAGATTGGAATTTGGTAAACATTAAACTATTATTGTGGACCAAGTTTAACCTGCAGTTCATCAGTATGTTTTCTCTTAAGTAGTGAATTACAATCAGTGTCTTTTTGTCTTTCGACAGACAAAAAAGCAGCTAGATATTCCACTTATTAAGCCTTACTGAGCAATACCTTTCTAGTGTCAAATGCAGAATTATATATGTAATAAAAACACTGTTCCCATCTTTCTTTTCTACAAGGAAACCAAGTTCCAAACCAGAATCTGCACACTGGACAGCAAAAAATGAGTTGTCCTCAATTATCTGGAGGTATTTCAGATTCAAAGTGAAAACCTCAAAATGAAGATGAATCTTTAGTTCTTGGAAATCAATGTTAATTTAAGTTCAGGACTGTGGGTTTGTCAAACAAATATATTCAGTTCCTGCAAGTCTGGCTTCGATAATGTGGAACTTCTATTCATAAAATATTTTTTCAATATTTTTACCTAATCATATCATATTTACACAGAGATATCTGGTATGACTATTGAGATATGAAATGTTTCCATATTATTCATCATAATATCAATACTCTCTACAGGAGTCTAGAGTGATTTTTCAGGTAACAAAAAAGCATGTAAAAGAAACTGATAGTGCTGGATAACTATTTTGCTCTCACCTTCACCAGCTCAAAAGGAAACCTCTCATGAAAGATCCGGTTGATCTTTGCTCCACCAGACAAGTTGGAGGTGTCAACCTGATCTCCAGACCCTTCGATGCACTTCTCAAAGTCCACACCAAACTGCTGTACCATCCTGCAGAACAGATACATAACACCAAGCATTTTTCCTCTGCTCCAGTACCTGTTTTAAGCTCAATATGTGTGTGAGTGTGTGAGTGTATGAGTGTGTTTGCAGACTGACTGGAGTAACGCTTTGGTTTTACGTGCAGGGTCGTCGGGCCGGAAGTTCTTGTACTCCTCCACCTCTTTCTCTAGTGATAAAAGCTGGCTCTGCAGTTTACTGCGTAATCCTGGCAACGTGTCTCGGATGTGGTTGGTGAGTTGCTGTTGGAAAAAAAAATGACACGAGGAAACTATTTCAGAGGACACAGAAGTACTTGATTATTCAGTTATTTTAGCAATGAGATTCAAAGCAGTGAATCTCCACACCAGAGATGGCATGTGAGGTTAAAAATGAAAATGAAATACTACAGAAAATATTTCACATCCTTCACAAAACTAGACCTGTACTCACAGAGCATGTGTCTGTACATGTGTGTGATGGGGTGTGTCTTACCTGATTGAGGGTTTTCTGCAGATGTGGTGTGCCCATGCGCTCTGCGATGTGTCTGTACGCAGGATGGGACAGGAAGAACTTTCTTTCAGCAGCCAAAGCAGCTTTGATGTCTTTCTTTCCATCAATGTCCTTCTGGCTACGGTTCACCACTCCGATGTACCCTGAAGAACAATCAGAGGAACTTTTTTATATTCACCTTTTCTAATTGCAAAACTGTGGAGCTGTGTCTTTATGTGTGAGATCTTACCCCTGCGGAGTGGCAGTAGTTTGTTTTCCAGGATATCTCGTGCATCCGTCCCCTCATCCATCAGGTCCAGCTTTGTGATTACACCAATAGTCCGCAGCCCTGGTTAATGAAAGAGTCACAATCATAGTTTTAAGATACTAACTACATGCTCAAGCTTGCATGTTAACATGCTCCATGTGAAGTCTTCAGCATTTCCTTTGCCATGATCTCTACGTTGTAATTTAAGTTTGCAATTGAGCATTCAGTGAATCTGGGGTCTGAGTTGAGGAAAAAATCCTGACTGGCTGTAGGTGGAGGTGGCTGGGGCCACGTACGTTGGGACTCAGAGGTGGATAGTACATTCACTGTTACATTTACTTGAGTAACTTTTAAGACAAAATGTACTTGCCAGAGCAGTTTTCATGCAGCATTCGTTGTAATTTTCACTTCAACATTTTTGTGGAAAAAAGAAGTTACTTTTACTCCGTTAAAATGAGTTACACTCAGTTTGCTTCTCTATTACTGCTTGTACGACCTATTTGTTTTAGTTTGTCAGAGAGACTTCTGCCCCAGACGCTGTCACATGACTTGGTTTCACCAATCCAATCCACCAAGCCTCTAGCTGGATTTGACTCCATTTCACCAATCGAGCTCATCCAGGCAGTCACATGACCTCACACAAAATCTCTGCAGCTCCACGCTGAAGTAAAGTGATCAATTTATGTGAAGTGTGGCAGAAACAATGTTGTACAATGTTGTGATTCTATGGAAAACATGAAAAAACACACATTTTCATGCCTGTGTTTCATGTCTGTGTTCATAGACTGTGTGTGCATGCACACATGCACACACAGTCTATGAACACAGACTATCCTGCTCTTATTGCTTTATCTATGCCTACAGAGCCTACAGTGCTGTTTCATGACTTTAAACAAAGTCAAGTTGCATTAACGTACATTACACTGTCAATATTGAGTTTATCAATGTGTCAGCTGAAGCAAAATTGTTGAGCAATATTCGAATTGCCACATTCCTGTTTTATATTTTTGTCTATTTGATGTTCATGCTCTGAATACAACAATACACCAGAAGTTACTTATCACTTACTCAGTACTTTTGTAGTTTTTTTCACTGAATACTTTCTCACTCTTACTCAAACAATTATTTGGAGGACCACTTTTTACTCCCACTTGAGTACAATTTTTGGCTACTCTACCCACCTCTGGCTTGAGTAAAGCAGAATCAAGGTACACCCATTCTTTCCTGTTTCCTCTATCCTACAGCCAAAACGGTGGAAGCACTTGCATCCAAGTCTCCAAAGCCAAAAACTGAACCATTAGGGTTGTGTTGGCGCAACAAAGTATGGCCCAGTAAATGGTCTGTGTGGCTCATGTGGCTTCAATACTTTAAATATGGCTGCGTTAAAAGTTATACAGATCAAATATCCATCGTGTAGATTTCAGTTTGCCTGGACACAGTAAACCACATTATTATTAAATGGAACAACTTCTTCATTTGAAATAATCTTCCTGTTCACTGATTGAGCTAAATGCTTACTTCCCAACACTAAATTATAAGAGACCAGATTTAACCATCTTGTCAGATCTTATAATGACATATTCTGTGACAGGGACTCTTTCAATAAAATAATTGTTCATTCTTCAGTTGAGCTGGTTCATGCACTGAGGTTAAAATTCACAAAAAAGAGCTCCAATGGCTGCAAGATGCAGTGGAAACTGATTGGTGCAAAAAGGCTCCAAATAAGAGATTTAAAAAAGCCAATTGTAAAGTAAAAAGGGCTGACATTATCCCACACTGACGGTTTCACAGGGTCCACTCACCTTGGGGGTCGACCTCTTTAGCGATCTTGAGAGCATCAGAGTTGGCGAGGTCAGTGTTGGCCGGGGTGACGGCGAGTATGAGACAACTCTCTTTCGTGATGAACTGCAGCAGCATGTCTCTGATCTGGAACTCGATGTCATGAGGTTGGTCTCCCACTGCAACTTTAGTCATGCCCGGGAGGTCAATCAGTGTCAGGTTCAGCACTGGGAGAGGACAACAGGGAGACATCAAAAACACAGATTCTGTAAAAGTGCAGCTGGGAGTCTGTGCGTTCCTGGATGTGTCTTACCGTTTGGGGAATAGACACGCAGGTTGATGGGGACCGCGGAGATGCCCTTGTTAGATCCTGTGATCCTGTCAGTCTCTGCTTCAATCTCCTGGCGGACCTCATCAAAGTCGACAAACTTGCGACCCTTACAGTGCAGGAACTCTGCATACTCTGCAGACAGAAAACAAGAGATGTAGGCACAGAGGATGGTTTTAGAGTGATGGGTAGAACATCTGCTGTAAATTCAAGGATGAAACTGTGACAAAAAAGAGAGGATTGAACAGAAAGGAACAAGGGTCTATATTCATTTAATATCCCTTAACTGCACAAATATTCTTTTTAAATGCACTGAACTCTTCACAGTTTACCCTCTGGGGACCANATTAAAGGACGACGGGTCACGATGCCAGATCCTCTTGGCAAGAAATCCCTGAAAGACAAACAGCTCGAGTCACACACACATGCACCATAAAGCAAACACAATAATAGATTATTATCACAACCAGAGACTGTTCCATGAGATACTCGGCATGACAGCTCCCAGAAGTGAAGTCACAACAGTTAAAACTCCCTTGTACTTATCTGGTCATTTCTAAAGACTATGTCCTTTTTTAAATGTCTTTTAAAACACATTTTTATCTATGTGCTTTTACGGGGGATTTTAGCCAAAAAAAGTTTCATTGTAACACTGTTTTTATTTTATCGTATTTTATTTGACAGCATCATGGGCAGGGTCTTTTATCCTCTCTCTTTAGTTATCTTAATTATTTTTAATTTTTTTTTTGTTGGTTTATTTCTCTTCTATTTGATGGTGTTTTTTATACTATGGAATACTGTTATATTTCTTCTACTGCACCTCAAATTTCTTTTATTTTTCTTCTACTTCTCTTTAATGTCCCTTATTTTTTATTGTTAATTTTTATTCTTTAATGCACTTTGCAAAGTTGGCATGAACAGTTCTATGTATATAAAAAATAATTAGGGACCGAGCACTGACAAGTGTCAGCGAGGACCCTCTTGGAATTGCTCGGATTATTATTGTTTCTTTGGTGCCCAGTTCGCTCAAATTTCAGGTATTTCGCTTGAGATAAACTGAACGGTCCTATGGCACACCCCCGTGAATGTGTAACCGCTACTCAGGCGTCACGTCTAGAAATTGTTTTCATGCTAGCTGCGCTAGGAGCGGACTAGCCGCGCTAGCCCCTCGGGGAAAAATTTTTTATAGCTGTAAATTTTAGTAGGTTCATTAGACCTCGGCCAGACGTACAAAAAAGTCTCCTAGGACCATATAGAAATTCTGGACAGGAAGTTCGGAAATGAGGCCTAAAAATCCCATTATAGCCAAAAATAGGGTACCTATTTGAACGAACTTGTCCTAGGGATTTTGTCTGATCAACTTCAACTTTCTCATGTGTATGCAACATATATCGAGGATTAAAAGTTATTAAAAGAGTTTTCATTAGTCTTAAGGTATGGCCACAAGGGGGCGCTGAGTAAAACTTGGTTTTTTACTTTGTCGGAATCGTATGAAAGTTTTTTTCCAGATAGATCTTTCCAAGGCCTTTCAGAATATATATAATGTTCTGTTACCATTTTATGGGTTACTGGCGATATTTTAGGTCAAAGTCGGGATTTTTGGAAAACTAGCTCACTTCGTGACCTCGTTACTCCTTTATTTTCATATCCAATTTTTTGTTAAATTTTTTATATTACGAACACCCTTAGACGCACCGCTGGTAGGTGGCCAATTTCCGATGAAAGTTCCTGCCGAACCACAAGTTACAGTCGTAGCTAGCGCAAAAAAAAGTGCCTCGCTAAATTTTAAACAAAATCCGATCGCCGTGAAAATTCTCATGCACATTCTTCATGCAAAGACCTATCAGAAAATATAACACTTTATACCAAAAGAAATTTCGCGACTTCGGAATTGTACGACAAAGTTCTACTTCCTATTCTAACATGGTAGCTAATTCTGCTAATAACTCCTATGTTTTTGTTCCGATCATCTCCAAACTGCACATATGTGTACAATATACTTATATGAACCAAAGGTATTTTTGAATTTGTCTTAACTGGAAGGGCCTGTCCACAAACGGCGATCAAAATTGACCATTTTTTCGTAAAAATCTAACCTCTGTATCTCTGGTTCACAAAGTAAGATCCGGACCAAAGTGCACACGTATGTTCACTGTCACAGCCTGAGTCCATGTAGGTGTCAATGTACAGCGCCCCCTACTGGAAAACACCGGAACTACACATAGTTGACCATTACTATAGAAACACAAGTCCTTAATAATAACATTCTTATACAAACTATGATCCGGACCAAAACACACACAAATGTTCAGTGTCCTAGCCTGAATGCAGCCATATGACTTTCATTCACCCAAAGTAAGGCGCGTCCTATTGCCCACAGGAAATTAAAAGTTTTACTCTGTGACTAATAGCTCCTCCCTCTTTATTGTATTTTTCAAAACAACTGCACAGAAACATCTAAAACATCTTCAGCGAGCACCATCTCTAAGGGCAAGCTCCTATTTACAAGAATTTCCATCTGGGTTACTGTCAAACTCTAAACTGCCTTCATGAATGAACTGGTCCCTATAAGTCCCTGATATTTGGCCTCATGTCATTCAAATGTCATTCAAACTGTCAAAATACATCCCTGGACACACCCTAAAATTTACAGGATTACGCTCTTACTGTTTTGACCTTTACCAACACTTTTTCCCACTTTTTTTTCTAATCAAATCATCACCATGCATAACTGAGCATTTGGCTCCTTTATATGTGGTCATTGGGCTCCATCTAGTGGCCAAAGTTAATCTCTTACTCCTCTGTGTTAACCCTGTGTTGTGAAGTCACCACCTATTTTACACGTATGTACTCCTAAATTAATTGTCCAATCAAACTCACACACTGCAAAAATGACTATTTGGCTCCAGCAAATATGGTCATTTGGCTGCATCTACAAGCCCAACTTAAACTAAGGGTGCCTTCTGCAGGCTTGTAGTGTCCATGTGCTCTGAACCCCACAGGGGCCTCGATTGACCAACGTGCCATAACCCCACATGTGCCTCAAATGACCAATGCGCTCGGTCCCGTTTATCGCTGCTTGGCAGCTTTAATTAGGGACCGAGCACTGACAAGTGTCAGCGAGGACCCTCTTGTAACCTTAAGGATTATTATTAGGGACCGAGCACTGACTAGTGTCAGCGAGGACCCTCTTGAAATTGCTCGGATTATTAGGGACCGAGCACTGACAAGTGTCAGCGAGGACCCTCTTGGAATTGCTCGGATTATTATTGTTTCTTTGGTGCCCAGTTCGCTCAAATTTCAGGTATTTGGCTTGAGATAAACTGAACGGTCCTATGGCACACCCCCGTGAATGTGTAACCGCTACTCAGGCGTCACGTCTAGAAATTTTTTTCATGCTAGCTGCGCTAGGAGCGGACTAGCCGCGCTAGCCCCTCGGGGAAAATTTTTTTATAGCTGTAAATTTTAGTAGGTTCAATAGACCTTGGCCAGACATACAAAAAAGTCTCCTGGGACCATATAGAAATTCTGGACAGGAAGTTCGGAAATGAGGCCTAAAGATCCCATTATAGCCAAAAATAGGGTAGCTATTTGAACGAACTTGTCCTAGGGATTTTGTCCGATCAACTTCAAGTTTCTCATGTGTATGCGACATATATCGAGGATTAAAAGTTATTAAAAGAGTTTTCATTAGTCTTAAGGTATGGCCACAAGGGGGCGCTGAGTAAAACTTAATTTTTTACTTGGTCGGAATTGCATTAAAGTTTTTTTCCAGGTAGATCTTTACAAGGCCTTTCAGAATATATATAATGTTCTGTTACCATTTTATGGGTTACTGGCGATATTTTAGGTCAAAGTCGGGATTTTCGGAAAACTAGCTCACTTCGTGACCTCGTTACTCCTTTATTTTTATATCCAATTTTTTGTTAAATTTTTTATATTACAAACACCCTTAGACGCATCGCTGGTATATGGCCAATTTCCGATGAAAGTTCCTGCCGAACCCCAAGTTTCAGTCGTAGCTAGCGCAAAAAAAAGTGCCTCGCTAAATTTTAAACAAACTCCGATCGGCATGAAAATTCACATGCACATTCTTCATGCAAAGACCTATCAGAAAATATAAAACTTTATACCAAAACAAATTTCGCAACTTCGGAATTGTACGACAAAGTTCTACTTCCTGTTCTAACATGGTAGCTAATTCTGCTAATAACTCCTATGTTTTTGTTCCGATCATCTCCAAACTGCACATATGTGTACATAACACTCATATGCACCAAAGGTATTTTTGAATTTTTCCTAACTGGAAGGGCCTGTCCACAAACGGCAATCAAAAGTGACAATTTTTTCGTAAAAATCTAACCTCTATATCTCTGGTTCGCAAAGTCAGATCCGGACCAAACTGCACACGTATGTTCGCTGTCACAGCCTGAGTCTATGTACGTGTCAATGTACAGCACCCCCTACTGGAAAACACCCAAACTACACATAGTTGACCATTACTTTAGAAACACTATTCCTTAATAACCACCTTCTTTTACAAAGTTAGATCCTCACTAAAACACACACAAATGTTCAGTGTCCAAGCCTGAATGCAGCCATATGACTTTCATTCACGCAAAGTAAGGCGCCTCCTATTGGCCACAGGAAATTAAATGTTTTACTCTGTGAGTAATAGCTCCTCCCCCTTTGTTTTATTTTTCAAAACAACTCCACAGAAACATCAAAAACACATAATTCTGACAAATGAAAGGGATATACTTCAGTTATGCTGCCACTATTGCCATTGTTCTATTTCAGATGAACCCTGAAAACAAGTTAGCAAGGGTCTGCAACTTTAAGGAGCCACTGTGTTTGATTTCACATGGATCCAAATCATGGATCTATCAAGATACATCCCTGGACACACCTTTTAACTTAGAGGATTCAACTCTTGGTTTTACAACTTTTGCTTATGTTTTGGCCCCAATTTTATGTCTCATCAACTCACACACTGCAAACATGACTATTTGGCTCCAGCAAATATGGTCATTTTGCTGCTACTACAGGCCCAACTTAAACTAAGGGTGCCTTCTGCAGGCTTCCTATTTCCATGTGCTCTGAACCCCACAGGTGCCTCGAATGACCAACGTGCCTGAACCCCACGTGTGCCTCGAATGACCAATGCGCTCGGTCCCGTTTATCGCTGCTTGGCAGCTTTAATTATTATTATTATTCGTAGCATTGTAGATTGTAAACCACTGCCTCTTCAAAAATTACAGCTTTGATGAAAAACAGACAATTAAAAAGAAAGCAAAAAAATGGGATAGGCTATAGGTCAAAGTGCAGAGTTAAAGCGTGTTGAATAAACTTTTCTCAAACATATTTCCTTTTCAGCTTTTATTTGTTATTTGATGTTAATAAACTGGGATGAGACGTCATGACTGACCACTTGGACCTTAAATGTGGGATCCTGCAGCTTTCTTTATGAAAAGATCAAGCTAAAATTCCCATAACTGTGAGTTTTATCTTCAAATAAACATATGAACTTGTTCTGCTGTGTATTGTATCAACTTGAGCGATCTTTGATCTTTTATAGGTACGTTTAATGCACGCCTTGGTTTGCAAAAGGGCTGTGAAGATAACACCACAGCTCTTCTAGCCAAATTTGGGCTTCATACTTTTTTTAATAATGGAAGGAGACGTTTGCATATACAGAAGTATAGAAGGACAAAAATAGAAACAGGAGAAATCAGAATTATGATCCTTAAACCAGCAAGATTTTGGGAGAAGTATATCGCCCATAAAATAGCAAAGAGAGCACAACATGTATGTGAGTGTGTGCCTGTTACCAACATGAGCTCTACAGCGCTACATTTGAATGCTTCGTGTGTACATGTATGCATTATTGATGCAAGGAAGAGATTGTCTTACAGCATCTGCAAATGCTATACAGACAGAAACATGTTTGGTTACACATAACACGCTCATCAGGATGGAAACTCCAGTTCAATACAACTGTGATCATGTCCAGGTCACTGACTACACATCTCTCCAGGCCATCAAAAGGTCCCTGTCAGCTCGTCTATCTGTCTGCCTGCTCTTCTACATGATTCCCAAGAGCAAACACTGAGCTGAGCTGAGCTAAAGTGTAGGTAAATAGATAATTATAGGCCATATAAAGAGGGAAAACACAAACACACACAGATTGTAACCCATACACACACACACTCTGTTTCTGTTGTCCATTGCTGACAGAGCAGACAGGAAGTTACACAACAGCAATTCCTGCCCTCTTTCCTCATCTCTTCCTGTCACTTATGAAAGCAGGACATGAATAATATAACCGTTAACAAGTCAGTAATCAGATACTCATCTATCATAATCTGTCCTGAAATATTTCATAATCTTGGTTCTTCAAATTTGAGGGTATAATTATTTTAAGTGTGTTTAATGTCAATGAATGAATTCTGTTAATCCGACCTTAACTTGACCACTGTGCAAATGTGCAACGGAGCCACTTACCATTATGTTTCTTAACACCATCAGGATTTAAATCCATTCATTTATTGGAAGATTTTGTAAATACAATAAACATTTTAAACTCAACTTTCAAATTTCTAGAAAACTAAAAAATACTTCTGATTTCAGTTTGTTTTAAGGCAAGGTCCCTGTAGTCCATACCAGCAATTACACATTTACACTTGCTCAGTTTCTACAATGTGGGTTCAATGAAAGAGAAAATTTAAAAACTTCCTTGGACTATTTTTTGAAAACATCTGTATCCAGGTAAGATAAATGTTGCTGCAGATGAAATAGAGACATAATGAAAAAGAAAATGTCTTTGTCACTGTAATGTGGAAACACTCAAAGAGTAGTAGGAGTAGTTTTTACCTTTTTTTTGTCAAAGTGAGCAAATCAATTTCTTAAAAAGGAAAGTTAAAGCAGATGATTTTGAGCTTTGAGCTGAGACATCAAAAGCTTTGCGAGTTTCATGAGGACCCTTCTTATGTTTTCACCAATTATCACTGTAATGATCTGCACTGCAAAATACTGGAATCTAAGCAAGATTGTATGTCTTACTTCTTGGGGAAAAAATGTAGTTTGAAACTTACTTTACCAGACAGGTCCAGAAAAATGTCTTGTTCAAAGTTATTGAGGACAAAAATGATGCCTGAAATGCTTGTAACAAGGAAAAACAATCTGCCAATGGGAGAAGAAAAAAAGTTTCTTGTATCAAGACACTAGTCTGACTTCAAAAAACTTTATGAGAAATTTTTTCTTATCCCACCGGCAGATTTTTTTTACTCATTACAAGCAATACAGACATCATTTTTGTCTTTTAATATCTTAATACAAGACTTGCATGTGGACTGGAAAGGTAAATGTGGCTCATATTAAGTCATTTTCTACTAAAAAGTAGACAAAACACTTGCTTGGATGTCAGTTTTATTTAGTGTGGCATAAGCTCCACCTGCCAACCCTCAATAGTTAACATAAGAGCACATCAAAGTGTGATCAGTCAGTTTGTTTGGTTGGATAAATAAATGAGGGGGATGTAGAGAGTTGGAATAATCTGGTACTTCCTAAATGAAAGAGGCAACCATAGAATAATCCTCAAACTTATTGAGATGACAAATACTTTTTTCTTCTTCCTATTT
Organism: Thalassoma bifasciatum; assembly: GCA_008086565.1. Lineage (NCBI taxonomy): Eukaryota > Metazoa > Chordata > Actinopteri > Labriformes > Labridae > Thalassoma > Thalassoma bifasciatum. The sequence goes on from RPOG01000043.1 coordinate 486,704, forward strand.
ATCTACATAATATCCCTCCTTTCAGTGTGGATTAGGCTTTCAAATTGAGATATCAACTGCTACAAAAGCTGGATTATGTGTCCTTTCCTTGTTAATGCACACCCTGAATCCTGCTAAAACTAAATCAAACTAAACGCATCAACTGATCTCATAAGCCAGTGTGTGATCACTGCTTTCCTGTAATCTGATTAACAAAGAAGAAAACAGCAAAAGTTCCCCTCTGTGGGTATCTGGTACCCAGTGTGTGTCATATACACATGACAGTGCAGCTGGTGACATCACTGATGACCCCAGCACAAACACATCAATGCCCCTACTGTCTCCCCTGGCCACTGCTTGGGACTCTGAGACAAAAGGCAGCAGGAAAAAAAAGGAGACATGGCTGCCTAATCTACATTCCCAATCTCATGGACAACAAGTGAAATCATTTTGCCATGTATGAGAGGAGAGTGGATGTTTTTCTGTCACCTTCACTCAAATATCTTCAGCTTATCAGGCCTCGGTTGTGTCTTCTTCCTCATCCTGTCTTTGAGCATGCTCAAAGAATGCTTACATGTGACTTTTTAAGTCAGTTTGCAGCTATTAGTCATGGAAAAAGCCCTCATTCAAATTCCTTTAAACTCATTCAGCAACCTCATTACCCAGAGCAGCAGTCGAGCTCTGCATCTGATCTTCCATCTCGTGCACTGCAAAACATATTCTTCTAATTTCTAGTCAAAAAATTTCATCATACTAATTATGAGACGCAGCTACCTAAAGGGAAACACTTCAGTTAGATATGTGAACTTGTTTCTAGATGGATCATCTTGGATATCTTGTTCAGTGAAACAGCTTTAAAAAATGTCTTGATTTAAATCATTTCTCAGTTGAAACAAGCTTTAGTTATATATTGTAAGGTTTTGAGGCTGCTGAGTTTTTGTCAAAGATATATATTGTTTCAAGAAATGGACCCAGCCTTAATAAACAAAGCAGATCTTTCTTTAAATGTGCCGCTCGTTATAAGCTTATTATGACAAAACTTCTCAAAATATGGATAAAATGAGTTTTACAGTTATTTTTATGGTCTCTTTTATCTAGCTAAGCTAAAATGTAATGGATGGTCTTATTTCAAGGTGTCTTACCTAGAGAACTTTCACTTCTTCCATTGGCAGATTTTTTTGCTTATTACAAACAAAAATACATTGAATAACTTTTTTTCTAGAGTATCATTAAGTCAATATAATAGCACGGGAAAAGACGTCAGACATTTTTTATTTTCATCAAGGAAAATGCACTTGTTGTCAGTGGAAATGCACACATTTTTAAGGAATTTTAACTTGTTTAAAAAAGGCTTTATGAGCCAAATTTCCTGGGTCTAGTGGCAGATAATTTTGCTGAGTTTAGTTAATTTACCCCTGATAAGTGTTTATCTTTTTTCTTGTTTCTGAAGGTTGGCTTTTTGCAGTGCGATGGCCTCATTAGACCCGTTAACAGCAAGAACCTCACCCTTGTAAGTAAAACATTGATCTGACCTTTGAAATATGAGGTGTATAAAAGTGTATTTATAACCACAAGAAGGAAGCCTCAAGGAGAAACTGCCTTTTGTAAATGTTTGACAGAATGAGCCTGTATGACTAAGTCAGTGCTCAGATTACTTTGATATTCCCTCACAGTTAGAGGCTTTTTATGCGTATGGTTGATGACATGGATCAGGTCCAAAGTCTTCTTTTAACATTTTTGAAACTATTCATTTTCCTTAACCTACAGCTATTTACTTGCGTGGGGCGCGTAAAAGTGGGTCGTGAATAGCTTTGCTACAAAATGGAAATATCCGTTGGAAAACTAAACGTTAGAGGCTGGGAGGCACCGAAACACACAGCGCGTAACTCAATGCTTAGTTGGCGTCTTTTACGCAAAAGCTCAGCGTCGGTTGTTTCCACAGAACAGAGCAGAAAGAGTAACTTGACTGTCAAATAAGTCATAAAATGTCACATGAATCCATGATTACATAAAAGTGGTACAACCTCCCGACGAAATTCTCCAGCACCGAGCTCTTCCCTGCGCTCTGGCCGCCGACAACCGCTATCTGCGGCAGGTCCAAGTTGCAGGTCTGTCCGATGGAGCTGAAGGCGTCCTGGAGTTTGTTGATGAGGGGAATGAGGTCTTCCATTCCCCGGTTCCCCATTGCGGCACCTCGGTCAGCCCAGTGGGCTTTTTCTTGCTCTTCAATCCGGGAAAATAAGAGCCGGAGGGTCTCTCTTTCAGCAGACAGAAAGTTCTCAGTTGGCACAGCGTTATGTCACACTCTTTGAGTTATTAACGTACAAAACAGACAGCAGAAAAGAATTAAGAGTCCTGTTAGCGGTCAGAGTCTCTGTGAGATTAAAAACTAGAAGACTGCATGATAAAAGTCGCCACATTAACCCACAAACTTCTGTCATCATCCGGTCAGGCGACACCCAGCCTCCGCCGAAGATTTTTGCTCCGCCCATTGACTTGTTCTCACCCGTGATTGGTCAGCTGAGACATCTGTCAGTGTGCACAAACGTCATCATTTTTACAATCCAGTCCTTGGACTTGGACTGTGGAAGTAAAGAGGAGCAGGAAGACTGATAAAAGTGCTTGTAGTTCCTCATAATGAAAGTAAAGAAACTCTCTCTGGTTTCTAAGTTTTCTGAAGTATATGAAGTAAAACAGAAAAGCTTCAGCTGTTTGTTCTGTAATTGAGGCGGTGTGGCTTCGTGCTACATGTTCTTTACTTCATTAAAATCACAAATTCTGTATTGTAGACAAAGGCCCTGTAATAGTTTCAGTCTCTGAGGCAAAAAGAGAGAGGAGGTGATTGGTTATGCAGAGATCAATCATGTCAGAGATTTACTACTTTTTTGCTGCATGGTATTTTAAGGGGACCATGTGGACTTTCTGTGTAATCTTGATTGAAACAGCCTCATATCTAGCTATATTCCTGATCATAATCGCCAATTTCAAATGACATTATCAGAACTAAAATAGGTTATTTCTATCAACAGTCCCAGAATCACCGACCTTTGAACAGGCCCACCCTAAACTATTCTTTGAAAAAAAATATTTTTTCCCTTTTTTGTGAAATTTTGTCTTTTCAAGTTTGTTATTAGAAGATGTCATATGCTTTTGAAATAAGTCCAGTTTGGCATTCTTTCAATCCACTTGAAAAAAATAAAGTCAGGGCTTTGAACTGGTTCCCAGGTCAAAAATAAAACCAGAAACTCTTGCATTTTTAATGTTACAGAGTACAACTGGTAATTTTTTCATTCTTGAAATGTCTGTCATGTTGGTCATGCAGCCCAAAGGCATCCACTTTTCATGTCGCTCCCTTATGCCCTAGCAAACCTGTGAACAGAACTGAACACAGTTTGCAGTGCAGGCATTTTCCTCTTTCAATTTACTGGAACTATTTTTAAAACCTCTGGTCAAAAGCTGGCAAGTTTGCTCAAAATGTGAAAAAAGGGGGCTGAGGAAATTTCAGTCACAGTGGCGACCACTCTTCAATGCAGGTGATAATGTAGTCTTTTACCAATTTTGCCGATAAGTGCCGACATATGAACTTGTAAGTTGAATATAGATAAAGTAAAATAAAGTAGTTTTTCTGGAGGCTTTCAGCCCATTAGAAAGTGTTGATGTTACACCTACCAATCAAGGTTGATACTGAACAATATTGACCGTTTCAGGAATGTAAATTTTGGGAGTGTCATACCATCTATTGACCAGATGAGGGTGCTGCAAATCAATACATGCCAAAGAAGTTGTATATCACAGAGAGTCTCCTGTGCAGCACACATTTCATTCATTTGGTGTAAATGACCCACAGTTCACTGAAAAAAAGCCATTTAGATTGTATTTAGTAAGAGAGGGGATCAGTCACAACTATTTTCATTCAAAATAACAGAATGTATAAAAATATGTACTTAACCACGTAAGAAATGTAAGAAAGACATCATTGGGACAGGGGCTACACATTATTGCAGAGTGAGTGGTTTTATAAGAAACAGCTGGAAAGAAGCAATTTATTACTTTCCTGTGTAATTGCCAATAGGATCAATGAGATGCTTGGGTGTTTTGGTCATCTGTTCTAGTTTAAGGTTGTTTAAAACCAAAGAGACCTTTTAGATGAGCGGTTCAACATCCTCTACCACATCCAGTTGTCATCAATGGATCGATGTGTGAAGTTATAACAATATCTGACCATGATAATAATATAACCTCATGAAACAATGAGAAAGCAAAGTCAGCTGTGCTTCACAGGGTGAAAGTTGTTGAATCAAACTTATTCTTAATAGGTATTCAATAGTAACATAATGGAGTATTTGTTCTTCAATTGATCAGATTATTTTAAAATTCTTTTGCTCGACAGAAATATTTGTCTCCTGGACAAGTGCATCACTCAGGACTTGAGAGTTTGGGTATGGGTACTAGTTTTTTGCAAAGTTAATTTGTTGTTTATTCTCAATAATTAGCCAACCAATCTAACTTGTTGAGCTCATTCTCATTTATTATTGTGTAAAACTCACACACTACTTACTACAGGTGGTTATATTATTCTCAGTTGTATCAGACTGTTTTGTATCACATCATATCGTTATCATCATCCTCAGCATGTGTGTCTTCAGTAAGTGACACTGTGGAGTAGAGAGTCTGCTCTTCTCCTGGAGGACGAGAGGGATGAGCCATGATGGTGGAGTAGTCACAGGTTGAAGCGTCATTTTTATTTGTGCCATCAGCAAGTGCACCCCTTTCAGTGGAGGCAGAGTCCTTGTTGAATCTGACGCTGGCGTAGCAGATCTGGTTTGCAGGAAGGTTGGCCATGACGTAAACACACCCATCTGCTTCTCCTGCACTTGCCTGATGGTTAGGTATCTCCTCATAGTGAGGCTCTTCATGATTTGCCTGCAGAAAGAGAAATGGAGATTTGTGATTGATGCAGTCATTAGTCTCGTATGCAAATTTGAGAGCAAAGGTACACGCACATACAAACACAAACACATACACACAAGCACACCTCTATGTTTTCTCCAGTATTTCTGCTCTCTTCTTATGGTCCATGGACGACACAACAAATGAGAAAAAACAACACGATGTTAAGTGGAAACAACAAAATCTGTTCAAAGTAGAAGTTGTTCACTGCAGTCACACTGAACACTGTTGAAGATGCCTCACATGTTCGCACAACTGAACAATGACGGGTGCAAATGAGGCTTCATGTGTTTAACTCTCACCTTGTATGATGGAAAGTTTGTTTCTGAGCAGTACAACTACAATCACAATCACAAGCACAAACACCAGGCATCCCACAACAGCTCCAATCAAACCTGTATGAGGAGAAAATAAGAGACACCTGAAGCACATGTGTGCTATGTAGATTTCAGTAAATTCAGGTTGTAGCATTATGTGATGCTGCTGAACCATTTAATTACAAGAGGACTAATGAAGATGAGTGTAAGTAGCGATTTTGATAAATTCAGTTTACCACTGGATAAAAACTCATCCTCTGGAAGGTTTAGAAGTCCATCTCTTTGAGACTCATCATCTAGGGTGGGGTGAATTGGCAGGCTCGCATCAGTTTTTATTTGTTTCTTGTCTGAGGGGGCTGAAAAGATTAAAGTAGAGAAAGGGAAAATAAAAAACTGCAGGGACATATGTAATGAATGTAGAATATTTGCTATGAAAATGATTAAAATAAGTCTTTTTCAAGCCCCAGAGTGGAACTTTCTGTTTATGCCCATTTGACACCTCCTGTAAACAAAGTGAAAGTACTTCTTTGCTGATTTTCCCTGCACATGTGAAAGAGGTGTTGTCTGATGAAGATCATCATGCTTTCTTTTACATGTGTTACGCACTTTGATGTTTGTAATCATTTAAGAGGCTGTGTCACTAATTCTCTGATCTGAAACATATATCATAAAAGCTTTTACTGGCAGTGATAACTATTTGTCAGTTCAGTCACAGATGGTATTGTTTGGGTTTTTAAATCATAAGGGTCTCCCTTTGTGAATTTTTTTCTCTTTCATTACCAGCTAAGTCCTCACATAGTGGCCTATCAGACTTTGATGCTGTATTTGAAAAGAAGAAAAAGTGACATAAAATTAGAGTTTTTGTTTGAAATGTTGAATGTGTTGCGATTCAGTTACTTGGTTAAGTTAACATGCTTGTACTCACCAACAGTAAGAAGGGTTTTGTTGAATTTGGCCTGCTGCCCATCAGACCCACACCAGTATGTCCCAGAGTCTGCTGAGCTCAGGTTACTGATGTAAACATAGAAGTAGTTCTTTCTGACGTTGTCTCTTATCTTAAACCTGTCTTTTGTCACATCTCTATCCTGTTCTGTTGTTCCTATCAGTTTGTCACAGCTGAAAGGGTTTTGCCCCTTGCACAGAAATTTGGTGTTATTACCATGGGTGACTGGGTAGTTACAGTCAATTGTGACAGTTTTTCCGGGCTGACCAGTCAGTTTGTTTGATGGTATTTCACTCCAGTCTGAAAGACAAGAAAACTTAAATAGAAAATTTTTTTTCAAAGAAACTGAATGACATGGGTATGCATATTCTTTTACTACAAGCAAGCTTATGTCACATGTCAACTAAGTTCTAATCAAATTATTGAAAAAATATAAAAAATCATGACTGCTCACCTAAAACCTTCAGTATGATCTCTTTTGGACATGCAGTGGTGCTGTTTTCCAACCTCCTCACCATACAGTGGTATTTTCCAGAATCTTCTAGGGTCAGTTCAGAAATATTGACTGTGTAGATTCCAAGCTGTTTTTGTACTAGAGAATATCTGCCTCTCTTAGTTACTTTTGATGTATCAGTTTCTATCACATTTGAGCAATCAGAATTCTTATCTTCCTTGCAGAAGTGCTTCACGCTTCTTTCTTCAGCTCCTGGATACTTGCAGTGGATGGTGACAGTACCTCCACGATGTGCCGTCAGCTTCATTGGCGTATTCTCACCTGTGAGAGAGTTCTTACGTGACTCTAGAGTTGAAAGAGTTTTCCTACACTCAGTAATCAGCACTCAGTGCAGTCAGCCACTGACAATTCTCAACAAAAATGATTAAAAAAAAAGGGGGGATGTTGTACTTTCTTTCTTTAAACTACCCCTCTGGTACCCTCATAGAAAATTTACATGATTAGCAGCCAAAATCCTGCCTTCGCTCACACTGGTGTTTTAGAAAAAAAAAAAAAAAGAAAAAAAAAACCATTATCAGCCTCTGTCTTCGATTAAGCTGCTTTCTCTTTAAGGCTCGACGCTCCACAAACTCTCATTTCAGCCCTCTGGAAGCCTGTGTGGGGAAGAGCTATGAATGGACCTTGGTGTTTGAGGCCATTCCTCCAACATATCATGTGCCATTTAACCCTCTGAATACCAAACCCACAGGTGGGAGCAAAAAAAAAAAACACCCTTTCATTTTAAAAAAGACTGGCATTTACAAACCATAGGCCCAATCCCCAAACTGAAAAAACAGGTGTATTGGTCAAACTCTCAAGCTACTGATAGTAACTGGCCAGAAAAGATGTGAGAGTTTGTTACTTTTCCTAAAGAAGCGTTTTGATCATGTTTTGATCATGTTACAAGCATACATTATTTTAGGGCCTTAGTCTGCATAACTGACACCACTAAGTAATGAAATAGCATTACAGTTTGTGATAATGGATCAAGTCTCAGTGTCATTAGATCTTAGTTGTAATTTATACTTATCTATAATCAATCTTGCATTTTTTTCTTTTACAGACTCACATTTATTTTTCTGTAGCGCCCTCCCTCAACTGGGTGTAACAGGAATCAATGGCGTGACGATCCATGACCGCACAGCATTAACAGAGTAATAGAGAACTATGAATTTCATACAACTGGGTGCCCCTCCCTTTTTTAGTATTCTAAAAATCTTTTTTTCCAACAAGCTTATGTCTCTACAAAGATGGTTTTACATGATGTTTTACGTGCACTTACATATGTTGACAGATTCTTCTTTGTTTCCTGATACACCCAGTAAAATCAAACTACCTGTCGGAAGAAGAAAGAATATGTATATGTAATCAAAACAAGTACACAAACTCCAATACTCATCACTCTAAAGATGAAATCAGGAATTTACAGTAACTACCTGTCAGAAAGTAGATGATGACTTTCAGTGATGTTGTCATTGTCCAACCAGCATCTACGATGTATTACAGTTGTTAACTTTAAACCCCCTGAGTGAATGTATTCTCAGTCTGTATTTCCTCATAAATGTGACACTCATTTTTAGCTCCTCTATTTAAAAGTACTTTCACCATGTGTAAATAAGGGTATTAACTTCTCCTTTACTACCCAGCACTGCTAATATTTGCATCTGTCCTCAGAGAGCGTGAAACCAGAGAAATAGACATTTTTCTGACTTATTCTTCACCAGCTGCGTCTCTGTTCATATATGACTGTGTTCTTTCTAGATAAATGGACCGCTGAAAATACATCATTTAGAGTTTTCTCAGTTTTAGCCGAATAGCCGCACTGAAACATTACATTCTCAAAATGCATACATAAAGTTTCATTTTATGCACAAGAAATACTAGTTTTTTGTTCGTTTGTTTTTTATCACAAACACTTCTTTAAACTTAATTTTAGTACAAACGGAAACCTCTCCTAAAATTAGATGACTGCTGACAACTTATTCTCACATTTGTGCATGAATTTATAACACACTGTGGGCTTAAATTTTGATTTAATTATTTCTTTTTCCAGAATATGATAAAATTTCTATAAGTGTTTCTCCATATTTGTTTCACTGAACAATTCTTTTTCTGATAATTTGATTTTTTTTTTTTTAACCAGACCAGTGTGAGTGAGTTATTTTTACCTTTACAAGTGTAAACTATAAATTTCCTCAGAGGAGTCATGTGTTGTTTTGACTTGTCTGACAGCTGATTAATCTCTCACTGACAGCTGCACGATCCTTCTTATTGTATGAACTGTAGTTGATATGTGTAGTAGGAACGATGGTTTCAGGGAACAGCAAGCTAAACTAAAGGCCTTGTAATTCAGCTATTGTCCCCTAGAGGTCACACTTTGGTTAGATGGTGATGATAGAAACCATGAGGAAATGTGTTGGATATTATGACCATTACAACCTCTATAGGCTGACACAGAACAGTATCTTTAAGTGATAGTATATGAATGTTTCAAGAAGAGAGGAGCGCTCAGGATTTATTTCCCCAAAACTGTTCAGTGTTCTTTATTAAAAATTGTGTCACCCTTGAAGTCGAAGAAGTTATTTGACGTCTTGTTTCTTTCCAAATGTTCATTTAAAGCAGGAAGAATCATTAATTTTAAATGTTGCGACACAGATTCATCAGACACTGACAGCACTTTCTGAATCATTTTTAATACTTTTCACATTTTGATTTCAAGTCTGCACTCTCAGATATTTTTTGTCAATGGAGGGCACGTTTTGCAAACATAGTTTTACACTGAACGAGGAAATTTTTGAGTTATCTATATGTGGACAGACAGTACAGTTTGAGCAGTAAGAGTGATTGTTCAGCTCTGAATTCACTCATATCAGTTTTTCACTTCCCTTCTCAATCCCAGTTTAGTGTTTGTGTGTGTGTGTGTGTGTGTGTGTGTGTGCGTGTGTGTTATAATTGATGGTGCTTTTCGAATAAATCTCACTTCTCTCCAACAGTCAGCATGAACCAGAAAGTTTAGTCTTTTAATTTTTTAAGTGTTTTATTGCTGTAAAGTTTTGCATCCACAATTGATACAATCTGAAGGATTTTAATAGAAAAAAGCTTAACATACAAATAATTAAATACAAATAATTCAGTTCAATTACCTCTGAATCCAGCCTCATATAGTTATTGTTTATCTGCTCATACATACAGATTTACAGTAGCTTAAAGCTGAGATGACAACCAACATTAGAATAAACGGTGGATGGATCGTCATGTTTGCGTTCGATGGTTGAGTACGTAACCTCAGTTGTTGCAGGCATCACAGTGCTGCAGTCTGTGTGCTTGTTGAAACTCACAGTGGAGTAAAACAGACCATCTTGTTGGACCTGAGGCTCAGATGATGCAGACATGTTGGAGTAAATGTTTTGAGTTTGCTCTTTACTTGGGTCAGCTGTGTCTTGAGCTTTGTCAGTGGTTGAAGCAGAAGAAGAAGAAGTGGGTTCAGGCATTGTTGCATAGACAGTCTCCTGGAGCTTTGCTGTGTGGAGAAAGATTTCACTTAATCAATAATAATGATAATAAAAACCGAAGTATAAAACATTCAAACTTTTAAGTCCTGAAAACAGTCTTGGTGGAGTCAAAGTGCTGTTTTTTAAGATACTATCTCATAAAAAGAAGATTCTCCCTGATGCTTAACCTATTGGTTGGTCCAATAACATGAGGGTAAACAGGGTACAACAAGGTAGAACTCCCAGGTTCATGAGAAAACATCAATAAGTGGACTGACATTCATTGGACAGACATTTTTAGTGGTGAAATCCAGCGTGTATCTCAGATTGGAGTTTAAACACACAAGCGTCTCAATGCTTGTGACTGCATCGTCTGTGTCAGTATACAGAAACCCTCCTAAACCAAAGACAAGAACGCTGAAAAACTGCACTAAATATACCAGAATGTTAATGAGTTTTTATGGGTCAAATAGAAACCAAGTCATGCAGGGGAACGTCACAGAGAATCCTGTTTTTACAAGGTGGTATCTCCTAAAAACAAGAAATCAAAAAACAAGAAATCAAAAAACATATCAGTTCCCGATTTCACAAGAAAGCATCTTGTAAAAACACGAAATTCAAAAACCAATTAATTCCTGCTTTTGTGTTGTAGAAGCAGGAGGATTTAATTTTTATTTCTAAGTGAAACATGCCATATGCTACATAACATTCAGTCATTATTGATGAAACCTGACTGTAAAAAACGCAGAAATGAAAAATCAAGTGGCAGTGCACATGTGGTAGGCTAAAGCCTCATCAGAACATTCAATTTAATGACAGGTCTTTCTCATGTATGTCTGTTTGAGATGAGACATGCAATAAGAACATTTTTTTAAGGATCAAATGAACCCTTCAGAACAGTATGACATTGTTGACATTTACAAAAAATTTAGACTTGGGAGACTCAACATTTAAATATTATTGCTGTTTATGCAGAGTACGCACACACAATTTGATTTTGTTGGATAGGAGTTTTACAGGAAATTTCCCAGACATTTCACGTTTTACATCTGCCCCATATAATGGTGCAATTAGTTTAATGGCAAATTTTTGACAGTCGTGGATGCAGCTAAGGCCACTGCTACTGCTATGACCATTTCAAAACAGTACATCATGACTGATTGACCAGTTTGTTTCATGACCAAACATTCATACTTACCATAGTTTATTAACCTGGTTGATAATTCAGCATCTCGACTCCATTCCCATAGTCATGGCTAGCATGTGCTAAAGTTATCATTGGTTACTTAAAGGTTTTAAGAGAAGCTGTGGTTGTTCAGGCGTTGCAGACATTTGCTGTTTTATGATTCAGTGATTGCCGGGTGCTTGTGATTATGCCATGTCTTTTTATATCTTGGTCCCTCTTTTAGCTGTTCATTTGAATCTAATTGGATTTTTTTTTTTGTTGCATTTGTTACCTGAGGACGCCCTGGTGTCTCTGTTTTGACGTCTGAAGAATATTAGAAGAGCAATCGCCAGGGCAAGAACAACCACCCCTAGACCTACTCCAATGAAAACCAGCGTCTCTGAAAGAAAAGTATCATCAGTGAATAAAGTTTTATCAATTATGTATCGCTCAGTATTTTTGTTCTTTTAAACATGTTAAAATAGTTGCTTACTAGAGGATGCCTCATTGGACATTGACTGTGGTTGATTTCTGTTAGTTTTGTAAACTGAAAAATAAACAAAAGACAGAATTATGTCAATTTTATTGTGTAACTTTTTTTGTCTTGTCACATCATTTGTTTACTGGAATGGGTAAGCTGTGAAAAAGAGAAGACGGACTGTCTTGTGAAATATTGGTCACAAGCTCTTGATCATTTAGCAACTCAGAGATGAATCAACTCACCTGTTTTCACTGTGAGGACTACTTTGTTGTATGTATCGACACCAACTCTCTCTACGCCACACCAGTAAATTCCTGAGTCGCTCTCTTTCAGGTCAGATATGGTCACATAGAAGGTGTTTCCTTCATTTTTTATGCTGTATTTCTGTTTTGGATCCTTCCTCTTACTGGTGATCAGGACATCTTTCTCATTGCAATCTCCCTTGCAGAAATATTTGATGTTTGAAGATGCATATGAATGAGAGCATATTATCTCAACGTTAGATCCAGACACTCCTGTTACATACAGGGCTGCAGTCTCCCATAAACCTGAACACAACACACAGAAAACAACAAATGTCAAATTTTTACTCAAATTATTATGATTTTCATTTTCACCTTACAGTCAACAAATGTTTCAGAAATTTTGTCAGATGCAACAGGCTGTTTAAAAGGTTAACCTTAAAACTGTATCACCGTCAGATTTTATTACGTCCCAAAAGCCCATTTAATGTGTAAAAATCCAACAAAGTTGAACATTTAAATAAAAACATGAGCAAGTTTTTATTACTCTGAGTTGAAATGGTCGACAGAAATAGAAGAGAAAATTTGAAAAAAGAGTAATCTGAGGTCACTCAAACCACAATGATGGCAAAGATTCACAAAGTGTAAAACCAAAAACAATACCACACATAATTTAAAAAAGAATCAAAGGATTTTAAAAAATAAAGCTTACCTCCTAGAAAAAAAATCACAATAGGAGAAATCTCCATTCTCCGTTTAGGACTCAAAAGTCTTTTTCTGTTCAGTATTTCACGACTGCTGCTTGACTTTCTGCCTTTGATTCAGTAGATGTATGACAGCTCTCTATCTGCTGCCAGTTCCTCTTTGTTGTTTCACTTCCTCTCCTCAGACAGTTTCCTCTCTTGTAACATATTCATGAACTGGACAAAGCAGAGTCTGGCTGATGAGTCTTAAGCAGAAAAAAACCATTTTATTCTATTAAGTTCAACACAGCACATCATGAAGTCAGACTGTGTGACTAAGCAGACATGTGGCAAAGGCATTAGTCAACTGGACCAACAAGATAGCTATAGCAAGTTTTTCAGTCTACATCCATTTGTTGATGTCTATCAAACGGAGGCTCTCTAACCCGTAACAACCCTGGTCTAGTTTTATTAATGGAAGGAAAGTCCCTGATCCTCAACTGACCAACACAGACGCCAGACTGTGTCTGACCTTAGCTGACCTTTCAAAGTTTCAGCACATTACATTAATTATTTACAGGATGACTAAAATAAGCTCATAACCTTACAAAAAAAGAAAAAAACAATATACCTGTGACCTCTGTGGCGACTAACAATAAACGATAGTGATCAAAACAACCGAAGGCAGAAAAAAACAACTGAAGGCAGAAAAAAATTATACGGAGAAAGGTACATCATTACATGCTTTATGCTTATGCTGCATCACAACCTTGTTTGTAATACATTAACATCTCAAACTCAGTGCAATTTTTGAGTAGTTACGCGTCACAGTGGAGGCAAATGTATCAAACCATGAACCAAAATCTCCAGTCACACAAAGTTGATTTTGTTTGTTATCAGGCTGCTGGCAAACATTCAGGCACATCTCCCTATAAAACAGGTCAGCAAGCAATGAACACGGGAAAACACCAGATTCTGCCATTCATGATTACATTAACTTTTACTGCATGGAACTGTAAGTTTGCAGCAAAACATCTGGTGACTGAAAAATAAAGATGTACACACAAATGATGTCAAGATGGTTTTAATCATTTGAAAATTTGGTTTTAAAGAGTTTGGTTCATAATGCCTGTCAGTATCCCTCAATCAGTACTCTATGACAGCAATAGGCTACAATGAGTGGAACGTTTTTATACATGGTCAGTTGAAACAATAACACTAACAGTCTGCTTATTGGTCATTATAGCTCATGTTCAGTTGAGGAATATGTTTGACATTTCTGTCCACAAATAGCACCTTTTTATCACCTGTGAGCTTTGCATATGATACATCCCAACACAAAAATGAGGTAAATGGCATAACTTTTAATTCAGTTCACAGTAATAATCAAGGATATTTTTCATATTATCACTGACATATATAGTTTCAGTCATGGGGAAACTGGAAGAGCGAGTGGGGAATGACATGCGGCAAAGAGATGCAGGTCTGTGCTGTGGTCTAAGTTATTTTAAAGCCATCAGCAGCTGAGTGATGTACCCACCAGCCATGCAGCTGTTGCCTGGATTGCAGGACATGGTGGTTGTCCACTTCTCTTTCTCTCTTTCTGAGATGTTTGGGCCTGGTAGCCTCTCAGACTGCTCTGGCATCTGGACTCAGTGGCTGTTATTACTGCCTGACTCTGAAGGCCTGAGGTAGAGACTAAAGTTAAATTTGCCACTGTGTCAACAGGCAGAGGTGAAGTCTGTCAGACTCTTTGATTTGACATGATTTCATTAGTTGCTTTGGCAATTGAGTATTAATTATTGTGTGTGGGGCCCAATAAGAATCAAGTTCTCAACATGGCTTGTTATGAAATAATTATAATACACAGCTCTGATTGGTCAACAGTGGAATTTTAAGGTACTGATACTTACAAAGTTTTCTCTCTGTAAATCGGTGTTTTAAATAGTAAGTAGACAAGTACATATAATGTGCAGGTACTAGGTTGTAGCCGGGGGGAGACAAGACCTGCTCACCCTGTAAGAGCTTCATTCTACCAAAAAACTTCATCAAAGGTCCAGTCTGTATGTTTACAAGAATATTAAGTAAGTACAAAATTCTGATAAGTAAGATTAGAGAAGCTATGGACAAACAAAGTTTTAATCTATGTGTCTGTGACAGCATCATTGAACTTGCTCTTTGTCTCCCCCTGGTCCATCTTTATCACTGTTATTTCTATTAAGACTGTGATAAACATGCTCCTCTATCTTCTTTGGGTCCAGATGCTGGTACTGACAGATGTGCCCAGTTACATCTAAATCCACATATTCACTGCGGCGAAGAGTAAGTGGTGACAGCTTTGGGTTGAAGTGGGAGCAGAGGTCTGGTGGAGGTGGTAAATCAGGAGTATATGTGCAGTCTGGACAGCTGCAGTAGAGCTGAGGATCAGTCGATACTCCAGGCATCATTGTTTCATAGTCAGAGGACGCCTGGAAGAAAAGAAATGTTCATAACTCTGAACTGCCACCTGCAACAGTGGCCATCCCTGTTGTTCTCTAACATATTAATTGTTTCTTTTGAACTAAATAGAAAATCTGCTGCAATGTTCACAATGGCAACCCAAAATACTTTTCTTCATCTAGTGAAACATTTGCCTCCCTGGCAATAGTGTGTGTAGAAATAGACTAGAACTTTTTTTTTCATTATTATAGACAAATGCTCTTGTTTTAGAAAGCACCACAAGGAGGAGAGAGTGAAGCTGTGTGCTTTTGGGATCTATTTAGAGCCGAGATGCTCAGTGAATCGCTTTTATTATCACCAGGATCCAGCAATTAACTTTGTAGGGCAAATTCTGACATGTGGAGAGTTTTCTTAGAATAGAAAACAATGGTGTCTCTTCAGTACATAAGACAGAAGATCTGTGGATAACCAAGCTTATCAAATTTACAACTTCAGGGAAATTCCATGTCTGCATCAAATTTGATGCCAATTAGTGACTGAGGAATGAAAGTATAAAATTACGGCATGAACAAACCTCTCTGTTGTGCTGCACGCTGGCTCTTCGCTGTTTGACAGCCACGAGAAGACACAGTGTAAACACACACACACAAAGTATGGCTGCCACACACATCCCAGCCGTCACATACAGCGGTAAGTGGATCTCTGCAGGAGAGAAGAACAACAGATTAATATTTATTTTCTAACTCTACGAATTTCAGTCATTGTGCTCCAGGAGTAAAAGACCTGCTGTTGGTGCCTAGTGTCTCACAGTTGTATGGGAGGTTTAACTCTTAACCCTCAGGCTCATCATTGAAATAAGCTACACTCTGCAGACATGTTTTTGTGTCATCTCAAAGAAGGCATTTAAAAAGAAAATCAAAGCTGTTATTGAAGTTAATGGCTTTGATAACACATTTACTCAAACTACCTTTGACTGCAGAGTATATTGAGCTAAACATTGTAGGGAGGCATAGCTCTAGTCTATGGTCCACTCAGTGCCTAGGGTCCCTGACCTCCATGAACTTTTGAGACAGTGCAGAACTTTCCTTTACACAAAGAGCACCTGTCTCCTCTACTCCCTATAGCCCACTTGTTAAAAAATATCCCCTGAAGTGCCATATTGGGGGCAAAAATGCACTAAAGTATCCTCTTGGGGAACAAAATGCACACAAAAGTACCGTCTTGATTGGCAATACACAACTTCTTACACCGAGAATATTAAAAATTCCTCATATAATATTGCTATTTTTGGTTCGATCCCTGCCCTTTAGAAAGTCTGTGTGTGCCACTGAGTTTGAAACCTCAGAATAAAATCTTATCATGGTTGTTAAATTTGGTGCTTGCCAAAAAAGGGGAAAACTTGACTGCAAGGAGGTACATATTAAAAAGATGACTGGGCCACACGACCCTACATGTGAGCATGTATTGCTTCACATTGTAAATACGAACTCAAAAGACACATTAATCATGGAATAATGCCATTTTAGACAAGTAATCACAGCGAGTAGAAATTAAATGTATTCAGTTCTTTTACAAATATAGTTAAGCTAAAAACATTTACTTTTGGAGGCATGATTTTTTATTTTTTCCAGCTATTGTCTTATGTTCATAATTTTGCTTTTGATGGTGTTGTTTCTTATGCTTTCTTATGCCAAACATTTGGGCTGGGCTTGTCTTAATGGCAGGACAAAGACTCAGGAAACTCCCCCTCCTATCTACAAGTTTCCTTCACTGGAAGATGAGAATGACGGACAAAGATTTCACTTACTGTCCACAGTGAAATTCTCTGGGGAGACAGATGGAGACAGTGACGGAGTTACTGCAAAGAAACAGAGAAGCACAAAAACTGAAACCACTCAAAGTTCACCATTTTAACAAGTCTCTGCTTTGTTTGTTGTTAAGGGGTAAAAAAAAAGACCCATAAATGTGAAGCTGTGACAGGCTTTGGATACATGTATATGGTATAACACTTTCATAGAAACAGAAAGTTCAGAGAGAGGAACATGTTTAGGGAGAAAAAACACATGACTCAGTTCTCTTTTAGAGTAAAAGTAATCTGATGATTTTTAAGACACTCCTCTCAAACAGAAACCACAATTAGGATGTCCTGTAAGTAATCAATCAGGTTGGAATTGGACTTTGTGTGATATGTGTTTCATACAGCATATTTTGTTGAAGAATAACATACTATACCTGTGGAAACATTAAGTTGTATGACGCTGATGTGATCTGGTGAGTACCCGATGTCCACCCCGCACCAGTACATCCCGCTGTCCTCTAGACTTAGTTTGTCCACTTTGACAATGAAAAAAGCTCCTGTGGTGTTGTCAAACAGAGAAAATCGTCCACTGGTATCCCACTGGTTGTGACTGGTTGTCCGTATCGTGGCGTTGGCGCAGCTGCTGTCGACAACAAGGCAGAAGTACTTTGCACTTTTCTGCCTGTTGACTGGATAATCACATCTGAAGTCGATGCTCTGACCTTCAACACCACCAATTGTTGTTTTGACACTGATCAGAGCTGTAAGTCAGAATGAGAAGTTTAGAAATTAAAGTAGTAAGAAGTAAGAAATTAAAAGTAAGATTCATCTAACTGAGTATTCAACAATCTTTAAGTTAACAACATGAGGAGAAAAAGTTGAACATGCTGCAGGCACCCACCTTGGATTTGTAGTAAAGTAAGGATAACAGTTATTGTTGTTCTCCAGTTCGCTCCCATTTCACCCTGTTTACCTTCATCCAACCTGCTCTGACTCTTTCTGGACACACATTAATGCACACACCTCTTCTGAGAGATGGGTAAGTGTGAGATGCTGATGCTTTCGTGTCACTTTTATCAAACCTCTTCCTCTTTCAAAAACAAACCAAAACCCCAACACACCCCAATTCTATGGGAGTGAAATGTTTTCTGCAAAGGTTACTGAAAAATGTGACATTTATGTATCTTCATGGCTTATTTCTCCCTAACAATGCATCTAAATATTGCTGTCTTTGTAGATAAGATACAGCTGCAGGATTTATTTTCATTCTCTGCTGGAGCTGATATGTTTTAAAGTTGTGACTGAAATCAATACAGCCTTCTGAAACCACTTACGAGCTGCAAAGAATTCACACATGCTGAGAGATTCATTTTGATGCTTAAAAAGCTAAATTTACAGTTGAGCGCTATTGAAGGGTTTCTTCCAGCTGATGTCATTCTTCAACATGGCCCATAATGATTTTGTCTCTTTTCTTCATTTGAGTACAGAATTTAACATTATAAATGGTTATATTATGAAAGACCCACCACAAACCCCAAGGCTTGTAAAGGGCCCAATATGTAACAGTTACCTGAAATGTAACAAAAAAAAAAATTGTAACAAAAACCCAAAATGTAATAACTTGCAAAAAACTTGTTTTGGACTCAGCATCTGTTACATTATCAACCAGTTATTACGTTGGGTTTCCCCAAAAATTTTTTTTAATTACATACTGGGTCATCTGTATAACTCAGGCCTTAACACAGCATTTCTAGCCTTTTTATTTATGCGGTGAGAGTTTAACCGCAAAAAAGTTTGAGACTGAAAAGTGGGCCCTGAGTTGGAAAAGGTTGGGAACCACAGTTTTAATATTCCATTAGAAAAACATTTTCTTTGACTCATGCTTGTAGATCTAAAATGTTATGTAGGATACAGGGTCAAATATGACCCATAACAGTGATTAAGAGTTAAGGCAACCTGACCGATACAAAAATACCAAAATCTGCTAATAATAAACACATCACAATTTATTTAACACACACTTTCCACTTCCACTTCTTAAAAAGACAAACAAACAAACAAAAAACCAATTCCACACCCCCTCATGGTGAACAAACTCAGTAATTCAGTGGTCATGTCTCTGTGTCTTTACTTATATGACCACCAGGGGTCGCTACAGTCAGACTCTTAACCCACTACATCAGCCCCTATGTGTGAGGGTGTATGTATTCACATGATGGCACAGACACATCTGTTATTGAAAAGTAAACCAGGTGTTCACAACATGTTCCTGTTACCTGCAAACATAGGATTTAATATTTTCAAACACATACACTCACAGCTGTTTTCACTCCTGGAAGACATTCACTTGAACAACAGCAGCAAGAAATGGATGAAATGTGATTAAAAACAAAAGATGCAGTAATGAGTTATTTATAGGCACTTTTACTAGCACTAAACTTTATGTTAAATTAACTGACAAAAGAGACTGAGAACAAGATTTTGATCTTGTTATTCTGTAAACTGTCCACTGATAAACTGAAGAGGAAGTTACGGCGCTTCGCTTTGTTAGAATAGCTTAAACCTCAAGTCTAATCCTGAACATCTCTGTTTCGACGTGACCACTTCGTGACTGTGTTCATATCACTAGCATGTTTTCAATTACAGCAATGTAAATGAAGAGTTTCCTCCTGATGACATTTCTGAGTATTTACAGCTTGCTTTCCAGCTTAAAGTCTACAATAAAATGCAAACCATTGCATTAAAATTGCTATTGGTAAGTATTTTATGACTCTAGTAACATTTTTAAGAAAGCAGTTGTGCAAAAGATTAGAAATTAAATGAGTGGAAATGTGAATAAGGAAATGTATTGTATAACATTTATAATTAAGAGTCAGATTTTACCTTTTTGTAAAGCAAATATGAAGTAAGGTAGCTTTTTGCAGATAAAATGCATTCCTTTTTTATGCCTTTCTGTTGGCATACAGGCTTGTGAATATGAATGAATCCAAAGACAAAAGGACATTCCCAATGAAATCTTAGTTGAGGAAACAAGTTTTCTGGGTTCAAAGAAGACGGGTGGGGGGTATCAGATCAGTTCAGTTCGGTTTAGTTCACACCTTATTAATAGGAACTCAAATTGTTCCAGATAAATCCAAACCGAACCACAGAGATCTACGCTTTGTTTCTGTGGAGTCACAGCCTGAGACTTTACTCTCACACCTCTCTGTGCGGTTTTCAGTTGCATCTCTGGTTGACATATTTTTATTTGCCTTGTCTTTGAAATGACCTTTATCAGCACGTTCAGATGTTGTTAGTGGTAAAGGGTTGATGTATATCCTTGAGTCGGTGTTGTCTTCTTCTCTGGCATTTGCAGCTGTATATGGAGCATCTTTAAAGTAGGAAATGTTTTCGTAGATAGGCAGGGAGCTACTGCTCTCAGCTGCTGTAATCACAGATGCTAGTGGAGCCTTTGTAGGTTCATGGGTGCAAGAGAAATGATCAGGTGATTTGACCCTCTGCATCTTCTCACTAATTTTGTTACACTCCACCTGTAGAGAAGCGGAAAAAAAAAGATCAATTGGCGTCATTCATCTGGGGTGACTTTTATTATGCCTCCATTTTCTGGTTGATTACAGCACGTGTACCTCAGATTTGTTGTGTATTATCTTTACATTGTAACCCTAAACTTCAACAGAAGAAAAAATAAGTCAGATCATGGGTTTATAGCAGTATTCAAAGGTGTGTAAGATAAGCACAGTTGAAATTTTTGGGTGTGATGGTGAATTCCACTCCGTTCTTTCAGGTCCTGTTTTATTGAATGCTGGTTCTCTATAAACAGAGAAGTCAGGACTTTCAGACAGGCTGAAGCTTTGGTGTTTCCCAGTTTGGTTTATTCCTGAGAGTGATGTAGCTTCGTCAGTCAATGTAGCTCTGATTTTAAAAGTTGAAAGGATAGTGAGGTTGGATAATTTACACACTGGGTAATGATTTGGAGTTCTTAGGTGTGGCACTGTTTGGAAAGATGTAAAGGGTAGGCTCCAATCGCCAACAGCTTAGCAGAGGAGTTCAAGTCAACAAAGATGCAGTTGTTGGGATAATTGTTCAGTATCCAACTAGAGGTGAGAAATACAATCCAAAAGATGAAATCAAGGAAGCAATAGCAGCTCTAAGACTCATAGGAAATGTGTAGCAAGGCTGCGGGGGCTTGGGGCTCAGTTTAGGTCGGCCAGTGTGAAACAAGGCAGGTCGTGTCAGCATTAGGAAGTTATCAGGGGTAAAAAGGAATTGGCTCAAGCCCAGCAGGGACTGTGGTTTCATTGGGAGAGTGTAGAAAAAGATATGATACCAATAGAGATGGGCGGATGTCAACACCAGGTATTAGCATCTGGCTCTATTTCTATGCGCTGGGTACTCATGTAGGCTGCTGATACCAGCCACTGATGCTTGAGGCAAAAAAAATCTTATGACTAGGTAGTTAAGCGACCTAAAAGTTAAAGCTTTGTTCTAATTTTGTGCTTTTATTTTGCACCTCTGAATAAAAGTCAGGGATAGTAAATAGTTAAACTGTGCTTCTGTAGCTTTTAATTTCAGTTTATTTGACAAAAACAAATAAATTAAAAAAATTTAACCCTCTGATGCATGAATTATGAAAGTCAGTGTCAGGATTTTCCCTTGCGTCTTTTTATTTGTCTTAAGGCATGAAAAAAGTTTCCCATTTTTTCCCCAAAATATTTGTAACTGAGCATTCAACATAAAACAGTGTGACCTTAATGTAAATATGACTTATATTTTGTTTGACTTCTTTTCATTTCTTTATGGTAATTTCATGCATAATCTTTTTTTTTGATGCCTTGTGAAACATTTTAACTGTCTTTCATCCGTTTTAACACTGAATAATTTATAGTTATTACACTGTTTTACCCTCAAATGTTTGTCTATAACTTTTTTCAAAAATATATATATATATTTGGAAAAAGAATTGAAAACATTATTTCAGGCCCTAAGAAGAAGAAAAATATCCTGACACAGGCTAATATGAATTTTCACCACATGAACCACTGAATTTGGGAGTTAAGTTTTAAATAGGTGTCCACTGTAGTGACCACTATGCACCACTGGGTTAAGAGAAGTTAGTTGGCTTTTGCATTTCAACAGTTTATGGCCTACAACGTTGGCAGGGTGGCTGTGCTGCCCCATTACTTTTTTTTTTTTTTTTGTTTAAATAAAAGTCTTTGTTCAAAATGAACCGCCATTGTGTAAATTGAAATTTTATGTCTGAAAAGCATTGGTGGTGCCGGCACTCGGTATTAGTGAGTGCTCAAGAGAGAATACTCGTTCAGGTATTAGTCTGAAAAAAGTGGTGTCTAACATTCCTAATATTATTTAACTTTTTGTTCCCACACTTCCTTCATAAAAGGCCATCATTCAAAATGCTAAGTTAAACAAAAAAAGCATTTTAGCAAATCAGTTACAACTAAAGGAAGCAGAAGCTGCAAGACAACATCTCAAGGTCAGTGTTGAAGGGAACTGAACTGAAATTGAGGTTGTGACCACAGTTATTAATGAACACATGCAGAGGTCAGTGTTTATGCATAAAAAACGGAAATGAAACAGGCGATCTTCAACCTCAAACATCACCATCAGACCCTGTGACTCTTTTTGCTCTGGCTATTGTCTCATACCTCTCTGTTATGTGCAGTGACAAGAGCTGTGCTGTTGGTGCAAACTTGTGATTGTGGCTTTAAACTTTTTCTTCGTTTCTTCAAGCAGACAGCCAGAACCAAGATGGTGAACAAAAGCACAGCTGGCAGAGTAGTTAACAGCACAATGCCTTACCAAAAACAAGAGACACATTCACACTTTCATATATTTACATCTCTCTTCTTTAGCTGATATCAATGCACAAATGCTATAATATTTTACTCACCTGTGCTGTTGCTCTGTCCTCCCCCATTAGTGCTGTTTGAGGCTGTGATAATGAATAAATCAACAGTATTCAATTATTCAAAGTTGTCAAGATTAAAAATTTGTAAATGTTTCTCATACCTGTAGTAATGTACGTGGAAGCATGGACGTTTGTTTTAAGTGTTTGCTGCGTAGAGTTGTGATCATTTAGGCCTGTCCATGTAGGGGAAGGGTCGGGTGGGTCTGTTGTTGTTGCGCTTGCACCACCTGAATAATAGAAGACAGAATCTCAAGACTAACTCAAATAATTCAGCTGTGTTAAAGTATTTTGATATAATTATTAGTCTGCTTAATACAGATGCATTTATGTGCGCTTGGTATTGTACCATATTGACTCAGGGTGGAGAAGGTTCTACCTGTTCAACTCAATGGCCCCAAACATGTTGGCACTTATACGGAATTACATGATAAATCTGTGTCAAATGTTGACCAAAGTGTCAAGAACAGGCTCTAAAAACTAAATGTAAACCAGTGTTTTGTTCTGTTTTGCTTTTTTCACCTTTTTTTTTTTTTTTTAAAACTGATTTTAATTTATCAAATCTTTTTGTGTGTGTGTAAATAAGTACCATTAGTCCCATGTGCTTCTTGTTTTAATGTCATGTACAAATGATGTGTGCTGAGTTCATCGTCACATGACAGAAAATGTACATAGTTGCTTAGAACAAGGGGTAGGTTATTTAATTCACTGATTCGTCTTACCCCATTCTCCCCTACACTTTTTATTTCACATGTTTCACAAATAACTTATTTGAAGGGGTATGCATAAGACTGACATGACATGACACCCATCATGAAGTTGAACAAGGCTTCACAAATGTTGTCATTAAGTGTCATTCGGTCAATTATATTGCCTTTAATGCAACGCTGATTTTTTGGGGATGTCTTTGTTATGACAGCTTGGTATTTACAAAGACAACATAACCTGCCACTGTCTTTGTAAATGTCAAGTTGTTGTAACAAAGACATCCCCAAAAATGTATTGAAGGTGACATAATTGACCAAATGACACTTAATGACAGATGTCATGTCATGGTTATAACACTCAGTCTTTTGCATGCACCTTCAAATGAAGTGTTACCATGTATTTGTTACTTTTACATTTCTTAAATTTTAAGGTGATGCATGACCTTGTGGAACTGTTGAATACTTTTACTGTCCATATGTAATTACATCTGACAAATTAAGTCTTGACTCAGAAATTTTGAGGACAAACCAACTCAGAGGTTCCCAATCAAGCTTTGCTCTTGTGTTTATAGAGCGACATCTTAGATTAAATGTGCTTATGTGTCCGAGCATAAGAAACTAACAGCTCAAACCCACTGGACATTTTCAAGTTTATGCAAGCAGAAACATGCAGAGACTGTTTTTGTAAATGGAAAATGTCAACACATATTTATGGTTTTTCAAAGGATGATAGGATTTGATTTTTTTTTTCAGCCAACATTTTGTACTTTGGATACAAGGAGAAACAGAACAGTGCCAACATAAAAACTACTTCGACTTGGACTGCACTTAAGTTAGATTAAGCACCTACCTTGCTTTACAGTAAGATGTACAGCGGTATATGTATCAATCCCCGTCCTGTCCACTCCACACCAGTACGTCCCTGTGTCTGTCAGCCGGAGTCCACCAAAGGTGACATTGAAGGTCCCATCTCCCCAGTCCTTCAGAGTTATCCTTTCTGACTCTGCTCGTTCACCTGCTGTCACTGACAGTAGAATATCTTCTTTGCTTCCACAGGGTTTTTTGCAGAAGTATTTCTTATTGTTCCGTGCGTTTTTGTGTGAACACTGGAATGAGACCTTTCCCCATTCGAATCCCTCTGCAGTAATGTCTGCGCCTGCTGTTTGTACAGCTGCCAAAGTGCATCACCCAACAACAGTTAAAGCATCTTTGATCATTTTATATGACACATGAAAGTCATTTACAAACTTACCATAAAGAAGATAAACTATTATAATGCTCTTCATGTTGATAAAGTTGGGTTGTAATCTCTGGAGGCTTTATGAACTGTCCAAAAACCTGTTTGATATCAAATGTTTTATACACTACTTCCTCCACCAACTGAATTAGCATTTAAATAAGTCTTCTCTAACAGACTTCTTCCTGTGGTTTTGACTTTGTGAGAGCGGAAGATGAAGGCTGTAAGTAACCAAGAGCAGCCTGCAAACAAAGGTGAAGTGAGTGGATATAAGTCTGCTGTGCACTCCCCCTCATTTTCAGTGCCCTAACATTTATGAGAGATGTTATCAGTGTTGCAGAATTTCAGACAAAACAGGAAATGGCTACCAACACTTCACCCACAAAAATCGACTGTTCTCTTTATATTATGATTAAGCATTTCTCTAACATAAGTCAATACAGCCCAAGAATGTGTTAGAGTCAAAAAAAAAGTTTACTGACATTTTTTCTTCAGGGATTTTTAGCTCCTGCAGTGATTTTTTTTCACCACAGAGTCATTAGGGCCTAAAGCTCATTACCAATGGATGTTGATCCACAGCCTTGTCTCTCTAACTAGATTTCTCCAGACTCTAAAAAATTGTTCAAAAATAATGCAATGAATTAAGAAGTATTTTGATTTTCCATACTAGTTGCTCAGTCAGTCTTTCAGTGTGTGGTGAACTTGTTTCATTTTTATATCAGGGTGGCCCAATCTTGGATGATGTTTTTAACCCCAGTCTTATAACTTAATTACTGAAAACTGCTGGGGCACTTTACTCTGGATGTTTGTTTGTTTGTTTGTTTGCACTGAGGATTTTTTTCATTTAAGTGTAAAACTTAGAACAAGACTTGTTTTATTGTTCTACAAAGTGGCTGACATCACAGGAAACAAGAAGACCCACAGACATGAGTCACAACAGTAAAGTCATCGTTTGTGAAGTTCACAATCAGACGAATTGAGTAAAATTACCAGATGTGTTGTTTTCTTGTGGGCAAAGGTGTCAAAATAAAAACGTGTAGAGATGAGACTGACTAAACTTTTTGCTAACCTCTCTTCTGTTTCCTGACACCCTAATTGGAAAGTCTGTCGTGTAGACTGATACTAATGAAGAATACAATTCTCAAACTCAAATGTTTTTATTAAGATTAAAAAGAAATGTGTAGTAACACAATTTCATATTAATGCTATATTAAAAGAATTGCTGTCAAGGTTGGTGAAATTTGATGAATTCTAGACCATGAAGACATTATCTGCCATATTCACATTGGTGAACTTTTTCTTTGTATCATCTATAAAGTGAAGATGGAAGTATATGTTTCTGGCCCATTTTTGTGGGTACTATAGGACCCCAGAAATTGGGGATTTTAGGTGATTTTTAAAATTATTTATTTATTGTTATTTATTTATAAGAGCTAGAGAAGTGTCAAAACCATAGTACTTCGTTCTTACTACTATAAACCAGGATGTCTGGCACATTTTTTTGACTTATACCCCTCAATATTGATAATACATCATTATCATCAACAGATCTTATTTGTGCTGCATTTAATAATAGCTCATTATGTTGTCAGGAGGGACTTAGCTGATCTGAGGGCAGGGAAGCACGTTGTATTAATTTTCAAAGATTAAATGGATTGGGAAATCATATCATTGATTTTGAGCATAGAGTGGTCCACAATGAACATTTGCATCTTTTCACTGTCTCATCAATAAATGACAAACAAAACATTTATTGTTTAGAGTCTATATTGTAAGTGGATTTGGTTTTTTTTTTAGCTTGTAGTCTTCCAATCTTCTATGTGGAAAAATGGGTAATTGACAAACATTTGTCATTATATTTTTTCATTACTAAGTGACATTTATTACATTATAACAGTTGCATTTAAAAGATTAGTTATAAATCTGTAGGCAACTGTTGTGAAAACAATGTGAATAAATACATGTTGCATCATTATTTAATTAAAAAAAAAACAGACACACATAGATAAGAAAATGGAAAAAAAAAAGAATTATCCTTTGTCTTCTTAAATTTTAAGCTCCAGTGAGGAGTTAAAACTCAAAATGAAGCATGGTATTAATTTTGGCACCTTTTTTGACTACAAATATAAAATTGTATGACATTTATTTAGTTCTTTGAGTACAGGAAAATGAGATTGTTTTGTCAAAAGAGTTGTTGCTGTGTGTAAAAGTTCTCACCAGCTGAGAGAGAAGATCTCCCACTTTGTCCACAGGGAGCACAATTTACGTTCCTCAAAGGAGCTTCAATTTGGTTTGGAAAATTAATTTCACAGGAGAACAGTTACGCTTTTTACACCACCTCCAGGAGGAAAATAACTTTTTTTTGTTCAACAAAACATCTTTTACTTGCAATGATGAACAGATACTCTTAGAGGAAACACATTTGCTGTGTGAGAGACAAACAATAAGGTCTTTTATACTTCTTTGATGCTGATGATCATTGTTAACACTCAAATATTGAACAAAGAATTCGTTAGTGGTTAAGACATTCATGGAGGTACCTGCACTTAGAAAAAAAACCATTCAATTATTTCTCCATAACTTTTCCAATAAAAACCACAGCAGAGGATGGAAAAGATGAAACCCTTCTTAGTGCAGGCTTTTAGGATCAAGTGCCTGATTGATAGATGTGTTCTGAGGAACATCCTGAGGGCAGCGCTCTGGATCTAAAAACTGCAGCGTCACTGCAGCCTGAGTCGAGGAAACTCCTTCTTTTAAGTAAACAGCCTGTTAACACATAGAAAGAACCATTCATGCCAATATAACTTCACAGCACTGATAGTACTAGATACTTAAGCTGAAATGTTTAACTTTTGATTAAATTTGCAGTTGGTATTGATGAAAGCTGGTCGCTCACCTCATCCTTTTTCAACTCAGGTTTGATTTGGTCTCCTAAAACAAGCAACATGGTCAAAATATTTTCAGTGAAATGCTGCAGATCACCTGGTGGAGTTGGAGCACTGTGTATGTTTTTATTGTGTTAACATGTGTCTCCTCACCTTTGTTGGACCGACAGCTTCCGAAGAATATAAAAGGGATAACAGCACAAACCAGAAGAGCCAGGCTCACAGACACAATGATGACCACTGTAGTATCTGCAGATTCAAATTCACTATAAGAATTACACCATCTTTCAGAAAATAAATAACTCTCTGACAGTCTGAGAGCAAAGCACTGATAAATAATCAATGAGGAGTTTCATATAATTAACTTGAATGATATGGTGCAGTTGACCCATCTACATTTGTTTATGTTCTAGCTTCTGTGACAACTTATGGGCAGTATGCTCATCATATCAACAAGTAATTCATTCAAATACTTCCAGATGGGAAAAAAAGAAAAAGAAAATACCACCCCTAAGGAGGGGGTATGTAGGAGTCAGTTTTTGACCTCAGGGAGTGAAGAACCATTTCCTGATCATGATATCACATATAGCATGCTACCTTTGAGTTTAGCTGATGCCTGCTTGGTAGTCTTCTGCCCTGAGGTAAACGGTGTTGATGCTGCTGGTGGAGGTTCAGTGCTGGAGGAAAATTTGCCTTGTTGTAAACTCTCATCTTCTGTCAGGGCGCTGATGGAGGGTGGAGGTCCAGGAGGAACAGTTGAACCTTTTACATGGCATGAAAGAGGATGAGACAGAGAGAAAATGTGGGTGACGTCTATTCCCTCAAAATCACGAAGAGTGATGCAACATCACAAGATATAGAGTGCATATGATAATTCTAACGTTTAAAAAAGATCAGTTTGTTGTCTGTAAACCCTCTGGCGGGCTGGATCTGCTCAAAGCTGTAGACAAGACTGATGTTCAGATTTGATGTACTTGATAGGGAGCTTAAAAGGTTCTGTGAGGTTCTGTTCACAGTAACAGCATTTTCACTTTTCCAAGCTGTGAAAACTGATCGGTTCAGCCATATCACAGGGTTTTCCCTCGAATCACCTCCCTCAATAATCAAAGAGAAAGACTCTGATTGTTGCTTGCACTGATGTACCACACTACAGTCCAGTGCAGGGTAAAAGGTTGTGTAAAAGGGATGCTAACATTTTTGTTGGGGACTTGAGTACATCAGCAAGGATGAAAAAGAAACCTGGGAGGAAGAAATTTCTGCCCAATGTAACTCGAGTAGATGGTACAAAGCTTGATAGGGACATAAAGAGACTTATAGCCGACCTGACAAACCCCTTTGAGCAGTCATTACTCTGAGGATTCCTGTCTTTAAAGTCTCCAGCTAACCACTGTAAGATTAAATGAACAGCACATCCAAAGGAAGTTTGGCACAGATATCTGAATGTGCCATGCTGCCCTGGAAAGAAGTGTGGAATAAGCATAAAGCCCCCCAACAGCCAGATGAAGCTGAGAGGTAAGACCTTCAGCAGAAGTGTCAGTGTCAGATGTAAACATGAAGCATAGACTGTGTAATGAATAATCCTGCTCTGCCTTTTACCATTGTTTGAGGACCTTTCAGTCAGAGTCTGTGCAGTAGATAATCTTAGTTGTGTGGGGGGGCAAAAAAAGCCTAATTTATTTCTTTTGACTGTCTAATCTCTTCTTATCTCTCCTTCATATATTTTCATTCCCTATAGAACTACAAAAGAACAGCAGTTATCAATCTTTGTAAAACTTGATGTAGACCGCCATTTTTAACGTCTAATAACTAATGGAAAAGAACACAATGTGGCCCAATAATAACATAATTTCACCACAGCATAGGGATATGAGAAAACATCTCTATGATGTCTATTCGGTTTCTAAAGGGACTGTGAGGAGAATCCAAATGAAGTGAATTGCAACTACTCTTTTTATCAGAGGACTCACGCTAACTGTTTTGTAACATTAATAAATTTTGGTTATGTCCTGCCATCTACTATGCTCATCTACAAAACAGAGCCAACGCAACCTGGCTGTTTGTTTTAACGACAAGTTTCCAAGTCTACATAGAGATCTGCAATATAACTGCTGCTTGTGGGTTAGAATAAACATTATCACAAACAGCGTATCTCGTAATCAAGTAACCTTTATGTGACTTACTTAGATGTGACTTGTTTTACAACACGTCATTTACTGAGTAATAAGAATTAAAAATAACGCAAAAATTATAAAAGCTTTTCGTGAGCAGTGTGACTGTCAGCTGACTCTGGTAATCAGGAATGAAAGGACACTGAAGGGGAATCTATTCAGGCTGTCCTAAAAACTGGTCATTTTAGGGTCATATATTACTTTTCAAGCTTCCTCACTCTCCTCTTTCTGGTTTCAAATTTAGTACACAGAGCTTTTCAATAGTTTTGAACTTAGTATTTCTTACTTTTACTTAAGTGGAATTTGTAGATTGGTATTTTAACTTACATTTCGGGCAATTTTCATCATAAGAGTTTTACTTAAATAAAACATTTTACTTCCACTATAAAAGAGTAAAAGTTGAACTAATCTGAGATCCTCGGTCTTTATTTTATACATTTTGTTCAGACACTTTTGTTTTTTTTCTTCATGTGTAACAGTATTTTTCCCCCAGAACGAGCACTTTGAAGATGTCTCTCTGAATCATTGTCTCGCATCACTCTGGTGAAGCAGTCCAGCATCAAATAGAACTATAAAAAAAGTTGTAACCATAAAATACAAGAAATTACATTGATATAACTCAAAATGTAGAAAAATGATCATTTGACAGCCCTTTTTTGACACATTCAGCTGTTGATTGAGGAAAAACTTGTGCAAAATCTTGTTTCTGTTTGTTGTTTACCCACAGAAAGTGTTTGATAGGTTTTCTGAGAAAATGGCCCATTTAATGTAATTTCTTTCATTTTAAAACATGATGACCAATTATTGACACAGCTTTTGTGATCATTGTTATTGAACCAGCTGTGTTGCATCAAACTCTTTGACTCAGTTCAGTATTTTTGATTATTTTTTTCCCTTTAAAATGTTCTTCCTTTCAAAAGATATGGATAAAGGGAGGAGAATAACATGCAGTAATGGCTGGCTGATGTCAAACCGATGTCACTTTTCAACACAACTAACACTGTTTTGTTTTAGGCAAATTATTACAGCTGACCATAACTTCGACTTGGAAAACCTCATCAAAACATCTGGATCAGTTTCTCGATGAGTCATGCACCATTTTACAGATTAGATCTTCCGATTTGCATCTAACTTGTATAAATTTATACATTGACAAATAACATAACAAAATGAACAATAAAGTGTGACGTGTATCATCACTACTTACCTGCAAAGCAGCACAACATGACAACACAAAGAATCTTCATCTTTCATCGAGGCTGAAAACGAACCAAGTGAGAAGAATTTTGTTCCTCAAGATGAAAAATTCACTGAAGTCTTCATCTCATTACACCACTAAGTGCCATAGGAAAATGTGACTTTGTAGATTGTAGATTATGATGCATGCAAGTGGTACCAGGAACTCTGTCTTTGCCTTGTGTAAAAACTAAATGACTTCGATTCTGGTTGGTTATGCCTCTTTGACTACAGTTTTTCGAACAGAGAATATGAGCGCCCTGTGGCTCTTCGTCCCCCCTCTGTCAACTCTTCATC
Organism: Thalassoma bifasciatum; assembly: GCA_008086565.1. Taxonomy (NCBI): domain Eukaryota; kingdom Metazoa; phylum Chordata; class Actinopteri; order Labriformes; family Labridae; genus Thalassoma; species Thalassoma bifasciatum. The sequence goes on from RPOG01000043.1 coordinate 518,138, forward strand.
AGAGAACCAGCTCATGACTGGGGAGCAGTGAGCCACAAACTCATCAGTGTTTGAGCGTTTGTTCCAAGCTCATGTCGCTAACGTCAGGGTGAACCAGCTGGAGGGCATTCAACACATCAAGCAATCTGCTGACCATGTCACGGGTGCAAACCTGAGGGTCTTGCCGTTAAGAAAAATGAACCAAAGAAAAGTTTATTACTTTTGAAAAATTTGTTGTTGACTTAAGGCTGAAGTTTCCCTTAAGTCATCCTGGAAACCTAACAATCTATTCAGGTTTGTCCTTAAGCTAACCATCACCTGTTAATTAATCTTTTTACATTAGACTGGAAAACAAAACACACAGGTGAAAAAAAACAAAAATCACATGAAGTGAAGATTGAGTGTTTAGAGCTTTCCCTATTGACGGGTTACAGCGCAGGTCCTGACATGGTTTTGATTTGTTATTCAATTCTCAAACTAGGGGGCAGGGCTTCATGATTGACAGTGGCTTATGCAGCTGCATTTCCCAGATAAACGTTTTAGAGGAGTACCAGAGAAGAGAAAACTTGTTTCGGTGTCATGTTTTCTTTTCTGTATACAGCTGGAGGTGACTGAGTATGCCATATTATTACAGACCTTTGTTTCAACCCGTAGGTTAGACACAAAATTGATGTAAAGAATTAGCAGAAAAATGATTGCACCTAAAAACACCAAAAGACAAACTTCTGGGGAATGAAGTAAGGTTTTTCTTAAGTCCTGTTGATCTGCTCTTCAGTGTCTCTTTCACTTAGTGAGCAGTGGCTCTAGTGTAAACAAACCTTGTTATAAAGGACCTGGTGAGTGAAGAAAAATGAGACCTCATAGGTTTTAGAGCACCGTTTAATCCCTTTAGTGCACAGCTGTAACTCATTCAAACAAACATAACAATCTTTCCCATATCCGAAAAGTTTTAACTATGTAAACTTTTCATATAAACCAACATCTCTCACAAAACAGTGCAGCATTTTTCTATAACAATATTGCATCTCTTTTGACCAAAATATAATTTTGAAGAGTTTAATACTTACAAAATAAAAGAAACAATTTAGTCCTGCAGTTGTCCATCATAAGCATCTTTACAAGGTAGTTGTTTACACAAAGGTATGACAGCGTACAAGCAAGAACTTTCATCCTATGACTCTACCATCTCTTTTCCAGCCAGTGAAACTCCACATGAACATCCATGTGATGATTAAAGCAAACAGTGAGCAGATTGCATGAAGTCCCATTTGTGTCCTTTAAGATCTTGGAAGGACCTGAGCTATGGTGTCCCGGGCGCTCTGACTGAGTCTCTCTGGAAATTTCACCTCATACTCTACTATCAGGTCCCCTCGTCGATCAGGGCGTTTGGGATAAGGAAGGCCCTCGCCGCTGATGCGTCGCTTCATTCCTGGCTGTACAATATCTGTTGTTGTCACAGTCAATGTTCTGCCCTCCAGCGTGGGTGCATCGATTGTGCAGCCGCACAAAGCCTGATGATACAGAAGGAAAAAAATAAAAGGGGAAAATGTTGATGAGAGTTGTGAGGACATCACAAAAGAAACTCAATTCTCCACATTCATGCTCCTTCACACTTCTGGTTTACTCTAACAACAAGGACTAAACATTACAAAATGAAAATAATCTTAACTTACGTCTCTGAGGGAGATCTTTGCAGTGTAAAGGACGTCTGAGCCATCACGTTTGAAAATATGATGTGGCTTGTCTTTCAACACAAAGACAATATCAGCAGGAATGTTTGTTGGCGTCTCATCGCCCTCTTTGGGAAATGTAATTTTTGTGCCTTCTTTCCAACCCTTCTTTATCTGCACCTCCAGGATTTTTTCCTCAGTCCGTACCGAGCGCCTGTCAGGGTTCAGCCTTTTACGTGAGATCTTCATTTTCTTGGTACATCCTGACAGAACTTCCTCCAGGGTTACCCGGAGATCGTGAACAACAGGGGGGTCCTGGTGCTTCTTAACAACACTGCTGTGACCCCCCATTCTTCCCATTCCTCCCATTCCACCCATTCCCCCCATTCCACCCATGTTCGAGTTGAAGGCGCCAGGGAACCCGCCCATTCCAGTCCCCATCCCAAAGCGGGCGAAGGGGTCGTCAGTGTCCATGTTCTCGTCCATCCCGCCATTTTGGCCTCCGAAGAACTGTCCAAAGGGGTTACGCCCGCCAAAGAACTCTTCAAAGATGGCATGAGGGTCTCCTTGGAAGGTGTAGCTGAAGGTACCAGGGCCACCACCACCGCCTGAGGGGCCTCCGCCTTTCAGACCTATGTGAGGAAAACATTTGGTCAATATTTTTCATACCGAAGAAAAAAAATGCATCTCCCTTGATAAAAGGAAAACTATTTTAATTGTGCACAGCTCACAAAAACTTGCACACCACCTGCATATTATTTTCTGTTTTGTTTCAAAGTATCTTTGATCGAAAAATGAATTCACAATTCGGAAGTGTGTGGTCCGTGTTTCGCCAAAGTTAAGTGACTGAAAGACACTAAAAGGCGTTGACACTACAAAACTAAGGTGTAGAGATCCAGTTTTATCCAGTTGTAGAGATAAGGTAAGGACTGATATGATAAGCTCATGCAAAAACTGGTTTTAGCCAGTTATTGAAAAAAAACATGTTTTCACCAGAGGACGTATTAAGGCTCTTCAGTTTTGGGTGTGACATGCATACTCTGCACTCTATGTCTTCAGTTCTCTCTCTCTCTCAAAAAAAAAAAAAAAAAAAAAAAAGGCCTGCAACCAACATGTGCCACGCCACGTTTCAAGATGTAAGCTCTTATCACCACATTAACTCAACTCTGATTTTCTCCAGCAGTTCCACCACAAAGTCACAGCACTAAGTGAGTCGGATCAGCGCACTATGGTCACAAAAGGAGTGGCTGAGAAGCAGGAGCAACCATGAACCTATTTATCATGTTCATTTTGACAGCAAAGGCAGCAGAGATTACTGCAGTGTTCTCTGCACATTCATCAAAACACTGCAAGACTGAAATCAAAAGCCAAAGTTGAAGTGAAGTTTCTTGAAATATGAATAATGTCTTAACATAAGAAAACAAAGGAGTACATTTTTCTCACTCCAGACCCAGCTTTTGCAGGGACTTATCCCTACTTGCTTATAGTTTGGCAAAGCGCAAACTCTTATCAATTAGGACGAAAAAAAAGATCTGTGTGCAGGTATATTTGATGCTGACCAAATCAATAAAAAAAATCTAAATGTGTTGCATAATTAGTGATGGATACTAATGAGATTTTATTGATAGCCTTGCCCTTAGTGATCAATTGCCTCATTAATTCCTCCTGTGAATTTTCTGTGTGCAAAAAGTAGGCTTTACTGGGTTTCTGTGACAATATTTTATCTGGTTTATAAGTAAATAAAGATTAAATTTGTCAATGGATTTGGATATTTCTGCTCATTGTACATACAAACAAGTAAATACCGCATGTCAGGTGACACTTATGTATTGTTCTGTTATATGTTATTGACAAAAGTGGGCCACTAAGCAATGCTTTAAGTTGTTTGAAACCTTGAGCTTGCCATAGTTATCCTGAAGTCAGTAATGAGTATGCACTTCCTATTTAGAAAATATTTGCCAGTTCTTATTTTCACATTAAGAGTTTTAAGTATTGTTCACAAAGAGGAACTGTGTTTCTGTGATTAAAGCTGAAATTCTAAATCCAAGTTATATCAATGTGGGGTAATTACTAGTGTATCAATTGGCAATCCCTATATATGAAAGCATCAAGCTAGCCCTGTTTTCTGCAATATCTTTGGTACATTTGGAGATGTATAACATGATTGGCATGTCAAAATTGGCAAGAAGTGTCAATGAAAAATAAATTTGAGGCTTTAATTGTACTAAAGGGGAAGATGCAGTAGGGTCAACACTGCTGGCCCCGAAGTGATGTTGTTACCATGGTAATTCCAATCTCCGCACGTCAAATGTCAAATGTGTTTGTTAGGAGTTATTTTGGTCATCACTATTAAGTCTATTTTATTCAGCATAGCCAAATAAAGGTAAAGTATTTCAGTGGAGTGCTTTAGGTATCAGAGCCCCACCTGTCATGTTTCCACGCATCAAAATCAACAACGTGCTCAGTGACACACCACACAAACATCCGCACAGACACGAACTAATCCCTCCCCCCTCTCAACCTCAAATATACACCAGCCCAGCTCATCCCTGTGTTATCCACCTGAAATGAGAGTGATAATACTGTACAAGTATGAACATGTAGTGTGTTTTTCACTCCTCTTTACCTGTTCTAGCTGAGAAAAGCCTCAGTGGTACAGAGAGCAGAGGGAGCAGGCAGCGCCATTACACACTGAATACTAACGTCTGTTCCTTCCATTCACGTTAACGGTTATACGTCACATTTTCTACTCCACAGATACCTGAAGTTTCTCAGTCTCTCTGCTAATTCATAAAATCAACCTTACCATCTTCACCAAAACGATCGTAGATGTCCTTCTTCTTTGGGTCACTCAAAACGTCATAGGCTTCGGCGATTTCCTTGAACTTGTCCTCTGCCCCTGGTGATTTGTTTTTGTCGGGATGATAGCGCAGAGCCTGCTTGCGATACGCCTTCTTTATGTCGTCCTCCGACGCTCCTCTCTTAATTCCCAAAATGTCGTAGTAGTCTTTGCCCATTTTCTTCATCAAGCGGCCTTTAGAGTCGCTCAGATGTTGCAGCTATCCAGCTGTAGCTGATATTAAACGTGCCCAGTCGTTTCAAGTGTCTGGTCAGGTATCAGTCCCCCTATTTGTCCTTATAAAGAGCGTAGAAACTTCCAGAGTTTTCCACAACCAGCCTGAACAATCTCAACTGTGACAGTTCGTCTAAGACACGCCCACGGGGGGTTGTACGTCATGCTGCATTCAGGGCCAAACAGGAATTTCCCGACTCAGAGATGCAGCATGTCCATGTACAGCTTATAAAGTCTATGATGTACAGGGTACCCGCAGGTTTCAGCAAGTCCAATATAAGACTTTTAAAGACCTTTTTAATGCCCTTTGAATGAAATTTAAGATCAAAAACACATCAGTATAGTCGATTGTTGGGTTATCCTGCTGTATTATAATCAAATCATAACATCTGTGTCCCTCTATGAGAGTCATCTAAGTTTACTTTTTGACTGTTTATTGAACACAAAGTGATTCTCTCTGATTAATGGCTGTTTGTCAAAGTGTAAACAGTGACCCAGATCAGCAGCTTCTAAGACAGCATCCACCCTAAGTCTCCTTCTCAAAAAGTCCCGTAAAAAAATGACGACAACAACAAAAAATCATTAATAAATCCTACCCTGACAAATTTAAAAGACCTTTGAATATTTTTTTAAGACCAGAATATAAAATTTCAATGAATTGAAGACTTTTGAAGACCTTAGTTTTAAATACATGAATTTACGACTTTTAAGACTTTTTAAGGATGTGTAGGAACCCTGATATAGCTTCTCAAAGTCAGTATGACAAAGGATGATGATATTCTAAAACCCCAAAAAGAGGACCCCCCCCCCCCCCCCCCCCCCCTGGACATTTGGAGATATTACAAAAATAAATGAGTATCTTCATAACCCATACAAATATTTAAAACACTATTTTTTTCTGTTTCAGGAGGAAATTTGCTTTAAAGTATAAATACATAAACAATGTATAGAAGTCCATTAACACGGGTTGAAATGGAAAAAAAAAAAAGAAAAATTGGCTTTAATGAATTTTTTTCCCCATATTTTATCAGAATTTTGAGATTAAAGTGAAAATGGCCTTAGTGAAGAAGGCCCGGCAGCGGTTGCACTTCCTGCATGTCCTCCAAGTGGCAACTTCCATGCTGAAAATATGAGACAATGTGGAAGTTCTAAAAAACTGCTGTTCCTCGAGAGACCACTTGAGGCTGGCTCTGGACAAAATCCAAAGTCACATACACACCAAGCTAAAATAAGCCACTTTCAGACCTGAAATTAACATGTTTACAGCCTGTGTTGATCGCTAATGTTACTAACGGCACACACATTTTGCTTTAAAATACAGCTTCAGAAACAGATTGGTGAAATCACGTGACTGTATCCATGTTGTGTACAGTCATGTTTTATTTGTGCACATTTAGAGGTATTTAAATCCACAAGGCAACAGACAAACTATTAATGATGCAAAAGTGCAGTTGTTGGTGAAAATGTTAAAATGTACTGCTCTGCATGACTCATAGAGTACAAATGAACCAGTTGTATTTGAAAGCAACATCTTTGATGTGGATGTGACACATGAACGGGCTTGTTAAAGCTCCTCAGCCCCAATGTCAGCCAGAGATTTGTTTGGACAGGCAGACCTAACCCTCCTCTGCTGTGTCAGTGTTAATGCACACACAGCTCAACACGTTTTTTGTTTTGTTTTTTTTTTGTGATAAAAAACAGTAAAGTCAACCTTTAAGCTGATGACACATTAAGAAATTTGAAAACTGCAAACTCTAATACAGCATAGACTAGCACATTGCCAACTCATTGTACGAAAACAGTCACAGGGATGACTGCTCAAATGAATTGGTTTAACCCAGAAAAACCCTGAAATAAGCTTTTAAAAACAAAACCAGTTTTTCTGGACTAAGAGTTGTACCACCAGTTAGGGGGCTCTGCAGGTGTGAACAGTTCATCACACCAAAAAGTTGTGACTTCTCAGGGGGAAGGTATTGAAAAACTCCTTTGCCCCTTTAGTATCTGTTTTTTTAGCAGATCGTCAGGTTTGTTGCAAGTGTATGTTCACTGAATGTTTCTGCATATACCAACAGGCCATTCAAATAAGGAAAGGTTCCCTTAGAATCAGAGCATCTGTGTTTTTGTATTTTCTGTTTTTTTGTGCATGTCTTTGTAATTTTTTAGGTACAAAGAGTTTGTAAGACAGTTTTTATGAAAAGCGCAGATCGTGCATTGAAGTCTATAAAAAAAACCACCTTTTTCTAATAAAACAAATGTAAAAGTGACTGTCCGGAGAATCCATTGAAAGTGGACTGCAGCGCCCCCTTTCAGCCAGAGCACTGGTGCAAAATGTCTTGACTTGTATATTTGTTTTGAATGGGGATCAGATCATCTTTTTAACTCTACTTTTTTTGTTCAAGGCAACTTTTCACCAGATACAAGCCAACAAGGTAATGTATTTATCAACAGTAATGTAGCACTGTTGTCAGAAACATGACAACAAACAAACTTCGTAACTTTGTACCGTAGTTTGTTGAATCTTGGTTGAGTCCTGTCAGTGCCCATTTACCAAGCAGACCAAGTGCACCCTGACTCTTTGTTTTATTGTGAGACTCTCAAGTTTGAACAGACCATTGCAGTATAACTACAGCCTTCAGATTGGAATGAATATTATCACAAACAGCTCAGCTCATGTTTTAGCCTCTAGCCTGTGCACTATCACTCTTCTGTTTAGCTGTTTTCTGCTTTTCTGTGAGACAGTCCAGCTCCAGTGTCTACTACTACTGGATAAATTTGAAAAGTTGTTTTCAGCAGAGAAAAACACAAATTGCTCTTCTCACTGCTCAACTTTGTTGCTATAGAGAAATGCCATAAATCAGTCCAGTCTAATCCAACCCAATCATGAAGCTCGGAAAGTAGCATTTAGAAATAGCTTATTTTGGAGGTGATAATCTAATTCTAAATATGGAATTATGGTTAGGAACATACCTAGGAATGAGACTTTTTAAAATCACTCAGAAAGTCCACACAGTCCCTTTCATGTTGTTTCAGACACAGGACAACACCTTTTTAGACAGATTAGTGATCCATTCAGATTCCCTCCGAAACCATAATACAGTTGTGCCCAAAAGATTACACGCCCCAGCAGAATTTCAGATTTTTTTTTTGGCCTTTTCTCAGAAAATATGAATGATAACACAAAATCCTGTCCATCACTCATGGTTAGTGGTTGGGTGAAAACATTTATTGAACAAAAAAAAAAGTTTACTCTTTTTAAATCATAATGACAACTGAAACTTTTAAAAATGACCCTGTTAAGAAGTTTACACAACTCTGGTAGCTTTTTGCTCGATAAATGCACAAAAGTTAACACAAATGTGTTTGAATGTCTACTAAAGGTAACCATCCTCACCTGTGATCTCTTTGTTTGTAGTGAGTGTGAGTATAAAAAAATAGAACAGGGACATTTTTGTAGTTGCTGTTTGTCATTATGATTTAAAAAGAGTAAACACAGTTGTTTGTTAATAAATGTCTTCACCAAACCTCTAACCATGAGTGACAGAAAGGTTTTTGTGTTACCACTCATATTTTCTGAGAAAAGGCCTAACAATCAGAAAGTTCTAATGGAAGGGATGTAAACTTTTAGGGCACAACTGTATGTGTGAGTTTATGCTTTTGACACAAAATTTAGTCATTAACTGAAGCTTGTGAAGTTGTTGTACCCATACAGCAAATGCACTGAACAAAAAAACGCTCACATTGGTTCATTCCTCGTCGTCAGATGGAAAACAGAGCATGCGCACAAACGGACAAAGTAGATATTCACAATTATCTCAGCACAGCCGCGACCTCTCCGCTTCCTCAAATCTCATTGGCTGCGTCGCTGATACTATGGGAGTGATGGCGTGAATGCTGCATACTCTGATTGGCTGTGTAGGAACGTAAGCCCCGCCCACCATGGCCTCAGCAGCCGGATATTACCCCCTCCCATTGGGTGCAGTGCTGTCAGTCATCTTGGATATTAAGGAAGGGGTTGACTATTGCCAAGATGAAGCACTACGAGGTGAGTGGTCTTTGAAACTCTAAACCATCAATGAAACGCTTTACCGGGCTAAGATTCATTTAATAATTCCAATTCAGAAATTCCCTGTTATTCCCATGAGACTTTAATTCACTGTTACCGTCACACTTGGAGCTGTAGACGTGAACCGCGAGAATAGCGTGCTGCAGTCACCCCGCCTGTCCGGTGCTGGTTGCTGTGACCGGGGATTTGTGGCCTGATGTTATGGCTAAGATGGTGCCTGAAGGAGAAGAAGCTGCACCCCTGTTATAACGAAGTTCACCAGCAATGTGTACCTTTCAGGGATTTCATCAATGTTTACTGCATCTGGAGGAAAATCACAAAACCTCTGGTGCAGGATATTACTCCGCATTATCGCCATCTCTGGCTGAAAAAGGCTTGTAGCGCTTCTTATCTTGTTATTACTCAACAATGCAGGTGAACAGTCAAGTGCGCAATCTCAGCACTGCAAAAGTAACCCTCAAAGTCAAGGATGTGTCAGTCATTGCGAGAGGAAGGAGAAAGGATTTGTGTTTCCCATTTTATTTGACATTGTTGCCCAACTCCTTTGAGCACTGAGAGTCTGCACATGTTAGCAAACAGTTTCATAAACCAAAACCCACCAGACAGGATCTGAAGCAGCATGACAGAAACTGACCCAACCTGTGGCTGTGCTGGTTCCCATTCTTTGTTGACAACTGTAGCTTTTTCAAGCTGTTAGTTAGAGAGAGAAGACAGATGAAAAAAAATGGAAACATTGTTTTCTTAAATATATAGAGGGTCAAATTAAACTGAATAAGCACAATAAATAACTAGAGCACACTTCTACAGATTAATGCTCACAGCAAACTGATGCTCTGCAATTTCACTGATGTTCTGTATTGTTTACAGATCTATAAATGTTAAATGTTTGTGTTCTATTCAACTGATTCATATATTGCTACAGCTATTCAACTTATGAAAATACATGATTCAATAATAATAATAATAATACGGTAATAACTTTATTTATGTAACACATTTAAAAACCATTAGTTTCCTTCGTGCTTTTACAGCATAGAACATTGAACAATTTATAAGAGAACCCAGGAAATACAAGAATCCTACAGAATAGACTAAGACCACAGGGACTGGGGATAAGAAGAATCATAAAGATAAGTAAAAAAAGGAAATAGAAACACTAAAAATGTAAAAACTTCAGGTAAATAAAACTTTGGATAAATAAGTAGAGGAAGATAAAGGTTAATATAATAACAGTAAAAGACAAAAGTTAAATTAAGACTAGAGTAACTACAAATGTTCAGTTCATTAAAAAAAGTAAGTTGGTGGAAATGATATGAAATAATAATCATGAATAGATATAGATGTAACAATAAGCTTAAACAGTCACCAGATCACACAAAGAGGACAATAAGAAGATAGTAGCGTGCATATTCATGGCTTTATTACATTTGCACCAGATAGCACCAGACAATTGCATCACTACCTTTACTAGTCGACCTTACCATTAGTACCTCCCTTTTCCAAAAAACACTGCCCGAGAATATATTTTTGAGTTTCAGTCTGATGAGTATATTTTTCCAGATTTCAACAATTGTCACCTACCTCGGTAAGAAAGATCTTGAACAACTAAAAGTCATTTCTTCCTACTTCACCATCAGAGTAGAGTGCGCTACCCAAACAGGCGGTCACTGCCAGATGGGGGCTTTATATAGATGTGAAGGGGGAAGTTCAGGGCACTGGATATGCCCGACACACACAAACACGTCCCCACAGTGTCAGGTGTCGTAAAAGATTTAAGCACGCATGTATGTTTCTTTTGTACATACACAATTACAACTTTGGGTCCACGAAAGAAACAACCTCCATTTTATTTCTGTTAATGCATTACTATTCAATATTTGTGGGATATAAACACTTTAAACCATCTTAGTTAAAGACCAGAAACATGCTCAGCTAACAGCTAGCGTTGCTAGCTGCAGTCTCTCTTGAAATCCTGAGTTAGCTGGATCAAACTAACCTGAAATAAACCATGGTGTGAAATCAACTAGTGATCTTTGTCTTGGTTGGTTGTTTAGTTCATTTCTAAGCTTAAAATTTACAAACTCTGAGCCTAAACCTGTTTCCTATTTAAACTGAAAAATATTCTTGTTTATTCATAAATTCACCTGGAAGAGAGGAACTTCAGAAGTTCAGATACTTGAAATGTTTTATTTCATTATTTTATTTATATCAGCCCGGCACTTGCATTGCCCCTTTTTTATCCTTTTCACTTTTATGCAAATTAGTATCAGCTCAAAATATTGGATATCAGCCTCCTTGACCGTTAATAATCAGTACTGGTATTGAAAAACCATACTGATCTTTCCCTGACTTTACTTATAGGGCTGTCAGTTTTGATGCATTCGACAAATTGCATTTCTTGGCTTCTGTTTGTTTGCCAAATCAAGAGTTTAACAAGAATCACTGTTAGTTATTTGGAATAATGGAGGTTGAAACGTGATTAAAGACATCCAATCCTGCATGTTATCAGCATTTAATCTTTTTTTTTTCAAAGTCCTTACTACTGCAGTTTAAAGCTACCACTGTGGTTTTTGAAGTGTTTGATGAAACTAACTGTATTACAAGTTGACATCTCTCAATAACCTACTAAAGAAATCCACACCACCAGGAAGAAGATAGATTGTTTCTGTATAGTTGAATATATGCCTATCAACTTTTCTACAAGGTAGGTGTCAGATGAGGTTATTTATGGCACGCTACAAGAACAGCTTTTGGAAAATAATACTAAGTCGTAGAGTTGAACAGAAATAATACTTTAAAAAGATGATGGCATTATTTATCAGAAAGCACAACGCACGTATGGGACAAGTTCAGCAAAGAGATCATTTGCCCAGGTTTGTCCAAAGGGGCTGCCAAAATTGGCTAAATATTCCCTCACAGACGTTTTAAGCTGATCTAAGAGAAGAAGTCTGTGTCAATATTTTGAGGATAATAAAACATAGTATAGTTCTATTGACTGTTGATAAATTATTCTGCACTTGAGGTGGTATTCAATACATTTAATCATTTAAATTTAAAACAAAACAAATCTATGGATTAGTGACTTCTAATCCTCTTGCACAGTCTCAGATTTGACCCACTTAAGTTCGTGTGATGATTCGTTCTTGATGTCTTTCCTAGGGGTATCCATAAATCCATTATGATAAGAAAAACTTGTTCAAGTTTGTAACTAGAAAACATTTTTGAATTTAAACCTCCAAGTCTCCACTTGTCACAGTTTGTCTTTCATTCAGTGTGGAAACTGTAGCCCCATTAGAGCATAGTGGGCTGGGGGGTGGGCTTCCCCCGGGGGGAGTTCCCTCCTTAATCCCTGTAGTCTGGAGTATTATCACCCCTTGGTGGCAGGGTACAGCGACTCCCCCTGTGAGTAACAGATATGTTGCCTTTGAGTCGAGTTTCAAAGTACACCATGTTGTAAAGACGCGTGCGTACGTGTGTGTGGGACCCTCAACTTGTTCATGCAGGTGTGTGTGTGTGTGTGTTAGGGTCAGATCAAAGGGCGATGATGTGCAACAGATCTGTAGATAGATTGATGGCCATGAAATGCAATGTGTTGGGCAATGACATCAGTACACAAACATAAATGGATGTGAGGTCTTTGGTGAGAGGGCTGGTTACACAGTTAGCAGTAGAAGTTTATATTTAGCTGGGGAGAGGAAGAGAGGGGGTCAGACTAGGAAGCAGGAGGGTTAATGTTTGTCATATTACCTCACCTCCATCTTCCCACTTATCCAGGGGTTGAGAGGTGATGGGAGGGAGAAGGGGTCATCAGGTGTCCTTTTTAAGGGTGGGGTTGTGTTTCAAAGCCAAGTCAGTGCAGCTCTGAAACATAGCCCGTGCTCTCTCATCCAGAAGTTTCCTTCACTGGATACGCACAGATGATATACTGTGCACAGAGTGCAGGGCATTCCTGTGTACGCAACTGTGCACACCCATGTTTCATATGTCGGCGCTCCATGGCTCGGCTGGCAGTTAAATAAAGCAGTGAGCAGAAGTGAAGGAATGAAAGAGGGAGGGAGGGTGAGAGAATGACAGAGAGGAGGAAGAGGGAGGGGCAGGGGGAAGAGGTGGGGGGCAGACAGATTTATTTCCACAGCTGAGTGCTGCCTGTCCCCTCAGTGGTTTGACGAGGATTTTGAATAAACTGTACAGAGGTGAAGAAAGAAGTGAAGGGAAGAAGAGAAGAAACTGAGCAGGAGGAGGACTGTGGACATGGATGCACTAGCACTAGAGGCCACGGGGGGTAAAAAGCCAGCTAACGGGACAGCGGTGGCAACTGCAGCTGTCCCTATGCTGGCTCCAGCCCCTGTCAAACGTAAACCTGCAAAAAAAGCTAAAAAAGCTGTTGTTTTCTTTGAGGTGGAGATACTGGACGCCAAAACCAAGGACAAGCTCTGCTTCCTGGACAAGGTGAGACCTGATTCCCTTCCTTTATCTTTTGTTAACAGTTCACAATCCCCTTAAAGAATCATTTTTCCTATTTCACTTTGTTGAAAAATACATTTTTTAATATAAATTCCCTTGTGCATATTTTATTGTCCTTTTACTGTATGTCTGCTTGTTACTTAACCCAACAGGTGCAGTGTGTCTGCTCCTGCTTTACAGAGTAACTCTGTATGCATGCAAGTCAGATGTTTCTAGAGTGTACTTTATCTGATGTAGTGTATGCTGTCAGTCAGTGGCTGTGTAACTGAATGTAAACACTGTTGGGCTCACTTACTTAGTGAAAAAAAAACCGAACTTGCACACAGGATGGGGATTTGGGGTGGGGGGTCACAATTTTAAAGCAACTGTGATTACCCTTAGGACAGCCATTAAAGACTTCTGAGCATGCATTTAGGTGAAAGTCTCAGAAAATTAACAGTTTTGATTTTATTGAGATATTTTTGGAAATCTGCAATCAAACAAAACTGTAGGACTGACAGAAGGACTGACGGATACTGTAAGGCATGGGTAATGTCAGCTTCTTAATTCAATTCAATAGTGATTCTGCGGGTCTCCTGTTGACTTGGTATTTATCGTAAGGCTTAGACATTTGTTTGATAATGTGCATCAGTGACAGAAACACCCAGATCATCCATTACTGTATACTTAACAGTAATACTTGTTCAATGATAATTAGTTTTGATTTTTTTCTTTTATAAATGCAGAGTAAAGCTCAAACCATCACACTAAATTGACACTCTCTCAGCCATGGATGCATAATAGTATTGACATGTTTTCTGTATTGGCTGATGGCTTGAGAATAAACCATAGGTTATCACCCTGATATTTGCAACCAAGGCACCACGTACCCAGCGCAAAAGTGACGCGCCCAGCTCAACTGTTTCCTCACTCTGTCATTTGTGAAATCGGCCAAATTTGCAAAATAATACAGAATAGAGTTGGTGATCACAGCAATTAGGTGTGCGAAAAATAAAATATTGATATCAGTAATCTGCTAAATGAGTTGTAAAATATCAGAATATTGGACATCGGTCAAAAATCCAGTATCATACATACCTTCTCCCAGCTGACTGTAACATTTCCACAACTGTCCACTGGATCTGTATGTAAAGCTATGGAACAGCATCTTCACGTGTTCTCATCTTGGCCTGTCATACTGTGGTTCCAGTATGCATACTAGCTTCTTAAAGACCTCATTGTCAACGACACTTGGGGGGACGTAGGCTGTTAAAGCTAAAGACGGCCACAGGCTCTGTTTTCTCTGTGAGTCATTCAGAGCTATACTGCAGTTTGCACACAAATTAGATGTGAAACTGCATTTGTTTAACGTCTGTGTGTGAAGCTTTAGCCACATTTTGGGAAACCTTGGCATGATATTGGCTCTAATGGTTCAGCAGGTATCTTGCTACAGAGCAGACCCCCCACTTTGGCTATTTGTTGACTAATGTTTCCATACAACACAAATCATAATACAGCAGCACCCACAGGGCCCAATAGGACTGAGGCTCTATAACTGCAGAATTAAATGATCAATTTGACTGTTATCTGACTCAGCGCATTTAGATTCAGTTCATTCATTGCATAAATAGCTTTATCTTTTTTTTGTACTTTACCCTTGTTATTACCATTGACTGCATATAGAAAAAACATCACTCAATTTCAGCTACTGAGAGCTTTGAAACCCAAACCCAGAGTAACCTGGCTGGTAGAGCTGCAGGGCTGATATAACACCTGTAACCCGAACCAAATATGCATTAAACATGCAAATAAAACATTAAGAGACCCCTAAGGTGGGTATCCACAGCAGAACTGATTATTGTGCTTATTCGAAGCAGAGACATCATGACTGTGGAAAGTTCAGTGACTCTTTAGTTTCATGTTTACTCTTGCCCCATTGATCACCACCCTGCTGATCTGATGTTTGGTCTGTTATCAGTCCAGGCATCCATTTTAATGTCCGGTCTACAGGTACCACATCAGCTTTACTGATGAATGCAGTCAACAGTTTCACTTCAGAAAAGTAAAAAAAAAAAAAAGACATTGATTTTTTTGTCAAGTGTGGATAGAGTGCCTTTTTTTAATGCTTTTGATCAGTTTTTTTGAGTGATAATTTTGATGAGATAGAGGTCTTTGAAAGTCGTATATCAGTATGTTTGGGGTTAGAGGTTAAAGGCTGCTTCATGTAGCAAAATAAATCCTGTTCTGGTTGTTTAAAGTCTCAGGTTTTATTCCTTCTTTTATTCCTTCCTTTCATAGTTGAATCGAAGCCAGCTGCTGTCGTCTGAGGAGGTTCAAACTATCTTTTCCTTTGGGCATTATCAAATTAGATTTGTTTAATATTTGTAGCTACGGCTTGAAAAAAAGGAGATGTTTTATTGTAGGGCTGCTCTCAGTAGAACCTGCTTTCATTTTTAAATGCCACATCCGCACATCAGAGGCAGAAGCTTTAATGTGTTGTCAGTTAATGTTAGCGTGGAGCTTGTCGGTGTATGGAGACACACAATCAAGCCTCGCCAAGTTTTCTGTGGTGTTAGTCCGCCAGGACAGCCGGACAGACTCGGCTTATCAAAGGCTGCTCCTCAGGATCACAAAGAGTAAAGTTCTATCCTTAGTGGATTATACCCTGTTGTCGGATTAGCAGGGTTTCCATGGCGATTGCGTGTGCCATCTTAACACCTGCTAGAAGGAATGACAGAGTATTAGATTTGTTCAGAAGGGGGCATGATCAGGGACTGGTGTCTGTGCAGAGTTACACTGACAGACAGAGTTAGAAATAAAACCGTATCATGTCTGGGTCAGGCTTCTAGAAAAGCCCTTATGGGGGTGGGGGGGTGGGGGGTTGCTGGGGTCACAGAGAGGAGTTTCCTCAGTGATGTCATGTTGCTGAAAATGGCTTGTGGTCCACAAGACGCCGTGAAGAGAAGCCAAGTCTGTTACAGTGGAGGCCCTCCTCACTCAGCAGCTACACGGGGAATCATATGTTCTGTGAGCAGCTTTAGGAAAACTTAGTCTGTCAACAAATGTCTCTGGAAAACTTTATAAACAAAACATAAACAAACTGAAGCTTTTTTTTTCCTAACTAGGAGATGTTTGCACGGAGCAGTGATGACTGTTAAGTCCTGGTAAATAATGATCAGTATGAGCCCTTTTAGATTTGCTAATACAGCCAAACTCTAAACCTTAACCATTAATGATTCGAGTAGATCACTCACTCACTCGCTCTGGCCCAGAAAAGAGTTGGTGCTTGCACCAGTTTTTGCACTGGCCTGGAAATAGCACTAGCACCATTTAGGTGGAAAAGGGGTATCGATGATATCACTTGAAACTTTTTAATTTGGATTGAATTTAATACTCTATTCTGAACATGTAAAAAAGTGGAGATTGTCATCACAGGCAAATACAAGCAGCCTCGCATACACCAAAACAACAACAACAACAACAACAACAACAACAACAAAAAACAAGAAAAAGGAAGCAAACTGTCTGATGTATCTTGCATGGGCTGCAACTTTATTTTCTTGAATTTCTGTCATGATAAGTTGTTTTTCTGAGACATTTAACTTCCTGAATGTTTGCACCACAGAACCAAACTTTACATTTTACAGACCATTTTCTGTTTTACCTATTGAAACCTCCTGTAGAGTTTCTATACATTTTTTAAAATGCACTGAAATTACTCTGATACCTTTATGTGACCCACTAAACGATAAATATTGACCAGGTTGCTGGTGTGAGTCTCCAGACCTGCCTCTTTGTACTTTGTTTGTTTTGTTGCCATTGTATTTATATTTGAGGTTGTTTTCCATTGTTGGCAGCCACACACAAGGTCATGTACCGAGTTTGTTCTTATACGTGTGTGTGTGTGTGTGTGTGTGTGTGTGTGTGTGTGTGTGTGTGTGTGTGTGTGTTTGTTGCTTGGGTGTTTGAAACCCCAATACCAGCTGTTAAATAGTCCACATCCATTGGATGTGTGGGCGCAGCCAGGGCTAAATTTATCCCTAATCACAGGGAATGGAAAAAAACAGGGTTAATATCTGTTACTGTGGGTCTGTGGATCTGTGTCTGTGCCCTTTTACTAACTAATTGCTGCGTTATTTGTAGGTCGAGCCAAATGCCACGATCGGGGAGATTAAGTCTATGTTCCACAAGAGCCGTGAGTACCATCCCCAAAACCGCACTCAGGTATAACTTCTTCATGTCCTGCTGCTGGATTTTCATGTGATTTTTCTGTCTGCTCCAGATCCTCAGTGGTATCCAGCCAGACAGTCCATCCGCCTCGACCCCAGTAAGAGAGCCAGAGTGTGCTGGTCAATCAATCATCCTAAAGAGCACTTCTTCTTTGATTGATTATTTCCTCGATAAATAAATATGTGTGTGTGCGTGTGTGTGTGTGTTTCAGAGGGGAAGTCTTTGAAAGATGAGGATGTTCTGCAGCATCTTCCTGTGGGAACAACTGCAACTTTTTATTTCAGAGACCTGGGAGCTCAAATCAGCTGGGTGACAGTGAGTACAACACAGAGCAGATCATAAACTTGAGCGTAGCATGCAGGCTCAGGCCAGACAGTCCCAGCTCTATATTTCTTCAGCTGCGTTTTAAAAAGGTCAACAAACATGATGTAATGATATAAAACATGCAAAATAATTGTGACAGAAAAAATAACTGCATGCTTTTCATACTTGCCTCTTTAACAAAACTAGTCCTAATATTCCAGTTGTAAAGTATTCCCAGCACTGATTACTTCTGCTAGGAAAGGGCTTGTGCAAAAGTCATTTCCTTAAAACATTGGCAGCTGAATGTCCTGAAATAATACAGAACATATCAAGAGTTCTTTTGTAAAGGCTCTAAAGTACTTAGTTTTTTGCTTTGCTTCTCGAACTCATCCTGTCTCTTTTCTTTTGTTCAGGTCTTTCTGACAGAGTATACCGGTCCTCTGGTCATCTATCTGATGTTCTACTTCAGAGTTCCCTTTATCTACGCACCTAAATACGACTTCACCACCAGTAAACACTGGGTTGTACAGTGAGTATCTCTGACACTTGTGAAGACTCTGGGCACCCATTTTTATCTGGTTATGATGACTGACATCTCAGTGCTACCCACACAATCTGTTTACAATAGCGCTGACTGCATCGATAAGACTTGTTTTTATGCTGAATTTATTCAATCATTGAAAAAATCAAATGCAGAAAAATTCAGAGCCAGAAATGCGATGGTTTGCCAAAGTTTGATTTTGATGCTGAAAAATTCAGTGTGAGAGATTCGTGTTCAAACACTGATGGCACAGAAATATTTCCGTGTTCCCATCTCTCTGTGACAGACTGAGACTGTAAACCTGTATCCTCTGTCAGTCACCATGATCCAGCTGACATGTAAGTTGCTTCTGTTTGCAGCCTCGCCTGTATGTGCCACTCTTTCCACTACGTCAAGAGGCTGCTGGAGACGCTGTTTGTGCATCGCTTTTCTCATGGGACAATGCCGTTACGCAACATCTTTAAGGTAAACTAGCTCTCATTCTCATCTGTAACACCTGGCTGTGTATTGAAGTGTGTAATGAGGGGGATTAAAGAGGAATGGAGTAAAAGGAAAATATTCTCTGTTTCAGAATTGTACCTACTATTGGGGCTTTGCAGCGTGGATGGCGTATTACATCAACCACCCGCTGTACACACCGCCCAGTGAGTACTCATACATCCAAACAACCATTTATCCGATGTTATGTGGTTCTTCATTTTCATTTTCTGTTTACTGTTTCATCTTTCAGCCTACGGGGAGCAACAAATCCGTCTTGCCCTCATCCTGTTCTTGGTAGGGTTATTTTAAACCTTAAATGTTTTTCTCAGTGCTGATGATGTGAACTGCAGTTAACTGCCTTTTTTAGCTGCTTAAGTCTTGCTAAGTTACAGAAGTGTATAGACAGAGATTGTTGTCAAAAAATAAAGTGGCATTAACCCTGAATGCATGTCTTTATCTTATCACATGCACTGTTTAATCACTTGTCGCTTCTTTTTTCTTAGTTTTGTCAGATCGGGAACTTTTCAATCCACATTGCTCTTCGCAACCTCCGTCCACCAGGTACACACCTCTACAACTCACACACTGGAGTTAAAAATGGTCTTACGCTTAAGTACAAAAATATGTCTCTCCACAAACCAAATTTCTGTTAAGACCTTTTGCTGCACAGGGTGGAGCTGAATTCACCCAAAAGAACAAATTTGTCAATCCTGATTTGAGCAGCATGTGCAGCATCAAAATAATCAGATGAATCTGACTGATTCCATTTTCTTTGACACATTCTCCAGGCTCAAAAACAAGGAAGATTCCCTATCCTACTAAAAACCCTTTCACCTGGATCTTCCTGCTGGTCTCCTGCCCCAACTACACCTATGAGGTAAATGGTCTGATTTACGACCGGATGCAGTTTGAAAAAGTTATGGCATTAAGGTTTGGTTGTCAAATGTATCCCCTAACATTGGTTGTAGTTTTGTGATCTTTTAGAGTAGATCTGTGTTGTTATACTGTTTGATAATTCATATTTGGCTCATTAAACATTGTGTGGAACAGCCAGAGAATCCATCCGAGAATTTGTGCCTGAAAGTTTTCTGAATTAAAGTCGTAGCTGCTGCCTCCCTGTGGTATGTGCATGTATGACATGCAATGGTGGACAGTAATGGAGTACATTTACTTGAGTTCTGTACTTAAATACATTTTTTGAGTATTTGTACTTAACTTGATTATTTGTTTCTTTGGAAACTTTTGATCTCACTACATTTCTTGGAAGCTTGTCCCTTTTTCTTTTTAGGCTTAGTATAGTTTTGTGGTCAGCTGTTGGTCTTTTTCTTTCCTAAAATGCAATTGGCCACACACTGCTCCTCCCTCACAGAAGGGAACCAATCACAGTCACACCTGGGTTGGATTTGAAAATTTGTCTCCAAAAAACTAAATTTCCATACAGGGATTTTCATCTCTGTTCATAGACGTGAAAAAATATGGAGTGGATATTGTGTGTGTTTTACAGATTTTATTAAGGCATGTGTCATACTGCAATGAAGCCAAGTGGTTCAACAGGATGAAAAATTCTTGAAATCAAAGTTGTAGTTTGTTCATTGAATGGGGTCACTCAACAGTCCTCATTTTTCAAGTGAGGATGTTTAGATAAAAAAAAAACAACTAAATTACAATAGCTGTGCTTATTGTGTTTACAGGTGTTTCTATATAGCTTTTGTAGCATAGTGGCTCTACATTTAAGTTGGTACATCATTAGGTGGTTTTAGAGAGTTACAGGCTTCATTGCAAGCATTTTGAAAACAATACAAATGAACTGGTATTAGAAAATTTACTCTGTACTTTTGAATATCTGAGTATTTTTAATAGCAACTTTAGTACATCAACTTCATCAGAATTTTGACCAAGCAACTTTTACTTGTAGTTGAATAAGATTTAACTACAAGTATCAATACTTTGACTCCAGTGCTGGGGTTGCGTATTGTGTCCATCACAAATGACATGTCCTCTCTCTCTGCAGCTGGGCTCCTGGCTTGGCTTCACCCTGATGACCCAGTGCCTGCCGGTGGCTTTCTTCACCATTGTGGGTTTCATCCAGATGACGGTGTGGGCCAAAGGGAAGCACCGCAGCTACCTGAAGGAGTTTCGTGACTACCCTCCTCTCCGCTCTCCTATCCTGCCCTTTGTCCTGTAGTGGAAGATTCAATTGCTCCCCCGCCCATTGAGCACTCCTTCTTTTTAGGAGTCATGTTCACCCTCTTACTTCCAGCCCCCGCCTGATTGAAATGGTGTCCTTCCTTCTTCCTTCCCTAAAATCTACACTGGAACTGAGTAGACTGACTTAAGGAGCCTGGACCTTTCCCCTTCCCCCTTTTCCACCTATCAGTTTGTCTCTCTCACTATGTCTTTAAGCCTGTCGTGTTGAGCAATAATGTCAAGAAAAAAAACTAAACCTGCTTTTTCATCGCCTACAAACAAATCTGTTAAGGGTTGTTTTTTTTATCGCAGTAGTCTTGGCTTTCAGACTCCCTGCTGTATGCTTAACAATGTACTGTATATATGAGTCATAAGATGTGTAAACCCACTCTACTGTCTTCAAATACTGTTATTGTGCTGACTGCATATGGTGACAACAAGCAAAAGTTCCACTGTTCCACTGAGATACATTGATCCAAATTTGGAACTATGACAGCATTTAATTTTGTCGATGTCTGAAGTAATTTATTAAAATAAGGTAAATCACTGTGTTGCCTTGCTCTGAGTTACAGGTGTCAGGTGTTTTGCCCATGTCACTTACTAATGGTTTTCATTGCATTATCTTTTTTTATATAATTTGTCAGACAGAGCATGTCTGCAAGAATGCAGCTGTTCATTACATACTTACTATAAACTTTCTGACCCTAAAAATTTTCCCTTTGCTTGGAAAAGACAGGTCAAATCTTTGGTGAATTCAGAATGGAGAACAAACTATTCAGGGGGAAACAGGTTACCCATTGTGTATAAAGAGAAGTGTTGCCTTAGTTTGGAGAGCTGTGGTTTTAGCAAAATAAGTTGGTTTGACAGTGCATTAAAATATGTCAGTGGTGAATCAAAGGACTCAATGTTTATAAAGTTTTGACATTAAAAAGGCTGAAAGTTTGAGAGCCTAAACAATTGTGTTTATTGTTAACAGCAGCACATATATATACACAGAAGAGGAACGTTGGTGGATGAACAGATCATTGAGCTTCAGCCATCTCCTCGATCCTCTTCTTCCTAAGCCTGAGCCTTCTCTCTCTCTCATACTCCTTCATCCGCATCACATAGCTGAAGACAAAAAGAAAACAAAAACATGGGACAGAGTGAGCTTAGAGCATGAAAAATAAACTCAGAGAAATACTCTGATTCCCAGATGCTCCTGTTTACTGAGGTGTCTAATATTAGTCTGTTTCATAAAGGGCCAAAAGCTCCAGTTTTGATTGTTTAAAGTCATCTCGATAAAAAGTTTATCAAATATATTTATTAAATACTGTCAAAAACACTTCAGCACTTACTCCTGGTGTTGACAGTAGTCCCAATCATGTTTCTCATGCCTGCAGTTGAGATAGTTGGGAAAGTTGTCCCTCCTGCATTTCATGAGTTTGATCAGGTGATGAGCACAGTAGTCTCTCTGCTGCAGAGGCAGCTGGGCCATGTTCATCTGCTCCTGAGTCGCTACCATCACTGTCAAGAGAAAGACAAATTTGATTATTCAGTGATGAATGAAGCAATGTTTAAAGCTAGAAATTGGTGAGAGATATGACAAACTGTTTATGTTTTACTTATTCATACTACAAAACATATTAATAAAATGCTCTACCCTCTTTTATACAAGCCAGTACTAAAGGCTGTTGTCAAAACTCAGTGCCTTCTTTTGACTTCTTGCTAACCTTTATAGAGTTTTCTTCATACTTCATACCAATTTTCGTCAATTTTCACCCATTTTTGCCACCTTGGACTTTCTTTTACGGCTAACTCTTGCTATTTTTGACACTTTTCCTCAATTAGATTGTTTCTCTTGCAAAGGTATTTTTCAACAATTTGGCTCTTCGTTTGAGCCGGGTTGAGTTACACTGGTACAAAGCGTAAAACATCGACTACAAAGAGTTTTATCTGGTATCTGACATATTCGAGGTAAACGAAATATTGCAGTTTCTGAGATTAGAGTATTGCAGCAGGCCTTATTGTGATTAAATCTAATATGCAAGTCATTGCCTAGCCCTACTCCCTACACAAATTTACATTTCCACTGACCCATTTTATCAATTTCATATCACTGATAAGAACTCACCTCTTCGGGCAGGTGTATGACTGTGCTGTTGATAAAACTCTGTTGTGTTTCTTGCTAAGTACGTTTTATTCTTGAAAAGTTATTTACAAAGGAAAGTATTATCACTGATGCAGCTATCATCGGGGTACCTGCAGGTTTTGGCAAGGCAAATTTAAGACTTTTTAAGACCTTTTAATTCCACTTTGAATTAATTTTGAGACCAAAAACACATAAATATGGTCGATGGTTTGGCGTCCTGCTGCATTTCAACCAAATCATAACATGTGCCACTTAATGAGACTCATTCAAGTTTACTTTTTGACTGTTTATTGAACACAGTTCAACAAGTTGCTCGTTGGTTAATATCTGTATATAAAAGTGCAAACAGTGGCCCATAGTCATAGACTGATTAGCTTGGATGCAGATAAATTATATCAGCAGCTTGTAAAACAGTTTTCACCCGCAATCTCCTTCTCAAAAAGTCCCGCAAAAAATTAAATAAAGTCAATAGAACATAAACAAATCCTGCCCCTCAATTTACATATAAAAATTTAAGACTTTTTAAGGATGTGTAGTAACCCTGTGTCATACACACTGGGGGGAACAAAAATAGTCAACACTGTCTACAATGCAATGGTTAAACGCTTGTAGAAAAAGGCCTCGGTATTCCATGTTATTAGGGATCATGGTTGTAGCTCCATGTTCAATCCGTGTGCTAACAATAACAAGGAAGAGATACAGTCGGGGAAAAGAGAAAGAGCAGCCGTACAGACTTTGGCTGCGTCTATTAGCACAGAGCTAACAAGGCTAATGTCAGAGAAGCTAAACCGAGAGAAACTTTCAGGACAAAGACTGACACTCAGGTCATTTTAAAGACCTACAGTGATTATTTATATGTTTCTCAGAGCTGCTAGCTGCGGACTAACCTCTCTCTTTTCTCTCTTCAAACCCGAACTCGGGGTCGAACTGAATCTTCCCCGTGTGGTCCGGCTCGGTGTCGGTGTCGGTGATGTACCGTTTGACCAGGTGAGCTCCCATGGCGCCGACCTCGTTTATGCACTGAAAGACAAATAACTTGTATCTGATGTGTTTTCATGCAGTATTTCTGAAAAGTAAAGGCTTTCCACCATTCGGTCACCTCCAAGAACCTTTCATCCACTTCCGCCTGTCACCGGACATAAACAGCGGAGCGACGCCACTCGGAAATGGGTCCCCGTTCGACGAAGGATTAAGGTTCCGCTGGTTGATTCAGGCCGTCGTTCATGAAAAAGTAAGTGGTCACTACAGTGGACACCGATTTGAAACTTATTTACTCCTAAATTCAATGGTTAATTTGGTGGAAATTCATATTAGCCTGTGCCAGGGTATTTTTATTCTTCTTAGGGCCTAAAAAAATGTTTTCAATTTGCATACCAAATATATACACTTTTTAGAAATGTTATAGAAAAACATTTGAAGGTGAAATAGCTTCTAAACTTTAAATTGTTCAGTGTTAAAATAGATGAAAGGGAGTTAAAATATTTAGCAAAGCATTGAAAAAAGATAATCCATGAAATTACAAAAAAAAGGGAGAAAAAAAAATCATACTTACATTAAGTTCACACTGTTTTATGTTGAATGCTTTGTTACAAATATTTGGAAAAGGAATTGAAAACTCTTTTTCATTCTTTATGACAAATAAAAACACTCAAGGGAAAAATTCTGACACTGACTTTCATAAATTATGCATCAGAGGGTTAAATTGGAAATGTGTGAGACTACAGAAGCCTGTTTCCGAAAATAGAATAACTTTTCCATTTTATAACAAGAAGGTCAAACAAACGAACTTAAATAAATAATTACATAATTAAATGAATAATATATGATAATATCACATTTTTCTAAAAAAAAACAAACAAACAAAAAAAAAAACTCTCCTCCCTCCCTCTTATTCTTATTCTTCCAAAATTACTACTACTGCTACTAGAATAACTTTTCCTATTTATAACAAGAAGAACAAACAAACAAAAGTACATAAATAAATACAGAACCTCCTCTGCTTCCTTTTCTTCTTCTAAAAACTATTACTACTACTACTGATAATACTACTACTACTACTACTACTACGACTACTACTACTACTAATAATAATAATAATAATGATAATAAAAACAGTAGTTTTAGTTTAGTTTTTTTAGGTCATGTACTATTATAACTCATCAAGCCATGGACCAAAAAGGTGCCCAGCCCTCTGCGATGCAGATGCTGCAAACAAACCCTCTCTATGTTCATTTGCAGACGTGATAAGGTGTAGGACAAAATAATCTGATGTGATCTGTGCAGAAGAGCATCAATTCTTCCTTTTGCTTTTAATTAACGATAATTAACGATTTCATATTATGTGACCATAATGCAACACCTCTGTTTTTAAGCACAAAGGCCACAGATAGAGCAACTTTTTCACTTACCCTCCGAAGATTATTGAACAAAAATACTGCATTTAGTATATGAAGAAACATCATCTCACTGATCACAGTCTTACAAATATATTTATTTACCACATATTATTATCACATTTCATAGCCCAGACAGATTACAGTGTAAACTTCAAACACTGATGATTTCTTTCTCTTCTTCTTTTTTTAAATTTTGTATTTGCCAATGTCTCAAAAAGATTTTTTATCTGATAGCTTTGCATCAAGTAATCAAGACTTTAGAATTTAAAACTCCTTCAATCACTGTTATGTTAGACGTATTATTTCCCTTTGTTTCCATTTTATGTCCTTCTATTTCAGAACCCCTCAATTTTTTTTTATTTTCGTTACTCCAAGGGGGCTGATTCCAATTATTGAAGAGAAATAAAAGCGCTGGGCAGCTGATGCAGTGAAGTGTTTTTTGTCACTGATAGAGATCATCATCTCCTTCCTCCCTGAACAGGCCGGGCCCAGAGCTAGACCCCTGACCTCCAGACCGGGAGCCACTGGCAGAAGGGAACCTAGGTCCAGGGGAAGAGAATGAATCAGCCTTGAAGGTGTAAAGTGAATCAATCTGTACTTTCTGTTCTGAAAGGTGATGTAAAATTGTACCTGAAATTTCCAAAACCTCGGCTCTGCTGCAGAGTTTGAGCAAACATTTCATATTTTCGGATGTCGTTGTCGCTAACAGAGCGACGAGCAAATCGCATCGCCTCCTCGAAATGGTCTTTTCTGATCTCTGGAACTGGATCAAAGTCTTCATCCTGCAAACAGAGAAGAAAGCAAGTTTAAACAACTTTCACACTTTGTGAGTGTTCGAGTGTGTGTGTGTGTTCCCAGTCCAAAGGCTGAGAGTTACAGAACACACAGCCGCCCTTTAGGGAACATCTTGATCTGCCACCATTTCTGTCAGTACTGAGCACACACAGCCAGGCACTGTTCGAGTGGTGGAGTTTGTGTTTATTTGCGCTGAGGAAAGTCAAAGCCAGAAAATGATGGTGTAAATGAGTATTTGTGCAGTGTAGCACAAATAGACTGACCATAGGGATGCCAGGTCTATTTTGTCTTTGACGCTCAGCCTTGATCTCAGCTTCGATTGCCTCACGAATGGCCAGCTTACATGCCCGCTGGCAGATCTCTGTCAGGTCTGCTCCGGAGAAACCATCCGTGATTTTAGAAAGGTATTCCAGGTCTACGTCCTACAGAAAAGAGAGATGAAAGAAGAAAAAATCATCTTACGATTCATTTTACAAAGCGAGGATCAATAGCGTTAGGGTTAAACCACTAATAATTGTCTTTTCTTTTTCTGCTTTGCATGAGATAAGCAACATGCAACAAACAAATCTTCACATATGTGTGAGTATTACTGACTCGAGCCACGGGGGACTTGCGTAGGTTGGCGTTGAGAATGGCTTTGCGTGATGGTTTGTCTGGCAGGGGGATGTAAATGAGCTGGTCCAAACGGCCCGGCCGCAAGATGGCAGCGTCTATGATGTCAGGTCTGATGTGAGGAATAAAGAAAAATGAGCAAGCTGACAGAAATATTAGAATTTCTTCATGTTTTCCTCAAACCTTGCTCATTACAACCCTCCCTGCTTGTGTGTACCTGTTTGTGGCACCTATAATGAAGACATTCTTTTTGTCAGACATGCCATCCATCTCTGTCAGGATCTGGTTGATGACTCTGTCAGCCGCCCCCCCTGCGTCTCCTGCACCACCTCCCCTAGACTTGGCGATGGAGTCCAACTCATCAAAGAACAGGATGCAGGGGGCTGCTTGTCTGGCCTGGAACAGTGAGAGGGGTTGCAGTGAAAAATAAAGGAGACGCTGATGCGAACAAACACACACATCTGCTCAGAGCTTTGACTCTGAAAACAGAAGAGTGACTTCTTTTGCTTTCACCTTATCAAACACATCTCTGACGTTGGCCTCTGACTCTCCAAACCACATGGTGAGCATCTCAGGTCCTTTGATGGACACAAAGTTAGCTTGGCACTCATTGGCGATGGCTTTAGCCAGAAGGGTTTTCCCACAGCCTGGAGGGCCGTAGAACAACACCCCACGTGAGGGAGTCATACCAAACTTCAAGAACTTATCAGGATACTCAACAGGGTACTGAGAAAGGGGAGAAACACAAAGACAAATGGTTGGTTTGGTGTGTTATTGGGAAGTTTTGTGTTGTGAGTGTGTGAGTCTTCCTTTCACCTGGACTAGCTCTTGCAGTTCTCTCTTGACTTCATCCAGTCCTCCAATGTCCTCCCAGCTCACCTGAGGGACCTCTACACATGTTTCCCTGAGAGCTGACGGGTTACTCTGACTCAGAGCCCACTGGGTGAGGATAAGATAGTGTCAAAACAAAGTAACATCTAACTTTTATCAACTCAGCTTGACTCATTTCAACTCAAACTTTACAGTTGTGCCTAAAAGTTTACACCCCCTCCAGCAGAATTTTCTGATTTTTGGCCTTTTCTCAGAAAAAAATGAATGATTACACAAAAACCCTTGTTACCCCTGGTTAGAGGTTGGGTGAAGACATTTATTAACATAACATATATAACAAACAACTGTGTTTACTCTTTTTAAATCACAATGACAACAGAAATTTTAAAAATGTTCTTTTTTTTATACACACAAACTGATTATAAGGAAATAGATCACAGGTGAGGATGGTTACCTTTGGTATACGTTCAAGCATATTTGTGTTAACTTTTGTGCATTTATCAGTCCAAAACCACCAGAGTTGTGTAAACTTCTTAACAGGGTCATTTTGAAGTTTCTGTTGTCATTATGATTTAAAAAGAGTAAACTGTACTTTTTTCAATAAATATCTTCATCCAACCTCTAACCATGATTGATAGAAAGGATTTTGTGTTATCATTCATATTTTCTGAGAAAAGGCCAAAAAATCAGAAATTCTGCAGAGGAGTGTAAACTTTTGGGCACAACTTTATGTATAGAGCACATTTAAAACAACTAGAGTTGACCAAAGTGCTGTACAGGTTAAAGGCAGCATCATTATCAGAGTAATATATAGTGGGTTTATATGTGTGTGTGTTGACCTGGAAGTCATCCATAGTGACAGCTAGCGAGTTGAGCAGGTCAGCATCAATGGACTCATCTTCCAGGTCTATGAGGGTCATCTTCTTACGAATGGCCTGAAGAGCAGCTTCTGAGCAGAGAGCAGCCAAATCTGCACCCACATGACCGTGCGTCTCTGTGGCGATCTGAGGTATGGGAACTGAAGTCACTGGCATAAATGTTACTTTATATCATAATTTGGAGATATATACTGATTAAAGGTTACAAAAGTTTAGGTTTGTAACTTTATTTTAGCTATCATCATATTTTCAATGCATAAAATATTATATTACAAATATAAACCTGATTGACATCTGAAACTTGAGATTATTTTCTTCAACGATTATGGAATTTAAAAAAGGAAAAAAATGGCTCAGAGGTCTCGAGCCAGCAGATGTTTAATTTACACTCATAAAACACAAAGAACGCTTCGACTCTCTGAATTAAAAGCTGTTACAGCACAAGTTTTCTTTTTGTCTCTTAATTAACTTTATGTTCTGCCTGAAATATGTGGATTATCAGATATCAATTTTTCTGATTTTTGAGTTAGTTGTTTGGCCCAGACCATGGCTTTCTCACCCTCTCCAGGTCAACATCATCACCCAGCTTCATGTTTTTGGTGTGAATCTGCAGAATTTCCAATCTGCCCGTCGAATCTGGAATCCCAATGTCAATCTCCCGGTCAAACCTGCCTGAAGTGAGATATCAAACTTTTAGAGAGTGTGTGTTTTTGTGTGTGTTTTTCAGCTTTGTGTTTGACACCATCCTGACCAAAACGTCTCAGAGCAGAGTCCACACTGTTTGGTCGGTTTGTGGCTGCCATGACGACCACATGAGCTCTTTGCTTCAGGCCGTCCATCAGGGTCAGGAGCTGGGAGACGATGCGTCTTTCCACTTCACCGTGGGTCTACACATACACACACGCACCCACACAAAGTTACATTAACTCCGTAGAGTAAAAGCAGGCATGTCAATGTTATCTATTGGTTACTTTCTCTCTCTTGGGAGCGATGGCATCCAGTTCATCAATAAAAATGATGGATGGAGCGTTTTTTTCCGCCTCCTCAAATGCTTTCCTGAGGTTGCTCTCTGACTCTCCTGCCAGCTTACTCATGATCTCTGGACCTTTAGAAAAGATCATATTGAACACAATTTCTCCTACACACCAAACAAGTAAATGAATAATCCAGATTTTTCATCAGGGTTTTACGCCTTTTAAAGTCTTAGACTTTAAAATGAAATGGACAGAACTGACCAACCTCCTGCTCTACTCTTGCAAATAAAAAGAGCAACTTTACCATTTATTAGGAAGAAGAAAGCGCCGGTTTCATTGGCCACAGCTCGGGCCACCAGAGTTTTCCCAGTGCCTGCAGGTCCATACAGCAGGATACCTCTGGGGGGCTATCAAGGGAAAAAAAAGAGCTCATAGTCATGGAAAGCATAAGCGGAATACCAGAACAGTGCTCATAAGTTCAGGAGTTTGTATGATTGCATGCATGCACGACACCTTGACTCCTATAGCTTTGAAGAGCCCAGGGTGTCTGAGAGGAAGCTCCACCATCTCTTTGATCTGAGCCAGCTGTTTCCGACAGCCTCCAATGTCATCATAGCCGATGTCGTTTAGGTTCTCCTCCTCATCCTGTGAGTTTGGAAGAATCAGACCTGGAGAGATTACTTCTCAGACATGGACCCTAATGAAGGTCTTGCGTTGCATTCCTCTAGAGTAATTCTTTTTTTTTCTTTAATACAAATGTCATTGGAGATTTGACTATTTCAGATATGAATGCAAGTAAAAGGGATTTAATGAGATCAACCAACCTGCCAAACATTCCCATCAGTGCTATAAAATCAGTAACTTGTTGATGAGTGGAACTGGTTCTATTTAGGAAGCCTGACCAACCCAAGAGCAACAATCAAGGCCAATAAAGTGCCAAAGACTGCAGCTCCATGATAGACCATTGAACTGCATGACTGGTTTACGTCTACATTTAATTATATTCATGAATCTCTCTGGGATTTAAGTTTATAGATCTCATTTTTCCAAAGGGACTGTGAGGTGTAAACGCATGGAGTGGATTGTTGTGACCCCTTGTGCTTGAGGACTTGCACAAACTGTTGTGTTGACATTTGAAATTAGATTACGTTTGAATTTATTAAGGATGATAAATTATTTATTTTATTAGGGAGCTTATTCACCTCTCTTTTGATTGGCTCTCCTTCACAGTAGATGACTGTGTCTGGGGCAACGATACAGTGTGGGTCAGGGTCTGTCTCCACCACCTTGAACTCCACTGCTCGCATGCTGCCCCTCACTAAGAAGATGTCATCTAAAAACAGGTAAAGAGGATGTACAGCAGTATATCATCAGCATAACAGCAGAAGTTTAAGCTTATGGCAGTATGTAAAGTGAAAAAAAACGCTGCATACTACCTTGTGGCACAGTGTTGTCAATATTTGATATTTGTGTTTTTTTCCCTGATAGTGATAAAAGTTCAAAATCTAAAGTTTCAAATCTTTGATGACTGGGTTTTAGAGGATCTCATAAGCTGTTTGGACGAGGGATGGTCTGAGGAAAAAGTGTTGCAGTACCTTTATGCACAGGGCGGTATGCCTCCAGAAAGTATGGTTTGAGGAAAACTTCAAAGAGGTTTCCTGTGAGACCTTCTATGGTGTCATCTATCGGGAGGACATGGATCCTTTTCCCATATTTGATATCAGGGCAGGCCTGAATGCTGTAAAAATCACATCCGTAGTAATAGATGGATTACTTTTATTGTTCTCAAACCTTAAATCAAACTGTAACACTGATGAGACACTGACCTGACAACATCACCAAGTCGCACACGCAGGTTATTACGTGTCACACGGTTCATGCGGATGCGTTCATCCCCACAGGTGGTATCAGTCAGGACGATACACACAGTTTGGCGACGCTTCCTCCCTCTCAACACGACTGTGTCCCCTCGGAAGAGCTGCAGCTCCTCTGTTTTATTCTGGTGGGGATGAAACACAAACACAAATATCAGGGATTAAGCAGATGACACTGGGTTTACACACTCTCTCTCTTTCTCTCTCTCTCTCTCTCTCTCTCTCTTTTCCTCTCTCTCTCACATACACACTGACCTGTGATAGACTGACAATGCTGCTGTCTTCATTGAGAGCTTCATCCACAATGAGTCTGTTTGGTCTTTGCTTCTGTTTCAGGATGGCAGTGGAGAAATCTTCTCCCTTTGGGCTTCAAACAAGAGAAACATTATAACTCGCGGTCTCTACACTTGTAGCTCTAATTTCCTCATGTGACACTGAGCTGTATTTAGACTCTCTTTGACTCTGCACGTAGCAACAAAATGAATGTATAAACATTTGATAAATATCCCATCAGAACATCAACTGTTTTGAATACCTATAGAAATATTTCAAAGTAGAACCAGCTACTTAACATTAATATTTGCTCTAGATTTTTATTTAATTTTGTAACATATTGAAGAGTTTGCCCCGTATGCAGAAGTAAACACACACACACAGTAAAGCTGATAACATGCAGCTGTTGGACTCACTCAGCTCCTCCTGCTCCTGGCATGACTGCTCTTCTTCGTCCTGTTAGATTTCCTCAATTTTTCACACTGTTGTGTTTAGAAGCAGGTCTCATATGGTCTAATTTCTGTTGTGCTCAGAGTCAAACACGTCTCTTCTGCTCTTCCCTGGTTTCGTTTCGGTTGCTCAGAAGTCCCCCGTTGAGTCTAGTTAGTCTTTTCTTTTTTCTCTCTTGCTTTGTGCCACCATGTTTGTGAGAGCTGCAGCCTCAAAGTGAAGGTTTTAATATGCCCTTCTGCTTCCCTGTGTCACTTGTAACCTCATCGTTTGCACACACACATATTATGACACGCTCACACACACATACACTTACCTTGGACAGGGTCCTAGGACAAATATAGCCTGATATTTCCCCCTCCTCTTGGTTCTCTCCAGAGAATGCAACCCATGAAAATGGCAAACACTGACTTAATTTTCTAAAAGAACAAACTAATTCTGTTAAACAATATTTTTTCCTAAACGCAGCATGATCTTTCATCCACTCCTCATTGTGAATGAAGCTTCTGCAGCTTTAAACACATGTTTGAGTCTGTCACACACACTATATGTGCACATGTGTTCCTGCCACACATGCACACTCACACACACACAACTGTCGTATGACCACAAACATGCGGGAACACTGGTTGTGCTCTACACACCATGCAACACGTGTTTACACATACACACGATGGACACGGTGTGGTGTTTTAATTGAAACTTTTATTATTAAAATTGTTGTATAACAAATTAAGTGAGACAATCAACAAAGGTGCACTGTACATTCCCCGCTGTGAGCATCTGGACTCAAACACTGTCCTCTTTTTACCAACAGGTTAAACTCATGAGAATGCAACAAACTGAAAACAAACAGTGGCAGAATACAGTACACCTCTAACTAACTAACTAACTAACTAAGTGGTAAAACATGAAAATGTGTGGTTAGAGGATGTTTTAAAAAAGGGAGAGAGAAAGAGAAACTTTGGGTGAGAGCAGGGGCATGTCCAGACTTTTCATACTGGGGTCTAGTCGGGGCACTGATTTATGTTTTAAGCAAGAATACATTTATTTCTTCATCGCAGACTCTAAGACCAAACCTTTAAAAATCCCACAGATGTTATATTCTTGTGTACAGCTATTTTAAAAATACAATGCAATATATAGCTAAGCAGAAACATTTGAATACTGTAATCTTGATTCTTTAGGAAATTAAAATCAAAATGTCAAGCTAATGTATCTTTTTAACATCTTAACCAATGTCCTGCTTAATATGATTTTAAAAATAAATCTATAAATATGTTTCTCTGGATTTGGATGGGCTTTTCCCTTCACAGTTGCCTGAATGGATTACAGTAAAGACCAGTGATTCCCAAACTGTGAGCCACTAAGGTATTGCAAGTGGGCTGCCAAATTCTCTCCAAAAGAGTTTAACTTTCTGTTTTGGGTGGGGGTAATTAAAAAATAATTGAACAGAAACAGAATGTCTAAATGTTAAAACTCAGTTGCATTAAAAAAGATATATTTAAAATATTCAAAAATTCTTTTCATTGTTATATTTTGGTTTTTTTTTTTCTGTCAAGTATTACTGATGTGACAAACAAATGAGAGATAGGAACTTTTGTTGTTTTTGCTGGACCACTTCGTAGTGAGACCGCATTGCACTTGACTTGTTTATGTTTGATGCTGAAGGCTGAAACTGTAGTATAGAGATGGATAGCTGGCTACCAACAGGGAGGATTAAAAGGAAAGATAGACAAAATACTGATGCTGGATTTACAGGTGAGCTCCCTGCTGTCAAACAAAAGAAGAAGAGGTTAGATAAAGTACAGGTCTGGGTTCTTAGCTCTGTGATTTATTTTTGGGCAGGCACAGAACTTGAACAGTAACCACTGTGCATTGTTTGCAAACTGTGCTGTCACCTCGAGACAAAACATGACAGTATGTGACCAAGCCACTGGAAATTTTTGAAGACAAGCTCAGAGAATATCAAATTGATATCAGTCATTTATTCTCAATCTTCGAAGAAAAAGTACTCTGAGAACGTATTAAATGGCTATTTATGGGGTTGGAGGTCAGCTGCAAAAAACATTTAACCTTGAAATTGGGCCCTGAGTTGGAAAAGGTTGGGAACCACTGGCCTAGATTGTAAATACTGCGAACCTAACTCACGACAGGTGCCTCTGTGTTACAAATAAGTTGTAACTTAGGGTGTAATGGGATATATATCAATAAACTGTAAATGTAAGATTGTTTTCACTTCTGTTTTAGAAATCAGTTGATTTTATGATACATCTCACCGCTTACAAGGCCAGCAGCCAATTATAGTCGAGGAACTAAGCGTGGCACCTAGTTGATCCCCATCCCAGTCCCCCCCATCTGGACACGCCCCTTAGTGAGAGGTAGAGGAGGCTTGAGTGCATAAAGAAACTTAAACATCAGTGTTTGGAAAGATTGGACTGGACACATTCACAACATCAAATAAACAAATGCTGAAACATACAACTATGGGTGATTCTAAAAAGCATGCAAGGCAAGATGTCAAACCTGGAATGGATTTATTTAAATCAAACAGGAATGAGATGAAGAGGGAGCGACAGCTTGGTTTCTAAGGTCTGAACGGTACAAACACTTAAAAAATGCTGGTGACATCGGTTTAGTCGATTGATTGACTCAGCTTTACCCTGCAGATGCTTCTTTCAGTTTACTGGTCAGGTCATGTGTTTTTTTTTTTTGATCATTTGACTTTAAAGGCTGATGTGTTGGCTTATTTCCAAGCCTTTTACTCACTTCGGTTTGACACACATGGTTTAGCTGCTCTGTTAATTTAGCCCAGGAGGTTGAAGCTCACTCCAGTGTCAGGTCAGTCTAAATTCTGCATTTTGCTCATTAAAATGAAAAAAAAAAGATGGATTTCTCGTGAAACATTTGTGCTCCTTTAGCTCTTTGTAGTCAAGAAGTATGTGTAAATTTGATCGTATTAAATTTGTTTTCAAGCTCAGCTCTTAAGACTTTAATTGTGAAACTGTCTCACACCAATCCAGGACCACATTCTCATTTTGCTTCTGGGAATTTACTTCATCTGCTCAATTTCTTCTTTGCAATCCATAGAGCTCTGTCACACATCTACACACACACAAAGTGTGTTTTTAAGGATAAAAGAAGCTACAACAGAATGATTCTTCATCCCAGCCTCATTAAATCAAAGTTGAAATCAATTCCTCACAAATTAAAGGTAATGGCTTTCAAAATGTGCAAAAATGGACCCCAAATATGAAAAAAGGGAAACTAGTCTAATCAAGAAATAGTGAAAAGTGCTTGTAATTAAAAAAAGAGTGCATGGATGTTTTTTTAAACTCTGTATCTTGAGGAATGTCTGTTTTCTTCCTCTCTTCAAAATACAGCAATGTTCAGTAGAAAATCTTCATCGTGCAGGAAAGTCAGTTTTATGTTTTTGTGTGTTGTCTCTGGACCAGAGCAGCCAGAAAGAGCCAGGGGAGAAGAATAGTCTTTGTGTTTGTGTGTGTGCATGTTTGAGTGTATTGTTTGACATAAGAAAAAACTGATTATGTATTTCATGCATACATTGTTATAAGATTACTGAAGTTAAATGTAGATACAGATTTCAGGGCCTTTGTGTGTGTTGATGTGTGTGTTTTAGCACTCATCATCCTCAAAGTGCGTTCTCTGCAGCACCTTGACATGACGCTCATAGATCTTGAGGGCGGGGCCGAGTCTGATTGACAGGCCGGTCAAAACATCGTTACGCTGCATGAGGAGAAGAGACTTGCCGTCGATTTCCTAATGAAGAGAGCAGAGCAGTGTGGGGGGGTTCATGTTGATTAAAACTGTTTAATGGTCACAATAAAGGCTTAAACCTTTGCTCTAGTGGCCTCTAGTGGTGGAAAAGTGGGATCACAGGCTCACCTGGGTCCTGAAGGCAGCAGCTTGCTCGGGAAAACCTGCCTCTGTGAAATAACTGACGACATCAGACACCGTCCACTCGACTGGGCTCCCAGTCGTCCCCTCAGACTTTATTGATCTAAAAAGATGAAGAAAGAGAGGACAGCTTGTTAAAAAACTGTATTAAACGAGAAGTTATGTCAAAGATCACAGAGCCAATACAAATTATATAAAACAATGTTGTTTTGTGTTGTTTCATATATATTTTTAATGCAGGGTGTTTGTGTCTTTTCTATTCCCTCTATTACTATTTTTTTGGAAAACTGTTTTGGGGCCTGAAAAAGTGCTAAAACACCCCAATAAAGTTGGTGACAGCAGATGAATAAAATGATCAAAAAATACTTTACACAGGAGGAGAAGCACCAACTTTTTGAATATTGCTTCAACAGGAAACTCACAGCGCACTCAACTCAAATTCAGCTTTTGCCTCAGTGACGTGGTGTGTGAGTCTGTGTAGTTTCTTCAGTATCTCTGCTGTACTCACCCTCCACCGCTAACTCCTCCGTTCATCCCTCGCTCATCAGACAGGCAGGAGTCTCTCGGGGAGGCTGTGGGTGTGAGCAAGCAGGACGACACGCCGACCTCTGTCTTAGACTCCAGGCCTACACAGGAACAATAAATAAAGCTTGGTCTGAATACCTGTCATCACCATGACACATCACCAACCAACTTAATAAACACAAACAAGAACTTGAGACAATCCGTGAAGTGGACTCACAGTTTAAGCCCGGGGAGGTGTGGTTGACTCTGCCATCCAGCACCTGATTATTTATCAAGGAAAGAAAGACGGCCAAGGGCGGAAAAAGAGATTAATCGTATCCTTGCTGTTACAAGAGCAATAAAGATATTCAGACACAGCAGAGTGACCAACCTCCACCTTATCTTAGTTCAAATGGTGGTCTTGTATCAAGAAGCATAAAGAAACAACAACAAAAACAACGAATAAAACAAAAACAGAGAGTAAAGTATGGAGAGCAGATCTTCTTTCTAACATTTCATAATTTTAAGACCACTTTCAACAGGAAACAAAGTGAAGAGGTTGTGTATTTTCTAAGGGTTACGTAGTGCTACTGTTTGAAACGTGTCAACATGTAAACTTTGAAACTCAGTTTGTAGCAAAGTTAAGTAACTGGCCACATTTTGCGCTACTCACAGCCTGGTGTCGTCAGATGAATCCCTAACGTGTCCTACCAGTGTTAATCTACCAACTCCAACCTCACCAAGAAGAGCAAACATAACCTGCCTCTTCATTTTATTGAAAGACCCTCAAGTTTGGCTGCTTCATGTGGATTAGAGTGAATGGTATCACAAATATCTTGACCCATGTTTTAGCCTTTGGCTGGTGCTTAATCACTCTCCTGTTTAGCTTTCTTCTGTCCTTTTTCTTTTAGTCAGACCAGCTCCAGTGTCCACCATTACTACAAAATTAATATAAGAAATATTTTTCAGCAGAGAAAAGTCACAGATTTCTCTTCCTCCTGCTAAACTTTGTCAGCTGGTTGGGTCAGAGCATGTTTTGCTGTATTTCCAGTCAGAATCTATCTCAGCTGGTCTAAGTGGAGAAAACCTTCCTCTCTCTCATGCAAAATTAGGGTCTCCTGTCAAAGGGACATGGATACATTTCACCTGGAATACTTTGTATTTCTACAAAACAGCAGAAAGCAAATCACACTTGCTGACGACAATTATATAACAGTGATAGTTCTTGTTTCTTTGCTTTTGCAAGTTTGTTTGTGGACCTGTTGAATACATTTAGTTGACATGGGCCTGTGCTGATATAAGGCCTCAGTTTTGAACAGCAATATCAAACCATTCATGCCTGTGTTTGTCTCACTTGGAAATATCAAAAGGAAAATGTTCACATGTCCACACGGAGAGACCATCCTGCTCTAACAGAGCTTCAAAAATGTTTTTATTCTCTCTCTCTCTTTGTCACCAGCATTTTGTATTTCATTTTCTGTGTGCTCATGTGAAAAATGACGAGGAAATGGTCTCAATCCCCAATGTTTCAAATGATTGTTGTATAAAACACTGATAGAAATGTAGAAATGTAGAAATGTGTTGAACCAAGGTGCACAGAATAACAAATTCTGTAGCAAACAACCAGGCACACAATGAGCCATGTCATTCCTGATGGATGTCCTTTGAAAACACATTCATCTCTGATAATAAAGTTTTTCTTCCTTGTTTTCTTTATGAATGATGATCACATTTTGTGGACATCATGCTTAGCATCCTGCCTGGCCTTATAGTTACCTTTAACTGCTCAATTCACAATGAATTATTCTTTTGCAGTCAAGTCCAAGCAGCTGTTTGCAACCACAGATGCATAAACACAGACATCTTCAAGATTAATAAGTGTTACAATTATGCTCTCATAATTTGTAACACTTATGGGGGACAAAGTGTGCCATCCATATCTACAGTCAGTGCTCTAAGTTTTGTACCTTAAATGACAAACAAGCCTCTTTTGAAGTGTTTTGCCACAATAAAACCTTTATAATACATGCCAGTGTTTGTGCACGTACCTTTGCATCTGTATGCAACTGATAAGAGACCATATCTCTCTCCTTCAAATGAGCGTTGGTATGAGATCCCTGCATCGGAGAACATGGCATCCTGCTCGCAGAATCAAGCCCTGACATCCCGAAGAGATCAGCAGCCAAACCCAGATAAAAGAACACACAGGAGATAAAATTAAAAAGGTTCAGATCGACAATACTTCTTTTACAACTTTACCGACTGCTACTTCAACTACTCCAACATCCACTTTTACTACCTCAGCTTCTGCTGATGTTCTTCAGGGTGTAAAGAACAGAACATTATTTATATCACAGCCTGCGCTTCATGGACAACAGGATAGTTCAAAGTCACTTTAACTCTAACAGTGTTTGTAACCTTTCTGAGTGTGCACTGACCATTCCTGGCAAACAACATTTGATTCGTGTTTGCCAAAATTAACAGAGACAGTTTTTGCTTTTTATGATAAATAGTAACTTATTTCATGAACATGTGAAACCCTAATCCAGACTTAAAAACTATTTTATTCACACTTTACCTTGAGTCAGTCTGTGTGAAGGTTTCAGAGTTTCTACGACCCCTAACATAAAACCACTTTCACTGAGTCCCCATGGGCCAAACCAATGTTTTCTAATAACCTTGATGAATATACACTCCATCCACAATCCAAGGCAAAGTTTTCATTGCCTCATTTAAATTCCTTTAACTTGTCACCACAAGCTTTTGTGTCAATAACAATTCAGGACCATGAGAAAACCCCCCCACAAATGTACATGTTTAAATGATTTACATATTCTATCCAATGAGATCCCAAGATGACAGACATTTGACTCTTTTCTTAACTTTCTGTTTATTTTATTCTATTTTGTTAAATTCTTATTTTATTTAGATTAATATTTAGCTGTACCTGGGGCTGGGCAATGAATTGCAAATTAGATTAAATCCCAATGTGGCATGCTGCAATGTTCTGATCACAGACAGTGCAATATTTATTTAACCTGAAATGCGTGGGAATACGAGATACAATGCTCTACACCAGTGTTACTCAGCCCTCATCACAGAGCCACATTGTTGAAAAAATACCTTTCCAAGACCAAAAATCAAAGTGGTGAAAAGTGCCAAAAATGGCAAGCGGTAAGACTGAAAATGAATTTAAGGTGGCAAAAATGGTCATAAAGCACCAAAAATGGGTGTAAGGGGGCAAAAATTGGGAGAAAACTTGGCATATGGCCCAACATATCTTTTTAAAACAAGTTTTTTTTTTATTGATCTCATGTAAAATTCTCTTTCTAAAATTCTCTGTATTTTGGGTTTTCATTACTTGCAAACCATTTCAAGAAATAAAGGTTTGATAATGACTCTACATAGTTTATGGGTTTCACTTTCTGAAATGAGTGACCAAAAATATCTAAGTTTTGAATGATATTCTATTTTTTGAGATGTACATGCAAAACAGTGTTTTTGTTGAATTTATTTATTTATGTAAAAAAAGTAAAAAACCTACTTTTCTCCTTCATGTAAATGTTTATCTTATCCAGAAAATGAGAACAACAGTAAGAAAAATAATCCCTCTCAATAAAGGAATTAAGCTCAACAGTTGGGAACCTAAAAATAATTGCACAATAAATCACTAATGCAATACAGGGGAAAATAATCGCAATTATATTATTTTTGCAAATCATTCAGACAGAATTGCACTCCCCTTGTTCTTGATGTAGGATTTATCTAGCTATATTATCAGCTCTGTGGTGTTGAAACAACCAAATTGTCCACCTGGGACCAATTAATTATTTTCTTATTTAAAAGAAATGCTAAACCATTGCTGCCGATGGCACATTAATGATAACTCATTGGGTGTCCTCTATAGTGCAAAATGGAACAGATGTTTAGAAAAGTTTTGAGGTTTGGAAAATGACAGAGGAATTTCCCCCTGGAGCTTAAGAGGAAAATAGAGGAGCCCATTTCTGACAGTTTGAAATATGAGAATGAAAAACTGAATTTTTCTTTTTGCCCATATTGGGTCGAAGTTTTGACATAAAAAGTCAGATTAAGGAAAGAAAAAGACAAATTAATGAAATTAAAAGTTAAAATTTTGACTTTTGTTCCTCGTGATGTTGATTATCTCAAAAACATTGACTCAATTATTTCAAATTGTTGACTTCTTATTTCCAAATTTCGACTTTAACCTCATAATTTTGCCGTTTCATCTCAGAACTTTCGTTCTTTTAATTATAGAATTTCGACTTTTTTTTTCAAAATAAAAATCTCAACAAATCCAAGTTTTCATTTTTATTTATTTATTTATTTATTTAATTGGTGGAAATGGGCTATGGGTTATTACCAAACTGTTAAAATATTTTAGTTCCTGTCATATTTTCATTTAAAAAATAAAAAGTTGTAAAAATGTGTGATAAAATTAGGGAACAAATATGATGGCACGATCAGAGCCCGGCACACGCACCCATGAGTTCGCTCGCGCGCCCACCCTTGCCCCCGTGCTGCTGTTGAAGGCCTTCTTGCTTTGATCCTGCCTGGACCTCAGCATCTTCTCTGCTTCTCTCAACGAGCTCTGGTTCGGTTGTCATGGCTACCAAGGAAAGTCCACCCTCCTCATCAGAACTCCGGGGATCATCCTTCCTCTCCTCTTCCTCATTATCTTCCCTTTCCTCCTCTTCACTGGCTGTTTCCATTGGCTCATTCTCCTGCAGAGAGGGGGTCGGGGGCTGCAATGACAAAGTATAATTTTGAATTTCTTCATGTGGGAGGGGTCAGACTGGAGTGGGGTGAGAGGATTGAGTTCTCACCACGCTTAGTACCTAATTTAAGCTTTAACTCAGCTAGACTTTATATATGCTGCGCTTCTTCGAGGCGCTGAGAGAAAGAGAGAGAGAGAAAAAAGAGGAATAATGTCAGCCGCCTACTGTTGCCTACTGAAGTCTTCCCCCACAGAAGGAGGAAGAAAGGCGGAGGAGAGTTTGCTGCCTGAAAGGATACAACTGATTTAATGATGCATGAAACGGGGGAAGACATATGATAGAGAACATAAACCCTTTTTGGTCAGAAACGTAACAGGATCTATAAAAAAAACAGGCTCAATGAAGAAAACATGACGCGCTGTTGTTCGC
This sequence comes from Thalassoma bifasciatum, assembly GCA_008086565.1. Classification (NCBI taxonomy): domain Eukaryota; kingdom Metazoa; phylum Chordata; class Actinopteri; order Labriformes; family Labridae; genus Thalassoma; species Thalassoma bifasciatum. Next base: position 559,908 of record RPOG01000043.1, read on the forward strand.
GCGGAGTCCTCCGTCGGCCTGCGCGACACGACAGCGCTCAAGTTTTTAGACAGACACCGCCTACCGCGCGGCAGGCCCAGACACTCCGCGCTCTGCCGCGCACTGCTAAAGTTCCCGCGAGCGAAACCAAACGATTTTGACCCCAAATAGTGACGCGGAGACGGCATCGGGACCTGGTCGAGTGCGCGCCATGCAGGGACGCTCTTTTATGGTGCGCGCACTCATCCCAGTGGCCGGAGAAGCAAATGAGCCGTCTCCTCTAGTGTTAACCCGCACCTTTTGTGCAGGAAACAGAGCTACACACAGAGAGAAATGTATACATAACGAGGCCACAGAGGACAAACACACACAAGCACAGTCCCTCCGGTGACAATTAGAGTACCCCATCCCCTCATTGTGCTACTTTTCTTTTAAAATAAACGATGGAATGAGGAAAACACCACACTTGGCGTGCGCGTCCCGTCGCCTTGTGTGGGGGTTTGACCTGTGATCATTAATTTATCGGCAAACCCTCCAAAGTCAGCGCCGATCCGCGCTCTCTCTACAGCCGGGACGTGTTGGAAATATTAAGTTATCAGCTCCCACCTTTTTCTCAGTGTGTCTGTCCTGCAGTGCGCTCTTAACAAGTCTGTCAGCGGACGCATTCTTCGGCTCCTCCAGCACCACCCCCCTCAGAGGAAGAGTAATGTTCCCGCAGCGGGTCCTGCGCAGCCTGCCCCTCGCCACCTCTCTCTCCATCACCACTTTGACTTTGCCTCGGGTCAGCTTCTCCTCTGACAGGCGCTCCTGACTGCTCAGATAGCCCAGGATCTCCTTCAGCCCGAGCGGCTTGTGTGTGTGGCCTCTGGTGGCGGCTGCGGAGCCCCCTTTGAGGCTCCTTTCGGACAGGCTGCGAACAGAAGCCACCAGTCTGTCGCCGAGGTCGGAGTTGGCGTGATTCCCCGCTGTTCTGATGCCCCCTCCGACCACTCGAAGTTTGGGTTTGAGAGGCACAGTCTGCTTCTGTCTCTGCTGTTGAAGGCTGACGCTTCCAGAGCAAGTTTTGTTTTGGGTGTCAGCCCCGGACAGGCCGGGTACTTTCCCCCCGCGAACTGCATCGATTTTCCCCGGTATTGTCCCGTTGGCATCTCCGCCGTCGTGTGCGCTTGTTCCGTGACTGAGACTGTGAGACGGGCAGCCCCCCGCTCCCTGCTGTCCTAATCCCTTGTCTCTCGATGCACTTGCTTTCTCCTCTTTACAGCCGCTCCCGACATCGCAGCCCGTTGTTGCGCCACAACTGAGGCACCCGTTTCCGCTACTCGGACTGGAGGCAGCCTTAGGCAGCTTTTCCGAGCTGCTGGCTGGTGTTTGAGTGCGGGGCTCTGGGTTGGGCTCCTCTTCCTCCTCTCCCTCCTCCTGGTCGGTGAAGCTGTGCGCACTGTCGCCGTTGTTGTTCAGATGGTCGTGTTTGGTCCGCTCCCTTGCTGCCTCCGCGCCGCCGCCGCCGCCGCTGCCGCTGCTGCTGCCAGCGCCCGTAAACTCACTCTTCTTTCGGCTTTTCCTCTGCACCTTCGCCGCGTTTCGGTAAGATATGGACCCTTTGTAGCTAACTTTGAGCACCGTCTGCTCTTGAATCAGTTTTTCCAGTTCCGTCCTGGTTCGGTCCGGGTCCGAGCCGTGACGTCTCCGAACCATTCGACAAATCCTCTCAAGGTCCGGACGAGCTTTCCTCGAGCGGAGAGAGTCGATGGTTTCCAGGATCCACTCTCGATACTCATTGGGCTCGGACATCTTTCTCCTGCTGGTGCGGATGGGCTTTGGCCCGAGTGCGTCTTTTCCCTCCTCTGTTGTTTCAGAAGTGACGCTGTGTCAAAGCTTGGAAGCCGGAGCGCGATCCTCGGCTGGAGAATGAGGACGGAAGCCCGGCTGGTACGCTCGCATTCGTTGGCCACATTGTGCGCTTAAGGTGGACTGAACATGGCGACTAGGTCTCCAGCACAGACGCAATTGGCATTTTAAGGTGGAATTGGTCGCGTTTTTCACGCATCCGAGCGATCTTCTTTGTTTGAAGTGTCGTCTTGTTCAACGCGCGGTTTTGTGGGATGTAAACTGAGCACAAAGAAAGATGCACATGCGGTGCAGACAGCGAAGAAAGAGGAGGCTCCTGGGTTATTTCACTGCTGTGCTTCTTAGAGACTCAGACTGAGCCGGCCGGTCAACAGATGGGTGGATGACAGCTCAACTCCGCATCAGGCAGCAGTGATGGATGTCTGACCTCCAGGCGACAACACCGGGACAGACTACCAAAAAACAAAAAAACTCATCCAAAACCCTCTTTTTCTCTTCTCTTCTCAAGCTGATTCAAAAGAAACACACACACACACGCATTCATTCAGTAGAATTTTACAAGTAAAACTTTATTGGAATGATACTCATGTTGCAAAATATTACACTTCGTGTTTTTCTGTCACTTCTCCCGTGACCTTAGACGCTTCCTTTTGCAGTGTGTGTGTGACTCACTGTGTGTGTTTGTGTGTGTGTATGTGTGTGTTTCAGGGGTTAAGATGGTTTATAATGGGGTCTCATTTCCCTAAAAAGTGCGACAGTATGTACCAGCATTGTGCCTGCATTGAGAGGAAGTCGTATAACTGCAAAAAACATCGAGGAGACGGAATAATATCGTTTTTTAACTTCAAACATTTTGTCCATGATGATATCGCCAACATTAAACTTGACATGGAGGAAATACAGTAAATGTGAAGTCTCAACAAGTGGTTTACATCAATGTCATAATCATAAGTAATAATAACTTCTTAAATTAGTCCAAAATGAACCAGCTCAGAACTAAAAGTTTCCACCCTGAAGCTCTTGTCTTCATTTATCTGCTGTCAAGATTTCAACTTGAGAATGATTTTCTGGTTTCACTTTTGTCGTGAGAAAAGTCAGCATTCAGAAAACTTAATGGAAAGCAGGAATGTAAGGCGGGGCATGACAAAAAGAGATGACACTCTGGACCCAGACTTTCACACAGCCCCAGGTTCACAAAATAAAATATTTTGGGGTAATCTGACATTTCTGTCTGCACATGCATCAGTTTAGTCTGTCGCTACATGAAAAAGAAAGAGCAGTGCTGCTCAGCATGAGCAGATTGAGTCTAAGGTTAATTTCACCGTAGCATGACCTTACATGTAACAAGAGTTGTGTTTCTCTGATGTTTCAATAATCGCTTGTTTTATTTCAGGATTTCAGGAAACATAAATCTCTGAAGTGTTGATGTCGGAGTACAAACAGCATGAACAAGATCAGGATCTCTTGGCCTGAGCTTGAGTGTCCTGAATGTTTAATGGAAGTGTGATATTAAATCAGTAGCGTGGCCCTCTCAGACCTTCATTGATTCAGCTGTGCCTACATGGTGCACGTTCCTTAATTAATTCGTGGTGAAATCAAATTACCTCTCAGCAAACCTGGGGCAATGGAATATCTCTGCACACTGATACTAAGCATAATGCACAAAGTGGGAGGAATGCTGGGTTAATAGGAGCCCACGGGGTCCTCCAGCAAATTACTCCGGCCATGGACACTGAGGGACACAAACCTAAAAATCTTCCCAGATGGATCACTGAGCTCATCCTACACATTTTTGGTCAGTTTAAACATCATCCCATATGTCAAGTGATATTATCACAAAGTTACACACCATTAATGTGTAATTCTCTCACAAGGTTTTTTACATTTTGCTGTATCTGAACTGCTCTGGACAAGAGGGACAAACAATCTGGATTATTGGACACGGCAGAGTAAAAGCAGCGCCCTCAAGAACCCGATACTTTCATAATGGTGGCATGTTCACATACAGCTGTGAAGAAGGCATTCAATGCATGAAACAAAAACAAGTGTCAATTGTAAAATTTTTGATATGCAGTTGGGCATTGCGTCAGTTCTTTGCCACCATTTTTCAGGCGCTAGAGGAGGCACTGAACACCTGAAGTGCCAAGTGTCACATGGTTTAAATGGGCAGCTTGTAAACCGTACAATGAGATAACTTCCATCTCTCTTCGTGTCAAATTGTACCCATCTTCAGTGGAATGCCATTTATCTATACATCTTTACATCAACATCAAGCAAAAAAGTGAGTGAAAGAAGAACTGTGCATGTAAACACTGAGAGAGAAAGAAAGTCGCCCTCACATGGAGTGTGCCCGAACTTTGCAGGTGATGAGAGGAAGAGGCTGGGTGTGGCAAGGACAGACAACAACATGGCATCATGAAGCCGTGTGGAGTCGTCTGCCTCACATGGTTTCTCCAGGTGGGAGCAGGTAGATTTGAAATGCCAAATCAACTTGAAAAAAAGCTCTATGCAGGGTTAGGAAGCATATTTGACACCAAATCTCCTGGAAGGGGAAACTGAGGGTTTACTGTTCCTCTCAGCGCAACTTAATCAAAGCAAAGCTCCACTGCCAATTCTTTTGCTCAAAGGTGATAAAACATCTATCAAACAATATGTTCAAACCTGAGATACCATTATGTTACTTTGTTCCCTTACAACAACGATAAAACTGAGATATTAACCTTCCCTTTTGACATTCCCTAGTTGGTGAGCATGATATGATCACTAGAGCCACACTTTTCTGGTGATGTTTGAAAACTGAGGGCTGCGGATATGCACAAAGCCTAGATGTGCTAACAATGATATGAAGGTAAGACAGGTATTGTGTTCAAGGAATTTTATGCGGCACAAACTGCTCAACTTAAGAATTTTTTTAAGCCAAGCATGATCGTGTTTCACCTGTGATATGAAGGTTTCGAATTGTGAGAAAAATTTCAACATGAAAAGGTAAGTAGGTACAGATAGATGGGATTCTTTAAAATGTCTTCTTGCTAACTTTGAAAAGGGAGATCGCTTATTTAATTTCAAAACTTTGTGCAGATTGAGACCTCAGCTTGTACAACTCTATGGGCTTTGTGTAATGACCAACAGACTGCCTGACATCTCTTTGAAGTGGCCTAAATGATGACTGAAACCGTTGAAGAGCAGGGGGACATTTGGGGTTCAAATGTGTGGAGGCAACTCTAAATAAGTTGCCGTCCCAAACACCTATAAATCTGACGCACACCTTCATCATCGAGGGATCCATAAATAAGACATAACAATAAATTAAATACAACAAACGCAACAGAAAAGGCAACACTGCTGGTTATCAGTCTCCTTGCTCTTTTTCCCTTCTCTATCCCATTTTTTCCTCTGTTTGAAGCTGGTGCTGTGATTGGACAGGAGACAGTACTCTCTCCTTCCGTCTCCCACTGGACCAGCCTACCTTGGACTCTACCTACTCCCATCTTTCTTCCTCCCTCGCTCTCTAACTCTAGAACTCTGCAAACTCCTTGGCACATTTCTCGTTGAAGGAGACGCGGATCTCCTCCTCCTCGTAGTCGTCGAAGTTGCTGGTGTCGCCTGGTCCTTTGAACTTGGGTACGAAGGGAGCTTCCACCTGCAGACAAACACCGGTTAATGCTAAACTTTAGGGAAAGTAAAGGGCACACAAACACCAAGGAAGCACATCTATGCAGACCTTTTTCTGGTAGATGGCAATCCAGTCAGTGGTTGCAAACCACTTGTGTCCCTTGATGTCATTGACCCCGTTCTTGAGGTTTCCGTAACGTTTTGTGAGATCCACCTGAGAATGACAGTAGTTTATTTTTAACACATTTACACTAATGTGTGAATTCAAAATAAAAAAGGAAAAGTTAGAGAAACCTGGGATGGGATTGACTGGGACATTTGCTTTTACCTGCAACAGGTTCCTCAGGAGGTCCTTCAGGTCTGAGCTGAAGTGAGACGGGAAACGCACCTGAGACAGAAGATTGAGAGGAGAATGAAGCAGCAGCTGCAGTGTTGGGAGCTGCAGGTGTGATATCATTCAACCTGCATCTTTGCCACTGGAGGTGTGAATAAAAGCTGCATAGGCAGTGTACTCATCTCCTTATCTGACATTGACCCTATGGCAGCAGTGATAGACATCAAACGCTACATGTAAACAGTCAATATTGATGCTGGTGGTCTGTGTGTTTTTGTTACTTGTGTAGAGAGTTACAAAGTGTATGAGTAGACACAGACGGATAAATCAGCGAACCGATCAATCAACATTCTGAAATAAAAAGTATTAACCAATGGCCTTTTGCTCAAGAGGCCGGTGAAAACAAGAAAACAAGAAATGCCTTCAGAAGCTGCAGGCATCCTTGTCATTGAAGCTACTATTGTTCTGTATCACTTGGATTAACTATTTGGCTTAAAACCAAGTCTATCAACAAACATAAATAAACAAGTAAAGAGAAGCTCCAGGATATTTTTGGGAAAGTGGATCAGGTAAGAGTTTAAATCCTGTGCCATTCCTATAACTCTCATTCACCCTGATGTAAAAGTTTGCCTAAATTTCCTCGGTCATCATTGTCTGTACTGGATAATTAAACGTTTTCTTCTCTTGATGACAGATAATCAAACATTTACTGGTTAAAGATTAAAAAACTGAAATTATGTAAAAAAAGAAAAATAGATCAACATGAATATGAGCCATATTAGAAATGTACAGCTTAACCCAATAATGTATTTTTATAATTGCTGCAGTAAGTCATTTGTAAAAAAAACAACAACAAACAAATGAGTCAGTAAAAACATGTATATGGTTATTTAATAGGAGTTCGCTACTAGTTGAAACTCCTCACAGGAGCTTTAAAGAAATGCTAAACATTGTGGCAAATCATGTGAACTTCACCCAACTCTCATACCACCACTGCCCACAGAGGTACACTTAATTTCCACAGAACTATTGGCAACTCAACCCTAATAATCTTCATTCACACCCTGCCTCTGTATGTGTAGGTAAGTGTATGTGCATACATATGTTTTAATGCATACAGTTTTATAATTGTTGCTGTGCTCATTGTTGCTCATGATCTCTCCAGTTCATTTCTCCACAGGTGCTCCTAGTGATTGTGGTGTCAAAGGCCTCAGGATACTGTTTATTTGCAGGTTCAGTAGCTGGTTGTTTGGTTCCCCTGTCTGTATTCATTCGTTCAGTTGTGGTGGTTGTTCTCTCCTGTTGTTTTGTTGTTTATCTCTCCCTCTCTGTCTATCTTCTTCTTCTTTCTCTATGCTCTTTCCTTTTGTCACTATCTCTCCTCTGTTATCACCCTGGTCTGGTCAAGCAGTAACCTGTAAACTTAGCAATATACAGAAAAAAGACATTACAAAATACTAATAAAAAGCACAATTTAAAACTCAAGGGAAGCCTTATAGACAAACGGCTCCTCTTGGCAAAGTAAATGTTTTCTGCACAATACGACAGCCAGACCATAATTCTATTGTCGTGATGCTGGACAGGACAAGTAAAAAAAAAAGAAAAGAAAAAGAAAGCGTAAAACTGATGTGGTTGAATGAAATAATGCTACACTTTCTTGTGAGTACACTTGAGGCTGGTTTCAAAAATCATGGGGTGCTCATAAGATCCCATGTTAAAAACTTTGTATCAGAATCAAACCTGTTAACAGATTGGAACCAGACAGTTCCAGTTTACAAAGCTTATTCATTTATTTCTGACCTACAGGAGGTGATCTTTGTCATCCATCTGTTAAAGTGAGGTAATACATTCATAATTTGCATAAATAAGGGCACAACTGAGCTGTCTGACAGATGCATGCACTGTTAAGCCCACATCATCTCCAGCCCTTTGTCTGAGTTTAGATAAACCAAAAATAAGGTTTTGATAGAGTATATATCGGACCGTCATTAGGCCTCAAACTCCTCTTTAAATATCAGAGAGTTACACCAAAAAACAGTTTAATGTATAGAAGTATAGTAGTGTGTGACGTCAGCCTTTTTTTTCTTCAGATATAAAGCTCTGAAGCCTGTGATAGATTAGCTTTGTTTGTGTTTGGTAGGGGGAGAGGGGCGGGCCTTTTGCCTCTTGGCAGACAGCTACAGGGTGCCAATCTGACCGTCAAGCCAGCCATGCCTCTTAAATGGCAAATTTGGAAAGTTCAATAACCACACTTTAAGGGGATGGATAGAAAAACACTGGAAAAACCTCAGAGACTACTGCTAGAACTTTCAATGCATAAACCAATCGACCCCACCTCTGTAATGAGTCAGGATTTGGGGATGAGCCCTTGAATTTTACAGACGGGTACCGAAGCACAAAAGGACAATCAGGCTTACCTTCCCTGATACGATTTTTTCATAGATCTGAATGGGCTGATCGGCAAAGAAGGGTGGGTACCCTGCTGCCATCTCATAGACCAGAACGCCCAGCGCCCACCAGTCCACTGCCTTGTTGTACCCCTGGTGGATGTAATGGAGAGGAAAAACAGGGAAGTAAGACAAATGTAGAGAAAAGTAGGGCAATGTTGAAGACACTTAATCCAGAATATTTCATTTAGCCTTGATTTTCTTCAGTTCACTGCACTGTTAAATGTAACTTGCTGTTTCAACGTAAAATTTTGACACAAAGGGCTACCTTAAAATTTTATGTTGGGTCAAAAAATACTTTTTTGTCAGTCTAATACCAACAGAAGATATCTTGATAAAATAAGGTTTTTTTGTGTCAACCCTTGTCTCCCTTGTTGATTCAGATTTGTTAGTTAACTTGACTTCTTCAGGTAGTTGTTTTAAATAATCTATTTTCAACTCAAACTTTTCAGTTATCTCAACCTTTCATTTTCATCTATTTGAAATATATGTGTTAGTTGACTGTTGTTTGAAGTAACTTATTCATGTTGTCTCATTTGTGCTCTTGCGGTTTTGTGAACTGTGGACTTCTGCCAGTGCCCTAGCGCAACTTTGCCAGGCAATATGTACTGTTCCCTCGTCACTCATGGTGTAACAACTAGGTTACAAAGGCATTCTGGGTATAACTTGAAAGCTGTAGCTTTACTAAACAGCTGGGAGGGACTAAGGTGGTTGTGAAGTCAGCATGCATTAATAATTTGGACCTACAATTTTAAGTTGAAATGTATTTTGTAGTTGAGATGATGTGTTATCATGAAAACTTCAGCAATTTTCTGTCATATTTACACAGAGTAATATGCAACAATGAAAAATTTGCAAAATTGCATTTTACAATGTACTTGTGCTACAGGATGGTTTGTTGTTTGAAAATTCTGTGAAATATTGAAGCTTTGTTTGGAGCAAGCCAAAATACTGTCAGATGCAGTTGTTTCTGACAGCAGCTGATACTTCATCACCGTTTGAGGGATATAATTCAAGTTGAGTGTCCTCTCCTTAAAGAAATATGAAAACTCCATCTAACCATCAACAACAACCATATCCTGTGCCTGGTAGGATCATATTCATCTCTGAAAGTTTGAATCAACATTTCAGAAAAAAGCAGCTCACAAAGTATATGAATCAACACTAGACTAAGCACTGGTCTAACAGGGCGCTGAGAAAGAATATTCAACTACTAATTCAGACACTAAAAAGCAGCAGTGGCCCACCTTGCTGAGAATAATCTCTGGGGCCAGATATTCAGGTGTGCCACACAGTGTCCAGGTCCGGCCCTTTACACGTTTGGCAAAGCCAAAATCTGTCACCTGAGAGACGGAGAGAAAGAGATTCAGAGGAGGAGGACAATAAGTAGATGTTAACACACAGGTCCCTGGGGTTAATTCAAGCATATAAAATACACAAAGGAGGACAGAAAATGTAATATACAGGCTAGTGGACAGATGTCAGTCAGCTGTGGAAATCTTTAACATCTGCAGCTACTCTACTGACCACTAGAGGGCAACATACTCTATGTTGTAGATAAGTGGAAACCTGCCACCACACTTTTCTACAAATTCACTGCTGCATTTCATGTTTTTATTTTCCTTATTTAAGGCACATATTCCTTTATGAATCTGTCTCTTTGTAATGTTTCTTTTAACATAATTAGTCACAACAATCTAGTTACTTCACTTTGGCAAATGTTCTTAAGAGTTAGAAGAAGTTTGTTAATCCATAATGAAGAATTAAGTAAATCACACGTTGACTAAAAGAGTATGGAGCGTTTGTTCTCACTAAGCACAATAAATAATATAATAAGTGTTAAAGTATGGCTAGCTAACACTTTTTGTAGCGTATTTGTTTTAACTAGTTTTATATTTGAATACAGTTGAATTCAAAAGTGTCTCAAATGATGATTTATGCAGCTTCATATTCTTTTACTTTCTTAATGAGAATATTAAGAACAAGATGACTCAGTTTGGGAGTTGCCCTCTTTTTAGCTAACAAAATAATAATAACTTTACTGTTTGAAATGTAAGATAATTTCTATGAATGCTGGCTTCACATTTAAAGCGTAAACACATGGTAAGCATAAGAAAGTCACAAGAAGCTGCTTTCATGAATAAATCCTTTGAACAAATGCCTGAAAGGTCTTGTATATTTGAGCATCAGGCGTTTGTTTTTACCTGTATATAGCCCTGTTGGTCTATAAGCAGGTTTTCAGGTTTAAGGTCTCTGTAGATCAGGTCCAAAGCATGCAGGTACTCAAAAGTCAGGACGATCTGAGCTGCGTAGAACCTGGCATGAGGTTCACTGCAAACAAATATCAACAGGAAGGTGAGAAAGAAGTGAGAAGTTTAGTCGTATAAAAGGCAGTTTGTCAAAGGCAAACAAAGCTACAAGTCAAGTGGTGCTAGAAGAGACAGACCTGAATAAAAAAGACGTCATAAAGTCAGCAGAAAAGGTAACACACGTGCACTTGTACAGAATGTGATAGTTGGCAGAAATAAAATATGAGAGAGTTGAAAACTTTAGAGTTGGAAGAAACGAAGTAAATAGAAATGAAAAGAGTTCATCTTAAAAAAGCAAACAAATAAGATTTGGAATAAAAGGAATTGGAAAACAATAGAAAAATGATCAAGACAGAATTAAATGACTAAAGGAGCAGAATAGACTAGAACAGAAAGGGATCATAGTATAAGTATCATCATGGAGTATAAAGTAGAGTTAAGCAGAATGAAATAAAATGGAACAGAAATAAAAGAAACATAAAACAATTGGATAGAATAGACTAGACTAGATTAGAACAAAATACTGTACAATATGATAGAATTTAACCATAATTAAAAGTAAATTAAGCGTAAATTGAAACACAAGAGTTCAGAGTTATATAAAATACAACAAAACAGACTTAAGTTTATTTTAACAGACTGAAAGTAAACAGAGTAAAGTTGGCAAGACTTGAATGAATACAATGAAATAGACAAGAATTAAAATAAAAAAAATCAAAGAACCGATTTGAACACAGTTATTTAGAATAGAGTATAACTGAATACAATAAAGAAAATTCTCAACTGAATTGAATAGACTGGTATAATAAAGGCAACTGGACAAACCAGACGGATGCAAAACATGCAAATGCAAAAAATATGAGTATCATTAAATAAAAAGGGACAGAATACTAGAATAGAATAGAATAGAATAGAATGGCCCTAAATGAGGAAAACAAAGCTGAACAGAGATAAAAGTGATCAACTTCTTATCTCTAAATGTTATTATGAAATGACACCAAATAACCTTATCACTTAATGGTGCTTCTACTCTAAACAGACACCAACCTAAATCTGCCAATTCTCCGTAGATGGGAGAACATCTCTCCACCTGGTACATACTCCATTACCATGTAGAGGTTAGTGTTGTCCTATAAGGAAAGAAGACAATGGACCAGTTAGTAACAGTACATATATGTTTGCATGTTTACAACAGTGCATGATAGACCCACTAATATTCGTTTTGTGGGTTATTTACTCTAAGCATGTTGATAAAAACATCACAACCATTAACCAAACCATCACACAGTTGGTATTGCACATTTCCAAAGTTTGGTTTACAGATCATCTGTTCTTCAGCAGACCTCTATAACATCAGCTTTATGAAATGAAAACGTGTTTTTTTCTGATCTGCTTCACTAACGACACCTGTAGACTCTACTAGACAAAATGTAGTGATGTGGTACATCAGCCTGAACCGAGTTAGGAGGTGTTTGTGGTTTTACTCTCCTGTCTGTGTGCACAGCCCGGCACGTGGACAGGAATATTCTGTTAATAGGTTTATTGGAGGCATCAAGGGTATTCAATCCCAGGGCATCCTGGGTGCATCTAAACAGCTTAACCTGAATACGGCCTTAATTGCAATATGGCTAGTTTGTGCAGGGACAAACAGCCACTGAAAAGACTGGGTGGGAAAATGCTGAAGGAGACAGAGAGTGTGTTTAATCTACATTAGCAAACAGCAAGCCACTTGAGTGAGAGTGAAAGTGGTTATAAGGAAGAGAAATGCACATTTATCTTTTTATTGTGTTGTACTGTATGATTGACTGTGTAAAAGTAAGACAACTGAGGAGATTAGAGTTACTTTTTAAAATAATCACAAGGAGTGTCAGGTATAGGTTTAAGTGCCTGAATTTATTGGTACATACTTAATCATTGCCCATAATGGCTGGCATCTTTGGGTTGCATCTTGACTGGACAAACAAGAACGACCTACTCTCTCAGAAAAGCCTAGTTCTATTTGTGAATCTCTCAGGACTCATTCCATCCATCACCTTAACCTTTTTGTCTTATTTTGTCTGCCACACATCATCGTGCCACTCATTTCACATTTGCATCACCGACTTCGTTGACAACTGCTTGGTTTGCTGTCTGACACCTAGTTTTAAACACTTAAGTTTGATGTTACTTGAAGCCTTCTTTTGTGTTGATTTGTTAGAAGGTATGCTATGCTTCAAACCCTATGAATTTGGTGAGATTTAGTTTGAAATGGCCCAGGCTCCCTCAGAACCTTTCTTCTTCAGTTCAAATGTGCCGACAAGGACAGCATTCTTCTGGGATGACTTTGCAGAACAAGTTTACTGTTTTTTGTAATGTCTGAAAAAATTATTTCACACCATGTTTTAGTGAAAAGAGTGTGTTTGTGTTTTGTTTATGCTGTTTGGATTTGGATGGCTGGCATTTGACATAAACATGTACCTATTTGTAACTTTGACTATCTAGTGTTGTGGTGATCTCCCTTACCAGGCTGTAATGATGTTCCCCTTTGTGTTTGTTGAGCTTGAAGGATAGAAGCTCTTTGTATGTCCAGCTTAATGAAATAAAGCTGTGCACTTAATTTTGGATGATGGTTTTACTGGTGGCAGTATTTGGAGTGATACTCCTCCCTTAACCTCTGGTTACATCTGCTCCTACAAGTGTTACCTGAGGTTCTTTCTTCTAGGGCACTAAGAAAGACAAGTCCAGCTTGATAGTGGTGAGCATGTTGTTTTGGAGGTCTTGTCTCTGTCTGAGCTTCTGCTCTCACTGTCACATGGAGAGGTAGTGAAGGAGCGACACAGTGATTCCTCTTTGAAGGAAAGATTTGATACTTTTGGTCACACTGTACAGTTTCCCCTCCCTGTCTGTGCTAAAGGGTGACAGTGTTGATGCTGAGCAGCTGAATATCATCATAGAGTATGTCAGAGGGCTCAGAGAGTCATTATTTGTTTCTGGTTGTACGGCAGAAGAAAAGTTGTGTGTGTCTCAAAGTTCAATGAAAAGACTGGGTGACTGTCATTCAGAAAAACATGAACCAAAAGACCAAGTTTTGTGCTCACGTTGGTTCAAAATAGTGCAGATCAGGAGGAATATGGGGTGCTGGAGCCCCATAGTGTTCAGTATGGGTGCTTGAAAATCTAAGAAGGACTTTGTCACTTGGGGAATCTGTTTGCTCAACTCAAAGCTTGAAGAGCTCAGTCAGTTGATATCCTTGTTTTTTTTTTGGTAACATCCTTCACAAACATGCATTGATGTTGGTGGCTCAAGGTCAATGAGCAACTGTTCTGCTATGTCCTGCCAGATCAAGGCATGTCTTTGGAGACTGAGGTTGCTTACATTCTGGAAAATAACATAACAGAGCCCTCGTCAAAAATGCCTCCGCTACGTTTCGACATCCCACTTTTAAAAATGGTTTATCTTGATGATTTAGTTATTTTCAGTGAAACAGGGTCGTTGCTTTAGTCCAGGCTGTGAACAATTTTCTTTCACTCACCACGCACATCAAAGAGCTCCAGAGGGTTTTTGGGGGGTAACTAGGATGCTATAGGATTTTTTGCAAGAACTTTTTACCAACTGTGTTCCCCCTTTGCTGTTCAGTCCATAACTACATTTCACTGAAGCTCAGAGTTTAGGGAAGTCTTTGAAACTGTCAAAGCCTTTGTTTTGCTGCTCTCTCCTTCTTGCTCATCACTGTTTGACAGAGCCTTCATGCTGCATGGTGATATCAGTTCAGGTTCAGGATTGTTACAGAGTGATGACTTGTGGGTAGGCCTGTGAGCTTCTTCTCAAAACAATTCAATAATAACCCACTATTCTTTCACTAAGAAGAAGACTGTCGCCTCTTAGGGCCTTACAGCGCTTTCATGTCTATGTTGGGGCTTGGGGACAAATAAGTGTCAGGATGTATGACAGTCCCAACTACTAGGCCATTGACTTTAACCCAAAAAAAAGTCAAATCATCAGCTCTTTCAGTCAAACTTTCCCAAACAATGAATGGTGTCAGTGTTGTATGAAACCTCTTATGTTTTTATCCCAGCACTTGTAACACAGATGGTTGTTTGATCTAGTTTTTCACTTTCACAAACAGAAACTCGAAAGCTGGTGTGAAGATGGTTGACAATATTATGAGCTGATTCTTTCCAGGCAGGTGTTACCAATAAAACAGGCTTCAATACACACACAAAAATACTCACTTAACCATCAAAAACTGTTCGTACCTTGAACGAGTACTCTAACCGCACCAGGAAAGGAAAACTGACTGCCTGAAGAATCCTCTTCTCATTCAGAGTGTGCTCTATCTGCTTGAGCTTCACCACCTTAGAGAACAAGACAGGTAGAAAAAGACGGACAATATTTACTGTGTTGAAGAGTATGAAGTCATGAATCAGCATTAAAAAACGGGTTAGATTCCATCGATGTTGTATCAGCTATCTTTATAAAATCTATTTTATATATTTAGACAGTGCTTGACTAATTTATGAGACAACCTCTCAGTGTAAGGTGTCTGACAGCACTGCCCTAAATTAACAGTATAAAGTTGAATTCCAAAACCATTTTTCTGTTTCTGTATTGGTATGTGCAAGTTTCTTTGTCTCAAATGCAATGTTTCACAACAAGCAGAACAAAAACGTAAAGCACATTATCATTTTTGACAGAGAAATTATACTTATTTACTCACATTCCTGAAAAGAAAAATGTGTTTTAGTAGTTTAATGTAATTTTCTAATACATGATTTTTCAGAGAATTTCAGTTTTCTGGCTCAAATTTGGGAAGAAAAACATAAAATCAGTTTGAAACTCCCCACTACTGTTCAAAAATGATGAGGTGTATGAAAATCTCTGCAAAAGAAAGAGTCAGACTTAAAGCACTTCATGATGCTTGGTGGTTTTATCATTTTTATGACAGTTGGTCTGATAAAGTTTTTGAGCCCTGTATATGTATTTTATCATATTAAGTACAAACAGCCTTTGGCATTATGTGAAGAAACCATCATCACAATAGGAACAGTTTGATACACACTTCTTATGCTACTCACTTCATGAGCAACTGAGTAATAGCTGCATTAAGAGGGACACGCTTTAATAAGTGAGTCAGTATGTCAGTAAGTAAATAAATATTTAGATAAATAAGGGGAGAGTTACAAGAAAGCAAAATTGAAAAAAGAAAAACATCTTTGTTCAAATCAGCCTTGTAAAACTATCACTGTCAAATTTCTAAAATTAGACTGGATGTAGGTACAAACCAAAGTGTAAATGTATTCACTGTTAATGCACGTACATGAATAACTACAAGTGTGCTTGTTTCTGATACCTGGCACCTGTACAACATTATCTAAAATTTAGTAACATTTCATCAATATTCCTCAGTCTTCTTTTTTTTTTTCATTGAAGAAAAACAGTTTGCAGATGCTCACTCTGACTTGTTCACCTTGCCTGCTCTGGTTCACAGCTGCATGAGCAAAAGATTAGTGTGATTTTTGTTCTGCTTGTTTGAATGGCATCACATCTGCAAGTTTTATTTTTTCACTTTTGCGGTGAGGTAATTACAAAGGGCCTAGCGCAATGGACCATAATGTCAGATTTCTCCCTTGATGTTACCATATGGAGAAGAATATAAAAAAAAAGAATGTGAGAAATTTAAATAGGTTAATTACCTTACATAAACATGCTGTCAGATGTGTCTGTAAATCTTATCTTTTTGAACAAAGTCATTAATAACGCTTTCTGTGGTGTACCATAAGGTTCAGTTTTCTGAATTTATTTCTATTCATTTACTTCCATTTGGCCAAATCACTCAGCTACACTAAGTCCTCAATCAATTCTTAGCAGAAAATAGAAATTTACTTCTCTCTGAGGCCTGAGGACCCTAAGCTGCTGTCAAAGACTGCTCAGCAATGTAAGCAGTTGGGTGGTGGAAAACTTTCTCCAGCTCAACAACTCAACATCTGAAACTTTCAACCTCTTGCCAAAGAGTGGCCTTAGTGCCCTTTTGAAAACATGAGGCCCAACATGAAGTAGTGTTTGGTTTCCTTCATAATTTTGAAACTCACATAAACAAAGCCATACAGCCATGTTTTATCCATATGTTTGACAAATAAACCCAAAGTTACTCATTATATCAAAACGTGATTTCTGTAACTTATTCCTTTGATCCAAATCCATTCCAAGCCTCAAAGTAATTCAGAACGCACTGTGCCTGCATTGGGACCATCTTGTTAGTTTGTCAAGCTGATTTTGCTGATCACTTTAAAGCTAAAGTCCAGCTCAAGATCCACATCTGTTGACATAACATGAGTGTTTTGCAGTCTAACATCCCTTGGTGGGAATCTTCTAGCGATCCCAAAGCTGAGGTTAGGTCGGATAATCAGTGCTTTCTTCATCAGTGCCCCACAACTATTTAATGACCAGCTGATGAGATAAGTCTTGTAAATCATGTACATCTTGTAAATTTTCTCTTATACCCACTTTTATCAACTTTGCTTCCAAAAAGAATTTCAAATCTTTTTATTCTTTTTATCCTTTTCCGTCATATAATTTCCTGTTCATATGATAGATCAATTTTTGAGCTTCATGGCTTTGATTAATCTTGATGCTCTATGTTATTGTTTTCATGAAGTAAGAACCAGAGAGTCAAAAGTAAATCAGTTTCCCAATGAGAACTGAAAGACTCCAACTTCTATTGTGATCTACATAAAGACATCCATGGTTATGACCGACCAGTCGGGCCTGCTGATCAAAGAAGTTTAAATGGGAAAAAAAGCCCCCACCAAATTTGAGTCCCCTTCATAGAGCAAACAAAGGAGACCCTTTACCCCCCTCCATTGCTGTCCATAGCTTTGTGAGTACAACCCCACAAAACTGATGATTCCATCCTAACAAAAAAAAAAAAAACAAACTCTGCAGGATTCTTCGAGTGTCCTCAAATTACAGTTACTTTTTTAACACCCTCCTTTCCAGCATGACCTTTGACCCAGACTGACCTTCTGCTTGTTGAGGATCTTCATGGCATAATGCTGTCCTGTTTCTCTGTGCCTCACCAGCATCACACGGCCAAATGAGCCCGTGCCCAAGGTTTTCAACCTCTCAAACTGCTCCAGGCAAGCAGTGTTCTGCACACACAAAAAAGAAACATTAGTTGATGTTGGTGTCCTGTGATGCTTCTTAACTGCACATAATATGCAGTTTATGTAAGTGTGTTGAGAACTCTTCTGTATGATTTATGGTTTCATGTTAATAACATATGATACCAATGTTCCCATTGAATAAACTGCGCTGGTGAGCTGACACAGTAAATATAAATACAGTGCTCAATATACATAAAAATCTATTTTAGTCTTTTACAAAGAAACACTGACACATGTCAAGACAGAAATTTCTCGTTATACCCTGGGTCAAAATGATGCCACTTTTCTACTAAAATTACTTACCTACGACCAAAGAACAAGCAAATCTTTTTTAAAATGTCATATTTTGGGTTGATGCATCAGAAAAATACTTCATAGATTTAGTTTGATGAGACAAAATATCTATTTCAAGATCTATATAATTGATATTATTCTCAAATAACTGATACTTTATAAAAAAATGCTTAAGTGTAAAGACTGGACAATGATTCAAGTTGTACAAAATATTAAGACAATATTGACAATTGATAGGGCTTATACGTACAGGGTATCCATGAAGTCTCTTTACAATTTAGAAGATATATGATGAAGGAAACTGAGGATATATCTGGACAATTTTTTTTTCTTTGTTCTCAGTATTTATCAAAGTTTTTGTTCATATTGCATTTGTGTATTTCAGGTATCCTGTTGATAAAAGAGTAACTATTTAATGAAACCCTAAAAATGGCTCTTCCTCAAGAGAAGGTACATTGTGTATCATGGTTTTTTGAAAAAAAAAAAAAATCAGACACATAACCTCAGCGAAACTTATTGAAGAGATCTTCCACCAACTTGTGTATGGCACAAGAAATCTATGTAGACTGGGACAGTGTTGGATAAAGGAAAGAATGTATGACAAAGAACATCCGATGAAAACATTGATTTTTTTTAAGACAAGCCTTTCAGCGTTCTTCTGCAGAATTAGTTTTCCCATGAAATCATTTAAAATGAACTTTAATATGTACTCCTCATTTTGCAACAATTTACATATACTTGCCCGTTCATTTTCTTTTGTAATACATTTTTTTAATCGCAAAGAGACTTTATGGACACCTTCTATTCTTCAAGTTTGCGTCATAACAAACTTCCATCATTACAAACTACTTTGGACTCTCTCAGCTTCAGAACCTTGGTCTTCAAATCTGTGGATTTTGGACATCTACTCACTCAATATGAAAATGTGTAAGGTTGTTACTGGTTTGTCCATTGTGGACGGTAGCATGGCAAGGAAAGATCGTGGTCTCTGTGGAAGTGGACCTACACCTTATGTAAAAGGCTCATTCATAGCTCACAATAGCAAATGACATCAACCAGTTGAGTAAACCAAGGGAAAAATTGAAATTTGCCAAGTATATTCACAGTTTGATCATTTCTATCTCCAGAGTGCACAGAAAACAGAAGAAAACAACATTAAAGTTTGCACTGTTGGTCAGAGACTTGATTAAAGAGATTTGAGACCCTGTTTACAAAGAATGGCTGGAAAGAGGGTTTTATAAGATCAGAAAAGATTCTTGAGTTGAAAGAACAGACACTTGACCTGACACTGACCTGTGCAGGGTTCTCCCACTTTTTAAGAAAGTCCTCTTTGGCTTTAGCAAGGAACTCCTTGACTGTGAAGAACAAAACCACAAGACAAGTTTTAGTGTTGTGAGTGTGTGTGTGTGTGTGTGTGTGTGTGTGTGTGTGTGTGTGTGTGTGTGTGGGTGTTTACTTAGTTACTTGTACAGACCTTTGTGAAATCAAAATCACAACTGACAGACAAGGGGCAACATGTGTCATGTGTCAGAGTGTGAACATTTTTTCATAGCATGATGGGAATAAAGACAGGTACATGAGCATCAATAAGCCTAAATGTGAAACTTCTCAATTCAGTTCACCTGAAAAAAACTTAAAAGGACTGCAAAAGCCACCGATCACATTTCAAGTTTGTTGTGTGATGTGTCAGGACAATAAAGGTATATTCTTAGATATGTGTTTTGTAATTTTGCCATCCTGATATCAATGAGGATATTTTGACCATTTGAACTGAAATACTGCTTGGAGTTTTTCGAATGTGGATGGTGAAGAGATCATGTTCACAGTGGTTGATGCTGATGCTCCCCATTGGGGGTGTTCCATATAAATTTGCCACATTGTGATATTTACGCTGAAGGGACGATGGTTTGAATTCAAAGAGTCAGGAGGAAGTGCTCGAGATGGGAAGTTTGGGGAGTTATGGAGGTGGGGGAGAACCAGCAGGCACTAAAGTGAGTCTTAAAAAATGTATGGCTTTTAGCATGTTTGGATGACAGCATTGGTGCGTAGAAAAGTTTTCTGTGAGTCAAAGCAAAGAGGCAATACAAGACAATAATTCTATAAAATCTTGTTGACATCAAATGGTTTTGTAAAAAGTTGAACAAAAATGCCTGAGAGTTCCATATGCTTTAACGCAGCTAGCTGTATTTAATTGTGTTGTTTAACCAACTTCTAAATGGGCTTTTGAAATTTAAAATTTATATTTGCATTCTGAGTTATAAAAATGACAAAAAGCTTTTTTGTACTCTCATTTGGATTTTTCTTTTCTTTGCAATTTCAGGTCCAGTGTGTTCATGAATTTAATCATTACAAATAAATAATTGAGAAATCACACAGGTGATTTGTGCTAAAAACACTTAACTAGGCAAGGTGAGCAGTTTTTTAAGGTGAAATATTAAGGTAAAAGCAAAAGTGGTCAAAAATTGCCTTCTTGGCCCCAGAGGGCTGATAAAGTTGACTACTGGCTTGAACATATAACTTTTTTTATTTCAAGGGCTCGCCTCTAAAAAAGAAAGTCCCAACAGGGGCACTATGGTGTCAGTACACCCCAATCATCACAGAAAAATATAAATTCACATCAAAGCATCGTATCAGAGCTTAGGCAAAATATGGAGATATGTCACATATTGTGGTATGGCCTAAAAATATAAAAATGTGAATAAAATGCCCTATAACCCAGCCTTGTTTCCCATTTGTATTTTCCATTGACAGATTAAGGACCTCTATAAATTCTCACCTGCTGACAGCACATGATGTGTTTTAACCTGGCATATACCCTTCCAATGTGTGTTGGCTTGGAAGCTAATTTAATGTTGCTTCAACGGTAGTACAGCACTGCATGGCTTTATAACACACATTATAGCCAGTAAAACCTACACTGAATTTAGTATGTGATACACAGACAAACTGTCCAGGCTTAACTGCTGCTAGAAATTGGACACAGACAAACTCAGCCAAACCTGCAGACATCTGTGGTTTTACTAACCTGAAAAGATTAGATTGGTCTCACCCACACACACAGTATCAGTTGCATCTGTGTCCAAAGGATTGGAGCAACAGGCCTGGAGTGTTTGGGAAATAACTACCACAAAGATTACATTGCCAATGCTCAGTAAGGGGACTTTGCCAAGATGCTAACAGTTGCAGCTGGCTGTTCTGCAGCTCACACACAGTTTTGGCATTAGAAACAGCATTCATCCACTATAATTTTAACAAAAAAATACCCACAACTGAACTTTGATCCCAATAGATGTGGATTTTCTTTCATCTGTGTACATATGACTGCCCTCTTTTACACGTATCACATTCAGGTTTTTGTCACAAGCCAGGCTGTTTGCAGGGAGGACTTGTCATAGACGTAGGAGTGGATCTTAATGAGCCGAAAAGCAAGAAAAGGCCTCTTATCAACAGTGTATGGCATGTTATGTAAAGCTAACATGGCCTGCTGTATCACATCGTCCATGATCATTACATGAGGTTGCTACAGAGCAGGTGCTGCCCAGGAGTGATGCACACTGGCGACGGTACCCACCGCTTTCCATCTCGCTGCCCTTCCTCGCCGTGGGCGCGTTGCCCATTGTGACAACCTGTCAACGGGCGATCCGTGGCTTCTTGGCCGCCCTGCAGCCGGTCTGAGCTCGATTAGGTCTGACCGGTGTATCCCAAATCCAGCCGTACCAGATACCGAGCGATATTTCTGAGATGTTGAGCTGTGGTAACCTGACAGCTGCTGCTGCTGCTGATGATGCAGTGCCACTCAAAAACGGGGTAGAGAGGTGGGCTCACTCACTCACTCACTCACTTACTGCACGTTCATCAACAACCGGCGACCGTTATCATCGAGCTTAAATCCACCACGAACAACCGCTGCGGTGAGTCGGTAGCTGGGGCTTCACTGTCAGGCCGACCTCGGCGCGCTTGGCCTGGACACGGAAGATCCAGTCTTCTCCTGTCCCTCCTTGCAGCCCCCTCCGAGCGAGGCCCCCCGGCTCCCCACCTCTTCCCCAGCCCAGAAGCAGCGTTACCGACGGCGGGGGTGCGATATTCTCAAGCAAAAGCTCTCCACTTTCCGTTCGCGAAGCCAGCTTTAAAAATTTAACATGCGGGGTCTGACAACGACGGGAATTTACTCAAATCAACATTGCCCCCCTGTATCCGCGGAGACGAGCGAGATGACGGAACTACAGCCGAGGGAACGCCCCGCCCACTGGACAGAACCGGGTTGATTGACAGCTCGTGCTAAACCGTTGATTGGTCACTCTCTGAAGCGCTGTCCCATAGAGCCCTCTGATTGGTTCTTTCCAATCCATCAAAAAGGCACCGCCCCCCTCACCCCCATCGCCCTACAAAACCAAACGAGAGAAGCGTCACCGATTATTTTCCTCCTGACAACGAACGCGCCCACTTTCTCCAGTCTCTACCAGCCATTGGCTTGGCGCGGCTCGACCGTGGGAATTTCGGCGGATGCGAGGATTTCTATTGGCTGTCGGCAACGTTTGACAGGACTGTCCCCCCCTATCCACCACCCTCACCTCCACCTTGGAGAAAGAAAAAAAAAATCCCCCCCCCTTCACCGCCGCCAAGCGACTGATACACGTTTGGCAAAGTGACGTCAACCGCGAGCTATTTTTAGAAATGTTGGTCAGGATTGAACGCACGCGCGGCGCGGTCTAGCTGGCAAGACTTCTGAACAGATCGCAGACGGACGTGCACGGAGTGAAGAGTATATGTGGTTGGAAATGAATCACAGGGTACAATGGATAATCTATTTTACGATTGTGTTGGATGCAAAATGAGCAAAGCAGCATAATACCTATGAAACATCGACCTTTCACTGTCAGAATCCTCCTATTGCTTCTCTGTCAGCTTTAGCACCTGTCCAGGTGTGCAACAGATACTTAGGGACCACAGAAAGCCCTTTTAACATTTAAACAGTTTGGCTGATTTCTAGCAATTCATTTTTCAGTATTTGAAATTATATTTCAACATATCAAAATGTAGTTTTTACACATGTTAGTAATTACCTTTTCACCAGGATAGTTATTATATATATCTACAATTGAATTTCAACATGTTCAAAAGGGGCTGTCACAAGTGGAAATGTAATTTCCCATTTCAGATGTCAGCAATTGCAGTTTCATAAGTCTGTTGAAGATATCTGCAAAGGCTTTTTTACAAGTGGAAATTACATCTATGAAACCAACAAATCAATATTGAACAGTTAAAATGAGATCGCACATATCTGTAATATAACTGTTATATGTACAGCTTTAATTTTTACACAATAAAATATATTTAAAGATGTCTGGATTGCATTTGAGATATCTGAAATTGCATAAGTTAATGTGATGACTCCATGTCAAGATATTAATTATGTAATTTTGATTTGTGAGAATTGCATTTTAGATATCAAGAAATAATTCATTAAGATTGTAATGTTAGAACAAGATAGATATAAATGAACTATGTCACTAGTAAGAATAGCATTGTTGATATAAAGAATTGGCAATTTGAGTTGTAGATATGAATTAAAATTGCCACGTCAAAATGTCATGATAGATATGTCGACTTGGAATTGAATTGTAGATATATATAATTCAATTTGAATAGAAGTACAAGCACAAGATGGCTAGGTGTAATTAAGATACAGATGTCAACAATGATCATTTCCATAAGTGAGAACTGAATTGTAGATATATTTAATTAGAATTGTTACTTGTGAAAACTACATTTTGGAGCTTGAAATTCCAATATGTCAAAAAGTAACTATTGAAATTAACAATTGCCATTAAAGCTAATACTTAAAAATTAGAAGGGCTTGCCATACCACAAAACCCAAACAGCAGAATAGATTTGCAGCAAGAGCAAGCGCGATTGCTGAAATTCGGAATATCAAAAAAAGAAATGCAGGCTGTGATAACACACTTTTGCTTTGCACTTCATGGATTAGAGAGGACCCCAATTACTATTGTACCCCTGGTTATACGGTTACAAGCTAAGGTGCTGCTTCCAAATGTTTTTGTTGGTACAAATTGAAATGTTGGTAAATTCACTCTGTCACAAAGCAACAAATTCTTACTCTTGAACACCTGGAACAAACATGTTATTGGATTTCCTTTTAAATGGACAATAACCGTATTGTTCACTATGTTACCATGAAGAATCCTCTATTTTTGCAGCCAGCATTTGTTAAAAGAGCAAAGCATACAACACCTGGTATAAATTCTAACGCTTTATAAATATGTGCTTTCCGCATGCCAGTGAGTCTTTCTAAACACAGGAGACATGTGAGGAGCAGACTGAGCTAACAGATGGATGGAGGAGTTAGTCTCTTCTACTAAGGAGAGATAAAATGGGTGATAGCAGACAGCCCCCCCTCCCTCCTGTGCTGCAGTTGCCTGGCAACATGAGACTGGAGTGAAAATGGTGGAGTGATACTGCTGAATTTTATGAATGAAATTGGGGGAAAAAAGGAGGCGCTAGAGTGGAGAGGGAAGAGTGGGCTGATGTGCACACCCACACCCACACACACAAGCTCCGTCTCAATGCTGCAGTTTCATCCTCACTGGTAAGGATGTCAACACAAAGTGGAGGAAAGTGTGCTCAGCAAAACTGAATCTATACAAAGAATTTAACAAAAAAATCTTTATTAACAAAACAAGGTTTCACAAATGTGAAGCAGAAAGAACAACAGAAACGTCCTGTCATAACACAAACTTAGCATTAGGAAACCATTAATTACATTATCCCTACACCATCTGTAGGGACACCATATCAATGGTCCTCTCTGTCTTTCTGCTAGTACATACACATAAAAAGGAGCATTTTAATCAGCTTAATTGTTGATCAGGCTAACAGTATAGGCACTTCCTTTAACAGTAATATGAACAATGTTTTCAAACCCAAGACTTGTGTCCAGTCCAGTAAATTAAGTGCTTCATATTTATGTCAAATGACACAAACCTTCAGAAGTATTAAATGCTTGAATATATAGGCAGTTATTGCTTGACTGATAAAGCACAACCAGCTTTTATCAATGCTTAAAAGGACATTTCAGTTTTTCTGATGTTAGGCTGCATGAGGTATTTTTTCAACAGCTTGAGTTTCAGCCATTCGGGGTGTCCGTCAGCTCAGCCCCTTTTTTGCAAAAGCGTCTCATTGGCTCTAATATTTTTATACTTCATAATGACACAATCCAAGGGTGTGCATGACACATTTACTTTATAGAAAAACACTGTGTCTGCTGGATGATCTCAGGCATTGCATGTGAAGACAAATATCAGACACATGGAAAAAATATCCATATTCCTAATATAAGAGTAACATGACACATAACATGATTAGTGTGTTGAGAACAGTAGTTGAAAGATAAATGGGCTCTCTGACAGCATTGAGTGGATTTTGTTAAAATTAGCTAAATTGCATGGTAAATCTGACTGCACCTGTAACAGATGGTAGCACAGCTTCAACTGCGGTACTTTGTCTACTTTCTCAGTAAGGAGGTGGAGCTGACCTGCAATCCCAATGGCTAATACACTTACTGTTGACAAATTTCAACCTCAATTAAAAAAAAACTTAAATATCCCTTTGAGTGGACAAATTACACTGTAAGAAACTGACAAAATAATGATCTGGTGAACTTCAAACATTTCCCGAGACACAAACAGTGAAATTATTTCAAGTTTAAATTTGAATTTGTTTAAAGTTAGTGGAGAAGATCTGAGTTGAAAGAAAGGCTTCATATCAAATCACATCCTTGAGAGTATGCTGTAGAAAAAAAGCCACTGTTTTCTGTAAATTTCCACATTTGACAGAGTATACTCCCAGTCCAATGTGTGGTTGTGATGCACCGAGTAAAGGAGAACTTCTTGTCCATGATCTCAGTCTGTTGATTCTTACATGCAGTCCATGGAGTTGTCAGGCATCAGTCCAAGAGGTGGCATCTTTCCTGGTATACAGGCCGGAGGGAGCATGCCTGTGATGTTAGGGGACGGGTCAACATTCTCATTATCCTCCATCTTGTCTGCTGAGCCTTCCCAGTTGATGTGGAAACGTGTAACACGAGGGTTTGAGGCCAAGATATTTCTCTGAAGCTGAGAAACAGGAAGAAAGTTGGTGAGAAGCTGAAACTTGATGCTGTAGTTTAAATGTCAATATTATCGTTCTCATAAATACATTTATTATTGTGCTTTGGGCACTCTATCAAATCAGCTTTTGAAAACAGGGCTTAAAGTTATGCTATTTAAAGTACAGTTTTGGCTAAGGTTTTCTAGTCACTTGACTATTGAGAGGAAAAACTAACTGGTGCAGAAGAATAACGGGGCTTTTGGAAATCCAACATTAACCAGAATCAGATCACCTTATTTCCAAGTATCTTTAAGAAGCATACAAGGAATGTGACTTTGGTTCTGTTTTACACAACAGCTTTGGTTTAACACAGAACAAAAGAAAAAAATTAAGGGATTGTCAATGAACTTGCTGCATGAAAAACTGTTAAGTGATATGGAAGACGAACAATTTGACTCTTGAGCTGCGTTAGAGACTGCATTAACTGTAAATCATTGTTTGTTTGTTTGTTACTGCAACACACACCAGGGCGGACGTCTGATGACATTGATTGCCCTGTGTGTATGTATGCATAACCTTGAAAGTCACTTTTGTGGGCCTCTCTGAGGCCTCACTTTGATGTGATTGTTGACTCAAACACAAAGTGCAGCAGACAGTCCCACAGAATGGTTTGGTGTTTGTGTGTGTGTGATCAAAGGATTGTCACGATAAAAATTGGTCTAAACTGTCCTCTTGTCTTCTCCCACAATTCTAAAATTAATTGAAGCCTAGAAGTTGCCAAGTGTATTGCTGGTCTTATCAGCCACATTTATAAGGCTGATGTCCCTTATTACTGTATAAACAACAAGCCTCCACCACATGTGACATTTGGGGTAATGTCAGGGTTAACGGGAGGATAAGATGTTGTGTGTAGAGTAACCAATTCTTGAAATACTAAAATCATTAGGTGGAAATCAAGAGATATAAAACCATAACCACACAGAGTACATTTTTTTTTCTAAGGCTCCTGTTGACTGTGGCTTGTATTAGTGAGCACTAGAGGGCAATAGAAAACAATGTATCAACAGAGCCTTTTCTCTGTTTCTCTGTCTTACCTGGGTATAATCAGGTTTGAGGGGTGGGTTTTCCCGTAGTTCTGGATCTGTGTATTCATTGTTGACATAGTAACCAATACGGATGAACTCCTGCTTTTGGTAAGTGCAGGTTATGAGGACCACGGTGACCCCAACAGCATCACTCTCTGGAATCAGCCCGGTGTTAGGAGCATCAGCCTGAGCCAGGGAAACAGAGAGCAGCAGATGAGGGAGAAGTAAAACTCTGGATTCTTAAAACTAACTCTGGCATAGTTGATTCTCAAGTTGTTTTAAGAGAGGATGACAGCATGTGGCCACAGCTTCCTCACCTGAAACACGAACATGTGTCTACCAGCAGGCACTGGGCCGACTAGAACAGAATCCAGCACCTGGTCGTATTCTTCACTCTCAGCTGAACCTACGTATATTATCTTCCACTCCAGATCTGCAATCACACACACACATAACATAAGTGAGACTTCAGGCACACAGGGAACAACATCGACATTTCTGATTAGGATTATGTGAAAAACGTGGGGTGTTGGTGGACAAACTGGGACACAAAGTCACACAGAAAATGACAGTGACCGTTTGTTTCTTGAGAAGTTTCTGTTATGGAGCTTGTGACAGAGAGAAAACTTCCTGGAAAAATTAGAACTATAACAGGATTAGTAGAAACTATTTAGTTTTAACCCAAACAGTGATAATAAAAAAAAAACAAAAACAAACATGCCATACAACACAAAAATACCTTACAGAAGTTGTCACAAAGATGTATGTATCAGGAAAATAAAGGGAACATTTTAAAAAAGGGCCCTTCCATGCGATGGTTTGCATTGAAGCCCATTAAGACCATGGATTTTTTAAATAAATTGTCTCAGTTTTCTCGAGATAAGTTAATTTCAGTTGTGTTTTCAAGATCCCAAATCATCTTTTCTTGTTATTTGAAGAAAACAGGAGATAACAGGATAATTTCTTATGCCAACCATGTTCCTATTCAACATATCCATGCCTCTGATAAATGCAGTCACACCATTTATCAACAAGTTCTGTTATATGGCAATGACTATGATGCATTCGGATGCACCATGGAAATTCAGGTTCTCTTAGCAAATGATTTATGCTACAAATCCTTAACATCGTTCCTGTTTAAATAATCTCTGTTAAATATTGATTTACGTCGAAGTGCAATTAGAAAGTGAATATGAATGCCTATTTACGGAGATATCAGCTTTGTTTTGTTGAGATAACGAGAAAAATTAAGACCTTATCTGAAGTCAACTTTTTAATTAATTAAACGTGTTATCTTGAGAAAATTGATCAAATCTGATGTAGCAAATCATGGCCTTTCAGGGCTTACTCAAGTTTGATCTCCAGAGTGATTAACCCAGATGCGTTTACTTCCTATTGCATTGTAATACGCTGGACAAAGCATGAAAGGTTCAATAGGTGAGCACTTAAAAGCATTTTGGTGTTTTTTATTCTCGGTTTTATACTGAAAACTTCAGCTATAAAATTCCTTTTTGACTCACTCATTTACCACCAATAGAAAAATAATGATTACAGTATAAGTTGATAGATATTACCCTCTGATGCATGGATTATGAAAGTCAATTTTTCCCTTGAGTGCTTTTATTTGTCTTAAGACATGAAATTTTTTTTTTTTTTTTTTTTTTCAAACATTTGTAACTGAGCATTCAACATGAAACTGTGAACTTAATGTGAATATGAAGGGGGTTTTTTGTTTGACTTTTCTTTTTTTTTTTTGTAATTTCATGAATAATCTTTTTTTAATTCTTTGTAAAACATTTGAACTCTCTTTCATCCATTTTAACACTGAATAATTTATAGTTTATACGCCTTTCCACACTCAAATGTTTGTCTATAACTTTTCAAAAATAAAGATATGTTTGGAAAAAAATTGAAAACATTTTTTCAGGCCCTAAGAGGAATAAAAACTATCCTGACACAGGCTAATATGGATTTCCACCACATAAACCATTGAATTTAGGAGTAAATAACTTTTGAATAGGTGTCCACTGTTGTGACCACAATGGTTAAAACGTACTTCTTTGCGCAAAGTATATGTACCATCTTTGCGTATTACTTAATCGATATAAAGCACAAAGATAATTAATGATACGAATATATTCAATCAAATCAAGAAAAAAGTCTGAGTTGCGACATTAAGCAGCCCTAATCAACGAACAGAAATGTTGTCATTAGATAAAACAACATCCTTTTAGAAAAAAAACAACACACAGTCTACTTTGTCGGGGTTGTAAAGTGTTGGGTTTCCGTTTACATCTACAGGTTTTTCTTCTTCTTCACAGCCCATGCCCCTGTCCGCTTCCCTGTTGTCTTTTTCTGCAGTTCGCGGCAACTCTTCGAGCTTGTCTGTTGCTACAGAAACACGGCGCTATGAACCAATCAGCTCAGCGAAAAATCGGCCACGAACCAATCACTGCATCGAGGAGGCGGGGCCACCATCACGAACGCGCCAGCGCCAAATTTTAAGTATATGTCATGAGAGATTTATCACCGACCAAGACATTTATAGTACAAGTAAACACTTCAGGGTCTTATAAATGATTTAGAAGTACCCGCTCACCTTTAGTTTATGTCATTGCTGTTGCTGAAGATAAGACGAGAAGCAGGGTAGAATTCAACATCTTAAAAACTGAACAAGACAGTTGATACAATACTCACCTTCCGGCAAATCCTCCATGCATTCAAACGTTATTTCAAACTGGAAAGGGTTTCCAAACGGGCTCGGGTTGTCCAATACAGCAACGTTTAACACCTGAACCTTTGCCATTGCGGTAAATTTGTTTCTTCTTCCTGAAAACACAGATCTGTTTTCCGGTAGTGAACGAGGTTACAAACGCGTCCTTTTTGAGCACAGCTTTTTGTGTTTGATGAAATTAGTCCCAAGATCTGTGAGTTTACGCCTGTCTCCGTAATTGTACAACAAACACTCACAAACCTGAACAACCGGCGGCTGGACTACAGGAAATACGTCACGACGTTTTCTTTGGCGAATTTATCTCCTGCAGGCAACTCGCTGCCCTCGGTGCAATACTGCTCTCCAGTGTTCAATTAGTTAAACACTTTAACTCAAAGAAAAAATATGAGAATCAAGGAAAATGATAAGGCATTTATATGAAAGCCCATTTCTACCAGTTTAAAAAGATATAAATGAAAAACTTGCTTTATTGAGATTTTTTGCCCAAATTTTGAGACAAAAAGTTGAAATTTTGAGGAAAAAAATGTAAAATTTTAGATTTATAATAAAATGGAAATAATTTTATAACAAAGTCGAAATTTTGAGATGAAAAGTCAACATTATGAGATCCATGTCAGTTCTCTGTGCAATATCCATAATTTATAATTTATTTATGTCAGTACTTGTGCAATATTCCACACCTGTCTCATCATGTATATGCCACACTTATCTTTAAGTAGACTGTACATACTTAATGTTCTATTCTATATTTTATTTTTTTAAAATATATTTTTATGCTTAGATTTCAATTTTGGGTTAGCCACTTATGCTTATACTGTACTTTCTTATATTTCTAACACTTCTTGAATGAGAGTAACTGCATACTAAAAGCAATTTCCCCCAAGGAGATCAATCAAGTATTCTCAATCTGATTCTGATTCTGATCCATGTTCTTCAGCTGGCAATCTCCTCACTGCCCCTGCACACCATCAGATGGGCTCCATTCAGTAAGCAAAATACAAAACTGCAAAGGTCTTTTCTTAAAAAAGATTTTCTCTTTTTCTAATAGGCTAGGTCACCCCTCATTACCTCTTGTTTTCCCCCTACCCAGACAGATTCAAACTGCTAATCCCTGAAACACTTGAAAGATGGAGGGATTTATTGAAAACACAAATAATTGTGATCCATGGTTTATCTTGACCAGTGTCCAGCACTCAATCAGGAAAAAAGTTTCATCGTGTTTGAAGTTTGTTTGCTGTGTCTGGTGCAATACATGACTGAGTAAAACTTAACATCAGGGTCAGTTTACAGGTAATGTTTAAACAACTAAAGGACTGGAGCAAAAAAAAAAAAATGGATGATTGCCCATAGAGAGGGAGTTAATAAAAGGTCATTTGGTCTGCACTGCACAAAACACAGGGTTTTTCTTTTTCTACATTCATAACTTCTTTAAAAAGCAAACAAATTTGCCACCAAAAAGACATCCTTACTATTTTTTGTGGCTTTGGTCAGAGGATTAACAAATGAATGTGCAAAGTCATAAGCAGAAATACCAACAAGGAAAATACATAGCAATTGAACACAAAGAAAAATGGTAGAATTAATAAGACAGACATCATTTATCCAGGCCTTGATGTTTTAATCAAGAAAGAGTGTCAGAGAAAATCTTACATTTTTTTCATGGCAGGATAATTCAATAACTGTTTGAAATCAACATTTTATGTCCCCCTGCGCCTCTACTGCTGACATCCAAAGAGTGCATACTGCTCGACCAGCTCCTCCATGCCCAAACAGGTCTGTCTGTATTCATCCTGTTGACACTCCTCTTGCGTGGGCCAGTATTCAATCCAGGTTTTCTCACCAAGTACATACTGAAACCTGGTAAATGCGAAGAAAAACACGTGAGCTCTTCACATTATAGCAATAGAGCACTAAGTGCCTGCCGCTGTAAGTAATTACATAATCAATACAAATATTAACATTAAGCCAAAGTAGCATCAGCCATTCACAAGGAACAAAACCATCTGATGGTTTTCCCTGAACTACAGAAAGGAGACAGAATTTGGTTTTTCAGCAAAGGTATTTTAGGTTACACTGATTGGATCAAACAGATCCAGCAGACGGTGGTTCTTAAAGAAGTCAAACCTTTTGAACATTTAAAGGTATTTGGTTTACCAACAAGGACAGTGTCCAACAGGATACAACTCGTATGGTTTCAAAGAGGAGAGACTTTGAGAAAAAAAAAAACTGAGGATAATTCGCTTTTTATGTCTATTGAGTGTTTAATTTACCTGTTGCCCTTTCAGTTTAGGACCATGTTTCTGAGAATATCAGGTTTTCCTGACAAGGATAATACATTATTCGTCCACAAAATACAGTGATTCGTTTAGGGAATTTAAGGATTGAAAACAATAAAGCTGTAAAAAGAGCTGAGGTCCAGATGAAAAAAGTAGAAACAGGATGGAAGAACTATGAAGAATAAACTACTTCATTTTGGTCTCTCACCTCAACTTAGAGCTTGCCAATTTTCTGGTGTAAACTTGCACAACTCTAAAGATGAAACATTTCCTGTTTGGAGTGTTATATATGAAGAGCTAGACAGTTAACACAGAGGGGCTAAACGTATAGAGAAGAAAATCTATTGGCTATTGTTGCTTCTTTACAAGAATCAAACCCAGTTTTTTGTCAGAGGTAGAGCCCAAGGTGTACCCACTTACTGATTCTTTCATAGTCACAAGAATGAATAAACAGTGGCATTTATTTGATTCTTGGATCAAGACAATGGTATATAATAGCTCTACACTACTTAAAATTGTTTAAAAAAAACTTAAACATAGGACTAAAACTATGAATGAACAACCATCAGCAACTGAAATCATTTTAAAGCAAAAAACCTGAACTTACTCTTGGTTATCGTCTCTGTGAATATCTTTAGATGTGCCCATGATCAGGTAGGTTTTTCCTTCCTGCAGGTCTAAAGACTCTCTGCAGTGCTGGTAACCAAGGAATGTGCGAAGACCACCAACAGGACCCACATCAAAACTTCCTGTTGTTTGAATGAGACAGAGAAAGGTCATTATAAACATGTAGAAACCACACTGTCCCAGTTGTCTCAAATATTCTTTGTTTTTAAAGAGACGGATAAATACCCACCTTCTTTTGGAGCGTCAAGTATTCTCATTCTATAAATGTCAGTCGACAATTCATCTACAAATTTTTCCAGTCTCACTTTGTACACTGAGGATAGACAAGGTGCACATAGTGAGTTTTTTACTCTCAGACTCTGACAAAAAAAATTAAAGTAAAAAACACATTCATTTCAGTCAGGAACTTTTTGTATACTCTCTTACAAAAGTCTATTCTGCTGGTCTGAGTACTTTCACAGGCTTTAGCTGTCCGCTGGGCATTGTTGATGTTCCCCTTCTTCTGCATGCTGCAGTTTTCTGTAAAACAAAACAGACACCAACAAAACACACAGTGACTATGGATGACATAATCATTTAAGGTCATTTATAAGCTCAAAAAGGATTTGCGCAGTAGTTAAGTTCATTTATTGAGTTTGACATTAGTTATCGAATGTTATTAAATGAGCAACCCAGAGTTTTAGCTTTAGTTTCATCCTCTGGTTATTTTGTCGTTTTGTACGCTGTTACTTCTGTGTTATCACCTACAAAACATGTGGGGCTGACAGAGAAAATAAAGCATGATGTTAGCTTGAAGGTTGCAGTTTTATCAGTAACACTTTTATTTTCATTCAAAAATGTCTGTCTTCAACAAAAATATGTTAAAATGTTCACGAAGAGACTAATGCTGTTTTCCTGTACTGGCTAAAATATTTGTACATTATATCACACTTCCTCAGCTGTGCAAAATGTATTGCTACTAATACTTTGAGGCGAATGAACCAATTACCATGTCAGAAATCTGCTAGCAAGTATGCCTTTAAAATGTCTGTGAATAGATGTTAAGTAGATCCATTAAATGCTTTTTTGACATGTTTACCTTCAGCACATGTACATTCATCTTTCCTGCAGAGCCTCATCAGTTCTCCAGCTCTCCTTTGTGGATGGTAGAACTTCACACAGTGTGTTTCTGTTAAAAAAAAATACAAAAAAATTTAAAACATATGTTTGTCGGACAGTCCGGTATAAACTGCAATGAATGAATACTGAAAGAAATACTCATTTTGTACAACTCACGTTCGTAGTACTCATAGACAGACACAGCAGCGGGTTGTAACACTCCCACTTTCATCGTCTGACGAATCCTAAACCTGACCTGTTCTGGTTGTGTGTGAGAAACCTAATGAAAGATATAACACAAAGGTGAGACAGGAAATAAGAACGACAGAATGAAAATGGAGGGAGGAGGACTGGATCACAGAATGATTTCTGACCTTGTCCAAGTAGATGATGAGTGAGCCTTTTTCAGACAGAGCTGTGTTCATTTCATATTTGGAAATGGTGCGGGCTCGTCCTTTGGCTAACTGCACAAAAACAAACACACGCACATAGTTATAAATTCTGATCTCATGTATGTTGCTTGGGTGTGTGTGTTGTGTGTGTGTGTGTGCTAAGTTTCTTACTTTTTCCAGGTCTTGTGTGTCAGGAGTGTAGCCGGTCAGCAAGCCAATATCCAAGATTGACATGGTAGCATCACGCTCTTTGTCCTTGTACCTTAACAGACATGGGACAGTGTTATTGCACCCAGTATTCACCTCAAGAAGACAGAGATCAGACAAGCAAAACCACTAATTCAGTGTCAGGCAACCTGTCCTTTTTTTTTTTTTTTTAAGTTTTAAGGCAGCTACCAAATCAGCCTGAGCTAAAAAATCGCTGACGACATCTGCCTTTGGGTAGGGTGACCAATCGTCCTCCTTTGCCTGGACATGTCCCCCCTTTTGGTTGTAAAATCATACCCAGGAGGATTTTATAAAATTCCCCAAAATGTACAAGTTTTCCTCAACTTGTACTGTAGACCATTGATATTTATAATAAAACACTGCACTGGGCTACTGACATCACTCTGATGCACTTTTGCTGACGAACTATAGATGTACGGTCGTACCCCTCTTTTCCTTGTGGTGGTGATTGGTGTTCAAAAATGGCACCTTTGTCTCAGCTGCTCAACATCTCAAAATATAAAAAGTAATTCACTAAACTTTTGAGGCATTATTTACATTTTTGCTCAAGAGAAATATACATTTCCTTTTTATTTAGGGATGTGGCCTTTTATGGAGGGCCATTTCCACACAGTAAAAAAAAACAAATGAAAACCTGGCTTCATTTGGATCATTTTTAGGCCCAAAGATAGTCAAAATTCTGTGATAGATATTCTTTAGGGTAATGAAATCTAAACTACAAGAAAAATGGGTGTGGGTATGGGTGATGAAATTATTTTGTTGTCTTTAAATGTCTTTGGGTTAAAAGCCATAATCATCAAATTGTTGATAAATTCCAGCTTGAAATATTTTACTTCAGAGACACAAATGCACACTTTTCAGTTTTTCGGGTTTAGATTTTGAGAAAACAGTATTTTCTAGTGTTTGGAGATGACTGTTTACTGAAAGAAGTGCTGAAACTTGTCATTAAGATTTCTTATTTGTACTTACAAGACATCAATTCTCAGCCAGTAAACTCTCTCTTCCTCATCGATTTTGTCTGACAAAACACATTAGTTTAGTGTAGTTACTCATCAGAGAAAAAACAACAAGAAGACAGATTGCAAAGATGTAAAACCTTTGTTAATAAAGAGAAAGCTTGATAAGAAATTGAATCTACCTTCTGTAAGCGTCACTGTCAAGTTAAACTTCTGGCAGTCACTCTCCTTTTCTTTAGGCAGAGCGTAATACAATGACACCATCTAAAATCAAAAAGAAAAAGAGCAAGCACGTGAGACATTAGCAAAACACAGAACATACAAGGTATGTTAGAGAAATATCTTCTATCAAACCTGCTACAGAATCATTCAGACCTTTAATGTTGCTTCTCCTGTTCCTTTGGCAGTCACTGTCACATTCTGATTTATTTCATTGAGCTGTAGGAATGATGCACACAAACACAATTATAGAGATGAGAAGAGGACTCACACACACACACACACACACACACACACACACACACACACACACACACACACACAAACACACACACAAAATAATCCAAAAAAACAGCAGTGATGAAGATACCAAAGAGCCACTGTGGGCCAGTGTGAAAGACTTTCTCACCTTAGATGTTCTTGTGGTGTAGTGGTTGGCCTTGTTAAATTTGAATTTGTCAGGCCTTGCTCTTCCTGACACCTGGATGTCTACATCCAGATCATACTCAGGTTCTTTGGCATTGATCCAGTACTCAGACACAGCCTGGTACACAATTATGGTTGCCTGAAGAGAAGATAAGTGAGGAGATTTAGCATTTTATCAAACTTGTATGTGGATACACTTTTTGAGAGACCTCATTACCTGAGTTGATCCATAGCCTCCGCCAACCTTCTGCTGCTTGTTGAACCATCTAACCACAGGTCTCGCATCTTCAAAGGCCTTTGGTACCAGAAGGTTAGAAAAAAAATAAGATTTTCTGCCCTTGATTTTATTCAGGTTAAAGATGATAGAAAATGTTCTGATATATTCCTGCTAAATGATAACCTAACAGCACAACATTAACTGGCAAGTGCAATCTGAAATAAAATTCTCCGTTCTTTTCCTAGTTTCTGTTCAATTAGTGTTACTGTTATATGGTTGTTTAGATTTTCTCATTCATCCTACTCAGCAGCTGTTATTGTACACAGTAATGACTTCAGGTTCTCACCAGTCATCTTTGTCAAATGCTGATTCTGAATCTGATTAGTCAAAAACAATAAACAATGGCAATTTCCATTTTTCTGGTTCACGATATCCTAAAACTTGTGACTGAAACAAATAAGTATCTGTACATTTAGAACTTTACAATAAATTTTGAGTAATTCTCAACAGCAAAGACAACACTTTTACTTTACAATCACCACACAAAGTGGATTAAAGGCACATTTCACTAGTTTACATTAGTCTCCCAAACTGATGGTTGAAAAAACCTGGAGATTATTATATCAGGTATGCGCAGCAGAGCATGTGAGTGTACTGCAAAAATTTTCAAATTAGTGACCTTTTCCTCATTTGTGTTTAAAGGTGAAAAGCTCTGAGAAGAAGACAGAGGTTGACAGAAATATTGCTGCAGAAGTGTCTTTCACCTTGTCAAACTTTGTCCTCAGCGAAAATGTTAAGTTTGGTTTCATTTATAACACTAACCTGCACATGCTCTCACCAGACAAAAAAAATCAAGCAAAAACCAAGTTTTCTATACCGTGAAGTACTTACCTTGACCTTGACCAGAGCAAGAAGCGCGTACGCTGTCGCCTCCAGTGTGTAAATATGTCCCTTGGGTACTGACCAGTGGGACATCTCTGAGGACAAAAACAACAACACACAAATACACTTTTATGATTGTGTTGGAACTGGAACAAGCTTGACCTTAAGTCAACTGTCCAGTACTTAAACTGGATGGTAAAAAGGACAAAAGTGAAATAAAAATGGTGGGACTGAAATCGGTAATGAAGCACTGAGCAAATCATTGCCAGTTACAGAAATTAAGCATATCAATCAATCAATCAATCTTTATTTATATAGCGCCAAATCATAACAAATGTTATCTCAAGACACTTTACAAAACATTAGCAGGTTGATACCTGTTAATGTTAGAGTATGTTTTAGTTTGGTTCAACACAACACTTTAGCATAATTACCTGGAGAAACAAACTGGTAAAGGATATCCCGGTTCAGTTTGTTTTCATTGGCCAGGGCGTATGAAGTCATGGCAACAGCATAAGGGTTGGTAAGTTGAGGCAGACGATTCTCCAAGAAGGTCACTGCTTTGTTGATGCTACTTGGAAGACTCTGGATATATTGAAATGAAATGAAACAATTAAACAGTATTTTTCTAGTATCAGCTTTTATCAAACAGAAGAGGGAAAAACATAACGAAACAATTAAAATATTATTCTGACGGCCCTGTTGATTATGTAAACTTATGAGCACAACTATAACCCTTTTCAGATCTCACTTTCCAACTTTAAAAAACAATAACTGCAAATTAACAATTATTTTTGCCAGCTCAGCGTAAAGACTGTGCTCTGACAAAAAATATAACCTCCATTAAACCAAAGAACCAGAAAGTGTCATACTTACATTTACACTGGCAGAACATAGGTCACGGGACTCCTGCATAGCAATGAGGCAGAAGGCTGTCATGGAGGCATCTGAATCTGCGCCTTGCACGTCACCCTACACATGTACAAATGTGTCTTTCATTATTTCAAATGAGGGCCAGTGAGGTGAAGAAACAGTTTCAGTACTTGAGTTCATCAATCCTTAAACCATTAAGATAAAATACTCATGTTAATACTGTATGGAAACGCACAATCATCTCTCCATGGATAACCTTCCCGATTTCCCGAAAGACGCCATCAGGTTGCTGTGCATTGAGGATGAGGAACTTCACAGCATCACAGATCACATTTGTTTGCACTGCTACAAAATTATTTGCCATGGAAAACACTTTGACAACATAGGCTGTCAACCTTGTAGAAGAGAAGAGCAGAAAGGGTTTAGACATTTGTGTTAAATATTTTTACAAGATGTAAACACATTATCACTTTAAGCAGAATGTGAGATTTAGGAATGGTTAAGGGCCTTACCAAGTGCTGCTTTTGTGAGTTGTCCACACAGCGAAGGACCCATCGTTTTTACGGTAGGTGAGCTCTCTCTCGTAGCCTAAACAAAAACATCTCGTTTTAACTCACTGAATCTCCGGAAGGTTCCAGTCTTTTTTGCCTCTGTC
Source organism: Thalassoma bifasciatum (assembly GCA_008086565.1). Taxonomy (NCBI): domain Eukaryota; kingdom Metazoa; phylum Chordata; class Actinopteri; order Labriformes; family Labridae; genus Thalassoma; species Thalassoma bifasciatum. The sequence continues at coordinate 598,647 of RPOG01000043.1, forward strand.
ACAACTTTGCACACTGTGGTCTCATTTATCACTGCATATAAAGTCCTACACCTCTGAGTTCAGGACAACAATGGCTAATGTGGAATGTAACTCAAAAATGGCTCCTGAGCAGTATAACATAACCAGAATGCAACATTTACTACTTCATTGTGACCAGCTATTTAGATTTTATAAACTATTTACAGTCAATACTGTCACAACTGTTTTCACCATTTACAGTCTACCTTGCAGAGCCATCATGTCAAATGAGCAGTTTCTGTCAATAAAGAGACACAGTGCTGAGCAGCTCTGAGCAGAAATTTTACACCTGCAAGAAAATACCATGAAAAGCAAAATTCAAAGGATTTTTTAAGCTTAAAAACAGGGTGTATTTCCAGTATTCAGGACTTTCTGAAAGCAGTGAAATCTGTAAAATATTTTTTACGTAATTTAGCTAAAAGAAACAATTTATTTTCTGCAAAATTTAAAAAAATAATTTTAAAGATGTTTTCCATCTAAGCTGTTGTTAGTTTTTCCAGCATTTTTCCATGTGACGCTGCGCACATGCAGCAGAGTTGATAGATCAGGTGCTGACGTTGGTGCGATCATTAACTCTATATAGCCCACAGGATGGAAGCATTTTTGCAAATTAAAACTTTAAACTCAGCAATATGAAGCCTTTTTTCCAAATGAAAATGGATCAGGTCCTCGAAGAAATCTCTGTGTTAAGTGGTGTTTCATGCTTTATGATAAGACAGGGCCTTTTTTTTGGTAGTTTTCTATGCCTAACTGTGGCAGTGACACAGTAATTATTAATGTCTTTGCATATACCAAAGAAGTTGGACAATTGTGAGAGGCATCTGAAAGTCACAGTTACAACTGATGTACCTGAAATCGAGACCAGACTAGAACAAAAGCTATCACACACAAGTTGAGAGACATACAGAGAGGCTTGCCAACATCTTGCCATCACTTCTGGGATACACACCCCTGACTAATTCTGTTTATATTCGTACCAGTTCGGATGTGCTTCACGGCTTCGTTTCGTTTCTCAAAGCCCACTTTTTCCCATTGGTTGGTTCTGTCCAGGTATGTGGTGGCGATGACGGGCAGGGTCATATAGATCATGGTCTGCTCTCCACAGCCATGAGGCTGAACAATCAGGGAACCCATAGAGTTCCCACCGATAACATTCTCTACCAATGTGGAAACTTGTTCCATTCCTGTATGCAAACAAGAAGTTCAAAATAAAAATAGGATTTTATACTTCCACACCCAGGCGCTGTATCACATAGTATGCCTGATTCTAAAAGTGCAGCTCACCTGTCACAGAGATCTGTGTGCTAGTAGGTGAGTTTGGAACCAAGTCAGTCCTGGGAATTTTGCTATTCAGTGTTTCTTCTTGTATGCCACCTAAAAGGAGATCATTGGAAATGGTTAGCTAGTGATCAAAACACAACAATGAATCACAACATGATAAATGTGTTTCATCTGCAAACTCACCCTTTGGGTCCAGAATTACAATTTCCTGAGATTTAACTAGTACACCTTCNTGAACAATCAGGGAACCCATAGAGTTCCCACCGATAACATTCTCTACCAATGTGGAAACTTGTTCCATTCCTGTATGCAAACAAGAAGTTCAAAATAAAAATAGGATTTTATACTTCCACACCCAGGCGCTGTATCACATAGTATGCCTGATTCTAAAAGTGCAGCTCACCTGTCACAGAGATCTGTGTGCTAGTAGGTGAGTTTGGAACCAAGTCAGTCCTGGGAATTTTGCTATTCAGTGTTTCTTCTTGTATGCCACCTAAAAGGAGATCATTGGAAATGGTTAGCTAGTGATCAAAACACAACAATGAATCACAACATGATAAATGTGTTTCATCTGCAAACTCACCCTTTGGGTCCAGAATTACAATTTCCTGAGATTTAACTAGTACACCTTCGGGCTGAAAAGACAAACAACCATTATAAATAATAATAAAAAAAACATTATTAATCAAATGCTCATTCATTGTAGTACATTATTGGCTGTAAAACTCAACTTGGCATGCTGGCTAAAGTATCTGACTTTATGTGTGTGTGAGTGTGTGTGTTTATAGTGTGAGTATCATAACTCAGGGGCATTAGCTTTGGCAGTGCAGACTCAGAAGTATAATGTCACCTCGACAAACTTGAGGTGGTCGACCTCTGAAGTTTGCCATTTTCCATTTTCCATTTTCAGTTTGCCATTTGTAGCACCTAACTGTAACAGTATGTTTCAGTATTAGTTCTCTTACCACCACAGTTAAAGTCTTAATGATTCCATCGTTGAGTGACGAGTCCTTCACAGCTGCTTTGACCTCAATGTTGAATTTTCCTTCCTTCATGGGAATAAGGATGAAGGGTACAGATCGTGTAGACTGAGGCCTAACACTGACTTCCTGACGATACCTCCTATGTTTAGAGGCTACGCTGCACACATGCTCCTCTTCCATCAGATCCACACGCACCTTGAGGAGAGATGATCACAACAAGATAAGTGACAGGTAAGGTGAGACAAAAAAGGCCCTCCATCGGGTGGATAAGATGAATCATATAATCACTGACATTTCATTTGTGTAAAAAGTTGATCTGGGATCTGGGAATGAATTTCTGTTTACTCCATGTTTGGTGCTCTGAGACCTATCAGTATAGTGTAACATTAGTGAATCGTCCCTTTGTCCAACCAGTGCTCATCTATCAAGCAGAGAAATGTAACCTAGCTCTTCATGTTATTGATAGACTCTAAAGTTTGAACAGACCACTGCAGTATTACATCTGCATGTGGGTTGGAATGAACATTACCACCAACAGCTTAACCCAGGTTTCAGCCTCTAGTGCACATTTGGTTTTAGCCTCCGGCTCACGTTTGGTTTTAGCCTTTAGCCCGTGCTCTATCACTCTCCTATAAAGCTTTCTTCTACTCTTCTGTCCCATTTACGCAAGGCAGTCAAGCTCCAGTGTCCAGTATCACCACTAGATAAATCACTGAAATTGTTTGTAAAAGTGACAAACATGGATCTCTCTTCTCACGCTAAAGTTTATCAGCCAGTGTGGCATCGTCATAGAGACTTTGACTTGCCATAAATCAGTCTAGTCCAGTTCCCCTCCTGATCAGGAAGCTGAGAAATAGCACTTGAAAAATTAAGAGACTTTTCTTGACCTTTTCTGGATAATTAGTTCCACAGTGATTTATGATAGTGATCTGTTTTCATCCTGCAAACTTCAGTTTGATACAACCCTAGCTAAACGGCATGACTTCTGCAGGAATAAGACTAGCGGTGCATAGTCAGTTAAATATATTAATATGTATATCTTCAGAGCTTGTTAACAGAGACTTACGGTCACATCATCCGGGCTGTAATTGTGGAGGATTGCTTTAACCTCAAGCTGCTCTCCTCGGACAGCAGAGTAGGGCAATCTGAGATCAATGAAGAAGTCTTTGCGGACAATTACTTCAAATGGATCGCTGACACAGATTCCTTAGATATGAGAGAGAAAATAAACAATGATGGAGAGAAAAGGGGAAGAATTTCCTGCACAATAAAAGCACATGTGCCTGCTTCCTCACCATGAGTTCTTGACAGACTAATGCCTGTGAACTGCCAAGTTGTGATTGAGTCTTGCAAGGGAACTTTTTTCTCATAGGATGTGGTAAGACTGAAATAAAGAACAAAATATCAGTACTTAGAGTGATTAAGGGAGGTGCTTTGAACTGATTTGTGAAAAAATAAAACCAGAAACTTTTGAGTTTTTGATGCTCTGGAGCCAAAACAGAACATTAGAACAATGGGAACCGGTTACTACCAACATTTGTTTAATTCCTGAAATACCTGTCACATCATTTTCATACAATAGCATTCTGTTGTTTTGTCATTGATCAGTGTGAGATCATGCTTTTATACGGCTTCAGTGAACGTTTTCATATCTGTTCTGCTACGCCTTCCAGTCACACTAAAAAAAACTAAAGATTGACTTAGATTAAATGTATTATGTTGAGTGGTTCAATGTAGGTGTATTGGGTTGGTTGAAAGCAATAATTTTTGAGTCATCTCGATTAAACTTAACATTATTTCTTCAACTAACGCAATGCATGTAGTTGGAACAAGTTGACGATAAATTGAATCAAAGTTTGTTTCATTTTTTAGTTTTTTTTGAGCGCACTACGCTGAAAAAAATCAGATTAAACAACTGAACACGGATTTTGGCTCACGTTTTCTCATTCATCTTACTGGCATATTTTTCAAACCTCCGGTCAAAAGCTGGGCAGTTCTCACTCGAAATGAAAACAAGAGGCAGAGGAAATTTCGGATGCACTGGCGAGACAGCTGGAGTCGGCTGGGATAAGATGTAGATAATAATTTTGTCTTTTGCTAAATCAGCCAGTCAACCCCAACAGATGCACAGTCACCAACTTTAAGTGCTATGGCTAACATGTAAAGATGTTAACTGGTTCGATACTGTATGTATGTATTATTGGGTGGAACCAAAAACCAAAACATGAAAATACAGCTTCTGTTTCAAATAAACCAATTGGGTAAAAATTCTGGTTCAAAGCCCTGATCAAGAGTAGCTTTAAATGTGTTTGTTTTTCATCAAGTCATGAGCTTCAGTTGTCTTTGACTTACCAGTTGGGGTTTTGATTATGACACTCAGGGAGTGAGATATCCACCCACAGCCAACTTTCAGGGAACTTGGTGCGAGAGACGATTTCATCGCTGTCCATGTAACTGTTGTCATCCTCATCACCTTGAGAGTAATCAAACATAGTTTCATCATCTCTTTGTTCAGTATATATGACCATGCCTTGTAAATACAAAGGGACGCCTTTTTCCCAGTCTCTTACTGCGAGCCAGTTGAAGAAGCTCCTCTTTCCTCTCTGCTCGCTGGCTTTCGATCTCTCTGCAGCAGTCCAGAAAAGCGTCTTTACACTCTTGATTATCGTCAATGTACTCGCTTCGCCTCTGACAGTCGTACAAAACAGGTGTATCGGTAAAGGCATCCCTACAACATTCACGCTGGTCTTTGTCCTGATATTTGCTCACTGGATCAGATGAGGGATGCAGAGAAGGGACAGATGTTAGAAAAATAAATATGATTCACACTTGTGTCTTAAGTCAGTGCCTTGAGCTTTCTGCTCTGATTTTCAGAGAGTGACTGAGACATGACCCTTACATAAAGCGTTTGTGACTTCCATTATAGTTGCGGATCTTTTCCTCCTTCTGCTGGGGGCTGGACATTTCAACTCTGAAACCATAGCATAGACAACATATTTGAAACCCAACAAGGTTTGACCAACAACTGAAGTAGTTCTCCTAGATCCAAATAAGGTCATTATCTGATCATGAACATNGATTGAAATGGTTCGAACAGGTTATTGGTGGAGAGGTGGGTGTTGATTTGAGAAGCTACGGCACGTTCTATGATTTTGGAGAGAAAGGGGAGGTTGGAAATAGGGCGGAAATTGCTAGGGTTGTCTGGGTTGAGTCCTGGTTTTTTGATGATGGGGGTAATTGCAGCCAGTTTGAGGGGTTGAGGGACAGAGCCGGAGTTTAGGGAGGAGTTGACGATGGAGGTGATCAGAGGTGAGATAACAGGGAGGCAGTCTTTGATGAGTTTGGTTGGGATGGGATCCAGGGTGCAGGTGGAGGTTTTGATTCCGGTCATGAGTATCTGTAAGTCTGTTTGGGACACTGGGGTAAACTTGGATAGGGGCTGGGTGGTGAAGGGTGGGGAGCCAGGGGGGGAGGTGGGGCAGGTGCTGGAGTTGTTGAGGTTACTGTGGATGGTGTTGATTTTGTCTTGGAAGAACAGAAGGAGTGATTGACATTTGTCAGCAGTGAATGATGAGGATATGTTGTCGGGTGGTTTGAGGAGGGAATTTATTGTGTTGAAAAGAGCTTTTGGATTGTTGGCACCAGAGTGGATCAGATTGGAGAAATAGGTGGACCGGGCTGAGTTTAATGCATTCTTGTATTGTTGAAGGTGGTTGATGTAGATTTGTTGATGAACTGATAAACCGGTTTTATTGCTGAGTCGTTCCAGTTGTCGTTTACGGGATTTCATGAGGTGGAGATCAGAGTTGAACCATGGGGCGGAGTTTTTGAATGAAACTGATTTGATTTTGATGGGTGCAAGATTGTCCAGACAGGAAGAGAGTGTATTGTTGTAAAAATGAACCAGAGCAGAAGGGTCATCAGACATTGGGGGAGGGGAGGTAGACAGAAAGTGGGTGAGAGATGCTGAGAGAACAGAGGGACAGATGGATTTGAGGTTTCTGAAGGTTATTGTCCGTTTGAGTTTGGGGGTGGGGAGGGGGATATTGATGTCCATTATGATAGCAAGGTGGTCAGAGATGTGAAGATTTTGGCTGGTAAGATGTTGTGGGTTGATGCTGGTGGAGCAGACCAAGTCCAGAGTGTGACCATGGGTGTGTGTGGGGAAGTTAATGTGCTGTGTGAAATTGTGAGTATGTAGAAGTCCAAGAAATTCAGAGGCTGACTTGCAGTTTCTATTGTCTATGTGGAGGTTGAAGTCGCCCAGGAGGAGAATGAATGGGGAGATGGCACACAGTTGAATTAGAAAGTCTGAGAAGTCCGAGAGGAAGGAGGGGTTTGGTTTGGGGGGCCGGTAAATGACTGCTGTGACTAGGGGGGTTGGTCCGGATAGCTTGAAGGATAAGTGTTCAAATGATGAGGCAGAGGGGATGGAGATGGTTGTTGTATTGAAAGCTTCCCGATGAATGACAGCAATACCGCCCCCACGACCTTGTGGGCGGGGTTTGTCAATATACGTGTATCCGGTGGGGGTGGTTTGGTTTAGAATGATGTAATCCAGGGGTTTTTGCCAGGTTTCAGTGATGCAAAGGAAGTCCAGGTTATTGTCTGTGGTGAAGTCGTTCAGGATTGGGCCTTTGTTGTTAAGAGAACGGGTGTTGAAGAGAGCCAGTTTCAGTTGACGGGTGGTGGGGGTGATGATAGGCTGCATGGACTGGGTGAGTGGGCGGAGATTTATTGTATTTACATGATTATTATTTTTGTGACGCTGTGCGGAGGTACTACATGACTGTCTCACTGAGGTGATGACAGGAATGGGGTGATACAATGGATGTGGTGATACGAGGGGCCGGTAGGGGGAGCTCTCACAGGGAACAGTGCTAGTACGTGTTGATGTAGAAGAAGAGGGAGGGGCGTGTGAGCGGAATGTAAACAGTCATGCAGGTGTAGTTGAGTGAACGGAGTGCTGAATATTATCGGTTAATATGCGGGTGCCCAGGTTGGTGTGATGGATGCCGTCTGTCCTATAAAAACTGTGTCGGTTCCAGAAGAGGTTGAAGTTGTCAATGAAGGTTATATGGTGGGAGATGCAGGTGGACTGGAGCCAGGTGTGGAGACCGAGGATGCGGCTAAAACGCTGCGAACCACAACCAAGTGTGGGAGTGGGACCGCTTATTGTGTGAGTATCATAACTCAGGGGCATTAGCTTTGGCAGTGCAGACTCAGAGGTATAATGTCACCTCGACAAACTTGAGGTGGTCGACCTCTGAAGTTTGCCATTTTCCATTTTCCATTTTCAGTTTGCCATTTGTAGCACCGAACTGTAACAGTATGTTTCAGTATTAGTTCTCTTACCACCACAGTTAAAGTCTTAATGATTCCATCGTTGAGTGACGAGTCCTTCACAGCTGCTTTGACCTCAATGTTGAATTTTCCTTCCTTCATGGGAATAAGGATGAAGGGTACAGATCGTGTAGACTGAGGCCTAACACTGACTTCCTGACGATACCTCCTATGTTTAGAGGCTACGCTGCACACATGCTCCTCTTCCATCAGATCCACACGCACCTTGAGGAGAGATGATCACAACAAGATAAGTGACAGGTAAGGTGAGACAAAAAAGGCCCTCCATCGGGTGGATAAGATGAATCATATAATCACTGACATTTCATTTGTGTAAAAAGTTGATCTGGGTGAATGAATTTCTGTTTACTCCATGTTTGGTGCTCTGAGACCTATCAGTATAGTGTAACATTAGTGAATCTTTCCTATGTCCAACCAGTGCTCATCTACCAAGCAGAGAAATGTAATCTAGCTCTTCATGTTATTGATAGACTCTAAAGTTTGAACAGACCACTGCAGTATTACATCTGCATGTGGGTTGGAATGAACATTACCACCATCAGCTTAACCCAGGTTTCAGCCTCTAGTTCACATTTGGTTTTAGCCTCCGGCTCACGTTTGGTTTTAGCCTTTAGCCCGTGCTCTATCACTCTCCTATAAAGCTTTCTTCTACTCTTCTGTCCCATTTACGCAAGGCAGTCAAGCTCCAGTGTCCAGTATCACCACTAGATAAATCACTGAAATTGTTTGCAAAAGTGACAAACATGGATCTCTCTTCTCACGCTAAAGTTTATCAGCCAGTGTGGCATCGTCATAGAGACTTTGACTTGCCATAAATCAGTCTAGTCCAGTTCCCCTCCTGATCAGGAAGCTGAGAAATAGCACTTGAAAAAATAAGAGACTTTTCTTGACCTCTTCTGGATAATTAATTCCACAGTGATTTATGATAGTGATCGGTTTTCATCCTGCAAACTGCAGTTTGATACAACCCTAGCTAAACGGCATGACTTCTGCAGGAATAAGACTAGCGGTGCATAGTCAGTTAAATATATTAATATGTATATCTTCAGAGCTTGTTAACAGAGACTTACGGTCACATCATCCGGGCTGTAATTGTGGAGGATTGCTTTAACCTCAAGCTGCTCTCCTCGGACAGCAGAGTAGGGCAATCTGAGATCAATGAAGAAGTCTTTGCGGACAATTACTTCAAATGGATCGCTGACACAGATTCCTTAGATATAAGATAGAGAAAATAAACAATGATGGAGAGAAAAGGGGAAGAATTTCCTGCACAGTAAAAGCACATGTGCCTGCTTCCTCACCATGAGTTCTTGACAGACTAATGCCTGTGAACTGCCAAGTTGTGATTGAGTCTTGCAAGGGAACTTTTTTCTCATAGGATGTGGTAAGACTGAAATAAAGAAAAAAATATTAGTACTTAGAGTGATTAAGGGAGGTGCTTTGAACTGATTTGTGAAAAAAATAAAACCAGAAACTTTTGAGTTTTTGATGATCTGGAGCCAAAACAGAACATTAGAACAATGGGAACCGGTTACTACCAACATTTGTTTAATTCCTGAAATACCTGTCACATCATTTTCATACAATAGCATTCTGTTGTTTTGTCATTGATCAGTGTGAGATCATGCTTTTATACGGCTTCAGTGAACATTTTCATATCTGTTCTGCTACGCCTTCCAGTCACACTAAAAAAAAATTAAAGATTGACTTAGATTAAATGTATTATGTTGAGTGGTTCAATGTAGGTGTATTGGGTTGGTTGAAAGCAATAATTTTTGAGTCATCTCGATTAAACTTAACATTATTGCTTCAACTAACGCAATGCATTTAGTTGGAACAAGTTGACGATAAATTTAATCAAAGTTTGTTTCATTTTTTTTGTTTTTTTTGAGCGCACTACGCTGAAAAACATCAGATTAAACAACTGAACACGGATTTTGGCTCACGTTTTCTCATTCATCTTACTGGCATATTTTTCAAACCTCTGGTCAAAAGCTGGGCAGTTCTCACTCGAAATGAAAACAAGAGGCAGAGGAAATTTCGGATGCACTGGCGAGACAGCTGGAGTCGGCTGGGATAAGATGTAGATAATAATTTTGTCTTTTGCTAAATCAGCCAGTCAACCCCAACATATGCACAGTCACCAACTTTAAGTGCTATGGCTAACTAACGATGATAACTGGTTCGATACTGTATGTATGTATTATGGGGTGGAACCAAAAACCAAAACATGAAAATACAGCTTCTGTTTCAAATAAACCAATTGGGTAAAATTCTGGTTCAAAGCCCTGATCAAGAGTAGCTTTAAATGTGTTTGTTTTTCATCAAGTCATGAGCTTCAGTTGTCTTTGACTTACCAGTTGGGGTTTTGATTATGACACTCAGGGAGTGAGATATCCACCCACAGCCAACTTTCAGGGAACTTGGTGCGAGAAACGATTTCATCGCTGTCCATGTAACTGTTGTCATCCTCATCACCTTGAGAGTAATCAAACATAGTTTCATCATCTCTTTGTTCAGTATATATGACCATGCCTTGTAAATACAAAGGGACGCCTTTTTCCCAGTCTCTTACTGCGAGCCAGTTGAAGAAGCTCCTCTTTCCTCTCTGCTCGCTGGCTTTCGATCTCTCTGCAGCAGTCCAGAAAAGCGTCTTTACACTCTTGATTATCGTCAATGTACTCGCTTCGCCTCTGACAGTCGTACAAAACAGGTGTATCGGTAAAGGCATCCCGACAACATTCACGCTGGTCTTTGTCCTGATATTTGCTCACTGGATCAGATGAGGGATGCAGAGAAGGGACAGATGTTAGAAAAATAAATATGATTCACACTTGTGTCTTAAGTCAGTGCCTTGAGCTTTCTGCTCTGATTTTCAGAGAGTGACTGAGACATGACCCTTACATAAAGCGTTTGTGACTTCCATTATAGTTGCGGATCTTTTCCTCCTTCTGCTGGGGGCTGGACATTTCAACTCTGAAACCATAGCATAGACAACATATTTGAAACCCAACAAGGTTTGACCAACAACTGAAGTAGTTCTCCTAGATCCAAATAAGGTCATTATCTGATCATGAACATAGCATTTCATTTGTTCATTTTTGATGATTTTGTATGTCGTTAGTGGGTGAGAATGGGGTAAGATGACCCACACCCTGTATCCAGGCAATGGTACACATTTTTTTGTCATGACCATAAATTCTGCAAGCACCCTCCATTTTGCTTTCTGTAATTGAAAGAGGCATGTTTAAATATTATAAATATGTTTTCTTCACAAAAAATGTTTTTAGCTTGTCAAAGTAAATTTTTTTCACATATTATTTAGGTCTAAAAATAATGTATATCATACATGTTGAGGATTTGCCAGCATATCAAACCACGAGAACCATTTAGATAAAGGTTTTGCCCTAAATGCATGGCCAGTTTTTCCAAAATGGAGGCTATGGGGTGAATTGAGCCAAATGGCTTGGGATAAATTAAACCAGTGGTTTAACTAATGTGGAGAGGAGTAAACCCTGTCACATTGTGTCAAGCACGTGTTACTGTGACTGTCCTTCATATCTGAACAGTGTTTCTCTAAACTGGGGCATCACAATTACATTAACTTGAATGTCTCGCAACTGCATCATGATTTATAGGTTTTTGGGCCATGATGAAGTGACAGATATTCAGGTTCAAACAAAAGCCATGTTTGTGCATCTTTTGCACGGACAGGATCTGTATGAGAAGGTTCAAGAGTGTAAGGATAACAAATTTAACACCTACTTTTAGTTAAAAGTTAAGCTATTACTCCTCTGCCATAATCCATAACTTAGTTCATTCACCCATCAGTAAAACTTCAAATCTTTGAGTTCTTCGTTCTCATGAAGTTCTCTATTGGTGTGGTTGATGTTACCCCCAGGTGGCTCAATTTACCCACTGACTTGGATCAACTTACCCCCCAAGTTGTGACAAGCTGAGTCCAATACGACTTTTTTTAAGATATTGTATTTTCATTGCCTTTTGTCATGGGTGCATTTTCAGTATTGCCACTGACCAGAAATATCCTGAAATATATGTAGATAAATGATTTTGTTTTACTTCTATATTACTTTGCTTTGCCTAGAATACAGAAGAAGTAAACAATATGGTTCAATTTACCCCACTCTGCCCTACTCAGCATTTCATTAAAGCCCTCAGAGAGGTGTGTTAAGGGAGATAGGGGTGCTGTAGGATCACCTTGTCTGTAAGGAGTCTCAGTATTGGTGCTGGATACAAACAACAGTCCAGCATCGAAGAACACACCCATACCATCTTTCCCTCCACCTGCTGTGCAGCCTGTGTCATATTTTTCTACAGTGTCCCACACCTGGAAAGAGGAAAGTCATTTACACATAGAAATACAAACAGTAAAGGCTTCCTGTCATGGTTTGTAAAATGAGTAGAAGCCTCTTGAAGGTCACAAACTTCACAATTACTGTCTGTAATACATATCATTAACGGGGCCTGAGCCTGACAACAGTGTCAGTTAAGGCCTTATTGAAACCCCAGTAACAAAGCAAAGCCCAGAACATATGCACCAAAAGTGAAGAATCATGATCTGGGACAAAAACCGACCACAATTATATAACTGAACCCTGCATAAACCGCAATCTGTACCTGGAATCTTTAGGAGGAGCTTCATTTTTCATATGCCACTTCAACCCCATTTAACACGCCTTCAGCTTGAGACAAATGTGATCAAAACTTGCCCACCTCCCCAAATGGGTGCAAAAAATGTATGATTCTGGGGCTTCCAGGATGATACTGCGCTTCTAGCATCCTGTATTGACTAAAAACTGATCATCTTGAAATTGGATATGTGAATACAAAACATATTGAGGATAAAAAGTAATGGAGAATATTTTGTAGCTCAATGGGTGTGGCTAGAGGAGACTGCCAAAGATGACATTATCTGATTTGCTTGACATTTTCCATGTACATTTATCATGCCAAGACCTTCACAAAAATATGTATCGCTATGGGGAATCTGAATAGGAATTTCAGAGATTTGACGCCAGAGTAGGAATTTTCCTTCTTGTAGGTTGCATATTTGAATGAACTTGTCCTGGGGTTTTGGTATCGGTTCATCTTCAAATCGCATATGTGTAAAACCAGACCCACTGACAATGAAAAGTTATCAAAGAATTTTTTGTATCTTGACCGGGCCATTTGTTTTGGCTGGCCAAATTTGACGATCTGCTGTCCAACATGCAATAGCTCTTGAGTCAGAAACAACTTGTGCACATGAAGGGGTCGTAGCGTGCCCCAATGCACGGAGGCAAGGGCCAGCTTATCGCCACTAACGGCTTTATTTACGATTGCTTTTCTTAAAAATATCATATAAAAATGAAATGAAAACTTACCCTTTTCTGGGTGAGGCGATGTTTGTTGTTCAAAACATAGACGCCTTTGTCAACGGCTACAAGTCCAACTGTGGCTCCTGGGTCCCCTGTTACTTTCAGGCCAAACATCCTGCGCGGCTCATATGAGGCAGCAGGTCTCGATGACTCCAGCCGAAGCTGAATGTGGAGATAAGAGTGGGTCAAACACCTTCTTTTCTTTGTCAGTCAAAGCAGATTGTTACAAATAAAATGTGTCCTAGAAACATGCATTGAATTTATCACTTGGTTTGTGGGGGTGTAGTTCAAACATTGATAAAAACACCAGCTCCTCAGTGAAGCGTATCTCACCGAACCCATGCATGAATCCTCAATGTCCACCCAAACAGAGTCAGACACCACTTCATTGCCACTTGTGTGATAGTAGGCTATGATGCGGAAGGATGGCAGCATTTCTTTGGTGATGGGAATAATCAGGGAAATCAGCACCTGAGCTTTTGAAGGGTAACGTCCACTTTCTACCAACTGACCTCTGCTCATGACCTGCAGAGACACATCAGAAAACATAAACACCTCTCCAACGGTCCATGGCTGTGTTTGCGTCACAAGGGGAGCATGAGTCATCTCTCACCAGCCAAGTGATATCACTATGTCCATTGTCTGTCCTTTTCAGGTTAAGGTTAACTTTCATGTTGTCTCCCATTTTCAGCTCATCTGCATCCACACCTGCGGAAAAGACATATAGTTATCAGTAGACTCTAAATGGATCTCCTACACCCATGGTGGTGTGCTTCTTCCACCATAATCACAACATTTCTTACTTATGTGGATAAAGTTGTTGCTTCTTGAAGTGTACGGTACAGCAGTCATGGTGGCTGATGCCTGTTGGTCATCTAAGATTCCTTGTTTTTTGGTCCTTGCCTGGAATCAAAGACACATACAGGAAAACTTATTGAAATGGTTGAAGTCAATTTACATGAAAATACTAATTTGATTTATATAGCACAGCCAACGACATATATATGTATAACACAAGCAAATCCCACAGGACACTTTAGCACTGCCAGCATGCTAAATTGTTTTGTATTAGTCTATTTCAGAGGTCTTCAACAGGGAGTCTGTGGTCCCTAGGGGGTCTGTGACATTTTTGGTTGATTAGGCATCTTTTTATTTTCAAAAATGTGTTCCCAAATATTTCTGTTTCTATTCATGTCCAAATACACAGTAATGGATAAACGGAAGCTAGATATGTTATTTGTCAAGATGTTATCTTTGACATGCCGTAACTCAAATTATTAAAAGCACTGCTTCCATGGATAAATGCTTTTTATATTTTTCTATGCCTGTAACATGAAGCTGCAAAATTGAGTATTGGGCCATCAGGGGACAGTAAAAAGTGAACACAACCACATGCGATACAAGTGGCTTTTGGATGCTAACAAAACACACAATGTTAACACCCACAAGTCAAGCTTGAGAGTTGAAAAAAAAAATTCAGTGCCTGAACACTTGTAATCGCTATAATGGTAGAATTAGAAAGTCGCTGGCTTCATTATCACAAGAATTTCTATAGTTGATAAAAGATGCAGATAGGAAGTTAAAAATAACAGCCATGTTTTAAACTTTTGGATTCAGGCCAACATTACTGTCAGTGTCTTTTTACTGAGATTTACTCTTTTATCTCACACTGTGAAAGTTTATTTAATTTTACTTTACTTTCGGAAAGTGAACATCATGAAACACCTTGAAAAACCTTCAAAAACACTATGACACAGGAGTGACCTTAGAGGTGTTGGCACAATGTGTTCATTTAAAGCAATGTCTACAAGTTTAGTACCAGAAATGCTCAGTGGTGTCGTCTAATTAATAAAGGTACAGCAATGTTAAGACTTACAGTCATTTGCAGTCTGTTGCTCCCAGCCTCTGTATTAATGGTAAGCCTTGCCATGCCATTAGCAACAGTGTTGCCCTGCACAGGGCCTGGAGTCACCTCCACTGGAATACCATTTGCTGGAGTGCCATCAGGGTTTGTAACTTCAACCTGTCTCCAGTGACAAGAATAGCAGATTATCAGACAAAATCCAATCTTTATAGATATATATCTACATTTCTACAAATAGATGCTGAATGTAAAGACTATAAGTTTTACTCATAAGTGTACCCACTAAAGTTCTAGCAGGTTGGCAGTGTGCATATAAACAGTGTGTTTGGGAGGCAAAAGAGGTGGAATACTTTCATTCCAGCTGATGAAACATGATCTTCTGTAGTACTGCCTTTCAAGCAGATTGACAAACATCTTACACTGACTGAATGTTAACTGTTTTTTTTTTAAACAGGTGTACATATGAAGACAAATACTCACTCTTGGACAAAGCCTCTAATGCTAGCTTTATTCTACAGTCTCAACCTATCTCAAATAAAGTTGCCAAAAGCTTTTGAGGATTGTTGTAGTCTTGGCTACACACATCTGTGTATCCTGAGACTATCCAGGAAGCCCACAGATTAATGCAAAGGCCAAGTCTTGCTCAGTCAGTTTCTGATACATTGCAAAATTGGGAAAAAAAAGTCATAAGAACAATTCATTTAAAAAATCTGCTTGAGCTGCATGATTTAGGAACATGAAAACATTGAATCACATCTAGCAATCTGTTTTTCTTTTTCTCTCAAAAAATACTTCATTTAAATACCGAAACATTTCCTGAGAGGACATTTTATTTAGGCTTGAGAGTATGTAATAGGAGTACTTTACCGTGACATCAAAAGACATTCCTGGTTTGTAATATTTGGGTGTTTTCTTGAAGGTGATGGTATAAGGTGATGTCACAATGGGGATATTTCTCAACTCTGCCTCCACCATTTCACTTCCTGTTGAACGATGTGATCCACAAACACATATTCTACATCAGTGCTCAACAAATTAATGTTGGCATTAATGGCATTAAGTTAATGCTTGTTTTGGGGAGCTTTTAGACAGTGATACTACTTTTGGATTATTGAACACACACAGAAGGCACAAAAACGGGTCTTACCACTTTCCGTCAGCACACTGACAGACACGAAAATGAAGCTGCCTACAAGATTATTGATGTTATTGACAGCCTGTGTGATGTGCTCTCTCTTCAGGGTAACCTCTCCTTCTCCATTGTTGATCTAGAATAATACAGACACAAGTAACAGCATGAAGACACAGTGAGAGAGTCATAGATGAGTTTCACTAAAGTTGTTCACTTCTTCTGTCAGCCTTATCTGTATCACTGACCAGAAGTGTAATGACTGGTCAATAATGTAATAGATGCTGATCCCAAATGTAACAGCTTGACACATTTTACAGCCAGTTATTACATTTTGGGCTGAATTATTCTTCTATTTTTACATTTCAAGAAAGGTAGACCATCATATTGGCTGGCCGCTATACCAGGTGGATTTTTATGATTTTCACTTGTATTGGCATCGGCCAATACACAGGTGGGTTCACCACTATAACTGTTCCATGGCATGATATGTAGACAGGCATCCAAGGGCAGCTATGGGTTGCCAAGAGACACTACTGTTCACATGCAGACTAGTATGATACTGCAAAATTCACTTTTGATCCAATACAGAGTAAGTATAAGGTCAGTATTGCTAATATCAATACTGGCATCTATATTTTAAACATAGGAAAGACGTGTGCCAAAATTAATCAAGAATAACTCACAATCACTAAAACTGATGTTTCTGTTTAATGAATAAAACTAAATAACTAACGTTTATCCAGAAAATAATCATTTGCTATATTTTTCCTGCTTATACAACAGTAAGTTAAAAGTTCATGGATATCAACAATATTGTACTCCAGAATTAAATGGCTGATATTGATCGAATAGCTTGCATATACATGGCAGAGTACCTACTACAGAAACATAAAAATATATAGGAAATCAGCAATTTACTAGTATTTTTATGTATAGAGCTCATCATGCAAGTATTGATCAATACTGATACCAACAATATTGATATATTGATGATTTAGATGGATCTGCCAACCTTCAGCCTTTGAAGGCAAACTAAAGATTTAGTTGCGAACTAATATAGAGAAAATTGTAGTTGAAGCTGTGTTCCTACCTGCACTCTCTGCAGAGAGGCCGGGAAGCCGATCTTTTTCTCTTCTTGTTTAGCCCCAAACACCACAAATGCTGTTCCCTCCACCTCCTCACCAAACAAATATCTGTAGCAATATAATTATTACAACAGTTTAGATCAAACAGACATGACTGTGAATGGTAACCTAATTTCAAATGAATTTACCAAACAAAACAACATCTAAACCAAAAAAAAAAGGAAAAAACATCTTTACGCACGTGGCTTTGATGTTGACAGTAAATTCTTGGCTCCCAATGTAGAAGAATGGGCTTATAGGGGTCAGTTTAACCTCAAAACTGGGCAATACTGAAAAAAAAAAAAAGACACGAAGTTATTTATTCTTCGTTTAACCTGCAAAAAGAATATGACTGCAGTTTTTCTCTGGAAAAAGTGATTTGGGACTTACCGTATTCTTTGACCTCAAACTCAGCTGAGTAGCTCTGCTGTGGGTTGCTGTGAAACTTTGCCACCACCTTCCATATCCCAGGACTACACACAAAAACAGACACAATAACATGTATTTTGATAAACAACAAAACATTTTTTGTTTGGATGTTACATCAGAGATGAGATGTGCTCTGTCTACTGCAGCACCTGACTTTAAAAGGCTGCAGCTATGAACGCAGGCTCAGTCATCCCATTAAATATGTTAATTAAGACAATACAAATCTGCACTGTGGCCAATTCAAGACACTGGAGTAGCTGTTTTCACCAGAATTTCTTTCATGAGAGATTATATGTTTAGTTTAAGTTTCAGCCTTGTGAATAAAGCCTACATTCTGATGAGGGAAAATAAAATGGTCTGTCTGTGAACTAAATCTGGCCACACTACTGCTGGACACTTGGTTCATTTTATTCACATTTCTATACAAAATAAAGCTCACCTATCATTTGCTTTTATTGAGTGAGGTTTAAACATGTTTTAAATGTAATAAAGATCAGTGTTGAAATTTACATAGACTAATATAAAGTTAAAACTATGAAAATACAAAGTACAAAAAATTAAAGATATTTGAAATAAAATTCCCACCTGACAATTTCAGGTAATTGGTAATCCCCAGAGTGGATCCCTGACTTCAGAGTGACTGGATCAAGAGGTAAAATTATGTCTTCAGGGGTCTAAAGGTGAAGATAGTGCAAAAACCATGACTGTACCATCAGTAAATCAGACATACAGATGAATTCAGTGAATGCACACTTTTTGAAACAGCTCTTTAACCCACCCCCACCACATTTGAGGGGAAAGGCTCTGGATTCAACTTAACCACTAGAGGGAGACACATTTATTTTCCTATTTAACAAAAAGTTTTGACAAAAGTCCTGTGCTTTCACAGGTTAGATACTGTACCACAATCTCAATGGAAATAGAAGCGTCGACATCGCCTTGCCTCTGCACAGGCTCCATTTTGGGTGTTAATCCAAACATCCTGTAATGAACTGAAACAAAGTGAGAGAGAAAGAAAAGTTAAGTTTCCTTTTCATCTCAGAAATCTCTAAAATGTCTTTCTGATTCCAACTGGTAACTAGAGATGTTTTCCGTTGTTAAATCTTTCCCTGTGTTTGGAGAGGTGTTTTACAGGGGATCACAGTCCTTCACTTCTCTTTTAGTATTGAACATACCTTTACTGTTAGGAGTGTAAAGCGTCTTGTCAGTCTGGATGAAGATGTATCCAGACTGGAAGGATGCTAAGACGACCTTCTCCAGCTGGCGGTCAGGGAAGATAGCTTGAAGATACACGTACTGCTTCAGATTTGGATCCTTGCTGAAGCTCTCAGGTGGGATCTGAAACCAGCGTGAAGACAAAAATTGATAAAGAAAAGCAGGAAAGGGTATGTGGTGTGTATCTGATTCTAATTATATTTTCTATGGCCATTATGACGATGACATTGATTCATAACATCCAGAAAAATTGTTTCAACTACCGTTATTTGTCCTATCGCCTGGTGTTTTTCAGCGTCCAGAGCGACTTGAACTGATGCTAGAGTTTGAGATTTGGTGGGATGGTTCATCACTTTGATTTCCACATTGGTTGCACCTCCTGTGCAGTCTTGACACTCCACAAAGATGTTTTCTGCTGTTCCCACACGCAACAAGTTGGGAGCAGACAACACCTGCCTGAGAGGGAAAAAAGGAAAATATCTTTAATCCCAGTGTATAAAGGTTGTCCTACAATAATTTACATTTGTGGCACCATCTCTCTGTGTTCTCTTAATAAGCAAGGTTATTTAAAAAAAAGGTTGACCGAAGACTTTTTTGTCTGGGAGTTTTGTGCTTAAGAGATGCCACCTAAACTGATTTCATGTAAACTGTGCTATCGAATTATTTTTTTCAACCTAAACAAAAGGAAAACTTCATTATTACTCAAGAAAAAAGCAAGATCAAAGGTGGGAAAAAAAATCTGTGTGTGATATCACATACTTGTGACCCTTGATCCCTTTTGGTGCAAGTCTGAGTTTTAAGGTTGAGGACTTTGCTTTTAAAGATTAAATGTACATTTTAATTCCATCAAATCACCAATAAAAAATACAAAAAAGGAGGAAAAATCAGTTGCTCTTGCATGGACTTAACAAGAAAGAGTAATCTATTGATGATCTTGATTTAGATCCAGCTTTAAATCAACACATTTTATCACAGTTGTGGACTCTGACCACTGAGCCCAGTAGCCAACACCACAGTGCTTTTCCCAATCTGAAAAGCACAAAGTGACCTGACTGACAAACTGTTCATATCACAGATGAGTTTCAAGAAGATCAAGTGGACCTAGATAGAAATTACTTACATCGGCGATCCATCAGCAAACGCAGACAAAGACCCAAAGGCCAGAGAGGCCAAAAGCACCAGCACAGTCCTCCTCATCATTCCACCCGATCCTGATCCCCCCAAAAAAGTAGCGTCGGCCAGAAAGCCCCCTGCTTTTATCCACCGTCCTCCCTCCTCTTGTAAACCCACCCCACCACCATACACAAACAAACAGATACACACATGACTTCCCAGCAGCAGTTGAGAAATGAGGGAAAAGATAAACATGAGAAAATCAATGAGGGCGTACATGACTTACTGACTGACTTCAAGGGGCTCACCTGGAAATCAAATGAAAATTTTCACTGCAAGCTTGCAAATAACAGTGTGTATGTGTTCTGATATTTATAATATAATTTATATAATTTCATTGGGGCTGTCATTCTTCTTTGTGGTCCTATGAGTCCACCTGCTGCTGATCAAACATATTGAACAAACACAAACAAGCAGTCAGGTTAAAGGCTTATTGAGAAATGTCCAGCTCTTGGCGGGGATTTTTGGAGTTTGAGCAACCCAGATTTTTCCTCTCCTGACTGCCAGAATAGTATTATATAATTCTGAAATTAACACGGATTTCATTTTCTTTCATTCTTTGAAAAATACATCTCTGCAAGATTTCTTTCATTAGAGTACTGGTTATTGGAATATCTAATCTGAGTTGAATAAGCACACTTTTAGGCTGTACATTTTTCACCTATCTGAATATTCAAGATTCATTTATCTGCCGACCATTGTACATGTTTCAGTACATAAGATTTTGCCTTTCAGTTACATCCCATCATCCCATTCAGTTTCAGACCATACATGGGGAGGACAGGAACGGGAGAAGCGGTAGTTCACTTTTCCTCAGTGCCCTGTTTCATTACAGTGAATTATGTGGAACATTAAGAGAGAAGAGGGAGAAAAAACTTCATGACAGACTAGGCCCAGGGTTTGGAGCACAGTTTGGGATTAGGAAAAAACACCTCAGCACATAAGCAACATTCAAAACCATTAAAACAATGAACTCAAAGACCTGCACGATATTATCATTGCCATGTACTTGGCAATATCTGACTCTGTGAAAACTCTGACTGCAGGAGGCCATTAAAAGCAAGAAGATAAATCATGAACTATTTTAAAATATCACGATCCAGAAGCTGCTCATTGAATTTGCTAAAGCAGTGTCAAAACACTGACACTAACAAGTCCAGATTAGGTGAGATGAGATTACAGATTGGCAAGAATTTAATATAGCACACACTAAAGCTCATATCACCCGAAAAATATGGTCATTGAGATTGAAGTGTTAGTACTGAGAAATCAAAACAAAATAAATCAATTAAGTATAAACCAAGCTGTGCAGAACAACCACGTCATTTGAACAGAACATAGCTAAGCGAACAGGCTGCTGATTATAACAGAGCCTTAAATGGACAGGAGACAGTTTTTAAACTTTCTGGATATGTATAAGAAATAGGGTTTTTGAGTGAAAGCACTAGACTTGTTCCATAATCCTTAATCAATTTCCCACAGATAAAAGCTGTTTTTGTGCAGAAAATGCAGTTTGTATGAAAGTATGCTTGGGTGAATGAATAAATGATATACAGACTAAACCTACTGATTAAGCTTATGCATTCCATCTTCTATCATTTATGTTAGCTATGGCTGCTAGAACATGCTTGAAGAGTTAACTCCAATCCTGTCTCTAAATTTTCCCAATGAAAAGAGACAGCTTCTTAGTGAGCATAACTTTCTTCCTTCCGAAAGCTTTTTATTGGTTTTGGCCTGTCCTTGTTGGAAATGAGCAGGTACATGGAGTCTTTTTTCCTGCCGTTAGACATGAGCAATGTTTGTTTGATTTGTAGAAACGAAAGTAGGATGAGCCAGGGTGCTGGTGAGCAGATTATCAAACAGATCCTCTTAACACACTCAAGACCCCCCCCCCCACCTTTTCACTTTTTGAACATATTTTCCATCTTTTTATTGTGCTGCCTTAATGATGTTGATTCTCCCTCCCTCTCTCTCTCTCTCTCGCCATTGACTGACAGCTGATCATCATTGCAGTTGATTGGACGAGGGGGGGGGGTCAGAACATGTGGGTGGGACTATGTGGTTACAGGGCCTCTGTAACCTCTCATAGGGCTGTTCGGACAGGTAGTTTTGTCGGACAGGCCACTGACTGGGCCAATCAGTTATCACCTCTCTCTCTCAGCTGGGAAAAAAAAGTTTTGTCATTTTTAAGGTCGTTTGCTGTATCTGGTGCAAAACATGACTGAACAAATTCAGCATCAAGGACAGTTACAAACAATATTAAGATGATTAAATAACTGGTGCCCAAAATGTAGATGACTGCCCACAGAGAGGAAGTTAAAAAAAGGCAAATTTACCCTCAATTCCTTGGTCTGCACTACACAAAATGCTGTTTTTTTTTTCTTTTTCTATATTCATAACTTGTAAAAGCAACACAAAAAAATTGGTAACAGAAGACATTCTTAGCTTTTTTTGTGACTGTAGTGAGAGGATTAATAAATGTTTGTGCAGAGCCATAAACAGAGATACTAACCAAAGGAAAATAAGTAACAACTGAATGCAAAGAAAACGTAGATGAGGAAGAAACACATCAATTATCAAGGCCTTGATGTTTTAATAAACAGATAGTGCCATTGTACATTTTGCAGTGTTTTTAATTGCCGGATAATGCAGAATAACTGTTTGAAATCAACATCTTATGTCCCTCAGGGCCGACATCCTCTGCCTCTGTACTCTCTGACCAGCTCCTCCATGCCTTCACAGGTCTCTCTGTACTCGTCCTGTTGACACTCTTCTTGTGTGGGCCAGTACTCAATCCAGGTTTTCCCACCAAGTACATACTGAAACCTGGTAAATGCGAAGAAAAACATGTACGTTATTTACATGGCTGAAATGATTCAAGAGATTATAGCAATACATAGCGAAGTGCTTTCTTTTGTGAATTATCATATAATCAATACCAATAACAACATTGACCTAAAGTAGCATTAGCCATTCACGAGGAATAAAAAGACTTAAAGGTTTTCTCTGAACTACAAAAAAGAGACAGGATTTGGTTCTTGAGCATAGAATTAAATGTATTTTGAATTACAGTGATTGGGTCTAACAGATCATGCAGACAGGGGTTCTTAAAGGGACTGTGTGGAGTCTCTGTATGAAGTGGATCGCAGTGACTCCTTAGGCCAGAGGACTCATGCAAATTGTCGTGAAAAATTAATAGAGACCCTATTTTCCTTTTAATGCCACTTTTTGTTGTTCAACACATCTTTTCATCAGATACTATGTGACAAGGGAATTAACTTATCAACAGTTAAGTTCTGCAATGTTTTGAGATGTGACAGCAAACTTTTTTAAGTTTTAACCCAAGTTTAGCAGCTGGCTAAGCAAGTAAAGTCAAACTTGCCAAATGAATCAAAGTAGCTCAATTTTTTAGGAAAAGTTATCTGTTCCTAGTTGTATCTACTCCAATATGCTGCTCTTTCTAACAAAGAGTAATGTATTGCTTGTGGTTTTTTAATAACACATAAGATGGGGAACCTTAAAAAAAATCACAAAATGAATTGCAATTGCAATATCGGGGAAATAATCAATTAGATTATTTATTTATCAGCCTTGATTCATAGTCACATGAGTGAATAAACCTGATGTCACGAGGCAAAAGGTAAGCACTTCTTGCGTAAAAAAAATAAGGTTCAATGAAGCTCAGTGGTTGCTGCAGGCACATGGTAAATATGATCTATTTGTTGTGATGAGAAATCAGTGTATGAAAAAAAAGAGATGGAGGCTTCTTAGTTAAATGGAATCTTGAGCACCTTTTTGGTTGGCTGCTAAATTTGTTCAGTTAGCAATAACAGTTACTGATTTAAAATAGTATGATTTTCTTTCAATATTGTTTTTCATTTTATCATTCATATGTTCCATTTTGTGCTTAATGTGTGATCTTACTCCCATGCCATTTCATAGCCCCCCCCCTATCTACCTGCCAGTAGTCACCTCAGATGTCCTCCTGTCTTCACTCATTTGCTCTCTGTTACCTGTTTACAACTCTCTCCTGACTGCGAACTAGGCTTGACATTTTCACCTGTCCACTGCCAGTCCGTCCTTGTGTGGTTAACACTCTTTGGCCCTCTAACCACATTACACTAGTGCATATTCAAGAGGGCTGCCAGTGTTAACATAATAGGTTAACATGTTATTTCATACTTGAATCAAGACAGTGGTAAGAACTTACTCTTGGTTATCGTCTCTGTAAATATCTTTTGATGTGCCCATGATCAGGTAGGTTTTTCCTTCCTGCAGGTCTAAAGACTCTCTGCAGTGTGGGTAACCGAGGAATTTGCGTAGATTACTAACAGGACCCACATCAGAACTTCCTGTTGTATGAATTAAAAAGAGACAGGTTGTTAAAAAACATTCAAATACAACCCCAATTCCAATGAGGTTGGGATGTTGTGTAAAATGTAAATAAAAACACAATATCAACAACAACATCAACATCAACCTATAGTCGACTGAATACACCACAAAGACAAGATATTTAATGTTATGAAACACTTAATTTTTTTGTGCAAATATTTGCTCATTTTGAATTTGATGCCTACGACACATTTCAAAAAAGGCGGGACAGAGACAACAAAAGACTGGGAAAGTTGGTGAGTGCTGAAAAAACAGCTGTTTGGATCATTCCACAGGTGAACAGGTTCATTAGAAACAGGTGAGTGTCATGATTGGGTATAAAAGGAGCATCCCCAAAAGGCATGGATCACCACGAGGTGGACAACTGTGTGAAAAAAATATTCCAGCAGTTTAAGAACAATGATTCTCAATGTTCAATTGTAAGGAATTCAGGGATTCCATCATCAACAGTCCATAATACAATCAGAAAGTTCAGAGAATCTGGAGAAATCTCTAGGTAGGCCGCAAGGCTTATAACCAGCATTGAATGTCCCTGACCTTTGACCCCCCAGGCGACACTGCATTAAAACCCACATCATTGTGTAAAGGACCTTAAAGCGTGGGCCCAGGAATACTTCAGAAAACCATTGTCTGTTAACACAGTTCGCCACTACATCTACGAATGCAAGTTAAAGCTCTCCCATGCAAAGACAAAGCCAAACATCAACAACATCCAGGAACTGAGGCAAAGTGGAAAAGTCTGCTGTGGTCTGATAAGCCCATAGTTTCAATTGTTAGTGGAAATCATGGACGTTTTGTCCTCCGGGCAAAAGAGGAAAAAAAACGTCCAGGTTGTTACCAGCGCAAAGTTCATAAGCAGCATCTGTAATGGTGTGGGGGTGTGTTAGTGCCCATGGCATGGGCACTAACACATCTGTGACGGCACCTTCAGTGCTGAAAGCTACATCCAGGTTTTGGAGCAACACATGCTGCCATCCAAGCAATATCTTTTTTTAGGGACGTCCATGATTATTTCAGCAAGACCATGCCAAGCCACATTCTGCACATGCTACAACAGCATGGCTTCATAGTAAAAGAGTGCAGGTACCAGACTGGTTTGCCTGCAGTCCAGATCTGTCACCCATTGAAAATGTGTGGCGTATTATGAAGCGCAAGATACAACAACGTAGACCACGGACTATTGATCAACTGAAGTCGTACATCAAGCAAGAATGTGAACAAATTCCAGCCCCAAAGCTTCATAATCATTGTCCTCAGTTCCTAAACATTTGTTGAGCGTTGTTAGAGGGAAAGGTCATGTAACACAATGGTAAACGAACCCTTGTCCCAGCCTTTTTGAAACATGTTGCAGGCTTCCATTTCAACATGAGCAAACATTTGCCCAAAAATAGTGAAGTTTATTTAGTTTTAAAGTTAAATAGTTTTTCTCTGTGGTGTATTCAACTGAATACAGGTTGAAGAGGATTTACAAATCATGTGTATTCTGTTTTTATTAAGATTTTACGCAACACCCCAACCTCATTGGAATCGGGGTTGTACATGTAAGGCACTATATAGAAACCACACTATTTTAGTTGTCTTAAATTTTCTGTTTTTTAAAAGGGACAGATAAATACCCACCTTCTTTTAGAGCTTCAAGTATTCTCATATTATAAATGTCAGTGGACAAATCATCTTCAAATTTTTCCAGTCTCACTTTGTACACTGAGAATAGACAAGGTGCACATTGTGAGTTTTTTTACTCTCAGACTCTGACAAAAGGATTTAAAAAAATTATATATTTATTTGGGTTAAAAGCTTTTTGTCTACTTTCTTACCAAAGTCTATTCTGCTGGTCTGTGTAGTTTCACAGGCTTTAGCTGTCCGCTGGGCATTGTCAATTTTACCCTTCTTCTGCATACTGCAGTCCTCTGTAAAACAAAACAGACACCAACAAAACACACAATGGATGACATAATCATTCAAGGTTATTTATAAGCTAAAAAAAAAGATTTTTTCTGTCGTTGAGTTTTTCCGTCTTTTTTTTTTTTTTTTTTTTAACATTATTGCAAATGAGCACCAGAGAGTTTTAGCTTCGGTTTCATCGTCTATGTTTAATTTGTCGTCATGTACGTCATTACTTCTGTTTTGTCACCTAAAACAAACTGTGGAGCTGACAGGGACAATAAAGCATCATGTTCGTGTGGAGGTTTCAGTTTTACCAGTCTCCAAGTCAGTATTAACACTTTTGTTTTTCATTCAAAAAACAGTCTTTGACAAAAATGTGTTCAAATGTTCATGGAGAGACTAATGTTGTCAAGTATTGGCTGAAATATTTGTAAATCAGCATATCAAATATTACTTACTCAGCTGTGAATAAATACATAGTTTCCAATACTTTTAATGTGGATGCATTAAATGCTATGTCTGAAATCTGCTAACAAGTGTGTCTTTAGTGTCTGTGTATAGATGTTAAGCAGATCCATTAAATACTTTTTACCTTCAGCACATGTACATTCATCTTTCCTGCAGAGCCTCATCAGTTCTCCAGCTCTCCTTTGTGGACGATAGAACTTCACACAGTGTGTTTCTGTAGAAAAATACAAATGGGTCAGTGATGTGCTGCACCAATTTCAATTAGAGGTAACATTTGTAATACATACTTGTATTAACTAAGTTGTTATTACACACTTCTATAGATTACATATCATTTTAACTCAACATTATTCATTTTTGCATGAAACATACAAAATTGGCAGACTTTCAGAAAACTTCAGTGGTAAATGTCATGCCGTAAAATGAAAGTCATTTAATTCTAAAAAAGGTAACTGCCTTTAAAAGGATTAAAATGTTCAAAAACCATGATCATTTTCTTCTGACAAATTTCTAAAACTATGAATCCTGTTATTTGATTTATCGATTGATGTGATATGTTTCTTTTCTATGAAAAATTGAGTTGAAAGTGACAGTACCTGTAGATGCACTCTGGTTGTGCATTTTGTGGTGAATAAAAACTTTTATTTTCAGATAAAACTCCAAGAGTTCTGTTTTAACAGACTGTAGTGGAGGAAACTGAACTCTTTATGGGTTTGACCAGATTAGAAAGTAATTGCTCTCTACAGAAATGATTCAAATGATTTTTTTAGAGTATGATGCCCCAGATAGAAACAATCGTTTTTTTTTAAAGTCTCAGATCAAATGTTTCTGTTTACAGTTGATATTCTTATTAAGCTTTCTTGACCTGTAAAACAAACTAAGAATTTTTACGCATGAGTTGAAATGTCACATAATTGCAAACTTTCCTTTATGAAAAACTGAAATTGTCCAAAAACTGTTGAAAAATACACGTTAACGTTCCTAAGAGGTTTAATTTGGAATCCCTGAGTTCAGGTGAAACCAACCTCAGCTTTGTAGACTTGTGTAATTCACTTGTGCTGTCATGTGGTGAAACGCATGAAATTATTTGTCTTTCTAATTGAAAATAAAAAAAATTGAAACTGTTGAAAACTGACAAGCCGTCAAAAATAAGTCAAAGTATCTCATATTTGCATTCCACAGGTGGGTGTAGAGTCTGTGTGGATCAATAATTACATTTTGATTCACTGTGACACTGTCAATAACAATATTTTTAATAATTGATAGAGAAAAAATTCAGTTTCACTGCGTGACATTTTTATGGGTTGCAAATGGAAAATAATAAAAGATTGTTCCATATTAATATAATTTGCAATGGGCTCTAACAAAAAAGTCAAATATACATGTTAATTTAGACAGGACCCAGCCAATGATTTCAATTTTTTTTTTGACGTTTTGAAACTCAAAAATGTCACCGACCCAATTAAACTGAATACATATGTTGTGGAACTTGTAGGACAGTTCAGTATAAACTGTAATGAATGAATACTGAAAGAAATACTCATTTTGTACAACTCACGTTCGTAGTACTCATAGACAGACACAGCAGCGGGTTGTAACACTCCCACTTTCATCGTCTGACGAATCCTAAACCTGACCTGTTCTGATTGTGTGTGAGAAACCTAATGAAAGATATAACACAAAGGTGAGACAGGGAATAAGAACAACAGAATGAAAATGGAGGAAGGAGGACTGGATCACAGAATGATTTCTTACCTTGTCCAAGTAGATGATTAGTGAGCCTTTTTCAGACAGAGCTGTGTTCATTTCATATTTGGAAATGGTGCGGGCTCGTCCTTTGGCTAACTGCACAAAAACAAACACACACGCACATAGTTAAAAATTCTGATCTCATGTATGTTGCTTGGGTGGGTGTGTGTGTGTGTGTTAAGTTTCTTACTTTATTCAGGTCTTGTGTGTCAGGAATGTAGCCGGTCAGCAAGCCAATATCCAAGATTGACATGGTAGCATCACGCTCTTTGTCCTTGTACCTTAACAGACATGGGACAGTGTTATTGCACCCAGTATTCACCTCAAGAAGACAGAGATCAGACAAGCAAAACCACTAATTCAGTGTCAGGCAACCTGTCTTTTTTCCGGTGTTTCAAAATGGATATGAACTAACAGCTAAGCTGGTTTTTTTTTTAAGTTTTAGGGTTCTACCAAATCAACCTGGGTTAAAAAACACCTGACATCAATCCTCTTTGGGTTGACTGATTTTAAAAACTGTGATAATTGAAATACTAGTTTTGTAAGTTAATTTATAAGTTTCTTGAATTATAATCCATCATCATCAAATTGTGGATAAAGTCATGCTTTACTCCACACTATTTTTTAGTTTTCCTCTTTTGGATTTAATTTTTAAGAAACTGCCTAGAGATCATTGTGTTTATTGAAACAAGTGATTTCTTATTTGTACTTACAAGACATCAATTTTCAGCCAGTAAACTCTCTCTTCCTCATCAATTTTGTCTGACAAAACACATTAGTTTTGTGTAGTTACTCATCAGAGAAAACAACAAAAAGACAGCTTGCAAAGATGTAAAACCTTTGTTAATAAAGAGAAAAAGCTCGATAAGAAAGTGAAGTTACCGTCTTCAAGTGTCACTGTCAAGTTAAACTTCTGGCAGTCACTCTCCTTTTCTTTAGGCAGAGCGTAATACAATGACACCATCTAAAATCAAAAAGAAAAAGAGCAAGCACGTGAGACATTAGCAAAAAAGAGAACACACAAGGTAAGAAAGAGAAATATTTTCTATCAAACCTGCTACAGAATCATTCAGACCTTTAATGTTGCTTCTCCTGTCCCTTTGGCAGTCACTGTCACATCCTGATTTATTTCATTGAGCTGTAGGAATGATGCACACAAACACAATTACAGAGATGAGAAGAGGACTCACACACACAAACACACACACACACACACACACACACACACACACACACACACACACACACACACACACACACACACACACAATATAATCCAAAAAAACAGCAGTGATGAAGATACCAAAGAGCCACTGTGGGCCAGTGTAAAAGACTTTCTCACCTTAGATGTTCTTGTGGTGTAGTGGTTGGCCTTGTTAAATTTGATTTTGTCAGGCCTTGCTCTTCCTGGCAGCTGGATGTCTACATCCAGTGCATAATCGGGTTCTTCGGCATTGATCCAGTATTCAGACACAGCCTGGTACACAATTATGGTTGCCTGAAGAGAAGATAAGTGAGGAGATTTAGCATTTTATCAAACTTGTATGTGGATACACTTTTTGAGAGACCTCATTACCTGAGTTGATCCATAGCCTCCGCCAACCTTCTGCTGCTTGTTGAACCATCTAACCACAGGTCTCGCATCTTCAAAGGCCTTTGGTACCAGAAGGTTAGAAAAAAACACAAGATTTTTTGCCCTTGATTTTATTCGGGTTAAAGATGATAGAAAATGTTCTGATATATTCCTGCTAAATGATAACCTAACAGCACGAAATTAACTGGCAAGTGCAATCTGAAATCACATTCTCTGTTCTTTTCCTAGTTTCTGTTCAATTAGTGTTACTAATTACTAATGGTCACTTAGATTTTCTCATTTGTCCTATTCAGCTGCTATTATTGTACAAAGTAATGACTTCAGGTATTTGTCTAAAAGGCGCATTCTAGCTTGTGAATCATGTTTACACTGTTCCAAGTTATTATGCAAATTATATTTTTCTCTAATTTTCCTAACTAATCAATGCAAATGACAATCAACATAATTTTCGAGTCATCAGCTGTTAGAGTATAAATCAAATGTTATTGAACAAACCTCAAAATAATTACAATGTTTCTTTTTTAGATAAAAAATAATTAAAATGCAGTGTTCCAAATTATTATGCATATCAGAGTTTCAGAGCATATTAAAGGGTGTAAAGGACTGAAAATAATTATATGTTGAATTTACAGCATTAGGAGGTCATATTTACTGAAGTCAAAAGCTTTTTCAAGTCAAGTTACAATTTTATATAGGACCCTGTATATGATAGCAGGTTCATAATTACATACAACATCCATTAAAGTTGTGAGGTTTTGGAGAGTTTCTGTGAGAATTTTTGTTGCAGGATGTCAAAATAGCTTTCCAAAGCTGCTTTAGACGTGAACTGCCTCCCACCCTCATTGACCCTTTACTTGATGATGCTCCTTGTTTCTCTCCTTTTATGCCCATAGCAGCCAGTAACACAGAAGTTTTCCTCAGCATGAGATGATGCATTGTCATGCATGAAGATGATTTTGTTAAGGAAAGTACAATTCTTCTTTTTGTACCATGGTAAAGAGGGATCAGTCAGAAAACCACGTACCCCACCTTTTTTTTCAGAGGTCATTTTCGCACCTTTGTGGACCCTAAACAGCCTGACCAGCTCTCCCTGTATTTCTGGCCCACAACATGACTCGGCCATCTCTTTGCTTTCATTGAGACATGGTGATTATCCACCAACCATCCACTACTCCATCAATCTGGACCGTTCAGGGTAACATAGCACTTATCAGAGAACAAGTCTGTTTGAAAATGAGTCTTCATGCATTTTTGGGTGCACTACAGTCATTTCTGTCTGTGAGCAGTTGTTAGGGGCTGAATAGAAGCCTTACGCAGAACTGCAAACCTCTGAAGGACCCTACACCTTGATGTTTGTGGGACTCCAGAGGCATCGGCAACCTCAAATACCAGAGGTGTGGACTCGAGTCGCGCGACTTGGACTTGAGTCAGACTCGAGTCACAATATTGATGACTTTAGACTCGAAAATATCATTTAAGACTTCCGACTCAACTTGGACTTTGACATCAATGACTCGGGACTTGACTTGGACTTCGGTCCAATGACTTGAAAATACTTCAGATTTTCAGTGAGTGTGTTGAGTAAACTGTGCCCCGATTCAAAATATTCAGCTGATGTGACCATTATTCTCTCATTTCCAGCATGAAAAAACATTTTCCCACGGCTTCATCGAATGCATCCATTCACGTCAACCAGGTGATGTGTCTATGCCGACACATCTGTTTTGAATGCCACTCCTAAACGGTTCACACGATCAAAAGAAATTCCAACGGTTTCTGAAAGCTGAGGCATTGCTCTTTCAGCCAATATGTGGTTATTATGGTGATTTCACTCAGGCGTTTAAGGAAACCCGCGAATAAACACACACAGACCGCGGAGCGAATGGATGGGAGGGAGACACAGAGAAAAGAGAGCGGAGTTCGTCCAAAAATGCCAAAAAAGAGGATCCTTTTGGGTTAAAAAAAACTCCACTGAAGTTTCTGCATGACTTTGAGACAAAGAAGCATCGTTGAGAGCAACTTCTGAGAAAAGATAACGTTAGCTGGGATGGACATTATGGGAAAATTGGAGATTTTTATATCGTGAAATACATACCTTAACCTTGACCAGAGCAAGAAGCGCGTACGCTGTAGCCTCAAGTGTGAAATCAAGTTTCCCATGTACTGGCCAGTGGGACATCTCTGAGGAGGAAAAGAAAAAACAACGAAACACAAATATACTTTTATGATTGTGTTGGAACTGAAACAAGCGTGACCTTCAGTAAACTTTCCAATCCACCAACTGGAATATTGAAAAGGACAAAAGTGAAATAAAAATGATGGGACTGAAATCTCAAATGAAGCACTGAGCAAATCATTGCCAGTTACAGAAACCAAGCCCATGTTTTAGTTTGGTTCAACTTAACACTTCACTTATTACCTGGAGAGACAAACTGGTAAAGGATATCCCGGTTCAGTTTGTTTTCATTGGCCAGGGCGTATGAAGTCATGGCAACAGCATACGGGTTGGTAAGGTGAGGCAGACGATTCTCCAAGTAGGTCACTGCTTTGCTGATGAAATCTTGTAGGTTCTATATATTTATATATATATATATATATATTTATATAATATTAAAACAGTATTGTCATAGTATCAATGTCAGTTGACAAAACAGAGCAAATCAGGATAAAAAAAAATATTTTGACTTTTTGCCTCTGCATCAACCTGGGATCATCCATGATAAGAAAATGAGTATGGCTTAAAATGAAAGATTTTTCTGTGCCTGAAGTCAGTCAGGCTGGGGGAGTGTTTTTTCTTTATTTTTTGTTCTTTAATGCACATAGAGGAAATAAACACAGTCACACAAAAAACATTTGTAATTGCAACAATTTCTGGGAGAAATGATGTATTTTCTGGTAAAAATTCCAAGGGTGCCAGTACTTTCGTCTATGACTGTGAAAGTTGAGTTTCTTGCCGTCAACTTAATCAACTGTTTTGCCAAAGCAAATTGATCCAGGTAGAAAAAACATAAATCACAAATGTTGATGAGCTACCAACATATAAAACCATGTGATGATTCTAGCTGAAGATTAGCTTGAAATGCCAAGAGAGGTCGTTTTTTTCTAAAATTGTGGTGGTGGGGCAAAGTGAGACAGTGTTTCCCATTACCTCACCATGGGGCACAAGTTACGTTTAGGCTCACACATATTTCAATGTAATGTTACATTACATATGTTTTTTATTCAATGTCATAGAAAAGCCATCATACCAAGGCAAATACACCAGGAAGACAACCTGGGGCAAAACAACCCTCAAGGAGATGGTGAGTACATCCACTTTGGTCAAGTAAGAAAAGAAGTCTTAAAGGGCAGCTGCAAGGGTTAGAAACATTGACAAGTAAAGCCTCCTAAGATTTATTAAGAAAAAATAGAAAAGGGAAGTAAAATCAGTAGCCTGAGGTGCAGTAGCTGAGGCAAAGAGAATATTTACCAATGAGATGGAGGATGAGCTTGCTAAACACTTGAAACAACGAGCTGAACAGTTCCTCCAATTAAGATAAAATGAGCTTGATTGTCCAAACCCCATGATTCTGTCACTAGTCTGTAATGTGTGGTTGTCAAGCTAGCTTTCAGGAGTCCAACTGTAAAAACATGTGTTGTTATGGTTGTTTCAGAGTGGAAAAAAGAAAGTGGTTCACTTCATCCCTTGATTTTTCTGGTTTGACCACTTTTTTTGAACCACTTTTTTTAGACCACTTTTTTTTAAAACAATCATATTTTCACTGCCTTTCGTTCTAAATACATTCTGATAATTCTCATTGCTAGGAAACATCCTGAATTAGTGGGTAATGTGTAAATTTTACTGATATATCATTTTAGCTCGCTTAGAGAGGAGCAAATGTAAAAAGTGTCCCACTTTACCCCACTCTCCCCTACCACATAACTGTTCTACGATCTAACTTGCCAACTTAAAAAAAACAGGAACTGCAAATTGATAATTATTTTTGCCAGCTCAGAATAAAGACTGTGCTCTGACAAAAAAATATAACCTCCATTAAACCAAAGATCCAGAAAGTGTCATACTTACAGTTACACTGGCAGAACATAGGTCACGGGCCTCCTGCAGAGCAATGAGGCAGAAGGCTGTCATGGAGGCATCTGAATCTGCGCCTTGCACGTCACCCTACACATGTACAAATGTGTCTTTCATTATTTCAAAGACTTGGTCAGTGAGGTGAAAAAAACGGT
This sequence comes from Thalassoma bifasciatum, assembly GCA_008086565.1. Taxonomy (NCBI): domain Eukaryota; kingdom Metazoa; phylum Chordata; class Actinopteri; order Labriformes; family Labridae; genus Thalassoma; species Thalassoma bifasciatum. The sequence continues at coordinate 632,928 of RPOG01000043.1, forward strand.
TACAGTATTTGAGTTATCAGTCTTGAAAAAATCAAGAGAAAAAACTAATGTCAATACTATATGGAAACGCACAATCATCTCTCCATGGATAACTGGCCCATTTTCCATAAACATGCCGTCAGGTCGCTGTGCATGAACAATGAGGAACTTGACAGCATCACAGATCACGTTTGTTTGCACTTCCACAAAATTTTTTGCCATGGAAAACACTTTGGCAACATAGGCTGTCAACCTTGTAGAAGAGAAGACCAGGGAGGGTTTAGACATTTGTGTTGAATATTTTTACAGGATGTAAACACATCCTTCCTTTAATCAGAATGTGAGATATAGGAATGGTTAAGGGCCTTACCAAGTGCTGCTTTTACGGTCAGGAAACGCAGAGAAGGACCCACCGTTTTTTCGGAAGTGGAGCTCTTTTTGGTATCCTGGACAAAAACATCTTGTTTTAACCCACTGAATCCCAAGGAGTTCCTGATCTTTTTTGTTCCTTTCACATTTAACACCTGATGGTCTCATGTATCACTGCAATACAAAGTCCTATGCTTCTATGAGTTCAAGACAACCATGGCTAAGGTGAAATGTAACTCACCAATGTCTCCACAATAGTATGACATAACTAGAATGTAATTGACAACATCATTTTTATCAGCCATTTACACTTAATAAGCTACTAACTGTCAATTCTGTCAATGAGTCAATCTGAAAGCAGTTTCTGTCAATAATGAGAAGGAGTACTGAATGGCTCTGAGCAGAAATTTTGCGCACAATTCCATGTACATCTTCTTACTTTCAGCAAAGGCATTGGCAGCAATTTTGGCATTTAGGGGCGAAGGGGAGAAGCTGTCGGCCACCAAATCAGGACTTTCCAGCAGCCACATATTGAGGGAACCAGGGACTTACAGAAAATTACAGAGTCTGCATGTCCTAAAACATCTCATCTTTCTCTCATTTTGGCCCTGCGCTGCGCATTGGCCTTTGAAGGGTGATAAGCTCTCCTGGTGATGCTTATGTAGATGGAGCCCCCCCCCCCCCTGCATGTGCCATGACACCCCCCACCCTTGACCTTTTCCTTGTACCGCCTGTGCTAGTCTTTGAGTTTTGTTGTTATAATGGTCTTTTTTGTTGCTTATGTGCTGTGGTGTTTTTTTTTCCCCAATCCCAGACCGTGCCCCCACCAACCCCAGGGGTCAAGTTTGGTATTTGTCAGGGGTGCTGCACATGCTGGCGACCTAACAGTCCTCCTGTCCCTGTCCTCCCTCTGTTATGTCTCTTTCTTTTTTACTTTTCTTGGATGGGATGTAACCGAAATTGAAATTCTGTTGCTCTGAAACATGTGCAATAGTGAACAATGTGAATCTGAATCTTATAGCAAAATATCAATGATTTTTTAAAAGCTTGAATACAGGGTGTCTTTCCATTATACAGGGCTTGCTGAAGGCAGTGAAAAGTGTAGAATATTTTTTACACGATTAAGTTAGTGGAAATTATTTATTTTCAGCAAATGTTTAAAAAAAAATTTTGAAGATGTTTTTTAGACTGAGTTATTATTATAGGTCGCGAAGAAATCCCTGTTATATTATCCCCCTCTTGTGCTAAACTGTAGCAGTGACAGCAATCATTGATGTCTTTGCATTTATGGAAGAAGTTGAGCATTTGTGGGAGGCATCTGAAAGTCACAGCTACAACTGATGTACCTGAAATCAAGACCAGACTAGAACTAAAACGATCCCACACAAGTTAAAAGACATACAGAGAGGCGTGCAAACATCTTGCCATCATTACTCGGATACACACCCCTGACCAAATCTGTTTATTTTCCTACCAGTATCGATGTGTTTCAGGGCTTCGCTTCGTTTCTCAAAGCCCACTTTTTCCCATTGGTTGGTTCTGTCCAGGTATGTGGCGGCGATGACAGGCAGAGTCATGTGGATCATGATCTGCTCTCCACAGCCATGAGGCTGAACAATCAGGGAACCCATAGAGTTCCCACTGATAACATTCTCTAACAATGTGGAAACTTGTTCCCTTCCTGCATGCAAACAAGAAGTTCAAAATAAAAATAGGATTTTATACTTTCACACACAGGCGCTGTATCACATAATATGCCTGATTCTAAAAGTGCAGCTCACCTGTCACAGAGATCAGTGTGCTAGTAGGTGAGTTTGGAACCAAGTCAGACCTGGGAATTCTGCTATTCAGTGTTTCTTCTTGTATGCCACCTAAAAGGAGATCATTGGAAACTGTTAATTGATCAAAACACAACAATGAATCACAACATGATGAACGTGTTTCATCGGCAAACTTACCCTTTGGGTCAAGGATTACAATTTCCGGAGATTTAACTAGCACACCTCCAGGCTGAAAAGACAAACAGCCATTATAAATAAAAAAAAACATTATTAATAACATGCTAATTCATTGTTGTACATTATTGGTTGTTAAACTCAATTTTGCCTGCTGGTTAAATTGTCTAACTCTAGCTGCTCCATTGTGTGAGTATCATAATTCAAAGAGATTAGCTTTGGCAGTGCAGATTCAGAAATATAATGTCACCTCGATAAATTTGAGCTGGTTGATGTCTGAAGTTTGCCATTTTCAAAAAGGAGTGGCAACTGTTTCCAAGCTTTACCACACTGTAAAAACCAGTGGCGGAAGTTTATGCTTCAGATGGTCTATAATCTTTGTTGTGAGCTGCTACTTTCACTCAGAAACGGCCAGGCATTACTACTACTACTATGACTAATGAGGATAATAATAATAATAATAATAATAATAATAATAATAATAATAATAATAATAATAATAATCTTGTTAGACTTGTGAAAAGGGTGGCTTAAAGAAAAAAATGTTTTTGTCTATTCTATACTTGGGTACTTGTACTTTATGAAGTTGGTTAAATAGAACTGCTTTACAAAAAAGCAAATTCAATACTGTTTTCAGTGACTAAAACAAGACAAAAACATAATCAGTTTTTGTCAACTAAAACCAGGTGAAAATAGTCATGAATAAATATGACAAAAATAAGACGGAAATGCTTGGACTGTTAGCCAACTAAAACTCGACGAGACTAAAAAGAGTAATAACATGACTAAAACTGATAAAAACTAAATTGACGGTTTGACACAAAGACGAGGCTAAAACTAAAATTCAAATAGGCCGCCAAAAACAACACGACTGTGTGCACTCCCACTGTCTGTCTGGTTTTCATGTGCAGGCTGGAAGAGCGCAGCATTCTATATCAGATTTTCCTAGCATTGTGCAGGCTTACTGTGAAATAGTGAGTGAACAATCATTATGGATGAATAACAGCAGCTTCATGTCAGTGGCCCAGGTTTCAGTATGTCTGTGAGTGAAATGCCTTTTTACTTTAACAGAGTGTTTCAGTATTATTCTCTCACCACCACAGTTAAAGGCTTTATAATTCCATCGTTGAGTGACGAGTCCTTCACAGCTGCTTTGACCTCAATGTTGAACTTTCCTTCTTTCATGGGTATAAGGATGAAGGGTACAGATCGTGTAGATTGAGACCTAACTTCAACCTCTTGACGATACTTTCTACGTGTAGTGGCTACGCTGCACACGTGGTCTTCTTCTATCAGATCCACACGCACCTTGAGGAGAGATGATTACAGAAAGATAAGTGCATTTCAGACAGAAGAAGACCCCCATTGGGTGATTAAGAATAAGTATATGATCATTGTCATTTCATTTGTATAAAAAATGTACAGGGCAAATGAATTTCTGTCCACTACATTGCAAAATATTTAGTAAACTGCAGTTCTACTTCATCCCCACTGACCACCAGAGGCAGATCATCTTGAGCATGTAAAGTCTTTCACACAAACAAAAAAAAAAGAAAAAGAAAAAAAATGTTAACCAGTTGTCTAATTTTTTTTATCAGAATCATTTCTTTCCCTTTCTTTTCTATTTCAGCTTTATGTCTGAAAAAGTATCTTCATAAAATATATATTTTGAAAGTCTGTTGAACCTATACTGTAACAAGAAGGGAGTGCACACCATAGGCAGTGGAATTAAAATAAAAAAAGGTTGATGTCAAATCTGAAGGTTGACTTTTTAAAAAACTTTTTCTGGGTAATTAATTCCACAGTGATTTATGACGGTGATCTGTTCACATCCTACAAACTCTGTAGTTTGATACAATCTTAGGTTCTTAGGTTCTGCAGGTATTCTGGAAAAGATTAGCAGTGCATAGTCAGTTAAATATATTAATATGTATATATCCAGAGCTTGTTAACAGAGACTTACGGTCGCATCATCCTCGCTGTAATTGTGGAGGATTGCTTTAACCTCAAGCTGCTCTCCTCGGACAGCAGAGTAGGGCAGTCTGAGATCAATGAAGAAGTCTTTGCGGACAATTACTTCAAATGGATCGCTGACACAGATTCCTTAGATATGAGAGAGAAAAAAATAATGGAGAGAAAAGGGGAAGGATTTCCTGCACAAGAAAAGCACATTTGCCTGCTACCTCACCATGAGTTCTTGACAGACTAATGCCTGTGAACTGCCAAGTTGTGATTGAGCCTTTCAAGGGAACTTTTCTCTGGTAGGATGTGGTTTCACTGAAACAAAGACAAAATGTCATTACTGAAAGGAATTAAGGGAAGCATTGAAGGTATTCATGTTTTGAATCAAGTCCTGAGCTTCATTTTTCTTTGACTTACCAGTTGGGGTTTTGACTATCACACTCAGGGAGTGGGAAATCCATCCACAGCCAACTTTCAGGGAACTCCGTACGGGAACTAATGTCATTGCTGTCTGTGTAAGCCTCATCATCCTCATCACCTTAAATGTGATTAAACATAATTTTATTAATTATAATTTCATTTTTTCAGTACGTATGACCATGATATCTAAGAACAAAGGGACGCCTTTTTCCCAGTCTCTTACTGCGAGCCAGTTGAAGAAGCTCCTCTTTCCTCTCTGCTCGCTGGCTTTCGATCTCTCTGCAGCAGTCCAGAAAAGCGTCTTTACACTCTTGATTATCGTCAATGTACTCGCTTCGCCTCTGACAGTCGTACAAAACAGGTGTATCGGTAAAGGCATCCCGACAACATTCACGCTGGTCTTTGTCCTGATATTTGTTCACTGGATCAGATAAAGGGAAAAGGGTAAAGGGATAAAGGGAATTTGATTCATAAGTGTGTCTAAAATCAGTGTCTTGAGCTTTTTGTACCCAGTTCCAAAGAGTGACTGAGATGTGACTCTTACACAAGGTGTTTGTGATGTCGACTATAGTTGTGGATCTTTTCCTCCTTCTGCTGGGGGCTGGACATTTCAACTCTGAAAACATAACAAAGACAACATATTTTAAACCCGATAATGTTTGACCAACAACTGATGGAGTGGTTCCCCCAGAGCCAAACAGGGTAATTTATCTGGTAATAAACATGGCATTTCATTTTTGCATTTTTGATGAGTTCAAATGTCTGGCCAAAAATAAAACAGATTGCCACCTGGATTTACAGGTGAAGTATACAGAATTTTCCTAAAAAATTAAATGTTAATTTTTACAGGAATAATCCTGTTCATTTGCCAAAATCTCTGGGCCTCTAAACGTGTGACAGTGTCTGTGTGCGCCTCAACCCCTTGTAGACCCCCTCCCTCGCCTACTTTGTTGATATTCTGGTTCACTCGGGACGTTTCTGGGTGGGAGTAGGAATTGTTATATTCTGCCTTTAAAATGTGAATGAAAAGTAAAAAATGTACATATCAAAAATGAAATTAATCTTTTGTTTGAACAAAATATATCATCTTTAACCAAATATAGAGAAATGTCTTTAGTTTATTGAAAAAAGACATTGATTTTAATCGGCGTCATTTTTGACCCCACTTGTGGAGGAGTGGGGTAGTGATACAAAAACTGCAATTTCTTAAAATATTGAAAAACTAAATAAAAATGGAAATGGCCACATCAGAAACATGTTTTATGAGGAATACATGAAATGTGAAAATACTACAACTTCCTTTTTTAGAGAGTTTTTGAAGCATAACAATCCTTGGGGTGATTTTGACCCCACGTGTGCATCTAAGGGTTAAGGGAGATAGGGGTGTTGTAGGATTACCTGTTCTATCAGTAGTCCAAGTATTGGTGCTGGATACAAACAACAGCCCAGCATCAAAGAACACACCCATACCATCTTTCCCTCCACCTGCTGTGCAGCCTGTGTCAAATTTTTCTACAGTGTCCCACACCTGGAAAGAGGAAAGTCATTCAGCATAGAAATATTAACGCTGAAGGCTTCATGTTAACTGGATAGTAGTCTCTTAAATGTTATTTCAGGCTCACAAACTTCAGAACTACTGTCTGTAATGTATCATATACAATTCCTTGTCTTTCAAATATCATATAAAATCAGTGAAATGAAAACGTACCTTTTTCTGGGTGAGACGATACTTGTTGTTTAGGACATAGACGCCTTTGTCAACGGCTACAAGTCCAACTGTGGCTCCTGGGTCCCCTGTTACTTTCAGGCCATATGTCTTGCGTGGCTCATAGGACGCAGCAGGTCTCAATGACTCCAGCCGTAGCTGAATGTGAAGAAGATAAGAGTGGGTCAAACACCTTGTTTTCTTTTTCAGTCAAAGCAGACTGTTACAAATAAAATGTGTCCTAGAAACATGCATTGAATTTATCACTTGGTTTGTGGGGGTGTAGTTCAAACATTGATAAAAACATCAGCTCCTCAGTGAAGAGTATCTCACCGAGCCCATGCATGAGTCCTCAACGTCCACCCAAACAGAGTCAGACACCACTTCATCACTTGTGTGATAGTAGGCTATGATGCGGAAGGATGGCATCATTTCTTTGGTGATGGTAACAGGCAGGGAAATAAGCACCTGACCTTTTGAAGGGTGGCGGCCACTTTTTATTAACTGACCTCTGCTCATGATCTACAGAGACACATCAAAAAAACATCAACACCTCTCCAACTGTCCATGGCTGTGTTTGCATCACAAGGCAAGCATGAGTCATCTCTCACCAGCCAAGTGATATCACTATGTCCATTGTCTGTCCTTTTCAGGTTAAGGTTAACTATCATAATTTCTCCCAATTTCAGCTCAACTGCATCCACATCTGCAGAAATGACATATAGTTATCAGTACTAAATGGATCTCTTACACCCATGGTGGTGTGCTTCTTCCACCATGATCACCACATTTCTTACTTATGTGCATTAGGTTGTTTCTTCCTGAATTATACGGTACAGCAGTCATGGTGGCTGTAGCCTGTTCGTCATCTGGGATTCCTTGTTTTTTGGTCCTTGCCTGAAATAAAGGATACATACAGGAAAGCCTATTCAAATAGTCAGAGCCAGTTTCACATGAAAGACGAATCTGACTGATATAGCTCAGCCAGCAACATAAATTTGTTGATGACATAAAAGATTTATAATTCCTATGCCACAGGACACTACAGCACAGCCAGAACGCTACAGTGTTTAGTATTAGTGTATTTCAGAGGTCTTCAACAGGGGGTCTGTGATATTATTAGTTGATTAGGCAATATTTTATTTTCAAATATTTTCTGCTAAATATTTCTATTTTCAATCACGTCTGAACACACATTAATGGATACATGGAGGCTGAAGATGTTATCTTTTTGTCAGAAATGTACACTCAGGAGAACCTGTCCGTCTTCCAATCATAAAGCCGCATATTTCATACTGACTCTGTCAGCTTCATACTTGCCAACACTCCTGTTTTTTTCTGGGATTCTCCCGTATTTTGGATCCATCTCCCGGCCACCCTTGTTGTGCTTTCTCCCTGGAATCTCTAATTTTCCCACACCCGCCAACGCTCCTGATTTCTGAACAGAATTGAGACATTCTGGTCTACCAGTTTCTGTTTGTGTCACGCAGCCCTGCCATCGTTGCTTAGGACTAGAAATGGAGCCAGAGTGCGAGTCAAAGTTTAACTTAAGTTTAACTTATCTGACGCTTACTGACAGTTATGGACTACCTTTAATATTAATTACATGGATTACAGTTAAAGGAAAGTATAAATCCCTCATTCACTTACACAAACAATACTTGCATTGCCTCCAAAAACTTAACTACCAGAATATTAATTGTCTCCCCTATCTGTTCACTACTGTGACTTTTGTCATTGTAAATGTTTTATTTTCCTATCTTAATCATCTATCCGCTTACATTTTTTTCTTTTTAAAACCCTGGAGCTTTGTCTGTATATATGTCCATATTTGTTTGCTCCTTTTGTAGTTTTGTAGTTTTTAAGTTTTAATTTTGTTATATTCTTCTAATAAAGGAGAAAAACAAACAAACCAACAAACAAACAAAAAAATCCCTAATCATTTCGTGTTACTCTCCAGAAAGTGAACATTATGAAACCCCCTGAAAAACCACAAAAAGAAACCCCAACAAAAAGATACAGGAGCAAATTTAGAGGTGTTGGTGCGATGTGTCCATTTAAAGCAATGTCTCTACAAGTTAGTATCAGAAATGCTCAGTGATGTTGTCTTGTCAATTGAGGTAAAAGTAAAGACTTACAGTTACTTCCAGTCTGTCGCTCCCATCCTCCGTATTAACAGTAAGCCTTGCCATGCCATTAGCTGCAGTGTTGCCCCGCACCAGGCCTGGATTCACCTCCAGTGGAACACCATTTGCTGGAGTGCCATCAGGGTTTGTAACTTCAACCTGTCTCCAGTGACAAAAACAGCAGATTATAAGATAAAATCCAGTCTCGACAGACCTTTATCCACGTTTCTGCAATCTTTTATTTTGGCCAAGGAGTATGAAATAGAAAAACTACTTTACCTTTACAGCAAAAGACATGCCTGGTTTGTAATATTTGGGTGTTTTCTTGAAGGTGATGGTGTAAGGTGATGTAACAATGGGGATATTTCTCAACTCTGCCTCCGCCATTTCGCTTCCTGTTGAAAAATGTGATCCACAAACACATATTTTACACCAGTGATCAAAAGTATTCAGAAGAATTCTGATACCCCTTTTTAGAGTTTGAGTTTGAGTTGTTCTGGGGCGCTTTTATACAATGATACTGGTTCTGACTTTTGGACGACTGAGTTAGAAAACATCAGAAATAAACACTATTACCGAAAATTCCAGACTATAAAATGCACCTGAATTTTAGCCACACCCACTGAATTTGAAAAGGTAAAAAACTATTTTTAAATAAATTGCCTACACCTGTATAAAAGCTGCAGGTGAATAGGTGTCAGTTTAGAGGGGGACTGGTGGGATGTCCCCCCCACACTCTTTGTCAGAGGTTATATTGCCCCTGACATGTGTAAGCCATCATAACACTGGCTAGTTTCAGCAGTATAGAAAATTCAGACACTCTGAATGCACCAAACGCAGGCTACCAAGAGTTAGAAAGGGATGGAGCAGACCCCTGCAGGGCTAAAAAAAAAAAAAAAAAGAAAAATCATGCCGAATAATGAGCATTAGAAATTTCTGTAATTGCAGAATAAATCTAATTATCTTAAAATTAAAAACCTACTGCACCAACAATCTGTTCTTAATGAGTCATATCCCGATATTCAACCATCAGCTAAAGTGCCAACATGAGTGAGTTTGTAAAGCTACCAAAACTGTAGCACTACAACCTTATTTTAATTCTTAGGTCTTCAAAAAGAAACTTTATATTTTACTGCTGACATTACCATAAAGTGCTCACTCTGTTGGCACTACAAAAGCAATGAGCTCGTTCTTTACCGCAACAGTCTGCTGCAAAGTTTTGAAGGCTGCATCACATCTGGATGTCTGGATTTCTGTCTACACAGAACAACTTCTGGACAAAAGCTCTAACTCTCCATACATGCCAAATAATCTACATTCAGGAGAAATAAAACACGAATAAACCAACACTCAACAATATGATTTAAATCTTATCATTAACATGATCCTGCCATCAGAGACAACGCGTGTGTGCCAACCTTTCGAGAGCAGAGAAAATTTACAATTTTTGGGTGTGGTCACACTGGCCAACTGTGCTGTGCTTAAGCACCCTTCAGTCCCAAAGTCCTGGCTCATTTGGCCAGTGTGACCACAAGTAAACCGAGCACTGAGCATGGCCTTTTTCCTTAGTTTCAGCACAGTTGGCAGAAGTGTGCTTCGGCGCAGCTCACTTCACCCGGGAGCATGAGCGCGCAGCTGCCCCACAGACATGACGCATAATGCATGACGCAGGATCGTTGCGACCACTCCTCTGGACTATCACTTTCAAACAGGGATGTTGAAGGGCTGTGTTGGTTCAAAATAATTTAACAGAAGCCAAAAAGTGAGTTAAGTTATTACATTGCTCCCCATGTTCTCTAATCTGCTGACTGATGTATTGGCTTCATGAAGCTTGTTAGCCCCTAAAAATCCATAAATCAGCAGCACAACTTTTAAAGTTGCTGGATTCAAAGTGTGGGAAGAAAGTAGCGGCTTACGGACCAGAATTCACTTAAATGCAAAGACATGTCATACCGCTCTCTGTCAGCACACGGACAGACACAAAAATGAAGCCCCCTGCAAGTTTATCGATGTTATCGACAGCCTGTGTGATGTGCTCTCTCTTCAGGGTAGCCTTTCCTTCCCCATTGTTGATCTAGAATGATACAGATGCATGTTACAGCATGAACACACAGCTACATTCCTCTGTTAGCCTTCTTAGAGCCCGATTTGGAACAGTCCAAAATGTTATAACTGGTCAATAACTTCACTGGTGCTGAGCCCAATCATTTGTTACCATTGTGTCATTATTATTATGTAAATTGAAGCAGTATTAGCCCCAAATTTGTGCCCAAGAAAATTGGCAGCCTGTATTGGTCCTCAACAAAGGGTGATGAAAAGAAATCAGCATTGACCCCAACACTCTTATCGATTGATTTCTAATTTCTAATTTCAGGTTGTTGATGTTACATTTTGGGTCACAGTTAGATATTGGGCTCAAACGAGCCTGGTTTTGTTTCATAGTCTAGAAAGAGATGGCACCACCTACAGTCGCTGACTCAGAACGACTTTAAAAACGTCTTTATTGTGTCAGAAGCAAATGACAGATCAACTGGCAAACTTATACAGAGAAAAACTGTAGTTAAAGCTATGGTCTTACCTGCACGCTCTGAAGAGAGGCTGGGAAAAGGATCTTTGTTTCTCCTTGTTTAGCCCTAAACATCACAAATGCTGTTCCTTGCACCTCTTGACCAAACAAATATCTGTAACAATATAACAATTTAAACAGTTTTGATAAAAAAACAAAAAACAAACTATGATTGATATTGTCATTTCATTTACCAAACAATCCAACATCTAAACCAAAATAGAAACATCTTTACGAACGTGGCTTTGATATTGACAGTAAATTCTTGGCTCCCAATGTAGAAGAAGGGGCTTGTGGGGGTCAGTTTAACCTCAAAACTGGGCAACACTGAAAAAAAGAGATAGAAAACCACTAATTCTTTGTTCAACCAGCTAAAAGAATATGACTGTAGTTTTTATCTGAAAAAAGTGCTTTGGGCCTTACCGTATTCTTTGACCTCAAACTCAGCCGAGTAGCTCTGCTGTGGGTTGCTGTTAAACCTCGTCACCACCTTCCACATCCCAGGACTACACACAAAAACAGACACAATAACATGTTTTTTAACAACCAATCATCACAAAAATTACAACATTTATTGCTTTTTTGTGGATCACAAACCCTCTCTCAAGTTCACACCACTCTTAATTAATTATTATTTTTTTTTTTAACCTAAATTCAGAGTTGGGCAAACTGTGACCAGCAGAGGATAAGTTAGCTTGCCTTCAGGTTTCCTTCTTACATTATATAATCAATGGATGTTGTCTTCCTCACTTAACTTATCTATTTTTAAAACCCACTAACAATGAGACCTTAACAAGACCAGAGGTTGCCACTTGGTTTCTTCTTACTTAAAAGCCTATGGTATGTTCTTTTACCTCAGACACTTGGCTCATAACATTCACATTTCTATACACAATAACGCATTTCTATTCAATTTGTCTCATTTGCTTTAATTGAGTAAGGCTAAAACATGTTCTAAATTTAATACACATCAAATTCGCATTGACTGATAAACGGCTAAAACTATGAAAATTCAAAGTAAAAAAAATTGAAGTCGATCAAAATAAGATTCCCACCTGGTGATTTCGGGCAATCGGTAATTCCCAGAGTAGATTCCTGACTCCAGAGTGACTTTTTTAGGTGGTAAAGTGATGCCTTCAGGGGTCTAAAGATGAAAATTGTGTAAAAACCTGACTGAACCATCAGCAAATCAGATCTACAGATGAATTAAATAAGTAAATCCGGTAAATCCACATTTTTTTTTGCCACTCTTTAAAACTGCCCTCCCTACACTTGGGGGAAGAAGCTTTGAATGCAATTCAACCAATAGAGGGAGAGACACATTAATTCATTCATACATTTTGCTCTCCACTGAACCTGTTTAGGGTCACGGGGAGCTGGAGTGAGCGGCAGGACTGTAGGCCAGTCGATAGCAGTGCTGCCAAGCAGAGACAGACGACCTTTCACATGCACACTCACATTTACAGGCAATTTAGAGTCACCAATTAACCTAGTGAGCATGTTTTTGAGCTGTTGAAGCCAGAGAACCCACGGATGCACAGGGAGAACAAACTCCATACAGAATGGCACACCTTGCCCGAATTGGGATTCTGATAGCTATATAAACATATTCATCTCTGTGCTTTCACAGGTTAGATACTGTACCACAATCTCAATGGAAATAGAAGTGCCAGCATCGCCTATCACAGGCTCCATTTTAGGTGTTAATCCAAACATCCTGTAATGAACTGAAACAAAGTGAGAGTGAGAGGATAATTAATATGATGTGGAAAAAAGGTTTTGAAGTTTCCTTTTTATCTCAGAAATCTACTAAAATGTCTTTCCAATTCGAACAGGTAACTAGAGATGTTATCTGTTGTTATATCTTGCTCTTTGTTTTAAGAGGTGTTTTCAGGGGATCACAGTCCTTCACTTCTCTTTTAGTATTGCACGCCTACCCATACTGTTGGGAGTGTATAGCGTTTTGTCAGTCTGGATGAAGATGTATCCAGACTGGAAGGACGCCAAGACGACCTTGTCCAGCTCGTTGCCAGGGAAGCTAGCTCGGAGGGTCACGTACTGCTTCAGATCTGGATCCTTGCTGAAGCTCTCAGGTGGGATCTGAAACCAGCGAGAGCAGGACAGGGTAAGCTGTGTGTATATCTGATTCTAATGATGTTTTTATGGCCATTATAGACTATGACATTGATTAAAGGTAACATCCAGAAGCATTGTTTTATCTACCATTATTTGTCCTATTGCCTGGTGTGTTTCAGCATCCAGAGTGACTTGAGTTGATGCCAGAGCTGGAGTTTTGGGAGGAAAGGTCAACACTTGGATTTCCACATCGATTGCACCTCCTGTGCAGTCTTGACACTCCACAAAGATGTTTTCTGCTGTTCCTATACGCAACAAGTTGGGGGCAGACAACACCTGCCTGAGAGGAGAAAAAAGAAAATATCTTTAGTCTTTGTGTATAAAGGATTGCTTTAACACTTTACTTTTTTACACCATCTCCATGTGTTTTCTTATTAGGTAAGGCCCTAATGTGGGGTATAACAAAAGGTTGTTTTCCGTCTTTTTGCCTGCGAGCTTTGTGCTAATGAGATGCTGCCTTAACTTGGTTCATGGAAACTGCTATTGAGAGATATTTTCAACCTGAAAAAAAGAGAATTTTTGATTATTACTCAAGAAAAAAGCAAGGAATTAAAAGGTGGGGGGAAAAAAATCTTTGTGTGATATCACATATTAGTTACCACAGATCCCTTTTGGGGTGAGTGCGAGTTTTAAGAATGAGGACTGCAATTAAAGAATAAGGCCCCATTTATATATATATATATATACCTGAAAACGAAAAATGTAGTGAAAAAAAAAAAATGGAAACGGCGAGGGACTGAAAATACCGTAGTACGCTTGTCAGGCCTGTGGTTGGTGATATAACTTAAGGTGCTGTTTATACAGAATCACAGAATGTAGAAGAGGTGAGCTGATCATCCAGAGTTTATATTAAAAAGTTCTTTTCTGATTGCAGAAATAGTGCAAAAGATGCACATTTTGTTGAAAGGCAGTCAGCAGATGTCGCAGCATAAGCACGACAAGGTAGGCTGCTTTTGTTCAGTTTGGGCATGGCAAAGTGAAGGTTTAGTGCGCAAAGCTGAGCATTTTCTACTCAAAATACTGGCTTGCCATTTACACGGCAAAAGTGGAAAGCTTCAGAAAAATTCCACTCTGGAGGACACTTTCAAAAGTTTGCATTTTAAGTCGGCCAAAATGCCTTATCTGTAAATGGCCCCTTAATGTACATTTTAATTTGACCAAATACAAATCACCAAGAGAAGAAAAAGAAGAGAAAAAAAAACAGTTGCCCTTGCATGGACTTAACAAGTAAAGGGTAATCTATTGATGATCTTGATTTAGATCCAGCTTTAAATAAACACATTTCATCACAGCTGTTAACTGAGCCTGGTAGCCGATTTTACAGTATTTTTTTCTAATCTTGAGCAAACTACAAAGTGAACTGGATAAGCTAAAAACTTAATACCTCCAATATCTGCAGATTTAATTCGGATCAATTGGACTGAGAAAGAGAGTTTACTTACATTGGAGATCCATCAGCAAAAGAACACAAAGACCCAAAGGCCAGAGATGCCAAAAGCACCAGCACAGTCCTCCTCATCGCTCCACCTGATCCTGAGCCCCCCAAAAAGCAGCGTCCACCAGAAAGCACCCTGCCTTTATCCATCTTCCTCCCTCCTCTCGTAAACCCACTCCACCGCTGTAAGCAAACAAACAGATACACACATGACTTCCCAGCAGCAGTTGAGAAATGAGGGTAAAGATAAACAAAAGAAAATCAAATGAGGGCTGACCCATGGGGCATGATTATAAAGTTTTATACACTACAAATAACAACGTCTTGACATTTAGCCCTAAAACATCACTATTTATTCAAATTTAGAGAAATATTTGTGAAATAAATTTGACAAATATGTAAAAATGTTTTATCTAAATGTTAAATGTTATACATAAGTGTTGTAAATGCATGTCCTGATTTGAAATATTTAGCTACATTTCCAAAAATTGATAACATTGATGCTAAGATTTCTAAATATTAAGCTTTGATATTATTTTGCGATGATTTCTAAATATTCAGTTAAGATTTCTAAATCTTGGGGTAGGATTTCTAAATGTTTAGCTAATATGCAGATTCACACCCCTGCCCGCTGGAAACACCAAAATAAAAGTTCAAGGAAGCAATCCAGCCAAGAGGTACTTTGAGAATGTCAAACACAGTTGGCTAAATCAGCTGTTAGAAAAGAAATGTACCAATTTCTGTGATGGCACTGTTGACGATTTTTTGGCCAACACCAAAGACGTAGTGCTTGAAAAACCATGAATTGCAGCCAAATCAGCCCTTCAATTTTCTCTGCAGGTGCTCACTGAGTTTGCTAAAGCAGTGTCACATTCATACACCCAAATTAGGTACAATAAGACTGCAGATTGGTAGTGGAGATTAATCTCTGTTTGTAAACAAAAACTGAGATCAGATGACACATTGTAGAGTATGTATCATTGTTTGACAGAATTAGGAACCAGAAAACAGAGATGAATTTACTGTCTGTTCTGCTGGCAGGTGTCCACTCAACAGGTGCAATGTACACCCACGGAGAGCATGAGGACATTCACCTGAAATAGGGCTGACCATGCCAGCTCTGCTCATATCAGTTTTATTGGGCAAACAGACCCTGTGATACTGTGCTCCCAACCCAGAGGGTCAGAAGCTGCCAGTTGGAGAGGCTAGTCTATCAGAGGGCTAATACACATGGAGACAAATTGATGAATACCAGTAAATGAGAACATTTACCTACTCATACCAACTACTTAGACTGATCAACTCACAAGCATGGTTTGGGAAATCAAACAAAATATCCCGAACCAAAAATAAGTTACTGTCAAAATGAGTCTTTAAACTCAGCCATCCAACATATATTATTTAATTTTTGTTGATCTGGGTTTTTACCAAAACTTTCAAATCTGTAATGAACAAAAACACCTGTTTGGATCATTCAGGTTCAATGGAAACAGGTTAGACTCATGATTGGGTATAAAAGGATAATTCCTGAAAAGCTCAGTCGCTCACAAGCAAAAAAGGGAGGAGGTTCACCACTTTTGAACAACTGCATGAGCAAATAGTCAAACTGTTTAAGAACAATTCCATCATCTACCATCCATACTATCATAAAAAAGATTTAGAGAATCTGGAAAAATCACTGCATGTAAGCTGCAAGGCCGCAGATCAATATTGACTTTGCGTGACCTCTGATCCCTCAGGCGGCACTACATTAAAAACTGATCTCACCCAATATATCACAATCTGGTGTCAGGAACAGTTCTGAAAAACATTGTCAGTTAACACAGCTCGTCACTACATCTACAAGTGCCAGTTAAAACTCTACCATGCACAGCAAAAGCCACATTTCAACAACAGCCAGAAATGCTACAGCACACCTTACCTGCACCCAGAGCTGGGTGCATTTATTGAAAAAAAAAAAAAAAGTTTACTCTTTTTAAATCATAATGACAACAGAAACTTCAAAAATGACCCTGTTAAGAAGTTTACACAACTCTGGTGGTTTTGGCCTGATACATGCACAAAAGTTAACACAAATGTGTTAGAATGTCTACTAAAGGTAACCATCCTCACCTGTGATCTATTTGCTTATAATCAGTGTGTGTATAAAAAAATGAACAGGGTCATTTTTGAAGTTTCTGTTGTCATTATGATTTAAAAAGAGTAAACGCAGTTGTTTGTTAAAAAATTTCTTCACACACACACACGCACGCACGCACGCACACACACACGCACAAACACACACACACACACACACACACACACACACACACACACACACACACAAGTAAAACGAGAAGCTAAGGTCCCGTTTATATTACAACGGTTTTCGTGTGAAACGCAAAAGTTTTGTTGCGTTTCAGCCTCCTATTTGTGTTCCAATCTGATTGGACAGGATGGGGCACGTGATCAAGTACATCTGCATATGGACAGGCAGGTGAGCGTGGGACATTCCCATGTCAGTTATGCCGCGCGTGCTCATGTAGAGCTTTCTGACGGAGTTTCTCGTGGAGCCAGAGTCACCGCGAGCCAGCTGGCAGGTAACGAATTCTCACCTGTTTCTCTGAATTTACACCTGTAGGTATTTCTACTGAGAAGGCATTCAGGTTATGTCGTCTTTGAAACCACCAGGAGCTGCTTAGTGTCACCACTTCTCATCGGTTTCAGCTGCTCGCTCACAGCCGCTGTGGACTCACCTGAGCAGAGAGGAACCTACCGGTCTAACAGGTAGAGCAGCACCCGCAGCATTCCGCCATCCAGAAGAGAACATCCGCCTGTGGCAATGTTCAACTTGGGTGGGTGTGTCTGTGCCATTAGAGTAAAGAGGGGCAAAATGACTTTTTCAGAGTCTGAATGAAACATGCGTTACTTTGTCGAGGATATAATGCAAAAGCTGTCACGTGGACGAACATTTGATGCAAGTTTCAGGTTTTTATTTTGATTATGTCTGTTTTACATTTTATCTCCAACCATTACTCGTCTGCTGTTGTAGCGTTGCCTGTCAGTGCAAAAATATTGCATGATAGTTTATTGTTATAGTGGCTTTAATCCCGGTGATAAAGGTCAGTCTGTAATAAAAACTAATTGTATTACTGTCAAACTAAATCGAAAGTGTAATCTGTTTTTAACCCATATCAGGAAATGAAGGTGTTTTTTTTTTTTACACAGCATCATAAAAACCAACTGTTCCTCTGATGTGTCCTTGCTCTAATGCATTTTGTTTCTTTGACCTGTTTGCAGAAATTCCTTAACTCCAGCCCTAACTGTAAACAATGCTCTGCTATCCAATACCAAGACTGTAAGCAGTACTCGTGGGAAACAAACAGAAACTTTCCAATTAGAGTTTCGGTCAACATTTCCACTTACTTTTAAGTCAGCGCTCAATGCCATCATGTTCAACGTGATCATTTAATGTTTCTTGCATGAAAAACTCAAGAGGAAAATAAAAGTTATTTTTTATATATTTTTACAGGAAGAACAAAGACAATAAGTTGATTATTCATCAGAAATGCTGCAGGTCTTGTCCTAATTCATTGCAAGGACTCATCTTAAACATTTAAGTTTCTTTTCTCTCAGCACTAAGAGCTGATAAGATCAAGGTATTTAGCATTCCTCAGAGATCTGAGAAGCAAATTTACTTGTCAGCTCTCTTGCCACTCAGGTTGTCCCAGCACTAGTGTTTTCTGTTTGCATATAGTTAAACTGTCTGAGGCTTTCTGTGAGGATACCTGTGATCAAGGCCTCTTTTTCTCCTCTTTCCTCTCAGGTGCTTCACTGTCCAGATGTAAACTAATGGGCCTGATCCTCACTTAAATTCCTCAGGGAGGTGAGTTGAAACTCTGCGTTATGTTCACGTTCTGATCCATTGGTAGCTCTCGGGAGGACACAACAGCGTAACTGTAGTGTCCTAGTGTGTGATATCTCATTACTTTGTACAAACAAGTACGAGATACACTGCCAGGCCAAAAAAAAAAAAGTAAATAAATAACTTGTAGCCATGTGAAAGATAATCACCCATACGAGGCTTGTACCTATTTGCTTAGCTAAATGCCAGTTGCAACCTATTTTTTGGCCAGGTTGTGTGTTTTTTATCATTCAATGCATCCGTTACCACTTACAGTGCCAGCACAGCAGCAGTGGGATGACATGGACCCACATCACAGCCCTGTAACATTCACACTAAAAGAGAGACATTACAGAGATGTAAATATTGTCCCTTAAACTGGAATTTTGAAAAGAGTGCTGGTTCATGTTAGTTTCATGGAGACATACTTTGCAAATCATTTATAGTGGTGTGTGTGGCTGCCATTTGACAAGAGGACAAACACAAGACGGGTCCCTAGCCAGCCAAACGCAGCAGCACCTTTGTTTGGTAACTTTATTTTATTTGGAAACAAACTGTGTCCCATGTTGTTCGCTTGCTGGTTGTGAAGGTTCAGACTTTGGCATTTATAGTTGAAACTCTGCACATTAAAAATTTTTACAAAGAAAAAAATCAAATCAAAATTAGTCAAAAAGTGAAAAAAACAAAGTTTAATTCAAAATAGACAATTAAATAAAAGAGGAACCCGCAAAGAATAATTCAAATTCTAGAGGCACCATGTCGTCCTTCATACGTATCACTCCACTGCTTTGATTTTTAATCCGGTGACTTAATGGTTCAACAAGTTTCATAAACGTAAAAAACACATTTTCTCTGCTAAAGAATGTTGCTCTGAAAAGGAGAGATGACAGGATTGAAAGAAACTCAAACTCAAAAGTTAAAGCTTAAGATACTACTCTTGTAGTTCAGTCATCTCTGGATTAGAAAAAGACCCCTCTTTGTTCAATAGCTTCAAACTCAACATACCTGGTTTACCTATTTATCTCACTTCCTGGTACACTCTTGATAACAAACCCAGTCACCTTCATTTGATGAGTTAGACCTTGGAGCAACAAAGAGGGGTCTCTTCTAAAGATTTTGGAGCGCACAAAAGGACAGGGGAAAGTCGACCAGAGAAATAGTGTTGTGTTCGACCTGACAGTGCCTGGTAATTGATTGACACATTTATTTCATGCTAGTGAAATGAAAAGATCACACATAGACAGTTGGAGTCAATGAATGTAATTCGTGGGCCAAATATACAGTTGTGCCCAAAAGTTTACACCCCCCCAGCAGAATTTGACGAAATTTTTTGGCCTTTTCTCAGAAAATATGAATGATAGAAAAATCTTTCTATTACTCATGGTTGGTGGTTGGGTGAAGACATTTATTGAAAAGAAAAAAAAACTTTACTCTTTCTAAATCATAATGACAACAGAAACTTAAAAATGGACCCTGTTTAGAAGCTTACACAACTCTGGTGGTTTTGGCCTGATAAATGCACAAAAGTGAACACAAATGTGTTTGAATGTCTACTAAAGGTAACCAACCTCACCTGTGATCTATTTTCTTGTAATCAGAGTGTGTATAAAAAAAATCAACAGGGTCATTTTTGAAGTTTTTTTTGTCATTATGATTTAAAAAGAGTAAACAGTTTTTTGTTGATAAATGTCTTCACCCAACCACTAACCATGAGTGACAGAAATGTTTTTGTGTTATCATTCATATTTTCTGAGAAAAGGCCAAAAAATCAGAGGATTCTGCTGGAGGGGGTGTAAACTTTTAGGCACAACTGTAGCTTGTCAGCTAGTTCAACAGCCTCACAAATATGAAACCTAAAATGTTGCAAATTTCGAATGTAGCCTCTGGCTCTCAGTGTCAGCTGAAATGAATTTGACCCTTTGACAAATGTAGTTGATGACCCCTGAAAAGATTCAGCTTCTGAATTAGTTTAGGAGGAATAATTATGTCCTTTCAGTTTTTCTTAAAACTCAAGTCAATGCCAGTGTGCAGCATCTTACCACCAGATCACTTGGACTTTGACATATATTTCCCTGTCTGACAGAAAGTCTTTTCCTCCTCATCAGCTGTCCTATCACCATGACGATACAGGGGTTAATCCCACATACAGCACCAGTGTTTGTGTCCACCGTGCTGTCCCTGCTCAGCCTAGCTTCGCTGCTGCTGCTGTGTTTGATCAGGAAAAAGAGACAGATGGAGGGAACATACAGGCCGAGCGCAGAGGAGAAGAAACAGACCGCAGGAGCCGGACCGGAGAAACCCAGCCTGCCTCTGCCGCTGCCCAAAGAAGAACGTCTCATATAAAGGATGCAATGGATGTAAGTCACTTCACTTCCTGATGCTGTTCAAACCTGAGGATCAACACCTCTTTCTGTCAAATGTTACATGGATAGGTCTTTATGATTGCACCTGAGATCTTCAGACACATCTAACACTGTCGGTGCTGTACATTTTCATTCTGGGTGACAACAAGAACACTAATTGGACTGCCAGCTGGATTGACTGTCTCACTGCATGGAAAGAGGGACACATGTTTTTGAAATTTCTGTGAGCTGAAGTGACTTGTTTGTTGTCTATTTCTACTGTTAATTGTATGAGTATTTATGTAAATGTTTGTATGTTTTTCATTCACTCCAACTATGAAGGATTTTGATCAGAACACCACTGACTGTAATGCACTTTACATTATGAATTGAGCAGGTTGAGGTTCACAAGATAAAGCAGTTTGTATTCCACATAACCAGTTCTGTGCATTAAACAGGAATGTGCACCCATATGCGCACTCTGACTTTTGTTTTAAAGCATGATGGCAAATTGGCAGTGAAGCAAGACTGTTCAAGAAGTGAAGTTTTATTTGGGAATGAGGGATTTAGACTTTACAAAATGTGCATCATCAACAAAAGGTGTCAGTTTGTTTCAGTTGAGAGCAAATCTCTCACATTTAATCAAAAAACAAAAAAAAAAGAAAACATTAGAATCCCTGTTGATTTGCAAAATATTTGTCTTTGTGAAGGAACCAGTTTCTTTATTTTGACCAACTTCAAAGCTGCCCTTTATGTAATAGAAACCATCATTTTATTTTCATGTCAATTACACATTGTATGAAATTGAATATCTGCACAGTCTCGACAAAGCGAACTGCTAACCAGTCAGTGCCTCATTGAGCAAGTCTGGAGATTTAATGTTTGTTATTACCACTGAGTCACATGCTAAACACAAGTTAGGCTCCTTCATTATCATAAACACACTTTCTTTTCTCTGAAAACTGTTGCATTGTTTCTCCAGTTTGTGTGATGTTTGCTCAAACCTACATGTTTTCAACTTCAAGAATATGCTTTGAGAAGCTACAACACATTGTTTATGATACTTAAAGGTCTGAGGGTTGAAGTGCCTTTTGTAAACTATCCCTACAACCTCTCCATGCATACTTCACTACTTTCTTTTTCTTTTTAAGTTATTCAGTTATTAGCTTTTCATGCCTTTAGTGGATAGAGGAGGACAGTGGATAGGCGTTGGAAAGAGGAGGAAAGAGTAAAGAGTGACATGTGACAGACAGGCCACAGGCTGGAATCAAACTCAGGCCACCTGCTCCAGGGCGAACCTCATGGAGCGTGACCCTTTCTATTAGGCCACTGTGCTCCACACTGCACTATTTATGTGTTCTTAACTAATGAGACCATGCACAACACAACATATAACTGGGCTATTTAACTTATCACCCTCCAGCATGAGATTTTTATTGGTTCAAGTCCCATGACAACACTAAATGATTCTTAGGAGCACAAGAGAAGCCAGATGCAACCAGAACAGACATCACATCAGCTATAGATTGGTCATGATTTACTAATATTCAAATAACTTTTCGATAATGAAAAAGGTGAAAATTTTAAGTTGCAACCTAAAACAAGAATTTTCCAGTTGTTTGCAAAATGATAAATCTGCCTAGCGGTGTTTGTAGGGCACCTGAAAGCTGTTGCTAACATAACGTTACATTCTGACTAACATGAAGAAGCATGAGTACCAGCTGTTAGTGAAACAGGTGGAGAAAAACAGACTTTTGCAGCTCCAAGGAGGTATGAGAGGAACTTTTTCAAATAAAACAAACAAAGGACGTGGTTAGGTGCAATTTTTTTCTTGGTCAAACTAGATTTGCTATGATCATATCCATTTGTTTGTCATATTATCAAAGTTTTTAAAAAAATCAGCGACAAGTCAGCAGTAACTATCCAACAGTATTTATACCAGAAATGCCTGTCCATGATATCAATGTGATTGTTTCCGGTCCTGCAGTTCAGACGACAGCAGCAGAGCCTGTATCACTAAGTTGTAGCTGGAAAGCATCTTAAACCATGATAGAGTAGAATTAGCAGCAATCTTTAAGTTTTGACATGTGTCTGGCGTAAGTTAAAAGATGTGTTAAACTGCAAAGTTCTGGAGATGACTGAGGGCAGGAGTGTCAAGATCAATCCTATTAACTTCATCATTGTGTATGTCCATTTTAAGGTGATTTATAATTAATAAGCAGGCTAACGTTTCAACCTTGCTTTTACCTGATGTGTCCAGTTTCACATTAGTTCTTCCTTCAAATAGGCTCATGAGAACCAGAGGCATTATTGTGAATAGCTTTGTAAATAATTCTCAAAGAATAAAGTTGTCTTTGAATAAATCTTTCATATCAAATTGTTTATTATTTTCGCTAGTAGAGGAAGAAGAGATGCTCACATGCACTTCCAGGTGAGCGAAACCTCTCTGCTCACCCTGTTGGGATTCTGTTTTGCATAACCACCAGCTCACTGTTTACTATACTGTACTTAATGTGTTTCATGAAGATGCCCCATGAACAAGAAATCCGTGTTCATAACACATTTTCAAAGGCTTACTCAACTTCATGGGGCATAAAAACTCAACAGCACAGAGTGAGAGTAAACATTATACCTGGGAGCTCATTCAAGATATTCTGGGTTGAAACATTTGATGAGATGATGGTGAGTGGCTTTAATGAGTTCGGCAGCTTTAAGTCAATAACCTAATCCTTGATGCAGGATGCTTTATTTAGCTGTGAGAAAGTCAGCAGCTTTGTAAATAGCTACTTTGAAAAAATAAAAAAGAAAGGTCTCATTTGATCCTCTAACCTTCAAATCTTTTCTTCAGTTCAGACACTTTGATCGGTGGTCGCTCCTCCTCCTCCTCCACTTCTGGGCCATTTTTCTCTACTGTATTTGAGTCACATGACTGAGTTTCTGCACTGTTTCTGCACTGAAACCTGTCCCACACTCTCCCTGGTTCATCCGAATCTTTGGTCCTGGACTTCAGCTGAAAGTTTTGCCCTTGAGACTGGAAGCGTGCGACTGCAGAAAGCACTTTGGGAGGACCAGAGGTCTGTCTGTTCTCTGGCTTTTCTTCTTCTTTTCTGTTGTCAGGAGCTTCTGGAGGTATGGGGTCAGAAGGATGAGGATTAAGGTTAGGTAGCTTGTTTTCCTGGTGTTCTTTCTCTTCTTCCACTTCATCTATTACACCTTTCTGTATTTCATTTGTGTCCTTTTTTGTCACCTCTCCCTCCGTAACCTCCTCAATCTCATTCTGCTCAGTCTCTCTTAACTCTTCTGCCTTTTGATTCCCAGGTGTTTCTTCTCCTTTTTCTTCAACCAAACTCTCTCTCTTTTCTTGACGGTCTATCTTTGACTCCTCTGACTCCTGAAAGTCCTTTCTACCTTCTGTTTCTTCTTCTTCTTGTTTCCCATTTACTGCAACAGTTGCATCTGGCTGTTCTTGTCTGCTTTCTTGCTCCCGGATTTCACATGCTGCGCCTTCCACTTCCGGCATACTGGTATCCAGAACAGCCCAGTTTGATTCCTCAATCAGATCTGACGGCTCCTCTGCAATTTCCTGACTCCAGCTGTGCAGGCTGCCGCTGCCACTGATGGACAGAGAAAGGCTCTCCTGGCTGGGGTTTGCTGGAAAACCAAGCTTAAAGAAAAAAAATAGCAGTTTTAGGAGCATATTATCGTGGCATAGCATATTATTTTAGGTCAATATAACAAAAGATTACTCAAGTTGTTGTGATAAAACTTGATTATCAGTTGGCATTGTCTGAACTACAAAACATGTTTCAACTTGAACATCCAAATCCAAATAAATCAGTGGTGCAAAACAACTTGACAATGACCTGAGCCCCTCCCGGCCGTTTAGTTAAGCTACAGCTTTCAAGTTATGCCCAGAATGCCTTTGTAAATTGTAAACTACGAGTTCACCATAAGTGAGGAGGGGACACAGTGGATTTGACACCCTGGTGTACTTCAAAAAAGTTGTGTGATGAAGTTGAGTTAACACCATGGTTTACAAAACTGTGAAGTTCTTTTGAGATGAAGTAGAGAAGATATTTTCAAAAACTACCTGGAAAAATCAATTCATCTGATTAATGCAATTTAAACTAATCAAAACAAAAGGTTAATGTAGCTGAAAAGTTTCAGTTGAAGTTAATGGTGTGTGATACTGCAAAATTTGGTATTGATCCGGTATATAATATAGGGCCAGTATCACTAATGTCAATACCGATGCCGATACTTTTTTACATAGAAGTGTGACAAAAATAATCAAGAATAACACACAACCACTAAAACGGATTTGTTTACGAAAGAAAATTACTAAACTATTTTTAACCAGAAAATAATCATGTACTTTATTTTTTTTGATTCTACTTTTTTGTAAAACAGTAAATTTAAAGGTTCATGGATATCAGCAATTGTTATATTCCAGAGTTAAATGTATTATACAGGTAGATTAACTATTGAAGAAACATTAAAATACTTCAGCAACCAGCACTTTACTGACATTTTTAAGTATCAACCTCACCACGTAAGTATTGATCAATACCGATACCACCCTTGGTATTGATATATCCATATTTTAGATCAATCCTCCCACCACTTGTTGAAATAGATTCATTATTTCAGTTGTATTAACCTTAAGATAAGTTAACTAAAAAGTCTATATCAACCGAACTCAGACAAGGATTTACAAACTTGATCTTATTTAATCAAGATAACTTCTGTTGGTATTAAAACGACAACATTAATTTATGCCGTCACATAAGATTTTAAGGCCGCCCTTTAAATTACATTTTAATGTTGAAACAACAAGTTACATTTAGCAGTATACCTTTGTGATGTAGTCCTGGTTGTCAGATCCAAACAGATCAAGGCTTCGAGTGCCGTACAGCAGGCCACGCTCGTGTAAGCTGCGAGAACTGAGCGTGTCAAAGATTTCCCCCAACAGATCCATCTCCTCTGAATCACACAGTAAAGAATCTTGATCCTCATCTTCATCCCCCTGGAGCTCAGAGTCAGGTTCAGGCACAGACACAGCTCTGATGAGCAGAGGTTTAAAACAAGAGTCATCCAAAAGAAAACGAACAAACAAACATAATGTGTGATTATCCCATCCATTCAGTGTATCTCTCACCCATCCGCTCTCTCTCCAGGACCCTTTGTGTGCTCCTCCTCTCTGGCTGGCCTGTGTTTGTGGACAGGTCGACGAGGACGTGACTGACATGAGGCAACAAGGAGCAACAAAGCAAAGCAGCAACACAACAAACCCCAATAGAAGTGACACATGCCGGGATGGATAACAAAGAAGCAAAAGTGGCGCAAAAAAAGGTGCGTAATGGCACAAAAAGCAACAGAATGAGTTCATAGAAGATTTTTGTTGATATTTTTTCCAATGTTTACGCATATTTAGAAAAGACATGAGATATGGTGGATCTCACCATCCCAAAGTGCTGTGTGATTGGCAGGCGGCTCTGTAAACAGTCTGATTGGGCTCGACGGTGTGACACTGATCCTCCTCTCTGAAAGGTGCGTTCACCATCGTCAGCCTGTAGCACACAAACACACACACAGCAGGAGTTTATATTACAATTAAGTATTATGTATGTCAAAAGAAGCTCACACTAATATGAATACTGACGCACCTTATGCATCAGTAAGTTCTTCAAACCAGACTTGGCGAGACCTTTGGCCTAGGAGAAGTGAATATGATTATTAAGAGGAATGTTTTGGCATAACAGACTCCACTCACTTGTTTTCCTAAAGAAAATAAAAGTATTGGCAGTGCCCTTACCTTTATGTTTGCTTTGGACTTCATGTTCAAGATGAGAGCTCCTCCACCCTTCTGTTGAAAGAACAAAAAACACCTATGTTATTTTTACAAGGTTAAAACAGACTCGAAGAACACTTCAAAAACGAAATAAATTTACCTTTAAATTTCCAACCAAATGTTGATAAGATTTGCCTCTCCCTTTAAAAGAATAGAGATACCAAAGTATGAGAGTCAAAGAAATGTGAGAGAAACAAAATGAGGGAAATCACACATCTACGCACCTGCATTTGCTACACATTTTAGGATTTCCTCCTCAAAGAGATCATCCGGCTCCTTTCCTTTTCTGAGTATCACCAAACGGCTATCAATGAACTAATAAAGTATATATATGGTTATCTACTTTTACAATACAAAACAGAAATGAGACATTTCAAACAGGTCATTTCACTGATTTTAAAAAGCACTTTTTCCTCTGCTTCTGGAAATGTTGCATTGCAAATCTTTGTCCTTCTGTGAAAGGCCTCTCGCGTTCAATAAATGTAAAAACTGCCCAGCAGGGGGCAGTAAGAGACCCATACCTGTTTGAAGAACTGTAAATGAACAGCACTCTGCAGGAACAGCCTCATGCTGGAGGATTTGTGATCCAGAAACAGCTCCTCACTGAAATCCATTTCACCTTCCTTCAAAGAGACAGAGAAATTACCTCACTCTCCTGATCTGTTATCTCCTCTCATCAAAGCAATGAGGCACCTTTTATGGACGAGATTTTTTTTTTTTTTGCTCCACTTTTCTCTCCTGTGACTGTTCTTCGGTTTTAAATTGTACACTGTTTCCTGGAGAGGTGTTTCACCTGGTTACCCTCCAGTGCATCCTTATAGCCTCCAAACAGCAGCGCCTGTGCGTTCAGGAAAGCCTTCGAGACGCCACAGCCAGGAGTCACTGCCTGGCGCTTCAAACACACCTTCAAGCCAGACATCTGGAGACGTAATTCATACACAATTTATCAGTGATACAGCATAGGAAACAAAGCAACAGCTGCTGTAGCCTCTCAAAAATGAAACCTGACCTTCATTTGTAATCATTTTTGATGGAAATTATAATTTCACAAATTTATTTAAGATTGATGGATCATTACAGGCCCTGAAGGATCCTGTGGTGTAGTAGCCAAACAAACACAAATACAAATGCATTACCACTTCTGAGGGTATCTTTTTCAGGTCATCAAAGGGGGTTTCCAGAGTGTTTGTGTCCACATTCAGAATGACAACTTCCTCCAGCCCACGGCTTTTCACCCTCTGACAGACACACAAGAGTTAGCTTGATATAGTAAATAATATAAATAAAGCTAGAAACTGAATAGTTCAAGGTTTTTTGTACCACAGTATTTATATGATTTGTATCAAATTATAGTAAGAAATGCATCCTTTACCTCAGCAAGACTAGTGTGGACCCCTATTAGATAAGGCATGGGTGCACTGTAAAAAAAAGTAAAGTGATCGTACATGAATACACTGAAGGTAAAAAGCAGATAGTAGGGAGCTGGTTTGGAGGACGTGTGTTGAAATGTAGCAAGAAGCTGAGCAGATTGCAGATTGGGTGATAAAAAGTAGATAGAAAGTGTTTTTGTTACAGTTAAAACCAGTGTGTGCAAGCTCTTTAATTATAGTTAGTCTTCAATAGTGAAATATAATTATTATTATGATTAATTTCTGACTTATCTGGGAATTTCAATGTGCTTTCTCAGATTTGAGAATAAAGACACGGATTCAGTTTTAAACTTCTTACTCCAGTTCAAACCGGTTAAGCATAAAGAATTCACTACTGAGAAAGAAAGTGTTCAGACTAAAGCGCTTCATGATGCTTGATGGTTTTCTCATTTGTATGACAGGTTGCCTAGTGAATTTGTTGAGCACTGTGAGTAGGTAGGTTGGCAGTTGAGTAGACAGGTGAGATAGTAGACCCCAGGGTTGGTGGGTAAGGTAGTGAAGGAGGTAGCTATGCAGGTTGATATGTCAGTGAATAAGTAGGTAGGTGGATAAAAAAAAAGAAGTCCTCACCAGCAGTAGTCCAGTAGGTGTGGGGGTAGGACAGGAATGAAGATGTGTTGCCAGTACATGGGGTACAAGACAGCATTGAGAGCATGCACACAGGCCGTCAGCTATACAAAACACAGAGAGGACTGTTTTAGACACAGCACACGACACACGCGCCTGCAGTGTGGTCAACCCATACAGTGACCACTGAGTGACTCTGACACCACACAGAGTGAGTCTGAGCTGCTTTGTTTCTAGGTATCTGTATTCTGTATTCAACTGAAGCTTCAGTTTCAGCATTATAACAGATTTAGATACTTTTTCATAGAATGATGAACTACTGTAATGCATATTACAAAAAGTGGGAGAGATGGTATCAGTGGTTTCACCGTGCTGAGTTTGCTGGCAAAGATGAGTATGCGTCTCTCAAACAGCATACTGGCGTAGAGTTGGAGCAGGTTTCCCACATCTACAGCCACGATCAGCTCAGTCAGGTTCCTCTGCAAACACAAATGCACAAACGCAGATCAGCCTGAATTGACAGTATCAAGCTTTCAAATTCCATCTCTGTGATGAATTAGGTTGTTTGCACTCACATTTTCAGGGATGGAGGGAAGACTTTTGGGGTCTGGAGCAATGAAGTAAGGAACCTGGTCAATACAAATATACTGTATATAAATGTTTAATTGAGGCACTTTGATGATAGACACATCATTCGGACATCCATGAAAGAATCAGATGTTCAGTTTTCATTCTTAAATTCTGTCCCCAGAACTTTTGTAAGCATAGCAACCCATAATCCACACTGTAAAACTGAAACCTAAGTGTTTATTTCTTATTTTTAATCAGAATTATCTTTTTTTTTCTTGATATGAGGCACAGTCAACCGACAAGTCTTGAAACATGTCTTATTTTAAAGTATTCAAAGAAAAAAATTGTCTGAATTGCTTGTAATGAGTAAAAAGAAATCTGTCAGTAGGATAAGAAAAAATTGCACGCCAGGTTCCTTGAAATTAGAATAATGTCAATGATACAAGAAACTTTTTTTTCCCATGGTCCAGTTTTTCATCACAGACAATTTCTAAACATTCAGTAACTATCATCTTTACTGTTGTCTTCTCTTTCAGTATACTAACTCTATTGCTCATGAACTGTTTTCACATAACACTTTCCTTTCTCTCTCTAACACACTTTCTTTTTTACTTTGGCCCATGAAATGTGTCACTTTTATTCTATCCTATTCTACCGTGTCCCTAATCTTGTATACAGTTACATGTAATGCAAACTAAACTTCTCATAATTCTTAGAAGATGGAATTCAAGGCTAAAAACAATCACCTTCATTTTTACACAGTAGAGTTTTTCAGGTTGAGTACACATGCCACTCATCTATATTTTGTGGTGAAAATCCTTACACACAAACTTTTGGACAATTTAACCAACTGCAGGTTAGAGACAGACATTTCATTGGAGACAAAATGTTTGTTGCTGGGTCGGAGCATTAGTGGGATGATTATGTGTTAATGAGAGGTAGGAGCAGTTTCATGTTAGTGCGAATCACATTAAACATTGCTGTAAAAGTTTCATTAGACGGCTGTGTGTTGAGGTTTTAGTCTGCACACATTGGATGTAGCCTTCGAGCAGCAGAAGCAATGTTTCTAGCAGGAGTTAGTCTGTTTCTGCTCAGCCATTATTTCAGACCACATGACCTCCTGCTGGACTCACCCCTTCTTGTCCCCCTGAGAGTCCAACAGGATGGGACTCCTCTGTGCTGACCATAAGTTGCTCTCCCTCAGAGAAAAACACATCATGCTAACCACCAACAAAGCCATAAAGTCAAGTGAGACGTTTTGTTCTTATCAGGTAATGAGACATTTACCATCTGCAGAGTGACAGATCCTGCTGTCAGTGGTATGGGCTGCTTGTAGAGTGCAGAAAGAAGTGCTTTCATCTCATTAGTCTGTTTAGAAAACGAATATCACAAATGTAATACACATAACAAAGTGTCACATATTGAGAAATAAAGCAAATACACCACAAACAATGATGCAAACTCACCTGTCCTTTAGTGAGGTAATCAGCCAAGTTGTTGAGGAGTTTGTAAAACACTTCAAACCAGGGAAGGTAACTGCAACCAAACATAGTTAACGGTTTCTTATCAGGTTGTTGAACCTATATATCTAAACTTTGCATACAAATAACATGCAAAGTTAAGTTTTAATACACACCACTCACACATTCACACTCCTATTTATAAACCCACCTGAGAATGCAAAGGCAGGTGTTTGTGCTGTTGGTGAGACGACAGAAGCCAAATCGTTGGCATCCTTCCAGGTCAGTCAAAACGAAAGTAAAGTGCTGCACGATTACTCCATCCCTCGCTCTGTGCAGATGGATGCATGAAGACATGAGCAGAACAATTTTTACCTTGCCTCTAAGTTTGTGGGTAACCATAGTCCTTTATCTGGGACTTCAACCCTGATCCTCTACTCACCTTTGAATGTCATACGGGAAGCAGAACCGGGGTAAAGTTTGGCAAGACTCCTGGAGTTACACAGAAATATATCAGTACAGTAACAGAACAAAATCACTCAGCAGTCCTCACAGTCTAAATTGTAAGCTTTTCCTGTCTTTGTTCTTTAAGAGGAGGCTTAAAACATTTCACTTTAAGCAAAGGTTGTAGTCACCTTGATGCTTGTATTATTATTATAATAGTATTTTTCAAATAGCTGTACATTTTGGCAATTCAATACAACTTTAAAACCTTTTTTAAGAACAGAGAGGGGCAATGCAATCTTCAATTAAGCTAACATCATTTAAAAAGAAACTATAATGCTCTCTTAATACACAGGAATATGCACTTAAAGCCAATGAGTGTGATTTACATTTACAACACTGTAGAGGCAAAATATACAGTCTGGGGTGTCTATGAAGCAGTTAACTAACAATTAGTGAGGTCCTTTAATTAAATTTGCTATGTCAACTGGCTCCATCTAAATGGACTGATTTGTTTGAGAAAATTAATAAATAAATAAATTCAACTTAGTTTACCCTGAGATTATTACTTTCAACTGCTGAGATACATTTACATGGAACCAGTTGACAAAATACATTTAATAAAAGTCAATGTTTATTCCTATTTTTGAGTGTACTGTGTGATCTGACCAACTGTATGCTCTAGTAGCCCATCACTTCATATCATAGCTCAAGAGTATGCTCAGACAACAGCCAGAGTATGAGCACTAGAGCTGAGGTTGGTATCATTAACACGTACAGCAGAAGCAGGCAATACACGAACCTCATCACTGAAGTCCTCTGGAAACTGAAACAGCACACCAGGATCTACAATGATAATGAAAAAATGCACTGACAAAAATCCACTCTAGTCATTTTTTGCAACTCAGAAAAACAAAATTCTGAGTGTTTGGCAATAACTGATTGAAAGGGAGGGGGTTTAATTTTGACAACAGCTAAGTTCAAAGCTGGTCTTTCTGACACACTCAAGCCAAACTGCTGCTCATTTCATTAGATGTCTGTTACATGCTCTCATCTGGTGAGACTTGTCAAAGTGTGTGGTTTTCTGGTCACATGACAGGAAGTATGAGCAGTTCTCAGCCAAGCAGAAACATCTTCACTTGTTATTTGTCATTAAATAAAACATTTGTGGCTGAGCCTATGTTGTGGATGGCACTCTCAGATGATAGTTGTCTGGTAAGTGGAGGGTGGTACAGAGAGATTTTAACAAAAACAGAAGAGAGAGACAGGAAGAATATGAGGAACAGTTTTATCAAACTTCTCTATACAAAGTTCTCCACACATTTGAATGCTTCTATTTAGACAACACACATTCGACTGTGCAGCTGAGAGAGAACACAGAGGACTCACCTTTGTCTCTGGCTACGGGGCAAGTGGCTTCAAAGAACCAGTAAAATGTTTGCTCAGGGTTTTGTCTGAGAGGAAATAGAGACAGCACTGATGTAAAACATAATGAGGGAAATTATCTCTGAGTTAACCAAAACAATGATGCTCAGATACTAATACTTACCATGACCTTAAGCCTTACTCATCACAAAACTAATGATTTAAATTAACCAAAATGGAAGATGTCTAAAATATCTAAAGAAAAGATTATTTGAAAAAAAAGATCAAATGGAAGAAGTTGGGTTTAATAGATTTGTTGTTGTATTTGATTGTAACAAACATAATTATCATCTTCGAAAAGATCAGGTCTACCATGAAGTGTATAGAAACACATAAATGACAATAGAAATGCTTCAGGAAACTTCCTGTGCAGTTGTGAGAGGAAGTAATAAAACCGCAAGAACAGAATGAGGGGCAAAGTGATGAGTATGGAAGATCAGAAAATATGTTAGTTCAACTTACTTCAGTCTGGAGCCCATGCTGTCTGGATGTGTGTGTGTCCATGTGTTTGTCCAGAGATCTCTCGGGGACCTGTTGTCAAAAAGTCCTTCCTCTGCTCTTACAGTGATGTAAAGGAAGGCAGACGACAGAAGCAGCCGCAGTCTGCACAGTGGCGGCGGAGTGACAGAACACTTCCTGATATCTCAGCTAATGTGATCTGTTTGTGTGTGTGCGAAAATACTCGTATGACGTGTGTTCAAAGATCACTTCACCAGCCTCTCAGTCTTCATTAACACTTCTCTGAAGTTTCAGTTCCTTTTATTTCAGATCTACTCTTTAATTCCTTTATCCTTGAAACCTTTTCACAAACAGAGAAACATTTGCAGCCACAGCTTTTATGTAAAAAGCAGCTTTAAATACAATACTATGTAAAATGTGATTTTGCATACCTCCGTTACATCATCCTTGCAAATCATTTTATGTCAATATAACCAAAGATCACTGAAGTTGGTGTAAAAACACTTAATTACTACGACAACTACCAAATATATTCAACTGGAATTTATATGTCCATTAATGCTGACTTAACAACGACCTTAGCCCCTCCCAGCTGTTCAGTAAAACTACAGCTTTCAAGTTAAACCCAAACACTTTTGTGAATTGAAACCTCACACTTACATCATGAGTGAGGGGGGAATGCAGTGTGGATATGAGACTCTAGTGTAAACATCAGAGTTGCATGACTAACAAGTATTATTTGAATAGGCAAAAAAAGATTAACATAGGTAAAAAATGTATTCAAGTTGAAATAGATAAATTAATTCAAACAACTTCTGGAAGTTTAAATCAACCAAACTTAGACAAAGGTTGATAAGAAGTATCTTATTTGACCAGAGTAGCTTCTATTGGTGTTGGAACAACAGCTAATAGGCAGTCCTTTAAATCATACTTTTACATTGGGACACTGAGTTACATTGAACTGTGTGTCTGATGTTAAAGATGCTTTAGGGTCAACGGAAAAATGACAACCTGCTGATAAGATTTTTTGACCTTTTCTTAACAAATAACCATTTTTCCCTTGATTTTGTCTTTGTTTTGTTTTGTTTTGTTTTTTAAAAGGTGAATAATTTTTGGTATTTTTGTTAACAGACATTGATACTCACCTGAAGGAGACACATCTGCTGTAGGTGTAACTG
Source organism: Thalassoma bifasciatum (assembly GCA_008086565.1). NCBI lineage: Eukaryota > Metazoa > Chordata > Actinopteri > Labriformes > Labridae > Thalassoma > Thalassoma bifasciatum. The sequence continues at coordinate 667,190 of RPOG01000043.1, forward strand.
GTGTCATTGTGGAAAAGAGGGGAGATCTTATCCAAAACCATCTCACCGGGGCTCTTAACGTGATTTCACACTGCCCCCCTGTGGTGCTTGAGCAAACTTGCTGCCTGTGCACAACATGCAGGTCTCCATTTTGGTTCCCCTTCATACTGTGACATCATGAGTTAAAATCCAAACATGAGATCACAAAATTACTGCTCTGTTTGTTGTTCTTCTTCTCCTCAGTGTATTATATTCCAGAAACAGGCGCTGCTAATCCAGCAATCTTATTCTCCAGATTTACTTAAATTGTTGCTCTGGAAACTTTGAAAGTAATTATTTATTACAGACAAAAACACAAGAGAATATTTCAACAATAAATTTATTTGTATTAATGGCAAATATGACAAGTGATAACATTCACATGAGCTGAACATTTTTATTGGTCCAAGAATGAAACATAATGTTTAACATAAACAGAGAACTACCGACAAAAACCACAAGCACACTTGTGTTAGCTACCTCATTACATGGAGTGAAATGAGGGGAAAATGTAGTGTCATGGATCCTTCTCTGAGTGGAGGAAAAGGGAAACTGAGGCAGGGTAAATGAAACTGAACACAAGCAAAGAAGAAGAGGAGGAGTGTAACATAAAAAAGGAAAAAACAGCAGGAGTTGGATAAGTGGATGGTTTTAATGTAGTTATGAAAGGTGAAGATGAGGAATGATGAGTGGTTTCAGCCTTAGGCCACCTCCTCCTCCCCCTCCTCCTCAAACTCTCCCTCCTCAGCTGTGGCATCTTGGTATTGCTGGTACTCGGACACCAGGTCGTTCATGTTGCTCTCGGCCTCAGTGAACTCCATCTCATCCATTCCCTCACCAGTGTACCAGTGAAGGAAGGCCTTACGGCGGAACATGGCAGTGAACTGCTCAGAGATGCGCTTGAACAGCTCCTGGATAGCTGTGCTGTTTCCAATAAAGGTGGCGGCCATCTTCAGCCCACGTGGAGGAATGTCGCACACGGCTGTCTTCACATTGTTGGGGATCCATTCCACAAAGTAGCTGCTGTTCTTGTTCTGCACATTCAGCATCTGCTCGTCCACCTCCTTCATAGACATGCGGCCACGGAAGACGGCAGCCACAGTCAGGTAGCGGCCATGGCGTGGGTCACAGGCAGCCATCATATTTTTGGCATCGAACATTTGCTGGGTGAGCTCTGGCACGCTGAGGGCTCTGTACTGCTGGCTGCCTCTGCTGGTGAGGGGGGCGAAGCCGGGCATGAAGAAGTGCAAGCGAGGGAAGGGCACCATGTTGACAGCCAGTTTGCGGAGGTCAGCGTTGAGCTGGCCAGGGAAACGCAGGCAAGTTGTGACTCCGCTCATGGTGGCAGAGACCAGGTGGTTGAGGTCTCCATAAGTGGGTGTGGTGAGTTTGAGGGTGCGGAAGCAGATGTCATACAGGGCCTCGTTGTCGATACAGTAGGTCTCATCTGTGTTCTCCACCAGCTGGTGAACCGACAGGGTGGCGTTGTACGGCTCTACCACTGTGTCTGACACCTGAAGGCACAACATGCAAACGCTCATGAAGGAAAAAGACAAGAAATGAGGAAAATAGCAAAACATTGAATGAATGCTGTACCTTTGGAGATGGCACCACGCTGAATGTGTTCATGATACGGTCAGGGTACTCCTCACGAATCTTACTGATGAGCAGAGTACCCATACCAGAGCCGGTACCCCCGCCCAGAGAGTGTGTCAGCTGGAAACCCTGCAGGCAGTCGCAGCTCTCAGCCTCCTTCCTCACTACATCCAAGACTGAGTCCACCAGCTCTGCACCCTCTGTGTAGTGACCTTTCGCCCAGTTGTTACCGGCTCCACTCTGGCCTGAAAGTAAGGGGGCAATCAAAATTGCATAAATAGCCTTTTTTTACAATAAATTAATACAATGTGACTATATTTCTTTAACCTCAAATGTGTCAAAATACCAGATACAATTTTTTGAAGTAGATGTTTTATACTCTACACCAGTGTTACTCAACCAAAGAGCCAAATTGTTCAAAAACCTACCAAAAAAAAAAGCCATGGAATAGTCATAAAAATGACAATGGTGGTAAAAAATGGTCATACAGCAGCAAAAATGGGTGAAATGGACAGAAATTGGGAGAAAACTTGGAAAATAGTCAGAAAGTTGCAAAAAAATGGTCCGTGGTGGTGAAATAAGGGTGAAAAGGTGACTGAAATGGGCAAAAATGGAAGATTTATTAAAATAAATCCCTCTTGCCCTCATGTATGTGTTTTTCTTATTCAAAACAAGATTAAAAAACTAAGATTATCTCATTCAATAAAGTAAGTGATCAATTTTGCCATGTGAATCAAAATAGCTCTTTAAAAATGTGGTCATTCCTTGTTATATTTACAGTGCTCTTCAATGAAGAGTGATTTACTGCTTGTTTGTTTAACGACACATAAAATGGGGAACCTAAATATAATCCTACAATAATTCCCATCTTGGAGGGTTGACTGTTCTAGACTTACTATTTGATTGATTCATTTCACATTAAGGTATCACATACCAAAGACAAAGTTGTCAGGTCTGAAGATCTGTCCGAAGGGGCCGGAGCGCACAGAGTCCATGGTGCCTGGCTCCAAGTCCACAAGGATGGCCCTCGGCACGTACTTCCCCCCTAAACACATATGCAAAAGTTGTAACATCACAGCAGCCAGTAAAAATACATCCATAAACTTTAGATGTTTCTACAACGGACCTGAAGCCTCATTATAGTAGACGTTGATTCTGTCCAGCTGCAGGTCGCTGTCTCCATGATAAGTTCCTGTGGGGTCGATGCCGTGCTCATCGCTTATCACCTCCCAGAACTACAGACAGGTTGATAGATTTAAAAAGATAAGATGAATAAAAAGGCTTGCATATCAAAATATGTGGGCATCAAGGCTGCACGACATTGGGGGAAAATGATATTGCAATATTTTTTTTCCTGAAATATTAATTGCAGTTCTTTTTTAAAGCAACTCTGAAAGAGTTAAATAAAGTACCTTTTGTAATATTTAATATGAGCAAACTATCAGATTGTCCAAATCCCTGCTATGTTGGACTCACATTCACCATTCGCTCAACCATTCAGCAGTACGTCACTCTTCCCGACCCTGATAACAGCAGGTGAGATGACAGAGCACTGAGAAGGTGCTCTAACTGTGTGAGTTGTTACATGAAGTTTGGTGAAAGATATAAATGGATGGTCATTTGGACCTGTTAGTAATGTGATTGGGCATAGACAGGCAACATAAACTTAATAAAGCTCAAATATATATATTTAAATGAGATTATAGAGATAGTGCATGCAAATATCGCGATGACAATACTAAAACGATATATTGTGCAGCCCTGGTTGATAATTTTATTGCCTTCATTTATTACACACAGTGTTGTAGGCATCTCAAAACAGTGACAAATACAACAACTGAGCAAAATAGCTGAACTCAGTGAACTTTTGAGTTTTTATCAAGTCTGAGCCTCTAAAATGAGAAATCTGAAGGTCAGTTCTGTTAGAATTTCTGACTTCCCTGCAATCTATAAGCAGTATTATACTTTACAACATTTATTAATCCTCAAGGCCATCAACCTAAAATCAACTTTTGGTTCACAGATATCTTCATGAAAAGGGTGGATCTTAACCATCGCCCAATGACTGAAGATGTGATGATGGATGATAATTAAACCTTGATCCTTTTGGGCTTTAATAACACGATGTCTATGTGTGTGTGTGTGTGTGTGTGTGTGTGTGTGTGTGTGTGTGTTGTTGCAGCATGTCTGCCTGCCGGCGTTCCAGTGCATTCGGTGTCTGAGCCACACCCCTCTCTCTCTCCTCTCTCTGTGTTTTTTCTGAGTGGATGCATAAACACGCACAAACGCACGCGCGCGCACTCAAACACAAGCGTCCGATTATCTGTGCGTGAATTTGGCATCAGCGACAACAGCAGGGATGTCTCGGCTTGCCACCGCCCATCCTAAGCGATGCTATTGTACCCTGTCACAGTCTTACACAACACTCTCCATTCCGCTGGGCTGACCTATTTACAGTTTCCTGTGCTCAGTGTGGCTCCAATGCCGACACCTTTGCGTAAACACGGTTAGAAATAAATTGAATTCACACTCATAAAACGCACAGTTCACAGAAACTGTCTGTGGCGGCTGTCTGTGCTGAGTGAGATCCTGACATACCTTTGCTCCAATCTGGTTCCCGCACTGGCCGGCCTGGAGGTGCACTATTTCGCGCATGTTGTCACTGCGGTGTGAGGATCAGGAACAGAAAGAGAAACAGGGGAAATAAATGACGGACTCCGGTTGTGCAGAGGTTCGGTCCTGGCCCTCCCGGTTCGGTCGGCAGTCTAGCTGAATGGCGGTAGAGGTGTAGTCTCTCTCTCTCTCCCTCTCTCCCTCCCCTTCAAACCACGGCTGCGCTGTTCATCCCTGTGCTGCAGCATGACGTCATCTCCATGGCAACGGGAACCAGGCGCAGCCGGAAAAATGGCCTGCCAGGACTGGTTTGCTGGTAAACCGGTTGTTTCTGCATTCACCGGTGCATAGATGAGACATGTTCAGTGGCATTAATTTCATTTGAGTCTGAGTCATATAATAGCTCCAGGGTTAACCATGTACTTGCATCAATGCGAGCAGAATCAGTCCACACATCAATTTATCAGGCAAAATCACAAAGGTTTGCTGATATTGGCTTCAGTCCTTTTAAATACATTTTTTGCACTTTTGATATCATGACCCTTAGAGATGAAAACCTGGAGAAACCCAAAAAGAAACCTTAAATGGCCCCAAAGCAACTGCAGAGTAATTGTGACTTGGGTCCCACAAGAAAAACACCTTTTACTAACACTGACAAATTCTTGCAAAAATTTGACAATATAACAAACATGTATTACAACACTTATTGTAACCTAGCAACTAACCCACAATGTTGAGGAGGTATGTTTTTTACATTAGCAGTAGGCGAAAATAGTATGTCTTTATTTACCCTAAAGATTTACTACAGCACATTAGGGCCAAAAAAAAGAAGAAGAAAAGAAAAACAGGGCTACCACCTTCAATTTATTTAACAAGGAAATCTTCTTTGACAAAATTCAAAATCACATTAACATATTCTGATGAAAAATTTGAGGCTGAAAAATCAATGGTTCATCTACAGGATCTGACCTGCTCTCATCAGGTGACAAACAACCTTTTCTTTTAATTTTTTTGCACCAGCTGGCCAGACAACAGTTGCATGTGAAATTAGTTTAGGAAATCCTGTGTGCACCCTTTGGTCACTTCAGACAGAAGACATGTTTCCACGTCTTTTCACGGTGCAATTGCAAAACCATATTACCCACTGTAATGATGGCTTTGTGCATTAACGACTTCATCTTGAGCCTGTCCAGCAGGATTAACCGCAATTAAAGCTGATGATGACAATTAAACTAAAATGTATTCTCAACAACTGTAAAAGCCAGAGTCCAAATTGCAATTCATATTAATCTGTGAGTCAATCTCACCTTTTGCAGTGTGAAAAAATCCTTAGATTCTGACAGCATTCAATAGAATTAAACAAAAAAAACAGAATATTTTTGATTTTACTTAATTTTTTTTTTTCAATAAGATAAACCTTGAAACTTGTGGTGAATGGCTGAACAGTTCACAGTGAAGAAAGTAAAGTAAAAGTTTGCAAAAACATATTAAGTATTGAAGAAGTGCAGAATTACTCAAAAGTTGAAAGAGTAATGAAAATAAAGGACCAAATGCTGATCATATTTTGTGCCCAAGCTGTAATTCAGCCAGCTAACATTAGCTTTGGGCTGTAGTGTTACACTCAGCAGTTTAGCTGTGTGAGATACAAAGCAAATCTCCCCAAGCTGAGAAAGGACCCCTCTGTGTCCCATGTCCCATCTGTTGACACAAAGAAGGCTGTAGGGTTGGCAGAAAAACAATGCCGACATGCTGCTTGACCTCGGGACACGGCCTTAAACACTTCATGCCTCCTTTAATTAAGAGGACAGAGTGAAGGCAGGCAGGTTTTTAGATGTTTAGAGCTCAATGGAAACAGATGAAACAAGCTTGTGTCTTATTTGTGGTAAAAAACGTCTTATTTCTCTTGATTTGAGCCACATTCACCAGACCAATTCATACAAATGTCTTATTTCAGCTTATTTAAGGACTGCTTTTCTGGATTGCTTTTAACAAGTCAAAACAATCTGCAAAAGGGTTTAGAAATTTCACTTGTAAAGTTTTTTGGAAGTAGAGAGATGTCTTAACATGCAGATTTTTTGACTTGTTACAAGCAATTCAGACTGCATTTTTGTCTTTAAATAACTTGAAATAAGACATTTTCTGACTTATCAGTTGAATGTAACTCATATCAAGAATAATAAGACATCTTTTTTTTACTAAAAATAACATAGAAACTTCTTTGACAAGAAAGGACAATGAAGTTAGATGGCTGAGATATGTAGGCTATTTATAGTCCAACAACAGAGTAGTTTTCACTGAAAACTATGCAGATGGCGTGCTAGCTAACATAGGTATTACAATGAACCCTTATAAAAATACAATATTGCCAGCATCTGTTACCAATTGCTTTGAGTAGTCCATTTGGCTTTCTCTAAAAAATACACACCATGCACTGCAAAAACTACATGTATGGTTGTCTGTTTTCTCTGCTGTGGTTGGAAGAAAGTTACTGGATAAACCGGACTAGGAGTGATACTCTGCAAAGGAGCTCCCTCCCCCTGACTGATGGGATATCAAATGAGGTCACTGCTTAAGACTGAGAGAAAATTCAGAGCACATGCTGTCTGTGTCTTTAGTGAATTTGTGCTTGTACGGCCAGATGAGATATGTCTGTTATGGGGAAACATTTAGTGACTTTGTTTGTGCTGTTGCTCATAGCGACAGGAAGTTAGGGGAGGAAAAACACAAAGACTGGAAGAGAGCAAAGGAGAGAGAGGAAGCTAAGTGATCATGGTCAGCACATAAAAACAGCATTCCCCAACCTTTCTTGTGAAGGTGTCACAATTTTCCCAGAAAACATTGAAGATGAGCCAGAAAGTGAATGATGTGCAGCAGAGATGAGACGTAATCTGATTTAAGCAGATTCTGACTCTGAATCCATTTGATTCACCCTCAGTGAAAATGCATGAACTGGAAAACATTATGGTTAGCTGTATTTACATTTAGTCCTTTTCCTGTCCTCAGATGACTTTCAGTTACATCCATGACTGCTGACTGCCAGTTACCGCTCAGTGGAGATGCCAGTATTAAAATTCATGTGCTGTAAGGGTGGGGGATGTAGTTTTATGTAACACACCACCTAAGAGACATAGAGGCCTCTATTTCTACATAAATATATACAGACTGGAGGGTGTGACTCAGATGAGCATGTTTGAAGTTGAACCAATTCACCTGTGCCAAGTTGTAACAAGCAGGCATTTCCAATATTGGCTTTGATTGTTTCCACCACTCGGCTTCAGAAGGCTTCTTAAAAGAACAAAGTGTTTGGCATCACTTTATTTTTTATGCATTTGAGTTTTACTTCTAGGTAGTGAGAGTGTTCTTCCATCCCATAAATGGTTATGACACTATTTGGTCCAACAGGACTTGCATCCAGGAGGATGGTGATGGTATAAGCCCTTTCCATCTATGATGTTGATAAATATTGGTCTCCTGTAACTCTTCATGTAACGCCTTGTTTTTCTAACTTTAATTACTGGCCACTAACAAAATAATTGTTGTCATATTTTGAAATGTACCATGAACTACTTTAGGAAACCTCTATGGGACATGCAGACAAGAAGAGCTGCATGAATCAAGATTTTAAGACACACAGTTACATATTTTCTACTGATATATAGGAAAAGAGAATATATTCAATATCAGCACATTTATACTGCGTTTGAAACTTGAACATTTCTTCAATGAGTCAGTAGTTTATCTGTTTCTTCTGTTGCCATCTGTTCCTCTTAACCCTATTTGCATCTCTTTCTCTGAGGAAAACTGAAACTAAACTCTTGCTTTTTCCTCTGCTAGTTCACAACAAGTATGAATTGAACAGAAAAGATGAAAAAATACGATTGCTGATAAGTAAAGAGCCAGAAAAGTGGTAGAATAGTCTTCATACCAGCAATTCAAACAAGGAGCTCAATGGGAATAGTTGCTATTGGCACAAATTTTGGGAGTAATGCTGTCAGAGAAGAGCAACTCAATATGTGGCAAAAGTTTGCAGAGTTTTGGTCATAGATACGATGGGTAGATAAGACCTTATGAAGCACAGAGGCCTTCTTTTTATCTGTTTGAGGCATTTCATCCACAACACAGACAGCAACACTTCATTGAGAGACACTTCAATTCACTCAAGTAATACAAGCTTTGGAGACTTGGTTTCATCTTCCCATCTGCAGCTACAGACTTCATCTGACCATTAGTGAGCTCAGAGTTGAGTGAGCCGATAAAAGGAAATGCCGGGCCTAATGCTAATATATTCTGCATGAAAGCCCCATTTCTCCAACATCTTCCCACAGTAAAAGATGAAGCAGAGCTTGACTTGGCTGTGGCTCAGTGGTAGAGTCAGTCATCTTCAGATTAGAAGGTCGAGGGGTTTGAGCCCAGATCCTGCTGTACACATGCCAAAGTGTCCTTGGGCAACACTGAATCTGATAATGTGCCAGTGTGCAACTAAGCTCAGTTCACAGTGAGGGGGCTTTACAGAGACAGGGAAGTGTCATATAAATATAGACCATTTATTTTCTTGTTCCTGGATCCACTTCTAAAATGGATATTGTATTTTCATCTAGTTTGACAGGCACGTTTGTCACTGTTACAATGACACATGGTGCTGATGTGGATGACAAGCTTTTTTGTGCAGCGAACTGCATTGCTCCTACAGCTCATGGTCATTCTCCGCTCTTTCATTCAGCTCTTAAAATGAGGGCATGTTCAGATGACGGACTGAACAGCTGCAGAATGATCATCATGGGCGTGAGACTGCCTGGTTAAGAGACAGTTTATCATCAGCCTAAGAGCCTCCTGGCACAGAGCCTTTAGTTATGACTACTGTAGTAACCCCAGCACACCACAACGTGGCAACAGAGATCTGTTCTTCAGCTTTAACACTTTGCTTTCTCACTACTCTGTCTTTTTCCCCCCTCAGTCTTCTTCTTTTTTTTTTTTTTTTACATCATCCATCGACTGGGTTATATTTAATGTGTGACATTTTATGGGCTATTAAGTTTTTAGGATGGATATTCACACAGCTCAGTAGAGGGGAATCTTGGGGTTGAATGCATTTTTTCCAAGCAGTGAAGAGTACAAAAGTCATACAATACGTGACTTTTTGCTGTATTATAATCTCTGAGTTTCAGCATTCTCTATACAATATGCTAATAGACCTTCCTTAAGTTCCCCTGTGGGAAACTCTCAATGCTGTGAAATAATCGGTAGCAGATATTAGAAAAAAACTCTTGGGGCTGATTCCATTATGAGCGGTGATAAAAAAAAAAAACTGAAGGCACTGTTTAAATGAGTCCTATCTACTCTGTCATTTACATTTTTCCAACACACCAAAAGCTGTCTTTAATCAAGATAACATTAAGTTTTAAGAGGGATAAGAATGCCAGAGGAGTCCAGCGTAGGAACTGAAGACCCACATATATGAGAAATACACAAATGCATACAAATTCACATACTCTTGGCATTTAACAGCTGAGACGGCTTTTTCTTGTCCTTTGGAGGATATGGAGTGTGCAGAGTTTATTACACTCCCTGAAGAACATATCCTACAGTCACATATTTAAATCAAACCTACAGAACCGCAGGTCACATTTCCCCTGTAGAGTCACAGTCGCCTTATTATCTCCCTCACTCCCTCTCCGCCCATCATCACTGCATCCTCATCCGCCCAATATATTCTTCATTTCCTCCCAGTATGCTTAGTTTATATGTCACTGTTGAAAAGCACACACACACACACACACACACACACACACACACACACACACACACACACACACTTTCACATACCCACAACAGTTCCTGCTGCCCATAAATTTCACAGTTATTTAAATATGCTCTGCTGAGGGGAACATTTGTCCGGCGGTTTTTCATCTGCCAGATGGATTCTCCCTCATTAATGAGAGTCATAAAACTAGCAGGCTGAAGGAAACATAAGACCACTGAAGAGGATGCTTAGCACTTTGAGAAGACACACATGAGTTTAATTACACACACTCACACACACTGCAAAAATTGACCATCTGAATACCAGAAATAAACAGTTGATTTGACAAAGACAAGACTAGAAACAAGTCAAATTATCAGACAGTGCAGTAAGATATTTAGACTTGGCAATATTTCTTGAGATAAGACAAGTGAGAAATCATTTGAAATAAGGGGTAAAGCACTCATTCCAAGCACTTGAAAGTCAAAACCTTTTACATTTGGTTCTTTCTTAATTTGAGTGAAAGAATTTCAAAACCAGTGGGGTCTCATGGTCACCCCAAAACATGTCCCTGTAAAGTGGGGTCTTAGTATAACAAGATTGAAAACCACTGTAGTAAAGCGTACTTACTAATCTATTTCAGCATTTTAATCTTTCTCTGTATGTATTTGAAATGCCTCATTTTAAAATTAATGCACTTCTATATTTTTTCATTGTTGAGTAGAGGGTTGATTCATTGTCAGAAGTGAGTGAAAATTCAACATTGTTTCCATTTAGATCATAGCAGGCACTTTTAATGTTGAATGTTATCTTCAGCAGGACCAAACTCCAACATCGATTCAACCACTTTTTGCTAACTGAAGTAACATCAGATCACAGAATAACAGATTTAAGTGGTGTAACATACATCTATAAGTCTGAACAAAACAATTTCTCACTCTATAAAGTGCAAAATAAAACTGTCCCTTCATACAAGATGTGTCATATTTGACAAATCACTGTCACTAATAAACTTATGACAAGTAATAGAAGCCTGTTTCAACTGAGAAACTACTTCAATCAAGATACTTTAAAGACTGTTTCACTGAACAGGAAATTAAAGATGAAATGTCTTGCTGAAATGCAACCCTTTAGGGAATTGTTGCTCATATTAAGTGTGATGAAATATTTTGACATTAGGAATCAGAAGAATATACTTGAATAGATTTTGAGTTTTTGCTGTTCACATTCAGAGGAAAACCTGGAGAAAAACACTTCTTGCAAAAACAGTGAAGGATGATATCAAGAGACTCCAGGAAGGACATACCTGTTCACTGTCCAATACAAACTATAACTTCTGATGAACATGGAATTATATGATTAGATATCTGTTGCCATGACATTTGTGTGGAGCACATATTTATACCCGCTAAAACAAAACTGCTGAAGGTAAATAAAAGTTGAGTGTTGCATGAATTACAGATGTAAAATGCTGCAGGAACTTCACATTTCCTGCTTATCAGAGTGACTCAGAAGTAGATAAGAACATGGGAAGCAGTCCAGGCTATTTGCCATCTATGCTCATCAACATGACAGATCAGGCAAACACAAAAGCATGCCGACTTGTGATTGTATGAGCAGTGTGTTTGCTCGTGGGATATGGATGTCTCAAGATTTACTCATCTCTGTCTTTGCATATTCAGTCCTCCAGTTTGTCAGCCAAGAAATAAAATCCTCTACTTGCAACTCACTTTCATCTGCTTTCTGGTTATTTATTCTTGCAATTATAATGTTACATTTTCATCAAGCAGGCACTTTGGGGTTTGCTTATTAGTGACTTGCGTCTGTGAGTTGGCACAAAGTAAGCAAGGATCTCAACAAGTGGAGTTATGTTTTCTTATTGTCATCATTACTGGATCAAGATAATGGAGATCAGGTAGCAGCAGGATTTTGACTCTGATAAAGCTTATCTGATATTTGTGGAGGACAAGTGCTGCTGTTTTCTGGATTTTCAGCAGAGGTTTGGGTATGTTTGCAAAGAGGCCTGCATGTAAGGAGCTGCAGTTTCCTATAGGAGTTGTGCAGCATATTCATACAGGGAGGGGCTTGATGAAAACATTGTTTATTGTATTAACCCAGCACTCGTTTAATCTGCACTGATGACATGCATGGCCCAAAAAGTTCCAATGCTTCTAAAATGTCATGCTCCTGGTTAAGGTTCATACACAGTAAATTCTGAGTGTGATTAATTGTAATCTTTTCACCCTGTCTGCTTTGCTCAACACACAATAAAAACAGCCAGCAGTGAAATCCAGAGAAGACTCTACTGAGGTTCAAATGACCTGACAGAAACCATGAGCTAGCAGTAGCAGCGATACAGTATTTGGCTATTTTTAGGTAAGAACTTTTTGAAAACTGATACTTTCTTTGAACTTGATGACTAGTTACTTTGTTTTATGTCAAAAATTGTGATCATACACAAGTCTGAGTTGTAACATCCCAGGTTAACAGACGTCATATCAAAGTGTATTGCATAGTTTAGTATTATTTTAGTTTTGAAAAAATGAGATAAATGTATCAAAGTTGTCCAAATAACTGAGGAGGATGAAAATGTCACCAGCATTCAAATGTGTACCTGCAGTAAAGAACAAAAGCTAGTTCTGTTATCTCAGCTATTGTTAGCCACACTCAGTTCTTAGCAGTTCAGCTGTCTTCACATAACGTTTGGTGTCATTTGCTCTGTCCCAAGAATAAAGTCCTTGGAAAATAAAATCTTTGTATCATAGACGGCGTCTTTCCAGATCTGCCCCTTTAGAGTGGCATACAGGCCAATGACAGCCTAAATTTACATCGTTTTTAATGTGATGTATGACTGTTGTTGGCATATTACAACTTAATTCTCATTTAATGATCATTTCATTCTCAAAGTATCAATCTCTTTTTATAAATGCAGCCCAGCTCCTCTGAGGACTCCTCCAATTCTAAAACAAACTCAATCGAACGCAGGAAAAAAAAAAAAAATCAGAAAGTGGCCACCCTCTGAATAATGAATTTCTATCAACGTCATTGATTTTGTCAAACCAGTCACAAAGTTCAAGTTTAAATGATGTAGTTATCCATCTCGTGAGGTGGTAGAAATTTATATCCTGTCAGAAATATTGCAGTCTGTTTTATATCACAATAACTCTGTTCTTTACCCCCCAGGTTTATTAGCCTGTTGTGAAGTGATGCAGCTCAGTGAGCAGGACTGCTGTGTGGCAGTATTGGATTTATAGGATTTATTGCAGCTGTATAGTTATACACCATAATGTTTCAGGCAATAAAAGCTTCACTGAAGAGCTTTTGACTTTTTATGAAATAGACAAGAACTAACATGCTGTAAATGCCTTTTTATGAGCCTCAAAAGCAGCAAGACCATCAGCATGAAAATTTATGGTTAACTATTTTTTTTTTTTTTTTTAAATGTCTGACTCCCCTGCTGCATCTGGCTGAGTGTCAGAGAAAGTGAGCAACAGTACACTCCCTGAATGAGCTTTTTGGTTTTTTTATTATTATTATTTTTTTGGTTTAAAGAAAGCAGGGTGTCTTTATTTCTGTATTACACAACATCACAGAACAAATAAGCTAAAAAAAAATGAGACAGCTCTTTCTACAGAGTTTTACTCAATCCTTACTTTGACAGAAATACTCATTATTGAGAATAATAACAATACTGATAATTAAAAACAGTCACTAAATCACTCCACAGCCAATATAACAAAAAAACATAGTTCTCCGTTACTGTACAATGTTTATTACCTTAATTGATTTCTTAGTCAGTTAAGCATCGGATTTATGGTCCGAAACTGTCTGAGCCACAGAGAAATGGGTTTCTGTGAGGCTCACCTTTTTATTCTACCGAGGATGTGTGTTGAAAGTGGCCATGCAGAAATAACTATAAAGCATGGTTCTGTTAATTGATCATAATAAAGAATTAATGAATTGCCTATCCCCATGAAAGTCTCTCTGAGTCACCATCCAATGTCCAGATCTCCTGAGTATTAGTCACACGCCACGGTTTTTCCAAGTTCCTGCAAAATATGGATACGAAAGGCACTAATGAAGCACATTCGCGATGTAGAGAAGGAATCAGAGCAAAGCTTCCAAAACAATACAAAGAAAGAAAGAAAAAGACATGGCCATTATGCGTTAAATACGAATACAGGCACGCATATTTGAAGTCATGCACATCAACAACACACTGAGAGAATCACTGTTATCACATTATTTTAATGACTACTGTTGAGAAGTAAATGAAAACAAAATTAACGTTTAAACAAAGAAGCCGGAGGAACCATGATGGAATAATGTTGCTGTGAAATGTGTCTTAAAGGATGAAGGCGTTTTTTTTAATGTGGGTGTCAGGTGTGACCTTCTCTTCCCCTGTGATCGTGAAGACAGAATTAATTAAGATCTCAAGGTTTCTTATTGAGAAAACATGTGGCTCCAGGCTGGGAAATGAAGGGTGTGCGGAGAGCGTTTTGTCTGATGTGTTCAAGGCTGTAAAGTCAGTAAGTCCACTGCTTTGTTTACCTTCCATCACAGAAAACAATGTGATTTACATTTTCGATTTGTTTCCAGTTCATTAGACACCTTCAGGTGCACATCAACAAATACATTCATTCATTCTTTAACTTCTGTTTATTATTCCAACCTGTGTCATTCATTTATTGACAAACCCAAGACAAATATAGATAGTAAACCTAAATCTCAAACGTATTCATAACCTTGTAAGCAGTGATATGTATCTGTAACTGTAAACCAGTATCTGTGCCTCTAGTTTATGAACATGGATAGAGGATGCATGGCTGCATTTTTACTAAAGTGAGACTAAAAGAAAAATCACTTGACTGCTGCTGATTTAAATTCTGTAGAGTTTATTTGACAACTACTAGAAATTTTAAGCTGTAGTGTTTTTCTTGGATGACATCTGTGCATGATGTGGAATCAACAACCACATCAACGATGAGAATACGTATGAAGTGGATCTCAGCGAGTCCTTTGACTGGAGGACTAGTGCCAACTGTCATGAAAAAATGACTTGTGTATTTGTTTTAAAAGATTAATGGAGATCAGATCTTTCTTTAAACACTACTTTTCTTTTTTCAGTAAAATTTTTCACAGAGAAAGCGATGAGGTAATATATTTATCAACAGTTGGGTAGCAATGTTGTCTGAAACGTGACAACAAGCAAACCTGGTGAGCTTGTAGCATAGTTTAGTAGCCAGCTACATTGGTGCTACTCACAGCCTGGTGCTCTGAGACATATCAGTAGCATGTAATGTTCGTGAATTCTCTTTATGTCCTGCCAGTGCTCATCTACCAAGCAGAGCAAACGTAACATGTTTTATTGATATACTCTCCGGTTTTAACAGATCACTGCAGTGTCACTTTTAAGTAAACATTAGCACAAACAACTTAACCGGTGTTTTAGCCTCTAGCTTGTGCTCTATCACTCTCCTCTCTAGCTTTCTTCTGCTCCTCTGTCCCTTTTCTGTCAGACAGTAAAGCACCAGTGTCCACTCTTGCTACTCCAAGGAATTATTTTCAGCAGAGAAAAACAGATCTCTCTTTTCTATGCTAAACTTCATTAGCCAGTGTGGTGTTGTCATAGAGACTTCAATTTACCGCAATTCTATTCGATCCAGTCCGACCTGATAGGGTAGCTAGAAATTATAGCAAGGAATCATTATCAGGTATATGACTAAATATGAGACTTTTCTAAGACCACTCAGGAACCCCTCACAGTCCCTTTCAAGGTCAAAATGAGAACTTACAACTGTTTGTTCTTAATGTCTTGGCATGGTAGTGAATAGATACATCATTTCTCCTTTTTGTGTTTTTAGGGGCATTTTACATTCTTCAGTTAATTTTGATGTGTAGGTGTCTTGTCTCATTACATGGATCACAACAGTATCACTTTATCCTGATATTGTAGTAATCACTGGACAAGTCTTCTGCTAATTTGTAAAATGAATCTCACATACATGTTGCTTCCTGAATAAATATGAGCTCATTCTGCTACCTCTCTGACAGCTGCTCTCTCAAATATTCTGCTCCTTTGAGGGCAAATTTGCAAACACTGCTGAAAAAATGTTGAGGAGTCTATTTGGCTTTGACACTGTGGTTGGTCAGAGAGTAAAAACTCCTTCATTATTCATGAAAGCTCTGATACTATTTCATCAGTGCTACTTAGAGACACAAAAGACATGTTCAGCTGAATCATTCAGCCAGTACTGACGTTGGCTTGATACGATAAGAAAAAAGATTGAGATGGTGATCCAAACTAAGATTACTTTAACAAACAAAGATAACTCCCAGGAGTCTGACTAGCCACATTTTACATTAAGATGTTGCTGAGTCGTGCCAAAGATGAGACCAAGAAAATCACAAAACAACCAATTAAGACAACATGAAACTTGAACAGAGCCAATTTAGCTGCATGAAAGAACCGTGCACAACGACAACAGCCTGACACCTCCTCCTCATGCTGGTCACACAGTTACGGGATGACATCAACCAGCATTTATCTCAAGCTAGACAGCACCGTTATTTTGGTCACTCTGATCCAAAAAGTGTTTGAATGGATGTAGCTTTTCTGTGAGTATCGTAGTCTTGGAGGATAAAGCTCAGTTGCAGACTGTGGAGAAATAGGATTACCACCGGCTGAAGAATCTCATCTCAGTATTATCTCCTGGTTAGAAATTTGCTGCTCTCCACTACCACTCCCTCACCAAAAAGATGTTACTCTATTGGTTCATCCTTTTATATCGTATGGTTACAAGATGAAGCATGGTGTCCAGTCAATGACATTATTCAGACATTTGCTCTAATGCCACGAAATCAAAAACTGTGCAGCTGTTAATTGAAATACTTGACAAATGTTGGACTTTCTACCGTGCAGTGCAGCTATTCATGTCTCCTTCTGGATGACTTAGAGTGACTCTGACCCCTTGAATTTATACATAGCTGAAGAAAATTTGTTGATTTGTTCAAACCTTTTTTTCATTAACCAAAATGAATGTACCTACAAAAACATCTGAATTCTTGTCAGACAAATTCCATGTTCTCATTAGTGGATACTTATAAGACAATCGTTCTTGCCTTTTCAAAGTCACAGAAGTGTGTGATGAATTATTGAGACTAATGAAGTCAGTAAGAGATTGTAGCAGGGTTAAAGGACTGTTATTATAATTTTAAAAATTGTTAGAACTAAAGTAATTAAGTCCATAACATCCTGAGTTCAACTTCAGATTCACAAAGTGACAAGTTGTTTTTTTCTTGTAGCACTTGTTAATTAGTTTTCTTTTAATTTGGTTCAGTTAAAGAAAGAAAGAAAGATTTAAATTGCAAGGACACAGACAATGCAGACAATCATTAAAGACACCAAGAAAGACTTTTATTATACCACTGCAGGACATTTTCATTTCAAAGCAGTTCCTTTTGTTCTCTTATCTTCATTCATCAGTGACATTTCTCTTCATTCTATCCTCATGCTTCGCTCTCAAATCTGTCCTCATGATTTAACTGTGTCCTCTTTCAACGATGGTTCAATCTGTCTGACCTTCAATGCCTTATTATTCAAGTTTTAGGAGTTGTAATTTAATATAAAACTCTTTACAGATGAACCTTGGTTCAGTTGTTCTGGTTGAAATTTTGGACAAACACTTAACACAACAATGAGTCTCGATATTTCTGCAAAAATATCCTTTGGAGACTTTTCCAGAACTTCGGCGACCTGACTTCAACACTGTTTGATGTGGTTTGTGTGATCAGACTTGAGTTTGTCTGTCGTTTTGCCGTGTTTCTTTTTAATCATCATTGAACAGAGGAGACCTTTTTTCGTGTTGTTTTATGGCATTTTGTTCTGCAGGAAATAGAAACATAACTGATGTTAGTGCCACTGAGCTAATGCTCCTCTTCCATCTTTCCTTCAATTTTTCAGAAGCTATTCACTGCAATGCAAAAATGTTTTTTCCTTTGGCAAAAATTGCTTTTTCGATGAAAAGAAAGACACAAAGAAGTATGTAAATAGAAACAGCACAACAGGTTTTGCCTTGTGAGATTCAAACATACACTTTGCACCCAGGAAAATTCTCTGATTTTTGCTGCCACCCAGGAGCTGAAAAAAAGAATAACATTTTGTACTTGTCATCATCCTTGGGAAATAATTTTTGGAGAACATGCCTTGGTGTGGCTGATGGATCGCTCAGTATGTGAAAGAGTGCAGCAGAGCTTTCACTCAGCCAATAAGCAGGCAGACAGAAATGTGACGAAGCATCCCAGGATGCCACTCATCCTGAAGTGGATTTTCAAAATTAAACAGTGCTTGAAATGGCTGCATAGTTTAATTTCCCCTGAATGCATTTTCCTGTTGCCATGCAAAAATCTCTCTCCAGTAGGGACCACCCCATGAGGTTATACTAAATCTGTCAATTTATTTTGTCTGTTTTTATCATTATATTTTATAGGCTTGACAAACAACTATTTCATCTTATACATAACCATTTTGGGAGCATGTGAACGGAAGTTATCAATGAAATACAGTACTGAGCCTGGTAAATGAAGCAGTAAATAAAAAGCTAAAAAAAAAACAAAATAAATGTAACGACTGGTAAAAGCAAAAAAAAAAAAACCCTCAAGGATAAAAATGAAAAACAAAAAGAGAGGCATTGCTGGATGTTACGGAATTGAGATAAATCAAGAACTATGTAAAGCAAATAAACAAAACCAGCAAAGCAAACAAAAAAATAACTCCTTCCATTTTTCTATGTTAACTCAAGTTGTTATCATAAGCAGTGAGACTTATTTGGTGTCCGACCACTAAGTGATAAATCTTTCTACATCTACTGTTTTCTTTTATCATCTAAAAAGGAATCATTGAATCACAGGTGCTAGTATCCCAAACGGATTGGTCGTTGTTGGTAGATGAGCACTGGTAGGACATTCTTTAATGGTATGGGTATGTCTCAGATAATAATATTTTTTCAATATTTTATTTTATTTGTTAGGTGACAGATGAACCCTGGCTAGGTTGTAGCAATGGCTCAGAAAAGATTCAGATTCAGAAGATACCAGATAAGGCTGCAGGTAAATTTATCATGGTGCTATACTAAATGTTTTACTGCTGATATGGACAGTAAGCCAAATCAACTTCATCACCATTTCATTTGTGTTCATATATCACTCAGAAGGTCCACCACTTTCAGGAAAACTGGTACAGACAGTAACCATGGGTTCACTGTAGCCCAACAATATACACAACAACTGGAATAAAGTTCAGACATCATTAATACACAGCTGCCTTGTCTGTAATGTTATTACACCACTTAATAACATACACAAGGGTTGTGGTGGTCGTGGTGGTGGTCAAAATCAAACCTACGCCTTTGCCCCATAGTATAAGATTTATTGAAGCACTATCACAACAAAGAATATACCTAAAAAGCACACATTTCCTTCCTTTATGTGCTAAGCTGAGACACTTGTTCAATTGTCAAACAACAGTGACTTTGATTCCCTCTATATACAAATTCAAGCCATTTTTGTTTTCATCCACCTACAGATCAGTAGATAAATGCACTGAGGGTATGAAAACTCCTTCTTCTTTTTAAAGAAGTCTTTCAATTTCCTGCCCAGCAAGAGGTTGGAAGAATAAAACAACTACAAGAAGAGAGAAGTGCTTGATGATTTACTCAGGGAGATGAGGCATAAAACAAAGTTGATGAGAAAGATGATTTAAGTGTAAACAATATCCAGTTGTGACATCAAAACACCCTCAGACCCCCTCCTTGAAACTCCTGTTGATCTTGTAGACGCTGCAAAAAAACGAAGCTGGGAGGGAAGGATAATGGGTTTGTAACCAGCAGCAACTGTGGAGTAAAAAGAGCTGCTCTGTGAGCTCTTTATCGTCTTCATTAATTCATGATGAATCGACCCTGCCTCAAATCTCTGCTGACTCCTGATCTGTTGGGGTAAGTCTTTTGACATGGTTGATTAACTTGAAGGAATAATAATGACACTTGAGCAACTGACAGTAAGAAATACTGACTTTTTTAACAGGAAATGTGTTTTTTTTTAAATATCTTAATGAATGGTGTGAGATAATGAACATCTGACATATTTGGAAAAATGATCAACAAGAAAGTATGAGGCTACTAGAAAATAGCCATGAGAGTTCTTGAGTAGCAAGAGAAATCTTATGTTTTATGTACACTATACTCAGTTTATAACAGTGACCCTGACTAATGACTGTTTACACATGATAATTAGCCTCATTATTTCTCCTCCCACACATGCTACATACACACCAAGTCCCCCTGCTCTGACATATACTGTGAAAGACTCTATACTCTTAGCAAAGCATATACTGGAAGCAGCACACTTTCTTTCATCTTTATTCAGAAAAGCACACCCCTTTGAATGAAATCTGTAAATATTGTGCTTGACTGCAGGTGTCTCTGTATATTATTCATCCTGATGTGATGTGAGTAAGACTTACACTGTGGAGACACTTGAGTGGTTTGTGCAGGTGCCAAAATGAATTTAAAATTATGGCAAAAATTGTGGTTGTTTCCTCAAAGAGGCTCAGTGAAATTTGCCTTTGGAAAATGTAGTCAGTGTAGCTGAAATTCAGAGCATGTTTTTCAAATTCTTTCACAAGATGAAATGATACGCTGAGCATCAGCCCCGCAGTGAATTTTTCGTAGATGATTACACCATATTGTTCTCACCATATCACGACTCTGACTGTTACCTCCTCACAACAGTTCTGTGAGAGGAATATTACAGCAAGTAAGGGAACAGAGGAGAGAAAAACAGACGAGAAATCAGCCTCCTGCTGGTTACTTCCAACCACATATTAACCATGGCTTAAGAAATTTGATATACAGGGTTTCCTTTTCATTTAAAAAATAAATACTACAAAGGCAGTTGATGACATATCTTGAACAGATATGTTCTTTTTTTAATCAGTGTTTATCAAGGTTTATAATCACATTCAAATTAGATGTTTCAGGTATCCTGTTGGCTGAAACTGCACTGTTAAATGAAACCCTAAAAAATGGCTACTGCTCAAGAGAAGGCACAGTGTGTATCATGGTTTATTGAGACAAAATCAGACAACAAAGACAATGTCTTCAGCTTCTGTGTACCCATGAATGTGTGTTCAAACATTAATTTAAATAGAGATATTTGGGAACAATTCATTGAAAATATAAAAAATTGCCTTATCAACCAAAATTGTAATAGATCCCCTTCAGTACCTGCCTGTTGAAGACCTCTGATCTAGAGTCTTTGATCAGAGCTGCATGACTAGAAACTGTTTGACCT
Organism: Thalassoma bifasciatum; assembly: GCA_008086565.1. Taxonomy (NCBI): domain Eukaryota; kingdom Metazoa; phylum Chordata; class Actinopteri; order Labriformes; family Labridae; genus Thalassoma; species Thalassoma bifasciatum. Next base: position 688,506 of record RPOG01000043.1, read on the forward strand.
TTCTGGTAAGGGTCTATTGTGGAGGGGAACACTTTGAAGTTGCTTTCCCATCAGGCCACACCCACTCGGTCAAACTGAGGGAGCCATAAATGACCAAGACACATTTCACAGTAGATTCAAGGCAGCTGCACTTGACAGAAATAGCCTATGTATTTATATGATTTCTGTGTCTAACTCAAACAGGTGTCTATGATGTTGGAATTTTTCAACGTTGCAATCAGAAGACAAAAAGTTAGTCTACAGTGGCTCATTGGGCTAGCATTATCAAATGCTAATACCATATGGCACATACAAAGGAAAGAGAGCAATAGCAATCAGAACCCCTTCGAGGCTCTTCAGACTGTGCATCAGCCGTGGGTCTCCAGCGACCACTCATCGTGTTTAGGCTCACTTCTCTGCTTCAAATGCAAATATGGGGTCCATTTCACCTAGATTCAAAAAGAAAAAAAAGTAAAGGGGATCAACTATTCTACCAACTCAGAGAAGCGACCCAAATGCAGACTTTGAAAAGGTTGTATGTTATAAATAGAAACCAGGAGAGAAACTAAAACTTACTTCCATCTAAGTCCAGGGCTGGAGTCCAACAAAACTCTTGAGGGAGAAGCCTCACAAGAAACACAAGGAAAAACACTGTGGGAGCACTGGTGAATGCAGGGGAAGAGACTCAAATAGGACTAGATGAACTGAATGAATTATCTGGGTCCGTAGAACAACAACAGTAAAAGATCTCTTTCAATGCAAAACAAAACTATGTAGTGAGCTTTGCTTTAATCTCTGTTTTTCTTTTCTCGTATTTTTCATTTTTTAGTCCCTACTTTGCCTCTTGTCTCTTGTCAGACTAACAAATGATGCTGAGGTCAGGAGGCCCGACAGCTTTGATACCTTGAAATGGTCCCTGTGGGAATCCCAGCTCAGCCTGCCGGTCTTTGAAAGTCAAACCTCAGCCGCAATAAATACAGTGCCGCATTTCAAAGAAAGGAATTTACCCCATCCATATTACTGGAAACATGTTGAAAGGATAATCTCTGAAACACCACAGAAACACCACAGAAACACACACACATACATGCATGCAGACACACACACACTCAGACACTCACACACATGCTCAATAGGGACATATTTTGACTTTGAGGATTTTCCAGTGTTTACATTTCCTCCCCTTCACTGAGTTCTAACCACTACACGTCTTAGATTAACCTTGACCTACAACACACACACACACACACACACACACACACACACACACACTCACACACACACACACACACCCAGAGAGAGAGAGAGAGAGGAAGGGAGAAATGCAAGCGAGAAGGATGATTAAAGAGGTGGGTGACCGTAAACTGGCCAAACTGTTTGTCATTAATGAAACCCTGAACAAACACTGCACAGTCTCTGAGGACACATTTCTCCAAAATGTGCTACTGTTTATACAGACCACGGCATTAGAGGAGATAAGAGCAGTGACTGAACATCCCTGAGACTTTCTGGGAACCCAATGACCGCCAATATGGAACATCGAGTTTCATTTACAAGCAATCAGATAACTTCTGCTTCCAGCTTAGAGGTTTCAGTTTTCACTTTGATATAGCTGTCTGGGCTACAGGCAGACCACTTTATGGATTAGATGAGTGTTTGTGCTACTCTGTGTCCCTGTAAACACAAGGAGCATGCACATTAACCAATAGAGATAGCACGGTCAACTTTTTTATGGATGGTTCTCTATGAGTAAAGCCACACAAAACCCTTTTCGCTTGGCTTTTAGGTGCTTTTCTGCTTCTTTGTGCATTGAACTGACAAGGTACTAAACTCATGACAGAGACTATAGACAAAGGAGTAATCAAACAAAGGTGTGACTAATGACCTAAGTGAAACGCAGGAGTGCAATCCCAGTGAAGGAAAATTCAGCCAAACACACTGGAAACCTGCATTAAGTGAACATTAGATGAGGAAAAATGCACCAAGAAACAACAATAAGAAACACTGATAACTAAAGAAACAAAGAAACAAGACCAAAAACACAAGAATGTTACATAACCAAAACAGCAACAACAAGGAAACTGGAACAGAAGGTGAATGTGACTTCTGCAGGATGATTTCTGTCCTCACCTTCTTGGGGTTTGTTTGACACCTTTGGACACAGACCAAGCAAAAGTCACACCTTTAAGCATTATTTAACCCTGAGTTTCATTTTGTGTGAGCTGTTGCAACAAGTGTTATAAGGTGCCTAATTGTTGGATCTCTGATCTGATCCTACCTTAGACACAAACAATACAAATGAAACAATATTTTAACAAAAGTCAAATACTGATTATTGTTCCAATTATTTTGGAGGAATCTGCAAATTGGTGATGCTCAAAGAATTTCAGGTTTTACTTGCTCCACATTTCCCTTTCAGAGATGGCTACAGCTCCTCAGGCTGCTCTTTCATCTGTGCCCCTAAACTGTCATTATTTTCTTACTCTCAGGACCAGCTGGAAATATGAGTTTTACAGCCATGCTCCTTAATTTGTGGTTGACTGAAAGCAGCTAAATTCAGGTTTCAAATTGGCTAGGTAACAGGGTGGTTGAAGTTAAAAGGTGTTTGTCAAATAAATAAGAAATGATGATAAAAATGTGATTAATTAGCTGATTTAGAATGCAAATGAAAGATTTTTACCAGAGTGTCAACAGGCAGAGATTAAATTTTATTGATTTCATTGACTGATTTAATGTATGATCTGGTGCAACTTGTTGCATTTATTTTTAACAAATGACAATCTCTCTTCTCACTGCTAAACTTTTTCAGCAAGCGCGGCGTTCTCATTGAGACTTAGACTTGCCATAAGTCAATCAAGTCAAGTCTGACCTGATCAAGAAGCTGAGAAATGGCATTTACAAATAACCCATTGTTTTACATTTTCATTATTTCATTATTCCAATTTATAGATAAATCTTGAAAGAAATTATTTAACTGTAATTATTGCAATGCTGTTTATAGCCTAGAGGGTAACAAGAGTAAAATTTGGCTCATCACATCCCACTCCCTGCTAAATACTTCAAGAAAGACTCATGAAGAATGCAGCCTAAAAGTCAAAGACAGAAACGTAGGCATCATGTGTGCTGACAGAGCCAAAGGTTTTTAAAAAAAAAAAAAAAAAAAAGCTCTTTGGAGTGTCTCCACTTTTGATTTGAGTTTTCATTAGAAATATAAATTATTTTTCTGGAAGCCATGTTGATCTGGTCTCCTGGCTCTGCTTTTCACTCCAACTAATTGATATTCAGGCTCTGAAATCAAGTGCAACCTCTGGAAAAAAATAAAATGAGGCTCATAGTCGGTGGACAAGGATATTTGAGACATGGAGATAGTTACTTTGATAGAATGATACAGTGCTGAGAGGAGGAGAAATCATTTCAGTGGCGGGAGGTGCAGCAGCTGCACTTTGGCGGCAGATGAGCTGACAAGTCGTTAGCGGGTATGGAAGTCTGAGCCAAGTGTGGGAGAAATCAGCATCCATCTCTGTCTGCTTTTATTGCTGTTACATATATTAGAACTTAATGAGCCATTACTCATCTGCATTCTGTGTCAGCCACTCAGCCTGTAGCTCTGGTGCCGTGCAGGAACACTTAGGTTGTGTTTGATGGCTCTTCAGGGATCTTTGGACCCAAGAAGATGCAGACTTTGAGAAAAGTTCAAAAAAGAGCAGCCAAAACAGAATAAAAGTTTCGAAGTGAACATTTACAGCTGTATTTTTAGGTCTAGAGTTCAAAGTACTCCACAAAGCACTCAGACAGCAGGTAAAAACAGAGTTGACCCTCTTGATCTTTCAGAGGATTTAGTCTTTGTTGAAACTGGGGACCAAAAAAGTGGAGAACACATTTGCTTCATATATTTTGTCAATAATAAGGAAAACAAGTTATAAGAGCAGCTTTTGGGATTACAGAGGATTTAAGGGATTATAATTGGAGCTGTTCCATCAAACTGAGCTCCTTTTTTGTTTCAACAGATTTGAGTGAGTCTCTGTTCCACCTTGTCTTGTGTTTTTGTGGAGGCTTTTCCATGAATGAACAGTAGCTGTGTCAATACAGCTGGTAGAGCTGAATTATTACAGAATTATGGATCTTAATTTCCCATCTTTCAGTCTTAGCCTGGTAAATGTTTTCATGTGCTTGTGTTTATAAAATCCTACTCAATCGTCATCTATGGGCCTCTACGTACGTATGTCAGTGTTTGTGTCTGCCTCACCTCCTTCTCTGCCTGTATGTTGATGTCTTGGTTGACTCTGGACATTTCTGGACGGATAGGTGTGGTGACCCCAGCCAATCACAGTGCGCCCAGTGTGCAAGTGACTTTACGTGTTGATGATAGCAAGTGGGGAAAGCTATCCCAAGCAGCTACAATAGCAGCCATTCCACAGAGAAAGAATGATACAATAGTTGCAGGATACCTCATTTACATGCAGGAAGTCAGGTGTACCCGTCTTGAGTCTCTCTTACCCAGAAATGCAATGCTGCAGGTGCTCGCTTGGCTGGTGAGTGTGTTCATGTAACGAAGGTCTGAGGTGGTGGGCATGCACTGCCGCTGACCCACAGAGGAGGAACCCAGTTTGGATGTTGTGTTTACAAACAGTACTGACAATTCCTGCAGAATTCTCTACCTTTAATAAGAATGTATATTAAACTACACATAACTTCCTTTTTTCCCAGGGAAACTCATTGTCTTAGCTTCCCCTTCAAAATAACTTATGAACTAAATGAGAGTCAAATGAATGAAAATCAGACTTGATCACCTCTAAATTTGCAAATTTATCGTCTTAATTTTACAGTGTTGACCTCCAAATCCATTTTTAGGTGCCTGGTTGGTTCCAGACTCTCAGAATGATGTGTGTCAGGTGGTTTGCTTAAAGGCACTGATGAAGTCACTGAAAGTTCAGACACAAGGACATAGACATGGAGAGCAGAAAAAAAGTGTAGTTATTGTTGTTGTTGCCTTTGTTTAGTCTGTAATAGTAACAGATCAATGTTTTGTGTCCAATGAGTGGCCCTGTTTCCTCTTCCTAACAAAGTGCTAAGGAAGTACTTACTAAAGTTAGGTAATGGATGATGATTATTATATTTAAAAGAATAAACAAAAGGAAACATCTACTTTCTAAGTCTGTTGAAATAAAGACCACTTATACTGATGCATTACATAAGATTTTATTTATATCCCAGATCAGGTTCATTGTTTATGACATTTTCACACATCTATACACCAACCATCCAAAGAAACACAAACAAACTCTCATGTGTAACTAAACCTGATTGTGGAGATGAGAACAGTGTTTTTCCTTTTCTGTAACTTTTATTGGACAGTTTTATACCGTGGACCAACCTGCCTGTTCTCAGACTAAAGTACTTTTTACAATAGAGCTGTCACTTTTGATTGATTTCTACACAGGTGCCATGTCATTGTTTGAAGGTGTTTTTGTCTCTTCCCAAAATAACCTGTCCTAGCGCGTGTAAACGACTTCCTCTCCAGTTTTGACTAACAGGAAGTCAGGAACTACAGCCAGAGTAAGAGAAAGAACACACACAACATGTTTCTATAAAACTGGAAACTCCCTCAGCCCCTCATCCTACCCGACAACTTCACTGATTTGTACTCTCACATGCACACACCCACATGGTTGGTTATGAAGCTGCTGGTTAAAAACCAATTTCCAACCATTGAAGGTCAGGAAGCCAATAAGGAAGACTGGATTCAGCCTTTAAATTTTTAATCATTTGGAATCGAATCTCAAAGGTTTAATCATCCATCCAATAATTGTGATGCCCTTTTCCACAATGACACACTGAATTGCTCCATCATTTTTCAATCATTTCTCTCACACCCACTATGAGATTGGTGATTGTTGTGGGACAAACTATTTGCCAGAGGCGTTTTCATGTAAGAGCTGAAGCTGAGTGGGTGCTTCTCTGGAAAAGTGCCTGAATAGACCCTAAAAATCTCAAAGGCTGCTGTTCACACCTGATATGAGCCAGCACCCTGTGTGATCAGATTACATGTGGGTATTTCTAGAAACTAATGGAGTTTATTTTGGATCACAAGTAAATCACCCTCAGACATAAATGCACATCACTGAGGCTGTATGGGGGCATTCATTTGTTCACACTGGTCTTGTAGTGTGTGCTCATCTATTGTGTGTTATACTATCAGCTGGCTACCCTCCTTATATCCACTGCAAAGATCAAGCAGAGCGAAAGACCACATGCTTTCTAAAGTCAACTGGTTTAACATTTTCCCACTCTGTGGAAAATGTAGTGTTATTACACACTTGAGGCTTGACTCTAGCTTTATTACACACATGAGGTTTGACTTGGATTTCCTTGAATCAAGTCTCAAGTGTGTTTGTGTGAAACTCAAGTGTCACTTAAATCTAAGTCTTGAACTGGAATCCCCATTTCTGAAAAGTTATCATCTTTTTTAATATAGCACTGTTTGTCAATCTTTCAAATGTTTGTTATTTTATTCTATTGTTTACAGTGAATCTTGTTGGTAGTGTGGTTCTTGTATTTTACAGCTAAGCCACTGAACTGTAAAAGAAGATGATGCTGTATGATTGAAGTTTTGTGTTATAATTCAGACTATTGCTTTATATGTGCTAGTGATCTGCATTTGGGTGTTTTTTTAATTTAACGGGTTGTTTTTGAGCCTAATGAAGGGGATCAAAGTACAAACACAATGTGTGAGCTTATAATTATGGATATCTGATCTAAACACCCTGAGGGCATTTTAATGTAAGGTCTGGACAATCAGAGACACACCTGCTGTCTTACCTTGTGCTGATCCACAGAATCGTGGCCGCACATTAAAACTGTTGGTGAATAAACGCTGCACGTCTTACTGGAGGATACCTCTGGAGAAAACACCAGACTGAAGGCAACGACTAGATTCAAAGACAAAGGATCTTAAAAAAAAGAAAAGCATTATGTGGCCTCTACTTCACAGGGTCCATCTGTACCACAAACACATTTAAAATAAAATATTTCATTTCCAAAAAGCCTGTGTCATGCATAATGTTGAACTTTGAGCAGTATTCAAACTGAAACACAGGGCTGCATATATAAAGTATTTGCACAAGGAATCAAAACTGCAGCTTTTAACCACATTAACAACTGGTCAAAAAAAAGACTTTTGCACAACACTAGGTGAAATGGAAACAGCTTGAGAAGAGTGACCGCATATCTACAGTACAGTGCTGCATAAAGCTGCAGTACTGAACTGTATCCAGTATATCACAAATTGTCACTGAGCTCATGCTTTTGGATGGGAGTCAGTAACAGGTGTAAATCGATCCATACAGACTGAACACTCGCTGTTGTTTGATATAATTCATCACAGTTTACATCAGCGACTCATTTGGCTTTGCTTTTTTGGTTGTAGATCATATCATTGTTGCAAAATGTTCCCCCAATTGGCTGAATGTGCTCCTCACAGATGTTTTGAACAGAGCGATCCCAAGGGAGACTTTTACAGAGGATGTAGGGCTGGTTTCAGGGACCCCCCATTTATGTAATGTATTTTCCACAGACATCTCTGTGGAGTTGCAACATTGCAAATGCCCATCTGGATCATCCGCTGGTCCAAGTTCTGACCGATTGTGACATGCTTTGATTTGCAGTTTGTGTTTCCTGTTTTTGAAATGAAAATAATTCTCACACTTAACTTGAGTTTTGCTAACTTTTAGACTTTGATTTGTGTTCATCTTGTTTATTAGATACTTAGATAATAACACAAGATATATGTTATGGCACTCCTACCACTGAGCAGCTAATATATAAGGCTGAGTCACTCGTGATTTTATGCTACGATCTATTTTAGTATTTTGTTGTCCTATGTGGTCCAATTGATTATTGCCATGACGAGTTGTACTATTCAGTAAATCAAATCTAATAATATCAGCCATATCTTATTTCATCAAACCAAATGAAATCATCACTTTATTGACAATAGGGGAAAGAGTGCTTTGATAAACAAAATAATGGTAGACCGTAGAGTAGGGTGCAGACACGCTCTTGGTGGTGAAGTGTTTCCATTTCTGAAACAAAGATCTTGACACAGAGCTTTTTTTAAATGGTGGTGAGCTGCAGAGTGATGGTGGGGAGTGTTGAGGGTAAAATGGACAGCACTGAGGAAGCACAGTGAGCAAAAACAAAACAGAACAGAACTGAGACACTTGGAAAACTTTGAAAGAGCTTTGATACCGCTGACAGCCAACAAGAGTCAGAGCTGGATAATGAGGAGCCTTCAGTGATGGACGGCTGTAAGCACCCAACCGACACCTCACCACCAAACCACCTACCACTACACGAGAGACAGACATTAAACTTCTCCACAGTAGATCCCCATAATCCTTATTCAAAATACAAATACGGAAAACACTAGAAAACATGAATCTCCAAAGAGAAACAGCTTTAACACAAGTACACATCATACTGTGTAATATTGTATCAAATCAAATATTGTTATATGACAGTATTTCTCACTTTACTTTAGACCAAGGACCACTTATCCCCCCTAAAAAAAACCTCATGAACAACCAAGCTGAATAGCCCAGAACAATAGCTCAAATAGAAAACAGATGTATTTTAAACTTGCATCATACACATAATTTTGTTGTAATGTTCCATGAAAAAACACAATTTACTCAAAGCCATGGCAAAACACTTGGGGGTCTGGGCCACAATTTGATAAACACTGTTTTAAGGTTCCCAATTTTGTGAATTACATTACTTTGAAATGGCGTTAGAGGCAGCAGTTAAGACTTCATTTCCCATAAGCCCTAGCTCCTCACTGTTGTGACAAACCAAGATGTTTTAGTTTCAATTTGTTATAGAAAAACAATGGAAGATTGAATCTTATTTTTAACACACTTTCTGTGTTCAAGACATCTCTTTACTGACACTCGATGAGATGTATTTCTTATTAACATTTACGTAGTGCTGTTGTTTGAAACGTGACAACAATAATCAACTCTCATCGAATAAAAGGCATGCTGAGAATAACTGCAACATGACTTATTCCTTGTACTGTTTTTCTGAATGGCACATCTTTTATCATTGGCTTTGCTTTACCTGGTTTTACTTATTTTTAACCCTTTCTTGTCACTTTTAACTTAGCTTGCTTTTCATCTTGGGCCCGTCCTCTCTGTTCTTTTAGCCTAAGTACTCGGCACTTTGTCATGTCCTGTGTCGTTCTCTGTGTTTGCAATATGAGGGAACTCACTCACTGTAAACTGAACTCTGTGAATTTAGTTTGTGCTGTGCTTTACTCATGGCTACATTTAATGCTACTCATAGCCTGGTGCTCTGAGACACATCCCTAACATTTAACTAAGTGAATCCTGGTTAACTGCTACATGTGGGTTTGGATGAACATGATTACAAACAGCTTATCCTGTGTTTTAGCCATTATCCCATTCTCTATAACTCTCCCTTTTTAGCTTTTTTCTGTTCTGTTTCTGTCAGACAGTCCAGCTCCTGTTTCCACCATTTCTACAAAAAATATCACAGAAATCATTTTCAGCAGAGAAAGACACACATCTCTTTTCTCACTGCTAGACTTTGTGAGCTGGCTTGGTGTTGTCATAGAGACTTGGACAAGCCGTAAATCAATCCAGTCCAGTTTGACATGATCAGGAATCTAAGAAATAGTATTGAGAAATAAACTATTTTTTGTTTAAGTTGCAGATTATGGTCAAGCATATGGATGAGACTTTTCAAGATCATTTAGAGAGTCCTCACAGTCCCTTTGAAATTTTTTTGTTTAAAAAACAACATTAGTGTTATTCAAAGCCTTTTCCTTATGACGCAAGCATTTTTTGAGTTTTCTATGTCTTGGAGTTAACACGCCTTAGCTCAGAAAATAGAGAGGCTTTAATTGACTCAAGAACAAAAGATGAAAATGTCTGTGTGTTACAGATAAGTCATGATTTCTTTGCTTCTGTTATCTTCTAAGCTTGGATGCTGGGCATTCATTTGTCTAATAGAAAAAAAAACCAACATAAAAAGCCTTTTCATTCCCTACAAAAAAAACCCCTATCCTTCTGTATGATTCATGTTAACCCTTCATGCAAGGTTCTCAGTTTCTGCATCAAGTCTCCACAAACACACACAGTCTGTCTTTCAAAATACTAAAAGCTTCAGACATGATCTGAAAGTTTTGGTTCATGCTACAATGAAACTAGACACAAAGAATCAAATGCAGCCAAGTTTTGAATTCAGGAGTCAGGCCTGATATAAGAGCCATGTTTAAAGGAAAAGTTAATTGTATTGCAAGAAGAATAATTAAACAACAGATCTACCTTCATATTGAATTGGAGGTAACAAAAAAATAAATCTTAAATGTACTTCTTCATATAGTCAATTGAACAAAAGGAAACATGTGAAATGATTTATACCTCTACACACAGACAGTGAGAACCACTATATTTCACCAGCTCGTCTTGTTCTTAAGCATCCGTATCTTTTCCTTGCACGGTGTCTATGCTGTCCACACACTCAGTGCCGTCTTTTTCCTGCCCTGCAGAGAGCTGCTGCTGCCGCATTAATTTCTGTTCCATCTATATGTAATTACCATATACATAAACACACATACAACCACATCATCCGACATGTCAGTATGACACAAATACATTATTCACTCAGCTCCCAACAGCTCAATACACCTCTCCCCAACAGCACACAGATGAGTCATAAAAATTTCAGTCACTTGCAATTGAAACATGGTGTTGACAGACAGAGTTCACTGACGTCTGACTGAATTCAGATGTGTTGGATACATCACCCTCTCTCCCTCTTAACACACATTAAACAGATTCATTCTGTACTGACACATTTTGTCTGATACAGTTGTGTTTAATTGGATGCACAGACACATATTACACACATCAATTTGGCTTTTATATAAAACAATTTGCAGTCTGTCATGACATTGTTTGCTTTGGCCCCTCCTGACAGTAGCAACATTTGAAAATACAGGACAGGTACATTCATTTTCTTTGTGAAACAAGAGTCCTTTCTCAAGATGGTAAGTCGTGTTTTTTCTCTGTTTTTTTTTTCTTTCTTTTGAGTCACCTGGACTGCAAGCAAAAACACAAAACAACATATTCTTCACTTAAACTGTACATTTCTTTATTTTACCAGTATTTACAGTGCACGGTTTTTCCACTGGCACTTCAGACAGAAAAAGATTTCCCTTCATGATCAAAGGAGTCGAAAGAGAAGAAACCAAGATAACTGAAAACTGTCATATTTGGAGAAAACAAACAATTGAATTCAGACCATTTCTAAACTAAACATGAAAGTTTAGAGCCAACAAGTCAAATTTTGCATAATTTTCAATCCAAATGACAGAGATTTGTTCTCTGTTGCTTTCACTCACTTGATATCTAAGCCCTGATTGGGCCTGCACAAAACTGATATTGGAAAGTTCATTAAAACTTAACGTGGAGTTATTTTTACTCAGGAATGTCTCTGGAAAACAGAACGCTTTTCTAGCTTAGACATACTGTCAAAGGTGTAAAAGAAAATAAAAAAACAAGCATTTGTTATGCTCACCATGCTATCTGAAATGATACTCAATTAATCTTGAATATAAAAGTTCACAGCAACTGAGGAATGATTCTGATATGGAAATTAAGCTTTATGTGAAAAGACAGACGATCACAACTGACAAATTGCTTTCCAGCCAATTTAACACAAGCACTAGGGTTTGTTAATGTAGAAAATTCATCCACACCTTTCCTTGGGTGATTGTTTATAACTTTAAAGAGTGGCTATAGTATTCTTTTATAAAGCTTTTTACTGACCCTTATAAAGCAGTCTTGTAGTAGCCGTATTGGATTTACAGCTAGAAATATAAAAATGTCATTTCTCTCACATCTGTATTTCTGAGAAAACCTTTATTTCAGTCTCAGAAGATTTTGTGCGTCTATTAAAATGAACTGTTTGATTCAGGAATTTCTTCAATACATGAATTTGTAGCGTTTTGTCAATCTAAACACATTTATTGTGAATATTGGGCATTGAGAGTTTAAACCTATGTTTAAAACATGGAAAAGCAAAGCAGCCTTCTTTAAAATGTGGTTTTAACAACAGGGGATGAACAAATAAATGAATTAAGTTACTTTTTAAATAATCCACATATGATATGACATGCTGGATTATTTTATATAATGTTTTTTATTTCCATCCTTTTGTTGGCTTTGGTCACTGCTCTCCAGAAAAAATTGAAAATGCATCACTTGTGTGTGTGGATGTGTGCGTGTGTGTATGTTTGTGTGTTTGTGTGTGGTGGGGGGTAAAGTGAATTGGCTCTGTGAATTAAGAATTACAGCAGCCTAGTTTTTCCAACAAGCTCTTATCCATGAAACTTATTCTTTATGAAATAAAATCCAGTTTTACAAAAATGTACAGAGCTCCTGAAGTGAAAAAGCGGTTACGTTTTTTAAGAATTGCTCACAAGAAATTAATCTCAACCTTGTGCACACAAGTCATTATCCTATGCTTTTAAGTTGAAGTCTAGTTCACACAAGTTAGTGTCTTATTCACAAAATTTATAAATCGTCATGCACAAGATTAATGTGTTGTGGGCTTTAGTTGATAACTTGCGGACAAAAAAACTCACTTGTTTCCTTTAGTGACTCAAAAGTTTAAAACAAATACACATTTTGGGACTTCATATGTAGTGGATTTCTTTGTCACAGTTTTGTTGGTGCACATAATCATAGGCCAGGAAAACACTCTTCTTTTGCACTTCTTAAAGGTCTGATGACTAATGTTTCAGCTTTTACAACACTTTTTTCATGAGGGGCACATTTCCTTTGTTTTTCTCTTTCACTGCTTTGTTTTCTGATATAGAGTTTTCTGGGCTGCTGCAGCCCGTTTGCTCTTAATGGCCACAAAGCAAATACACACTCAAAGGACACAAGACCCACAGCAGTGCAGTTGGAAGGTAAAGCGAGTCTCTGTTGATGTAGTAGTCCTCAATATGCAAACAAACGCACAAGAACATCAACACATACAGACAGACAGACTCTCACACTTAGGACTGAAAGCATTTCATTTAAATCACAAAAAATAATCAAGACATGCTCGAGGTCCCAAAACCAATAAATAATAGTTTGCAGCTGAACAAGTTAAAACATTTCCTTCACCGTCCTACAGAGTCAAACTTCATGGTCAGTAGAATCACATCCACACCCTCTGTCTTTTTTGGCCCATGGTATAAAAAGAAAACAAGGAGAAGAATGAAGTGTTATTTTTTTAGTAACTTGTCTTTAAACATTAGTCTCCTCTTTTTTCAAAGACTTTCTGCAGCACTGCGTCCTCTCCTCCAGACAAACGCCCTCCATGGTGGTGCTGACACTCGTGGCCGCGCTTCTTTGTGGCAGAAAACAAAACTGCAGGCTGTGTCTGCTCTTACGAAATCCCCCTTTTCCTGTCCCGTTACAAAAAGAGACAACTAGCCGCCGGTTCTCTTCTGGCCTGGCAGAGCAGGATGGGCCGCGCTGAGCTCCTTTAAGGCGAGGCGAGTCACCGCTAAGGTCGCTGACGTTGTTTTCATGGCGATCGGGAAGATTGGCTGTAGCGATGCTGCCGCTCTTGACGTGGGGTGTGTGGCTGTGGGTGTGGCGGTACTCCTCATCTATGTCCTTACCCAGCCTCCACCTCTTCCACTTTTTCAGCATCTCTGACTGCACCTGAGGGATGATGAGGAATGATGAGGAAGTCAGTAAAGAAGAGCCACAGTGAAGTGAAGATTAAAGAAAACACGAGACACTTCATTAAATAGACTTCTTCAACAAGGGTCTATATCTAAAGGTTACAAGATCAGCAGATGGGTGAGATTTTGTCTTTCCCATCTGTAGACAAAAGAATAAAGTGGAAATGAAACCTGAGAGCTTTCGACAGATAAGAAGTCTGATAACATCTGGCAGCAGAAACACAGATGATGAAACAAAACAATTTGCCTTCTCCACAAAGATAAATATAGGAACTGTGCCAATGTTAGGAAATCAAATTACAGCGGTACTCGACATGAATGCACATTAGTCTCACCTCTTTGTTGACAAAGCAATACAGGATGGCAACAAGCAGGCCCTGCAACACAAGACACATCAATAGCTTTAAGAAAAGTTTAAAAAATAACTTTGTTTTCAAAAAAACTGCTGGATGATTCATTTGACCACTGAAAAAAGCTGAAGTCTAAGCAAGTGTTTGTCTTATTTTTAGTAAAACAATGTCTTCTTAGACTTGATTGGAGCTATATTTACCAGACCAGTCCAGAAAAGTGTCCTGTTTCAAGTTAGTTAAAGAGAAAATTGCTGTCTGACTTGCTTTTAACAAGAAATTACAATCTGCCAATGGGGTAGGAGAAAAGTTTCCTGTAACAAGACATTACTTATATTTCAAGAACCCTGATGAGCAAATTTTTCTTATACCATTGGCAGATTTTTTTCACTAATTACAAGCAATTCAGACATCATTTCTCTCTTCAAGTAACTTGAAATGAGACATATTTTTGAACTTGTCAGTTGAAAGTAGTTCATATAAAGAAGAATAAGGCAGCCCTTATGAAAAATAAGATGTAAACACTTAGTCATGATCACAAAATTCATGATGAATGAGCAACAGGAACTTCATTTCCAGTGTCCCGTTGTTTAACATGCAACTTCAGAGGTCAAGAAAAGATCAAACAAATTTTCAACCAATGCAGTGAATTTTAAATATCCCTTTGATTGCATTTTTTTCTCCATAACTATCCAAAAGTAAGCTGTGTATTCAGTGAATTGAACCATAAAGATGTTTCTTTGTCTTCATTCAAAAGCACCAGGAGAAAATCTGGAGAGAGCTCTGATGTTGAGGATGTCGGCGTAAATAAATGAGAGCTGAGACGATCTCTGACCTGGAATGAGTTGAAGAGCAGGTCACAGAAAAGACGAATGAGGCGCAGCATGGAGCCCTTGGGGACGGACTCATCAATGACAAAGGTGAAGAGGATGGCATGAATCCCGAGCAGAGGGATGAGAGTCAGAGTGGACTTTGCCAATCTAGAACAGAGACGGAAAGGGACACAGAGAAGAGAAGAGTTAACAACCTTTGAAAAACATGGTTTACATGCCTACAGAGCTAAATACCCACCAATTATCATCACTCCATCTTTCATACCATAAAGTAGATTCTTACCTGAACTTGTAGTCAGTGTATCTCATCTGATGGGCTCTGAGTTTAGACATCAAGATTTTAATTATTCGGATGAAGATGAAGAAATTGATCTAAAGACAGAAGAGACATAGAGGTCACTTTATAAATTTGCTTTTTTTAAATCAAACATTAAATATAAGATTATCAGTGCCAAAATTGGTCATTTCTTGGTCCCTGTAGATGGGTCAGACTTCCCCCTGAGAACTGCAATCCATTTAAGGCATGTAGAGTAAAAGTCCCTTCAATCACTAAGCCAGCTAGTAAAGTTGAGCAGAGAGAAGCAAGCCCTGTCATTTTCTCTTCCAAACACCTTTTCTTGAAATTTATTTAGCAGAAATCGTGGGTACTCGAACTGAACTGTCAAAAAGAAAAAGGACAGAAGAGTGAAGGTAAGCTAAAAGGTTGAAACACAAGGGAATGTTGTTTTTGATTATGTTCATTTCAACCCAAATGCAACCCAAAATTAATGTTTAAAAGACGACTGGTGAGAGTCACATCCTCCTGACAGCGGTTGATGGTGCTCATGGAAAACAAAGTCTCTATCAAAAAAACACAACTGTTTCTGGACAAAGTTGTCCAAGTTATTAATACCAACAGATAGTGCTCACAGCACCTGTAAGGTAGCAGTAGCCTCCACACATCCTCAGAGGTCCCCTACAGTCTCACACAACTTTTTACACACACACACACACATGCACACACTGAACATGCAGAGAATGTGATCCAGAGCAGAACGCCTCCTGGTGACAGCGAACATTTATTAAAACAGCTCTCAGGTTCGAAGCGCTCCAAGTTTGGTAACTACTTTGTGTATGTTGTCTTCACAGAGGTTCACACAAGCTCAGTTTATTTAGCTGTGAAGATGTGTGTATGTATGAGAGTGTGTGAGAGAACAAAGGTTAAAGTGTAGGGTTGTGTTTGGAGTTGTCGGAGGATGACAAATGACATCATGTCTGTTACACAACTGCAGAGCAGCTATTTTAGTGATTACAATTAAGAGCAATTTTTTCACAAAGGGCACAGACCTCAGACCTCAGTACTGACAGTGCAGGAAATTTATAAGTTTATGAATATTTGAGCTTGTTTGTAATTGTGTGTGTGTGTGTGTGTGTGTGTGTGTACACGTACGCCTCTGCATGAGGTCACAAAGGCCGCTGCTGTTTCTCTTAATGTGCACTTATGATTATGAGTGTGTCCATTCATAATGATGTTTGCCTCCATGGAAACGAGGGGCAAGAAACACACAAGAGAAATTCCACAGATAACTTCAGTGTGTTACTGCGAGAAAACCTGAGAGATTATATAAATCCCATTTACATCATTTGATCCTTATCTTTCCTCACATCCGAGAGTAGAAAGTTAAGGAAGTCCCTTTGTTTTCCAGTTTTGTGTTTCCTTGAACGAAATACTTTCACATATGTGATCAAATAGAGCCATTATCTTCTGGTCGATTTTATACAATACTCTTAATCCCCTTTTCTCTTATTCGTCATAAACTTGAGTTGAAACCTTGAAAATGAAATTAATCCACTCAGGTTATGAATGGCAAAATTCAACTCAATAACTGGAAAATTGATCTGTGACGAGTGCGCTAGAGCACAATACACCACAACATGGGCCTGAAAAAAGATGTAGTGTCACATTTAGTCTTTCCAAGGACAGGTTTTTCACAACTAGTAGTGAGTCATGCTGTCGATACTCGAAACTATGGATAGAATGAATATTTCTAAGAATAAAGTTCACAGAGAGCTTTTTCTGCTCTGTTTCTGTTAGACAGTCCAGCTCCTGCTTCCACTTTTACTACTGAAAGCTGGGAAAGAGCATTTAGAAATAATCTATTTTTGCGTTGATCCCATTTTAAATCACATATTATGATTGGGCAGATAAAATTAGACCTCTTTGTGGTCCCTTTGAATCTGTTCACAGCCCCTTTGATATTCAGACTTAAGAAAAAAAGCACAGTTTGCATAAAAGGGTCAAATGTGTATTTGGTACAATTACAGAAACTATACCTGTGGGCTGTTTGAATCTTGAACTTAAAACCTCAAACTTTTTGCTTTGTCCCACCCCTTTTGTATTTTGTCCCTTTTCAAAGAGTTTGGCATCTATTGGTACTTCAAGTTATCCCAGTTCACTGGTAAGGTTATCTAATTCCTGTATTTACACTTTTCTAGTGTCTGAATATTTAAGTGATAGTTGGTACATTTCTTTCATTCAGATTTGTAGCTAAACTCAGCGTAGAAGCTGGATGGGGCTGCAATAGTTGCATGGATGCTCTGTCTGTCTGTTTCTGTGCCTGAATAAATTGAGGTGCAGAAATAAATTAAATCCCAGTGTCTTAGCATCATCCTTCCTGATAACAACAAAAGCCAGAAGCCGGCAGGTTATGCACCTCTCGCCTGTTGGCAGATTTGGTCTGAAACCAGTATTTGAGAGCAAAGTTGCTCATCATTTTACAGCTAAATCTCTCATTTGTTCAACAATCTTTGCAGTAAAACTGAAAAAGGTATGGTGGTTGGTAGGGTTCAGACATTTTGCAAAAGCCACAACAAAAATGGAACAACATAAATGCAAATGCATTGGTATGGTAGGGATTTTTCATTTTTCATTTTTAACGTGCAAATCCTGTCTACAGGCCACTGAGTTTGAAGAACTGTGCAGTTCACTACACCTAACCCTCAGAGACATTTCCTGGCAAAATATACTCAATCTTGACAATCGTTGTCTTGTGTGCTTTAAAAAGTCATCAAAAGGTATCGGTATTGTTTTGGTAACATTCTTAAACGCGAAAAGCTCCATGTATGAGCTTTAATGTGTATTGTGTCCCAGCATTTGCAATGATAAAGCTGTTTTCTTTATATCTTCACCTTGGTAAAATGCAAACTCACTCCAGACTTGTGATTTTCTCATTCCACTCTTAAAACTTTCAACAAAGAATATGGAAGTAGAAGATAAATAGATACAAGCTGTTCTTACCAGATAAGCAAACAGTATAGGAGAACGTATGATCCACCAATAGCCCATGTTAATGTTCCTCTCCCAGCACCTGCACGAGCATATACACATTTATTTCTAACACGTATAATTGTTATGATTGAGGCTTTTACCTCCAGCTATTCTAAGAGTCATCATATCTCATAAACCGTGATGTGAAATCCAACAGAGAAAAGACAGACACCATTTTATTATTGAAAGTGTTGATGAAAGAAACGTACTCCTCGTTCTCATACAGGTATTTCACAGTGATCCATGGCAGCACAAATATGAGTGGGGCACCTGAGCAGGAAAAGAGAAAATTAAATGTGCATCAGAATAGAATTTCAACGCGCAAGTTAGTGATGATATTGATGTCATATGTGCCATTCAGTTGAAACTTACTCTAACTTCATATGAGCATTTCTTTAATACTGAAATAAACGTTGGTGCATAAGAAAAAATGAAAGTCATTCTCGTGCTGGTACTTTGAAACTAAATGCTCTGGGCTTTAATATTTCTTTCCACGTTTGAAAAAGACTTGAACGACCAGCACAGATGAAACCGTCCATTGTTGTGTGAAGCATGCTGAAATTAAAATCCCATCTGTTCATAAACCCCTGATCCTGTTTGGACATTATCAGCTTGACAGCAACTCACCAACAGCATTGTGACAATACAGTTAATACTGAGGCTAGTCCATGATCTCTTATCTCTGCTGGGAGAAGAATCTCATTACGTCAAACAAAAACTGTTTTGAAACCTCATGATAGCTTTGTAATTTATGTCAGAGCTGACAATGTAATAACAAAGTCCTTATTTAGTTAGTTTGGTTAAGGCTGAAAGAAGGAGTGTGAAATAGGGAAGAGAGCACTGCTTGAGGCTACATCAGCTGTTACTAGTTTTACACAATTGTGTTCTCAACATATGTATAATGATAAATGGACGTTGTCTCATTGTCTGATTTACACTACAGCTCAGTCATTAGACACGAATTCCTCTTCACTCTTTTGTGGTTTTCTGTTTTCCTTCAAACCCCTGCTGTGGATACCTGACTGGCTTCTGCTGTATAGTTTTCCTGTCAAAAACTGCTCACCTGAGTCTTCTAGTCATGACTGCAACACAGTAACATTTTTCCTCATACTACAGTTGGATTTCTTACCCCAGCCAATAGCGAGGTAAATGTAGAAGTACTTCTTCTCACTGAACACGGTGATGACTAGCAGGCTGTGCAGGTAGATGCCCTCCACCAGCAGCCAGTAGTTGTTTGCCATCACGCTGTACTGCATCATCACCATGGCCCCTCTGCACCATGTGACAGCCTGACACGAGACAGGACAGCGGTGTTGAACATACACATAAAAAAACTCAGGTACCTACTGTTTTTATAGCACAGAAGTGCTACTGCTCATTTAAATAAACACCGAGTCAAACTCCAGCATGAAACCAAGTTCAAAGCATGATTCTTGCCTGCAGCTCGGAGGATGCTGAATCCTTCCTGCATATAAAACTATTAACTGTAGCATCAACAGGTATTTCATTCTATTCATACAATCCAGTAAAACAATTAAGCCACAACTAAACCTTCAGTTTGCATCAAATGTTGAATGAAAAGCACAGCAATTGTTCAATGAAATCATTTCAACCTGCACAAGACTCATTCACACTGAAGAGTTATCATGTTTGTGTATCACAGCACACAGAGACTGCTGTGAACTGCTTGTTATTCATTAAAGAACACAGATATGAGGAGCTACTTTAGATTTTAATATCAAGTGACCTGTTTTCATACCTCTTATCTGTCTCTATTCTCTCAGGCTAGGAAAGTATGATTAATTGTTGATGAATGATATTCATTGGTAACTAATTGAATTATATCACTGAGTGTGAGTGAGTGTGTGATTAAAAAGTCTGACCTGCAGCGAAGTGCACCTCTCTGCAGGAAATGTTATTGATCATTGCAAAATGATAATCAACAGATATTAAATGAGACTAAACACTCTTTGTGGTTGTGAATACTGTCCAGTGAAGCAGCAAGGGAGACAGAGGCAGACAGGTTAGGGACTGGAATAGTGAAATGACACCGCACCGCTGTGATGTGCTTGGAATTTATAAGAATTCAGAGAGAATAAAAATGAAGAGAGTGAATTGTGGATATCAATAATTGCTTTTTAACATATTAAATTCCGAGCCGACATATCCACAATATCATTTTCAATAGTGACAATTTAAATGAAAGATATCTACAATTTATTTTCACTTGTTGAAATTCCTATTGTAGATATCTGTTACTTAATTATAACCAGTCCACTTGTGCCATTGACTTCTATTCATATGAAATTTCAAATATCAATAATTCAATTTTTACATGTTATAATTCAAAGTCGACATATCCACAATGACATTTTAACATGCCACAATTCTAATTAATGATACCAACGACTCAATTCCCACTTGTTCAATTCTATTTTTGATATCCATTCTTACTAGTGACAAAATTAATTTATGAAATCAACTATAATTGTAACGTTACAGCTATCATAAATTAATTCTTTATATCTACAATGCAATTCTTATAAGTCAAAATTATATTATTGATATCTTGACATGGAAATATTACATGTAAAAATCTAATTTCAGATATCTGTGATTACATTTTTACATCTAACAACTACACTATTACATGTAATAATTACATTAAAGATATCTAGAATTTTTTTCAACGAGTCAAAATTGGGTTGTTGATCTCAAAAATGGAATTCCCACATGTAAAAATGCCATTGTAGAAACCCTCAATTTAATTTAAAAAGCTAGGATTCATTGTCTACACCACAGCCACTCAGCAGGAGAGCACTTAAAATTATGTTTTCACAGTCTGTGACTACTTGTGGGTTCCATTTTGATTAACATCAATTAGTCCTGACACATGAATTCAATATCTAAATGGTTACTCATTACATGAATACCTTGATAAATTTTCCGTTATCCCACTACCACCAAGTTTCCATTAAAAACATTATAATTACTTTACGGGTAAACACAGAACATGTCATTATTTTAGTTTGTGTGATGTGTTTGTTCTGACCGGTAGATCGACCACAGCTTGTGTCCGGGTGTCGCTGCTGTTGGCAGGGTCCAGAGTGAGGGTCAGCAGGGCGTCTTTGACCAGGATGGACACAGCTCTCAGGATGAATGAGGCGAACAGGTTCATGTGGATGTTGTTTCTCATACAGTGGAGCTTCCTGGCACACAGGGGTATTAAAGTCATGGGTCTTCACATAAACCTTTGTTCTACTACTTCACACACCATTTTTACACTTTATTTTTCCACTTTTCCTTCTTTCTTGTGCTCCTCTACATTTCAGTGTGTTCCCTCTCCTGTGGATTTTGACTCTTTTTATACCTTTTACAAAAAATTTTCTTTATTTGTCATCTCATTCTTCCATTCACTCCTTTCTAGCCTTTTTCTTTGATCTTGTCAAGTTTTATACATTCCTCCTTTTTATCTATTGATTTTTTTTCCCCCTGTTCTTTAGTTCTCTGTGGTGGCTTTCTCTTTCTGTTCCTCTTTTCTTTCTATTTATCTATTGATTCATGCTTTGTTCATTCTACACATCTCTCCCTTTTCCTCCCTCGTTCATCTCCTTCTGGCTTCCTGGATCATGTTGTACCTGAAGGTGATGAGGATAGCCAAAGCCAACAGCAGAGCTCCAAGAGAGAGTGAATATCCCACTGTGTACATGATGCGTAACTGACTGAGGATGCGGCCATAGTGCTGCTGCAGAGGGAACAATAGTGATAAACACACACACACACACACACACACACACACACACATATGCATACAGTTGATTTAATTTGGCACAGAGGATGTAAAGAAGATACTAAAAAGTCTTAGAACAGATGGAGAGATTGTCACACCATGAATTATTCCAGATAGTGTCAAGTTAAAGTGTCAAGTCAATCTGACATGGAAACAGTTATGTCCACAGGCAGGCAAAACACAGACACAGACACAGACACACACACACACACACACACACACACACACACACACACACACACACACAAGGACATTTACCCTCACCTCACCCGGGTCGTCCTCACATTCACTGGTATTCTTTCGAGCCCACACACCATCTTCATTGCAGACTCTGAAGACATGACCCCGCTGGACTGTTCACACAGACACACACACACACATTACGAGGTTAATGCATAAAAATTTCCTGCTGTTATCTGTTATGCTGTTATCAAGCAAATGTTCCACAGGTGTGAATATACCTTTATTGTCCACTGACCATCTCGTCCTTATTAGGACACTTGAGATAAGTCCACCTGCAGAAGACTCAGAAGATCTTTCTTTGATTACCACAACTTGAGGACAATCTCCAGCTCCCCTTCTCTTGCAGGTGTCATATGACAACTTCTATTGTCTGATTTTAACTTTCATATTTATAAGTTGATTGACTGATTAATTTATATGTGGTGATTGACAACACTTTTCACACCAGTATGAAAATAATTCACCCTGATCTTCCTGCCAGACACAATCAGCTTACTTTAGTGGAGACACAAGAGGAGCACATCTACTCCTCTCCTGCTCAAAATTTGAATGACTGTCAATAACGTGGATGACATGTGGTGGATTCATGTGCTCACACTGTCAGGCACATCCTGCGTGCTCACAAAGTGTGTGCTAAACCAGCGCAAAGATTGGAAATATGTCAGCAGAGCTTCCTTTTGAAACCCCAACACTCTGATGTTCAGTTCAGAAAATACAAATGCAATCATCACGGTGACAACAAAAGCTGAAAGTAGAATTTGTGGTCGACTTGTTGTATTGGATTGCATCACGATGCAGGCCTTATTGTTGTTGCTGGTTGCTATACGTGTTTCAATAGTCCACATCATGTGGCACACTGCCACTGCAGCGCCACACAATACCAGCCTGCTTTATGCACCACGGCATCAAATGTCCTGGAGTGTGACCCTGAGCTGTGCATTCACTGTGTGAAGATGTAAAGTTAATTGACAACAATGTTAGGTACATCAGAAATCCATCTGACTGGTCCAGACCAACTGAACAGCTTATGATTGTTCTTAAATGTACAGAAGACTTAGAATCTTGTCAGAATCTTTCAGTGTTTTTCAGCTGAGTAAGACTGAAGTTCATGCTGATACCTATAAAAGGGCAAAAACTACCTAAAAAAAAGGAAAAATTCCTCTGTAAATCTTGTTCAATCCTGCTGCAGCATTTCCTAGCTTCAAAAATAACCCAGTACAGAAATGCATCGTAAATTAGAGCAAGTAAAGCATGGTATACAATAGCATAGTATAAAATGGTACAGTGTTTCATTGCATTGCATTGCAGAGCAAGTGACAGCTTTTAAGGTGCATATTTGTTGCAGTACTATGAAATGAACTACCAGACTAAGAGCACCTCATGTAATTCATGTTTTGTTCTATTCAAGTCACCATGCAGATGCTCACATTCTCATCATCCAACCTTCTTTACTGAAAACTCACACTGACCTTTTTGGTACCATGGTAGGAACCATGGGCAGGACACATTAACTGTGGTTCCTGGGAGTCCATCAGGCCAGCAGGCGTACAGGTCAAAGGACCTGTTACACACCAGCCCTGCAGTGGAGAGCAGATCTGTGAAACATGTTCCTGCATCTGGTTCAGACAGACGTTCACGCCGCAGGGATCAGGACTCACCTGTAGCAGGGGGCGTGGTGTCAATGAAGTCCAGGCATTGGTTTCTGTAGCTGCTCCACTGCTCCTTCACAAGCTCCAGGGAGTTAGCTGAGGAGACCTGCAAGGGGAGGGACACATCCTGAGGCTTTACAACAACTTTAAAATAAAAACCTGTGTGTGTGGAAAGAAAGAATGTTACCTTTGTGCAGCTGCAGAGTGAAAGCAGGGTCAAAAGGAGACACACCTGGGACATCCCACTGATGCTGGGAGGATGGGGGCTGGTGGGGACCAGATTAAAGAGGAAGCCTGACTCATGAGGCAGCCTCTGCCTTCTCTCACTGTGCGGCCTACACACACAATACAAAGGAGCTGGTTAGTGTGAAGGTGTCTCTTCACATGTGCTTGGCAGGGATGTTCAGCTGACATTAAATGCAAATTAAAAAGAGAGAAAAAATAAAGCAGCTGTGGATGACAATCAGAACTGTTTCACATCCATTACAGAGCTCCAAAGATAAGTGGATAATTGGTTTGGACAGCAGGGAAAAGTCAGTCAGAGGAAATATGCAATCAGGGTGAACATGCTATGAGAACTCTAAGAAAGAAAACCTCACTTGGAGTCACTTCAAATAAAAGACAAGTGTTACTTTAAATTACATCTAAGAGTGTTTCGACAAGCACAGAAGTTGAACACGGGCAACATCACTTGATCTTCTTTACCCACGAAGTTGGAGAACAAACCGAAATCTGAAACGTTTCTGCAAAAAACACCTTGACCATGGAAACATTTTTAGCTAAAACGTTTCAAATTCCATTCTGTTCCAGTCTCTGTGCACCTGCTGGTGTGTGAGATGATAATGACGATGATAATGATCATAATGATGATCATCAGCATCAGAGCGTGAGTGTATATGTGGTCTGTTTCATCTTACAAAGAGCCAAGCTGAGCAAAGAAAGAACCACTTCAGTTTTAAAGTGACAGCAGAAAACAACACATAAAAGAAACTGCTTCTATGTTTCTTTCCTTTTCAAGTCATGTTTCATGTGCAGCTCTTATGAGTTGGGCATGAAACATGACTTGAAAAAGTGAATATAGACCTGTCAGGAGGTTCCCATGTTTGTAGCAAGTCCTGTGAGATAAAATCACACCAATGTAAAGGTATAAACTTAATGACCCTACCCTGAGGAACATCTTCATTATTGTTATAGAAATGCGCTTTATGTTGGAGTCCTATTATGCAGCAGGGGAAGGTAGTCACAGATTCAACATTTAAAGGATTTTATTGCAAATGTCCTGTATATACAGCATACAGAAGAAAAGCATTGATGAAAAGTATAAAAAAGGTATAAAACCCTAGAAATTTAAATATGAAACATATGGGCAAACAATAAAGTAAAGAAACAAAAAAGGGTGTGTGAGATGAATTCTTTTTTTTTTTTTTTTTACATCTCTGCTTCTTTTCTTATCCCTGTTCACTCCAAAAACTTTTAACTCTGATCAGCTACATTATGACTGTTGACAGGCGAAGTGAATAACACTGATTAACTTTTCCAGTGGCACCTGTCAGTAGGAGGAACATGTAAAGGAGCGAGAGAAAAACTTGTCCCTGACAGTGACTTGAAGAGAAGGAAAAAGCAAGAAAAGATAAGAATGTGAACAACTTTGAAGGGAAAATGTTTTTACATGTTCTGGAGTGTTAAGAATGCTATGGATGATCTGTGGACAATAACTTAAGCCAACAACACATTAAAGGTAAGTTTGTATTAATT
This sequence comes from Thalassoma bifasciatum, assembly GCA_008086565.1. NCBI lineage: Eukaryota > Metazoa > Chordata > Actinopteri > Labriformes > Labridae > Thalassoma > Thalassoma bifasciatum. The sequence continues at coordinate 714,177 of RPOG01000043.1, forward strand.
AGCCGTGTTTGGCAAAACAGACTTGATGCAATTGAGCATAGAATTCATTTGTATGTTTCAATAAATGTGTGATCACTTGACAATAACAATGTTTTTTTTAATAATTTAGAATTAGTTTTATCTATCTACATAGGTCTAATTCCAAATTTCTGGACATTTAGTCACGACTATTTTCACAAACAATGATGCCGCTAATTTATGGGTTTCTATGGGCTAATGAGCTTCACGCTGACAATACATTTAGGCCCCATTTACACAATGTAATTTAGTGAGTTTGGCTTATACTCAGGTGTCATATTTTGATATCATCTGCTGCTGAGTCTCATATAGTAGCTTGAAATAAAAAGGTGCTACTGTAGGGCCATACCAAGACTCTATCCATGCATCTGTGTTTAAATTGTTTTGATGAGCAGAATATCATGTTAATGTCAAGCACAAGTTGTTCTAAAGCAAATTATGCTGTAAGATTATTATCTTGATTTACATAAAACAGATAAGTGCTTAGAACATCTACAGATCAGTGGGTAATTAGAAAGTGAAAATGATTACACCATTAATGTTTATTCTGAAAATATGCACATATTCATGACTGTCCAGCCTCATGAATAAAGCAATTGATTATGTTGGCTCTTGATCCAAGTTGTAAGGGGGGTGTTAAGTTAGATCAGCAGTTCATGTAATTCCATCTCCTCCCTCAATGCCACAGTTCCTCGGAGATTTACTCAATTTTCACTAGTGGGATTTTCAAACCTTGTGTGTGTTTGCGTTTGTGTGTGTGTGTGTCTGCAAGCGTCTCTGTGTCTGCCTTAACTGGACCACAAGACTGTGCAGAGCTCACTGCATAATCACAGGATTGTGTTCTACTGATAGCCTTATTGATCTCACAGTCAGGTCTTATGTTACACACTTTTACGCACAAACACACACAACAGCATGCAGAGGAATGAGGATGTCATGCCTTTATTTAGCCAGGGAGCCATTCTTCAGCTTTTCAATACTTCAAACCTGTTTTTTTTCCCTAGCTGTTCAACTGAAATGACTCACAGCATCAATTCTTTGTACTCCAAATATTCCCCAGAGACCTGGAGTAAAAGAAAACAAAAGAACAAGGATACTTTTTCCCATTTAGTAAGATAGTGCGACAAAAAAATAATAAATAAGTTAAATAAAGAATAACCACTGCTTGGTGTCAGAAAAATTGATAAACAGCTTCAAACAGCTTTTGTTGACATTTCCTGCAGTGAACTCTCTCCATGAGGGATGGTGTGAACCGCCGAGGACAGCGAAGTGATTTTTTTTTTTTGTTAGAAACCAAAAGCTTCTCACAATGTCACAAGTAATGGCTAAACCCAGGAGCACACTGAGGTTAGAGAGAAAAGGTGACTTTTATTCAAAGTTTGCACAATATAATAACAGGTGGATGGTGGGTGGGCAGGGAAACTGCTGGTTGGAAATGCTTGAAAAGTGCAAATACAGTCTAGAAGAAATGGGGATTTGGGAATGATTGTTTGTGCAGAGTATTTGAGAGTTTTTCAAATTACTTACATGATGTTTGAACAATGGTTTGTTGTATGAGAAATTAGTCCTGGAAAGCTTGACCCATCGGAAATAGACAGTATATTATATTTTTCCTTTTTTTTAACTAAGATGTTGGTCATTTTGTTCATGATACACCCTTTGTGTCATATTTTATTATTATCATTATTTGGTTAATATGAGCAACTTTTTCAAGTAATGGTTTAAATAAATGTGCAGAAAATACTTATTTCAAAAAGCAAGTAACAGTTCAGATGCTATTCTTTATGCAACTTCTAAAAATCAGTTGTGCTTTTCCTGAAAAAAAAAATGTGTGTGGATGCTTTCATAAGAGAAGGGCCAAAATGCAACTTCAGCTACCTGTAGTCCCTTTTTAATATTTTTTAACAAGTTTTCTGAAGGAAACTATTAATCATCATGATGATGAGGCAGAGTTTTTTGAAACTCATGGACAAATTATGATTTATTTATCAGCAATATTAAGTTACACTATGTGGAACTTTTGAGACTCTAACAAATATACTTTTAAAATTTCAGCATAAAAAGTGGTAATTAGAATCAGAATTAGGTTTTATTGTGGAGTACATTTACACATGATTGAATCTGACTTGGTGTATTGGTGCTTCACATTTACCAAGGAGTAACACAACTAGCATCAACTTAAAAGATAGAGCAAGGAGTTGTAAAAAACAAAAACAAAAAAAACAATCTAAAAAGGAATATAAAGGATGTTAAATTTTAAATTATAAGGACAGAAAAATATAAGAAAAATCAAGAAATAAAAAGAAAAAACAAAATGTAAAAAGGTGTAATGAGGTAACTATTCAATTTATTGTCCTAACGCAAAGAAAAAAGGGGAAATGGAGGAGAAGAAGCTGTTCTTTTGCCGAGAAGTTGTGGTCTAGATGGACCACAGCATATACCAGTGGGAAGGGTCTCAAACAGTCTGTGTGCTGGGTGTGCTAATAACATTTGCGTGTAGTAGATTATCTTTTTTGTTGAGAAAAAGCCCCTTAGGCAATAAATCTTTGACCATCTAAAGGGACGAGCCTGTTTATTGTCCTCTTAAATTGTGCCACGTTTGTAAGAAACATGCATTTGTAGGATGAGCAGGAGAGCTGAGTGTGAAGAATCCAGTTCAAAAAGACAACCTCAACAAAAGTAGGAAAGGAACAAGATGGTCCTATTAACAAAAGTAAGACGAGTAGTCTAAATTGCGAACTCTGTGCATGCAAACAATTTGACGGTTTTTCTCCATGGCGGGCAGGTTGATAGCAAAGAAGACCCAGAGCAGATGAGCAGAGATTGGAGATGACAAAGAGTCAAGCAGGTAAAGAGTACAAAAACACACCAAGCATCCCACATCCACACTAAAAGCTCTAAAATGAAAAGAAAAGCACATTTTCAGAATAAAAGATTGAGCCACTGACATAAACTACCATATAAAACATTTCATCCCTATGCTGATGGTCTCTTTGCTCCTGTAGCTCATAAAGAGGGTTTTATTCATTTCAAATCTTTTATAGAAAGCTAAATACGCCTCACAGGGGCTTTAATCAAACAAAATGCATCTGTATTTCAAATACTCTGAGTCTCTCACTTGGATATTTTCCCAGTCTCTGCATCTAAGTTTTAGTATTCATGGAGTTTGATGTCAGCCTTGCAGAGTTGTGAGTTTCCCAGAAGAAAGCAGTCCTGCTGTGTATTCTGTACATTTCTCTCGAGGAACCTTTCTTTGAACCTGTGCTGTTTATGAGCCAGTGTAAAGCTCCTTCTCTTATCTCTTAGAACTTCTTTTACATGACAATCCAGGCACATGATAAATATAGAGCTTCACATGTTTGTGGCTTTGTCATGGAGTAAAACAAAATGCTACACAGCTCTGTGCTCTGTATGAGAACAATCGGTTCATGTGAGTCATGGTGTTATCTTTTTAATACATCTCGATAATGCAGCGTTCATGTGAAACAGACACATGACTGCATGCTTTGCACTATTTCTCTGTTTGTGTTTGTTTATACAACAGATTCCCAGAGATGTTTGCTCAGGCTGGTCTAAGCCGTGATTTGCATAGGTAATATACCTCCCTCTCCTCTTGGCAACGTACCCATTTTTGGACTTGTACAATCACACAATACATCACAGTTGTCATGAAATACTTAAAGAATAGAAGACAAGGCCATAAAAGACCAACAGTAGAGTTTAAATTTGTCACATGACCATCTGGAGGCCATGCAGAACTTTTTTTCTTGCAGGCTTTCTTGCAATGGCCAGCTTTGCCAACTCTCGAAACTGTCCGTAAACTTTGTTACCCAGCCTTTCTCAGTTTAGAAAAAAAATGTATTCATATTAACAGGCAAGTAAAGCTTAATTTTACTTAAGCGAATTAATTAATGAAAACATGTAATAATGCAAATATTGCCCCGAGGCAACACTGTGTCACTACAGATTCACCACGACAACATTTTCACGCTGTCTTTAGGTCTTCATATTGGTCAAAAGCAGACCATTCATCATAGTTTTCTGTTAACCCTCTGATGCATGAATTATGTGAGTCAGTGTCAGGATTTTTCCCTTGAGAGTTTTTATTTGTCTTAAAACATGAAAAAAAGGTTTTCCATATTTTTCCTAAATATTTGTAACTGAGCATTTAATATAAAAAAGTGTGATCTTAATGTAAATATGACTTATTTTTTTGTTTGAATTCTTTCCTTTCCTTTTTTTTTGAGGTAATTTCATGGATAATATATTTTTTTTATTGTTTTGTGAAATATTTTAACTCTCTTTCATCCATTTTAACATTGAATAACTTACAGTTATTACGCTGTTTTACCCTCAAATGTTTGTCTATGACTTTTTGAAAAGAAAAATTATATGTTTGGAAAAAGAATTGAAAACATTTTTTAGGCCCTAAGAAGAATAAAACTATCCTGACACAGGCTGATATGAGTTTCCACCACATGAACCACTGAACTTAGGAGTAAATAAGTTTTGAATTGTTGTCCACTGTAGTGACCACTATGCACCACAGAGTTAATTTTGGTAAAGTTGAGGTTATTACCATACTCTGCAGGTTCCCCTCTACTTTATCAGTAAACTTTGAGTCTTCTTTGCAGAGCACATACTTATATTATAGCTTCCCTTCATTTGCAGAATGAACCTCACATTACTCTGTGGCTCTTTAAGGAGGAGGAAGGTAGAACTACCACGAGTGGATGAAGTAGAATCAAGTAGTGATGAGGGCAATGAGCTGCAGGAAAACTGCAAAATGAAAGTGAAAGTGACTGCTCAATATTTTGTTAGCATATTTGTTTTGGGGTTAAAAACAAAAAAATAAATAACATTTCAACATTTTAAATAAACACAGACTGACATCATCCCATTATATTACCAATAATAAAGTCCATCAGGGAATCAGACCATCCTTCATCATCATGAACTTTATGCAGTCCACATCTCCCACCATGAACATCTTCTAATTATGTTGTTTAAATCAATAAACTGGCATTATGTGATGAGAGCTGGGTAATTAGGCCAAATGTGGAGAGGGTGTGGGTGGACACAGTGAGAGCAGTGGCTGTAATGGAGCTAAGCAGAGCACTTATACTGTTGTTTAGTGAGTCACTCTGTCCTGAATGGACACTGATTGACAAGTGAAATCTGATATAAATCCCCCATCTGAGTTTCTTCTTCTTGTTTTTTTTTTTTTTTTTTTAACTTTGATATGTTATTTAACTTGTATATTTATGTCCTTCATTAGCTATTGAGCAAAAGCTAGTTCTTGCATAGATGACTTGAACACAGCTGAAATATTAGCTTGTAAAAACATAATGTTGCATGGGCATGTGTGTTTCATTTCCTCATGTGTTTTAGTCAAAGGAGGCCAGGATGTTTCCCACAGGTTTTCTGATCTTTTAACTCACATACAGATTCACACAGCTTTGTCCTTTGATGACCACCGTATGTCTCTCTTTCTCGTGCCCTCCTTGGTGACAGTGATCTGGCAGAGCTGGCTCGTGACCACCATACAGTGTGTTTGCAGAAGTGTGAAGCCGTGTGTTATGATTAACAGAGGAAGGTGATAGAGGTGAACCAGAATCTGCTCCTTCAGCAGATGTTCTGCTTCACAAACAGAGCAAGACCCATCTTTTCTTTTTCTTTTTTTTTTACGTCTCTCATCTAAGATTCTGTGTCCTCCCCTGACTTCTACTTTCCAACTCTTCAGCCACTCAGGAGAAAACTAACTTTTCAGAGGAGGGGAAAAAACTTCCATCAGCCAAAGTCTTCAGAGGATTCTGCCCTGCCCTGATTCCTTCTTCACTTTTTCTTCTGCCTCCTCAGGGGAGAATTGTCTGACCATCATGTGTCCAGCCTAGTTTTCTATTATGGGATACCAGCACAGTGGGAAACAAACAGAGAACACAGATGAGGCCTTGGCAGGGATATAGATATTATTTTACTCATTGTACCTACAGATTTTGGTGGAAGTAATATTGTTTGTAAGGGGCTGTCTACACAACAATGGTTTTAGGGTGAAATGCAGAGGTATTATTGCATTTCAGCCTCACATTTACAAGGAAAGTATTTTAACAGACCTGAAATGGAAACTCTTGAAAATAGCCTCAAGCGTGGAGTTTTTCTGAAACGCTGTTTTGCTATTGCTGTGTAAACAGCAAGTGGGAAATTTCAGTTGAGACGCTGACATCACACTCCGCTTTGTGCTCATTAAGGCTGGGTTATGCTTTCCATACAAACATAACACACAGAATAGGGACGTGTGAGGTCCACACGAGCAAACGTGTGTCGCTTTTATGCTTTTTTCCTTTTCCTGCTTTTTTCTTTTCCTTCTGCATGGCCTACATTGGTGTCTGCTACCAAACTACAGGGGGCGTTGTGTCACAAAAAGCAGTCTACCAGAGCAATAAATTGGAGTAGAAAAAAACTGCATTTGTTTGCATTGTTTACTACATAACTTTTCTGACCATCCCTCTTCTTTGCCGAGTGTAACCACAAGGCATTATCATCACACACTTATCTCTCTTAGACACTTGGAGCTCCTGTTTCTCCACCATGTTGTCTGCCAGTCCCTCCTCCAGGTATCTTGTATAATACAACTGTCCTCACTTTGTAACATACTTGACATATTGTTACGGCAGGATCTATTTAGATTAGGTTTAGCCATCAGCTGTCTAGGGGGCAGGCCTTACTGCCCAGGGAGAAGGCCAATGACTGTCACGCAAGTCTCTGAATTAGAGAGACTGCGCAAGTATGAAGGAGGGGCGTCAAAGTAAGAAGCCTATAGGTAGAAACTAGAAGGGTCGTCGGATTGAGTTAACGGTTAGTGAAAGACAGAGACTGGACATGTTTGCCCTGGATGGACGCATGCGGTGTGTGTCGCCGTTCCCCCGTAGTGGATTATCTTTTTTATTTTATTTTTTTTTATTGCATGTTAAATGTCTTTTAACCAACTAAACGAGTACCTAGAAGAGGACAAAATAGTTTATGGTCATGGTGGTAGCTCGCCTGAAACAAGACTAAAGAGGAGGCTTCCATAAGGCATAACAATATCAATATCATACATTTATTCATATTATTTATTTATTTTTGAGTGCTTTTGGGATGTTTGCCAATGGGTGTAAATATTCTTTGAAAGAAACTAAATCTACAATTAAAAAAAAAAAAAATCTCTCCTCAACTGTTTGTGAGTCAGCCCATAACACACGTCACTGTTTCCTCTTCGAACTGCATGTATAACAACGTAACAGCTAGTCATTATCTCTTGTATTAAATTCAGGAAGATTATCCCTGCCAATAATGAAAAAAAAATAATCATCACCACTTGTACTAAGGAGACATCTGTGCTTTGAGAAAAAGTTTTGGTACAGCTGAGCCACTGACAGATGGTCAGTGCAGCCCTGTGCGTCTGCTACATTCAGGACACGGTGGTGTTTTCCGTCATGGCCGCACTACATCTGATGGCAAGGGTCCACAAGTGCCTCGTCCAGATGAGGATCATAAAATCTGCATGTGAGCTTGAGGAGAGAAGGAGGTAGAAGAGGGGAGGCACATGGGAAGAGGGCTTGGCCAGTACATACCATTCTCAGAGTCCTGTGGAGAATGCCAAGAGCCAGACCCTAAATCCTCAGCCATGCATTCCCTGGACTCCTGCATAAAGATGCTTCTCTCCTAACACTGACATCCTGCTCCTGTTTGCTCTCCCTCAGCCTTGCATTGCTCTCATACTCATCCCCTCTACTATGGAAACTAGTGGCAACACACTGCCTCTCAGACAGAAATACATTAACAAAAACACTCCTTACACCACTAATTGAGTTAATGAGTGTAAAAAAAAAAAAAAAAAGTGATGTAACTACTGTAGCTTTCAGCAGCTGGATGAGTAAGAGAAGAAGCCAACATGTGGAAAACAGACAAGTATTTACAGGCTATGCCCTCTTCTTGACCTGTAAGTTAATCATTTCAAATCTGGAAAACATCAATCAAGCAAATATCACAAAGCTCAAGCAGTTAAGAGATGTTGTAGGAAATACACTTGAACACTCAAGACTGATAAGCTGAGCAGTAAAACTGAAAACAGCTGCACAGTTCACAACAATGAGAGATATCATGATTTAATTTTGGAAAGTAAAGTTGAATTTGGACCATGTGTCAAACTCTCACTTGGCTCAGAGTTGGTAGCGACAGCTTGCTCGCTGTCCCAAAGTTGAACTCACTTGAGGAAATCCCTGCACGTAATGGGAAAATTAGTATTTCAGGGATTTTGCTCAACTTTTGGTGGAGCATTAATAGAGTTACTTTCCCAAAAATATACTGGCATAGAGAGCAATTGGGTTTTGATAGATGAAGAAGTGTGTCTTTATTGTGTCAGCAATGACTCAGAAAGAAGGGAATCACACAGGAATACCCACTGAATTAAATAACAAGGGATAATGTATGGTGAACAGATTACTACATCAGATTGGAACCCCATCAAGGTCAGCATGGCCCTGACACCAAAGCCCCAAACACGGTCAGAGGTGTGTCCTTGACGACAGTGTGTTTATATTCTTCTCAGCCTTCCAGCAGGTCAAATTAAAAGTCAGTCGACATTTTCCTCTCACTCCAGCAGTCCTCTAACACTGCCAAAGCCTATACTGTTCCCTGTTGTGTTTGCTTTGTGTCTGCCCTCTTCAATTTGTCAGGGATCCCATTTGCTGAGGTTTGTGTCTCTTAAAATCAACGGTTGTTTTCCTCTTCATAAAGTAAAGCAGCCACCAGGTGATTGAAGTAAATGATGAGTGCAAACAAAAAGAAAAGTTGGTAGCGAGAGAGAATCTGAAGTGTAGCATTCACAAAGCAGCATTTATTTGTGTTTTATTCTGTAAAGGACTCAATCTCTCCTCTTTTTTCATATCCTGTCAACTTTGATGAAGATTTTCACATGATTGGTCTTGACCTGCTTTCATTTACACACTAAGATGATGACGACAGCCAGTGGTTTACTGTAGTTCACAATAATTGAAAGTGTTAAAAAAAAGTCACCCCCAGTCTGCTGCTTAGTCCTTATTCATAACTGATAAAAAGTAGAAACGCAGAGATATTATCAAGTTTTGTCACATCAGTATGTCTTCTATGCTTCGTTGCATTTAGCTCTACTTGTCTGCATCTGAATTGTTCTTTTTTATCCTATTCTATTTTGAAGGTTTTTTTAAGGCTCCTGATACATGGTTTTATGGGTGTTGTTGCCAGTAAAATCAGCCTGTATCTTAATCCTCCTGCTACTGCTCATAAGGAGACCCTGGGTTAGCCTGAGTCCTAAACTCAAGATAACAAGGATGGAATAAGGAATGGATGACTAAGGATCAAAACAATATGAAATGTATGTTGCACCTCTGCTTCCCCTCATCTCTCCTTAATCTTTCTGGTGTTTTTCTATCAAGGGAAAGACTTTTTACATTTCATTTTGTGTTCAGAAGAAAAATAGAATAAAAATTTAGAGCCACTGTGGCTGTTCCTCTTTTTGTGAAAACAGTAGTATCAGTGAGCTCTGCACACCCCAACATGCACCACAGCTTGACATGAGGCTGGGGGGACTTCCTCAAAGCTGTTTGAAGCTTTGATAACCAATATTTAGATTATTTAGTCAAAAACATTTTTTGGTACTAATTTTTGACAAAGCTTTTTAATTTGCATTTCAAGAGGTGCAAACAAAAGCACCACAGGAAAGTTTAACCCAACTCCACTGCTGAATTATTATTACTGCTGCTTATCAAAGCTGTGGTAAGGTGATTAGTTCACCCAACCCTTTCACTAAAAACAAGTAAAATAATTGGCCAACATACCTTCAAGTCAAACCCCTGTTGGCATGTGCTGTATTTATGCAAGTAGCCACAATTAATCAGCTGTTTTTTTTCCACCAACTTTGTTAATCTACTCTTTAAATTGTGGATTACCATCATGCATATATGTAGAAATGAGAATTGTTCAAGATCAATAAGAAAGTCCTCGCAGTCTGTTTAAAGTTTATTCAGAAAACCTACAGTGGTGCACAACACTGTAACTAATAAAGTTGCTACGAAAATGATGTGCTTTTTCTTTTTGCTATACATTTTTTAGTGACCAATCGATTGGTTAATAAGTGAATGTCATTTCAGTCGACCAATTTTCTCTTTGGTAGGCTACACACCTGACCTTATCGTCCTGATCCCTGTGCAAATGTTTATTTTTCAGAGTTTACTTTTAGTTTTTCATAACAAATCTACTGGAACCACATCCCTGTGGAGAAATATCACAACAAGAGAGTGTATTAGTCCTGTCCAATTTAAAGTTACCTCCCAGCTTGCCCGTCATGCATCGTCCATAAGTACATTTGCTAAACACACATGACACACCCCATCACACCTTTGACAGCTACAAACATGAGGGACACAAACTAGTTTCTGTTGCCATGCCGCAGTGACTGACAAAGAAGAATATACACATGAATACTGCACAGAAACACATGAATTTCTCTTTAATGGCTTTAAAAAGCACAAAAGCAATAAATGAGCAAAGACAGAAAACTAGGTTCAAATAGGGAGGACAACAAAATAGGCCTATGCCTTCAATGTGAGTTATAAAGCTTCTGTCAACCATGTGCATGTGGGAGGGGGAGGGGTACCTGCATTCCGCCACCCATATTATTACTACAGAACACTAAAACATGCAAAATGATGGGTGAGGGGTCAAACACAGCTGATAAATTCAGCAAAATATCTAAAACCAATGAAGTATGAGAGTAAAGCAACAGATCTGAGCTGGAAGCACTGGGAATAAAACGTCACCTATGAGCTGAAATAGGTGCTTTTTTTCAGATTTAGAGATGAGATTTGAAAAGCCAACAAAATGGAAAAAGCTGATTTAAAATCAGAGCAGAAAATCAGAGCACAAAACGCTCCCTGGATCATCCCACTTCAAATAAACCGTCACATAACACAGAATCCCCTGGCTTAAGTAGAGGACACTTTCGGGGGGAAAAAAACTCTACTCTGTTTAAAACGTCCACAAACAAAAGATGTTGAAAAAGCTTGGGAATGCAGTGCAGAACATCTTTGGCAGGCTGACATCAACAATTGTTACCAGATAGATTTTTCAAATAATTAAAAACAAGGGAATGTGACATCAATAATGTGTCGTAAAATATCACTGTGAACTCAAGTGAAGCCTTGAAATGTGAGTATATTGTGTGAGGACAATGTGGAGACCTTCGCTGTGTTTAGTTACCATGACAGAAGAGAAGCAAGACCCCTCAGAAATAGTCAGCATCTCTTTGTGTGATTAAAAACCATCAGTGGTTTATTTTGTTGGAAGTCAGAAACCACAGATATAGTTTAGTATGATATTTGCACTAGAGCAGTCGGATCATTAGATATTCCTGAAGGAGAACACAAAATCTGTTTATTTGATGCTTCTGTTCTTGAGTGTGAAGTGTTGTAAATGATTTTATGCAAATGCTGAACTTAAATGGAGTCATTAAGTAAAATAATTGAACCCACTCACAGTAAATATGTTTACTCGAAAAGAGGGCAAACCAATTCAATTTGACCCAATCCTGAAAATTAAATTTAAATTAACTGCACACACTCAGGATAACACTGCATTTTATTCATCACCTTTTTAAATGATGAAAATGAGTTACAGTTTCATCATCTCATTACAGTGTAAGAGCTCCATTTTAAGGGATAATCTGTAAGAGCAGAAAGGGGACAAAGAAAGAAGCAGAAAAAAGAGGAGATGATTGGGTTTATTTTATCCCCAAATAAACTTCAGACTTAAAAAGACATAATTAGCTAATTTTGTTAAGCTAAATAGATCATATGTGCTGGAGGCATCAAGAGACAAGCTCAATGTTCCTGTGTGTGTGCATGTGTGTGTTTGTGTGTGTTTTTGTGAGTGTGAATGCTTTGCCTCACTCAGAGGCCTGACTCATGACTCTACTGACGTAGCATGGTTTCATTCTGACTGCCTTCAAATTATATTACATATGATCAGATTTATCTCAGTCTCCTTTGCGTTTGTTATGTATTTCCAGACTGAGTAGACGTGGGGATTAAAAAATGACTGCGGAGGCCCAGCAATCACAGTTGCCACATTTAGAATACAGATTCAATGTAACTGCAAATTAATTTATGCATACAGTCAAAGAAGTGGAGCTAAACTTTGAAACGCCTGGAAAACATCTATAGGACGCCAGTTTAACCAGCAGATTCCAGATCATACAAACCTCAGTGTAACTTTATACTTAACATGATCAAAACAGATGACTTATAAACACCCATACAGTCCGTATGAATAAAGCCGCAACTTCTGGCCACTAAAAAAAAGTTTGTGAAGTAAACTTGAGGCTGGCTTTAGAGGAACACACCAGGCTAAAAGAGACACTTTTCAGGACAGAAATAAACATGTTTAGACCCTGAAACAGAAAATAACTTATGTTTCTACAGGAACAAACGTCTTGGGGGTTGATGTTTTTTCATACATATTACTCAATATAGAACATATTTTGATCACAAGTTTACCCAACCAGATGCACCACCTCACCTGACTGACTGGCTGTCAGAAAAGAGGCTCAGAGTTTGGAGACAACAGCATTCAAAACTCCAAATCAGAAACAGGCGGGTTGAGACAGGGACACTGTTTCCATTTATGAATGAGTATGAAGGCGAGTTTTTCAGTGCATTTTTTTTTTACAATTGCATTTTAATGAGATTCAAATTGCAGTAACAAGACCTTAAAGAACTCTACAAAACATCAGACCCTCTTTTTCAAATTAGTGACGCTCTTAACCGAAGACGAACAGGCAACTCTCTCCACAGGCTCCCAGAGTCCTGCAGAGAAGCAGCAGAAGCCCTTAATGTTGTTTACAACAACCTGACAGCTCTGCTACGTGTAGTGACTTTGGAGTTGAAGACCTTCACATGCAAGAAAACAATCAAGGCCTGAATCACATAGAGCGTGGAGACACTTTTGCCCCTGCTAAATCAGCAAAAGAGACATATTCATAAAACACAATCAAAGGGGGGGGGGTGCTCCATAAACCGCACCACTGAGCAAGCAGTATCTCTGTGCACCAGCACTGTTTGCATATAGTCCATTTCAATGAACCATTACGCATCCCTTCGGTTGAAAATGTGCCTTTTCTACACAAACGTGGCTCGTTGCAAAGAACACTAAATTCTCCAGCACTGATGCAAAATGCGCTACAAGGCTAGACAGAAAGTTATGCAGTTCACTGAGAGCTGGAAGTGTTTGTGAGGGTTGTCCTGCTCAAATTCTTGAGTGATCAAGACAACAATTCCACCTCTGGTCAATTGAAGAATAATTTACTTTTACATTTAAGTCCTGCACTGTTGCTTTAACATGATAACTTCTATAATAACCAGTGGTTCAATAGATTTGAGATTTAGTCAATGCACAAACAAGCTGTGTTATTGCACAATACTTTTTTTTGTATTATTAACAAGCTGCTCTGTGCTCATTTCAAGAAGCATCCAGTCAACTGTGAAACTTCTGTCTCAGTTGTCATGAATCATAGTAAAGCAATTAGGTCTGTCCATCTCCATTCTTCCATCCAGTTCTTCAGATATGTACTGGGTCAAACTGCAAAGAGCTACTGAAATTTTGGGCATTTGCCTTGAATATAACTTGTGCACAATTCACAATCTGCCTGATACGTCTGTTCTCATGTTGTCTCTCAGAAATCCAAGCACAGAGGTTTGGGCAATCCTATAGGAACAACCAGCATTTATATCCTCCCAACAAAGAAGTTTCTGTTTGGTTTCTGTGTCAAGGTCTGTATCTTTTCTACCAGGAAGTAAATACAATGTTGGTCTTGGCATGAATCCACTTGATTTTGTGAATAGAGAACATAACAGTATTGGTCAGAAAAGGAACTTCAACCTTTTATTTGACAGAGTGACTCACTTAAGGTCTAAAGGGTCATGGTTTTCCTCCTTTGATTTTGTCTCATTACTCCTCACATGTCAAAGAGGAGGAGTTGAGGGAACTGGGTGTCAAATGTGTAAACGCTGAGTTTAACAGAGGCTTGATACATCGAATATAGTAGCTACAGAAAGACCACTAATAAGCTCATCAATTATGGGTTTACACGGGTTATAGTGCACAGATCCTGACTGATAAAAATACCACCAGTGAATAAATAGTAAGCTGTGAAGCGTTGAAAGCGTTAAAAGCATTGCTGGGACTTTCCTGTGGTCACCTTGAGGAAAAATGGTATCCAGGCACAGTTACTATTATTCAAACCTGTAATTACACAGCACACTGCACATCAGAAATTTGTAATACACAAAAAAAGCAAAAAACAACAGGCATTTTGACCTGCCACAGCTTCTGTCTGACTAATAACAGTAATTCTGGGTTTGAATTTTCCTCTTTTCTGAGGGGTTCATGTTTGAGTAACAGGAAATTTCAACCTAAAGAACTGTAACTACCTCTCATCAGAATAACTGCAAGAACACCTACTGCACATGCAAACAACAAGTGCCAGATTTTTATAAACTGTCAGACTGTTTAAGGTTAATGATGCTCACTGTAGTGAAACAAGATGAAAGCATAAAGATTTGAGTTGATAAACTTGGGTCTTCATAAAAGTACTTAATATCCTGACAGGTGTGAATCTTGAAAGGTCAAAATAATTCTGTTCAACATGGCAGTGACCAAACATGATGAAAAGTGAGCCACGTGACACTGAGCAGTATAAAATTGGGTTCAGACCATAGTAAAGGAAAATATTTGACTGGTGTAAGTTTGACAGGTTCACTCTGTGAGTTCAGATTTGGGGTGAAACAAACATTGATCCTGCTGGATATGTATGGGGGTCCACCTATCTGTAAAAAAATGCAATGTAAGCTCTCACAACACGCCCTCATGCTCAATCTTCATTCATTGCTCTGATCTGATCTCCCATTGTCTCTTAAATGTGGCCTGGATCAGGATCATGTGTGGTATTTCCATAGTCTTTCTTTAACCCACATTTGCAAAAAGAACAGCAACAACATGACAGACCAATCTGTGTTTACAAAGTACACACGGTAGCAAGTGAGGTAAGTGTGATCACCTTACAAGCAGGTGATGATGAGAATGAAGAGGGGGGACAAACAAAATTGCACCTATTTAGTTTTACTGTCATTTTCACTCATCCCGCTAAAGCAGATCGAGACTGACATCGCATTGCAAACAACCTGACCTATATTTGATTGAGGATGACATAAAAAAAGTGGTTGCTGTCTGGTTTGAAAAAGTCAGATAAAATGGGACTTGGTACGTGTCAAAGTATCACATGTGAGTCAGAATTAGAATTGGGCAGCTTTTTGCCTCACACACTTTATTGTGACTTAAGACAATTTACTGCTCTCTTTTATTAACTTTCTTTTGAACCCCTCATCTTGACCTCCGCTCAAAACACTTTAATTCAACTACCACTTCCCCTTCCCAGCACTTTGGGAGACCCCGCCACTGCTTCCATGCAACTAAGTAGTCACCGATGTCCATCTTACCTGCACAATGACAAAAAAGTCTTCTGTGAAATGATGAGTTAAGGACTCCATTAAGAAGGTAGTCATGAAATGTACTGGAGAAGTGTCTTTGAATAGGGGTAATGTCTGAAATCAAGAAACTTGGGAAGCAACTTTTTTCCCATCCCATTGGAAAACTTTTTTTTTTCTTTTTTTTTAATAACACATTTTCTGAAAAGAAATTAGACCAAGACACTTGCTCACTTTTGAGCTGTGCCAGTCTGTGCTCCTGAGTCCACCAGAAGGGATCTTGAACACTTTTGTCCCAACTGACAGAAATACATGCGCTCCCTACATTAAATCACCAACTGTTATTCATTATCTCATGCCACAGGCTGTGCACTGAGTAATCATATTTTAAAAAGTGGGAACTGAAGAGCATATTACAAATTCAAAACCATGTTTGTCCACCCACAGGCTGGATCAGCTGACGAGCATCATGTGGAGGCTCTTCGAGATGCCAACCCGAGGTGTTTGATGATAAAATGTTTCTTAAGACTGTCAAGCTGTTCATCTGTTATGGCCAACTGTTCACATGTTGTGTGTAATTTTACTTTTAACAACCATTAGAGGTGCATAAGCCCACACAGAGGCCACACAGCCACACACTTGTGCCATCACATAATTCACTCAAGACAAGTTTAGTAGACAAGCAATCATGTAGGAGACAAGTAAATTAAGTCCTCCAACACTGTCAACCTCACTTTTTGAGCGTGCACTGACTTATGGACTTGAATACTATGAATACGCAAAAAAAGACAGTTTGAATCAGTGGTTCCCAAAGTGGGGGTTGGCAAAAGAGATGGGGTCATCAACTGCCTTCCAAAATCCCAAACTATTTGCAATTGCATATTTCATCTATTAGCTTAAAAATAGTACAGGACACAAATAAGAGAAATATTGTATTGAAACAAAACAGCAAACTTAAATGTTTGATCAGTTTTCAACATGCATTTGTTTCCATAAGACCCCTGAGGTAATCAAACCAAGTCAACTCAGTATCAGTGTCAGCAGATTAGATTATGAAACAGCAGAAGGTCTGAGTTTCTACCTATCAGGTAATTAACATATATTACACCCTGGTTTGTTTGTTTTTATCTGTTTTTGGATTGGCTCATTAGTGTGTTCCCACAACAGGGGGGCACTGGTCTCCAGCACTGCTGTTTTGAGGTTTGAGGGCTAAAAGGTTTGGTAACCCTGTCTTTACATGATTACATCATACTACTGCAGAGCAAATTATTACAGGGAATCATTAGTACACCAGTATATTCTGAGCCTCCAGAACAAGCAGAGGAAGAAAACCATCTGTCCTCTGTCATCCAAGGGGAGGCATAGCTGCAAGGTTTAAATTAAATTTAAAACCCAAGAGGAAAACTAGGCACATTATAGGTTGTGTACAGTAATTGATATGTCAGTTGTGTGAATTGATTAAGACCTTGAGGAAAATGATGTTCCCACAGCACATATTTCCACCTGAACAGAAGAGGGATTGCGAGAACAGAGTTAAAATTACACAACCTGAGGCCATGTGGCTGTAAAGAGAGTGTCATGCGTTTTTGAAAATTAAGTCCCCAAAACCCCCAGAAACCTGTGAGGAAGACAACATGACTTTAACTGACTAAGTTTGGCAGTGAGAAAAGAGATTTGTGTTTTTCTATGCTGAAAACGATTGGTTTTATTTTGTACTAATGGTGGAACAGGGAGCTAGACTGACAGAAACAGAGCAGAAGAAAGCTAAAAGGGAGAGTGGTTGAGCTAAAAATACAGGCTAAAACACAAGCGAAGCTGTCTGTAATCGTGTTCATCCTGAGCCACATACTGCAGTGATCTGTTCAAACCTGATAGTATTAGTAAAATGAAAAGCCAGGTTACTTTTGTTCTGCTTAGTAGATAAGCACTGGCAGGACATACCCAGGAACTGCTGACTTTGGACACGTCTGAGAGCACCAGGCTGTGAGTAGCGCCAAATATAGCCAGCAACCCAACTACAGTACAAACTTACAAAGTTTTCTTGTTGTCACTTTTCAAACAACCAGCGCTACGTAACTGTTGATAAAAACATTGCCACTTCACGTTGTATCCAGTGAAAAGTTATCTTGAATAAAGGAAAGTAGTGTTATAAAGAAGATCCAGTCTCCTTTCATTTTACCTAAGTAGACAGAAACTGAAAAAAAAACTGGTTCATCAAGACAGTGAGGACCAAAGGCTTAGGGGACGCTTTATGTGTGAATCCGGGGTAAGACTAGTTTTTTCAGAAAGTCCTCACAGCTACTTTAAATTTGCATTCTTTGATATTGCACAACTTTCCTCTTTACCATAATGTTATAAGTATTTATTTTGCTCATGTCAGCGATTAGAAATCATCTCCTGAATGCCTCATAAAACTTTTTCCAAGTTGGATTTTTGAAAGTTAACACTCCTGTAAGCCAGTTAACATCAGCCACTTAACCATTTGCCAAACACACAGTCATGAGTCATATTCCTAAAGCAAATAAAGCTTTTCCCTCACAACTCTGTGTTGACCCAGGTATGATCTCCAAATGTCCAGTGACTGTATGTTTACCCACTCACATCACAGTTGCACACTGATATCTGAGGGTGCCACGTTGAGTGCCCATCAGTATCACCTTACTTCATTCATATGCAGTCATACACCCCTGGTTATGTCCCTGAGAACAATATTTTAGATTTCACTGTCTTTCCCACTCTGACATGTAGGCTGCAGGAGGTGGGATATAAAAACGCCAACCTTGTGATCAACAGGAGACCAACTCTACCTTTGAGGCGCCCCTGACAGCCATCTTTGTGTGACTCATCTACCCTATGGAGACACAGTCCATGTAACCTGAGAGTCAGAGCTGGTATGTCTCACCGTCCCTTCAGTAATCCCCTCCGCAGCTCGCTGTTGTCTCAACTTCATCTCACAGTTCATTATTTATGGAGCCGTGCCTGCTCTGCAGAGCCTCAACAAACTGCTCCTTCGTGAATTTATTAACCAGGCTAAGAGCAAGTGTGTATGAGTGTCTAGCTGTAAGTCGTACAGAGTTAAAGTCATGCTAAGTGCTGTAGACTGGGTCAGAAAAAGCAGAACTTTGTATGTGTGCAAGCAGGTCAGAGCACTGCAGAGCAACAACAAACTCAGCACGGGTTTGTTGTGTCAACATCACCAATCAGGGTGGATCAGAAACTGCTTACTAACAGGCAAAGTTTACTGGCGAGTGTATTCCTGCACTCATAGATGCACTGAATTCCCTGTTAAGTTTCAACGTTTTTTTTAACCTCACCTGTGCCTTGGTCTTTTTTCCAAAGCTGAGGTGCAAACACTCCTGTCCAACATAAGTACAAGTGAGAAAGCAACAGAAAGAAACAAATGCCTCTGTAAGAGTGAGTTTGAATGACAGCCCCCTCACTCGTGATCTGATCTTTTTCAAAGCAGAATCAACAGAGGAAAGTGGAGAGAAAGCTCTACTGAAGATGAGAAAACTTAAAACAGAGAGCTGCAGCAGGGACTGGTATGAACACTTCAATGAACGTCAATCATTTCTGATCTATGAGCCGAGATGAATGGTTACATTAATTATGGCTGTGACGCCTGAGCCATCTATCCAACCAGCCCCAGGCTCTTTCTGTCAGAAGATTAAGAGGCTGAAGAAAATGACAGAAAATCAATTATAGTGACTAGGAGAGTGGGACACACATGTTACAGGTTACTGCTGGGAACACACTGATGAAGACGCATACACAGACAGGAGTGAGAATTGAAGAAAGGCTGACCTCCAATCAGCAGAGGTTTTGAGCCGCTCAGCAGAGCCACTCCTAATTACATTCACAGTGATGAAACGGTCCTTGCACATCCACTACATAACCTAAGGACCCGGAATATCTTATGTCATTTCAATCTGAATATTTTGACTGAAGAGGGCAGAAGACAAGTAAATAACTTAACTTCACAAATTTGCCAGTTTTCCTTTTCCCTCATCTCCTACGATGTATTTTGGACACCTACTTGACTTCACTTTATCTTGGCTCAAACTTTTTTATTTAAATCTTGGAGGGGTATGTGTTAGCACATTGAAGCGTTTTACATTTCATTTTGTTGACAAACTGCATGTTCACATAACTGAATCCCTTAGTGAGCCAAGTAGCAACCTCTGGCTGCAAGATAAAAAGCTGATATGAAGCTGTTATGGACGTGCTTAAAAGCTGCAGGTTATCTACTTGAGGCTGGCTCCGGAAGTGCTATGTCTACGCCAATTCAAAGTAGCTGATTTATACAGCAGACATAAATATTTTTACAGCCCGCTCTGAAAAGCTCATTTCTCTCACAGTGTAAGGGAGAATTTACAAGTTTAACCAACCAGAGGCACAGCTGACCCAAATGACAGACTGACACCCTGTCAGCGATGGTGAGGTGGCTCAACGCTCTGTACTATGGAAAGCCATTATAGCATTTATCCAATATCCTTGAAATGAACAGCCAGTTTTCTGCATTGGTAGGCTAAGGTCTTAAACAACACTAGTTAACTAGATAGTCAACTAGTAAAGCACCAGTAGACAGTAAAACCTCTGACATGTTAAGTCAAGGCTGAAATGTCAACTAGTTGTACCAGTGGTAGGTATAGAAGCAAGAATTAAGACTGGAAAAAAAATCCTTATCAGTGCAACAAAGTGCTTCAAGCTTGATTGGCCACAGGTGCTTTCATCTAGTGCCATAAGAAGTGCCATTTTATTTTATCTTATTTATTCATTGAAATTCTGTAGCAAAACCACGACTAATACTTCTATGTCAACCAGCATTTAACAACATTCAATATTCAGTGCTGAAACTTAGATCTTCTAATTCATTCTGAGGACAAAGAGGAGAAGGGTTAGACTAAGTACAGAAGTGTTCCCTGAACAGATGGGTCTTCATACATGTCCTGGAAGTAGAAAGGGACTCACATGGAGTTGGGTAACTCATTCCACCATTTAAAACAACACAGGAGACGACTCTGGCTTTGGATTAAAAGCCATGCTGGGCTGGGAGCACCAGGCGTCTTTCACAGGCAGAGAGCAGGGGGATTGAGGAGTTGAAGCGCTGGATGAAAGATTCCAGGTGTACAGATGCCACTCTTGTTTTTAAGCCAGAACTAGAGCTTTAAATTTGATTTCAGCTGTGGAGAGAGATTGACAGTGGGGCAACTTGCTGTTTTGTGCTGGTTAAAGACCAGACGTGCTGCTGCATTCTGGATCTATAAGGTTAAAATTTACACACAAGGAGGCCCGCAAGAAAAGAGTTGCACTTTTTCATTATTGTGATCCAAAAGGGCTCACTAGCTCACTAGGATGATCTAAAAGCTCACTCGATATACTAATGGAGGCATATTTTACCAAACTGGTCAACCAGAAAATCATACTTTTTTTCAGTAAGTAAAGTCACAACAATTAAATGAAGACCCTAAAGTTGTGAAACCCTCCTTAAAGCACCAAAGACCAATGTGCAAAAGCACCATGAACTTATTTTGTCTTCCACTGTTGGATTTTCTTTTCCTCTTGCAGTGTTTAAGGGGACACATGGAAGAGTTATAGACATAAGTAGAGTGATGGTAATGAGCTGAAAAGCAACGACACCAAAGGCACAGAGGGCTGTTTTCACTTCTCTTAAAGCTCGCTGTGCCTCAAGATAAATTTGAAGGCTTTTGGAATTGGATGGTGGTTTATCCTCACGGCTTGATGCCAAGCATGCTGTGAGGAGGCTCAACCTTGCTTCAGTGCTTCTGCCTGTTTTAGTGATTTTGCAGAGCAAGAGTTACCGGATAAATTTCCTAACATTACTGGATAACTTAAAATCTCCTCAAGTGTCCTGGGGCAACAAATTTCACACAATTTAGTTAGTTTTGTTGCATGTATACAATCAAGACATGAGGGAGAATAGTCAGGGTGATTCTGAGGGCACATAACCGACACAGGTCATCAAAACCTTTCAAATTTGCAGCAATGAAGTGGCAGGATGTAATGTGAAATTTCACATTCTCATTTTAAAATCCCTGATTTCACCGTCATAGGTTTTTTTTTTTTTTTTTGAAACACCAAAGTGCTTTTTTTCTACATAGAAATCCTTCATGGTTACATAGATTGACTTTCAAAGCCACTATTCACACTTTTGACCTTCAGAGATAATGACTGATGGTCCGATGATATTTTCTTGGTGATTTTTTTTGTTGTTGTTTTTACTATATCATAAGTGCATTTGGTTGAAGGAAAAGAGAGAAAAATGTATGCAGACAGCTGTGGTGAAGCACTCAGGGAGCTAATGGAGATCATAATAATCACCTTTTAATCCAGCAGTAGCGTCAGGGTTCACCACTCATCGATCATGGGTTCAGTAGGAACACACTCCTCACACTGATGCTTATGATGGAGGTCAGCTTTGTGATCAAGTGGTTCAAACCAGCATTCATGTCACTTCACCAACCTCAGGTGAAATTGGAATTTAGATTTAGACAAGTCCTTGCTGTTCAATAATCAATATTTGTATTGCTGTAATGCTGTCTTTGTGAAGTCCCTGTGCCCATTTATAGAAAAAAAATTAGACAACCTCCAACTTGTATCCTTTTATTTACCACACACTCACATATGTCCTACTCCTCTTTGGACTACATCTCAAAATACACGAGACACCAACAAAAACAATCCACTTCCTTAAATGCTGTCATATCTTCCCTTTTCCAATTCCCTGTTCTAGCTCTGTCACATTTTGCTTAAGTATAAAGGGCTGCTGAACAAGATAGACCGTTCAAAAACACAAGACACTTTATTGAATGACCAGTTCTATCTGCATTTCAGTGAAGGACAATTTGGGTCATTTTTAGCACTTTAAAGATCTCTGTGAGGAACTAGTTTGTGCTGTTTCCAGTAAAAGAGGGAATATCATGGTTCCCCAAGTAAAAATGCTCGATCTTCATACTAAATGTGTGCAGATTTTTAAACTGCTGCATATTCATGTCTCAATAATCTCTGGATCTGTGAAAAACTCAAAACAGTCCATTCTAAAATTAGCTTGAGATGGTCTCAAGACTCAATGAAATAGTGAGCATAAGGATCTCCTCACTGGTTCATTAAGTATGGGCCTCAAACACCAAGGTCTGCCCATAGCTCTGCTCCTAGCAGACCTCCTTTAGAGGGATGGCAAATCAGAGGGAAAGGGGTTTGTGGAGCAGGCAGCCTTCAAGAGACATCTAATTTTCAACAATGGAAAATGTCACTTGCTCAGAAAAATTATGAGTCTTTGAGAAAAAGTATGAATCTGTGATAACATATATGATGAGACAGTGGTTAAATTCCATCTAGTCCTAACAGTAAAAGTCAAAGACACAAAAATCATGGACATACATTTATATTATTTACATTAGAGGCATCAGAGTTTGTGATCCGTAACCAAGAAGTCCTTCATAAATGTCCTTACAGGGTTACAGATCAGCCCAGGACGTATGGGAATGAATCCACTCAGCATTTTCTCACATCATGAATGAATCACTGTCTCGTTGATCCGACAGCTAGGGGCAAAAAATAACCAGCTTCTCGATGGATGAAAAGTTCAGTGCCCCAGTGAACAGAAATCAGTGACAGTTTCATCTGCAGGGGGAAGTGATTACATCTGATCAGAGAGGCCACAAATTTGAGTAATTTTGTCACTCACAAAGACAACAATGGCTGGTGCACAATGAATTTTTCATTTCACCTGTTATGAAGTGTTTTGTTTGCCTCAAAGAAAATACAAAACCCTCTTTTCTGAAATATTATCACATTTCATGACAGGAGAATTTTCTACAACTATGCCCTCGTTTTGAGTCATAGCTTTGTGATACACAGATTGTAGAAACAAGTTTCCCAAAAAAGTCAAAAGTTGTGAGGATTAATGGCCTCAGTAGTCTCTTCTTGTCTTAAAAATTACTGTGTGTACTTTCAACCCTGAAATAGTAATGTTTACATTGTATGTTTGTGTTACAATCCTTGCAGTTTTCACCCCGTGTAAAACCTGTACCCACACCCTGACCTCTGAGAGAGCGCTCTTAAAAAATATAAACTTAGCTCTAAAATTCCTCTCAGAGGTCCTGAGTGAGGAACACCAACAAAACAACTCTATGTGAGGAGGCGGCAGAAACTATAAACTAAGGGAGCTCAGAGAAGTAGCTTGTTATTCCGGGCATAACACAATCTCTCAAAAGCTTTGGATGATTGATCAAAAAAAGTGAGACAATCTGTGATAACTGATTTCAGTGATGATAGAAACATACAAATAAAATTCTTGTTTTATAATCAATATCTGCTGAATGAATTATAAATTGAATTTCAAAATCCTACGCAAGGTTTGAAACACATGAGCCTTTCAGGACAGAGTAGCCTCTTCACATGCTGATGGTAATAACAGTTATAATTAGATTTCCTCCATATTAGCAGTCAACTGTATGAAGCCCCAGGCCACTTTCGGTCCCCAACACCTGACTCCCAGCAAACCACAGCAGAAGCTCAATTTGTGAAGTCTGTGCTGACAATAAAAGTCCTCCCTATGAGACCCTGTCTGACTCACTCTCCTTGTGCTGCAAAGCGTCACTGCATTGGTCCTGAGCAAAATCTCTCAGTGAAACTCAATGAAACATAAGATGATTCATCCCAGGGTGTAAAAGAGAGAGGGAAAAGGAGAGCAGCTAAATGGTTAGTGGAGCAGATAATAACAAGTAAATATAGTAAATGACTGTGTGCTGCCTGTTAAGCCTGAGGGGTAGAGACCTTGTAATAACTTAACTTCTGCTAACGCGACATGATGACGTCCGATCTTTGCCATTTTACAGTAAACACTAAACATTGGAGCTAAAAGAACAGCTTGGCGTGTTCAGCTCTGCCAGCAGCAGCAAGGTCAAACAAGGGCAGCGAAACACTTTCAAGCTTGGAGAAGAGAATGGATTTTTTTGAGGACCATTTAACCATATTAAAGTGAGGGGGATGTCTGCTGTTCCTTCCCCCCTTGAATATGTTTAATACAAAGCAAAGTTTTCTGTAAAATATGAACCTTCTGATGCCATTTTGCAAAGCTTTTTGGTGTTGATGGCTGTTGATGTTGCTACTGCATTGATAAAATCACAGTGTTCACAAGTGATGGGAAAAGACTTGTGAATTACAGTGCTTCATTTTGCTGGCGCTAAATATCTTAATGTTATTACAACTCCTCTTCACTACATTTTGTATTGTATGAGTTGTGAGCACTCTAATGAGATCTACTGCAACCATCACTGCATGACCAGATCTGTAGTATTGACTGAACTTACTGTCATTCAGTGCTTAGACTAGCCAATATTTCTATCATCTCTCCAACCCCTCTTCTCTTCGGCATCTCAAGAGTCATCATCCTTACAGCCAAAAGATTTTCATCCCCTTTAGACCTTTGGCTTACATCTTTGCTGCCCAGCCAAAAGAATTGGTACGTTGGATCCAAGGGGCAATATCTGGCTCAGAAAAATGAAGCCAAAACGGAAGTGCTAAAAGTTGCAGTTCATCAAGTATCTGCTTGAAGCTGGCTGCAGAGAGAATGGAGACCACACACAAACCAAGCCAAAAAAAGCAGCTTTTACTGCATGGAAAAAAACCCAAATAAATAAAACATATTTACAGCCAGGTTGAAAAACTGGCTTGGCTCCAAATCACAAATTTCACTATTTGCTCTCATTGTACAGGGGTGATTCTTTTTCTAACCCAGCAGTTTAGAACATATCAAGATCTCAAGTTTGTTGAATCAGAGGCACAGCTCAGGTCACATGGGTCACAGGGATGTGTATTGATAGGCTTTTATTGATACCAATGAATGGCATTATTGATTCTGCTTATCAATCTTCATTGATCACTTTATTGATGCCGCCTGTGAATTTTCTGTGTACAAAGTGTAGCTTCAATGTATCAACAACATTTTATTGAGTTTAACAGTGAACAACTATGAAATTGGCCAGTGGATTTAGATGCACATCAGGTGACGTAGATGTGCTGTTTTGTTGTATGTTTTCGGCTTAACTAGGCCACCAAGCAATGCTCTGAGGTGTTTGGCGCCTTGAGTTTGTCATATTATGCTGAAGTCAGCCATGAGCCTGTACTTTCTGTTTGAAAAACATTTACCAGTTACTATTTTGACATTTTGGAGTTTCAAGCATTTTTACAAAGAGTTGATGCGTTTCTATGATAGAAGTTGAAATTCTGGTTCAAAACCAACGTTGTTTCAATGTATGCTTATTACTAGCATATCAATGCAATTTCCCATATAAAATAACATCAAGCTAGAACCATATTTTCTTTATTGTTCTGGCACATTAGGAGATGTATCACATGTTAAGTGTATTGAATATGAATCTCTTTGTGTGTTCAGTCTTAAAGCTTCTTAATTAAACTTCAAGCAGAAAATCCTGAATCAGCATTTTTTGGGGGAAACTGTCTTCCCCTGCAAGCTTAGCACAAGCTTACTGGGGCAGATTAGTCAACCTAAAGTCCATCCGCTTTGGCATACTGTAAAGAATCAACAAGTGTTCGGGTTTGGTTAGCTTTAAATATTAACACGATGATTGCTGGGCTATTTGTTCAAGACTTAAGAACAACCAGATCATCTAAAGAGAAACCTTTTCAACTACTGTATTATGTTCATTATCCTGATGGTGAACACTCCCTACTTGTATGTAGGTTTTCATTGATGGACCCTACAAGGCAGCCTTTGGATGGATTCAACATGCTATGTAGGAGCTCTTTGAGTGGTTGAAAGATGAGAGAGTGTTATATTGAAAAAAAATCCATTCATCATGTAGTGTTTGGTGCTGACCCTTCAGATTAATTGGTCTGCCACCAATTACTGCTGGCATTTACACAGCGTCCCCAGCTGGCCCTCTGAACTCCCACTAGAACTCAATGAGAAACCTGACCTTCTAATTCACTTAATTTATCGTGTAATTGTCAGGACCAACTTTGGTTCATCCTTGATGTGCTGAATGGGAAGTTTGTTCACCAAAGGGGACTGACCTTGAGATTAAATTCTGCAATGTGATGTTAGATAGCGATTGTCCAAAAGACAGGCTTCATTTGAAAGCCTAAAGATGAATCAGAGTGATGGAAAGACATCCAGGGTGTGATATCTTCAATGGTAAAAGTGATAAGGACGTATTAATAATAGTATGCTTCTGCCATTCATGCTACAATACACACAGTCACACCGCTATGCACTTCATAGACAGTATAGCGATTCACACAAAAGGCAGATAAAACTTCATAAGTAAAGCTCGGAGGAACGTCATCAGGATGACAAGCTCGGACATGTTCTCATTCATGTATGAGATTGAGTTAAAGCTTGAATCCATTTCTGTCCCCCCAGGGGTCTAAAAGCAGCGAGTAAATTCATCACACAGTGTCTGCGCTCTTTTTATGTGCAGTAATTAATGAGTTGTTGAAGCAGCCACTTCGTCAGTTGGGATTACGCCGTTTCCAGGAACAGCAGCGACAGCAGATCAGTGTTGATGGTCTAAAATGTCTCATATGACTTGTCCAATGTCAAGCTGACATCAGAGACGAACCTTGTCCGTCCTCTATTCCTCTTTCTCTATCCCTCTCTGTCACTCCCCCTATTGTTCCCTGCGGTTGTGTACAGTGGAGCACATTACATATTAGCCCTTCATGTATAATGGATAAACTCAGAGGCAGCAGATTGCTGGCCATGCAGCTTTGCTTTGCGTTGCCCCTGGCATGTCTTTGTTCTGTTTGCTCTGCCTATTGTAAACCTTGACGGAGCTACTCAGCGCTGTCTGCTCTTGCCTTCTTTCAAACTTGGCGCACGAAACCACTTTCACCAGTGTCAAACTTCACATTATGATGTGCATGTTTGAATCCTGGCAGGGTGAGCTAAAGCTTAACTCTTAAGATCAACTAACTAAAACAAACCTTCATGTTATAGCACCAACAGGCAGAGGTACAACATGATGCCCTTATTTGATACGGATGTGTGACTTTGTGGTTTTGTGTCTGTTTTACTTTTGAAAATGAATAACTTGTATAATTGTGTTTTGATTGATCTGAATAAAAAATCTGAATCTTGCAAATCTTGCATGCTAAATACTGTTTTTTTTTCTGTGAGGGTGGCTTGGTTCTGTCTGAGGGTGTCAGCTGTTACTCCTACATCAAAAGAAGCTGAGTGAAGGTGGTTCAGCTCAAGATGCACCCTGGATGTTTTTATTTGGAGGTTTTCCAAGCATATCAGACCCTTAAGTTAAGAGTAAGGAGACCCTTAAGGTAAAACCATACTCGTGGGAGTGGTCGCACAAAAAACACATCAAGAGAAGCAGAAAACAGTCAATACCTGAGACAACCTACAAAGCCCTTTTCTTAATGAAAAATGGCACAAAAGTGGCAAAAAATAATTTAGTTGTTACATTATCCACCATTTATTACATTTTGGAACATTGTTACAACTCGGGCTCCGATAAAGCCACACTTATTGGGTTGGAGGTGGGCTGCAAACATTTTTAAGACTTAAAAGGGGGCCCTGAGTTGGAAAAGGTTGGGAACCACTGGTTTATTGATTTTCTGTGTATAGGCTGTTCATAGGATTTTGTTGTCATGTTTTGTTCCGACAACACAACTTTAACTCATTAACAGAGTTGCCATTACGTAGGCATCGACAAGCCTTCAGGTTATGTGATTCTGCTTTAAGCTTAGGGAGGAGAGTCACATTTGTGTTTGTTTTAAGTTTCTTAGAGCAACTTGTAAAAGTTGTGAAAGTTGAGCCTCAAGGATTCTGAGGAGGGAAGTGCTGTCAAGGTTTATCAGAGACAAACTAAATGGTAAAGCAACTGATAACTCTGCTTCAGCTTTGCTTTCTGTGGCTACTTTCACGCTATTTGTGTTTTTCAGAAGGATTTTTTTAGGGTAACCTCCGTGTGTCATTTTCAACAACACCTCACAAGGTAGCACAACAAAGTCAGCTGTGAAAGCCATTACCAGCACCACACCCAGATACCCAACTTCAGTTCTTATGGCTCACATACCTTCAGGATGGTACAGTCATAGATCTTTTGTGCTCTTTTTTTCTGCAGAGTATGCTTTTTGAAAGGGTAATTCCTCAAAAACCTGAGTGCATTTTCTGCTAGTGTAATTAAAGTTACCATCCAAGTGGTCAGTTGTTCCCCTGTTAATTGAAGTACAAAGTATACAGAAAAGTCCAATTATGTTGGAGGGTGAAAATGCACTGAGTTGCCTGGAGAGCAAAGCAGGAGGTTTTTTACCCGAGGCAAAACTGAAGACAACCACTGAGAAAAACCTCAGATCAGCTGACTGGCAAAAGTTCCAGGACTCACAGAGACCGCCTGCAGCTAGGAAGTTTGTGACCACGAAAAAAAAGAAACCAATACACTTCATACACTGGTTTGACAAAGGCTTACAGGCCTAGCTGACCATGCACTCTGTGGAAATGGAAAACTAAGCACTATTGCAAAAAATCTCATTAGTTCATGTTGAGTAACGAAATGATCTGAAATACCAGGCAGAATTGTCATTAAAAGCTTTAGTTGACAGATTTTGGTGTACTTTCATAAATCAAACAAAGTGAGAAGAAAACAATTCAGAACTTGCATGGACAGCTGATTGACAACATTGTTTGTCTTCTGTGTTTGCTTGTCTGATGAAGTCACGTTTGACCAGGAGAGCTTCAATAACATGTCATGTTAAACATTGGTCTGAACTATTGTCATGTCTTTGGTCTCCATCGATTCTAAAATTATCTAAGATCTAATCCTTTGAGACTCAATGTTGTATTACAACATCAGATACAACATCATTAAGGTGTACGTAAATTAAAAATAAAAATTGCTATTTCTAAAAGACCATATTTATGCGGTCAGTAGGCCTATTGTTAAAGCCTGCGGTGCTGTTGACTGGTAAACGTATTTATAGATCCAGTCATCAGGCCACAAACTCACAAACATGGCAAACTTTTCTTCTAAATTTGGGTCTTTCAGGGTTCTAAGAGGTCTTTTGTGCAGCTGGCCATAAAAGTTTTTCATTGTTTTAATGTTCTCCTTATATTGTTCTTTCCATCTTTACAGACATCATTTTTTTAGTTTGAAAAAAAAAGAAAACTCTCAAAATGTCAAAACATACTTCAACAGAGTGAAAGGCTCCTGTGACTTAAAGGTCAATAAGTCGAGGGAGGGGATTCTGGGAAAATGGTCCTGAAGATCCTTCAACAAAACAGAACTGAGTGGAGTATGCAGATGCATAAAAAGTTCAATTTTACGCTTCAAGAAAGAGAGAGGAAAAAAATGTCAGGAGACAAAGACTTGAGCAATTTGAGGGTAAGCGTTGCTGAAAGAGAAGCGAGAGCTATGAGATATTCAATGTGGGGAGATAATAGAAATCAGGTAAAGAAGACAGAAAGACATACGGTAAAAAAAACAAAGGGAGTGTGTTTAAATGAGTCTCTTATCGCACAGGGTGTCAAAAGGAAGGATTCTTACTGTTAATAGGGGAAATGGGTGTGATAAGATTATCCCACACAGGCCAGGAGTACATTTCAAAACCACACAAAGGGAGAGAGAGAGTAACTGCTGCCAGAGAGAGAGAGGAAGAGTGAGGTAGAAAGACTGAGGACTCAGGGATGAATGTGAGGAACTGATTCAGGGTTTTCAATTACACTGCAGCCAGAGTAATTCAGTGCGATATACTGATTAGATTTATTCATGTGGTCATCAGAGGCAGTGCTCATAGAGCCACTGCAGAAATATGCATGGATGGTATGCATTCATAAAAGCCTTGCCCTTGCTATCACATGTTCCTTTAAGTAGTATATGAATGTGAGTGTCTTTGTCTGAACCACAGATTTCATTCAAGAGGCAAGGAAAGGCTTTGCCCTTTACAGAGATTCAATTCAGTGTTGTTTCATGCTTCACAAGTGAGAAACAACAGTTTGCATTACTGCGAGCTGGGTGCCCTTTATGCACAAGGAGAGATGTGGATGTTATTCCAGCAAACTCAAGACCCTTAATTTTTTGTGTAAATCCCAGTTAAGTGGCTTTTGGATGAAAAAGTAAGGAGTCAGCTTCTATGAGATTTACTGTCTATAACAGTCAGTATGACAAAAAAGAGGATCCATCCAGAGTGTGAATATTTATAAAACAAAAGATCAAAAATGCAAAAGATGACATGAAACTTACTTAAAAATGCCCCTTCCTAAAAAATCCCCACACAAGACTCTGAGGTAACGAGCAGCAGGCATGGACACAGCACAAGTGAACATTTGAATAAAAGATGCAGCTGTAGAGTGGTTATACACACATAACAGGTTGAAGTAAAAGTTCTCCTTATTATTGTATTTCAAGGCCTTCCCAGATTTTCCTGTTGCAATGGTAAATGGCTTTTTCATACTGTGTCTTAAGAGAGTGTCCATCAAAAGTACAAAAGAAAATCAAGACTCATCTAAGACAATTACTTGAAATACCCTTCATTTGAAAGCTGCTAACAGCCGGTGAGTGGTTCGAAACTGGAACAGCTTTTGCGTCCACTGTTAGGAGCAGTGTAAAAATAGTGTTCACTCTGTACTTCTTTGATGTCCCATAAATTATAAAATACACTTCCTCTCTTAGCCAAAAACATTTGAAGTATAAATGAGCACTTTAAAAACCCACAATTTGAGACACCGTGTTGTTGTGGTCTCTTAGAGGAAAAAAAGTAGAAACTGTCTTCCTCCATGACAATTCCCACTACACTCAATAATCTTCACAACGTACAGTTTCAGTTCGGCAATAGAGATCTTAAGAATATTGTCTGTGTTTTCTTAACCAGCTTCTGGTATTTCTGATCTCAGCCATTATAAAAAAGTCACTTCAACTTGCTATGTATTTTCTGTGAGTGCAAATATTGACATGCACTTTCTGTACCTTCTAGCCCGGAGTTCAAAAGCGAAGCATTAACTGAACTTGCTCCTGGTCTTATTATGTCCATTCAGTTGAGTATTTGAAGAACATTGAGTGTCACTTGAGTGACACTTCTGTCCACTCCCTCCCCCTTTCAAAATATTTGAAGAAGATGCAGAGAGAAAAGACAGAGTGTTGACACTGATTCTGAAACTTAAAAATTACACAGACCAACAGGAGATATCAACAGTAAAGCAGGGGAGGTCTGTAATCGAAATAATCATTCAAAAGCAGTATATCACTGAAGTTATAGGAGAATTCCCCTACTTTTACAGATCTGGACAGCATTCATGGCTCAAAGCTGACTGCTTCCTTTGTACAAAGCCTGAGAGCTGAGAGCAATCAGCACTTGCAGCAGGGACAGCGCCCTGTTTCTGATACATGCTGAGAGCAGAGCTGCTTCATTCATTCATTCAGAGCTGATACAAGACAACATAAAACCCCAAGATCAGTTCACTGTTTGTGAAATATATCTGTTTACAGACCTCTCCTTTAAATGCATGTACGTTAATCATCCTGTTAACCAGACATCAATCACCACGAGGCATTGTAACTGTCTCTTTTTTCGGTTTATATCACATCACACAGGCTGACTGGTCAGACCGTGCGAACTTCAACCTGCTCTCATCCAGGTGCAAAACTATTGTTTGATGCTTTCAGCTCAGTCAAACATAAGGTAACATCCAGACGTACAACCAGCTGGTGCACTCAGCTCCCATAAAGCTTCATGTTCTGTTGCTCTGCTGCCATTTCCTGCAATAATTAGCCACAGGGTTGTCTCACGTTGATGACATCAGTGTTGTTCTGGGGAGATGAATTAATGTGATTTTCTCCGACAGCTAAAGTGTCTCTGTTTACTCAGGCAGCAGCAATGTGCTCCTAATGTGAGCTAAATATGAGTGTGTGTGTGTGTGTGTGTGTGTGTGTGTGTGTGTGTGTGTGTGTGTGTGTGTGTGGGTGTGTGTGTGTGTGGGTGTGTGTGTGTGTGTGTGTGTGTGTGTGTGTGTGTGTGTGTGTGTGTGTGTGTGTGTATGTGTGTGTGTGACAAAAGCATGCGTCACTAGCCAGTCCGGGTCAATGTTGATTAAATAAACAAGTGTGTTTATAGAGCAGACCTTTTCTCAACACGCAGGTATCAAACACTCACTGAAAACACACACACAAAACAGACCTAGTGCATCCATCAATGAGCTACACTGTCACACTTTTTGGTTTCTTTTGCTTTTGATGCAGGATTATTTTACTTTTTTCAGCTTAGATTCCCGTTAATCAAAATTTGGCTGTCAGCGAAATATGATTTTTGTTGAAACAAACATGAATGTAATTCACATAGGAAACTTACAGGAACCCAAGAAACTGAAAAGTGTTATCTTTTAAATATATATTTGTTGGCCTTATTTGTAATTTGTAATAATTAACTTGAAAAGAAATGAGAATCAGGGGAACCGTGCAGCTCATCTTCACTTATCTATGACCTACCATCAACAGCTGCTGTAAGGAAATACTGAACTCACCCTTGCTTTGCTCAAGTTTGGATAAGGCAAAGAGGCCGGCCTTTTGCCTCTCTGACAGGACCATACTTGTAAGTTTACTAGATTTTACAAAAAGCACAAGTTACAAGAAAAAAATCACTTCCTTTACATGGTGCACCAATATGAGTTATTCAGAATTCCTTTATTACAGCAGTGAAAATCTGATTTCTGTGTATGTGGTTTCTGTAGCAATCCTCTAGTGGACTTTCAAAGAAATGCATTTTTTTAGCCCCTCCACATCAGCCTTGTATGTAGAGATCAGAGTTTGCTGCTTTGTCTGTACTGATTGAAAAAGCAGAGCAAGTTCCCTCAGCTGAATCCCTGAGGTATTCAAATGGATCGCTTAGGATCCAAACTTGAACCAGGATCCAAATAAAAATTCAAGTTCTTTCCTTTCTATCCCCAGCTGTGAGAAATAGTGGAGCTTCGTGGGGGCATTAGGGAATCGGTTCCAGATGCCATAAAGCTTTTATCCTTAGCATCTCCCTTTAGTTCCCTGTGCCTTAAAAACTGATGACATCACATATCCCAAGTGGCAGTCAATGCTAATGATATCAAAGGAGTTGAGGAAGTATTCATGGCATACTGGAGACAGAAATGGTCCCAAATATGACTGAACCCTTGGAAAAATGAACAGTACATCTGGGGATTTTGATTAATGGAGGAAACACCAGCAACAGGGGGAAACAGTTGTTGACACAGCACAGAATAAAATATCATGACTGTGTTTGATGCCGCCTGCTTGGGTTGAAAAAGTGACCCCGTGGCTGTTATCTTTCAGCTGAATGCATCAGTGGTTTTCACCAACAACAGCCTTCGGTTACAGCACAGCGCAACACAACACAATGCAACACAATATCCTATCCTTGATAACATGAGCACAAAGCATGCAGATAACGAAAATCTACAGGGATTTATAAAGAATTGAGTTGTCAAACTGGAATGAATCATTTTCAATTATTTCCCCTGACAGTGTACATCACTTATACCTAGTAAAAAGTAAAGGATGAGAATCTGCTCAATCTTTCTTTATTGTTATACTCCTGAAACTAAAGTAAACAGAAAAAATCAGTGTCGCACATTTACGCGTAAACAATCAATTGAAAAGTTAAAATGTGATCAACTTCCAAAACACACTTACACACAATAAGCCCCCAAATTTCAACTGAAAATTCAGTTTGACAACACAACCGAACTTTTATACTAGTTTCATGGTACATGGTTGAAACCCCAGAGCAACAGTGACCAATTATAGATAATATCAATCAGAATAGGTAGATCTATCTTTTCTGACATAAAACCATAGAAATTCACACAAGCCATCACATGATTATTTTCTTGAGTGTTTGATAGAAATTTGTTGATCAAAGACAGAAACGATCACCATAGTAGGACTTGAAGAACTCTGCACCTCTCTGAAGCCGTACTATGTTGGCATATGGGAGTTAATAGCTTGTCTAACACAGTAAATTTACAATTAATTATTTCAGATACAGCCTGATCACATTGTGCTGATCCTCCTACTTAGCTGCCGGGCCAGAGGACACTGATACTTATCATTTACTCACCAGTCCACATTGTTATCTCCGTCACCACAATCGGATAACAATGTGACAAAGGAAGAGTAAGTATTTAAATAAGTAAGTAATTTAACACTAAGTAAGTACGTCGAAGGAGAGAGGAAGAGGAAGAGGTCGATAAGGAGAAGGAGGTTCCTTTATCGAACAATACCCTTGACAACGAAATTGATGTTTTGACTAAGGACTGAACCTCACCTTTTATTCTCCAATCATCCTTCTGTTGTCAAATTTGGAAAACTGTTCTCTTTTTCTCCCTCTGACAGTTTGCCATTGCATTGTGAGTCACCTCATCTACAATCAGGTCCAGCTCATCCTGTATTCATTTTTCATCACTACCTGTGTCTGGATGATCATTTTGATAAGCTGTGCCACAACTTTCAGTACAACCCTTATTCCAAAAAGACATGACACTGAAAATAATGATCAGAAGAAATTTTATTAACAGTGCATCCACAAAACCCTGATTTTAATCTAGCTGGTACAAGGACAACATGAAATGCTCAGGCGGAGTTTTAGGGGTGTTATGTGAAATACACATAAGCCTACTTTAAATTTGATGTCTGAAATTGATTAAAAACAAGGACAAAAAGAAAAAATCTTGGGCACATTAAAGTATCATAATTCACAAAAACTGTCGGACGTCTCCTGACTGACAAAGTTAATTTGCATTAGGTGAGTAATGCGCATCAATGTACTCGAACAAAGGATACTATTTTGAATCTAGAATTTGCCATTTCACACTGTGTCACAACTTTTAGAAAATCAGAGTTTTGCATGTAGGTATAGCCAATGAGGTTTAATTTCCAAGGCAAATGTGTATATTTCTCTTTTTTTGTCAATGAGTCATATGTGTTATTGAACACATTTCATGAAATATATTTCCACATTCATTGAAGTTTTATCTATAATATTTTGGAGGTTTGAACAGGCAACACTGGTAATTATTAAATGGAGGTGCATTGAGTGTTATATATCACTGCCTGTGGAGTGAGCACTGTCAAGCTCTTGTGTGTGTGTGTGTGTGTGTGTGTGTGTGTGTGTGTGTGTGTGTGTGTGTGTGTGTGTGTGTGTGTGTGTGTGTGTGTGTGTGTGTGTGTGTGTGTGTGTGTGTGTGTGTGTGTGTGTGTGTGTGTGACTGAGTGCGTGTGTGTGTGTTTGGCAGTTGGGAGTGAGCAAGGGAGAGTGACTGATGTGATATTCCTTGCGTAATCACTCACGGTGCACCTCAGCCAACCCTAATGAATAAATAACAAAGAGATCAAATACAGAAGTCCACAAAGAAAATATAAATAATAGATGCACAACTGGATTATATGTAGAGCCTCTTTTCCTAATGTGAATGCCTCTGAAGAGACCATCCAATAAGTAGTTCACATGACCTGTTTTCTTCACATGATATTCAACTGATGTTTGTCAGTGCCTTAGTCCTGGGATTTTCTACTTAGATTATAATAATGCATGATTCCCTTTTATCTATTTATCTGTCCATCTTTTCATCTATCTATCTATATATGGTAGGGGAGCTTGGACGGGCTCTGTATGCACTGGTGCATCCAGCATGTTAAAGATAGCCTCTGTTGATTATCTCTCAATCATTAACAATAACAGCCACATACCAGGCCTATCTGTGTTTGCGTGATGCTGTTGCTGAAAGGACACTCAAACCAGTGGTCAACATGTCATGTGTGTTAGCGTCGATCTTCCTGTGTTGCGCATGATGTCAAACATGAATGTAAACATGTGGCTGAACATACTCCCTGTGGTGAATAGTTCAGAACTGAGGAGAGAGGAGCCATGGCTGAGCATAAACAGCCTCAAGTGTTGTCCCTACTGTTCATCTGTTTAGAAATGAAAACCAAACCAAAACTTGTCTTGAAGTGTAGGGATTTATGCTGCCAATTCTGACTTACATTTTAATACAGAGCTGTGTGGACTTTGTGAGGTGTTTCAAATCTCATCACTACTGTTTCAACATTTTAGTCCTTACAACTAACGCCTCATTTGACCAACTGGATCAATCTATGGGTTCTCCTGAGTAAATAATGTCCCCAAGTCTGAGATGGTGTGAAGAAAATAGGTACATGCCTCCTACTAGATAATTACTGCATGGGTGATTATCTCTCAGCCAGTAACAAGTTATTTAATCCCAGCTAATGCAATGCGTAACTTCTCATTGATGAAACAACCATTGGGAAAGACACATCCAGTGGTCATGCAAAAGGTGTTAGTCTGTTTAAGAAGGATCAAATCATTGGCATGCATCAAGCAGTGAAAACATCTAAGGAGATTGCAGAAACTACTAAAATTGGGTTAAGAACTGTCCAACACATTATTACAAACTGGTAGGATGGTGGCGATCCATTGTCTTCCAGGAAGAAATGTGGTCAGAAAAAAATCCTGACTGTTTTCCTCAAAGAGGAAAATAGAACTCATGAGCAATTAATAGTGAAAGTAAGAGCATTTCCACATGCACAATGCAAAGGGAACTCAAGGGACTGGGATTCAACAGCTGTGCAGTCTGAAGTAATCAGTAAGGCTAACTGGGAAAAAGGATTCACTTTGCTAAGGAGCACAAAGATTGGACCCTGGAGGGACAGAAGAAGGTCATGTGGTCCAATGATTCCAGATTGGAGCACATCAGGGTAAGAAGAAAGGCAGGTACCCATCATGCCTAGTGCCTGCTGTACAAGCCTGTGGGGGCAGTGTTATGATCTGAGGTTACTGCATTTGGTCAGGTCTAGGTTCAGCAACATTATTTGCCCAAAGAATGAGGTCAGCTGACTTCCTGAATATACTGAATGACCAGGTCATTCCATCATTGAATTATTTTTTTTTCCCTAGTGGAATATGGGCATATTCCAAGATGACAATTCCGACATTTATGGGGGCTCAAATTGTGAAAGTGTGGTTCAGAGCATGTGATATCTTTTCACACATTGATTGGCCACCACAGAGTTCACACCTTAACCCTATTAAAAATCTTTGGGATGTGCTGGAGAAGGTTTTGCACAGTGGTCAGACTCTCCCATTATCAATACAAGACCTTGGTGAAAAACTAATGCAACACTGGATAGAAATAAATCTTGTGACATTGCAGAGGCTTATTGAAAGAATGTAACAGTGGACGTGTGCTGTAATCAAAGCTAAAGGCGGTTCAACAAAATGTGTAAATGTGTGACTTTTTTTCTGGACGGGCAGTGTAGAGTGTATCCTTTACAAGGAAAGCTTTTACTCCAAAAAGTTCAAGAATGCCTTCTTATTCGATTTGAGTATGCTTTTTACAGGTGTTTTTGGCATTTAGAGTTAGCTGTGGTGGCTTTAACATGCCATACTGACAATGTAAGTAAAACAATACAATCCTGAGTGGTCTTATAAAAGCCACAAGCATGTGTGCAATTTACCAGTATGTGGAGGATATGCTGAGTATAATACGTCCGCATGATGGCAAGGGTATTGCTTCATGTCGTGCATGTCTGTTATCCTTTGTGCATCATGCTTCAATTTGCTTTCACCTAATCGTCCTTGGCTCTATTCATTGCCTTCAACTCCACATCCAAGAAATGACAGCATGGTGTAGTCAACAGTGTTTGCGACAAAATGTCCTTGAGCTGTTGTCTTTGGCATTCAACCAAAGCTCTGCTGATCCTACGTCAAGTCATATTGGGTATTATTGTGAAAATCGATTACGGGTGTTTTAGGTCATTTGGTCACCATGGGGTGTGGAAAACTTGTATCTGCAGCAAATATTAGCTTCAGTTAACCTTTCCCCCATAAGTCAAGTGCTTCCTTCAAGTTACTGCCAGAACTAACGAGTACCAGCTTACAAGTAAATGTGAACATTCACTCTGAAAGTGTGGCTCTGAGCACATACAGATGATCTAGGGTTATGTCTGGCCCCTTATAGTTTGAGCTCAAAGGTTAGGGGTCAGGGCTCTAAAAGTCCTCCAAGGCTGTATCCACAATGAGGCTGAAAGAGACCTGCTTCTTTCTAACCCCTCCTTGTATGTTTATTCATTAAAAAGGGCTCACCAGTAAGACCTCCAGCTTATCATAGTGTTTGTGCCAAGAGAAGAAGTTAATGGGAAAAGACATTAGCTTTCTGGGCCAGCTTTTTCATGTTTGGAGATAAAGACTCCAAATCAATATCTGTCCTTTGTTCCCCATCCCTGTGCAGCTGGCCAAATCAAATCTGTGTGCCTGATACAAATACACAAGAGCGGTCTGATTTTTGGGACACTACAAGACAGATAACACTGGATACCACATCTTAGAGAGTGAGAGAGAAAAACACCAAAGTGGATGATAGGACACTGAAGGAGAGAAAGGGCTTTCCTCTCTAGAAACTGAGTGCGACCTCAAGCATGGTCAGTTTCTGTGAGAG
Organism: Thalassoma bifasciatum; assembly: GCA_008086565.1. NCBI lineage: Eukaryota > Metazoa > Chordata > Actinopteri > Labriformes > Labridae > Thalassoma > Thalassoma bifasciatum. Next base: position 753,243 of record RPOG01000043.1, read on the forward strand.
GGACAAGTGCAAAGCGAGCGACCCCACTGCACAATGAGATTCAGGGAGGATGAAGAGATAGGAACAGGCTTCAGCAAAGGCCAATCACATCAGCCTTTCTCTCTCGCCCCCTTTTAAAGCAGAAGACAATTTTCAAATAGTCTGGGATGAGTCCAGGTCAGCTTCTCTGTGGAGAAGCCTGACAGTGAGGCCTCAGGGCATTGTGTTGAATACAAATTATGTTTCATGTGGATGCTCAACCTGAATGCAGAAGGATGCAGAAGATAGGTGTGTGGCAATTTGATTTTTTTGTCATGAATATTTTTTATGTTGCAACTTTTTTGGTTCTTTTAACACAACTCTTTTTCTCTAACAGAACTCTTTTTCCCTTAATCTATTTTTGCATCAAGTAGATCATCCGAAAATTAAAGAAAACAGATTATCAGTATCATTCTTAAGATACAAAAGCTTCAAATATTGTAATTTAGTAACCACTGACAGTCCTCCAGCTAATATACTAGGAACACTTGCAAAGGTTTACTGGTCTTTTTGGCCGTGCCCACATGTAGCTGAGTATCTGAGACAGCACATTTATTTTTATGTGTTCAACTAAAGTTTCACAACACTAAAAATAATCATTTCCAAAAACTTTGGCCAACATGAAGATTTGGGAAATTCTTTTTCATGGTTTCATGTATGCGACAGTAACCTGAATATTTGGATTTTTTTTCTCAAACGTTACACCTTTGGACAAAAAAAAGCCCTTGATGTCACATATATGCAATGCTATGTCGAGCAGTAATGCTGCAGTTTTAACACTGATGCAAACACTTCTTGCTGTGTTAATGTGGCATTAAATGCTATTGTTTTTTGATAATAAATCTCAAAATATTTCAATTTAGTATATTTTTGTCTCAATGTATAAACTTTAACAAGACTTTAATATAGCAAAACAACATCATACTATGAGTACTGCACAAATTAAAACCCAGCTCTTCTGACCCCATGCCCATATCTGGAATGGAAAAACACCTTCTCTTCCACTGCTTCATAGGCCCAATTCCAATTCCTTTCTTAACCCTCAATCTTAACCCTCAAGCTCAACCCTCAATCTTAGTAGCCCTCAAAACCAAGTGTTAAGGGCTATCTTATGACTTAGAAATGGGACACCCCTTAAATGCAAGTGAAATTGTTGTGGACTGTCTGTCAGTTATTCCTTCGGTTAGCGTTATCAAAAAAATATCTGTATAAATAACACAACCACGGACATATTCAGCTGTCACAGCATACCATAGTTTATTGAAAGGTAAATACCAGCTATAACTATCGTTACAAAACTCTGCGGCTACAGGAGATGACATTAGCCCGGTCATCTTATACCATTATCGGCACAAGCATGTTATATAGGCTGTTATCTTGATAAAACAATTACATTACCACGGAGAAAAAAGACCATTTTGTAACGTTTACTAACTTTAACGAAAGCAACATGGCTTGTCCGCACCGGACGCTATTGAATATTGCGGTAATGCTGCAGATCGTAAAATAAAAATAAATGTTCTGCAACAACGAGGTAAATAATCCATGAAATGGGTCTAAACTAAGATAATACAATGGTTTTCGTAATATTTATATCTCCATTAACAAAGAAAATACTATATTTGTAGCTCGCCTTCTCTGCCGCTTTGGACGCCATGTTTATTTACCGACAATACGCAATGCATTCTGGATGTCCCTTAATCCCAAGGGTGGTGTCGGAAAATCTCAATATTGAGGGAGATACAGCCCTCAATCTTGCCCCTCAACCTCAACTTTCTGAGAATCGGGACAGCACTTACACTTCGCGGGAGCGCGCATTTTGAGATTGAGGGTTAAGATTGAGGGTTAAGACAGGAATTGGAATTCACCCATAGTCACAAGGAGTCAAGGTCAAGGTACTAAAACATGATACAGTTTAATTTTTATGTGAATCAGTACCCTGAACTACTGACAGGATTTAGTCTGTACCTATAAAAGTACTAAATGTAGTACCCATCCCTACATTTGGGATTCAAGGACCCAGGGTCCAGAGGAAGTGTGGCGAGTCACAGAATAATAGTGTCTTGAAGTCCTGAGTAACGTTTCAGTGGTCAGTGATGGTTTGAGGTGCCATGTCATCTGCTAATGTTGGTCTGAGGTACAGATTCAATATATGCCGAATTCATGCCACCTTCGACTGATAAGCTTGATGGAGATGCTGAATTCATCCTCCAGTATGATGATACCCAGGCCATGATAGAACTGTGTTTGATGGGTCAGCAAACTTACTTGACATGAATCAACATAAAGATAAGCCAGGGAATAGTGTAATTTAGTTGTTAATATGGCAATAAATGCTTTTGTTTTTTGATAATAAAATCTCAATCAAATCTCCAGGACAGATTGCTCACAATGATAAGGGTAAAAGCATGATATCTGATAGTGTGCAGCAGGGCATAAATTCCATCACATCTGTATAATTCTTTTGAGATGAACTACTGAAATAAGTGTACTTTTCCACGATTTTACCATTTATTGAGACGCACCTGTAAATCATGCTTTCCTCAAATAATCATTATGCTTATCAAAAGGCGTTGTCAGTGAATAGTATAGATGTCATCACAGTTATATTAACCCTAACACAGCAGTAATGAATGCCATATCGATGCATGTTCACTTGATCCTCATTAAGATAACTTAGTGAGGGGTGACCGCTTATGCATGTCATTAATCCCTTGTGTGCCATCGACACATGTCCACAGTGGCCACCGTGAGACACTTTAAACTAACTGCTGATGACTGAAGGGGCACATCAAGGCCCTGAAGGCACACTGCTCAAGCTCTGCAGATGTTGAATGAAATTGGAAAAAGAAGTAGCAGAGATTATCCAACATGCACATTTAGATTTTCAGAAAAGATGAACTTGTTTGATGAAATTGGGCAAAATATTGCCTGCGGTTCAGATGAGAACAACCTACAGCTATGAAATAATAACAAGAGGGCATTCTGCAATCACCATAAACTTCAACAATTTGTAAACAACAGCTTTATACTTGACACTTTAGTGCAGTGGTTTCCTGCTTTATTTGGGCTGTGACTCCATTTTTGCATCACATTTTCTAGTGACCCCAAAGTCATTTTCTTTCTAGAATTAATGTGCCAGCAACAAAATGCATGGAAGCTTTCAGTGCTCACTCACTAACCATCATAACCAGCGGTGTGCATAAACACTTAGAAGGGCAGGAGCTAAAAGAAAAGGCAAACAAAGCATGCGTTTTGTCTCCAAAAGACCACTTTTGCACATGTTTTTGCTCCCACTTAATAGTGTGTCCCAAGAAGACAGTGTAGCATACATTTAGTCCAACACACTTCAGAGCCTGTTTTGCATCAACTGCCATCCTTGCTGATGCCACTCGTTTCAAACATGATTTTAATTTCATCAACAGGAAAGAACAATACTTTGTTAAGTTTTCATAAATTTTTTCATCGACCACAAGACATTTCAGGTGGCCCCACATGGGATCCCTGCCGGAAAACAGCGCTTTAGTGGACAGAAGAGGAGGAAAAACAATGTCAGCTCTTGATGTCAACATTTCCAAATGACAGCATATTTAACACAATCTCAGGATCCTAATGCTCCATCTGTTTTAGGTCACATAATTTTAAGAAATCCAACTTTTTATCAGTCTTTGAAATCAGCATACAAACACACCACCAATGCAGACAGAAAATAAATTAAGACGCTTGTGAGTCCAGCTTTTTTTTGTGATACAGATTAAATCAAGGAGCAGGAAGAGCAGAACATTTCAAGTTGTCTTAACATTTCCACTATGATAAAGCACACAGAAACACACTGTTGGAGGTATGATTTTGGTAGATAGTAAAAAAGCTTATTGATAACAACTATCACTTTGTGGATTGGCACAACGAACTTCTCTAAAGCCTGAGTCTGCGCTCTTCATAGTGACACTTATATCACAGACTGGAGTTCCAACACTCACAGAAAGTTGCAAAACAGCGCTTCATCAAAGCTTAAAGAGCGAAGAGGTGTGAGGAGAGAGAGAGAGAGAGAGAGAGAGAGAGAGAGAGAGAGAGAGAGAGAGAGAGAGAGAGCTAACGTAACCAGACCCGCTCTCACCTCCGCGTGCAGACCTCCTCTCACGCCCCTGGTTCCCCCACTCAGCCCGCTGCTCATCTCCTGGTTCGGCCCATTGCCCACGTAAAGTCCACAGAGCTCAGGCGACACGCGTGACCGTGTCCGCAAAACAAAAAAAGAACTAAAATAACAAAAAATAAAAAATCGAAGAAAATAGACAAAATAAAGTCTGAGTAAAAAAAGTGAAACTCCTCAAATTAGCTCCTGTCCAGGTCAGCTCCTAGTTTTTATTTATTTGGTTTTCATTTTGCTCGGTGCAGATTTCTAAAAATCACTTTTTTACTTCAGTGTCCCTCCTGTTACAGTGGATTCGGTCTGACAGACTGAACACAAGTCTATCGGTGCTCCGCGCTCTCAGCTGATGTTTCTGTGAAGCCAACTGTGAGAGAAAGGAAAACTTCCGGTGAGAAATTTCAAAATAAAATTCATAAAGAAGAGTTCTGATAAATGGAAGCCGAGAACAACCATTGATTTTTTTTTTAATACACAGTTATCCCATGATAAAGAATTATTTTCCATATAAAAATGGACATGTAAAAAATGTTGTTTCCTTACATAACAAATTAATTGACAATGTGTTTGTCTTGAATTCAACCTACAAGAGCACACTGTAAAACTCTCAGTGTGAAATGACAGTTTTTTCTCAGAGAAACAGCTTATTGTAGTTTACGTGATTACATTTAGATGTTTTACAGTGTCTTTCTGTGAAAACTAAATTTGGTAATTAAATGCAATCACTTAATTTGACACTTTATTGCTGTTATACAGAATTTTATTGCAGCAATTTCACCAGTACTCTACTTTCATCAAATGTATCTGTTCTGTGGAAATATAGGAACTTTTTGTGTCCCAATGTGCTGTAGTTTACTGTAGATGCAGCATTTACAGTACAGTGTAAGTTTAAGACCTGGCTATTCTACACCTTGTGCCACCTGCACAACCTTCCAATGCATAGCAAGAACTCATAACAACTGCGGTCCCCCCTTCACAAATTGTTGAAGTAACTGAGGTTACAATTCACAAAGGTACTCTGGGTATAACATTCTACTTCAAAGTCTTACAATGCTGCTATAAATGACCAGCCCTAAATGACGAGGACAAGTAATACAGGAGTTAAAAGTTACTAGCAAATTTCATTAAACCAGAGAAGCCACCAGAGGTTACCATGAGAAAACACTCTTTGTTTTCTTGAGATAAGGTAGAAATAAGTCATTATCACAGCATAACTGCATAAAAAAAAATTAGAAGTTATTCTTGGCTCCTCTACAGATGCCTGCAGATTCTCAATTCAGTTAAAAGATTTTTTTCAATAATTACTCATTTAAACAGTTTATAAATGAAAAAGTAAACTGTGATGTAATTTGATTGATGTGGTTGGAGTCAAGTTCTTGAACAGAAACTAACAGTTTATTAGTCACTATAAGCAGAAAACACATTTAAATGAATGGATGATGTCTGTTTATGGCCTCTGTAACATGAAAGAAAGGAAAAGTGAGTTTTGCTTTTATTATTTTTTTAATCATTTTTTTCGAAACTTCTGACTTTACTTGTCAAATTAGAGAAGAGTTTATGACATGTATGATTATTACTGTGTATATCTCGCTGATTATGGCTTTTTGTTTTGATGTTGCTCTTTAAGGCTTATAAAATGTCCTCACTCTCTCCCCCATACAGCACTTCTGAATGCATACAAGCGGGTCATAAAACAGAGAAATGGTGCCACTGATGTTCAAAATTCAGAAAGTAAAAAAGGTCACATCAAGGGCTACGAATAGATCCTACAACTTTAACTTATTTTGAAATGTAATTTTTCTAACATCCTGTGGCCTCACATCTGAATTTGACTAACTTAATTTCTGACCTTGTCTAATTAGTCATTACATGCTATTGTTTTGCTCTGCATTGAGTCCAGTCCAGGTTTGGAGGTGTTTGTTCTCTGTCCAGGTTTTTATAAATTCATGTATCAAAATGATTTATGTGGTGCTATAATGTTCAAAAGCGGTGTCTGTGTGGGAAGGAGCACAGAGGTGGGTGGAGGATCATTAAAGGTGACCCTGAGGCAGGTGTGGGATGCAGCCAGCAACAGGTGGGCAGCATCAGGATAACAATGACAGGCAGAGAAACACAAGATAGACAGAAGACCATTAGACAGCAGGCATGCTTCAGTGAACATCATAATAACGATAGTGACAAGGGTCGTCTACACAGCCGAGTTTGTGTTCTCAGATTTTTTTCTGACTAAGATGAGATCGAAGATTTATGGCCCTGGAACAAGGAAATATTTCCACTCTTCTTTTAACTACTTTAGATGATGATAGTAGGTCCCATAACATTATTTAACTTAACTCTTCTGTGCTTGAGCATCCCCCTCTAGTTTCTGCACCTTTTCTCCTCATCTCATCTTCTTTGCTCTACTGGTGACATCTCAGCGATTTGCCACAAACTTAATACAAGTTTTGTCTCTTCAAATGAATTAAGAGAATATTAAAAAATAGTCTCCATACTGTGCAATACTTTCAACAGGGAGAGGTGAAATCACGAAGCTCGTATTTGAGTTCAACTCTCTCCTGTGGACTGATTCAATGTGACATCTGTGATCAGTTTGTCTCTGGCATCACTCTTGCTATTCAGAGTTAACACTGTTGTTATGGATTTTTGACCAATCACAACCAAGTATTGAACATGATAAGAAAGATGTCAGATGAGAGACACAGATGGTACCAGAAAGTTGCACAGAAACTGCACCTTGTGGCAGTTGTGATCCTTTTCTCTGTGAGAGGACCTCAGATTGAGTTGTGTCTGATATGCCAATGTGATTTCTGTTCTGAATATTCTGGTGGATTTGAAATTTGCTTTAATTTGAGCTGATAAAGGATTAGTTAGAGCAGTCAGTATTCGTGAGTCAGAGGATTTCTACCTCTGCTCCAAATTCTGTTCCTTTTTGCCATTAATATAACGGATATACACCAGTCGCTCTGATTGCAAATGATAAAATAAAACAAGATTGAGTTAGTCAGGAAGGTTTAATCACTCGCACTGATTATGGCTGTGGTCTATAATCTTCTGTGTCAGAGCCCTGCTGCTAGTCCTGCTGCTGCTGCTGCTGCTAGTGCTGCTGCTGCTGCTGCTGCTGCTGCTGCTGCTGCTGCTGCTGCTGCTGATGATGATGATGATGATGATGATGATGATGGAGGAGGAGCAGGATCTACTGGACCAGTTCAATGATCGCTTTACTTTCTCCACTGACAATTCAAAATGTCACATTAGCAGCTATACCATGTTTGTTAGAGCAAGAAAAGTTAACTGTTAGGTTTTATACTTTAACCTCCGGAGACCTGAGCTTTTGTCTGATGTGCATTTTTCATTTCTCCTCACTATTTGGGATCAGTAAGACCTAATAAATATAAAACTGAACATGGTCTTTGTACAGGAAGTTATGTTTGTTTGTTTTTTTTAGTTTTTTAGTTAGCTTTTAGTTTTTAGTTATCAGTGATATTGTACATAACAACACTGTTTTCTTTCACTGGAATCTGTGTTAAGATGTAATGTCACCAAAATAAGACTTGGGGAGTGTCTATAAATGTGGAAAATAGATCAAATAGAACAAAAAAAGATTAGATTTCCAAACTGCCAGATTTCCATTGGTTGTAGAAATCCCTCTATCCATCTGTAAATTGCTCATCACGGTCTGTTTGATATGGATATTCGAAATTGTAACATCAAGTTGATGTCTGTTTATAATAATGGAAACCATAATACTGCTCCTTTGGTTATTTTAATAAAAGTGCCTCTGTTCAGGCTTGATTTCAGCTGTAAAAGCAGTGTCAATGTTCAGCACTGGCCCTGAAGCAGAGATGACTTTACAGATGCGGGTACAGTCTGGCAGAAGTAATTTTGCAGGCAAGAGTTTTTTAGTTTGATTTTGACATAATGTCTGAATTCATTGCTAATGCTGGAGCTGGAAGAGAAGAAGACACATTGTCATGTTTGTCTAATTTTAGAGAAATAAACTCCTTAACCAGGACTTTACTAAGTAAAAGAGCACCTGGCTGTGACTGGCATACTGATGTGAATGTGTTGATGCTCCACTGCTCTTTCAGGACAGAAAAAAATGAACTGTGGGTGTTTATTATTTAGGCATGTATTGGGACTAATGTATTGTGATAGGTATATTTGTGAGCTAATGGTAATAAATAAGAGTTACTCGTATTGCCGTTATTAATTTTACATGGCTCCTCGGTTCATAAAATTGCACTCAGGCGAGATCAAGAGATGAAACATATATTAGGGGACATAAAAAAATAATGTGTTATAATTTTATAGAAATTGAATGTGTGTTTTCTGAAGAGATCACTCAGCAGACCAAATCTCCTCAGGGAGAGCTTTCCAGTGTTTTGAATCCCTCACTGCTAATGATAATATGAAAAAGGCATTTATATTTGGCTTTGTGAGAGTCACATCTGTACATCACTGGATAATGGTGCTCATGGAAAATGTAGTCTTCATCCTGGAAAACATTTCCCACTTCACCCAAAAGAGGTGTCAACACATGAGGTTTCCTCTATAGAAAATACAGACACAACATGTTGATCTAGTGTTTAACTTCACATCAAACTGTGATAAATAACTTTAATAACTGACAAAAAAGGGGTAGAAGAGAGTACTTCATTCATTTATTATCTGTCACATATTTTAGCACAAAAGAATCACCATTCTCTTCTTCTTTTCATGTTCCTTCCTCCTCCTCAGTGTTTGATCCTGTAGGTGGATGAGACGCTGGAACATAAAGAGAGGGATTGTGTCAGAGAGCCCACATGCTGAAAAAGCAGCAAGACTCATGGGGAAAATGATACTGGAGACATTGTTTGTTATCTTTTCTCCACAACCCATGACTTTCAGCTCTGGCTAATCACTTGGATATCACAGGATGGCCAGCAAACAGGAGAAAGGATGATAAGATTACAAGTATGGAAGGTCAGGGTCGACGATAATGCTATAAAACCTCTTGGTCCAATAGGAACAAACGTGATGAATCATGGATGTGTGATACAACAACAAAACAAAAAAAGTGCATTTTTTTTTACCCCACATTTCCTCAAACATTAAAACACTTTGGTACATGAGCATGAAAATGAGAAAATGTTTTTTCACTGTTTTCTTTTCTCAAACAGGAAGTAGCCACAGAAGGGATTGAATCGCTATGTAATCTGACAGAGTTACTTTAATACAGGAAATCCTCCACTTTATGACTGATAGTAGTAAAAACAATACATGTTTAAGTCCCCTGGTATTGCAACTGTTGCAAACAGCAACCATCAATAACATACACTTCTTTTTGTATGAACTGCTCATCTATTATTCATACTATATTACCTTGGTTGTTTAATTTTCTGCTGTTATTATTAATAAGAGCTCATGTCTCTTGGGAGTTTTTTTTAACCTCATCAGCATAACTAGAACCCACTGTGTAGCTTCATTAGTCAAACATATTTTCTCTATAATAAGCAGCATTATCTGATCATCAGTAATTCCATTCCAACTGAAGTCTTAATGATGTTAGAGGGGAAGGCCAAGGCTGCAATGAGGCTCCATGTTCTAATGCAACATAGGATTTCAATGGTCTTTTTCCTCCTCTACTGTTGTGTTCTCTCCACTGAATTATTACTGTAAATGGTTGTCAATTTGAGGACTTTATTTGAGAGAGATGTGTTTTTTAAGACAACAAGATGAATGGACAAATTGTCTCTGTGTTCACCTTTAGACTGTAAATTCTGATGTAGGAGGTGGTTTCATGGAAGACAATGTATGTGAGCCAGCAGGGCTGAAAGTTAATCAGATAAAATGTAAGTCCCGTTGTTTTGGAGGTAAATTTTGCAGGAAAAGCTGGGAAGGAAAGCATAATCCTGATCAACAAAGACATCAGAATTAAACAGCATGCCAATGGCTGAGGAAGAAATTACACCCTATTGTTTTCGAGGAGCTAAAAGCCTACAGATAATTACCTTGTTCTTGAGTTAATTTTTCACTGTAGTGTAATATCAACCATTTCAGTTTATATGAAACATGTTTATTTTGGATTCTAAATCCCGTATAAATGCTGTGGTTGTTGTTTTTTTACCTGCACTGTAAAAAGAAAAAAGTTGTGTAACTCAAAAACCCAAAATTTCAATTATCTGTACGTGATTCTTATTGTTTTGAGGTCAACTGAAAATCTTGAATTCAGACCAGCAAATACGTTATTGTTAAGATAACTAATTATTCAAATTTCAGGTAACTTACAATTTTGATTTTGTAAATCAAAAGTAACCCCCTTAAAGGCAATAAAATTTACAAGAACAGGAGAGATTTGAGTTGGGGACCCTGCTTTTTGCCAAGGCAAACTCAAAGAATTGAGTTACGGCCTCAACCGATGATTTTGAGTTTTGCCAACTTAATATATGAAATTAGGCCAACTTTACACAACAAACATTGTGGAGGTAGTCAGGATAACTACTTTGAAGTATTTTGCAACTCAATAGAAATCTTTTGTGTACTCAATCAAATAATCATTTTCAGACCGACAATTTAAATTTTTCATTTTTACAGTGTGTTGATCCAGTTTTAAATGTGTGAAAACGGACACAGTGATAGAGATGGGTGAACATGAAAAGAGCCACAGATCCGAGGGGCAGACTTATCTGCAAACCTGTGTTTAGAAAAATAAATACTGCTGATCAAAGCTTGGAAATCTCTTCCTGACATGAAAGGATGTTGATTTTGAATCATTGTTTGGAGATAATGCCATGTCAGAATTGTTACTGTTCCAACCAAATGTGTTTGCCTTTCTGTGTAAAGCAGCTGATTGTAAAACAAAACAGTCGAGAACGTGGATCAGTACACACACGTGCAAATACTCTGTGCTTGTCTTCTCCAGCTGGAGCATCATTCTCATCTCCTTCCTTTGTAAGAAATATGGTTTAACTGGCTCTATTGTAGTGCCAAAGCCCATGAGATAAATCTATGGCAATCAGCATGCACACATTGTCCCATTTGAGGTCACATAATAAAAATATAAAAGCGAACAGTAAATAAAAATAGTAGCTTAAAGAAAAGAGAGTCAATGATGGTGGAAAATGGAGCACATTGGAAGCAGAGGATCAGTGTAATAGATTTCACAGGGATTCATCACTTCAGTTCACTTCAGACTGAAGCCAGATTTCCTGCAGGGAGCTAAACCTCTTCACACAACAAAAGGCATGTATGCACATACATAAACACACCCACAAACAAATAAATTCAACATGTCTTATCTTTTCTTCTGATCCTAATCCTTCCTGCTGCTTTCGATCACACACACACACACACACACACACACACACACACACACTGTGCTAAATGTGTCACACAGGAGAGAAGGCAGGTAATTACACCACGCAGGGAAAATTTGTCTTCCAGTCTTCGACAGTTGTCGTTGATTTGGTGACAGGAAGGTGATCAGTGTGCATGGCTGGGTCCAGAGGGATTATCTCCTGGGTCATTCAGCTCAAAGGCTGATGTTTATCTTAACCCCACGCATCATGGAGAAGACACACACCTCCTGCCTCCACAGAAGCACAAACACAAAGAAACATCTGGATTCTGCTACAGCCGCTAGCTAATGTAAAATCATCCACATATTTTCCTGAATATAAATGAAATGTGTGTGCACACATGCGTGCTAGAGAGAGAATTTTCTCCCCCCTGTGCACCCAATTTATAACCCTGTTGTTCGCATCATTCTCAAAGGTCGGAGACACACAGCGTGAGTTGAATATGTCTTTGTGTATGGTAAGAAATAACTCAGTTACTCGCTGCTCCCTATCATATATCCCCGGAAAAACAAGTAGCTGTGGAGTAAAACCCTTTTTACCCACGTCTGTGTTTGAAATTCAGTTTTCCATCACTTCATGTGGGATTTCGAGTCAGGACAATGGGATTTCTCTTGATCTTTGACAAAGGAATCATTAAAAGGTCGATCATTGTCTAGTGTTAAGCGTGACTAATCTTAGTCATGCTGAAGGTGCTAATCTTGTGCTCAGTGTTTTTTATCCATGGTTAAAGTGTCTTTCTGTAACGCAAATCTGATCGTGTCATGAACCAGTTAAGAGATACTTCTGCGATGACTATATGATTTCAGCAAGGAGTTCACAGACACATTTTGGAATTTATACAACACATGAATAGGTTGTGGTTTGGAAATCTGTACATATTTAGTATGAACATCCAGCATTGTTACTCTGTATTTGATACATGGGACAGCATAACATCCCCTCTTTAAGCACACTTTATTCAGTCAAGATGTCTGTCGTTCATTTTAAATCATCGGTCATAGACTGCAGATGTCTCTTTATTGCATTTTGTTCTCTCAAAGACAAATATTTCCTAATGAGACTGACAGTACTGACCCTATGAACATGTTATTGACTAAGACCATCTGTACAGTTCATGAAATGTGCTAAAGTTGCATCTCCAAAGCCTTGGACACAAATCTGGAAACACTCAGCTGAAGGATGAAATGAAAAACTAAATAGAAAAGCGACAGTGTGCAGTGGAGGGAGGTGGATCTGAGGCAGTATGTGGAAGAAATAAAAGGGAAACATGAAATACAATGAAGGCGGAGAAAACAGCTTGACCTAAAGCAATCAAAGTGTGGGAGCACTGTACACTTGGCCAAAAAAAAAGAAAACAACAAACAATACAACATGTTTGTAGAAAACTTCATGAAAGGCATGTGGCATGGCAGGGGAGCAGCACAGCACTGACACAGCACCTTTAAAGAAAAACATGTTGGAGTTATCGATAAGGAGGAGGAGGAGGAGGAGAGCTCAACAGAGCAAATGTGTTTGGTCTCAAAGGGAGAAAAGGTAACATCAGTCTTTGTCAGCGCATCTGATGTCTTGATTCAGCCTGACAAACAAGAGAAATTCATTAAATTAATGTTAGCAAGTTATATGGTTTATTTTAAACAGAGCAAACATTTGTAATCATCTCTCACTAATCTTTCAGTTTTTTGTTTTGATTATTTTTTTTTTGTTTATCATGTTATGGCACATATTCCTTTGCATTAGCATATCATTTGTGTAGGAACTTGTACAAGAAGTTATGTCCTTTTTGGCTAAGCTGAAGGATAGTTTGAGGTGCTGTAAAGGCTTACTTCAACTTTATACAACAACTCTAAACTGTGTTCATTTGTGATTGCGACACATTGTGAAGCTGATGCAGTGTTTGTAAGTGAGGAGGAGTAAGGCAGGACAAATTCAAATTTTTGTCATTTGTTCATTTTTAAGGTTTTAGCTTTTATATTTTGCTAGTCTGTAATTTCACTCCCATTAACACGATCTAACTGCCAGAGGCTGTATACATGTCCAGCCATTAGGGATGAAAATGGAAATGGTTTTAAAAATATCAATTAGCTGTATGCATGAGCCATGTGAACAGCCCAACAGAACAGTAAATTCCATGGCAGTCGACCCACCATCACAGGCACTTGCACCAGAATTACACCACCTGTCAGGCTGTTATAAAGATGGCAGCAATGTGCTCATACGTTACTCTTTAAGGCAAAACAGGAAAGAGAACGGACATTTAGGACAATCCTTTGGTAAAGAATGACAATGTCAAAATAACCAGCAAATTTAGATTAAAGAGACTCAACGTTGTAAATGCTGTTTTGCAGAGTATGTGTGAACAAATATAATCTATTAAATATGTTTTTGTCTGGACATAGGATGTTCTGCACTTGTCTCACTTCCATGGTGCAATTAGTTAATTGGCCCATTTCTGGCGGTTGTGTATGCGGTTGGCTAACGCTACAGCCAAATGAGCCATTCCATAAAGGTATGTTATGACTAATGGTCCTGTTTGTGTCATGAGTGGATGTGCATACAGCCCTTCAAACTCTTAAATAAGCACAATTTAGATCAATGTTTAAACTTATTATCAACAGATTTCCTTCACTACAGGAATTTGTAAGATCCAAGCTAGCACACAAATGACCGATGTAACATTAGGTCTAAGCATTTTGCTCAAGAAAGTGGGACACATTTTTGAGAACAGAACAGAAGCTTTTCAGTCATCAACAGACTAAAGCTATGGACAAACATTAATCTCCTACACTGACTGCTATTGTTGACGCACTTAACATCATTTATGAAATGTTGCTTAAACTGTGAGTAATGTTAATTGATGTAAAACACTATTTACCTCAACAACAGTAGAGACTACTTGAGATTCAAGTACCATAATAAATTCATTATGTCCCATTTGCTGGCCTTTTGGTACCCCTGTACCCCTGTCACATGATTGGCAGCTCAAAAAAATGCTTTTTTCCCCACACTAATGTTTAGTAAACTGGTTTCAGCCCCTGTCTGAAGCACTTTGTTTTTTTGCTGCTGTCTCTTTAGGACTGAAACCCTCTTGCCTCTGATTGGGCAGCCCTCTAGAGGCATGTTGAGGGCAGAGCTATGGGAAATGACTAGAACTTCATCATTTCAGCGTGTGAGAATTATGTTTAATTTTTTGGAACCCCTAGACTACTTGGATTCAGGAATTTCTATGAACATGTAGGTCTGAAAGCCTTTGGTGTGAACATCCTGCAGTGTTACTTATGTCCATGTTGATAAAATGAGAAAGTATAGTAACCCCTTGTTCAGAAGAGATTCAAAGCACTTTTTCCACTTTTCTGTTTGGAGTTTATCAGCTCAACTCATAAATCAAGCCTCACTCATAATTTTCCGTTTGGTGACAGGCCTTTACATGAGCGGTAAAAGAACGAGGCATAGATTGATTCAGGTCTTTCTTATTTCAAAGTGAAGGGCAGTAAAGCACAAGCAGCTGCTCAATTTGTCTTATTCACCTTGGGTAGCAGCTCTCTTGATAAATGGCATCCTTAACATGCTGGTCACTGACATCAGGTCTCCTCCAATGGTTGAAGACGACGGCTTCACTGCAATGATCCACACCTCGATAACACTCATCTCTCAAGGACCCATTTGACAAAGTTTGAGTTAAGAAACTACGAAGGGACTTTTGAAAAAAGACTGCTATAAAAAAAAAAGCTTTTCCACTTCACTGATTTATGGATGAGTGTAGCCACTTAAACTTACTTTTGCATTACATGCCAATATATCACAGCTGGCTGGAACATGCAGTACGTGTCTCTGTACCATGCTGTGATGGACTCAACATCTATATGACATTGCAGAGTGGCTGAAGGAGATATTGATATTTGTAAAGTTCTCCCCTGGAAAATCAAAGTAGCACTGACTTTGATTGATCATGTGTCCAAATATTTGTGCAGAGGAATGAATGGCAGTCTAATGGAAAGAATAGAGTGAAAGTGAAGCAGCTCATGCCAAATTTTACAAGAGCAAATGAGATTCATTCAAAAGCCTTGGAGATTGACATGAGCTGAGATGATGTTGAAGAGCTGCATGTGCTTACTTATGCATATTAAGAGTGAGTGCAACTTTGCAGCCTGTGATGAAAAACCTACAGTGGTAGTCAGTATATGCAGAAACATGCTGTGCACATGATTGCTGCTCAGTCGCTCTCCTGCCTGCAAAACTCTCAGTTAGTTTTCTGTTTTTCTGTCAGTGGGCATTCATAATCACATCAGTGCCCCTGAATAATACTGGATATTTTGTGGCCTGTGTTTAACAAATAAGCGTGTGGCCTACATTCCTGTTATTAGCATTGTTTACTTCTGTGCTGCGATGTGTTTTATGTCTAAATATTTTGGCAGTTCGTGTTGTGAAAGGGTGAAATTCTCATTAAGTATGACGTGAGAAATGGCAGAAGTGTTGTATGTGCCGTAAATTACAAAATGGATAAATGTGGCGCTGTCCATAGTGCTGGAGGAGAATAGATCTGCTGTGCTTTAGCCTCTGTGCATGATTTGTTACATTAAGTGATTTTTTTTCTCACTTCCCATGACCCAGGATGACGCTTTGTCTCTGTTTTCCAATACTCACAAATCAACCTCTGCTTTGGCCAGACAATATTTATTCATTTATTTTTTCCTGTTGAATTTGTATTTCAAAGTCCCTGTGAGGGACTTATTAGTAATAATGATAATCATGAAAATAAGAGGAAGAAGAAGAGGAAGAAGAAGAGGAAGAAGAAGAAGAAGAAGAAGAAGAAGAAGAAGAAGAAGAAGAAGAAGAAGAAGAAGAAGAAGAATGGTATCATTATTATTGCTTTAACCAAGCAACCAAGCAGTTATTTGTTTCCTGTTGTTATCCAGTTACTGGCTTACCTCAGTCAACACTCACCTTAAAGGTGTACATCCCTGCGTTTGCCTGACCTCACATCTCACCATTTCAAGTCATAGGTGCACAAAGACTGCAGAAATCCAGGATTGTTGAACAAAGGCAATAATGGGGCTAGTAAGGCCAAATAGATGGAGCAGAGTCTTTACTCCAGTTGAGTAGCCTTCAAATCTATCACTGACCTAAATTACACAATGAAACCAAGCTCTTGAGTTCCTGATATGGCTGTCACCAAACCAGGTCCATCAACCCTGGAGCCCTTAAAAATCTTCACTCCATGGAAAAATGGGTGAAAAAATAAGTGGGTGCCAAGACTGAGGAGCAACTTGTTGTTGTAGACCAGGGGTCAGACTGTACCTCAGAAGAGCTATGCACCTCGAGACATGTTCAGATGTACAGCTACACAGAAGAAGACCACACACTGAATACAGGCAAAAAAAAAATCTCCTCCATACAGCCAGCTGCTTAGCTTTCACCTCACCAAAACAAGAACCACAAGCTTCAGCAAGCAGAAAGATTAAACCCTGCTATTATACGCCTGTTTGTCCTTGACCCCAGCAGAACAAACTCACTTACTCACTTAAGATGCTCATATCTGTCTCCCTTGGCTGGAGAGAGTGTTTGCTGTGCCCTTTATGGATCCTGCCAGAACAAGAGGCAGTGAGTGAGGCCGCACAGCAAATGTACAGA
Source organism: Thalassoma bifasciatum (assembly GCA_008086565.1). Lineage (NCBI taxonomy): Eukaryota > Metazoa > Chordata > Actinopteri > Labriformes > Labridae > Thalassoma > Thalassoma bifasciatum. Next base: position 770,373 of record RPOG01000043.1, read on the forward strand.
GAACAGCAGGAGGAAAAAACGTGCCCTGAAACAAATGTCTGACAAACCTTCAACCAGATTCAGACTGATAGACACTGCTGTCTTTTTAGCTTGAATAGATTCCTGGGTCAGAGTGGGGAGGGGAAATGAGAAATGATGGGATAAGACACATTTGCTGTCCTGTGTCAGCTCTATTTGATGGTGCATGCCATACCCATCTCATACTGTTTTTAAAACGCAGCACAGCAGACTCCCACGATCATAAAGTCCAACGAGAGCTCAGCAGGTTACTGCGCCTCTGGAAGGGTTGATTTATGTAGATATCATTACAGTTTCTCTACCATGGAGGAGCACACAACATAATCAAAGATTTTTATTTCTCAGTTTTGATTGTGTTCAATGAAGAGGTTTGACAAAACATAAGCACAGCACCATACCATCATCCCGACCTTTGTGATACCATTATTGATACAGTTGGTAAGTATACAGCACATGTAAAATGTAAGTGTTTTACATTGATTTTCCGACAAAACACATCAAATGCTGTGGGAAATGGATGGTGAAAATCACTCCAAGAAAGCAAGAAAGGGTTAAAAGAAAGAAAAAAGAATTTGACTTTGAAAATATCACAAAATGTCTGGGTTTTCTAAGTGGAAATGCTCTTATACACACAAACTGGACATATGTGGTAGTACCCCTCTTTTGACCAGTGATGAGAATTTCTTTTGGCACATACAAGGTCAAATTCTGAGATAAAAAAGAAAAACATTTGAGTTAAAAAGTCAATATTTTGAGATGATACCGTCTAAACTCTGAAATATTGAGGTCAAATTCTGAGATAAAAAAGTAAAAACTTTGAGAAAAGGGTAAAATTGTAAGCTAACAGCCAAAGTTATGAAATAAAAAGTCAAGATTCAGTGATCCTGAAGTAAATGTTTTGAGATAATTAAGTTCAAATTTTGAGATATCAAAATCAAAATTCTGAGATAAAAAAGTAAGCATTTTGAGGTGTATAGCCAAAATTAGGAGAAAAAAGAAATGAAACTTTGACTCTTTCCTTAAAAATTTGACTTTTATGAGAAAAAAAGGAAGAAAAGAAAACCTCAAAAAGGGCAGTTTTCCATTTTTTAAATATTTTTAACTGGCAGAAAGAGCTTCAGTACACTTCTAACAGAAAAAGAGTGTTTTCAATAAATGCATGGGTTATGAAGCTACTTTGTCATCTTTGAGTATCTTTGACTATTTTCTCTAAGAGGCTGGGCAGGGTGTTTTTTGGCTTTTGAATACGTTTACCTTATATTAAAAGCTTTGTTTTTATGTCAGTCTTTCCAAATTTATCTCAAAAACAAAATGACCTTGAAACTGTCTCCAGATTTTTATTCTACAACAACAATGTGGTTTGTGACCACGATGCAGGACCAGCTCCCTTGACTGTGTGAATGAGGTGAGTGTATGCAGAGGCATATAGCTAAAGATTCCCATACACACATGTGCTAATGGAGTTAGTGGCTGCAGTCATTAATGCTTCGCACGTGATGGATAGCATTAATAAAGGAATGGACAGCAGCGTTCATTTGGGCAGACAAAGTGAGTCACACAGGTGCCATTCATCACTATAGCTGAGATATCACTTAACAAAGGATGGTTGTGCTTGGTGGTGGAATTTAATTTGGCTAAAATAAGCAGTGGTATCAGGTCCGCATTGAAGGACATGCATATTCGCAGACATGGTCTGGGACATCCTTGTTCCTGGGGGTGTGAACCCTAAAGGGTAGAGCACTATGAATCTGGTGCTGTATAAATAATAAAGAAAACTCACATCATTTTCTATGATGAAGAATGAAGAGCCCCAACAGAGCCAGCCAGCACATGATTTATATAAACACAGGGAATGTAATATTTTTCCTAAATGTGTGGTGTGACTCCAAGAAAAATCTGAAAGGGCACAAACAAATTCAACAATGAAAACAGAAACAATGATCATGTTTTTCATTAGTAATTTAATTGAAAATCATTAGTTAGTATTCTGCAAAATACACATTTACACTACCCACAGCTTTGGGTCCCTCCAGTTTAATTTCTGTGCGTATGATCAGAGTTGGCATTAGCATAGTGTACTATGGCAGATCTACAGTATCTTACATTATAGAGGAACGCTCAGCTTTAGGGGCATGCAGATACACAGGCACAATCTGTAGGTTTTCAGGGACTGTGGCTCTCTTGTTATTGACACAACCTCGCACAGAGTTGCAGGATCTGGAGAGGTCTGTTCAAGTCATTGGCACCACTTTCACGCACACGTTACAATACTCCCCCCTGGAGGATGCTTTTTGTAAGGCAACATGACTTGAAAAGTCTGTCAACAGAGCAGGCACAGGAGAAAAAATGCATTTTATCACCGCACTGTCAAACTTTTGACACAAGTACCAACAGCTTGAACCATTTCAACACTCATGTGAAAAGATTTCTACTTTTACAGCATGTTTACGTTTGCAGCATGTTTCTATGCAGCAGGTTAGTCAGAAGGAGTCCAGGGACTTTCATAAAGTGCCGTATAAAACAGAAGCATCCTGAGTCAGAGTCTGACTGGCAATCAGCTAAGAAGTGATGCTACAGACTGAAATGCTAAATGTACACTTGTACAGTACAGAAGATCTCTACAGGCAACTCTAATTAAACAGTTAAGAGGACAAGTGGTCAAACAGGTTTTACAGAAAACTAAGAGCTGTGATCAGAATGAACCTCTATTAGGATTTTCATATTCTGTTATATTTATTTTACATGTCAAATTCAAAGTAATTTCATGCTTAGAGAAGAAACAAAAGCTTGGTCCCCTTCGCTAACAGGACTGGAAGTGAAACCATGACGTCTGGTTGGAAAAAACAACAAAAACATGTAACCTACAAATAATCAATCCTCAGCTCTACATTATTCATTAAGCACAAGAAGTAAATCTTGTTACATTTCAGGGTGCCTCTTATTTGGTCTCCACTGTTGGGAATGGTCTTGAATCAACAATTTGTAGTGGTTTTGTGATGGCTTTTTAGGAGATCTCACAGATTCAGAAGTATGGCACAGACAACAAGGCTACACTTTGTTTGCATTTCAAATTTCTGCTAAATCCTAAACTCTGTCCTCACTTACAGTGACACTCGGAAATGTTTTTGAGGACCAGCTGGAAACATAATCCCGAAAGAGACAAAACACACTGGTGTGTGTGCACTGCTGCTTGGATTTGAACATTAATCATAAAATCTGATCCAGAATTAGTCAAAGACCACAGATATATTGCTCCTGAACTAAAAATTAGCTCTAATTTCACATTGTCTCAACCTGAGACATCTTACGCTGAACAACTACAACACAAATCTGCTAGGACTCATTTTACTTTCCCCTTTTCACTTTTGCAGTTTATTATAAACAAATACACAAAAACTTTTCTGTCAAGTATCACCACTAACGCTCTTATTGATGATCTCTACTGATCGAGAAATATTCTGTCCTGTCCAGTATTCATCCCATCCAGTTGGTGGTTTTCTTGCTCAAAATAACCAAAATCATTCCACTACGAGCTTAGTGACAGAGGTAGAGCAAAAGAGAAAAAATATGGTTTGTTATAAACCACAGATTGCTCCCTTTTTCTGTTTTGATTTTCTAGTAAATGTAAGGAGCGGACAGGGGGTTGTGAGCAGCAATCTTGGTGCGTGTTCAACAATCAGCTGGTGTCAAGGTGAGCTTAGGAGATAATGCAAATGCCAAAGTTTTTCTTGAGCTGCTCCAGGAAGATGAAGGTGAGCACTGTCTGAGGAACCAAGCGGATCCCAGCTGGAATAAGACCCTAGGAGGAAAAATTTAAAAAACAAGCCTCAAATGAACATGCTCCCAGAACACCTTCAACTCTTTCAACCTGTAAAAGTTCATTCATAATGAAATTATTCCAAGGATTCAAATCATTCTTTAAAGAATGCGTTAGAAACTCCATCAGTTATGCTCATTTGGCCCAGAAGCCTCTGAATATGTGAGTCTGTGCTGTAGATGTACATGACTGACAGACTGAAACCTAGAGCAGACAGCACTTTGCCATCTTCAGCATTATCCTAAAAAAATTATGCTTGTAAAGTGCCCCTAAGCTTTTAAGCTGTTCAATGGGGCACAAATTATCACTTTAAATCCCAAAAGCTACTGCAGATTGGATGGATGCAGATTTGAGGGAGAGAGGGAGGAATGAACTGAAAAGCTTTCAATGATTTTTGACCTCAGCATTAGTTCAGGCATTTTGACCAGATGAGATCCATGCTTACACTTTAAGTGCTCACTCAAAGTCACAGTTGGTTTGGAAATGTAAATGCGTTAAAACTCGATGCTGAGGTCTGAAGAAATACACCTGTTTGAATGCAAACTTAATATTGACTTTTGGTCTTATTTAACTTTTTCATGATATTTAAAGTTTATTCATGCACCTTTATGTGCAAACAAAGTTCCTTTTACTGATTTTTGTTTCATTTGTTTATTCATTTTAATCGTTCAGCCCGACTATCCATACCTTCCTCTGTAGTTTTTGAGTTATAATACTCAAAGCTGTATCTTGAGCAACATATTACTGCTGAGGTACCGTTCACAAACTGAATTTACTGCATGGTGTGTAGAAGGTTATTTACCTTGTAAAATGCCAGTGGGCCCAGCTTTGCAGTTTCACGTAAGCAATGTGCTACCCCCTGATAGTAGAAAAAACACAAAAGAAAAACATGAATGTGCAAAATCTGAGTTTGGAAAGGAGGTGTTGAAGAGGAGTGTCGGGGGCCCACTCACTGTGTACTCTCCCTTTGAGCTCATGAGCCTCGTCTTCATAACATCCAGAGGTTGACACAAGAATGTAGCACAGCCTCCCTGCAGAGGAGCAGACAGTCAGTGCTGAAAAGAGCTTTTAAAATTTCACAGGGATTCACTTTTCAAAACTTTGTACATACTGCAATAAAGCTGGAGAGGAAGTGTGTGAATATGTTGTCCCCCATCATGCCTGTTCCTAGGACCAGCTGTTTGGCCTGGTCATAACACGCCAACTGAAAGGAGGGGGAAAAAAGAAGATGGAGAGGATTAGTCGTCTTTTTCTAATGCTCTGTTTGAATTACATCTGTCACATACAGTCATTTGCCTTATTTAGAAGACATAAAAACAAAGCATGACACCTGATCTTTTTTGTACTGTACTCAAATGTTTAGCTCCCCCTTGTGGTCATGTTGAAAGTAAGCGCAACAGATATTTCAATGCACCCATTATCTTATTGTTGTCACTTTTGGGATCAAGGGAGGCTGAAGTCTATCCCAGCTGTCATTAAGCGAGAGGTCAGGTAGACCCAGAACAGGTCACCAGTCTATCAGTGGGCTCGTGTCTAAAGACAGACAATCATTCATGCATCTCACTCACACCTACGAGACATTTAGAGTGGCCAATTAACCTGATGAGCATGTTTTTGGAGGAACCAACGTGTGCACAACAAGAACATGCAATTCCACACAGAAAGGAAACACAAAAGAAACCAATGCAATCATTTTGCAGCCCACAAAAGACTTTAATTTCCTTTTTTTCAAATTTAAAGTGACTGATAAAGAAAAAATAACAGAAAGAGTGTTTCTAAACACAGTGGATTTGTCTAAGCTGTGTTTTTTTATGGTCAGTCTTCAGAGTCTAGTATCACGCGCGTTGAAAATTTATAAGTGAGAACAGAGAGATGGATTTAATACGTTATGTAAGTCAGCTACCCGAAGTTAATATACTTTAGATATGCTTTACAACACTCACTTTGAAAGATAAGTGAAGCTGAGGTTTTATGGATTAATGCATTATGCATCGGTTAGATACAGACCATTTGGAAAGGCAGCCTATTCATCAAGGAGATTGATTCCACATGAATAATTTCACACACATTTAATTCAGCTCTATTTAACTTGGCTTACTTGTTACAGAGCTTGAGAACAGATTCTGGGTTTGACGAGAATACCAAATATCTTTTTAATGTATTTGAGAGACTGAGTGTCAGATCAGGTTGACTAGAGTGCAATAAAAAATTGCAGGAAAAAAATATCTGGTGTTCATTTGATTCATGCACGCACAACTATCAGCCAATCATCAGCATGAATTACCTGCCCAACAGTGACCAGCGCTCCTCTGCTGGAGGCCATGGTGGCTCCTGAGAACAGTTTCCTCACTCCCTCTGGTAGAGGCAAGGCATAAGTCAAAGGTCAGAATACATTCAACAGTTGGTTTTATGCTACATAAATCATATTGCTTCATACATACCTTCTCTGAAGACTCTGTAGAGCCCATCAATAGCATGTTTGTAGCTAAAAGAAACACATCAAAAATAAATGGTCACAAAACTCAGGGCTTACAGAAAGTGTTAACAATTGTTGTAGAGTAAATCTTACTTTCTCCTCAGTTCTGGGGGTAGCTTCATGTCATTCTGCATCCTGGAAGAAAATTTCAGCTTAAGTAAAAATGATAAATAGCACAGCTTGTTTAGAGTGGATTAATTTGTGTTTCTAGGGCAGAGTATGTTTTAGCTGTCATGTTATCTTACCTGACATTCACCATGTCAGCCGGCGTGCCAACAAAGCCGCCAGTGAAACCTGCAGGAAGACCAGCTCATGAGTGACACTGCATGTGTGCATATGTGTTTGAGGAGAATGCAGAGTGAGTGTGTGTGTTGTGAGTTCCCACCCCCGAAGGCTCCCAGCATGACCTTCTGGTAAAAAGGCATAGGGCCCTGGCTTTTGCTCCCCATCATGTCCCTGACCGACTCATAGATAGCAAATCTGGTGAGGGAATAAGACATCTAAGAGGAGGAGAGAAGAGACAAAGGCAAATGAATCAGAGTTATGCCGTCACTCATGGTCGCTCTGTTTCAGTCATCCCTCAAAGGGACACACACCTGTCTGCAGAGGGAGGCAGAGAGGCCGTTGTAAAGAGCCAGCACACCATCATTCTTCACCACATGAATAGCCATCCCCACCATCCTCTTCTTCACCTCTTGCTGGGTCTGCAGGTGTACCTGGAAAGATAGTCTTGTGTTAGCATAGCGGGCAGAAAACATCCATTAACATCAAAAATGTTTGGTAATGTGGGGGCCAACACTGAGTCTCAGCATTTTTATTTTGTAACACCTTGTTGGGTGCTTCACAAAAAGGATAGACTGATATATCGGCCAGCTGATAAACTAGGCCGCTTTTTGCTTTTTTTCGCCTGTATCAGCCAATACACGGGAGGGTTTGCCAATATATTTTCTCCTGGCATGATTACAGACAGGCATCCACAGGCAGCTCTGTGTTGCTAGGAGACACTATAGTCCATGTGCAGACCTCCTCTGCTTGCAGACAGCAAAGTGAAGCAACTTCCAAAACTTTATCAAAGTATATTTGATAAAGTTGAACACAGATTAAGCTGTTCCAACTGTTTACAACATATTCTACCCACTTTTCATCTTGTTTTGGTATCAGTTTAACAAATGTTCCTTATTTTACAATTAGGACCTGTAACATTTGTTGTCATTGTGTCATTTTTATGATGTAAATTGAGGGAGAAAAAGCACTATGGGCCCAAAATATTGGCCCAAGAAAATTGGATCGGCTGAAGGCTTGTCTATACTCTCTTTACGAAAATGTCTATGTCTTTTCTAAACAGTGTTGCCATCACTGCTCACAAACTTCCATGCATCCTTTACATTGGCATTGCTGTTAACCAAAACATCCACCAGGGGAAGGGGGCAGCGCAGAGTCAAAAGTGTATAACAACAAGCATGGCGACTGCGGAGGAGGTATTGCTCATATACCTTTTGTACAATAGACAAAAACGGAGGCAGCGTCAAAGGAGGCCATGGTTGGACAATCAGTTAAATATATCACGTTTTTCTTCAAAAAGTTCCACTATTGTTATTTCTTCTTCATGCCCCACCACAGCTACAAATCAGATAGTAACAACAACACTGTCCCTCTGTTTGGTTTGTATCTGTAAGCTTTGCGAAAAAGTGCAGAAATACAGACGAAATGAACACAGAGCACGGACAGAAGGCTATGATACGTAAAATAAATGAGAATGGCAAAAAGTTGATGAGTAGTTGCCCGGATATTTTACATGTATGTCACACTGGGATTTCTTTCCTTTTATAAAATCATAATCAGAGATAGTGCCAAGTGTTGCATACAATCCACAACTAACAAACTACCAGTGTATGTGTGAGTAAGTGTGTGTGTGTGCTTGTGTGTGTGTGGGTGCACACATGAATGTATGCGTGCATGTGCCTGCGTGTCTTGTTGTCCTTGTCAGAGGAGGTCAGCAGCTCAACAATGTGGCCTTTGTCCTCTCGTGGACCACTGGGCTCTTTAGAACACAATGTTTTCCTGTCACATCACTAGTTTTTATTTGGAGGAGGTCGCATAGCGAACACTTCGAAACAGCACTCAGTCAACGTGTGGTGGGCCTGTGGACAAGTGATGGGACCTTTATTCTGCTGTGTATTAAATAACAACAAAAAGGGTGGTGGTGAGGGGGGCTCGCTCTGAAACAGGAGCAGGCACACACACACACACCAGTCATAGTTTTTCATTGCCAACACATCATTGTAACAAGTGGCAGTGAAAGCAGTTCTACCCTGTGACCCCAGGATCTGGAACTTTCAGGACAAATTCATGAGAGCTGATGTGAAAAGGGTTCAAGCGAAGTTTTTACCCAGCGGAGCACCACGACAGCTACAGATTCTCCAAACTAAAGAGAAACACACTCAACCCTTTTAAAAAATTCTTTTCACAACTCCTCTTATCATTTACTACAATGACCTCCTATAATTTCATTTGGATGTAAGAATTTAACTTCGCCTTGTCTTTTTTGTTTCCTTGTGGCTGTAATGAAAGGAAACATAAGAAGCATAATCAAACAGCCATAGGCGAGTTAATGTGTTTGCAAAGAGAGAGGATCCCACAAACACACTCACAAACTGTTGTAAACATTACAGCCAGATGAGTTAATAAGTGTTGGACTTAAGAGATTGTATTCTAAGATCTGGTTGGAAAAATCTGGTTCAGCAGCTCTATATCAGTACACAGCAGCCTATCTGATGGTGTCATGGATCTGTGATTTAACACAAGAGGGGAGAGTCTTTACAATAACACGAGAAGAGACGCTATTGTTGAGCCCTGCTGTGGCGCTTTATGAAACCTTTGCTTTCTGAGCATTGTAGGTTTTGGCTTCAGAGTTTTCTTTTACTTTCTGCTTCACTGTAATAAACTTTGAGTTCATCCCTGTTTATTTTACTTTGAGGAAATTTTGCAACAAAACCCAGTTTACAATTACAGCTTGAGTCACCATCTAGAGCTCAGTTTGGAGCTTTTTTAAGGAACCACCTCAAAAGATTTGCAGTTTGGAACATTTAACTATAAATAACCCAAGAGGAAAATCAAATGTTCACTTTAAGCTGCAACACAGAACTGACGATTGTTTCATAGTTTGATTGTTCATATATTTCAGCAGAAAAGTCCAGTGATGATTGAACCTACTTGTGCTATAATCTAACAAATCCCAGTTTGAGTTAAAAATTTGCAAATTTAGCAAATTAATTGTTGTAGTTTAAATGGTTTTTCTCAACTAGGGATACAGGGATACAACTTTTCAAGTTCAGTTACCGACACTGGTACCAATCCATTCTGATACCAGTGTCAAGTTGACAACATCTATTGCTCATTATGAAGATCAGACTAAGAATGATGATGGACAACTTCAGGTTTCTCGAACTAGAGTTGAATAAATGAACACCATGGATCTACCTGATGGATAATTGCTATAAACATGATAAACATCTGATCTAGACTTTACAATACCCCATGCCAGGATTGAATCGATGCATCTCTATTTTCAATAGCAAAAGTTTCACTGAGAACAACCTGATCATGCACATCACATCATATCATATCAGGCCAGGGAAAAGAGTCTGTGCATGACTCTTTTCACCTAGAAATATATGCACAACAGGTTGAGAGCACCTCTAAGCTACAGCACCAGCATCACAAAATTTTTTCATTCTACGTTCCTTCTTTCTCATTTATGCTGAGCGATACATCAAATGCAAAGCTGCAGGAGAAGAAGTAGGTGAATGAAGTCAGTCGTCAAACATATTTCTGCCTAAGTCAAGTTCTCCAGTCAGAGAAGTTGCAACAAAGCTTGCAGCACACAAATAACTTCAAGTCCGCAGGCAATTTACTAAATGTTATGCAAATGTAAAAAATATTTATCCTGTGCAAATGAAGCAAGTGTGCTGCACAAATATTGATGCAAAGCAAAACCATCAGCTTTCATCACACATTGTCGCATGTCCACAAAGTGATATCAGCCGGTGAGACTGACTTATTCATCATCAATACGGTGTGACTATTTCTACAGAGGGAACTATTGTAGAAGTAGACTATACAGACTGCTCCCACTCACAGAACAATATATTCATCTAATGAGTAAAGAAAGAGATTTCATCAGTAAATTTTAGAGTTTTTTTCTCAAATCTTTTGACCTACTACTCGTTTAGGAACACCAACACTTGAATGAAACATCACACCTTTCGTAGATCGAGCTCTCAAAGTGAATGAAAAGCAAAGGTAAGCATCAGCACCTGTAACATTCCTCACCTCACTGCAACTTTAGCATTTAAACCACAGTGAGACCACATGACTGCAGAGTATACACCGTTAGTATTTGATGAGTGACACGTTCTGTTGTTTAACCGGCTTTGGTCTGCAGCGTAACATCTCCAAAAGGGAAATGATGACTTTAAAGTTGAAGTCCTGACTCAGCTTCAGTCTGGAGCTGTTGACGTCCAAACTGCATGATCAGGGGAACGTGTTGTCTTTGTCTGGCTACATTTAGCTAGGACTCACTAATGAAGCAGGTTGTGCTCTCCTGACCTTTAATAGCTTAATTCATGACACTAAGTTGTGGGTTGGCCTTTCGTGACATCCATTCATAGGTTTCATGCTTTTTGGGTCCAGCTAGTGGAAGTTTTATCCTACAGATTGGAGTAATAACTCTACATCAATCTTTACAGTCAGATCAAAGATTAGATGTTTTGTTTTTCATGATGTTAGTTGGAGTGAAATTTGTCAATCTCCACAGAGAGAATGTGCTTTTTTTTACTTTGCCTGGTTTGGAGGACATTTAATGAGAGATTGGAAATAAATGATTTCAAAATGACCTGCAACAAATATGAAAACAGCTGTTTCATTTGTTTTCATCCAAGCAGCTGATGATGTGGCTTGTAGACTCTCATAGCAAGCCTTCTTGTTCACACAGGCCAAAACTTCTGACATTGCAAAAACCCTTTTGAAACCTTGCTTTTCCTGTTTCCTGAAAAAACACCTATTGACCAATATCACATGCACTCTGTCTGGATACTGAGAGCTTACGTGCAGGCCTGGTTACACTGGAGTAGTTGAGATAGCACATAAATACTTTAAAATAGAAATCCTCACACAAACAATGAGCATTGACTGACTTAAAATTCTGACTTTGCAGTCTCATAAATCTACTTAACAGCACATTGATATTGAAATTTGAATACTAAACATCTTTCAGTGCTTCCAGTTGGTTCCACTGCATGTATAATGGATGACCCATATGAGGATTTTTTAATTACTGCACTGTCTTTTTTTCCTACTTTAATTGCGAACATTACAGCTACATAACCAGTTTAGGACAGGAATAAAGTCTGGAAAGGACAGTTTTACTGCAATTTGGTGATTACAGGCCTCGTCTACGCAATTAAATGTCACATGACTTCCTGGTGACCACTTAGTATTATCAGGGTCATGTGCTGCTCTCCTCAACGAAAAAAAAAATGAGGTAAGAAAGGTGAAAGAGGGATTTTTGCATTGCATGGATAAGAAAAGATTTACTCCTCTGAGCAGCACAGGCAAAGACGAACAAGAATGAACAGGCATGAAACCACTGGCACTCTCACACAAACACAAACTCAGTTGATTACAGACTGCTTGTGAAGGGAAAACTTGCTTTCCCCTAGGTCATTTTATTCAAGCAAGCCAATATTAAATAGGGTTTATAAAATAAAACTAGTAATATGAGACCAAGCTACAAACTCTCCCCCTGTTACAGCCTGTTATTTCTCTCTCGACTAGGGTGACCATACGTCCTCTTTTACCCGTACATGTCCTCCTTTCTAGGGTCAAATTATGTCAAGGTCTTGTTTCATAAAATTCCCCAAAATGTGCAGGTTTTTCTCAGCTTGTTCTACAGACCATTGATATTTATAATAAAGCTCTGCACTGGGCTCCTGGCATTATTTTGATGCACTAACCTGTCAAGATGTTGAGTATGCAGGAAAACATGCTCTGACTGTTTGCTCTGTGCTCTCAGGCAGAAAATGCTGAGGTCAAAATGCACTTTTACAGAGGGACTACACATTTACTGGTAGTACCCCTGTCGTTGTTGTCATGACTGGTGCGAGGTACGGTAAAGAGTCTGCAAAGCAGGCACCTTTGTGTCAGCTGCAAGTTTAAAGACCTCAGAATCTAAATTAAACTTTAAATGAGATTTTCAGGCAATATGAATAATTTTGCATGAGATATATATATATATATATATATTAGGGATTGACTGATATCACTTTTTATTAAACCAACTACAAGTACAAGTTTTTACATTTCAGTACTCAACGTTATCATGTGCTGATCTGAATACTTAATAACATCACCGCAGTTCTAATGCCACTTTGAAAATATATTTTGTTTCCTCACTCACTCACTCACTCATTTTAACAAATGAAATGAAAGACCATGATGCACCTGCGAAACTTACTGACACTTCTCTACCTGGGCGCCAATGACAAGCCAACATGCTTATTGTGGTATTGGATGTTGAGGTATTTGGCAAACTTTTGCGCGTACAAGTACTTCAGTGTGGTCTCAACCAACATTGTTAGCGTATTGTTGCATCCCCTATATATATTTCTTTTCAGCTAAGTATGTGGTGAGGCATTATTTTGGAGGTACATTTCTACCTGTTAAAAATAACAGTTGAAACTTGGCTTTGGTGATCATTTGTTTCACCCAAAATTATGCGATTAAAAAGTCATAATTTTGAGACAAAAGGTCATAATATTTTTGTGTGCCTGTCAAGACACTGTTATTGCTTCTAACCTTGAGAAATCCAAATTTTAAAAAATGTGATAATACTGAGATAAAAAGTTGAAATTTTGAGACATGTCAAAATGTTGAGACAAAAAGTAAAACATTTCAACTCCTAATCCCAAAAACCAAGCCAGTCTTTTTTTCATTGTAACAATTCTAACTGCTGCAAATGGGCTGCTATATATTATTTATGTTTCCATCATAGAAATGGTTCAATTTAAAAGGAAAAGGAGCGTTTTAAATAAATGCATGGGTTATGAAGCTACTTATTGGTGTATCCTTTGCTGTATTTCTAAGAGGTCAGGCCCCTTTTTGGGTTTCTAGAATATGGTCACTCTACTCTCGACACTTTTATGAGAGCTATCACTTTGGCTTTCCAGTGTTCTCTGCCCTGGCCTGTGCTCTATCTTTTCCAAGCCTAGAACATCCCAATAAACATTTCAATGATGCCATAGAAGACATGCGATAGCTCAGAGCATGACATAGCTACGAGAAGCTCGCTGCCGCTGCAGCAAGCATGCCAAGATATCTAATATAGTCCAGGCATACAGTAATGTGATGACTCGACAGGGGGGCGAGTAACGGCGACGTATCCTGTCCTCGATGACTCCTGCTGGAAACAGCTGTAACCTGGTGTTCGGGCCTGCTCTCCTCCATTCAGCAGCGGAGGGATACACACACTCACTGCCCCCCATCAAGCCCCCTCACCTTGAGCAAATCCAGAGGATGTGTGCAGCACGCGGCTCCGCTGGACGCCAGTCCACCGAAATACCACCGTGACATCCGTTTCTCGGTCATGTTTCAGGGCTCAGTGGTGTGAAGCAGCTACAGTGGTGGTGCCTTTCCTCCTTCAGGTCCTCTCTCTCTGACACACTGCCCGCCTTCTCTGTTGTCTTCCTGGCCTGCAGGTTGCAGCTGGCGGCGGTAGCTTGAAGTCTACAGGGCGCGGGTAACCTCGTTAATCTTCAAACATTCCGATAAGGGACAGCTCCATGAACCGGGGGGGACTTTGAGCAGCATCGCGCACACTCACGCCACATGATGTGCGTGTGTGCGCATACAAGTCTGCGCGTGTGTGTGTGTGTCTGTGCACCGGCTGCTGTGCTAGGACCGGCGATAGGAAGTTGTAGTGGAAAAGAGAGCAACCAATTAGCTCCTAAGACGACGGAGCTGCCTACCCGCCCCAAGGTCCGAGATCCAAAGGTCGATAATTTGCTATGAGAAAGCTAAAGCCCCAAACAGACTAAACTCTCACAGCCCACTCTCACCACTACGAACTGTCATGCTGGATTTAAAGTGATACACCTCAATCGTACAGCTGTGGATGGACTACAGTGGTACTGTCTCTTTAAGGGGACAAGCGTCGACTTTTTCTCTAAGAGCAAAATATGTCAGTGAGTTAACCATGCAAATGCCGTCTCAGAGACTAGTCCTGACGTGCACAGAAAGAAACAACAGCACCTACAGGGGGGCTTGTGTATAATTAAAAATTTGTACAGCGAGAACCCAGAAAAACCAGTGGTGAGCTCTGAACATGCAAAGGTGACATCGCAAATATGGAGCACAGTCCCCAAACAAACAGTCACAGGATGCTAATATTATTTTAACTCTAATTTTAAAACTGGATTATATGATAAACAAACAGTTGATAAAACTGCCAATCTATATAATGATTCAGGAATTTTGGGATAGTTTCAATACAACTTGATTTGCAGTTTATTAATTTTATTACCCTTTTAAAATAACGGCTTAGTCACTTAAATTAAAAAATGTTTTTACTTGGTCAGCTCTTCAGGATGCACCCCCCCAAAAAAAAACACAGACACACAATTATATCTAGCTATCTAGCTATCTGTCTAGATATAGATATACCATTGTATTTATTGTAATTGTATTTAAATAGAATAGATTTAGTTTCATTTCAGGGTTTTTCCAAGCAAAAAAATTGAATTTTTACATCCATCACAGACAAAAGCCAGTGATGTGGCTTGTGGCAAAACTTGATGTGAAGGAGACCTGAAAAGCCAGACGTATAAAATGTACGAATCATGGGCATGTTTTCATTGATGTCACTAGAGATGTGCACGTTTAGTCTACTAAACACCTAAACATCATCATTCTCCAAAAATAAGCAGTATGTTAAACTAGCTTTAGACATTTTCAAGATTTTATTTTGAAATATGTGAAATGATGTGTCTGTGTCTGGGCCGTGATGTAACATCAAGCAGGGGCCACTGCTCTTGTAGTGGTGTTTATCAGTATTTTGATCTAGACAACAAAGACAAAGTTGTGTACAGGTTGTGTCTTGTGGAGCTCGCAGAAAACCAATGGTGAGTGTAGCCTTGCTGAGGCTGGTCACACTCAAGCTTCTCAGTGTTACTTTGAGACTGATTGATTTATCGGCCACGGAGAGAAAAAATATTTTTATCTATCATGCTGTAAACATGCTTTGTTTATAAAGATCTTCCGTTTTGAAAAAGTGTGGATGTAGCTTTTGTGTTTCTTGAGCCAGCTTCAAGCTGATATCTGAGAAACTGAAGTTTTTCACAGCCCCACATTGGCTATTTAATTCAAGTCAGGAGCATGCTGCATGGTTGTGTCTTAGCTGGATAAAAGCCACCCACCACTAGCTCTTGTGGCTATGTCCACTATGCTATAATTTCCCTCTACCTGCTGTATTTCAATCTACAAAAGAGAAATTAAGTTGTTTGTTGATTGAATGTGGTTAATCTGGCATAAAACCAAGTGAATGGAGTAAATTATAATCAGCATGGTTGTAGCTCTGCAAACATTAACCACACTCTACAAACCAGTTTTTCTTTTTACAGAGCAGTGATCTCGTGTTTCAGTATGTCAGATTACCTGTGCTTCTTTTTGACTGTGTTCTGGATGTTTTCTCTTTTTTTGTCACACCAGTTAGCCAGAATGCAAATTTCCACCTTTGACATACCTCAACACAAACTGAGCCAGGCAAATTTTTAACATTGAAACATGACTGATATTGTCTGATAATGGCTACATATCATACCGCAAATGATTTACCTGAGTCTATAAACATTACACTAGCTTTAAATGTCCTAAAAAGTTACAGCCCTTATGTTGTTTTTGTACATGGACAAGAGAAACATTTGGCACACTCAGAA
The DNA here is from genome assembly GCA_008086565.1 of Thalassoma bifasciatum. Taxonomy (NCBI): domain Eukaryota; kingdom Metazoa; phylum Chordata; class Actinopteri; order Labriformes; family Labridae; genus Thalassoma; species Thalassoma bifasciatum. The sequence continues at coordinate 786,673 of RPOG01000043.1, forward strand.
GAGCAGCAGGTTTTTACTCTATAATTAAGTTTTAACCTGTTCTTTTGCATTTAGGTGTTGTGCGGAGGAATCAAAGTCAACCAAATACATGATGTATCTCTGTCCTTTTTTGCATCTTGCTGTGATGGTTTTAGTGATACTGCTACTGATAATTCCTGTGGGCCAGACACAACACAGACATCATGAGCCTTAAAACGGAGCTACCGAGTTACAACTCAGCTATAATCAACAGATTATAAACCCGTCAGTGGCGGCTGCAAACCTGTTCTGCTGATGGTTCTTGTTTGAACTTGCTTTTAAAGGTAGATGAGGAAATGTACAGACATCCTAAGAGGCTAATTACAGCATGTACAAATGGGCACACATAATCATAAATGATGATGTGGGGAAAAAGAACAGCAAGCTTATTTAGCTTAGATTTGCAGTCATATTACTCAGTAATGTATAACTGTTAGATAAAGTTCAATTTTCACCATCTGATTACATAAATAAAGATTAGAAAACATGTAATTGTGAATACCCACATCACTCGCTGCCTTTAAGTTTCCTGCTGTTTTGTTCGGCTAAGACTCTTACTTGGTTGAGTTTGTTATTCATATCAACAGACAGTGTGTCTGGAGTGACACTGTAGCATTTACTGTTTATACTGTACATATGGTTTGTGTGCAGCCTTCTCTTCTCTACAACATCCACCAATCAGCTCACACAATTCACCCACAAGCCTCTGTGGTTGGTACAATCACAAGCAGCAGCAGATCGTAATCTTGTGTTAATTTGGAGCAGACACTCACGGTTAACTCTTGTGTTAGTGTTTCATCCAAAAGTAAAATGAGAGCAGAAATCAGCTTGATAAGAACAGACAATAAAAGAGACAGCGCCTAAAGAAAAATCTGCCTAACATGAATTTTACATTGTTTAGTTTTATCTAGCTGTTGTAATGGAGAATGCAGAAGACTTTTTAGAAATACAACTGTTGGATTCACAATAGTTTTGCGTTTTCTGGCAAAATTTTGTTCCCCTCACAAAAATGGCTCAGACGGACCAAAAGGAAAAAAAATATATATATAATGCAAGCGCACACAGAAGTATTGATTGAGTGCGCATAAGTCATCCTTAAAAAAGAATCTCTTGTCGTGACCCTGAAGAAGCGATATACACTTTTTAGACAAGGAGTAACGTGAACTAAAACACATGTTCAAAACACTTTGCCCTGGCATACTCCAGTCATTTTATTATTTTAAACAAGCCCAAATGTAACTGCAGAGTTAGTTAACAATGGTCTTAGTTGAGCCAAGTGAACATGTTACAGTGGAAGTGAACCATTAATCATTATCCAAAGTATGTGGACCAAAGGCACAGGCTCAAAAACTAGAACTGTTTGAACATATTTTGGCAAAACAGCAATATAAATTACACATTACATTAAAACTATGGAAAAAGATTAAAAGAATGAAGTACAGAAACACTGAACAATTCAAATGAAAATAAATAAACAAGCATCACATCGACTGCCCACTCATACGCTGAGACATTACATCATCATACAGTGATGTACAATGTACACTAGCCTTCTGTACATAGACCGCCCATGCTCTCACAAACACACACACACACACACACACACACACACACACACACACACACACACACACACACAAGCAGAGGCAGTGTGGAATTTAAGAAATGTAAGTCACACATTAGTAAACATCTATTATCCTCCCACATTCATGTTAACACCCACACTTATTATGATTCAGATTATATTAGGAACTCTGTTACATTGTGGTTTATCAAATAATTGCAGAAAAGATTAACTAACTGTGCAATCCAAGGAAATAAAACACAGTACAGCTGGTTTTCTTAGTGGGTTGTGACCTTTCTTTTATGTCTCATGTCCAATAAATCCATCTCACACAAAGGATTTCTCTTGTTGCTTCACCTCTCCTGCTGCCCCTGTGTGTGGGTTGTCTTTCCCTGCTACTCTTCCCACAGGCAGCGTTTTTCCTGATGGTGGAGAAGATCCTACATGCAGCAGAGCGCCCCCAACCAGAAGCATCACACAGGCTCCCCAGCCCAGGTACAGCGCTGGCCCCAGCTCTCTCTTCAGAGGCGCTGCAACGTTCGGATCATAGAAGTCCCTGATAATTGCATAAGCAGTCCAACAGATCGGTACCAAGTAGGCCAGGCCCGCCACAAGGAAGAGCACCCCTGATATCCTCGCCAGCTGAGCCTTTTGGGCCTGATTCCCGTCACCCATGCAGTGGGTGCACTTGGCCCCAGCCACTCCGACCATGAGGGCCAAGAGGCAGAGGAGCAGAGAGAGAACAGTGAGGCCCCTGGCAACCTGGAGGGACGTGGGCAAAGCCAGGGTGGAGTCGTAGGTCTTACACTGGATGTGGCCCGTGGTCTGGGACAGGCAGTTCATCCACAGTCCTTCCCACAACATCTGAGCGATCACAAGCTCCCCACCGACAAAGGCAGAAACACGCCAGAGGGGCGCAGCACACACCAAAACACCACACGCCCAACCCAGCATGGCCAACACCAAGCCCAGCAGCTGTAGACCAGTAGATGCCATGGCTACAGAGAAAAACACTCACAGCTTTCAATATGGGATACCTATGCCAAGGTGGTCACTGATAGTTCAATCAAATCTTTGAAAAAATTCAGTCCAATCCAGATTATTATTAATCTGATGAGTGGATCCCTTTGCTCTTCTTGCAACCTCTTTTGTTTGGTATCTAGTAATATTCTGTTGAGACAATAAAGGTTTATGAGGGTTTTCATAGAATAAGCTCAATCATATTCATAAATCTGAGCTAAAGGCAAACAGATTAAGAGTTAAAAATGTAATCCATTCAAACATTACTATTACTCTTACAGCACAATAGATAACTAAACACTCTACATGAACTCCATACTCACTTAAACAACAGCTATACAAAGTTAAGAAATGGTTTTAGATTATAGGTGAAGTGAAAAAGGATGCTAATTCTTTGTAAAACTTACTCTTCAGTCCATCGTCAACTGACCAGATGTCCACAGCTGGCTTGAAAACGATCCTTTGTGTGATTCTTGTTGAGAAGCTGTGTGATATGAGGAGTTGGTGACTTTCTCCTGTTATGACTGGCCAGCTTGTCTCTCTGGACCTCATACACAGGGATGTGGGAGGGCAGCAGTGTGTTCTACGGCATGCTTAACACACACACACTCAAAGCTGGTTATAAAAAAAAAAAAACGACAGCACAAGGACACTTTGTTACAAATATTGTGGATTGCCATCATGCTGTCACTTCTTGATGCTGAAGCTGATAGGTAGAGGCACTAGATGGAGCCAGAGGAGCAACTGAAAGCTCATTGGAACTCAGTCTTTGGAGCAAATGTCATCTTGCTCTGATTCAACCTCTGAGATTGATGGCAAACTTTAGAGCTTTTGTACTTCAATTATTTTCCTAAGCTTACAAAGTCAATGATGAGAATCAACATCTCAGACATGATAATTCTTTGCAAATCACTTCTAAAAGACACTGATTGAAACATAATTGCTATTAAATGGCTGCCAATGTTTGATTGCACTCCTGCAAACTGTGCTCCTCTCGTGGATGTTTATTTCTGCCAAGCGCAATGCTCTCTAAAATGTAAATGGACATTACTATACTGTCAAAATCTGAAATCTAAGCAAGTGTTTGTATTATTTTTTTGTAATAAAAAAATGTTTCTAGTCTTTATATGAGCCATATTTACCAGACCAGCCCAAACAATGTCTTTTCAACTTGCTTAAAGACAAAAATGATTTCTGAATTGCCTGTAATGAAGAAAAAAAGTCTGCTAATGGGGTAAGAAGAAAGTTTCTTGTATCACGACATCATTCTAATTTCAAGAAACCTGACGAGCCTATTTTTATTACCCTATTGGCAGATTTTTTTTTTTTTTTTTGCTCATTTCTAGCAATTTAGAAATCATTTTTGTATTCAAATATCTGGAAAGAAGACATGTTTCTAGACTTGTCTGTTGAAATTGGCTTATATCAAGACTTAAAAGACAATTCTGTATAAACAAAGGAAATAAATACTTGCTTCGATTTTAGTCTTTGCAGTGTACCCCCAAACGGAAAATCCAACTGGAGCTTACTGATGAGACAACACAGTAACTTTGTCTGTCTTCCACTTGGAGGGACACTGTGACAGGTTGCTTTACGGAGCCACCAGATGGCATCAGACTGCAACCTTTTCCACATTGGCTTCCTTTTATTCATCTTTTCCAATTTGCAATATTTTCATTTTAATTTTCATTTTGTAGTGTGTGCAGAAGTTACCAAATAAAGTTCCTCACCCTATACACTGAAAAAGTAAATCTGTTCTGTTCTGTGTCAGGTTGTCTCAATGTGTGCTGTCAGTCAGATTCCCACCTATAAATCCAGGTAAACCATAACCTGTTGTTGGCATGGCAGATATTTGAATTTGAAGAGGGAGGTGGAGCAAAAACAAATTAGGAGCAAATTCTTGTTCTAACACTTGAACTGGCTGGTAAACTTAAGTGAGATGGATCATTTCCCTCCATTACTTCAAAATTCATTGAATGGATTCCGTATCATGTAGAGGACAAAATGTAGTGAAGGCAAATACTAAAATACATGTTTACTTACTCTGTCTCCATGACTCATAAGTACACAAACATTTAGGAACTTAACCAGCTGTCATTCCAGGATCTGTCTGTTTGCCTTTTTGCTGACTGTAACTTCAGATGTGTCTTTACATGACAATGTTTTGCACCCATTTGATGACAGATATGGGTTTCAAAATTTGACACAAACTCCTTTGTGCAAAAGTATTTTGTTTAGTTTTCAAATAAAAACAAAAAGAGACTCAGTTTCATTTCAAACCAGAAACATTACATCACCCTTATTCTTAATGTATCTACACAGACTGGTTGTTTGGCTTTGTGAAGTCTCTCTTGGTCATTTGAGTTTTGTGAGTTGTGACGTCATGCTCAGTAAAGGTTAACCCTGGTGCTTCCTACTGCCATGTGATTGGCCACTGGATGTTTACCATTGTCTCACACTTCCTTTAAGGAAGGGAGCGTGTAATGCTACCAAAAATAAAGCAAAAAAACCACAATTTGAACAACAACTATCAATCTGTATCAGAGTTTATTATTGACCATGTATCATATAAAATGTGAAAATGAAATGTACCAAGATTCAAAAACGGATAAAAGGTTTAAGAACTTCATGTTAATAAACTTAAGTCTTATTAAGATTCAGGCAGTTTCACTTGTGAAATAAATATCTGATGATGGCAATTCTTGAACTCAACATAAAACATGGAAAAGTTTAAAATGAAAACACAATAGAAGAAAGAAGCATTGCATTTCATTCCTCTGGTTTACTGTCGGTGTTATATTCACATTTCTCTTTCATTGCCAGGGTGTATCTCAACAGGAGGAAGCAGAAAATACCAAACAGCAGTATTCAAAGATTTATTCTCAACGGTAAATTACATGTGTTTCCAGTGTGTATATTGAGTCCAGATGGGTCCTTGCGAGAAGCTCATAGAAGGTTATACAGGAACTCCTTTTTTGGCTTTACACCGAATGCCCTTCCATATGCAAATGGCAGCTAAGCCGCACAAAACTCCCAGAACGAGCACAGGAGCCCCCAGAGCTAAAGCTACTGTGTTACTAGCTCCCACAGCTATAACCACCCCAGCTACCACCAGTAAAACAGCAGCTGCAGCTGCTACACGTATATTCTTTCTTTTAACCATCTTCTTCTTCACCCTCTCTTTCTCTTGTTTCTCCCTCTCTGCATCCCACATTTTCCTCTCCTCTGCTTTCTGCTCTTCCTCTTCCTGTTTCCTGCGCTCCTCCTCCTCCCTCAGCTTCCTCTGGGCCTTTTCATACATGTCATTGGTGTAGTGTTTCCCTCCATTATCCTGTATCATTTCCTTGATCATGGTGACCAGCTCTGTGACCTGCACGCGGTCGTCTGCATCGTTGTTGTTGAAGGCGTGATATCTGCGGCCGAATGTGATGGAGAGTCTCCGCAGCTCCTTGCACTCCTTTAAAGCGTTGTCAGCTTTAGCCTGATCTTTACATGTAAACAGCATGATGGTGTACATGGAGGCGTCATCTCCAAAGTTATCCTGGATCCACTTAACAGCGTTTCGTTCCTCCTCGGTGAACCGCACTCCAAGCCTGATCACCAGCAGGAAGGCATGAGGGCCGGGCACTGACATCTTGACACACTCCTCTATCCGGATTTTTAGTTCTTCTTCTGTGATAGCTGTGTCAAACAGACCTGGAGTGTCAATCACCTGGACCAGAGTCCCATCCACCTCCCCGCTCTGTGTCTCACAGTGTTTGGTCACAGACACGGGGCTGGGGTCCTCTTTGAATGCAGCTCTTCCAAGGATAGTATTTCCTGTGGCACTCTTTCCTGATCCAGTCTTGCCCACCAGGACTATTCTTAACCCTCCAGATAAGTCCAGAGCTAAAACAGTAAAAGCAAAATTATATTTTTAAGTGCAAAGACTACTAACTCAATTCATTTGCAATCCCATTCTGAAGTATGTGTTAGTATTGACACCCCATTGAAATTGGATTTGTCTTTTTATCCCTTTTCAGGCAACCTTAGCTTCTTTTTTTTTTCTTTGCTTTGTTTTTTTTTTTCTTTCATACACATTCAAGTGTTTCCTTATGTTAGCTTTGTATTGATTCTTTATAAAGCTGCTCTGGGTTTTCATCTGGCCCTGAAAGAACTGACATACGACCTATTAAGAAAACAAGACTATTGGAAACAAGATTAGCCATTTTCAAATTGTAATTTTTACATGCCCGAAATGCCTGAAACTTTTGTTGTTTTGCACCAGATAATCAACACTATGCCAAAGAAAAAGTCTAAAATAGATATTTAAAGTGATATATTTGACTTTTTCAGGGAAGATAATATAAAGAAATATTAATCAGAAAACAACTGTGACGCATACATAGGACAATATCAGCACAGGCAAAATCACTTATTGCACCAGGAGTGTCAAAGGTCAGTCAAACATTAAGTTTCGATGTAGTAGCTTTGAAAAAGACAAAAGACAATGCCTCAGAAGTGTCCAGCGAAAACTCTTTTTTTCTGGATGTGAGCTTCATAAACAAAAACTGACTGACTGCTAAATATAATAAATCCTTATAAAACAAATAAAACATATATATTTTGTGTCAAACATGAGGCCACTCATCACCCAAAAGTTTCTGAAGCTCAGTTTCAAGTCTAACATTTGCAGTTGCCACATTAGAAATTCTGACTCAGCTCTTCTTTTATTTGACTCAGTAGGAAGCAAAGATGCATAATCCTTTTTGACAGTCAAATGAGCTACTCCCCATAATTCAAAAAACATCCTGATCTCAATACAGTCCCTTCACACCTGACACTGATACAAACACTGGACTTTAATATGTTTAATTGCCCTGGACATTTAACACGAGCAGCCACTCATATGGCCGCATACAGTAATGCTTTTGTAAAAGAGCAGTATTTGAGGGACAAATTCAAGTGTTGCACTTTCATTTTTTTTTTTTGTATTTAAAAGTATCCTTCATCTGATGTTAGTTAAAATTCTGTCACACTGTCATAAACTGCAGCAAAAAATAAAACTTCTTATCCTTAAAAAGTTATTTTTTTATTATTATTATTATTTTACCTACGTTTTACATATCAAATTATGTCTGCCACAAGTCTTCAAATTATTGATCAACAAGAATGTGTAAGTTAGAGATGCTAAGCTCCGCCACACGTCTGTCTTTGTGACATCATCCGATAAAAATGAGGATAGGGCTGCTTGGCCATATGGGCGAGGTCAGCGAAAGAGCTTTATAAAGGAGCAAACAAAGAAGCAAACCCAGAAACTCATTCATCACAACCATCTTAAATTAATTGACAGGAAAGGATTGTTGTTGTTGTGAAAGTAAACACTTGCAAAGATTAGCTTTGAAACTGATTGGGACACACCTAGACCTAGACCTTTAGGTGGCACTTTTTTACCAGAAATCTTTTATTTATTTTATTCCATCTTTTTGGCCAACAGTGAGTCGCAACGCTTCTTTCACTTTGAAGGAACTAGGATGATACTCTGTTTTAAAACCCCTATCATATTTACAATCAAAGCCTCTAATTTGTATTGTGGTTGAGAAACCAAGCCATTTATAGAGTCCATTTAGTCCATTTATTATTTAAAATACAAGAACAAGAGCTGCAAAAGTTAAACTATTGACACCAGAAAAAGACAACCCCATACTTCCTGATCTGAAAGCAACTATTAACATTATTTTCACAGTCAAAGAGCAAATATGTTACAAGATTCCGCATCCTCCATTAAAGAGTAACATTTGGATAAATATTTGTCCAAGTATTCTGAGGATTTTCATGCAAGAGGCAATGAATGAACATACCGTCAAAGTTATTCAGACCACACCCATCAGAGCGAGGGAGACTTTTCTGCTTCTTTTCTCGCAGTGGAATCGCTGTGACATAGAGACACAAGACATAGACTATTAGTCACTAACTTCATTGTCAAGGTCTACCACTTATCTATATCATTTGCGATCTCTCTAGTGGCACATTAAGTCTCAGATCCCACAACATTCAATGGATCAAAGCTGTATTTGAACAGGAAGTCGTATTTACTGTCTTACCTTCAGCCATGGCAACAAGTGTACCTTTTCCAGTCCCCAAGTGACCAAATGCGTTGTTCTAGGCCTAAATAGTGGACATAGACCCGCTCCAGGCTTGGTCTTAGACATTAGTGTTGTGGGAAACTTCTGGAAGCCTGTCCCAAGCACAGGGGGCTTCCTATTTCCTTGCATTGTCTCTAGTTTACTTCTGAAAATGTGCATCCCCCCACAGAGGCAGTGACAGGACTCTGAAAGTGGCTTGGCAGGTTTGTCTATTTGAATGACTTGTATGTTTAAGACACCGAGTATGACCATTTGTTGAAGCCTGGATACTCAAAAAGGAAGGAAGAGAAATTCTCTGGAGGTAATCATATCCTCAGACTTCTGCCTTGTATCAGACCCTTAACATTTTGATTTAATAAAGCCATGAGATGGCATAAAAATGAAGCCTATATGATCATTTAAGGCTCCAAATTGTTTGAAAAGTGGATGTTTAAAAAGGTGAGAACTTGCAAACCATCCTCTAGGATGAGGACGAAGACTTTCTAGTTCAATTGTAAATAGTAAAAACCTGAATGCCACGAAACAAACTCTTAAAAAAAAGTCACAAAATTGCAACATTAAAATAACCATGCAAAGAAATGGTTGAGAAGTAAACTGTAGATCAAGATTTATTGAAGCTGTTTTAAGTCAATCATATCTGTGTTTTTAATGACTTAGTACCAAATTATAACAAAACAAGTATGGGAATGTTTCACTTTGGAGGTATCCAGCACCTGTCAGGGCTAATCCATTATTGAATTTCTCTTCAAGATTTGTTTTAAGTCTTCATCACCAGCATTAACTCCAAAAAGAGCTGATACAATCAAGAGCCTCCCGTCCAAGTGCACCACCTGCCGCAGCCATAATGGTTGTGGGGTAAAAAAAGTTAACTCCAACTACTGCAGCCAAAGCTGTCAGCAGACGTTGACAACTAGCAGCCTTCTCCTCCTTTGCTTTCTCTTCCTTCCTTAACCTCTCCTCCTCTTCCTTTTCTCTTCTTATGCGCTCCTCCAGTTTCTCCTGGGCCCTCTGGTACATCTCATTGGTGTAGTGGCTTCCTCCATTCATTTTCACCATTGAGTCAATCTTATGTAGAAGCTGGTGAACCTGCTCTCTGCTTCGTCTCTGGTCATTGATTAGTGAGTAGTATCTCCCCCCACAATCATTTATGAGAATTCGTAGATCTTCACTCTCTGACAAAAAGCTCTCCACAGTTTTCTCTTCCAGCAGGTCAGCATGTGTAAACAGGATTATGGTGTATATGGAAGACTTTGCACCAAAATTATCCTGGATCCATTTCACTGATGCCTTCTCCTCCTCAGTGAACCTCGCCTTCAGACTTATCACTAACAGAAAAGCATGTGGGCCAGGAACAGACTGGTCCACACACTCCTCAATCTGTTCTTTCAGTTCTTCCTTTGTTTTCCTGGTGTCAAACAGGCCTGGGGTGTCAACAATAACAATGTTCCTGTCACCATCTTTCACCTCCTCTCTGCGACACCCTGTTGTCACAGACTGAGGTGACATGTCTGATTTGTAAGCATCACTTCTCCCGAGGATGGTGTTTCCAGAAGCACTCTTTCCTGATCCAGTTTTCCCCACCAGAATGAGTCTCAAGTCTTTCTGATGCACAGAACCTAGAATATAAAAAAAACAGTGTGTGAAAGGCACAAGGAAGTGGTAGAGTTCAGGTTTTCAAAGATTGCTTTAACAATTCTGCTCACAACATTTGCTTCCCTGCACACTCAATATTTGCCATTTTATCCTATTTGGAGCACAAACAACATTTTTTGATAAAATATATTAAACAAAGTTGTACTCCGTCAGTGCTGCCTTTGCTACCAATTCTGTTCCTTACTTTTATGAACAGGAAAGAGTCAAGTTTGGGAGTTTTTGGGTCCCGTCTCTGCTTCTGCGGACCTCCAACTCACACTGGGATGGTTTGCAGCCAAGTCTGAAGCAGCTAGGATGAAGATCAGCACCTCTAAGTCTAAGGCCATGTTTCTGAGGCAGAAAAGGGTGGACTGTCCACTCCACGTTGGAGAGAGACTATGGCTCATGTGGAGGGTCTCGGGGTCTTCTTTACAAGGAAGGAGAAGACGGAACAACAGCTTTGCAGACGGATTGTGGCGGAATCTGCAGTGATGCAGACACTAAGCAAGATGAAGTGGTTCGGCATCTGGTGAGGATGCCTCTCAGACGCCTCATTGGGGAGGTGTTTTGAGGATCTCCATCTGATAGGAGACCCCATGTTAGACCCAGAACACGTTAGAGGGATTGTGTCTCTCAGCTGGAATCATCTGGTACCACCCAGACTGGCTGGTGGAGGGGGCTTGGGACAGGTGCCTCTGGTCCTCACTGATGGCTATGCTGTCCCAGTGACCCGAACCAGGAAAAGCAATGGAAGACGGATGGATGTATAAGGCAAATTGTATCCTATCAGTATCAGCTGAAAGAACTCTAAACTTAGCCATCAGAAAGCTTGGAAACCGGTCTTGTCATTCAGACACTTTTGAAATGATCGCATCGTGTTTTTAATAAGTTTGGTTAGCTGACAGAGGTAGCAAAATTTCTCTGGTTCTTATTCATAGAGCTAATCCTTAAGGAACTGAAAACCCTTCTAAATAACAGATTTCTTCTAAACATTTAATCCTCAGCCCCAGCTTTTCAACTTGTTATGAACTTGTTTAACTCTGTTGCACTGTTAGATCGTCTTGATGAAAAGTGCTTTCCAAATGAAATGTATTCTCATTATCTTTATTATCTTTTTGTGTCACTGACATTCAACTTTAGTACTTCACTTACCTTTGTGTTGATTTTGGCAGTGAGCAGGCAGATCAAATGTCACCAGCACAAGCAGCACATGCAACCAGGCACAAGCTTTTGTTCTCAACATCTCTAAAACAGCAATGCCTGTCAACGATTTACAATAAAACATTTACGTTAGTCAAAAGTTTAAAAGAAATACAGAGCCTGAACAAAAGAAAGTTTAATTTGTGTGTCAATATTATTCTGCATTTGAGGCAAAGCTTTTGTCCTACATATAATTATATTTTGCACCAACCTGTAACAGCGTTTCCAGGTTCAGAGGTCAGCAACAACGTTTTATGGCATCAAAATCTGGGCACAACCACGTTCCAAAAATCAGTTTCACTTCAGAGTCAGTTTCGTTTCCTTATAAAAAACACCACTGAAACATGTGACAGCACAGTCAGACTGGAGCTGACAGAGGAGGAAGCCACCTGCTGGCCAGATTAAGGGCATACAGGCTCAAACTACAGCATAAACCTGGTAGTGGTGGAAATGGCAGCAGGACGTTTTTTTTCGAGATACATATACAAACCCTGTCCAGAGCGAAGTCTGAGCTGTCTTTGATGATTTGGGTGCCATGTTTTCCTCTCATTAACTGTGATTTATCAAGTGGCAACAAACAGAGAACTTTATGTTTTGACTGCTGACAAGTTTTGTAGAGCTGCTAATTTTAATGTTTGTCAGGACTTCGAACCTGCTCAAAGGGCCAAAACTACCAGCAAATGATTGATGACTATATTACTGTACTTGACTGAACGGCCTACTTGGATGACCTGAACCCTGTAGGGAATTTGAGGAGGATCTGGCAAGCACACGCTGTTAAAAAATATCACTATAAGATAACAGTTAAATACTGGCAGCAGGAATGCCAGTCATTTTGTGTTTTATTTATTTATTTATTGACAGTGCATATACTGTAATTTATTTTTACAATATAGCACAGTTTCTAGGATTACAGTTTATGACCGTGAAATAAAAATAAAATACTGGCATCCCTGCTGCCAATATTTTACTATTATTTTACATCATAAATTATTTCTACAAAAATACTCATTAAGAGTTCTGCATAAAAAAACCATTACTTTACTGATATCTTAGGCAACAGCAGGTCTATGCCATGGAGCATAGACTTGCAGTCAGTGCTGTGGAGCGTCATGGTCTCTGTGTTTCCTCCTCGCTCACATGACAATAACTGTTAGGTTACAAATCACAAAAGCATTCTGGGTACAACTTAAAAGCTGCAGCTTCGCTGAACAGCTGGGAGGAGCTAGGGTGTGTGGAAAAATTAGAAAACAAAGTAATGGAGGACAAGTGACCAGTAATAACTTATTGACTTAGTGACTTATTGCAGCCGTGAGTGAAGAGGGAACAGGTGCAGCGGCACAATGCAGCCTGGGAATTGATAAATGGATAATATTCCTGTTATTTCACTGTGGAATGTAAACTTCTAACTGCATTCTGCTTCCAGGCATGTGGTCTCACCCTCTTGTTCCCATAATGCAAAGCAAAAAATACAAGTAATCACTGTTTTATTTTTTTGAATATTTTTTAATATGCAGTAAAATTTAGTTTTTAACTACTTTTATAAAGGCTGTACCATATTCAAACATGTAAAGATTTTACTGTTGAAATGTCCCTGTAAACTTACACCAATATATATCACAGTGTTTTCTTAGTAGAGAAATCCAGCATGTACCCTTCTGAGGAATTTAAACATGAGTATCTCAAGGCTTGTGACTGCATTATCCATGCAAATAAACCAGAAACCCTCTCAAACCAAAAACAAGAACACACAAACTGGTAAGACCTGGAAAATAAAAAAGGAGGCAGAAGACCACAGAAAAAGAACTGCACCAGATTTATGAGAACATTAATGGTTTTGTACCGGTCAACCAGCAACCACACATGCAGGAGAGTGTAACAGGAAGTGCTGTTTTTATGATTTTTATTTATACTATCTTGTAAAAACAGGGAAATTAAAAATAATGAAGCTAAAATTTTAAGAGAAAGTTGTCATAAAAGGAGGAGGATTTTTTAGAATTTTCAAGTGAATGAAATACACCACCATAGGTCCAAGACAGTCTAATTTACATGTAGATGGTCGAATTTACATTGCCATGAAACCAACCCTTAAACAATATGTAATAAAATAAAAACAACAATTTAGAATAATGAGCAATAAAGCTGATGAGATGTTAATTATAAGAGTTCTTGAATATGCTTTTTGAGGGTCATATCTTTTTTTGCCTAATTATAACCAAAATATATACGAATATTTCACTTGAGAGGTATCTAGAGGAGGAAAACACCTGCTACAGCTAATCTATGATAAAATATCTGTTCCAAATTTACTTTTGTTTTAAGTCCTGATCACCACTACTATCCCCACAAATGACGGATGCAGTCAAGAGCCTCTGGTCCAAGTGCACTGCCAAATATAGCGATAATATATGATGGGAATAAAAAACTTGCTCCAGCCATTCCAGTTAAAGTATAAAGCAAATTTTTACATCTGGCAGTTTTCTCTTCTCTTGCTTTTTTTTCTCGGTATCTCTGCTCGTCCTCCTTTCTTTTCCCCTCTCTTCTCCACTCCTCTTCCTTTTTCCTCCACTCCTCCTCCCCTTTCCTCCACTCCTCCTCCCTTCTTCTCTCCTCCTCTTTTCTTCTCTCCTCCTCCTGCTTCTCCTGGGCCCTCCGGTACATCTTATTGGTGTAGTGGCTTCCTCCATTCATTTTCACCATTGAGTCAATCTTATGTAGGAGCTGGTGAACCTGCTCTCTGCTTTGTCCCTCGTCATTGATGAGTGAGTAGTATCTCCCCCCACACTCTTCGATAAGGTCTTGTAGATGTGTACTCTGTTTCACAAAGCCCTCCACAGATTTCCCCCTCAGCAGGTCAGCATGTGTAAACAGGATTATGGTGTGCTTGGAAGACTTTGCACCAAAATTATCCTGGATCCATTTCACTGATGCCTTCTCCTCTTCAGTGAATCTCGCCTTCAGACTTATCACTAACAGAAAAGCATGTGGGCCAGGAACAGACTGGTTCACACACTCCTCAATCTGTTCTTTCAGTTCTTCCTCTGTTTTGCTGGTGTCAAACAGGCCTGGGGTGTCAACAATAACAATGTTCCTGTCACCATCTTTCACCTCCTCTCTGTGACACCCTGTTGTCACAGACTCGGGTGACATGTCTGATTTGAAAGCATCACTTCTCCCGAGGATGGTGTTTCCAGAAGCACTCTTTCCTGATCCAGTTTTTCCCACCAGAATGAGTCTCAGGTCTTTCTGATGCACAGAACCTAGAATTAAAGATGGTGTGTGTGCGTGAATCATGGTGGAAGTGTCCAAAGATTTCTTTGACATCTATGCAACAACTAGGGCTGCAGCTGCACGATATTGGGGAAAAAAATGATATTGCATATTTATGTTTCTGTCATATATTGTGAAATATTTTGTGATTATTTTCAAGGTTTACTGCTTCACTCTGTCTATCTTAATTCTCCCTGACCCTCCCTGAAATGTTGATAACAGACTCTCAGACAAACTTGAACACACAGATCTGAAAGCTGCTGCTTTTAACCCTGAAAGTGTTTAATAAAAAACTTTAGGTGGTATTAACCCTAAGCAAGTATCAGATTGTCCAAATCACTACGATGCTCGGCTCCCATTTACTGCCAATCACCATCAGTTGCTTGACCCCTCACGCTGCACAGCACTATGCCCGACCCTGATAACAGCAGGTGAGGAAGAGAGCAGAGTGAAGGTGCTCTAACTGGGAGTTGTTGCCTGAAACGTGGTCAGATATGTAAAGAGATGTTCATTCAGATCTGTTACTAATGTGACTGGGTGCAGACAGGCAACATAAACTTCACTGAAAGGCTCAAATATATCGCAATATATTACATACTGTTGGGATAAGGATATTGGCCATGCAAACATTGCGACAATGATACGGCACAATAAATTGTGCAGCCCTGCTGACAACACATTCTTGTTGGCACAATTAATGTTTGCCATTTTATCCTCCAGAGAGCATAAATGACACTTCTTGAAAAAACATAAAAAATGTGTATCGTATTAGTGCTGGCTCAACAAAGTCTAAATTTGGCCATCATACAGACTAGAAACCCATGTTCATGATCAGACTAGACTGATAAATGCCATTGCCTTTTATTCAGGCATAATTTGATGAATCAAGTTGTGTGTTTCATTTTTCTGGTTGATCTCATTCATAAAGTAAGTCCCCGTTCATATAGGTTAAAACAACTTTCAATTAAAACTTTGAGTCCTAACCTGAGATTTTTCAACTTGTTTTAATCTTGTTTTACTTTGCACAAGTTATCTTTATTATCTTTTTGTGTCACTGACATTCAACTTTAGTACTTCACTTACCTTTGTGTTGATTTTGGCAGTGAGCGGTCAGATCAAATAATGTCACCAGCACAAGCAGGATGCAACCAGCTTTTATTCTCAACATCTCTGTAATGGAATCAAAAGTTCACAATTGAAGTGTTGAATTCAAAGTAAATCTATCAATCCTTTATGAAAATAATGTTTGAATGCAATACAGAGTCAACTTGTGTGGCTATGTAATTAAATATTTGAGGCAAAGCTGTTTACCTATGCTCAAATATATGTTGCACCAACCTGTAACTCCGTTTTCTAGGTTCAGAGGTCAGAAGAAATGTTTTTTATGGCATCAAAATCTGAGCCCAACGACGTTACAGTGATCGGTTTCACTCCAGCTTAAGTTTCATTTCCTTGTCAAAACTTCACTGAGACCAGTGACTGCACACTCTGACTGAGGATAGCTTTAAGAGGAGAGAGCCATCTACTGGCCAGATGAAAGCTTTACAGGCTTAACCAATGACATAAACCTCGCATGGGGGAGTTAGAGACAGGCAGTAACACTTTTGATTTTCAGGGCTCCATACCAAGCAGTTGTGAAATCTGCAGAGCAAAAAGAAAGATCAAAATGCACAAATATTTTCTCAGTGTGAAGTCAGCGCAGTCTGTGATTATTCAGGGTGCTATATTATCTTCCCATCCACTGTGTTTATCAAGTTCAGTGGCAACAAACAGAAAACTTCATGCTTTGACTGCTGACAAGTTTTATGGAGCTGCTGATTTTGATGCCTATCAGGACTTACCACCTGCTCAAAGAGCCAAAACTACCAGCAAATGATTGATGACTATATTACTGTGCTTGACTGACCGGCCCTCTTGGATGACCTGGACCCCATTGGGAATTAGAGGAGGATCTCTCATAGTTAGAGCCACCTGACCCTAAAAAATGCAAGGGCTTTCAAAGCAACCTGCCCTCAAATCACACTTGGCCACAGCAACAGATTGATTACCTCTATACACACCCTATTTATTCAATTTACTCATGGCAAAGGAGCCCTCATCAACCACTATGTCTGGAGATGTTTATTTTGCCCATATCCTTTTTTTTCAGTGAATCTTAGGAAGTATTTTAAACCATTGTTACAAAAATTAAACACTCAAAAAAGCCACAAGATGGTGTAAAAGGTTATGCCAACTGTTCTTCTAAATATTAAAAGAGACGGTATGGATGTTTTCTCATATTTTGTGGAGTTCAGATTTTGCAAATTACCTATGTGATGGGGACTGAAACTGTATGATTGAAATGTAAATATCTGAATCAAGAATGCCACAGAACTACTGAGACACTAGAAAGGAAGAAACCATTCATCTTTTTATTCAATTTGATAGAAAGGTAGTAACACTTTACTGTCCTTGGTTGAAACATAAAATTTTAGCAATGAAAATACAGCAGCTGTATTCTCCTTGCAAACCAAAAACACTTGTAGAGAGATGATTAAGATACATGAAAAGTACAAACCAAATGAGCTGTAAGGCCCGAAATGGACATAATAATGCTGAATCTGACAGTGATACAAGTACGAGATCATGCAGTGAAGTTTCTAAGATTTTCTGTATTTAGATAAGTTTCATCTTTATTTTATCATTATGGAGAAAGTCCACAAAATTTGGATGTCAAAGGTGAAGCTGGAATTTATTACTCCTATGAGCAGAGCAGCTTTACACCAGAACAGTTTCAGTTAAGTTTTCTTCACACATGACTTCAAAGACAATACAGTTAAGATCACAAATTCAAATTAATTGTAATGTTTCTCACTTTCTAAATCCCAAATATGTGCTGTGTTGTCATTCTCTTTTTTTTTTTTTTTTTGGCAACCTGCTCTAGAATAAAACTGTGTACCTGGTCTGCCATCTTGTGGGCAGTTAAGGGCACAGCAGCCTTTTCTCCTGACTATTTCATCTACTGTCACCCATTGTGTCTTATCTCAGACTCCCTTCCTTTGCCTTTTTCTAAGTGGTATTATACCAATAAAAAATACTTTTTTGTGTTAATGATGTTTGATGTATGCTACATTTAATGTTCATGGTAGTTAATATATTTGCTCTATTGGCTAAAAGAACTTGATCATATAACATTTTTAATAGTTGATGATCTTTTTGGTTAGTGGTAATGTCAGGTCAAAAGTAAAAGGAATAAGAGATTACTTTCAAAAGTGTTCTGGCACCATAGGAAAATAAACTGAAGGTATTAACATACCTGACTGTGTAAGAGTTCCTCAGCTCTCTGTGATGACTGTTGAAAAAGCCCTTCATATCCAACTATTCAATATCTCGTACACTGCTTCATTTAATTTCGGTTCTTTTACAACAGAGCAGCAGTCAGGGCAAACAGCCACCAAAGGCCAGACTAAAGGTGACTAAGTGCTCTATTTTCTCTGATCGCGTGACAGGCCTTTGGCTTCATCCCGTCTTTATCTGCAGGATCTCAACAGTGAACTATAGAGACTGATTGGACTGCTGACAGCTCTGTGTACTCGAGGTAAAAGCCGGCTTTAATTCCCACCTCATTTTTAAAGTCACGGGCATAAAGACTGTGCATTTACACCAGGAAAACTGAGAGACGAGTGTGACACAGTTTGCCATGGAAGACGACCTTTCAAAACTGATAAAACAGTCAGCTATAACATCAGACTGAGGGTGTCATTTTATACCAATGCGCTGAAAAGAGCGTAATAATGTAAAATGAAGATATTATTTGTATTGGTGGCCATAACAAGCCACTTATTTTTTTACCCCATGCAAACTAAGCTGTTTCAAATTATCAAATGACTGATAATACTTAAACGGAAACTGTTTGTACACAGAGTTGTGAGAAGCAAAACACAAGCAAAAGCCATACTATGAAATGCTTTTACATCATGTTTATGGTTTCCTCTTTGCATGCTGAGGTTTTAAGCTTTGAGGACCTTTAAGTTTTTTGGAATTTTGTCAGCCTTCTAGTTTGTTTTTTGGGTTTTTCGGTTGTATTTCTCTCCATTCTCTGAATATTTTAATGAAATCATGCCAATATATGACGAAACTCCACATCTTCACACAAAGACACTATATTTTGAATGGTTGGACTATTTGCTCACACAGTCCCTCACAGAGACATGTTCCTCTTTTCATCTATGCACCAGAGTGACTGTCCCTTGAAAATGTCCTTTTTTATACCCTGTCATGCTATCAACCAGTTGCAGTTTAGCATCAAAAAGCATTTTTTTTGTCTCACTGTCCATGCTCCTATTGATTTGAATACCCATTGATTCATATTATATAAACACAAGATCAAGTATCAAATACACTATGTTGCAATTTAATGGTCATAAAGAGAACCTATCATACATCTTTACATGTGTTGTAACTGATTTATTTGTATTTCATGTCCTCTATGCAAATGTATGATCTGTAAGACTGTAAAAAAATGCAAAATAGTTTTGTTGATACATTGTTGATTGTTTTGTCAAATGAAACATGATGAATAGTTTTGTTTTGTTTTTTCAGTTTGAATGTTTGAAGTTATCTTCGTAATTATGATAACAATGTAGGGTTTGAGTGGTTTGAAGTGTGTCACAAGCATTTGCTTTGAGCCCAGTGCTTTTCATTCTTTACATAATGACATTGTTCCCTCTCTGAGTGTTTGTCATGCCCATTTTATGAAGATGATAATGTTGTTTATTGCACTGCTGATTCTGTACAATTAACCACTGACAACTTACCCACTGCTTCACATAATCTCCAGACATCATTTATTACTTGTATCAAACTTGTATTAAATGCAAGCCAGACAAAACTAGTGTTCTCCAGGGCCAGAAATACCAAGAACATGCACGTATCTACTTTCAGTGGTATTGGAATTGAAGGAGTGTCAGATTTTGAACACTTTGAAGTATGGGTTCAAAAGAATTTAACATTTAAACAACGCAACAAAATGCCTGCCACCGAGTTTAAACCATCTCATAAAGCATTTTACACAGCATCCCAACTTTTGGATTTGAAGTTGTGCAACTGAAGTGTTAATTTCCCTTATTATACAAGCCCAGCCCAACAGGCATCTACCTACATGTCACTTCCAAACACCATGTTTTAATTCTGCTACATTTTAGACAAGTATGATTAAAAATGAAGGTTATTTTTATAAATTAAGTTTTCCAAATTAGAAAACAAACAAACTGGAATGAGCTAAGAAAATTACAAAAATAACAAAACCAACACCCGCCTTCATTTCTGAAATGAAAGAAAGTGTTGAAAATTCAAATTCAACCCCCCCAAAAGTAAGGATTTCCTGGGTTAAAATAAAATTTCCTATATAATACTGAGTAGAAACTGATTTCAGGCTCTGTGCGAAGGCATTCTGCCAGAAATTACGATTAAGATTATTATTTAGATAAAGAATTGCAGTTTGCAAGAAATGTGAAATCTTCCTCCTAGGCACCAGCTTAGACCCATCAAACTATGTCAGTTTTCAACTAAAATGTCATGTACACTCGTTGATGTGTGCACACTGTGTTATAAAAAACCCAAAGCAATGCATCAATGTCTGAAGATTGTAAGCTGCAAAGAATTCTACAGACTCAAGGTCAAGACTCAGTGGAAAACAGCATCACGTTTCATTTGTCAGTACTCAGAAAGAGCCTGTCATCCTGTGTTTACACATATGTGTGTCCGTGTGTGTCAGAGAGACAAGCAGAGAAAAAACAACGAAACCATACATGAATCTCCTCAACACGTGCACATGGAAGCAGGAGCAACTTGTCATCAGTGGTCATGATGTCGTCAAACCCAGTGTGTGTGAGTCTGGTGTGTGTGTGTATAGTTGTATGTGGGTGGATAAGCGCATGTTTGTGTGGTTGATTACAAAGAAAGAACAAGACAACGTGTCACTGCACATGCAGCCACAAAGGGATGAAAACGAACTTATTTGCCTTTAAAAGTGTCGTACCCTGTATTGTACAGAGGAGATGAGAACTTCCGAATGTTTGACGTGTTGAACAGCATTTAAATACCAAAGGCAAAACAATAGCAAACTCCTCCCAGGAGCTTTAATAGCAGTTTTCCAGTGTTTTAAGTTTAACTTTTGTTGAGGTATCAGTGTTTGGCAAGTTACTGAAAATGAGTCAAGTCTATGACTAAAACCATTTCTTTGTGATACAAAGTTTTGAGGCCTGCAGTCAACAGTACATGTATCTGAAGTGCTGAACTCAACCTATTTTTGTTAGGGCATGGATGAGGCAAAGGGGCTTAACTCTTTGCAGACAATCAAACATTGTTCCATTTTGTTATAAAGGTCATCTGTTTGGTGTGTATGAAGACTCTCAAAGAAATACAGTTTTTGAAACTTTCACATGGGCTTCTCTTTTTTGACCAGAGGTTGTCATTCAGAGGGGCTGTGAGGAAAATCCGAGAGGAGTGGATTGCAGCGACTCCCTTAAGCTGGAAGACTTGCACAGACTGCCGAGATATTTGTTAAGGAAGTGACAGTAAAATGGATCTTCTTTTTCCCACTACTTTTCTTTGTTCAAGGTAACTTCTTATCAGATACAATTTGTTTGTTTCACAAACAACCTAACCCATCTTCAAGCCTTAAGCTTGTGTTATAGCCTTGAGCAGGTGCTCTATCACTCTCCTGTTTAGCTCTTTTTCTGCTTTTCTGTCAGGTAATCCAGCGATTTTCATCTATTACGACTTAATAAATCACATAATTCATTTTCAGCAGAGAAAACACTGATCACTCTACTCGCTGCAGAACTTTATCAGTCAGCTTGGTGTTGTCATAGAGACTTCAGCATGCTGTAAATCAATCTGGCCCAGTTTGACCCGTCCAGCCCTGATTGGGAAGCCAGGAATTAGAATTTAGAAATAACCTTTTTTTGCACTGATAATCTCATTTTAAATTGGTGATTATGATCAGGCATATATCTAGATTTCAAATTTTTGAAGATCACTTAGAAAATCCTCACAGTCCCTTTAAGGTAAACATGAAATTAAACTCCAAAAAATATATATATTTTTAAAAAAAATTAGAATAGAACAAAAGTCTGAGCTTACATTTTTCCTCCTATTAGCCCATGGTTTCAAACAGTGGTAAAGCAACAAAAAACAAAGCTCTTCCAGTTTGATTAACGCGGAATATGACATACAATTTAAAACATAAAGGAAAAGCTGAAAAGGAAAATCCCCTTAAGTATAACACTAAGGCTGCTATTCATCCAGTTTGCTCAACGGCATACTGACGGTGCCTTGGAAGTAAAAAAAGAACAATTTCTTCATCAACCAGTCCCAACTTCCATACTTTGGTTTGGGTTAAGAAATTATTTGGCCGCCCTGTGGTTTCTGAGCCCCCACACACTGAGCTATTGCTGTCTCTTTGACCAGAGGAGGCTTTATGACAAGACGAAACAAGTGATATTTTCAGCAGCTCTGAGCTACATCTGGTACTGTCTGTTTGTGGAGGCGAACATTTGAGCTGCTAAATTCAAAGGCCACTAAGAAATGAATGGCTGTTTTAACTCTTAAAATCCAATCATGAACATAGAGATGAACATAGAGATGAAGCCTAGCGTGACCTGTGTAAAGCAGCACATGATAAGTTGGAGTGCAGATAGTCAGTCTGTTCCTATGGTAACACACGCTTTGTGTTGAGTTGTGAGGATAATATAGGCTACAAGGATAGCTGTCAGATGGAGAAATACCTTTTTTTTTAAGAGCAGATGAAAAGCATAATGGAAGAAAGGGTACAAGGTTCAGGTTACATTACAGTTTATTCCTTCACATTGGTCTGCTTTTTTCCTCTCAACACCACACCATTAATAGGTGTTCCTTGTACATACAAAAGACAACATTAAATGTGGTTTCCTTCCAATCTCTTTTATCCGTAGTCCGACCATGGCACAAATCCTTTTCTGAAGTTTTCAGGCTTCATGACTCACACAATCACAACTCACACCTTAAGAAAAAGTGTCCAATTATAGCTAAAATAAGTGACTTTCACCTTAATGCTTTTTTTTTTTCCTTTTTTTTTTTAGGAGTAATTACACATGATCTAGGTAGTGATATAGTGTGAGGATTGTGTTGATGGCATTTGCACAAACACCTTAAGGTGCCAGTGTAGGAGGGGGTGATATATGTTTATCCACTTACGTGGCAAATGACAAGCAATGGAAATATTCTATATAGGTTTCAAACAAGCATGTAAGGTAAAATAACTCATAGTTTGGGATCATGTAAGGTTAGCTGTAAATGTCAAACTTAATGTCTTCTGTTGTTCACAGCATAAATGAATCATAAGCTCGGGTGTTTCTGCAGATTGTAGATCCCACAAAAACCCTCCTTTCCTTTGTGACATCCCTCTGGAGGAGGAAAAAAAAAAAAAAAAAAAAAAAAAAAAAAAAAAGGGTTTTTAAATTTTTTTTTTTTTTTTTTTTTTTTTTTTTTTGTGGACAGGCAGGAAAAACTCACTAAGTGAAAGTGGGCCTACCAGAGGCACCATTTATAGAGTGTATGTGGGATGGGAAGGAATATGCCAACTGGAAACCTCTTCTTGAATCTGGTCGTTGAGGTTGTGTGGGCTTCAGGCTATGGCCCTCTGGCAATCACGAAATCAGCATGACACACACAAGCACACACACACACACACACACACAGGAAGGAAAAAAAGAGTGGGCAAGCCTGAGAAAGAGTTTCTATCGAACAGATTTCTGTATATTATGCAATTGTCACACAGTAACCAGTCAAATCCTGACTCAACATCCTCCCACTTTCTCCTCTTCTGTGTGTGACCAGAGACAGACNTTTTTTTTTTTTTTTTTTTTTGTGGACAGGCAGGAAAAACTCACTAAGTGAAAGTGGGCCTACCAGAGGCACCATTTATAGAGTGTATGTGGGATGGGAAGGAATATGCCAACTGGAAACCTCTTCTTGAATCTGGTCGTTGAGGTTGTGTGGGCTTCAGGCTATGGCCCTCTGGCAATCACGAAATCAGCATGACACACACAAGCACACACACACACACACACACACACACACACACACAGGAAGGAAAAAAAGAGTGGGCAAGCCTGAGAAAGAGTTTCTATCGAACAGATTTCTGTATATTATGCAATTGTCACACAGTAACCAGTCAAATCCTGACTCAACATCCTCCCACTTTCTCCTCTTCTGTGTGTGACCAGAGACAGACCACACACACACACACACACACACACACACACACACACACACACACACACACACACACACACACACACACACACACACACACACACACACACATAGGTATGAAACAGAGAAAGAGAGAGATAGGTAGATTTGGCTATAGGAACACACACAAGCCAGGTTTTTATCCGGAAAATAAAACACTTTTTGTATCAAAATATTTTATTTGAAAAAAATTCAGGGGCATTTTGACGGACACTCATTCATGAAATACACTTTAATAAAGTAAGCTCTTGGTAGTTTGGAATTCCGTCTCGCGCACATTGTTTTATTTCTCAAAGTTTTTCACTGAATTTGACATTTGTCCAGTCCTTTGTTAGTCTTCCTCGCAGTATTTGGTCCAATCACCTGCCGGAGATCTGTGCTAAAACTCGGCCGCCGGGCCAGTGGATACATGGCGCCGCATGCGTCTTCGCGTTCCAGGTTTCGGTTCCCCCATACCCCCTTTACACGGCCCGTGCGCATTGCCTGGTATGACCGGAGGGAAACTTTGCGGTGCTGAGACGGGCCAGTTTCAGTCGGGAGTCCCCCTCTCTTTGCCAGAGTCTCGAAGACTTTCTCGAGGTTCGTGCTGTCCTTTGCAGATGTCTCAAAGTAGGCACAGTCATCGCCAAAGGCTTGGAGCACCTCTGCGCGAGATATTTCTCTCTCCGACTCCAAGAGATCCACTTTGTTTGCGCAGATTACTAAGGGAACCCGCGTCTTAGCGCACGGCTCTGTTGCAGAAGATTTTGTGAGTTTGGATTTGGCAGCCAGAATCTCCGTCCGCAGTGCGCACACCTCTTCAAATGAGCTCCTGTCATCAAGACTGAATACTAGAAGAAAAATGTCACCTGCAAAATATAAAAATTGAGTGGGAATTAATATATTTTCTAGATTAAGTCGCTTTTAATGCAGATCCATTCACTCCTTAATAAAAGCAGCATTTTACGCATGCACACATTTTCTATGGGCATATTTAGACTATCATCCATATTACTAAAGGAGTTTTACGCACCAGTTAGGATGGACAGCCGCCGCTTAGCTGGAAAACCCCTCTCCCTGGACGCATCAAGGATGTCGATTTGGTATGTCTCTCCGCGGATACGAAAGAGTTTCCTAAGGAAATCCTCGGAGGTGGGGTTATAGTCCTCCACAAATCCGTCCCTAAGGTATCTTCTCAGGATAGAGGTCTTTCCTACCCGTGGCGCGCCGAGCACCACGATGCGCTTACAGTTCTGCGGCTTTGTGGAGTTGAGAGAATCATCTCTCTGCTCTTGGCCAATCTGACGCTGGCGGGTTTGACCGTGAAGAACCAGCGCAGCCAGCTGATCCAGGGGAGATCTCTTAAGAGGATGGCTGTTGTTGGAACAGGACAGCTGCATCATGGCTGACCCTGACCGCGTCTTCTTCTCCTGTTTCCACTGAGACGTGGCCACTTTAAGTATTCCCAAGCCTGCTTTTATCCCCGATGAACTCAGGTGCTGGGACGCGTTTTTGTATGCCAGTAGGACTTTAGATGATCCATCACACTGTTGCGGAACAGGAATGGCTGTGGTCTGTGCGCCGGCGGAGATGCTGCTCCTCTCCATAGTTTCGGAGTTGTTTTGCGCCCCGGGATTGCGCAGCAAAGTAGTCAGAAAGTGTTTTCGGTTGTTGACAGGACTTGGCTTTGCCTTTGGCGCAGTGGCTGTCAGCTGTCTTTATATAAGCCATCCAACACCCCGTGCTTATCCGCGTCATGCTGATTGACAGGGGGCTGTTGTGTTCTTCTGAGAAGGAAAAGAAAAAAATGTTTGCATGAAACGAATGTGCTTATTGAAGTCTTTTAAGTTGAGCATAGCCTACATAGACTGTAATAATAATAATAATAATAAAAATAATAATAATAATAATAATAATAATAAATATAGTTATATTTGAAAGTTCTTTATATAACTAATGTTACTATTATTATGATTATAATTGTTTTTCCATTACACTAGAAGTTGTAGGGGTTATATATGATATCCCTCTGGATCAAAAGTTGTTTTACTCTGTTTTATGTATTCTTGAGTGTTCTCCAGTTCTCCAATTCAGCATATTCAGGATTCTGCATTAGCAGTTCAGCGCAAGCTGCTTCAGCTTCTGCATTCACAGCGCAATTTCTTCAGAAATTGCTTTTCTAGTTGATTGTGTTCTTCTTTTATTCTCTTTTTTATTGTATTTTTGTATATATTTATTTATTCTCATTTCTACAATTGGACTTGCTCATGCGAAGAATGACAAATAAAACTTGAATCCTTGAATCTTTGAGTCTTGAAGGCGTCTGTTGTCATGGTGACGACTCACACTTGGTAGCTAAGCACTAGCGCGTTAGCATCAGTTACTATCAACATTGAGCAACACGGTTTTTTTTTTTACTGTTATTGACCAAACAAAGGGGTGTGGAAACTTCAAATTCACTCAAGTAAGTTACCAACAAACACAACGAAAACTTCTCCGCCTTTTCTTTCTCTTCTGTCTCTCCAGGATTATGTTGTTTCGAGAGAAATGGCATGATCAACACTTTCTCTGCCTTTGCCTTCAAGTCAGTTACTTCTTTTAAACCTTGTTGTACGAGATAATGTCGCGTTGAAAACAGTGCCCAGAGCTGTAAAAGCACCTTACTCGTTAAGACATCAACCACGCATTAATGTGTTTAGCAATTCGATATTGGGAACTAGAAAAGCAATTTCTGAAGAATTTACGCTGTGAATGCAGAAGCTGAAGAAACTCTTGCGCTGAACTGCTAATGCAGAATCCTGAATATGCTGAATGACTGAATTTATCTGAATTTGGTTGAAAGAATCTTGAAAAGCTTGCGATGAACTGCTGAATGCAAAATGTTGAAAGAAAACTCTTAAACATTACCATGAAATCTTGGCCGAAAAGATTAATGGATTGGAATAATGTTTTAAAAAATAAAATATGAATGGATGATAAGATAAGTAATGGAATACAAGGAAATCAATGAATCATAAAGAAAAAAATGTGTATCAAAAGAAGTTGGTAGGAATTGTCAGTATCATTAGTTGTTTGAGAAAGTGCAGTCTGTGTATGTGTGTGCCCCTGTGTGTTGGTCAGTGATGCAGATAAACAATCACTTGAGTATCTTTCTTCATCAGTGTTTTGATCTGTAGGTATAAACAGGTGTGTCAGATCAGGTCTCCATGGTAACCTGCTCGTTAGGCTGTTTAAAGCTGCAGCTGTTTGATTTAACTGACAAACAGTTGATGAGGAGCTTGATTTGAGCCAGGGACAAGGGTGTGAATATCCTGTTCCTGTGCAAAAACCGTAAGAGATAGCAGAGAAACAGGTTCCTGATTACCTTCCCAAGGTAGGGAGTATCTATTGATGTAAATTTCAAGTCTGTGGAGCCACAGGTTTTACCAGAAATTTGAGTTTAAAAATGTAACTTTTTCTTATTTCCCCGATAAAAACTACTCACGAACGGCAGCTGTCAACTATCGTAAAACGAAACTTACATCGCGGTTTTTAACGTCCAGTAACTAGTGAGAAACCAACTTCTCAGGACAAAAAAACACCTGAACACAACGCAGCCAAATGACATCGTCATACTACCTTAGCATAAGGATGAGAGAAACGTTTCTACGATGTATCGTAATTTTTTAAAGTTTTCCCGGCTCATATCTGGAATACATGGGGAGGCGGGGCTTATGACCTATACTGCAGCCAGACACCAGGGGTCGGGGCATCTGCTGAAGGCTTCAGTTTGAGCCGAAAGTCGTTACGTCCACTCATTATACAGTCTTTGTGCTCAACAGTCCGGAGTCACCATTATCATATTTTGGACTTCGTACTGCGTTACAAATTTTCATAGGAGACAGGTCTGAATTGCAGGTAGACCAGTCTAGGGACTGCACTCTTTTACTACGAAGCCATGTAGTTGTAACACATGCAGAATGTTTCTTGGCATTGTCTTGCTGAAATAAGCAGGGACATCCCTGAAAATACGAAGCTTGAATGGCTTCATATGTTGCACTAAAATCTGTACGTACCTTTCAGCATTAATGGTGTCCTCACAGATGTGCAAGTTACCGGGCGTGGCTGGCCGAGTGGATATGGCTGCGCACCATGAGGCTATGTCCTCGAGCGGGCGGCCCGGGTTCGAATCCGACCTGTGGCCAATTTCCCGCATGTCACTCCCCACTCTCTCTCCCCTTTCCGACACTATCCACTGTCCTCCTCTATATAATAAAGGCACAAAAAGCCAAAAATAACTTAAAAAAAAAAAAAAAGATGTGCAAGTTACCCACCGTCAATTCATCACAAATGCTGACTTCTGAACTTTGCTCTTAGAACAATCTGGATTGTTCTTATTCCCTCTGTGGCCCAGAGAATACAAGTCCATGATTTCCAAAAACAATTAGAAATGGACTCAGACTACAGCACACTTTCCCCACTTTTCAAAAGAACAACAAAGTTTATCAGTTAAACAAAATTTAAAAATTATTGTAATTTGTTCTTATTCACATTTGACACAGTTTCCTAACTTCATCTTTACTGGTGTTGTACAAGCATCGGAAAGTGGGTCATCACCACTGTACATTTAACAGGAGAGATTGTCTGAAAACACTTAAGCTACTTGTTCCCACGGGGCCAAGGACAACCTGTGCATCTGATATAATAATACAATTGTCTGAATAAAAAATGTGAAATGAAGCAGAGAGCAGAAAAGTCAAGGACTAACTTCTTATTGTTCAACATGGGTCCCATTGTAAAGGGTTTCCTGAATTATATCTCACAGACTTGCATAACCATATTGATGTTACCGTGTTATCTCATGTTTACTTTCCACCTCTAAAAATAACATCAAGACACTTTTTTTTAATGAAGTAACCAGATTCATACAGAAAGAAAACTCACACACAGACATTATGTTGTCTTTGAAATGAAATGAAAAAAAAGTTCAGGGCAGGGACATTAACAAAATAAACCCTCTTAAATCATCTGCAGCATTCACTTAACGATGGGAAACTGCTCATGCTTAAAAATCTGTTTGTATCATCCTACAACTTAAGTGATCTGGCAGCTGATGTATCACTGTGTACGTGTTCTTGTTTGCAGCGTCCTTTGCCTGAGACCTAGATTGTGTGCACAAGATGCAGTCGGACAGAAACATTGTTCAAAAGGCCTGCCATGGACCTGATCTCCATGACCTCCACCCTCTGGATCATATAGGTTATTCTTTTCAATTCACATTATAACACCCAGTTGAGGAAACTTTTGAGTAATAAAGGATGCTACGCCCCTGCAGCTAGGTTTCTGTTACCATAAATCACTTTTTTCTTTATGGAAAGAATAATTTTTTTGTTTGCATCTTCAGGGAGATGTGCTCATTAAACTTTGGACCGAGGGGGTGGATTATGCAAGCTTCCAGGGACAGTTTTAGAAGAGGTTACAAACAAATGACCCTGGGATGTTATGTTATGGCAGTGAAACTAATTTACTTCTACAATGTTTAATCTCTCGGCTCTCCTTGACAATTTTCATGACTTTTCAGTGCAGTTTTTATCCATTTCAAAACGTTTTAACAGTCCCTTTGTTCATTTTAGTCTAATTTTTACATAATCTGAAATGGTGTCCTTAAGCGCAGAAAAGGAAGTGAAGTCAACTTTTGAATAATATGACTTGTTTTTGCTGTTCTTACTGATATTTTTTCCCTCTCTGGACCCAAAGGTCTAGACAACCAAGGGATGGTTCTCCCACACAGTATCCTGGGGAGTTTGGAGGATTTCAGAAGTTATCTGGAGTCCATAGGAGAGACAGAGGTGAAATAAATATCAATACAATTGTCTGAAATAAAATAAAATCTTTACTTGGTTTCTATTTTGATTCAATGCAGCAGACTTTGGAAAACTGACAAAAGGTTTCATTCATGGTATACCATCCATTTTCTCCTCATTTTACAGATGGTGAAACGGATACCAGTATCTCAGAGAGACAGCTCATCTGAGTCTCGGGAAAGTCTTCCAACCAAGGCTGTGAAAAAAGATGAGAAGATCCCTTCAGGTTTAAGAAACATTCAGACAAATGCTCTGCAGCACTGGCAAACACATATGAGGCAGCGTAGATTGCAACAAAACTTCTTAGCAGGTAATTTGATAAGAGCAATAACTTACACAACTGCACTTTTATAACAAACAATAAGAAAGAACAACAATGTGTTGTTGTTTTTACAAACTCAATCTTCATACTTGCATAATCTTTAATTGGGTTTCTTTGTTTGGAAGAATTAAAGGCTCTGTTTTTCTGAGTATCTGATCTTGATCTGTCTTCTTTTCTATTCACCTGCTGCTCTCCTCCTCTCACTGAAGATTTGCTTGACAGGCCTGTGGAAAACTTACTGATGAACCAAGCAAGTCACTTCAGAGAAACCCAGGAGCAGAGGGAAGCTCTAAACCAAGTCAAGCCCCTCATCCACTCTGGATATGTACGGCAAAAACAACTACTTCTTCTGCTTCACCTCCACCCGTCTGACTCATTTCACATCTTGTTATAATTTCAGAATTGCTGAAATTGCTGAAATTGTAGAATCAACGCCTCTGAAGTGGGTTTTTGTTTGTGTGTGTGTATGTAATGTGTTTCCCTGTCTTAGGGTCATCGTGTGGGCAGTGAGTTCTGGAGCCTCCCCCAACGCTACGGAGATGAAATGAGCGGCATATCAGCCACTCTGACTCAGACAGAGCAGGGCAGAAAGGCACCTCTCACATATGTCGGACAGCCATGCAACATACAGCAGGAGTCAGGTTAAGGATGATCCCCATCACAGATTGTGTCTTTATTTGTCCCATTCACCTGAAGCTTTGATTTTTGCGGTTGCATGACTTTAAAAACACTCAATCAAGTCAGTTACACTCTCAGCTTTTCTTCACAATATGTCATCCAGGGTGATACCAAAGCACCTTTAAAGAAGCTAAAGAGAAAAGGTTACTTTATTAAGAGATGTGATGTGAAATGTATGTGACGAGCCTTTATATTATGGACTCCACAAAACAGTGATGGATTGTTTCACCTCTCTGATAAACCTACTTTCTCTAGGAATAATGGGCGATGAAACTCTTCGTACCGCATCTCGGACTTGGGACCAGAGTGTATACTTGCAGAACCAGCGCCAAGAGCTCAAAGAGGTTCTACAGGATTTGGACCTCCAAAAGCCGGTAAAACAATTTCAAACCACCACACTAAGAATTGCTTTAGCTCAGAGACGCACACAAAAAAAAACCATTTTTTGGGGCTCCGGTTGGTTTAGTTAGTTGCTGCAATCTTTGTACTGGTTACATGATTGCTTTCCATTTGGCTTGGCACCATTTTGGAACACATTTTCTCATTTGCAAAGCATGCATTGTTTTTGCATTTGCAGTTCATTTCTGATGAGAATCAGTAAGGCTGCTGCCACTGTACTTTTTACCTTTGCAGATTTCTTAGTAAAGTGAACAATAAGCAAAGTCAATTGTGATCACATTTTTTTATGATTGTTTTGACCGCCAAGTAAAGACATAACATCCAGAGGCATCACCAGTAATCTATATTTGAGGGAAAGTCATGAAGTGCTTTCAAAGAAAAAAGGTGGTAATGATTGAAAAATGTCCATTTTAAAAAACCTTTTCAACCAATTCATTGATATCCTACGCATTTTATTTGAGTCAAGCTGCTCCAAAGAAGAGCTGAGTTAAACATGAAAGCAGGAGGTGGCCGTGAAAGGAACACTTTTTGTCATCTTTGATTTATTGTAATATAACTGTTTAAATCACAAGTTTTAAACATCTGAGAAGCATCAGTGCCAGTGTGCTTTGCAAGGCAATAAAAATGTGATGCAACAACAAAATTACATGCTATTCCTGCACATGTTTATTCTGTTCTCTTAATCAGTGTACGAAAACATAATTTCATATGCATGGCACAGATCTAAATTGCGTGTGTTTTGTTTCAACATCAAATAACTTCATTATTGGCTCCAGCGTCCAAGCACACAGCCCACTGAATCTGCTCACACCCTCAGGACACTCTGTCCCTCTGAAGCTGCTAGCTGCTCATGATCAGTCTGTATCTTCACTAACAGCCAGCGATCATTCTGCCTTTGGCACTGTGTCCTGGGTTTTCTGTTCAAGAGCTAACAGCAGAACATGGGCGAGGCAGACAGGCACATGTACATGCACGACCATGGCGAGCACATTTGCGGAAATGTGTTTTCTCATGGTTCAAAGGTTGTATCAAATGGATGGATATTATCTCTAAAACCTCCTTTCACTGTGCACTTATTGTCTTCGCTGAAGATGTCTGATACATAAATCGAGTTTTCCTTCAAGATAATTCCCTCCAGCTTGAAACAAACAGTCAACATACCTGAAAGAAAGTATGACTCTCAAACAAATGTAAAATAAAAACGTTTGTGTAATCACTTTATCTCACCACCTCAGTTCCAGACAATTAGATATCAAATAAGTGAAAAGAAATAATCACTCTTCTGTTGATTCAGTTTGCACATGTAGTTCACTAAGACCCATCATTTTATCTTTCAGTTCGTTTCATAACAGTGTCCTCATGGAAGCTTTAATGAAGCTCTGCAGCCCTTCTGTTAACACTCATATCTGTTTACATCACAGAGATAGGGCACAGTTATGAAATCTAGAGCGTGCTCAATCATAGAGATGGATCTATGGGGTAACAGAGCCCTAACACAAGGAGCTGAAACTGTTAAGTGCTCTGAATGAGGATGACTCCATCAGCAGGGGCATGAGGTGATGAGGTAAACACTTGGACAAATGTGCACTTCTCTGCACAGCCAGTTCCCATTTAATCCAATTAAATCAATAAGTAACAGGTGCTCATTATGGGAAGGTTTATGCTAATCACAGTTATTTTTCTGTCTCAATCTCTGTCTTTTTCTGACTCCTCATCTCCTGTTTTTTAACAAATACACAGACACACACACACACACACACACACACACACACACACACACATGCACACACACACATCTGTCAGTGACATAAGATAAAATGAAAGCTGTGCTCTGTGGAGTCGGTGGTTAATGTGATGTGGGAATGATTTGCAGTCAGCAGTACATTCTGACATGTGGCTAGAGACAGACTGTCCTGTCAGAAGCTTATTGGTCTGTGGCTTTGTGACAGGTTGTGCAAAGAGAGAAAAAAGACAAATAGCACAGGGTTGAGTACTCAAGGACAGAAAAGTGAAGAAGGAATGGAGCGTATCAGGAAAAGGAAAGGAGAACGCAACAATTCCCGTCCATTGTTTGTTTCATGCTGTCAGCTTTCATGTCTTTTATTCTTTTTTTTTGCATTACATAACATACACTTACTGCAGGAAATACAGAAAGGTATGAGTACAGTACAATTCCAGTACAAATAGTACAATTTACCCACGGGAGTCCTTTTGATTGAATGTTTTGCTGTTTTTCTTTTTGCTCTAAACACACTGTTTTAATATTTCTGCAGTCTTAAAGCTAAGCTAGGCAAGTCAAGTTCATTGATATAGTGCACTGGAGCAAGAAGTCCATCTAAAAAAAGACATTAAAAATCAGAAAAAAATAACATGAATCAATGAAAGAACACATTTGAAATTCATTCAAACAGGGCGTTAAAAATCAAAGCACAAAATAAAAAAAATAAAAAAATGAAACGAGAGGTTCAAGTATAATAAAGCAAATGTTAAATATGAAGATAAAATATCCGTCATCATGTTGTATAATAGTAAAATACAAAACACCCTTCGACTATAAGTCTTGAACCTTGATTTTCAGCAGACCTGAAATGTTCTGGGAATTTGTTTTGGATGTTGAAAACATAAAATTTGCACACTCCTCGTTGCAGTTTGATTTTTTCTCTGAGGGTAGAAAGCATATGAAAGTAATCAAGCTTTATTTATAAGTCAGTCCACTGACAGACTGGGAGACCTTGGAACTGGATTGATTTACTTAGTAATCTGTGTCAAATATGACCTCATGACTTGTTAGTCTCTCATAAGAATAATAATAACATTTGTCAGGGTATCAAGACAGCAGGCGTAGAATCTGGGTGATGTAATGTCCTCTAGGTTTTTATGGTTATTTGGATGAAGACCAGGCTGATTGCAGCCTCCCTCCAGTATGGTAGTTACCTCAGATGTGAGAGCAATGGTGAATGTTTCCTTTAAATTTTAGGGGGCAAGGTGAATCAAAAAATTTTGCCCAAAATTTTGACCAAAACTTACATCACTGAAAACACAACACAAGTTGTTCTGATCCAGGATTAGAAGGTGTTCCCCCCTTGGCCAACTTCTCAGAAGGTGGTGTTGTCATCCAACCAAGACGGCACTGAAATCGTTTAGTGTGAGGATGTTTATGGACGTTGTAGTCGCACCAGGATGATATTCAATTTGGCCGTCAACAACTGGACAGTGTGTACTGCAACACCTTGTCCTTTCACATCGAAGATTTTATTACATAACAAACAGTGGGCTCTCTAGCTGTACCATCATTACACAAGTGGACATGCTACCAACGTTGGGCTACCTTTCTTTCTCTCTGTTTACAGGACCTCAGCAGGCTGGAGGTGGTTGGCTCTTGTAAGCCATTTACTCATGTCCCAGTGTGCCAGAGTCCCTCAGATGAAAAGGAAGAGCATGAAAAGGAACAAAAGAAGAAAAAAGATAACCTGTAACTGACCACTCTTTACTCTGCTTCACTTCTTTACCTGAAATTTTCTAAAACCAGGCCCGAAAACTTCCCATTTATGTGGTTATTTAGTCTTTGTATAATGCACATATTCAAGCACCGATTTCAGGAAATGTTTCATCAACATTTTATTTAAAGCTGCCTAGCATGTGGTTCAATCTGATAGCTTTAACTTTTGAAACATTTTGTGATTTATTTTTCATTCAAGAGAGGAATTGTGATGAAAGTTTACATTCCTGTCTGTCTTCTGAGACTTTCACAGAAACTTATTTTATTTAGTTGTTTTCTTACACAGCAGATTAAGGCTTAGTTCAGTGTTCCTTGGGGGGTTTGAGAGGGCAAAGTGTGACTCATGTTCTGGCTGTGCCTTTTTGAAATGTAACCTTTGAGTGGGAACACAGTTAATGAAAAAAGTGACTCATTCACTCATTGTTCACCTGATGGACGGGGTAAAGCTGCGGTCTCCTCCACAGTGATCCACTGGCACAGTATGACGATGTTCACTCAGATGCCCTCCTTGGTCCAGCTTTGAGGTTCTGTGGTCAGCTTGCAAGATGGACCGGAAACTCTGAAGATAACAAGGTACAGAAGTTACAGCGTAGATATTAAAAAATACACAAAGCATGTAAATACTTGAATATCAGAATCAGAAATACTTTTTTAATCCCAGGGGGAAATTCGGTAAATTAAAAATTGCACAGATGTTTTGACAGAGATCACAGAAATCAAAGCATGGGCTTGTAACTTACAATATTTCATTAACTCCTCTGTCCCCTTTTGTTTTGATAAATTAATTGAATATCCGGCTGCAAACCTCTTGCTCTACAACTGCAACATGATTTGCACTTCAAAACTTATGTCCCAGTTTACCAAACATCAAAACAAATGTTGCCTTATCAACATTTCATAACTTTAGGTAAAACGTTAAATAAAAAATAAAAAAAACACCTGTCATAACTAGAAATAGCAACAGAGAATAGCTGTTGATTGAAACTCCGTTTGTAATAATGGAATTAGATACTTGAATTATAGCAGCATTTACATTTTCCTGACAGTGATCTGTTAAATCTTTGGTATCTTTCACACTTCAGGCCATGGTTTGCTGGAAGCGTCTTTTTTCTTTCCAAATCCTATTATTCTATCCATAATGGTGTGTAAATGTTGATTACACATCCTTACTTTATATTCATTTTATTCAATTTTAATTTTGTTAAATTAAGTCTCTACTATTTTTTGATTATTCATTTTATATTTTGTTAACCTTAAGTTTATTCTTTTCTGTCCATGTTTATTTTATTGAACTTTATTTTCACGTTTTGATGTTATTCTATATGTCTGTGACAAACTGAATATTGCAGTTAATAAAGTGTTATTTTATCAAACTCATTGCTCAGAGAGAAGTGGGCATCAATGCCACCATGTTGTTTGAAGCCCTGGCTGGAGAAATAGCCTGCTCCTACCTGGCGCTGAAAAACGAGGGCAGCACAGCCATCTTCTACAGTTGGGAGAAGCTTTGCGTGCCACACAGCTTCCCCAACCTGCAACAAACAAACAGTCAACACTTTTTCTTCAACTCCTCATCTGGTACACACTAACATCATCACACACCTGCTGCTCCGCTCTTGCGTCACACACCTTTTATTCCTCCATCATCACATCTTTGTGGTTCTTTCTACCATCTTTCTGCTTTTCATTTGGCCTGCCCTCTTTCCATCCTAGGTGTGATTCTACCAGGTGATACTAAAGGGGTGGAGTGCTTTTTTAAGTCACTCAGGCCAGGCATCAAAACTGAAGTGTGGCAACTCAACACCCACCCTACCTTCCTGGGAGGAGCCTCCATGCAGGTCACTTTGTCGGGAGTCTCCCTTTACCAGGACAAAACTGCAGACCAAAGGCTTTTCATTGAGGTGGTGGAGAATCAAACAGTGTCTGAAAATTGGACAGAATAACACAAAAACTCAAGCAGCAACACTATCAGATATAGTCTTATATATCTTAACTGTTAACTCATTTTTAACCTAGCATCTTATCTTTCTTGTCTTCTTAGAACAAGCTGGAGAAGAAAGTGACAGTGAAGCTGTGTCAGTCCATTGTAAATGAGATGCTGCAAGGAGTCCGCACCCCAGAGAGACCCAGCTCTCCTGCTGAGGTCCTCGTCACAGAGGAACAGGAATTTATGAACAAAAACCCAAAGGTAAACAGCACAGGTTCAAGTTGTGCCTCTGACAAATCTTAAATCAAACAAGAGATCAATGCAACAGAATGATTCAGTGCAAATACTGATAATTGGAACACATTTCTACCTTGCTAGTTTCTTTTGGGCCATGCAACTCTTCAAACTTAAAGATAGCTGTGTCGTACAGACTTATTCAGCATTTGTCTTTGCCACATGCACAGACTGCATAAGTAACTACAACAACAACTACCCAGAAGTAAGGCCAAAACCCTCTTAGTTCTCTAGACTACTGCAACTCACAAAGCACTCCTTCTCTATGTTACAAATGGGTCATGGATCACACTTTGGAATCAAACGCCAAATTCAATCATTTAATTCAGACATAGTTATAATTGTGTTGATTAATGTCCACAAAGTGTTTCGATGAACTAGTTTAGATTTCAGTAGTGACTCTATGCTGAAAAATAGGGATTAAACACTATGATTGACAATTTTGCTGACAAGTGCCGCTCTGTTGGGGCTGCATGCATCTGTGTAAGAAAGCAAGGGGAAAACAAACATTATGAGCATTAACTTGAATCTTTTAACTTTCTGTAAAGTTGTCTGCTTCAAACCAACTCAAGAAGTAGTTCTACTGTAGACTGTCATTATCATAGCTCTAAGAGCTGTCACCCTCTGGCACACTATGTTGTTGCCATTAATCATGAGAGGTATTTTGGCAATTTTTCAATGCAGGGGGGAGGAGGTGGAAATTTATTATCCAGCTTTGTTTACAGTCAATGGTCACACAGCCTTATGCGGTGTGAGATGACCTCTTAAAGCTCTCAATTACTGCATCATCCATCTTGACATTTTACTGGGTGTTGAAAAGGCTGATGCCTCCTGCTAACCAGGATTGTATCTTTTACTTGAAGGCTTATACTTCACATTTAAATCATGTCTGTTTCGAACTGATACAGCAAATCACAGAAAGTGGGTCATTCGAAATGAAATCTGTCCTGCAATTTGATAATCAGGATTGTTTGTGTAACAAAGCCACTTCTGTCATGCCCTCTTGATTTATGACACTGTGTATTCTCACCTGTTGAACATCATACACTGGAGAGAGTATAACCTCATGGTTTTTCGCCATTAGAGGAGGATAATAACATTGTGCAGACGGGCAGTTATTCCTATTCACACGAGTTCACACGAGTTTGTGGTCACGTTTGTACTTCACGGTAATCATTGCTCCATTCATGGCTTCAGGTGCAATTTCTTGAGGAAACAGTGGAGGACCTGAAGAAACTGTGGCAAGAAGTGAATCCAGGTCACACGTGGGATCTTTCTATTGATACACTCCGACAGGTACAGATATTATACATTGTTCGAGTGAGTATTAACACTCAAAGGAAAACAGGTGTAGCTGCTACTTTTGCAAGGTGATTAAGACAGCAGGTTGTCGATGACAAAGTATTATCTAATCATCAGTTCCTCTTTTGTAGGCAGTGCTGGCTCAGTCCGACCACGATTCAGCTAGGGAAAATAACCTGGCCCGGCTCAACTCTTTGT
This sequence comes from Thalassoma bifasciatum, assembly GCA_008086565.1. NCBI lineage: Eukaryota > Metazoa > Chordata > Actinopteri > Labriformes > Labridae > Thalassoma > Thalassoma bifasciatum. The sequence continues at coordinate 825,216 of RPOG01000043.1, forward strand.
TTCTGCAGCTTTCTGAACCACCTGTTCAGAAACACAAACATCCAACAGCAGCTGCTGCTGGGTGAGACACAGTCACAAATGAGTCATTCAGCATCTCCGTTGCAGCATCTTGAATCTGTTGCACACATACTCACATCTCACAACCTCTAGTGCAGAGCTCTAATAGTTTTGTGTGGTGTGTGCTGCCCTCTGCAGGAAGCACCTGTGGAGGAAGCTGCTGGACACCATGGATGATGAGGCCAGGAGGCTCAGGAACGTGCTAGGTCTTCCACAGAGAGAAACACTGAGCAGTAAGAACGAGGAATCTTTGATCTCTGAAGCTGGTCACACTCACAGACTTTCATTCAGACATTGATTGATGGTTATGTAAAGAATTCATGCCTTCAACTTCTGTGATTTTACACCCTAGATGGAGCTGATAAAGATGAGATGAGTGAGAAAAAGGAAGGAGCAGCTGCTGGAGAGGAGAGAAACGGGACAAAGTCCAGGCTTAAAGAAGACAACAAAGGAGAGTCCAAATCAGCAATAGAGGTGAGGGGAACATTAGTGTTTGTGTGGGTGACTCACTGTTGTCAACAGAAAAAGCTGTAAAGTGTTTACTCACAGAGTGGCTTCAGATTTGAGAGTGTTTTTATGAAGGGCTTGAATTAGGAACAGAATTACACATCAATATAACCGACTTCCATCTGATCCACTCATGAGTCACTAACATCATATTCAAGCAGCTGTCAGTTCATCATTTATTTATCAGCTGTACGACACATTTTTTGAATTTCTGGCATCACAATATCTTTTTTTTTCTTTGTTACATAATGACACAACCTGTTATCCCACAATATGTTTGTCTGGATAAATTGTGTTTACTGCCATCATGCTATTCACACTTCAGAGAAACTGTAGTTGTGCCAACTGCACCTAAAACACAATTCTGCATCTCTGTGTATTTTACAGTCGCAGTTTATTTGGGCACTGTAGGAGCATTCATGGTGCATTTGAATGCATCCAGTAAACTCAGAAAACTAGAAGATGAATAGGAACCCCATCAAGCTGTTAAAAGCAAACCCCAACGTATCATTATGAGGCACCATGTAACTCTTTGTTCTGTTCAAATATTGACTAAGAAGGCTGTCAACATAAAAAAAACTGTAGATTCATAAAAGAATAGAAATCCAAACCAAATACTTTGGGACATGTGCTAGTATTTAGATGTGTGTTCATTAAGATTTTCCACTAAATGCAGGAAGCTTATGCCGTAAATCCAGTGTTTTGCCCACAGAGAGAGGTCATCATTGTTGCTTAGCAATGGAATATAATAGAAACCATTATTTTTCTGTGTGACTGGTCAGGGAAGACGACAAGCAAATTCCATCTGTTTTCATGCAAATTATGCCACATTTTGTGCCTCCATGCTTATTTTAAAGGGACTATGAGAACTTTCTGAGGAATCCTGAAAAAAGTATTATAAAAGTACTATATCTTAATGTATATTATATCTTAATGTATACCTGATCATAATCTCCAATTTAAAATGAGATCATCAGTGCCAAAAGAGGTTTTTTTTTTAAATGCTAAATCATAGCGTCCTGATTGAGTCAGACTGGTCAGGATTGATTTACAGCAAGTCGAAGATCTGTGGCAACACCATGTCAGCTAACAGTGTTTAGCAGTGAGAAGAGAAATCTGTTTTTCCTCACTACAAATGATTTCTGGGACTTTTTTAAGTCGTAATAGTGGACAATGGAGCTTGACTGGCTGACAGAAAAGGGACAGAAGAGCAGACAAAAGCTAAATAGGAGAGTGATAGAGCATGGGCTAAAGACTCAGAATCTCATCAGCACAAAGCCTGAGGACCTAAGTGAGGACACAGTCAGTTTTGACCTGCTAGCTCACTTGAATGTCACCCTGACTTTGGTAGAGAAGGGAATCTGCCCCAGCACCTGTTGTGCCCCCCTACTAACTGATTACAACTCCATTTTCAGCCAACAAAGGCCCAAAAGAAGACATGATTTTTTCTTTTTTAGACACTCTCCAGCAACAGTCTGGTCCCTACGATGATAATTTGCTGAGTGATATTTTTCCTCTGTGCGACAGTTGAGTCATAAGATGCAGCCTGTTACTCATAGGGTGTCATGGTAACAGAACACTGTGCGAAAATATGCACCTGCTCTCAAATAGTGTGCCCAAGGTGTTAATCATTAGCACCTGGACCAGTCCTATCCATCTGTGACACACACACACACACACACACACACACACACACACACACACACACACACACACACAAATCAATACACAGGCTCAAACAGTAACATAATCCAGTCAGTTGAAGGCAGAACACATAACACAAGACGGAAAGAAATCCCTATAATCACTTATTAAGTAGTGTTCATGCCCTCCTCTGCTGTTACATTTCACGTTGTATGCTTGTTAGCTTGTCTATCTTGTACATGGTAACTAGGCGTCCTGAAGAAGTCCTAATTTTGGGGTGAAAAGTGAATATTGTAAGATAGTTTAATCAAAATTATGAGACAAAAAATTAAGATTTTGAGATTATAAGTCCAAATTTTTCCTCATCTCATAAATGACGTTGACTTTGTCTGTAAATCTGGACTTAATATAGGGGCAAAAAATCAAAATAAAGTCAGTTTTTTATCACATTTTTTCAATTGGTGTAAATGAGCTTCTATATATAATTTATATGTAGACTGAAAAGGAGTGTTTTAAGTTAATGTTTGTCATCTTTTAGTATCTTTGGGTATTTTTGTAGTATCTCCAAGAAGCCAGGTAGGGGGTCCTTTTTAGGGGCTTTTTGAATATGCTCACCCTATTCTCGTATACAGGACAACAAGAGGAAGGGGAAACAAAGAGATGAGGTGGGGAGACGCTCCAGGAGCAAACAGGGGAAGGAATCGCCTCCTCTGACTGATGCACAGACAGAGAACATCTGTCAACAAACCCCTGAACCTGAGCTGCAAAAGGGTCCAGAGGTGATTGAAATGTACACAAGGCTCCTGCACCGAAAGGTAAACGCAGTCATCTTGAAGTGAAAAAAACTTTCAGAGCACTCACTCCTTACTCGATGTACAGCATTCAATAGACGTGTAAACATCTGCACCTCCTACTTTGTAGAAAAGTTCTGAATTGTACATATTTGTTCTAGTTTCATGCAGAAAGTCGAATTCTTTCCCAATGATCTGTTGTAACATCATTTAAAAGTGGGCAATAGACACCACTCATTAGAAATGAAGATGGTTCAAGAGTGAAAAAGTTTGTCCTATCTGTAGATGCTGGTTTAAAATCTATGTTTCGGCTGTTTCATGAGGAAATCTCTCTGTCACAAGACTTACTACACAACCACACATATCAAGCTGAATCTCATAAACACAGCAGCTACAATAGGTGAGCAGGCTGTCACAGTCACCACTGAGCACTTATACACAGGACCTGAAATAGAACATGCAACACCTACATACAAGTTCATCGCTCATCGTTGTTGGCCACTGAGATATGTCTATAAATGCTTTCCTTATGAATGTATTCACTACATCACCATCCAGGGCTCTTCCTGCCATCATAGTCAGAGTTGGCAGTATAAGTCCATGAGCATGCCCAGTCTTCTTTTTCCTTCTCAGAAATTCTCCCTTTATGGTGCATCGGGACCTCCGTATTCATAACGCAAAGCCCATAAAATGTAGTATTGTTATTTTTCCTGTGACAGAGTATGGATAAGATTTTATCTACTCCTAGGGTATTACTTTGAGGAAACTAGACTCTGGATTCAACATCTGCATTAGCTCAGCTGAAGTTTACCAAAGTTTTTGAAATATCTAAAAACATTTGATGGTTCCCCTTGAGCATTTTGCTGCCTTTAAAAAAACACTTCAACAGACATCTCAGTGCAACACTCATTTTGAGTGTCGGATGTGTGGAGAACATATGTGGGATGTGTGTTTTTGTAGCTTGACCCAGAGCCATTTCTTGCAATATGGGGAGTATGCAAATACACAGGGCTGCCATGTCATTGAGGTTTATAATGTTTGTTTTGTTCCGTGTTGATCAGTTTGAGTTGCTGGAGTGCCTCAACTTAAGATGTTAAAATTTTAGATGAGAAGGTAGCATGATAATAGCCTATTTTACTCATGAAGCATAATAGATTTTGGCATCTTCGTAGGTTTGTAATCTCTCCATTGTAGTTTAACAAACTCAGGCCCCGAAACAGCATCCTGCATTGGGCCCCCACAAAGCTAGAAACGGCCTTGGCTTGACTCATACAAAAACTTAAGAAACAGGATTTGTTGCCCTTTTGGCCTCACTTGCTCAAAATATATCTTCTTAAATACCTATTAATGAGTTAAATTTAAGATTTTCCTTTTAATCTGTATATGCATGTATAATTTGTGCAATGTCTACAACAGTAATGTATGTTTGTACCCATCTGACAGGTTTATGCAGGGATTGGAGAGCTGGTGGACAGCCTGTGTGACCTGATGGATGAGCTCCATCAGAGAGATGATCTCTGATCAGGCTCACAGAATATGTTCAGCTTAGAAAATAAATATATATATAAATATTAATTATATAAATATAAAATTTATATAAAATATAAATTTCTGAAGAAAATCCTGAATATGCTGAATGACTGAATTTATCTGAAAATGGTTGAATGAATCTTGAAAAAGCTTGCGCTGAACTGCTGAATGCAAAATGTTGAAGAACTCTTGAACATGAACATGAAAACTTGGCTGAAAGGATGTATGGAGTGAAATAATGTCCAAAATGAAAATGTAGATTGATGAATTAAAGAATCATCTGAATTAAAGGAAATGGATGAATCACAATGAAAGAAATTTATATCACCAGAAAATAATTAAAAATTAACATTAGGGCAGATGAGGGCAGATGATGACTTTCTGTGACAGTTGGCCACCTGCAGGCTTTGTCCTCTGTCCTTTTGGTGTCAAGCGTCCTTAATCAGAAGAAGAATAATATTACCCACGTTTTGAGCCCAAATTTGAGTATGTGGAGTGAAATTTGTGGCCCCTAGACCTGTTTATCTAAAAAGTTTCCAGGTCATTTCTCTCCTGGTCCACACTCTAAAATTCAAATCCTCACTCTACAGTTTGAACATTCCACCACATACACACCAATGTTAAACTGCTGCAAGGGCTGATAAACTTCATGACCTTTGAGGGAGTTTTGTGAAGAAACTATAAATGCTAGAAAGAAGCTGTAACATACTGAAGAAAGCCAAATGATGGCTGAACATTTTGCAGGTTGAATAAAGTTTGGCTGAAAGTATGACTGAATGAGAAAGGTCTGAATGAGGCTGAAGAATTTTTCTGATATCGTCAAAATCTGAACATTCTACGGTCATTCACTATGCGTGAAAAAACCTTGAAAAATTGAAATATCTCTGAAAGTATAAGTGAAATCTGTCTGAAAAATCATAGCGCACCAGTCCTGAATGAGCCGGGTGTTTTGAAGTTTGAACGGTGAAAATCGGATGAAATTTGCAGGAGAAGAAGCGATCCAAAAAAGTGGGCGGAAGAAGAAGAAGAAGAAGAAAGAATTTTGACACAGAAGAACATAAGCTGTTCAGCAATAACTCTGAAATCAATAAACTCTCAGTGTTGAATGTACAGTGGCTTTGTATAAATATTTATTCTGTCTCATTCACTGTTTCACTCCAGCGGCTTTCAGTAGCGCTGACTCTGCAACGCGCCCCCTCTCTTTTACGCTCCACGTTGTGATTGCTGTGTGTGCTGTGCGTGCGTGGACTGCCGGTGCCGTATGCGTGTGTGTGAGAAAGGAGAGGGAGTGAGTGAGCCGTGTGCTGTGGCTTATCCTTGTCCTATGCGGATTTCAGCGCTGACTGCCTGCTGGAGCGGCTCGCAGCATCAGCAGTAGCGGGCCGAGCTTTGGACACTGGCATCCCCACATAGGCTCCCTGGGAAAAACAGCTCACTGTCCGGCTCCCTCTCTGACGTTTACCGGCTATAAGCGCGTAACAGCATAACTGTGGTCGCTGTGGTAAGAGAATCCCAGAGGAGGGGGTTTAATCGGGACTTGGAGAGGAGGTAGCGGGGATGCTGAGTGGACTAGGCGGGAGATGAGCGATGGCAAAGGTAAGCTGTAAGAAATCATCCAGGTCGTTGGAATGACCTGTAGGTTAAATATGTCTCTGCGTTATGATATCTTTCTATGTTGATGTTTAAAAACAACTATGTATCAATCTGTGATACCCTGCTCTAATGCAGATGCTGCCTCTGTGTTTGGCCTTATCCATGCTACACATGGCAACCGCATGGAATCCACCGCATGTGTGTGCGTGTGCGTGAGTGTGTGTGTATATGGGGAGGTTGAGTAATGTCATGCATAATGCAGACCCACCATGAGTGCCCTCCTCCACTCTATCGCCACCTGGAATATACAATACACCTGCTGCCACATGACGCATGCGCATCTTTAAACGTGGATGACGGAGTGACGTTTTCTGTGGCTGAGCCATATGACGCACACCACCATACATCGTTTTCTCACGTGGATACAGTAACACTGGGATGTGTGACAATTAACGTGAGAATGCCTCTTGGGAGTTATTGACATCACGCTTTTGTAAAAAACGATGAATTGTGACTGCAAGACGCGTCTCTCTGGAGTTGAACATCACGACTCGAGCTGATGATTTCATGAGATGATTGCATGTGGTTCAGAGTAAATTTAAGTCACTACAACCAGATGAGTCACTTAGGGCTTGTAGCTGTGAATCAGAAAATATGTCCATATCCCACTAAAAGCATCGTGGGTGCTCTCATTGTGTCCATGGAGATGTTGCATTATTCACAGAGTTGCTGCTCAGTGTGTCCCTGGATGACTTCATCACCATGTAATACATGACAATTAATAAAAAACACTCATTCAAGATGAGCTGCTCAGTATTTCACAAATATCTGGATCCAGGATGGCGTTAAAGATTGAAACTGTTGGACTAAGGCAACATAAAGAATATCTTGAACTTTTAAACTAAACTCATTTTGTCAAGTTATATCAGCGAAAGAAATGTCAGTATTTTTGTGTGTTCATTTAGATCTGTTTTTTTCTATAGTTTATAATACACATTGTGCTTTTTTAGATTTTGTATTTAACAGTATTCATAGTTAAAGGGACTGTGAGGAATTTCTAAGTGATCTTAAAAAAAAGTCTCATATTTAGATGTATGCCTGATCATAATCCCCAATCTAAAATGAGATTATCAACCGTAGAATAGGTTATTTCTAAATGCTAATTCTTAGCTGCCCAGTCGGGTCGCACAGGACCAGATTGATTTATGGCACATCAAATTCTCCATGACAACACCTGACTAATTTTGGCAATGAGAAGAGAGATCTTTGTTTTTCACCTCTGAAAATGATTAGCTGGTAGTAGTAGCTGGACTGCCTGACAGAAAAGGGACAGAAGAGCAGAAGAAAGCTAAACATGGGAGTGATAGAGCACGAGCTAAAGGCTATAACATGAGCTAGAGGCTAAAACACGTTAAAGGATTAAACGCTGTTTGTGAAAATGTTCATTCCAACCCACATGCAGCAGTTTTACTACATTGGTGTGTTAAAACTTTAAAGCCTATCAATAAAATGAAGAGTGGGGTTATTTTTGCTCTGCAAGGTAGATGAGCACTGGCAGGACATCACCAGGACTAACAGCAATACTTAACTGTTGATGAATACATTACCTCGTCATGTTGTATCTGGTGTAAAGTTATCCTGAACAGAGAAAAGTAGTGGAAAAAAAGTCTTCCAGCCGAAAGGTGTTACTGCAATCCACTAAATACAAATTCACTTTAAGTAAACTACAACTGCAATTCACAAATTCACAATGCATATTTTTCCATTGACACAGGCTGTTCCTTTTTTTTCCCTTGTAACTTTCTGAGCCACTTTCTCTCATTTGGCTCAATGCTCAAATGGAAAGAAAATATTTTTCAAAAGCTCAAATCACAACACAGTTCAAAACACATTAGAATTTCTTATTCATTCAAACAGATAGCATCCTTTTTAGGACATTTTTGCACAAGAGTAAGTGCAGTTGTCAACCAATCTGCTCAAAAATCACTTTTAAAATCATTGATCAAAACTTAGGCACTGAATCTCACTGTAATTGTTCAACTCTTCACAGCTTATAAACATTCTTTCATTATTTGAGCGTTACAGGTCAAATCATGCACCAGATTGTCTGTATCTGTTAGATGCATGGAGTGTTTTGATGTCTGCCATTTGAATTAGCCAAACACTGACTATTCAAGACTGTCCGCTGAACCAGAAATCAACATCAACCAATCAGAGTTAAATCTGAAAGCCCATGAAAAGTGTTTTCCAGCCTCAGAGTGGAATGATTCTGTCAAGCACAGCATGTGAAGTTTAACGTAAACAAATATCCTTACCCCAGCCTCTAATTTTAGCTTAGTTGTGCTATGTATGAATCACTCTGTCCTCTGAGTGTTTTTGAGTTGTTGTGCACATATAAGTTATTTTACTTCTGCAATATTAATAATTATGTAGGATGTAAGGGCGAAGGATAAAAGGACAGTAGTTTTTAACGCCACACCTCATTCAGTAGACAGGAGCAACCTCTAATAACCTTTGTATGTTTTTGCTCATCATGTCTATGTGCTGTGTGTGTAAGTCTAACACAAGGCTGGAGATGATCTTGCAGAAAAGTGATACATGGTTGAAGTTGCTGAGCTTTACTCTCTTCTTCATGCCCTTGTCTCTCGCTCCCTCTGTCTCTCTCTCCACCCCTCATATCTTGTGTTTCTCCTGCACACACCATCATGCCACTCCTCCTCTGTGTTGTGTCCGTGCCCCTGCTGTGTGTGTCTCAGTCGCTGTGTGTGTGTGTGTGTTTCTGTTGCTCTGCGCTTGTGCTGATGTTGGCTTGTCAGCAGGATGAGGCATCCTGTGACTCGTCCCAGCGTGGCAGCACTGCGAGCTGTCATGAAGCAGCAGTATACAATGACAGAGAGTAATGATAAAAAGAATACACAAGAGTCCATTAGTGTGAAAAAAATTATGTTTAATGTCGACAGTGATAAGAAGAACAGAAACAATCTGCACACATAGACCATAAAGTGAATATATTCTCACACTCATTCCAAACTATTGTCTTTTATTAAACTCTATCTAGTGTTTCATGAATAATGGAGCAGCTGTGATTCAAAGGGTAGAGCGGGTCATCCATTTACTAAAAGACTGTTCCTGCTGTCTATACAAGCTTACAAATACAACTGGGTCCAATACCACAGTGCAATCAAAGTCAACAATAATGAGCCAATAAACTTTAAAAACAAACTTGAATGTAATAACTTTCGCCATACATTGTTTTTGTTTCTATTATTTAATTATTGGGCTCAACAGCTCCAATCCAACTTGTCTCTATTTGTCTCTTGAACAATTAAAGCAGCAAAAAAAGTTGTTGTGTATTAGTCAAAACAGCTTTTCTAACACCTGTTTCAACATTTCAGAATGTGAAAAATCTAATCTGACTGACAACTCTAACTTTTGCGTACATTTTTCGCTTTTTCATTTATATGATAAAGGAAATTTAAGACAGAAAATACAATTCTTGAGAGATGCAATACGTGTCTAACACATTTTTTCTGTATTATATTTGGTGTGTCAGTCATATTGACGCTATAACAGTATGCCTTTTTGTATTACCTTGCTACATAGATCGCCAAAGTGCTTGTAGACAAGAGCCGAACAATCACAAAAACAATCTAATTAAAATGATTTTTCCATAAATTGCAATTTATAGTGCTATATTTTTTAGGTTCCCTATCTTACATGTTGATATAAATGATATATTGAAGGGGGTGATATCTTATTTTTTATCATTCTTGTTTTGAATAGAAAACACATACATGAGAAAAGTGAGATTTCATTAAAACTAATTTTTAAAAATCCACAAAAAAACTGCTTGCATATACAGGAACTTCTCAAAAATTGAAATGTCATGAAAATGGTAAAATGGTTTTTGACACTCATTTTGGAAAGTGAAACCCAGATATCATACGGATTAATTATACATAGAGTGAATTATTTCAAGCTTTTATTTCTTGAAATGTTGATGATTACTGCTTCCAAAGTTCAGTGCCTCAGAAAAAAAATAATGTAATATAAGATCAATAAGAAAGGGATATTTTAAAGAGAAATGTCAGGTCTCTGAAAGTTTTGCTACTTTCTGACCATTTTCAGTTTCCTCCAAAATTTCACCCTTTCACCCAATTAGCTGCTTTTTGACCATATTCTCAACCTCAGACTTATTTGTATTTTGAGAAAACATAAAACATCTGCTGAAAAAATTGCATCTAGTATTCTGACACATTTGGGGTTAGAGAAACATTGCGCTGCCTGCAATTGTATTATTGCATGGGGCTAAATTGCATTTTAATCTGATTTGCGACTAATTGCTTGGCTCTTTTGTAGATGATGTTATTGGGTGGTTGTACATTCTCTACTGATGTGATTTGTTGCCTGCTCTGGTGTGGGTTTCAAAGATTATTCTAAACTGGAATAAGAGCATTTGAAATACCATATGAATGTCAGATTTCCCATCTTCAATAGCAACCAAGGTTACATCCAGTGTCAAGTGTAACTAGACCTTCTGCAAGTAGATATCTCTCTGACCTTGGTGGACCAGAGCTAAAAATATACTGGGATAAAACGCAAAAAGCTGTTTCTCCCTCCTAGAGTAAAACTATGGAGGAATAATCTAGTGACAGTGCTAAATGGATGAATAGCTCACAGTGATTGTCATAAAATAAAAGACATCTTCTCATTGCGTAACTCAGCCTTTTCAATGGGAAATGATCCAAGAGACAGAAACAAGTGACTGCAACAATTTCAAGCAAAGTTTGATCAGGAGGATGTCTTTGTAAAAAAATAGCTGTCTTTAACAGTTTAGTGAGTCAGTGATTTATAGGTAAAGATTTGGTTTAGAGAAGAGCTCTGAGGTTTGTTCTGATAAAGAATGATCTGTGTCAGTGACGACTCAGTCCCAGGCAGAGAGAGAAGTATCACAGAAACCCTTAATGATCAATTCCCTGGTGACCGCTCTGAGATATGAATTTGGAAGAGAAAAATAGGTTGTAGCGCGAAGACAGCTGTGTGTGTGTGTGTGTGTGTGTGTGTGTGTGTGTGTGTGTGTGTGTGTGTGTGTGTGTGTGTGTGTGTGTGTTGGCCTGAATAACTTGAGCTACCAAGAAGCTTCATCAGACACCTGAGTGCCAGAGCTTTTGTGTGACCCACTTCCTGAGTGGGTACCACTTTGAAATCACTCTTACAACAATCATTGGCAGTTCCTGTTTTTAAAGATTCTTATTAAATTAGAAATGATTGCATCATTGAGTGCAGCACTGGCTGAAAACAAATGTAAAAGCATCATGCTACACCTGTGGCCCTATGGACTAGTGGTGGGCAGATCAATCTAAAATATTGATTATTTGACAGCAGCGTTGGTTTTCAGTATTAATCAATACATGTGTGATGACATCGATTCTTAAGTTTCAGCTTCTTCTCTGTATGTGAGCTCCTCTCTCTCTGTCTGTCTGTCTCTCCCTCTTTCTCACTCTATCTCACTTTGTTCATGTGCTCTCTGCCCCTCCCCCTCCTTCTCCACTCTCCTTTGAGTGTTACCGCTCAATCACGTCACTGAGACACACACTGCCTGCTCCATGATGGCAGAGAGGAGCATCGTTTGTTGTTATTTTACATTAACTATCAAATGATGCTAGCTGGTGTATTTTCAGAAAACAAATAAGGTTCTATAGCAAAACCACAAACTTGCAGCTCCTGGCAATAGAGATTCAATAATAGATTAATACTTTGTTGTTTTAAAGATCTAAAGTGATGTATTCATGGATGTTTTTTGTTACATTTTGTGTTTATCTCTTTCTCCCAGGGGCACCCTGTCAGAGAAGAGGAGCCTTCATCGCCATAGTTACTGCTCCTCTCCTCTAGTCCTTGTCCCCCCCTCTTCTCACCTGTTGAGTGTTTGTTTTCTTTCTATCCCTCCACATCCTCCATTATCTATCACCATGACAACCTCAGCCCTGCGTCGACAGGTGAAGAATATTGTGCACAACTATTCGGAGGCGGAAATCAAGGTATTATGAATGTTCTCCTCGAGTGTTGTTGGTGTTCTGCAGCTTTTAAAAGGAGGAAGAGGTTGACCGATTTTAACAAATGTTGATGTCAGAGCAAAAACAACACAACAAAGGCAGCTAATGACTCTTATTTTTCTACCCCGATAACTTCTGTGTTGTTACATCTGATATTTTTTATGATACAGATTCAGTGTATAAAAAGAGTAAATATTCAAACAAAGTAAAAACATGAGAAGAGGATTGATTAATTGTCTCACTGTGGGTGATGTGTAGGTCCGTGAGGCCACTTCGAACGATCCATGGGGCCCGTCCTCGTCTCTCATGTCAGAGATCGCTGACCTGACCTTTAACGTGGTGGCATTTGCTGAGGTCATGGGCATGGTGTGGAAACGCCTCAATGACAGCGGCAAGAACTGGAGACATGTTTATAAGGTGAACACATGTGAAAGAAAAGTTTTTATGAAATCTTAGAGATAGAAATGATATATGATAATACACTCAAAGCAAGTCTCAAAGTGCAACTTCACAGAGAATGAACCCAACAGTCATGAGAAGTATTAACCCAAGAGTAAAGCACTAGTAAGACAGGAAAATATAAGTTAATACAATAACTAATGATGAACAATCGGTTATTGTTTTTCTCCTCTATTCTAACATTCTAACTTCTCTGTGACAACACTTTCTTTCCCTCAGCTTTAATAATTTTCTATTCATAACTTTTTTTCCTCTTCCTTCACAAACACACTACACCTTCACACTCCAGCCTGCTGTTTGTACTTTTTTAAGTCTGAAGGTTTGTCTTAAAGTCTTATCTGGTTTCAGATTTCAGCCATTCTAGCACCACAGATCTTAGGAAGTCAGTGTCGGTTTATGTTTGGTTAACTGGTGTTTTTTTTTGTCTGGTTTGTTGGTTAGCCACTTCGATACAGCCTTTGTTTGTTATTTTTACACTTCTGCAATCGCTTTGTTGCAACACCAGAGGTTTCCTCCTGAACAACAAAATCCTCTTACTATCACTGCAGACATTTTGGAGTGTGTCAAACTTCAGTATTCAGCTAAAATATGGCCTCACAAAGCGCCTTGCATGGTTGTGGATTAGTGGAATGTATGAGGAAGAATGCAGTCATACTTTGAATGATATCAAAAGGCCAAATATTTCTTCCAGAGATGAAATAGTGTTTTTTTAGGCTTTATTTTGTCCCTCTGGTACACCCATGTACCATGTGATTCAGAGCTCCAAAAAACGCCTTTTTTCTCAGGTGTTTTAGAAATCTCATATTTAAGTCTCTGTCTATAACATTGAATTTCAATTGCTCTCTTTCAAGCATTGAAAGGTTTTTATTGTCAATTTTATATATATATATGTATAAGGAAATACAGAAAAATCTAAATATTGTTCTTCTTTCAGTAGCATAGATAAAAAACAGTTAACCATGAAGAGCAAATTTAACAAAAATGTATATGTAAAAAATTTTAGTATTTGAAATTTGAAAATATAGGAAAATAAGTATAGAAAGAAGTTCCACAAGTTCCTTGCTACACTCTCTCGTAGACCTGTCATCTGGGATTTGACCTTGGTGATTAAGGCCCGTCCCTTCATCGTGTCACGAACCAGTTAGGAGATCCCTATGTGATGATCTCAACAATCCAGCAAACCATGTCGAGATGTTGAGCTATATTTTATAGGAATGTTCTGAGCAGTTTACAGATCACAGCTTCCTTATGTCACATCTTGAAAAACTTCCACATTTTTAACTTGAAAATCTAGATTTTTAACTTTATATCAATATCTATCACATGGGAGTGCATGGTACCCTTAATTTAAAAAAAGACATTTAAGGCTACACCACTTAAAGACATAAAAACAGAATTTTAAAATGTTTCAAGCATTTATCGTTTGACATTTTTTCATAATTTAAAAGAATTGAATACAAACTTTTTGCAATATTCAATTGTTGTTAATACTGAAAACATTAGCTATATAATCATTAACAAAAAGAAATACACAGTCAGGTCTCAATAACACAAGTCACCACGGTGAGATAAAGTCAAGACTTAGTGAAGAGAAACCAGGACAGTATTAAATGTCCTTCAACCTATCATAGCGCTCAGACCTGAATATATTCTATAAATTTAAAAATAATGTAAACAATGATGCAACAATGAGTTTCATTCTCCAGGCCCTGACTCTGCTGGATTACCTCCTGAAGACAGGATCAGAGAGAGTGGCTCAACAGTGTCGTGAAAACGCGTTCACTATTCAGGTACTAAAGGTGAACTTCAGGAATTTTATATAATCTGAATTTCTTGTTATTGCTCATGAAACAAAATGATCCGTTGCTCAGATTTGAATAACACATAAAAGTATTTTCTAAAAAGGACATTTTGGCATCCTTAATGGTTGACATTGTCTCTCTGAGATGTTAATATATATACCTCTGTTTCGTGTTTGGTTCAGACTCTGCGTGATTTCCAATATGTCGACCGTGATGGCAGAGACCAGGGCGCCAATGTGAGAGAAAAGGCACGACAACTGGTGTGTCTCCTCCGTGATGAGGAGCGCCTTCGCCAGGAGAGGAGTCAAGCCCTGAAGACCAAGGAGCGAATGGCTGGAGGAGGAAGTGGTGGTGGCAGCGGAAGTGGCAGTGGAAGTGGAGGTGTGTATGGAGGTATACCGCCATCTTACCACCCGGGCCGGAGAACGAGCCAGCCCAGCATGGCTGTCCTGTACGGGGAGGAGTTCAGCCGCTCCAGAGGTTCCCCATCCTCCTTTAACTGTGAGTTATAGCTCTTAACATCAATCACTCTTTGTGGTGTTGTGTTTTGGAATGGGATCTCTCTCTTTTTTGTGGTGAAATCAAACTCCTGAGGGAAATATCTGGCACTGAAGCAGCCCAGTATACTCTATTATTTTTTTAACTATATCTGTCTCTCTGGAGCTGAGCAGGGAGTGTATGGTGGATTTTAGAGCCAGTGTCGTGACTGATTTATCTACTGTACTGTCCAAAACAATGAAACCATGAAACAACTTCTACGAGATCCTATAAAGCTTAAATCTTACCTTGGTGTTGCCAATGTAATTTAATTTTCTTGTGGCTCTTATTCACTGTAGACTTGTTAGATAGATCCTCAGTCCCCTGAGGGCCAAAAACAGTCTCTTGTACGTGATGGCCTAAAACAGGAGATGAACTGTAGATGTTTACAATGGTTTCATTGCCCTTTGATAAAGCAAGAGCTATACTGCTGCTTGTGTACAACCCATGATCTTTAACAATATATTTCATTATGCATTGTGGTGCAAATGGAAAAGAGATACTGATGATGGGTGTTGGAGTTTGCATGCATAACACACTGATGAAAAATAACAATTTTATACCGGTTGTTATCAAAATTTGTGCAATAATAATGATGTGTGTCTGGAGAGACTGTCTTACAGTGGTGATGAGCTCAGTGCAGTCCTCCAAAGGAAGTTAGGGAGCAGAAAGCACCAAATGACTGTGATTTCAAACACAGCCTGTGACTCTCTCCTGCCCTCCATGCTTGAGTCCATCATTAACTTCACGCAAATGACCCGTTTCAGTTATCCCTTAATGGGAGACAACAGCAGGTTATACTGTGTCATTAATGTTGACGGTAAAATCAACACCATTAACCTTCCTGACATGTGTCAAGTCTGCTGAAACAGGAAAACATCTACGTACAATTTGAGAAACGCTGAAGTAGAGTATGAACGTCTGTGATCACCTCTGAGGACTGATGATTATTCAAACAACTGTTTCACATACTCCCTGTGTCTTTGAGTACAATTAATATATCATTTTTTATCTGTGTTTTCATGCCTAGGTTCATGTCCTTTTGTTTTTCTGTTTTTTTACCTGGCTGCAAAACCAATTTCTCCCACAGAGACAATAAAAGCTTGAGTTGGATTTGAAAGAAACACTCTGAGGGTGAAACACTTATTGAATTGAATTGATAACCTGCATTAGGAGGCTTTTCTCTGAGGTCTCATCAGGGCTGTGTTTAGGGCACTTTGTGACTGACGACTGCAGCAGTAAAAGTGAACCAAAACAGGATATTATTCATGCCTGTTTGTTGAAAACTTGCTTAGTATGAGAGGGCATTGGTTTTGCTAAGTGTTTGAATCATATAGAGCAGACAGCTATGGTTTAATTCTGTCTCACACCTTTTTACCACATCATACCTTGCTTTCTTTCCCTACCCTGTCCTTAGATTACCTGAAAAGGACAGATGGCTTTTTCCAAATACAGAAAAAAAATGGCCAGTTCAAAAAAAGTGCTACACTGGAAATGTACACAAAAGCGGAAAAAAAATAACTGCAAAAGTAGAGCACTGAACATCAAGACCTTTTTAGAAAAGTGTTCAGGGATTGGAGGAACAAAAATCAAAAAGTTCTGCTAAATTGTCAGGAGCCAGGGGGGTCTGACTGGACTCTGACACGGCTCATAGTGAAGACACGGCGGGGACGGTAGAGGACTGAGAGAAATGTCAGACTTAAAGTTTTCTTCACCTGAGGCGCCCTGAGCAGAGGCACTGTGAGGCTGTCCCAGGATGTCCCAGGATGTGGGGCAGCTTAGTGAGGACTGTAGCAGGAGGATGCTGCACTCAGCAGTACAAAAGAAGTCATGCCAGGTTTTTCTCCAGCATCCTGGGGCTTTTACCTAAACTTCCATTCAAGTCTCCAGAGATTGGAAAATTATGTGCCTGACTTCCTTTTGACTCTGTTCCTGTCCCCATGGTGCACTGCTCATCTCCAGGTTTCAGAGTCAAGAACAAATGCTTTGGCTGCAGTGAAAATGAATGATTGAAATTTTCAGAAAAATCAGCAAGTGTTACGAGCCAGTGTCATATGAACTAAGCATAACAAAAAACATGGGGGAAAAAAATCTTATTTTGATTTTAGCTTCTCCAATTTCTCTCTGTTTGCATTAGGGATTGACTGATATGGAATTATTAGAGCTGATGCGGATACTTTTTTTCCCCTCACCCTTAACCAATGACCAATAACGGCTGCTGATTTTCTTGGGCGGATATTTGGGGCCGAAGCTGCTTTTGATCCTTCAATTCACATAAAAAATTACATTTATTCAACGATATTTGATCCAAAAACAAGATGAAAAAGAGGAAGAATATGTTGTAAACATCTACTTTAGTTGCTTAACTTTGCAGTCTGCAAGTAGGGGAGGAGCAAGGCATGGTCTGCACTTAGACTGTAGTGTCTCCTAGCAACATGGAGCTGCCTGTGGATGCCTGTCTGTAAATTATGCCGGGAAAAATTATCTGTAAACCCACCCGCGTATTAGCCGATGCCGAATCAAGCTGGCCGAACATATGGGCTAGCAGATATATCAGTCTATCCTCAGTTTGCATTCTGGATGCAGGATTAATGACCTTTACTTCAACCAGCCAGCAAATGGAGCTCCAAATCTTATGGCTTATGGCTCAAGAGCCTATCTGATGCCAATTTTGGTGCACATTTGGTTTTGAAAAATTTGCATTGTCTCTGTATTTGCAGAAAGTTCCCCTCGATAAAGGTCTCTCATTCCATTGCAGACCATCTGTCATGTTTCTAAAAAGTTTCAATATTTAACTTATAAAAGTTATGAATAATGTTCCACAGATTCAGATTAAGCTTTTTTGTATAACTTACAAACATAAAATTCCTGTTTGCATTGTCACTCTCTCATTTGATACATTGAAACATTAATATGAGATTATTGATTCTGTAAATTTAGGACCTTTCTGAAGCACTCAACAGCTTATTCCTGTATCCTTACTTTGGTGACTAAATGGATAGAGTGATAAAAATACACCCTCGTATTCAAGGCTGATCCCCACTGAAATGTAATTTTGTGCTGTAGCCCAGCACTTTGGACAATCCACCCCATAGATTATCGATACTGCAGTGCAGGCCTGGAAATATTCAAATCAGCACAGCACTTCCTGCGCTCCTGGCCTCTCCGCATCTGCAAATGCAAGCTCACGTCAGTCTGACCAATTGTTCCTCCCTCACTTGTTCCCTCTGCAGCCTCGTCCTCGTCTCCCCGAGCCGCCTCAGACCTGGAGCAGGCCCGACCTCAGACCAGCGGGGAGGAAGAGCTGCAGCTCCAGCTGGCTTTAGCCATGAGCAGGGAGGAAAGTCAGAAGGTACACACACACACACACACACACACACACAGTTTTTCTGGTACTGTCCTCCTCTTGTGCGTCATCATACCCTCCCACCAAACACACACACTCTCTTCCTTTGTGCGGGAGCCACACATGTCTCATTGCCTCATGATAATTCCAATAATGAAAATTTGTAACAAACACTGAACATTCGCCCACCTGCTTCGAGCTAGCCTTTCCTTCCCCTGTTACCATAGAGATGGATGAAGACACATAACTACAGATTGCTTTAAGCCTTAGCCAAAGGAGCATGAGCAGGTACATAACCAAAGAAACACACCTCAGTCCCTGCCATTCATGTGGTAACCTCAAGTGTATGCAGGTGTGTGATTTCAGCAATGCTGCTCTAACATCATGTCTACAAAATAACTTCCCACCTTACTCTTTGTTTCAGCTGTTTCTCCCAGTGGCACTTTATTTGCGCGGGTTCAAAAAGAATAAAAAATCTAAAAGTGTGACATACTTTAAAGGGACTGTGAATACTTTCTAAGTGATTTTGAAAAAGTATTATCTCCGGATATATGCCTGATCTTAATCCTAAATTTAAAATGAGATTGTCAGTGCCAAAATAGGTTATTTCTAAATACTGATTCTTAGCTCTCGATCGGTCGGATAAGACAAGATCTTTTTAGGGCATGTGGAAATTTCTCATTGACAACACAACGCCGGCTGACAAAGTTCAGCAGTGAGGAGAGGGATCTGTGTTTTTCTCAGCTGAAAACGATTTCTGTGATTTATTTAGTGAATAGTGGACACTGATACTTGGCTGCCTAACAGAAACAGAGCACAAGAGCAGAAAAAAGCTCAACAAGGTAGTGATGGAACAAGGGCTCAAGGCTAAAAAACACAAGCGAGGGGCTAGAACAACTCTGTAACATGAACAGAGTGATATCACGTAGACTACATCCATGGATGCTCTATAGTGGCTTCAATCAAATTAATATATGAGTTATTAATATGAGTCTTTGACTTTCCTTCAATCTTTTCAGAACTGATGAAATCGTCCCTGAAAAAATATCTATGAGTCACAGTTTGAAAAACCCACATTTACCGAGGGTCACTCGCTTGTCTTCTGGGATATCCCTTCAGTTATTTAACACATAGTATACTTCGAAATGTTTTAGTTTGTGAATAAAAAGGTTAAACTCAGAGACTGTGATTTCGATCAGTGGGAGTTTTGTGCATACCCTTACCTGCAGTTCTGCAAATTCACTCATTTTATTGTCACCTAAAATACAGTTCCTGATAGAGTAATTTTATCGTGCAGACTACTGTGCTGCACTCACTTTATGCAAATGACTTTATTTATGAAGTTAAGTTCAATCTGCTTCACTCTAAAACTGCTTTCATGCTTATGTCCCTAAATAACTCAACTTTTTTAACTGAAAAAGAGGTTATGTTTTTGTCTTTGTCTCAACCAAAAAAAAGGTGTTTGTTTTCAGATACAAGGGTGTTTTAATTGTATGTGTGTGTGTTTACTTCCACCCTCATGGTGATAATGTTGACGATGTCACGACGCCACCCCTGCAGGAGCAATGCTGTCGCCAAGGAGACGATTCTCTGCTACAGAAAGCCCTGGATGAGAGCAGGAGAGAGAGCCAGTCGAGGACACACGAGGTGAGTATAAAAACCTGTGTGTGTGTGTTTGTGCTGTACAGTATGTGTGTGGGTGCACACATGCTACAAGAGTGTGTGTTTGCATTGAGAGGTGGGCGGGTATGTTTGTAGGTGGAAGCTGGGAGACATTCGGCGAATGAAGTGGAGTTTGGAGAGCGGGCAAAGGGAAGAGGGACAGAAACAATAGAAGAAGACTTCGATTGAAAGGATGAAGGGAGGTCTGAGAGAAAAATCCAGGGACTGGGGAGAGAGAGAGAGAGAGAGAGAGAGAGAGAGAAGAATCTGCCAAATAATAATGACTCTGTCCACTCACCTTGAGCTCAGCATGACATTTCCCTGAGAGCATACTTTTTATCTCGTTGCACACCAGCTCCCTCATCCATTGGCCTGTCAAAGAGCCAATCAGAGTCAGCGGCCTTTTGTAAAGGTTGCAACACCTTGTAATTGAGTGTAAAATGTTTCTTATATGTGGTGTTCATGCTTTCAGGCGCCTGAAAGAAAAAAATATAAAAACCCAGAAGGGAAGGAACTATTTGAAATTTTTTGGTGAGCTGCAAAGTCCTGTGTATATATTTCTAGAGTCAAGGTAAGCCTTGGTGTCAGCATGGTAAGACTGGGTTTGGCAAGAATCTGATGATGTGCCATCCCAATGAATGGGTGGGAATAAATCACATGACATCTATTTGGGTACTATAAGCAGGCCTGCCTCACTTAAGAGCTGTAGTCTCACAATAATCTTCTTCTTGTTGTTGGGGATGTTTTGAAATAGAGACTTGGCTTAGTGGTTCTGGGTTTCATTTTTTTTCTTATTTAGGCGTGTATAAAGTTAAAATGTGTAGAATATGTTAAAATGTTTTGAAAAGTGTAAAAGTAAATGTTCATTTATGAAATTACCGGATACCAAATTTAATTCATTTTTATATCAATTTCTGATGTTGAATGCTCAGCAGCATGTTGACTACTGTAAGCGACCTGTCTGTCATTTGTGACTTAATCTGTTTTTATTTAAAAAGAAGAATCAAAACATTTTCAAGTTCATTCGAACATCTTGACTCTAGCTTTCATGTTAAATGGGTTAAAAGCAAAGTTCTTCTCTGTCCTGCCCCTCTGCTGTGCGCTTTACAGTACAGACAGACACAGACATTTACAAACCAATGCACCCATCAAAACACAACACACCACCACAGATTGTATAAAACACCACTACCTACTAAACACAATATCAGCGACCACAAAAAAAAAAAAAAAAAAATGTTTTAGGGATGACGACCCGATGTAGGAGTCACTAACAATTGCACATTTTAGTTTTCTTGAATAAGCAATATGTTAGATGAACTTTTTCAAAAGAAATAACAAGAGTGGGTGCACCAATCTCTCAGATCTCCCCGCTGTCTCACTGTAATGGACCTGCTGTACATAGCACCAGATTTTAAAAGTTCCTTTCAGATGTGTAAATTCTTGTTTAACAAACTCAACGTGTTATTGATGAATTAAGTTTAGTGCTGTGTGAAATAATGTGTATCAATAAAAAATTCAGTTAACTTAACAATTCTGTTGACAGTATGTTGTTACATAGATGTTGTTTGTGGAGGGTTTATTTCAGGTGAGCAGCGAACACAGTTTTGTAACAGCCTGCACTGCTGAGTGCTCTGCTGTGAGGAGCTGCTCTGCCAGCTGCTGCTGCTGCAGAGGAAATGTGGCAGAGCAGACGCTCACTAACGAACCAATTCTGAATCATTCAGGCACTTAACTCTGATATAAAGATGCAGTAAAGACAACACACTGTTTTAGTTTTACATGAACTTTATCATGCATCATAAAATCTGCACAACAGCACAAATGTCAACGTTTATGTTACATACAGAAAACCTCTTTTCTCTCTCTTTAGTCAGCCATGCTGGATCTGGTGGACATATTTGGCCCCTCATCTGAAGGTAAACCTCCTTCAAGGGACCCCTGGAACTCTGAGCAACCCAGCTGTGATGTGACCTCTGACCCCTGGGAGTCCATAGGTGTGTGACTCAATGTACAACATAACAGCTCGACCACACAAAGAACCATTTCTTTTTGTCAGATTAAACATTTGAGCTTTCTGAAACTTCAAACAACTTTATGCTCCTCCCGTCCTTTGCAGCAGTTCAGTCCAGCACCCCTGTGATTGGAAGCCCATGGGCGGCCCCACCCCCATCCTCAAAAGCATCCAATCCTTGGGCTCCATGTGCAAACTCACACACTGACCCCTGGGAAGCAGTGCCCACCTCCTCCAGTCCTGTCAATCACACATGGGAGAGCCCAGCAGATGGAGGTACTTTCCAGAAAACACTCTGTCACTTATCGTATATACAGAGGCATTTGGACTAAACTGACTAAACTGTTTTACTTTCTAATGTGCAGATGGTGATGGGATCGATCCATTTGATGGACAGGAAGAGGAAAGACCTAAACCAGAAGTCCCACAGGTGTCCTCCCCTCAATCTGCAAGTCCTACAGGTGTGATACAAAACTGCTGAGTCTCGATCATGAACTGTTTCAAGAAAAAAATTTAACGTGCCAGTGGAAGTACTGTTCACGGAGTAAAGTAGAGGAGAAGGGAAGTCTTAGGTGTCTTTGTGACACTTATGTTTATTTTATTTTTTGATTATAATAGGTCAGAAAAACAAAGATTTTGGTGTATTCTAAAGCAGACCTGCTTGGGAGAGAATTAAAATGTGTCCCTGATTTATTCTCTTTTCAGGTCAATCGGGACAGCTCAAATGACATACAGTGAATGTAAAAGTTGAGCATCTCAAAGTGAAGGATTTGTTGCTGGTTAGCTTTTCTGTTATGAAGTCTGAAGTGCTGCAATGCAAACACATTCAAAGCAGTAGCATACTTACCATGAGTAGTATAATAGTTTGCAATGTCTGGGGGACCAATTGAGAATGTGAGTCACAAGCTGGGGATATAGGATGCAACATTTTGGAGATTTATATTAGACCAGACTTGTGCAAAGTGCCAATCAGAGTGCAGAAACTTGTAGAATCAATGGAGCTATGATGCTGTTGTTTCGGCTTGTCTGAGCAGTTATGGGCCACCTAACACTGACTCAGTCATTGTGCATGAGTCACTTTATGTGAAGTTATCTGTTAATAGCCTCATGCAGCTTTCACAGCATTCTATTTTTGTAATGACTTGTTGTTAAAATCTTTATTCTTGCAGAGGCAGAGCTGTTTGGAGTTAAGGCGGAGACTGACCCATTTGTTGAAGCAGATTCAATGCCAGATCCCTTTGGGGCTGACACTCCCGTGAAACCAATGGTGAATGGACGAGAATCGTCCAGCCCTGAAATGTTTGATCTGTCCAGATTAGCACCGCCTCTCAGCGCCCCAGCTACACGTGTTTGTCGAACCCCAGAGGCCTTCCTTGGCCCTACAGGGGCCTCGCTGGTTAACCTTGACGCCCTGATACCCACAAATCCTCTTTCCAAGATGCACAACAACCCTTTCCTCTCAGGTAACAAACATCCTAAAAGTCACATAATGCAGATTCAGGAATTATGTTGTTTTATCTTTTATATCTTTCTCTGTCTGTTTTTACAGGTCTGAGTGCCCCCTCTCCTACCAACCCTTTCCACTGCGACCAGCCTCGCCTCACCCTCAACCAAATGCGACCACACTCTACATCCCCCCTGCCCCCACACATGCTCCCCTACAGCCCATCTCTGCCTCTCCCCCTGCACCACCACCCGCCCGTCCTCCCCTCATCTCTTACACAACCTCCTGCTGGACTCCTGGACCTTCCCTCAAACCTCCCGCAGCCCCTCCTCCCCCTCTCTCCTCGCCCAGCACCTCGCACCCAGTCCCAGACACACACACACAGCCACAACCCCTTCCTCTGAGACCCCTGCATCTTTCCATGTCTGCACAGAAACAAGGAGACCACAGAACGGACTCTTATGTTTTGGGATCAATCTATGCTGACTACAACGAGATTTGAAAATACGAGTCTGAACTGAACTGAGATTGCGCTCTGATGTCAGTGTGCACACTTGAAGCGGATCAAACTTGGACTGGATGTATTTGTGTCTGTCTGAAGACACAACAGCTGCTATATTTACCTGAACTCTTGAAGCAAAGCTAAGTCACGCACACACAAACACACACACATTTACACTCAGGCGCACATGGACACAACCACACACACAAACCACCACCAAACAAACAGGGTGTATCTCAACAGTCCCTTCGATGCCTTTTCTCCATCAACAGTGACGCTGCAGGCACCCTCTGACCCCAGACAGAACTGCACCTTTAGGGATGAATCCACCTACAAAGATTGTCCACCATCAGGATCCTTACCGCTGCTGCTTCACCGACAAAAGCATGAATGCACCCACCCCTGAGAAACCAAACAAATCAAGCACCGGGATAAGTTTCAGTTTCACTCTCTGTTTCACATGAGTCAAGTAGTGTCTTGAACTTTATTGGCACCAGGGAAAAAGTGTAGAGGTCTATGAATTAAATATCTACAAACACATTAAGGGATAACTTATTTATTAAGCGGGGCTGTGTGAGGTATTTGTCAAGAGTTAGCGTATTCCCCACAGGAGGAGACTTTTTTCTTAGGTTGCTTGTATTTTCTGTCTCATTCAATGGCCACACACAAAGCAGGGAGAAGAACAAATCTGTGTTCACATGCAAATAATACTGAAACAAAGTGCCTTTCTGATGGTAGAGGAAAGTGCCAGAAAATATCTAAAATGATTAGGCTCAAAACATTTTTGGAGTAGCTAAATTTGGTTGAAATTGTTCCTGCCCACAGCTGTTGGTGTGTGGCGTCTCAGCCTATTCCTCAGCCAGTTTCTGGCACGGTTTGACTGACATGTCATGTAGATCACTCTCAAAACACATCAGCAATTGTTGATCAACATCATCTTTCAACTCTTGGTGAATTTGTACTGGTAGGCTTTTGAATGATTTCAGTGTAGCCAGTGGACAGTGTTCAACGGTCTCCAGAGAACTTCTTCATCCCAGGGTAGCACCCCTTTATCAGTTTCAAGAAAGTGGACCAACTGGAGTACATTACTGATTTAGGCAATTAGAATACTAAGGTTAAACAGCATTATCTTTAGTTGGATGCTGACCATTTAAGAAGAGATAGGGAGCATCCTAAAGAGATGACTTCGACAGAAAGATAATTTTCCCTTAAAAAGTGGCCCAGGTCAATAGTTCAAGTGGGCGACGATATTTGCTTGTTGACCAGGGGTAGTATTCAGGAAATCCAACCGCTTATCAATTTTCTACAACTTAGCAGCAGACAGATGTTATAGTAATTTGAAGATTTACTCTAGAGCTTCTTGTCAGCTGCCTATATGTGAGTATTTCTGTTCGTACAAGTGAATAATCCGTCATCAGGTGATAGCAGGCAGAAGTCAGGATGGCGTGATGCAGGTTTGCTCTTCATATCCAGCATCTTTCCAACAAATGCATGATCAAAAACCAAACCCCCCAGATAAAGAATCCACATTTGGATGTGGAACCAATAAATACAGATTATCTAAAAAGAAATTAAATTTATTTTGACAAGTACCTCATACAGCCCAGCTTATGAAAAATGACTCTAAGATATGTTCAAGAACTAATTGACCCATATATTTTTTCTGATACAAACACAATAATATTTCAGTCCTTTGTTCTCCTGAAAACTCAAAAGCACCAGGACTCAAGTTAGTGATATTTCTGTTCCTAAAGTCCTCCCAACAAAGTCTCTGTTGGTTTCAAAACTGGACTGATCCAGCCCCTTTGGAGACTGTAATATCTCCATCTGGACCTTCGCTGATCACCGATTGTTCCCTCTCAGACCCCTGTGCCTGCCTCCACAGCTGACCCACAATGCATTTCCCCGCAGGCTCATATTGGCACCAAGGAGGAGGACCTCAGGGAGGACACTCTGTTCCTCCTCCAAGGAGACTGATGCTTGGTGAATGGAAAGGCATTGTCAAAGAGATTAATAAAAAGGGTGAAGTCGAGAAAATATAGTCAAATACTCTAAAATGATAAATTAATGTCGGCTCTGGATTTGCTAGTACGTTGGGATGAAGAGAATCTGACAAGACAAATAATTTGTTCATCACCGCACTGAACCCAACTGGACCTGAATGTGAAATGCCTGCCCTTAGAAACACACAGGCTAAGTACATATGTATTTAACAGAATGATATCTATGAAATAATATGAGATATTATACCAATAAATGTTTGCATTATAAATCAGATTGGTCATGAGTCTGATATACTTCCTTCAATCTGTCTCTCCTTTAGGAAACAGACCCAGTGAAATCAGTTTTTGTTTTACCCCCATGTATGTTTTATCCAATGCAGCTGTGACCAGAGGTGTCACAGTGGGGGGGGGGAGTGGGACTGACTAATTATTTCCAATAGTCAGGCTGTAAAACTGTGTTAAAGTTTTTAATGTCTTCTTTGGGACATTTGGTAATATTTTTTCAGGGGGCCCAGAATGCTTAGTGACACCCCTAGCTGTGTCATTTGGTTGTGAAAGTATCATGGGAGAGACCCCATGCCATAAAATATCACACAAGTCAATTATTATTTCCAGATGCACATATGGCCCTGTTTAATTATATCCAGGCTATGCAACATTATTCAGACCAAATATTCATTTCATCCTTCTTTCTTCCCACTTAGGGAGAACACATTAGACATTTATTCTAATATTGATTGATGAACTAGTTCATAATACATTTATCACATTTTTCCTGTGTGTTTTAGTACATTTCAAATAAAGTACACATTACTGTGACTTGAGAAGATGAACAGACTTGTGGATTTTTTTATCCAATGAGATAAAATGTTATTACACAGTCCATGCAAACTGCAGACAGGTATTTCTGGCTACACTCCTGGGGGAGCTCTTGGTCAGTTTGCTCTTTGCTAATTACAAATGTTCTTAACAAGTTGCCAGCAGTGCCTGGCTGCCATATGGTGTGAAGATGGAACTCTGAGAAGAACTCTATGTTTTAGAGGCCTGTCACTGTAAACACATCTTAGTTGAGGTCAAAATTACATTATGATGAAAATTATGGGAGTATATCAAGAGTTAGTTTTTTGCCTGTTGTCCAAATACTAACCCACATCTCGGTGGGAGAAGAAGACTCAGATCATACCAAGTGTTTATGTCATTTCCTGTTAAAATCATTGCATCAGTTGAAATATCTTCTAAATAAAATTAAAAGTATTAATATTTTGATTCTTTTCATATATGGAACAGAGGGCGAAAGACTTTTAACCAACACCGTATTTTGGTGCAGAGGCAAATGAAAAGATTTGCTCATCAACCACTAGATGGTGATATAAACACAGTGAAAAGCTTATGCTTCACCTTTCTTGTTCTTTTTGCTTGAAATTGCACGTGTGAACCTTTTTTTTTTTTTTTTTTTAAATGAAGTAAACTGATGATGTGAACAACTAGCATATTCAAAAGAGGGAGAATGTCTCTCTTTGTAGCTTTCTACATGACATCATTTCCTTGTTAGATTAAAAAAAGCCCCAAATAATACATTTATTGAGAAAATAAAAGTCATAAATTAGCGAAAGGAATTATTTTTCAGATCCTTGGACTGCCCTGGCTGTGAGAATCTGCATATGTTTTTGTAGAAACCAAATTACAACATCTATGAAAAGGTCAAATGCACAGGACCCACCAAGTGAAACATAACTGGATAAAGGAAATCCAATCATGCTCATAACTCCAGACCCAATTACAGAACTTCCTCTCTCTTTCATGTCTGGCATTCATGTTCAAACAAAGTCATGTCTGGTCTGATATCACAGACTTAAACAGCTGCAGATTAGCTGACCTCAAGATACAGTTCCACCATGTGGTGGTGATTTGGTAGAAGAAGAGAAGTAAACAGACGGCAGTGATTGATAGGACGAACAGCAATCAGAGTAAATGCTTTTTTTTTTTTTAGTTCGATGGTAAAGCTGTATGTCAAAGACCCTGTGAACCTGCCAAGCAACCTGAGCCTCCATGATTCAGCCATCTGAGTATTATTATCATCTTTCAGCTGATCTTACAGGACTGTCTGCATCAATCAATCTCAATACGCCTTAAAATATATCTGGTTTGCTTTAAAGGCCTGGTTCAAAACTCCGGAGAAAAGAGAAATGGATGGTTGCTCTGGACTTTAACTGTTATGCAAAGACAGAAGCATAAAAGTGACTCATGCTTTTGTTAACTGTTTCCATAAGAGTAGGCAAGCATGTGGTATTTTCCCTATTAAGCAGGTGTGTGTGCCTGTGCTGAGTCCTCTCTTTTATTTCTGCACTCAAGCATGAGAGAATAGTCCTGATCTTGGCACTGGTTCATCGCACCCCTTCAGGAGCTGTTGTTCTCTTCCTGCAGTGACATGTTTATCTGATCTACTGATGCATTCAGTAAAAAGAAAATAAACCATAAAACTCTCATTCTCCCCTCCTCCCTCTCTCTCTCTCTCTCTCTCTCTCACACACACACACACACACACACACACACACACACACACAAATACACATTAACCATCTACTTTTCTGAGGGTGAAAATGAAAACAATGGTTTAAACACATTAATTCAGCCCATCAGTCGATCCTGTTTTCTCTCTCTCTGCTCATCCAGACACAAAGACCAATGTTAGCAACATCTAAAGGGAAATTAAAAAAAACCTCTGTTCTGGTGCAGTCTAAAGCAAAAGGTAGCTGATATTGACATTTCAAAAATAAGGTAGATTTTCTAGTTGAAGACTTGATTCTTTAACCATCCAAGCAAAGCAATCATTAACATCTGGGTATGTTTTTCAATATTTACACGTTTTATTGTTGCTTTTATGTTAAAAAAAAAAAAAAAAAAAGAACTTTGGACAAAAATGATATATTTATTGATAATATTCCATATCCTCTTTGTATTTTTGTATCCTTGGTCATTTTTGAGTCAGTTTCACTTGTAAATTTAATATTTCCCATACATTATAAGTTAATTCAGGGGGTACATCTTTTGACATTTTCCATAACCAACAGAATAATAAAAAAAGAGAGTATCCTTTTCTGGCATTAGTACTTAGGAACTGGTGTGTTCATTACAGATTTGCTCGACATCTAACCAAAATGATCAACTATGAAAACATTAAAAAAGATAGTGACAAATAATCTCAGTTTCATGGTAACATCAAATCGTGCAACAACTTGGTTACTTGGGTAAATTAAATGAAACATTTTAACTGGCACTTCCTTGATTTTATTTATAACAGTATTTTTTTTTTTTTTTTTTTAATAAAACTCTACACTGACCTCCACTTCATGTTTCCACCTTTTCGATTCCTTTGACTGAGGAGATGAGATTTGGTGGTACACTTTCCTAATATGTTTCTTGTTACACTTTTTGCTCGTTAACTGTGATTATGTGTACTCATCTTCTGTTTGAGCCGAGGCAGTTTGGCGCAGTGTTTACGTCATGCTTACTGATGATTGACAGGAGCTACAGCCAATCAGAATTCTGTCCGTGTTTTGCACGAGCCAATGAGCACGTCGAATGGATTGTTTGCGGAAGTTGAGATGATATTCACCACGCTGACCGTAAAGAGTAACTTACGGGCTTTTAACTGTAATTTCACAGACATTCAACTGACCGGATATTATTATTAGATGTATCCTGACAACCTGGATGTATTTTATAGAGATAACAGTTGCAAAAGTGTGAACTGACGTCAACGTGTTCAGGTCCTATGCGTTTGCTTTCGCCTGTTTAGACAGTTCACTTTTAGTTTAATGAATGAAGACATGAAGCCACCGAAGCGACTCAGGACCTCAGAGGATGAAACTGAGGAACCAGCGGGAGTGAGAGAGGAGGAGAGGAGTGCAATAGACGTGGTTAGTGTGAGATGTGTCCCCTCCCGTGCTATCATGCACTCATATAGAAAAATAAGGTTGTGGAGGCAAGAAACTTTGATGAGGACAACCTGGATGGCATCACTACAGGGAGCTCAATTCTGACTCTAGCCTCAACACATCTGATTTGCATATTATGCCCCAGCGTATTAGCAGATTATTACTTGAAACTGGATTGGAAACTCTTGCACATACTTAAATTTTCTGTCTGTCTGTTCTGTCCATCCAGAGTATAATCATGCCAATGTACAATGCATCCTGTTGGTTGGATGAATGCCTGCAGGCCATCACAAACCAAGACTTCACTGGAACCATGGAGCTCTCAGTCTTTGATGATGCAAGTACTGTAAGTGTATTTGTTTGCTTGGATATGCTTGCTAGTATTTGAGTAAAAGGCAGACAGATCTTAGATATGAATCTTTTATTTCTGTGTCTCCCCAAGGATGACTCCAGGATGGTGGTAGAGGGTTGGAGGGAGAGACTGAAGGTGAAAGGCATTTCTGTGTTGATTTCTGGTCACAGTTCTGCCCAACCAAGAGGAGGTAAGTGAACCTTCAGGATTTAGATAAATAACCAGTTTTTAAAACTATGGCCTCAGCAGATGATTCTTTTTGTGAGCAAAAAGGGAAAATATAAAGATTCTACAAAGAAATATAGCAAAGAAATGATGTCATTTTTGTGTTGATGCAGATGTGCCTAAAAGAGACAAATTAGCCTCAAGGTACCTACACCTTAATGCTCAGTTTTTATTTATAAATTTATTGTAATCTATTCATTTGTCTACCTGTACACTGCCAATTGTTGATCTGTTAGAAAACTGAGCAATATCCTAACACCTGTTTGAATTATGTCACCTTAAATGCAAAGTAGACATTGTTTGGGGATGTTTTTGTTATGATACTGTTGGCACACAGTGGCAGGTTATGTTGTCCAGGTAAATGTCATGTCAGTCTTACGCATACCCCTTCAAATAAAGTGTTATAATTTCTTCTTCTGCTTTAGTCTTTGGTTTGATTTTGTGAATATTGTGCTGTTTTTGATCTTTTCATATCTCTGTTGGTTAAATACGATGTATCCCCAGCACATGTATCAATGGAAATAGTCAGCGGCCAAAAGCATCAACAAATATATACCACATGCACACAGAAAAACATGTACACATAAACGTTCACTTCTCTTTGTCTTTCAGTGGGATATGCAAAGAATAAAGCAATATCTCAGAGCAGAGGACAGTACTTGTGTTTTCAGGATGCGGTAAGTGTGTGTTTAATTTTTTTTGTGCAATGTTTCTCATAGTAAGTAGTGAGTCAAAGCTGATTAAATTATACAGCTTTTTCCTAATATACAGGCTGTGCATACACACACACACACACACACACACACACACATACACACAGCCACTCAGTGACTGTGTGACAGATCTGTCAGGACACGTGGTTAATGAGCTTGGAGCAGTGTTTGATTCATTTGTGTGTAATTGTGTGTGTGTTTACATGGGTGGCGGCTCAGCCTTTCAAACACAGAGCTGTAGCTTTGTTGGAGGGAACATCATCAAAACTGAGAATCAAAGTCCCAAACAGCCTCATCTATGATCTTAAATGTTCAATTTTAAGCACCTTGAGTTAGCATCACGTGTTGAAGACACTTTTACACTGAACTTCCCTCTGTGTTCTTCTGCATTTGTTCATCTTTTACTTTCTCTTCTTGAAACTGTTTGTATTCTGGTGCTGCTTCCTCTGAAACCAGCCAATGTGCGAAGTTTCAAGCTGGCAATGAAGCAATCTAAAATTAACACTGATGCTTCTTTATCGCTCCCAAAAGCAAAAAAAAAGTTATATCATGGGTGAAACTGTGCTTCTCTTAACATTCTTTCCCAACCCTGAAACTGTGGCTGTGCTGTAGTTGTCAGATGTGGCGACAGAGACCAGAACTTTTCAAACTTTTCTCAGTCCAAAAACCATCAAGAGTTTTACTTTAGCCATGTAAAAGAAGAAAGGAAAGTGTTTTGTAAGAAAAAATGCTTCACATTTTCAGGCTGGGATCAGCTGAGATTTGTGAGCATAGGGTGCCAAAACCAATACAAACCAAATATTCCTCATAGAAGCTCCACATTAATACTTAAACAACCTTTTTTGTTTAGTTCGTGGCACACAAAATAGAAGTACAAGGAGGCAAGATAAATTCTGGATTTGGAGATGAATGCTACAGTTTTTTTTCTTACAAAAAGCTGTTTCTTTGATGTCTCATGACATAAAAAACTCACTTTAAGTTTATGATTTCTGTGCTCCAGGATGATGTTATGTTGCCTCAAAGAGTTCGTCAGCAGTATGAAGCCTCTCTCAACCACCCAAACTCTGTAAGTGCCAGCTTTAGTATCTTCTTACTCACTTCCTTCCTTCACTGTTGCCCTTCACCACTTCTCCCTTCTGTTGCACCCCCTTCCTCTTCCCCTTCGTGTGTTCGTCACACTCACTCTCCCCTGAAGATCAAAAATATTCACGTTGTTTTCGTAAGCAGGTGTGTGTGTTTTTACTGGTGGGCGTGTGTGTGTGCTTCCATGCAGTTGGCACGCACCACAGTGTGAGTATCCGGTGTTGATGCTTTCTGTGGCCTGTCAGGTCGGGGGTTAAAGGTCGTGTGTTTGAGGGAAGTGAGGGAGACAGCATGGAGACAGAGGACTTGCTGCCGTGCACAAACAGCCTGCTCCTCTTTGTCATGGTGTAGATATTTTATGGCCTTGGATCAAATCAGCTTAATGCAGTGAAGTAGCTGTGGGGTATTTTTTAACTTTATAAAACTTTTTTCTTCCTCATTTCAGACGTTCTTGACTCATCTTTGATCTCTTTGTAGAAACAATCTCTACATGTAAAAAAAAGGAAAAAAAACTTAGACCTCCTCTAGACCGATGTGAAAAAAGTAGTATACAAAGCTTGACTTTGAAATGAACGGCACGTAGATCATACTTTATCTTAGCAACAATTTTTCATAACAGTGACAGAATAAGATGTCCCAAAATAGCCAAGATGACTTTTAAGAGCTTGAAGGTTTTTTCTTTATCAAAACAACTGAAGAGTTACTATCATGAGTGCAAATGTTGTGGATTTGGTTTCAAATGATACGACAGAAAAATAAATGGGTGCTAACACATTTTCCAAACCTTCCATCATGCACATAGAAAAGAATTTCTAACTGACTTCAACTCAACAACCCTGAAGTGTCTGTATAGAGTTAAAGCTTACTCTGATAAAGACTAAAATTAATATAAACATGCCAAATCAACACAATGTAAAAGCTTTAAAATCTGAAATCATATCATGAAGGTTTAAAACAACTTAACAGATTCATCTATAGCACCAAAACCAATCAATAGGAAGTTTTCACTCCTATTCTGTGTCTGTTTTTCTGTGATAGTTGATAGGATGTAAAGTTCGGAGGGTACCCGAAGGATCCACAGAACGTTACACTCGCTGGATCAACACTATCACTCAGGAGCAGCTCATCACACAGGTAGAAACCCACAGTTATATGTTTTCATTTATATGTGCTCATACTGTGACTGTGTTTGTGTTTGAGAAGGTCATGTGCCAGGCTTTAGGCGGGTCAGACAGAAACTGCTGTCTGCAGTTTCCACGGAAACATGGCACTTGACTGCAGCGTCAGGCCGACCTCTATGTTCACGTCGGTCCCCCCAGAGGAAATGGCTCACACCATCAGCTGTCTGCTGAGTGGAGTTAGCGGGAAAAACTGTTGGCAATGGAAAGTACATTACACAGACAAATGACCTTAATGAGAGGGCTGTGCCAGTTTGTCCTGATGCTGCAGTAAAGCCAAATCTATCAGCTGTATGAAATTCATCAGATATGGCTGAAGACAGCTGCCTAGTGTTTCAACGCAAATCCATCAACGTCATTCAAGAGTTGTCAGTGAATCTCTGTGTCCTCTATCTGAAATCTTAAAGAGTGTAGCAAATGAAAAGATGGTGAGGAGGAAAAGCATATGTTGGTGTAATTTGTAATCAGCAATGATTTCATGTCATTCAAGTCCCTGAATGTGTCAGCATGAATAAAATTCCTTTATCCTTCATTTTGCTGTTCAATCCTGCACTTTCCTACTGTGACTCACTATCACAGTAAGAAAAGTGGACACGGGGAACTTATGTTTAGGGATGGGTACTGAGAACTTCCTTCCTGTTAAGAATTGATAAGAAGTGGTTCAATCCATCAACATCATTAACCTTTTGCTTAACAATCCCCTTATCGATTCTTTACATTACACTGGAGTAGCTGGACCTTACAACTATTCTGCCCCAGCTATTTTAACAAAGCAAATAAATGACAGTTCCCTAAGAAATCTCTGACTCAGGATTTTCCACTTGAAGTTTTACTTGAGAAGCTGTAAAACTGAACACACAAAGAAATTTATGTTACTCTCTTATAATATGATAGAGTAGCAGTTAGTAAACTTTGATATAACTTCAGTTTTAAAATAGAATTTCAACTTTGATCACAGAAAAACATCACAACAACTTTCTGTGAACAGAAAACAAGGCAAGCCTAAAGTTTCAGATATCTCAAAAGCATTGATAGTTGGACTACTTCAGCCAACTAATTACACATTGTTGATGAAGAAAACCTGTGAAGGTTTTCAGCTGTACACAGAAAATTCCCAGGATGGATCGATAAAGGAAGAAGAAGTCAAATGAAGAATCGGATCAATTAGCAGAATTGATAAGGGTATTGGTATCAGTAAAATTTTATCAATACCCATCCCTGCTTCTTTTTCTGCATTTCTGCATAGGCTGACAGTTACAACAACACCAATCTAAAGTATTTCAAAACATCCTTTTTGAGACAAGCGGTGATAGAGCTGCTCACTGAAGTTATTAAGAGGTAACATTTGCCAAACACATTTACAGCTCACAGGTCACTTCTTATCAATTTGAACTGCTACATTAATCATTGAACGGTAACAGAGCCAGTCATAGCATAGCAAAAATTGCTTTTCTATTTATGTAGAGATGGAAGATTGCTGTTGTCATCTGAACAAAACACACTGTCACTAAGGATACAGGACGGCCTGGACCCAGTCTCTTTCTGAAACACACACACAAACACACACACGTACACACACACATGGTCTGCATAACTCCTTAGCAGACATTCCAGGTTATTCATGTGATATTAGGTTTCATGGAGCATGAGAATGAGATCATACATTGATTCAGGGGGCTCAAAAACAGCTCCTTCTCCTTCTTTGCTTTGGCTGCCTTAACTTTCAGGTTTGTGGGATGAGGAACAGAATCTAACCAAGTTAAACCAAAGACTAACTCAGATTGATGCTGGTCAAACTTGATCCAGAGCTGTTTCCTGGGTGTTCATCTGTTGGCTGTTAGATACGGTGATCCTAAAACCTTCACTTACCCATCGACTCCCTCTTTGTCCCCCTCATTCCCAGAACTCATTTTAAATTCCTCTTATTCATGCTTTGGCCACAGCTTACATCTGCAAAGTGTTGCAATATTACAACAGAAAGAAGAGGAGTTGTACGTAGGTGGACACACACTCACACACTCACACACAAACATACACGCATGCTAATTCACTAGATTTTGTCCAGCTGTTCAATTGGCTGGATCCAGATGTTTTTCACAGTTTTCATCTGTGATTCATTTGAGTTGAATACAGTAGTATTCTGCTTCAGCTGAGGATGGTCACACACTCACACACACACAGCAAAACAGCATAAGAAGTGACGCAGTTGGCTGAAGAAGCACATCAACCTGAAATGACCCCTTTTGATATGACATTAAAACACACAAACACAAAAAAGGAGGATGAAGAAAAGCTACAGGTTTGGAGATGAGGATAGGCACGAGTCAAGAAAGACGCACAGAGGTAATAAATCGACCCTTGTGTGTTAAAGTCAGTGCGGTTAGAGCAAGATGAAGAGGCCAAAACAAGCTCATTAGTCAAAGATCAAGTAAAAGGGGATGTAAGTGTGTATCCTTCCTCTGCTCTTCAGGAAGCACACACGCCTGCGCTCACATGTGTTTGCACTCTAACCTGTTTTGTTTGCTGGATTGAAAGTTAACTTTTGCAGACTCCCTCTTTGTCATGAAAGCCAAGTGGGAAATTTCCCTCAGCAAGCTGCCAAATTCTGCCCAGGTTTTATCTGATCGGGGTGTTATGTTACCAAGAAACCAAATGTTTCTTTAATTGAAATTCAAGCTGATATAAAGTGCTGTTTCATACATACTGTGTGTGTGTGTGCATGTTTGTTTTACTGATAAACTAAAGGGAGTGAATGTGTTTCAGGAGTGTGTTCCTTGCAGGACTTGATTGCTGAGACCAAACTTCAAACTGTTGGAGAGGTTACCAAGTATAATGTGTAGATTTTTAATAAAAACTCATAGTTGGAGCTCCTGTGAGGAGAAAGTCTTATATCTTTGTAAGCTTTGTCCAAATTTTATCTGACACAAAAAAATCTCTTTCTGAGGCATAAGTTGGATGAATAGTGTGTGCTGCATATAAAGTGGATATAATCTTTACTGCAGCGCACAGTTTCAACTCTCAGCTATAAAAAAGTGTCTTTATAGTCTTGATATGAGCCATATTTATGAGACCAGTTCAGAAAAATGTTCTGTTTCAAGTTATTTAATGACAAGAATTATATTTGTATTGCTTGTAATAAGGAACAAAAATCCGCTGGTGAGGTAAGAAAAAAGGTTTTTTTATTTCAAGGCATTATTATAATATCTAGAGACCTGACAAATACATTTTTCTTACCCCATTGGCAGATCTTTTCACCCACTATAGGCAATCCAGCAATCATTTTTATCTTTAAATATTTTGAAATAAGTCATGTTTCTGGACTTGTAAGCTGAATGTGGTCCAAAAGACAATTTTTCAGATTTCAGTTTTTGCAATGTTTTGTTTCTCTGTGTATCTGTTTTTTTTGTCGTCTGATCTGTTCTTGTGTCTTAGGTGTACACGTCTCATGGGCCTACAGTCATAATGCCAACGTGGTTCTGTTCGAGGGACTGGTTCCTGAAGGTTGGACCATTTGATGAAGGAGGCAAGGTGACCAAACCCAACTGTGCCCAAGCCTTTCAGCACTGTCTTGTTTCTAAATCAGAAAAAAAGCTTCATTTACTTTGATGACTCTTTTAAATCTTAAAGCCTCTGTGTGGACTTTGTATTTGGAATTAATAACAGTGATGCCTTTGGCAGGAATCTGCAGTGTTTTT
Source organism: Thalassoma bifasciatum (assembly GCA_008086565.1). Taxonomy (NCBI): domain Eukaryota; kingdom Metazoa; phylum Chordata; class Actinopteri; order Labriformes; family Labridae; genus Thalassoma; species Thalassoma bifasciatum. The sequence goes on from RPOG01000043.1 coordinate 862,344, forward strand.
CTGGGATAAAAACTCTACAGTATTTCCCACGAGTACCATCATCCTATTGTTACAAATGTAACTCTTGCTAAGACATGCATTTGTTTTGGGAAGCAAATGAATGGAGCTATTTATGGATACAAAATTCCAATAATGATTGAAAAATGAATGCTGTCAGCCCACTGATATAATTTTTTTTAATCCATCTATTCTTCTTCTTTGGATCTTTATTAGTCACACAGAAACTTGACATTGTCCCTTTAGAGATACACAGATCAGCCATAACATTTTTACCACCTGCCTAATTATTGTCCCTTCAGGTCAGGCTCAAAACAACCCTGACCTGAAGAGACATGGACTCTGCTTGACCTCTGTGAGTGTACTGTGACATCTGGCACCAAGATGTCAGCAGCAGTCAAAGTCCTGGAAGTTGTGTGGTTGGACCTCCATGGATTGGACATCATTGTTCAGCACATATCTTACAGATGTTGGGTTTCATTGAGATGTGAGGAATTTGGATGGAGTTAACACCTGGTACTTGTTGTACTTGTTGTTCTGTACAGTTCGCCTTCTGCTCTGTGGTTCTGGTTCTCATTGTTGGCGCTTTAAATGGTGGTGGACAGGGACAGGATCTACCAAACAGAACAAACATAACCTGGCTCTTTATCACAAACAGCTTAACCCAAGTTTTAGCCTCTAGCTCACGTTTTAGTCTTTGTCAGTGGGTGTGGCGCCGACATAGAGACTTCAATATGCCATAAATCAAACCGGTCCAGTCTGGCCCGATCGGGGTTCTATAAATTAGCATTTAAAAATACCTATTTGGGGGCTTAAAGTCTCATTTTAAGTTTTGGATTATGCTCAGACATGATACTGGATATGAGACTTTTTCAAGATCACTTAGAAAGTCCTCACAGTCCTTTTAAACACCAACAAATATTGAACATCTGCCATGATTATTTCACACCAGCTTCCTTCCTCTGCAGGGAATCCCCGAGGACCTGCTCTTCTTCTACCAGAGTATTCGGCAAGGAGGGGGCACGGCCAGAGTGGACGAGTGTCTGCTGGTTTATCGTTACCATGAGACGGCTACCACTCACTCTGTGACAGAGTCAGTTTCAACACACACACACACACACACACACACATATACACATTGCATACTTGGACACTGTGTTGATCCTCCACCTACTCACAGCTGCCCATTGGCATCCCAGATTTTCTCAGGGCCTGAGACGCATGCACATAAATATCTGAACACACACACACATATACAGGAATGTTTTTGTAATCTTCAAATTTTTGGAATATGATTCTGGAATTCCAGACACTTTCCCAGCATCTGTATCAGGAATTTAAACCTGTTTTCCCATCTGTAGAATGATCACTATCTCTCAGAGTGTGTGTGTATGAGTGTGAGTGTGTGTGTGGGATTTGCCAGTGCCATACACTCCTGCTGTCGCCTGTTTTTCAGCAAGGTCATAAAATGTCTTCAGGTGTGTGTGTGTCTAAAAATGTGGACCCCCACACACACCCGCTGACACACAGGCACCTTTTTCTTCCTGTCTTTCGCCCTGACTTTCCTGTTATCTCTTCTTCCATCCCTCCTCCCTTCCTTCCTTCCTTCCTTCCCCCCTACATGTGACCACGTCTTACATGTCTAGTTGTGTTGACGCACTACTTCATCCATCATCCTCTTCTCTATCTTCATTTATCATCCGTCTACTTTTAGACATCTATTTCAAGCCACTTTCCACTCTCACCCACTTTTGTCAACTCTTCACACCCACATCAAGGTAACTTCCTTTTTTTAACCAAGTAAAAACCATCAATTTCCTACTGCCTGTCACACCAGCACGTGTGATCTTTGAAAGTGTCAGAAAGGTGAAAAGTGTGTCAGTCACGTTAAGATGAATGAGATGAGGATTTAATTACACAAAATACTGAGATTGAAGTGAGGTGTTTATCCACCATGTGTTAGAGGAAGTATACCACAGTGCATGAAAGCATGTTTGCCTTTTTGATCTGTGCGGTATTAGTAGGAGAACAGCTTCAGTGTGTGTATACAGATACTGTTTATAGTAAATCTCTGCCATGTTTCTGCCATGTCTTACAATCAAAGCTTGTATTGAGGTTCTGGAGAGACCACCAGGGTGGTGGGTTTGAGTTTGTTTGTCATATGAGGCCTGGTTTTAGACCCAGGAAAACACTCACATCAAAAGAAGCGGGACGAGAACCTCCTGAGAGAACGTGTCTGTATAATTACTCAAGATCAGTGCATGCCTCTGCGTGTGCGTGTGGGTGGACGGGTGGGTGTGAGTGTGTGTTTGGGAAGGAAAGTCAGTGGGAACATAAAAACGTAAGTGCAATGTTTGTAAGGGAAAATGTATAGTGAAGAAGTATTTATGTCAATATGGAATGGGATGGGATGGCGTTAGACCCCACCCCACAGAAAAAAATTGAAATTTACCAGAGATGAAAAGGACTTCAGTTCTAGCGACTATTTCAGGAACTTTAGGTTCTTTTTGACAACTGGAACTTTCCCAGGGTATTAAGGACTTTTTGGGAGTTTGTTCTGTGTAGGATTTGAAATTACTTTTCCACTTCAATCAATGTATCTACAGTGTGATAAAGCTCCTTTAAAATCAGCAAAGACTGAATATCCTCATATATGCTTACTGGCAAACTGTGGTATTGTGTATAAACCTGTTTCTGTTTACAGTTTGTGCAGTTTTTTAATTTTTTAGAAATGGATTTATAGTAAAATGTTTACGTCATCAGTGCTCTTCAATGTTAATGTGAGATCTGTACAGTAAGAAAGTCATCCTTTTTTTTTCGCTGTCATCAGAAGTAATTGCGTGCTTATTCTTTTTCAGGGAAACAATTTGGAAGCTGCGAGTTGACTTCCTGCAGGAGAGAGTTCTCAGCCAATGGGAGAGCTTCACCATATGGAACGCTGGAAAACAGGGCCGTAAACTCTACAGATGCCTGAGCCCAGTCAATCAGAAGAAGGTGTGTCTCCTCAAGCATGAAACATCTAAAAAGAAAATGACAAAAAATTGTTTATGTGTGTGAGTGACTCTTTTTATTGCAATTTCTTTTTATGTATCAGGTAAAGGCGTTTTGTGATGTTGATGAGAACAAGATCCAGAAAGGCTATTACACATATGAGGAGTCCAAGGTGAGATGAGACACTTTGTGTTTTGATCAACAAAAGTAAGAGAGAGGATGTAAGTTCGATTTCGGGTTTCTAGTTGTGAAATGTGATTTTTGTTTCTCTTTTGGTTAATATCTCTGCAGCAAAAACCTAAACCAAAGATCCCAGTACTGCACTACAAAGACGCCTCCGCCCCTTTCATTATCTGTGTCAAACTGGTAAGCAGAACGTGTTTGTGTGTTGTATGTTTGCTGTTTCTGACCGCCTGTCCCTCAGGTCTGTAATCTAAGTTAACAACATAATGACCGAGGGCGTGTGCCTGGCGCAGGACATAACACACTCACACACTCACACACACACGCACACACAGAAGGCCATCAGGAAATGGGTAGAGACAGGAGCCTGATCTTTGATCACATGATGTTGAAGCCAACATCAGATGTTTTTGTTGTCTTTCAGTTTTGACATTTTGCACTTCAGTTTAGTTTCTTATCCATCCACTTAGATACATATGTATACCAGTTCATACAACTTTACATACGTAACGTGTATACACACAAATACAGAAATAAGAAGTAGCTCCAGCAACCAAATCACCAATTGCCCATGTACCACCTTGCCAAACCCAGACATCAAATCTAGAGTGACCCCACCTTTGGGGGCTGCTAATTGCTCAATTATGGGAATTGGGAGATGTAATCACAGCCAGAGGACCTGGACCCCATCTCTTTCTCTCCTTTTCTTCCTCCTTCTTTCTCTCCCACTCTCTGTTTTGTTCTCCATGACTCACACACACACACACACTAACCCACATAAACACCTGGATTCAATCACATGTAGTTTTTACATCCAGATGTCAAAAATCTATTACAACAAATAAACAAATTAATTCTGCCTTGTACTTTTCCATGGTCAAAGCAGAAGTCCCCTAGAATGAAGGACTTTTATTAAGAAAGACTGAGCAAACAGTGATTGTAGCATGCTTCTTGCAGTGAACGTTTTTACATGCATGTTTTCTGTCACCGTTTTTTTCTTTGGTAGGACATGACAGGAGGTGTTCTGGAGGAAAACCTCAACTCCTTACAGCTCAAGGAAGGAAAGGATTACCACCATTTCAACTGACTGCTTGAAGCATCGAGGAAGACTAAAGCAGCCCTGCAGCTCTGAGAGGAATGCGGAGGATTACTGGAGTGCCCATTACTGAGGCACGTGAATACACAGACTGAGTGCAGGTGAAGTCAGTGAACGCTGAGACAAAGTCAGTGATTACACCAAGTCAGGAGAAGAGTCAAAAAATTAATGAAACATAAATGAAGTGCTTGTGATATCACTGTTGGGTGTCCTGTATGAAGGCCAAAAATGGCAGCTCCTAACTTGAACTACTTCCCATCCAATCTAAACACCTTCAGAGAGGTTATTGAGGGCATCGTCTTCCTCTCTTTCAAACATCTCCAAACAAATTAGATCTGCCTGGTCCCTAAAGAGCAAAGCTACATGTAATTTTCGTCCCCGTAACATGATCAAAACATGAACCAACCAAAATTTCATCCAAGGTACAGATTTGCAAACAAAGAAATGAGTAAGACTGTGTCGCACTATCTTCAACAAACATGTAAAAAGGTAAAACTCTGCTGTAAGACTTAGCATTTTAATAAAGGATATAATGGAGCTTTGCTTTTGGAGTATAGCCTTAAGTGAACTTTTTGGTGGACTAAAGTTTCTTGTACTCCTGCCATGGCTTAATTTTTCCACTCAGTTGTTTACAGCTTGCTCACATGTTGAGCTTAAGGCACACATGATTTTTTTTCTTCACCTTTCACCTGGGGCCAGGCTAGTTTTTCTACTTTTCTAGTGCTTAAGTTAAGCTAAGCAAAAATCCCCTGACTTCAGTTCATATTGAAGTAGCTGACAGATATCAGAGCAGTGTCTGTATAATTAATAAAGCTCTTTCTATCTGAGAATAGACAAGAAGTTAAATATTTTTAATTTTCAAAGTGGAAACTATTACTTTGAAGCTTGATAGCTTGATAGCTTGATAGCTGAAGCTGTTGTAAGTAACCACACACTGATGGTGAGGACATGGCCAGAGAGAAAAAACACATTAATAAAAAAATGATTGTATTCATCATCTATTTAGCTCTTCTCAGAAAAACCAAGTCCTTTACACAAGTGAACAGAAATTTTGGGAGACAGTTGTGGCACAATTTGTTGAGGAAAATGACAAAAAATTTGACACAGAACAACAGGCAGTTTTCAACTTAAATGACAGAAAGGAGGAGGAGAAGCTGATTCACAACAGAAAAAAAAAAAAATCTTTGTGTTTCATAATCAAAGGAGCTGAGAGTGACTGAGACTGTAAAACTTTTTTTTTTAAGTCAGATGGGGTGTTTGGTGTCAGACCCCACCACAAGTTCTAAAAGGTAAAGTGTCTCATGTGTGGGATCATTGCACTGATTTGTTGACAGTTCCTCCTGATGCAACCATGAAAAACCAGATACACTCACACACACACATCTGCATCAAACATGGATACTGCTTGTGTTTGTTTTTCATTCTCTTGGTCTCTTATGAAATCTTAAGAACAATAACGTCTTTAAGAGAGCGCAGTTCTGATGCATAAACACACCCAAAAAGTTTATTTTACCTCACAGAGTGTCGGGTTTTTTCTACCCAAAGGTAAACAGATCTCTCTCCACAAACTCACCCCTGTAGTTTCCTGGGTTGCTGAACTTGGTCTTTCTTACTGTAAATGTGGCCGCAGCAATTTGTAGGGAAGCAACCGTGGCAGCAACTCCGAAGAATGGTTCTTTTATTTGTACTACCTTTGTTTGTTACAGTAGATTGAGCACACAGTTTAACGGTGGTGTGAAGGCGTAGAGTCACTGCAGCATATTACAAGTCAGGCTTGGATTTATTGTGTTTGATGAATAGGAGGATTTGTTTGGATATGATTCAGCCTGAGGTTTGAAAACTCCAGCCCTCTGCCACCCACAGTACAGTGTGGACGCTGGGAAAACTATCACATCTACTTAGCACTTAGTCTCCACCTCGTCTCTCTCTCTGTTTGAACACACAAACACTTAGACAAGATGGTGTCATCCTAAGAGATGTGTTTCTTTGCAGTCTGTCATTTTGGATTACTAACATTTTCTGTTGATGTTTTGTTTTATGGCAGCTGTGTCAGCTACATTCATTATCAATTATTTTATGACAACACCTCCCTCGAGAGGGGGGTTACAGGTTTAAATAATTAAAATACAGAATTTACATGTTGCTTAAAGTTTTGTGTGCTTTTCTTTGTGATACAAAAATGCTTTGATGTAAATTCCAGTCTGATTTATTACAACTTTGTGAGGAATTTTGAAGTGATCTTGAAAAAGTTTCATATCTAGATTCATGCCTGATCATATACCACAACTAAAATGAGATTATCAGAATTAAACCCTCGTCCTCAGCTCCCCAATCATGTCGGACTGGACTGGACCGGAGTGCTTTACGGCAAGTTGAAGTCTCCACAACACCACCACACTGGCTGATGAAGTTTAGCAGTGAGAAGAGAGAAATGATTTTCTCTGCTGAAAATAATTTGTGTGATTTATTTAGTAGTAATAGTGGACACAGGAGCTGGACTGTCTGACATAAAAAGGACAGAAGAGCAGAAGAAAGCTGAACAGGAGAGTGATAGAGCACCGGCTAAAGGCTAAAACACAGGCCAAGCTGTTTGTGATACTGGTCATGCCTACTGCAGTGGTCTGTTCAAACTTCGGAGTCTATTAATGAAATGAAGAGTCCAGTTACGTTTGCTCTGCTTCGTAGATGAGCAGTGGAAGGACATAACAAGGATTCACTTACACTGCAAGATCTCGATATGTGTCAGAGCACTGGGCTGTCAGTAATGCTAAATAGCCGGTTAGTAAACTACGCTACAAAGTTTACTTGTTGTCACGTTTTAAACAACAGCGCTACTTACTGTTTATAAATGCATTACCTTGTTGTGTTGTACTCAGTAAAAAGTTATCTTGAACAAAGAAAAGTAGTGTCACTGGGAAGGAAGTTGCTGTAGTCTATTTCAGACTGATTCCACTACTTAAAAAGTTCCTCACTAAGATTTGAGTTAAATCTCACAAAAGACAAAGACATATTGGCATTCTCAAAGCATTGCATTTTTAAAAAATTGATGCACCAAAGCTTTTATGCTTTAATTCCTCGTCATATCTCCTCATCAAATGGACACTGAGTCTTTCTAACCTCTGAGTCAGAAGTCCAAGACATCTCTCATTCAAATTGTATCCAGTCGTTGAGCTATAAGGTGCCTTGGATGAATGTCCACCTAATGGACACCATATATTCTCAAATGATACAAACCAAAGAGATTTGTTTAAGTGCAACCACACCACTGTCTAAATACACGCTGTCTTTCTGACCCACTTTGCCCTTGTGATGAAGCACTAGGTTGATAATCAAAGCAAGCTCTAATGGAGAAACTACGAGGGACACTCTGAAAGAAAGTAAACAGAGCTTCAGTCAGTGTTTACACTTTATCTCTCTGCAGACATCAGAGCTGATAACACACACACACTTAGTGAATGACCCTGACCCAGGGCCTGATGCCCTCACCGGTCAAATAGGCCTGTGTAAGTGTGTAGACACACACACACAAACACACACGTGCACTCACACATCTAAATGACCTCTGACAGTGCAGCTGATAAGATAGAGAATGGTATGGTATGTTTGGGTGAAGGGAGCTTGGAGGTCAGACGCTGAAGGCGTTTTCATTCACCTGTAACTTCACCACATTCTTCTCTTTCAACATCTCTCTGTCTCAAGAAGCAAGGTCTGTGTGTGTCTGCATGACAGAGAGGGCAACTTCTTGACTGTAGGTGTGTTCTAGGGATTGACGGGCTCTCTAAATGAAGAATTAGTCACAGACAGACAAATAGGCAGCTTTAACGAAAGAGCTCACACCAGATTAAATTAATGCTTGTTCATAGAGCTCAGCCTCTGTTAGCTAACTTTATTTTAGTTTCAAAGTTTAATCTGTGATTTAAAAGAAATTTAAAAACTAGAGAAGGCTAGAAGTAAGAAAACACTCACAGAGTCTACAAGCACACAATTCTTAATTTGTTGCCTGAGTGTGGCTATCATTCAAAGCAAGCTTCGACAGCATTTTGTCCACCTTGCAGGACGCCCACGTGTGTGTGTTATTTATGAATGACTCCTCTTAATTGTGATGCCACTTCAGCTAGACACAGCTTATTGATTACTTTCTTTATCAGGATACAGCCAAACCATAGCACACTATGAGATGCAATCTGTCATCTCCATTTATTTTAGCATCTCAGCTCATATTTAATTTATGTTGGGTAGTAGAGCATCATGGCATCATGACAGTAGCTTCTGGGCTGTGCAATTAATAGCAAATTAGAGCTAAATGTTGAGGAGTGACGAATGGGCAATGAGCAAAAGACAATCAATGAGCAAACAAACAAAAATGTTGTTGGTATTTGGTATAGATTGAATGAATCAAAGTAGATTTTTTTTTACAGTAACTTATTCCTAGTTGTATTCATCTAACATGGAGGTCTTTCTTAATGAACTGCTTGAGTTTAACAACATATAAAAAGGGGTAACCTAAAAGTAATCGCACAATAAATACCAGCTGCAAGACAGGGAAAAATAATGGCCACAAGATTATTTTTGCAGATCGTTCAGCCCTCATAGCTTCTAATTGAAGCTGGAATCTCAACTAATTACAGGTAGCTGAGATACAGATCAGACGTTTTGTACCTGCAACAATTTGTTAGAGACCCCTAAAGACAACTCAAAAACTGAGTCCAGTATTATACATTTTTTGTTGTGCTTTGAAGATCCAACCATACTTCTGCTACATTAAATGATAACCGCTTATTGTTCTTACTGCTCATATGTCTTGACATCATTGTAGCTGGAAGTACAAAGTTTTCAGTCCTGCAGGCTTCTCTTCCTCAATCAACAACCGTTCAACTGCCCTTGAGCAAGGCATTTGACCCCCCCAAAAGAGCCTATGAAACACCTCTGTAGTCTCTCTGCTCTGTGGGGTAAACATAGGTTTTAAAAAGGACAAGAGTTTGCTATAGTGACGAAAACAAAGGTCATTCAGACTAAAATCAGAGACGGGAGAATGTGTAGATCTTGTGTTTGTGCGTGTGGACAGACAGAGTGTTTCTCCTGTCAGGCCGCTTGAAAGGAGCCAGGTGAGGGCTAAGGGGGGCGGGGAGGCAAGAGGGCAGGTCAGAGGCTCCGCTGCGCTGTAAATACTCTGCATGGCGAGGGAGCACAGGAGGTCAAACAGCACGGCGGCGGCTCAGACTTCCTCCGCTGTGATGACAGGATTAGACTCGGGTCAGACTCCCTCTGAACCTCCAGATATTTGGGTTTCAGATGTGTCAATGGGGAAATTTCACAAATCTATGGATTGGAGTTTACTTTTGGACATTTCAGTAGTAGAGAAAGGTTTAAGAGGAAGCTACAGTCATTGTTATTCTGTTGTTTACAGACAGTTAGAGTTACCTCAGTATCATATCACTCAATGTAAGTGCTGATGTCTAGAATGAACATGTCTGTTAGTTACAGTGGTCGCCAAAACTGCAAGAACAGCATCGCAAATCTGAAAACATGGACCCTTTGTGCCTCTGAAAGATGCAATATTGCACATGTTTACGCTGAGAACAACAAATATTAGATGAAGTGAGTCTGACTGTTTGTATCTCCTTTTAACTTATATATGTGGTGCTTATCTCCACCTTTTTGCAGCAGTTACAGCAGCACATGTCTCTGGTATAGTGTCAATTTATTTCCTGAGAACTTCAACACAAATTTTACCTCCTGCCTTCTGCCTTCTTCAATCCAAAGACTTCCCCTTGAATATACAATAAATCTTACTTGTTTATTTTCCAGCTTGTCTAAATTTGCTTATTAGGGTTGAGCCCTGGATTTTGAGGGGGCTTGTCAATTATTTTCAATGTTACTGTAGGTTCTCTTTCACAGATAGTACTGACAATGGTTGGAAGAATATTGAGGGTAATTGTCTTGGTGAATAAATCTAAGTCCAATAAGGAGACTGCCTCATCAGAATGTTGTGTGTCTATGATGCCATCGACTTTCACTGGCTGTGTCTCAAATCACATAATCCCAAAAGTACACTTCCCTGAAGTGCACTTTGTACACTGCACTTGTTATCTCCTTCTTCACCATAGCCATGTTTGAAATGCAACATGCATTGCAAGACTATTTCTATATACCAATTGGTGGTGTGGCCTCAGGGACAAATCCGTGCAGTAGCCAATCACTAAATGAGCAGGATAGGCCTTGTACATTGAAAAGAATTATACAACTGTGTCCAAATACTTCTCACCATCTATTTAGCCACCTGAAAGCAATTACACAAGTAATTTGGCCCTTGAATGTGAAGGAATATGTCTGTGTGACATTGACAGTGTAATGGGCTTAGCTTTTTTTATCTTTTATTTTTTTTTATGAAAATGATCAGAATCTCCTCATAATGGCTCTACTTTAAGGCTTATGGATCATAACAATGAGCGGTTTCATTGTTTCATGGGTATTTTAATGGCCTATTCAGCAAAGTGAAAAAAGATGAAACCTCTTAACTGTTCTTTGTCTGTGAATAATTTTAGCCACCACTGTATTTCTGGGATTATGCTGTAAGTAATTTGGTGAGTTAACTGAATGTTTCAGGAAAGGGTGAGCATAACCTCATAAATTTACATGTCCTTTTGCATGAGTTTACTCCATGAACACAATAAGACACAAAACAATTGCAGCTCTATAAAAACTCACTTTCAGGGAGGGACATAAGAGTGGATATATATGTGTGTGTTTGTGTGTGAGGGATGAGTGAGTGGGTATTTTTGCTCGTGTGTGTGCGAGTGTGTAGGTGGGGTGGGGTTGTGTAAGGGAGTCTGTGTTTCGGTATTTCTCGAAATGCGTTACATAGCTCAGGCTGCGTGGGGGAATGTGACGAGTCAGTAACATGCTTGCTGTCCTGACTGTTTTCTCACGGGAAAACCGCCCGAGAACCAAACAGGCGTTTAGCGCACATGTGCGACTGTTTGTTGAGTCAGAGCCTCTCCTTCTCCCCAGTGAGGTCGAATATTGATGTAACAACTTATGAATGATACAAAATTAAGAATTATGGCCAACATCGAAGTGAATCCACGGAGTTATGTGTAACTTTGGTGCGTGTTTGGGCCATAAGCTGCCTTAGAACAGTGAGTCAGGTCTAACACACACACACACACACACACACACACACACACACACACACACACTCATGAGCTCTGTTGGGGTAACTGTATGATGATGTTGTTCCAAACCTGCATGTTGCTCTAATTTTCCTTCTCATAATATGATCCATCTGGTTATGACGCTAATAAACCCACACACAAGTTTGGTTAACAGACTTGGCTGACAGGACTGCAATTCTTTTAAAGCAGATCAAAAGCCACTATTTTATTTTTTACTGAATTTTTAAAACTTGATTAATCTTCTTGTACATTGGACACTTATAAAACGTGCTACTTAAACTTTTGAAAAATGTTCACTCTGGGTTCACTCTGCACCGTCTGTTCTGGCTGCTTGTAAAGCACAAAGGTGCAAAATTTTCTTTTATTTTTTCTCTCCTTTCTGGTGAAGATGTTTGCAACGTATTCACATACATTTAGCAATTGCTTTTAAAAATATAGTATGATAGAGCTTTTATGCTTATAAAGTATCCCTCTTTTTGAGTAGCAAAAAGCAGAATTTTTCTTTTTTTCACTGCGGTATCATCAGAGGTACATGTGCTCTTGTATTATCACAGACAGGTGTTTGTCAAAGTTTAGGCAGGATATTGTTTGGAATTGATTTGATGCTATAAATGATTGATTGCTATACATTTCATAAAACACATGATTTCACAGAAATAGTAATAACTCATAACTCATATGTTCCTATAGCATGGAAACATTCATGGAACTTTATGACAAAATGACTTTTGAAATCGGGGTCAAAGTGACCCAGAGACAAGAGGAGGGTTAAAATATTGGACGTCACCATTTACCAAAATCACGAGCTCATGCGCTATCTATTCTCCTACAAACGTCATCGACCATAATTTATAGTCCTCTGTGCTGAATTGGGAGCGCGGGGCCTCTTTCTCTCAGTGGGAGTGTGTGGGAGTGGTTTGGAGCGAGCGCTCGCGTGTCATTCAAGCGGACTTAGCTCCTGGCACGCGCCCTGACTGACTTGAAGCGCAGAGCGCAGAGCTGAAGTTTAGTGTGACGGTGCGGTTGTCTTGCCCTGCACCGCGCGCACACAACACCGCCCTTTTGTCGAACCTCTTATCAAAATGTTTTCCGCCCTCGCGTGATCCTGCCATGTAGCCCGCGCGTGCTGTGAAGAGCTCTGGAGAAGCCTTTCTGGATCGTGTTGCTCGGGAGCAGCAGAGCGCGCGACTCGCTGGTCTGCTGTGCGGGATCCGGGGAAACACCGGGGCGGACGGGCCACCATGCTCTGGCTATGGGCTGCGCACTGGATCACCGCTATGTTCCTGTGTGAGGCGGCGGCGCAGTACTCCAGCGACGAGTGTAGCTGGAGAGGAAGGTGAGGGGGAGCTTGACAAAGGAGGTCTGATCATCTTTGCACAGTAACAGCACTTAGACTCTCAACAAACTAAGAAAGCACAAGAACCCAAGAATGTTCTATGCATGGTTTAGTCACAGTTTAGTGATGTGATTCTTCACTTTCATGCATGGTAGACTTTATCTATGGATATTATTTATGGGCATGCAAAAAATCTTCTCTTCCAGTGTGGGAGAGGGAGTGTCTTGGGGATTTAAGTACAGGGGAACCCTTGGAATCATGGTGGTTTATTAAAGATTATATGTACTTCCTGAGAGGGTCAGTGAAAGGTTGAAGGAAAGTAATTCTACTGTCAAATGCAATGTGCTGTTTCAAGGTAGAAATATGATGTAAAGGGCTGCCTTGAAATGTTAGGTTGGGTCAGAAATTACATTTTGTTGCTCTTCCAACACCAACAAAGGTTAGATTTAGTGTGTCTTTGTTTGGTTAATTTGGACGTTTTGGTTAACTTTGTGGATCTAGGATGGCAACTATCTATGTACAGCAGGGTCTCCTATCTGATCATCTCCTCCTCACTTGGGGTGTAACTGTACGGTTACAATTTATAAAGGCATTCTGGGTATTACATGAAAGCTGTAGCTTTAGTAAACAGCTGGGAGGGGCTAAAGTGATTGTCAAGTCAACATGCATTACTGATTTATTTTGACATAGAATTTCAAGTTGAAATATGTTTTGTAGTTGAGATGATGCCAGCTTAAAATTAAGTGTAAGCACAACAACTTCAGTAATCTTTAGTTATACTGACAGAATAAAATGCTAGGAAAAAAAGTGTGCAAAATTCCATTTTACTGTGTGAGTTTCATTTCCTAGTCCATGTTCAACTATCTCAGGATGATTTTGGCTGCTTCAGTTGCTTGTGGTATCTATTCAGAAATCATGTGACATCAATTGTCAGTAAATCAAATGAAAATCTTAATTAAAATCTATCTTTTCACTTCCCAGAGTGGAAAATGACTCACAAAAGGACTGAAACCACTTAGACATGGGCAGGAGGGGTTTTTATCAGACTTGAGAGTCATATTTTACAGGTTCCCCACATTATGCATTACTCTGAATATGGTCCCTTTAAGATTTGGAAAATGTATGACCACAGTTACGTTTCAGCTCCAGCTCTTATCTAAAGTAAATACAGCCACACGGCCCCTTTGATCACTCCTTCAAGTCCCCAAGTCATAAAAAATGAAAGCCTGTGCTCCGCACCCTGTGCTGTAAAGTCTACTAGCCCAGGACTTTTAACAACTTAATAGCCCAATCAGTTCCTGGTGTTGAGGTAGCTTATGCACATCAGAAGGGAGCGACCACATCCGTCTGAAGTGGGAGATTTGTTGGCAGGCAGCTGCACCAACGTTATTCTGAATCAGTGATGGATTATCTGCACCATGTGTTTCTCAAACGTCACAGATCCTTTGAGACATTTGTGAATCTACATGGAAAGTTTTGGCAGACTAATTCTCAAGGCTCCTGACTGTTCAACTGTCTTTTTTGATATCTGTGTCTGCCTGATGCAAAAATCATGAAGTCAATACGTGTATTCTTTCTGCAGTGGTTTGAGTCATGAGTCTCATCGCAGAGATGTGGAGCAGATCTACCTACGCTGCTCTCAAGGCTCTCTGGAGTGGCTCTACCCCACCGGAGCCATTATCATCAACCTACGGCCAAACACGGAGCCATCATCAGGACGTATGGCAGATCTACACGTCTGCATCAAACCCTATGCATACTCTAAGGTAGACAAGAAAAACACCATTTTGAGTTATAAGTTCAATGCACATTCCAGTGTTAAATACAGTTTGTATTCATGCTCAGGGCTCTAATATGTATCTGGAGCGTGCTGGAGATCTGACACTGCTGCTGACAGAGAAGGACCAGGCTGAGGGCACAGTTCACTGCTTCAGCCTCACTGAAGGAGCTCTCTTTGTGGAAGCTGAGCCTCAGACAGACATCAGTCGCAGGATCACAGCTTTCCAATACGAGCTGGTTCCCAGTCAGAGGCCTGGAGCACACATGTACCCATATCTGCACCCTGGTTTAGGTAAGAAAAGCCTGCTCACACTTCACAGAAAGTCTGCTTTCTGGCTCCCATGTAGGGTAGAAGAGACAGAGTCCTATTGACTTGTACAAAGGAAGGTTGTATTTATTTTAGCTCTTATTAATAACCTTGGAGACTTGTGCCACCAGAAAACTCATTTTGTGCTGATTTTGCCTCGTGATTTTCCGTGTGAAAAGCAGTGCAGAATGTTGTTTTCCGCTTGCTTTTGAAATTTTCACATCTCAATTTCACAGAGGATCATTGCGCAATGTACTTCTAATTTTAGGGGTTTTTTTGTACAAATCCTTGGCCATCATGTCACTGCCTTTGATCACCAGGTTGAGCGAACAATCAGCTTTTTTATCATGCCACTATCTAAACTGATATCACACATTTCAAATCTTATTTGCCATAGAGTAGTGAGCAAGAAATGCATCTACACTGATCCAGCTTTATCTCGATAAAAATATAGATAAGGCCATTAATGGGAAAATATGACAAGTGTCTAAGGGTGTAGACACTAGAGTGCTGGATATAAACACTGACTGCATATGAATAGGAACTATGTGCTTCAATATTATGCCATTGTAAAAGGGAAAAAAAAGAAAATTGAAACACCTCTTGATAGGCGTTGACATGTTCCACTTATAAAGTACTTAGCAGCAGACTTGCTAAAAGAACTTTGCTGCTGACCCTGATGCCATGCCTCTTCCTTTAACCTAAGCACACATTTAGCTTACCAGCAAAACAGCAAAAAAAACCTCAGGTGGGTGGGTTCGGGTTAGGTTAATCTGACTCAGACCCTCTCAGTTACAGAGAGTTGAATTCCTCAGGTGCAAGTATTATTCAGTTGTATTTTCTGTTCCATACTCTGCTTATCTGATAAAGATGTTAGTTTGTTAATAGCTGTCAGGATCTTCCTTTTAGCTCTAGATAATCAGCTTCTCAGCTAAAGCCATTTGAGCATAACACAAGGTGTGAAAGTCATCAATCAGCAGGGTTGCTCTTCGAGATGAAACATGGGTTGATCTCTGACATCCTCATGCTGTGGACAGCAGGGATCGACAGGCGTGTTGCCTGTCAAAGTCATTTTCAAAGCATTGTTCTTACTTTTTGAAACAGCCTTGCCACCAGCCCTCATCTCTTTTAAGTGTTTATGCAGCAAATGATCTGACGTGCATTAAAGCATGTTCAAAACCAACTCAGGATGAATACCTTCAATGCTTAAAAGCTAACTGCGATGTTGCATATATCACTGTGGGCCTGTCTTCACCTTCTGGTTTCATGCCATCTATGCTGAATGGTGGTCGAGTTCAGTAACTTGTATTTTTCTTCATGAGTTACTGGTCTGATTTGTATAATCTTGATGGGACTCCAGTACTCTTTGGGAACACAGACAACAGTGGGTCATAGGAACCATTTAGTACCTGGAACATCTTGTCACGTGCAAACCTTTACTTTGCACCAGGGGGAGCACCACAAGTTGTAGCTTCACTTTTGGGAGCTGTGGTGACTGTCCATCTTCTTGTGCTGTCTATAGTTGCAAATTTAAGTTCAACTCTAGCATTGTAGCCGAGTGACTATACTTTGATATCGATATATTTCAGTAAGACTGCAAGTATCTGCCTGCTAGTTGCAAGTTTGTTTCCAGATCAATGTCTTGAACTTAAAGAGAACACACCAAAGGCTGCTCTGACAGAAAGTGAAGGTGACAGTGGGCCACATTTACTCTTTCACTTCAGTTTCTTTCTCTCACCAACATGCTGTCCCTCTTTCACACCCTCTCCTCCCCCACTTCCTCACTTCAGCACTCCCCTGTATCTGCCAGCCTTATGAAAACAAGCAGGCCAATCAAAAGGTCACACTTGGGTCGAACACAAGTGTCAGCCAATCGTCTCTCAACTGTCAATCAAAACCAGACCTCCCCCGATGTCCAAGGGCGTTTTAGGGAACCCACCACACCACAGAAACTGTCTGGTAGAGAGAGAGACCGTGGGTGGAGAAGAAAACTGGACTGCTGTCCTAATGAGTTAGAAAAAAGCCTCTCAGTGTGTGTGTGTGTGCATGTGTGTGTGTGAGAGAGAGTGCTTTATAGCTGTTTTTATAGCTGACGGGGTCAGGGGGCGCTCCTGTGATTACGTCTCCTCCCTCACCTGCTGTCTTCATTCACACACTCTCCGTCTCGTCAGTCTCATAAACATTCCTAAGAAGAGGAGGGAACATGGGGCAGTCTGAAACTGAGACAAATCACAGGATGATAGGATACTAACGGAGAGAAATAACATCATATTTTGTGTCTGATGTTAAGATGTCTAATGTTTCTTTTTCTGCGTGTCTTCTTTTATTTTAGTCACGTGTAAACCATGTTCAGACAAGGAGGTCCTGCTGGCTGTCTGCACCAGTGACTTTGGTAAATACATGCACACAATCCACACAACTGCTACTCTGAATCTGTGAAAAGGGACACAAAAACTACCCACAAGTAACTCCCTATCTCATAAGCCATTCAAAAAAATGTGCCTGGCATTTATCAGGACAGGTAAAGACATATTAAGTGTTATTACTCTGTCAGCCAAGTTAAGCTGGAAGGCACCAATCTACAGCTACACCAACAACAAACAAGTGGGGGACATCCTCTCATCTTGTTTTTAAAGCTTCTGTGTGGAGCATTTTGTCCAGGAGGAAGATTAACCCTAATCCTTGGAACATCCTCGTCACTGCAAATATGGAAACTCATGTTTATGTCTTATTTTTCATAAAAGTTGTCCTTCATTAGATTTACCATGAGCCACATTCACCTGAGAAGTTAAAAGACAAAAATGAGGCCTGTGATGCCTATAAAGGGTAGAAAAAAAATCTGCCAATGGGGTAAAACAAAAGTATTTTTTTCTTGCCTTTGGAATCACTGGCCTAATCTTAAGCAGTTTGACAAGCACAATTTTCACATTTTACCACATTTGGTTTCATTTTTGTCATTTCACATCTTGAAATAAGAGTCTCTTCTGAACTTTTTCTGTAAATGTGGCTCATGTAAAGTCCAATAAGTTTTTTTCTTTCATTTTTGAAACCTGACCATTAACTGAGGTCTTAGTTTTTCAGTGATAAGTTCCTGAAGCAGGATTGTTAAGTCCATTATGTGTTCCGATACGGTGAGCAATTAGCCCCCTGGCAAACAGAAATGATGCTGTAGGTCTGTTATTAAAGTCAGATGTGGCCCAACTTAAGCCTCATTAAACAAAACTTCTAGCCCCATTAATTAAAAGTATGATTCGGTCCGTCCAATGTGTGCATAGTTTTGCACAAATATTGAAAATCAAGACAAAGATGGTTTTCTTTAGCATCTTATTTTGCTTTGTTTAATTTTCAATTATAACCAGACTGGAAATAAGTTAAATTCACCTCTCAGATAGGGCATTTTAATACCAGTCCTAAAAGGTTTCCTGAGCCTTTGGAGTCACCCTCAAGCCTCGAGATAAGGCACTTTCTGGAACTTCTGCATCTAACAAAATGACAAAAGTTGCTGTCCCATATAGGAAAAAGTGTTACATCACAAAATGACATGCTGTTTTTTTAACAATTATGATTAGTTTTTGCAAATATAAAAAAAGGCTGAAATAATTTTTAAAAAGGTTCATCAATATTTGAGCCTTTTCCTCATGACTATGGCACTTCACAAGAAGCGATCGCAGTTGTAGACATCAGCAAAAGTAATTTTTCTGTGCTCCCAAATATTTCCCCATCCAAGTTTATTAACAAATTACAATTACATAACAATACATTACCCATGAACAATACTTGTTTTGATTTTGTCACTGCACACCACTTGTGGCTACTGCTGCCATTACATAAAGCATTAGAGGAAAAAATGTAATTCAGTCCAATTCAGAATTTGAATGGCATGATTTAATTGGTGTCTGTTAAAGAACATCTAGTGTTGGATTCAGTGTTTTCACCCATTAAATGAAGATGTCAGTGACTCATTGTTTGAATCTCCATCTCTGTCCCTGTGTCTATTCCTGTAGCTGGCAGTGGCATCTTCAAAGGTGCGTCATCAGGTACGAACAACCACTCTTCTGCTGTTGTAGTTCTTAGCCGGCTGTTTCGGCAGAAGAGCAGGGTGTTTGCCTGGAGTGGAGCCAGAGGGCGGCGTTGGAGTGGCCGTATAAATGTCCCTGCACGGTGCGGTGTGGACGCTCAGGGGGAAGAGTATCTTTTCACCGGCTCAGTTCATTTTGGCGAAGCCTGGCTTGGCTGTGCACCGCGCTACAAGGACTTCTTGAGGCTGTACAGCAAAGCACAGAAAGCTGGAACAAACCCATGTGAAATAGACACAGACTGAAAGATGCTCTCATGTTGGTGAGGAAAACAAAGTGTAGCTTCTCCAAAAGAGCTCTGGGACAAAGATGGAGAGTGGGACAGTGATTGAAGCAGAGGAATGGCAGTGGTTTTCAAACTACTTCTGAACTCTTAGTGCTGTGCAACTCACTGTTGCCTTGGAGCAAAAAAGACAGTTTCAACGGTTGGATTATACCAAGACAAAAAAATCTGTCTGTGACTGATTGTTTGTTGTGTGTGTGTTTAAGAGCTTGTGTGTGAGTGAGACTGTGAATGAATGAAAAGTGAGCTTAAATTAATTTTGTTTTTTAACTCGTTCATTTTTTTCTGCTTTTGTGATCATTCTTGAAATGAAAGTTTGCTTTGTAAAAAGCTATCTGTAAAATTTAGGAGTCTTCTGACAGAAGTGTACAGTATGCAGCTCTGTGAGTCTTTATCTACTGTGTGTGTGCGTGAGTGTGAGTGTGTGTGAGATTTGCTAATAAGTTTGAATGGTCTTTATAGTTCCAGAAAATAAAAACCCATCTTTTAGCTTGTCTGTTTAATTCACATTTCATAGGCGCTTTATCCAGACATTTCTCTGTTTTTATGAGTATATCCCCAGAAAGAAGGACTCTGCATTGTCTATTATTTATTATCCTTTTCATATGTATCACATCCTGTCTGGCAAAAAGAAGCTGCATGTGGTTGGTATGTAGATAATCAATAACAAGCATTGCCTGAACTTAATACAAGGGTAAATTATTGAAGGAGCAGAAGTTGCCAGCCTGTATTTACTCACATGGGTGCACACAAAGAGATATTGTCCACTGAACTACCGAACAGAAAAAAGCCATTATGAGTGTTCAGTGACCATTATCTGGCAGAAGAGCAGCAGTGCGTCAGTGCTGGCGTAGCTGCTTCCTTTGGAGCTTTGAGGATTCACTGTTCTGGTTGGCATCTACTGCTGCTGTGTGCGTTCACAGCTGAGAGAGACAGAGAAATGCAGGATAAGCAATTATATTTTCATACAAAGCCAAACAGATCTGGTTCATATGATTAATGTGCTCTTTGTAAAGCTGATGCTGAGGGCCTAGGTTAGAATAGCAGCTTTAACTTTGTGTACAAACTCAATCCCAACGTCATCCTTTTTTAATGATGTCACATCATGAAAATGGACACTTGAGCTTCATGAATGTGACAGGATGGCAGCCAAGCAGCCAGTGATTGAGCCACACTGCCTAGCCAAAAACAATGTTGCCACCAAAAGTATGGTCGCACAGTTTTGTTGGACCATCTTTAGCTTTGGTTACAGCACATAATCACTGTGGCATTGTTTCAACAAGCCTCTGCAATGTCACAAGATTTATTTCCATCCAGTGCTGTATTAATTTTTCACCAAGATCTTGTATTGATGATGGGAGAGTCTGACCATTTTACAAAGTCTTCTCCAGCACATCCCAAAGATTCTCAATGGGGTTAAGGTTTGGACTTTGTGGAGGCCAATCCATGTGTGAAAAAAATGTCTCATGCTCCCTGAACCACTCTTTCACAATCCTGACATTGTTATCTTGGAATATGCCTGTGCCATTAGGGGAGAAAAAAATCCATTGATGGAATAACCTGGTCATTCAGTATATTCAGGTGGTCAGCTTACCTCATTCTTTGGACACGTAGTGTTGCTGAACCTGGACCTGGGCAACTGCAGCAACCCCAGATCATAGCCCCCACAGGCTTGTACAGTAGGCACTAAGCATGATGGGTTCATCACCTCACCTGCCTCTCTTCTTAGCTGATGTACCCATCACTCTGGAACAGGGTAAATCTGGACTCACCACACCATATGACTTTCTCCCATCCCTCCAGGGTCCAATCCTAGTGCTCCCAAGCAAAGTGAAGCCTTTTTTCTTGGTTAGCCTTACTGATTAGTGGTTTTCTCAAAGCTACACAGCTGTTCAATCCCAATCCCTTGAGTTCCCTTTGCATTGTGTGTGTGTGGAAATGCTCTAACTTTTACTATCAAGGCAGTGAAAGCTGAGGTATGATGAACATCTGATTGTTTCAAGACTAGAGGTGTTTTTTAGCGACAGGCTTTGCAATCTGGAGCAAAAGTTTCCGGACTGATACAGTACATTTGGTATGGATGTCAATATCAGGCAGATGGTGAGAGTATTGGAGCTTGACTGGAGGAGAGCTGAAGGAAAAGGTGGAGGTATGAAATGACTGAGGAGGGCCGTATTTGCACTTCTCTCTCTGCCTGCAGCAGTTGTGTGTGTGTGTGTGTGTGATACTTTCTCTCTTTCCTCAGGAAGAACAAGAATGTTCGGAATGTCCCAGCCCACAGACAGACAGACAGACAGACACACACACACAAGCACAAGCACACTCACCTCCATATACAGAGACAAACTATTAGCTCAGGAAAAAAATAAGACATTCTTCATTCCTGTCCAACACTTCCAGAGTAAGCAGGTCTGTGAAACTACTTTTGTTTTACCACTGAAAGAAAAACACTTCCAAGCTTCAGGTTATACTTTCCAAAACATCAGTTTTACCCTAACTTACAGGTCAGATGAAAAGATTGGTTGAAATTAAATTAGAAATTAAAACAGAAATGGCTGAGATGTCCTGACTCAAGAGGGTTTTTTTTTCTGAGTCATTGAAGTGAATGTATTTACCTCAAGAGATCCAGGTCAGCTTTGTCCCTTTGGTTAAGAAAGCAGCCCAAACTCTGCTATCAAACACTGCAAACAAGGCCAGTGTCATCATGTAAGATAACTTACTTTAAGAAATTCCAACCAGGACAGCTAAATTGGTGTAAATGTATCTGATGGTTTTTTTTTTTTTTAACCATTTACCATATGCAAGCTGGTTCTGTACCTGCAGAGTAACTTATCAGATGTTTGCGTTCATCCTGTCATCTGACTCCTGGCTTTTCAATTTGAGTAAGACTATCTTAAGGTTAACTAAATGAAGTGGTAAAACCCAGCTGTGATAGTGCTTTTCTACAAAAGGGCTAAATTGACCACCAATTCTTCACAATAACATGCTTACTGTCCCCTTTAGATGTCAGAATCAACTGATACCTGCTATTTCCATGATGCAACTTGTAGATTTTGTAAGTGTTGTCTGGTTATTAAGCAACCACTTTAAGACTCTATGACCAGCATAGCCCTCTTCAAAAAATGCCCTCAGATTGAGAGGCCAATTAGAAAATGATTGCAGATGAGGCACATTTGGATGTGGAATTCCAATGACTAAGCAAAGAAGGGTCAGACATAAGGGGAGGCCTTAAGACATAGCTTAAAGGTTTAAGATATACCTCCAAGACTAGAGAGGGTCAGCTATAAATATATGTAACTGTTACTCCCTCACACACCAAGGGCTGTGCATATGTGTGTGTGTGTGTGTGTGTGTGTGTGTGTGTTTTCATGTGTGTGTGTGTGTGTGTGTGTGTGTGTGTGTGTATTTGTCTTGGGTTGTATTTTGAGAAGACCATAAGACACGCGTCTCGCACACTGCTGACATGCAAACAGGCCACAGTGCAGAAACTTTACCCTACGCAAAAACACCTAAGACCCCTTTGGAAACCCAACCTGGCAACAGCCCAGCTCGCCTTGGCATCCTCGCTAATTCAGGACACACTTATCCCTCTGCTAAGGGGTCTTAAAGTTAACCTTTGGGTGTGAGCGTGTGTAAGATGTGGAAACAGTTTGTGCTGCAGTATGCGAGCGGCACAGCTGAGCGGTCAGCTGGAGTCCAGGGAATGGCTGAGCTCAGGGAAAATCCAGACGCATACTTTCACCCACATATACCGCTACTGGCATCTGACAATGTGCTGCCCTGGGTGGGGTCAGTCATTTAAATGGTTGAACTGCATTTTGGGTTGTCAGTATGACTGGCCTCTACTTGGGGTCCAAGTTAAAAAAAATAAATGTGCACATTGAAATCCGTGCCCTGTTTAAGCTTAAACTAGAGATCTCATAAAAGTGTCTTATAATCGACATTCCTTTAACTGTTTAATAATAAGCATAGCCATAAATCACTCCGATGAAATGTTGGACTGATAATGTTGTGAACATATTTTAGGGTATGAATAACCTGATCTGTTGCCACGTGGGGCGAACAGATTCCAGCTAAGCTTTGTATAAACAATACAGGACTCACTATCTTAAATTAATAAGAAGGTAGAGGGGCAGGAAAAATAACACACTGACTCAACAGAACAGCAGAAAACCTGAAGATCTGATCCATGGTTTTGGCGACAGACTTTTGTAACGTGTAGTCCCACTTATCTTTTCTGCTAAAGGAACTGCTCAAACTGCTGATGGTTCTTCATCCCTGTGGTTTATGATCCATTCATCTGACACAGGCTGAGACAGAGAAAGATGCTGGTAACCATGTTCAGTGTGGCCCCAAAAAGAGCCTCATTCATTAATAAATGCATGTAAATGTTCTTACCCTGTGCATAAAATATCATAGGATGAATTACACGTGTGCACCAGCCAGTTTTGTTGAGAGCAATGTGTATATATTAGTGAATCAGAATTAAATAGTACAAGACGAAAAGGAAATAAAGCCTCAACTCTCCTTGAACACAGTCATCAACACCTCACTGTGGATGTCCCATACAATTACCTTCTGCTTTGTCCCAATGGTTTCCTCATTCTTCACACAGACAAAGAACTAAGTAGCTGTCAGGAAAACTCTGCTACAAGATTAAGATCCTATGTTCAAGCCATGGTAATGTTTGAGAATCTGGGGAGCACTTTATACTTTATATGTCTTAAAGAAGATTGTAAAACAAACAGAGGTTGTGACTGTTGACCTCTGTGCATGGAAGATAAAACAGGCCCATTGAGAAACACAATACACATGGCAATGTGGTGTAACTTTAAGGCCAGATTTCTGAGAAGAATTCTGACCTCACAAATTCTGGCAGTGACTAATCATAAACCAGGTTTTTGTTTCATGGAATAAACCACAAAACTGGCCTAAAGTGCAGATAGTTAATATACCTACAGTCAGTTTTGAGGCTTTCAAGTTCCAAAAGCACCGAAAACCTGTTTGTGCAAAGTCTATTACAACTTTTGAAGCAAATGTATGAACAGATTGGAGCTTTGTGAAAGATGCAGTGCACCATGAGGTTGACCAGTTTTTTGTTTTTCCTGTACGTACATATGATTTTGAATGACTTAAGGGATTGTTCTGTTTTTATTCTGATCTAATGTCTTTGAGTTGTATGTATAGTACACTATAATATACATGCGTAAAGGTAGGTATGTATAGCTGCTCCTTGTCCATCAGAATATTTGTAGTCTGTGGTGGTGTTAATCAAAAACTCTTAAAAACGGATTTCTAATCTGAATGAGTTTTTTATGCTGGTTACATAAAAAAAAAACCAAGGGTAAACATACAGCTCTTTTCTCACACTTCCACAGTATTCTGACCCAGAGTAAATTTCACTGACACTCCTCCATATAAGTTTGATAGCCTGCTTTAAAAAGTGTTCATACCTAGTTTATACAGAAACAGAGTTGAAACTGAACAGTAGTTCATTCCTCACAGCTGTTCTAGAGCAACAGAACAAAAAAACTTGGTTGTTCAGCTTCCAAGAATCAACCTCTTTCATGACATATCTGTAGCTCCTTGATCCTCTCTGGAGACAAAACTCATCTGATCAAAGGGGCTTACATCAAAATAATCAGTCTGTACAGAGGAGGACTGGTTGGAGGTTTACTTGAAGACAGGACTGTGTAATCACAAATTTGTCTTGCGGTTACACTGAGGGTATGAGCACATTTTGGGTGTTTGATGATGTGTGGTAGTGCTAACAGATTACAGAGTTGACACTGTCTCATAATCAGGCTAAAAGACAGATGAAGAGCAGTAGCTCCCCCTGCTGTACTCAAGGACAAACTGATTCCCAGTTGAAGGAAGCTGAAAAGGACAATTTCTGAGAGAAGTCAGGAAAATGTAACACTAAACGCTGGAGGAAAATACTAAACATGTTGATTTCATAACAGATGAGGTTGAAGTAGGTTGTCTCTCAATAGGAAGGTCAGTGGATTGATCACTTGGTGTTATCAGTGGCTGTGTCACTGGGATGAGTCACTTTTTGTAGGAACTTTGCACAGCAGTGAATGTGGTGAGAAAGGTTGAACACAGGATGTTATGTAAAAAAAAAAATTGGTGTCATCAACTCAAGACTGGAGAAAGGGCACAACCACAGCAGTCCATTCATTTACCAGATAGAATGAAAGCGGAGGGGGCAGTTCACAAACTCCACAAAATAAATCCTGCACACTGTCAAAAATGTTGTTTTGGGGTATGTTTTAGTTCCCTTGATGCTGTCGCAACATGTTTCTTTGTGTCAGACTCTACAAGGGGCTTTAAATTTTTGCTTTGGACAAAAATCTAGTAAACAATATTAATATGTTTGTGCTCTGCTGTTGTTTTTGATGATTGAAAACTATGCACAGAAATACAGAAATATACATACAACACATCTAGGATAGGATACTCAAATGGTTCATAAAATGTGTCATAATTCATAACCCCAGTGAAAGTCAGTGCCCAAGCTACCTGCCCCCACAAACACAAACCAAACCTCCTCTGAACTTAGATTATCTATCAATAAATACCAACATAAACATCATCATTTATGAGAAGGCGTTCATTTGGCTTCATGGTTGAACCATCTCAAACTTTTCCTTTTCTTTCCGCAGATTGCTATTATTGGTAATTGGTAAATGCAGAAGTGAGAGGGCCCACAAAACCCCTGACGTATCTGATGGGTGTTATATTTCCATAGCAGAGAGACTTCCTCTGTACTTTCTGTTTCCTCGAAACAGAACGAAGATGCTTGGCCTTCAAAGCTTTGTGTTTGCCTTGTGCAGTAAGTGTTTTTTCACTTTATTTGTGTCAAAGTGTCACTTTAGAAATGCTCTGATGGCCTGTTTTTATTTTGTCTTGTTTTTCTTCACAGTTAGCCTGAACTGTATCACCAGAACAGCACAACTGATCATTGCATCTGGATATGAGGGCCATGCAGTTAAAATTTCTTGTTCCTACCCTGCGGGTTATGAAAGTTATGACAAGTACCTGTGCAGGAACGGCTGTAATGATGTTCTTGTGGAAACAACAAGTGCAAAGAAAGGCAGATACTCCATCAGTGATGACAGACAGAAACAAATCCTCACAACCACCATTTCTGATCTGAGCAGTAAAGACAGCGGACTGTACTGGTGTGGGGTGGCCAGGACCGGGAAAGATTTGTACTATGAGGTGAATCTGGAAGTTGGAAAAGGTAGGAATACAAACATATATACATAAACAAATCAAGAAAGAAAGAATGAAATGAACTAAATCAGGTGTTTCAGGTTTTAGCCAATTAGAAAATGAAATAAGTTGAGTGAAATCTATGTAGAAAGAACATTTTAACACAGCTGTTGCTGACCTGAGTGCTGTGACAGAATGAGACAAAAACTTATATAAAAGGAGAGAAAGCCGACTTGAATTAAAGACCATGTTTAAAGATCTCTGCTGCCCAACAGGCTGCTTTGTATCACAGCAGTCTTTGTTTTCTCTCAGCTGACAGATGATCTGTTCCCCTGCTCCATCTGGGTTGAGTTTTATGTGTTGATGTTTGAATGTTTATCTCAAAGATGGGTAACTTGCAACACACTGAGATTATGGAGCAAATGTAGCTGAGCTTGAGTATTACTGGACTCCTTCTGTTGAATAGTTTACAAGTGTTAGCTGATCTTAACTCCCTGATGTCATATAACGATTTCATGGAGCTAGTGTCTAAACTAAACCAATGAAAAAAAAAACAAAAAAAAAACAGAGATGAGTTTGAGTTGCTTATTTGTTGCTGAATATGTCAGAAACTATTTTGAACAATCTTTGTGTTTTTCTTCTGTTTTAATTCTGTCCCTGCAAGGCGCCCCTGGAAAAAATTAACCTCTCAGTAGTCTTTTTTTTTTTTTTCTTTTGTCAGTGTTTCTGATAAACACAATTTAAAAAGTCAAAATCAGTGCAGCTCACATGTTGATATTGAATAATAATAATTCAGCAATACACAGACTCTGTTACACTTACATACATTTTTTTGTTTCGTTACGATACGAGTTGTTGTGCATCAGTTCGGGACTCACAATCCACTTGGACTTGAGTGCTGACTAAAAACCTAAAACTAAACTCAGACTAAAGCACTGATTATAACAGACTTTAGAAGATAAAGCAGATTAAATAGACATATGTGTGATAACAGCTGTTTTATTTATTTTTGGGGATTTTTGGTGCCCTGTATCGCTTCTTCTTGTTGCACACACACTTTGCAGAGTGATACACTTTGTTGGCGCCTTATAGACTTGAAATGTCAGTTTTGCTGGCTTAAGTTTTATTGCTGAGCCAGTGTCTTTCAACTGTCTTGATTGCTTAAATCTGTTGTCAATACATTACAATTTAAGTTATTCATTAAGAAGTTCAGCTTAACTCTTTGAATGGCCCCATTTGCAGCCAAAGAAGTTGGTCAAAGGTTTTTTTGTTTGTTTGTTTGTTGTGGGCTTTTTCTGATTGAACATATATGCTTTGTTTCCTTGTCTTAAAACAAGCTGTTCATGTTTTCGGTGAATGCCTCACTACTAATTTTTCATGGTTGTACCCCATACAAGGCTCTCTAACTCCTTCTATATATTGTTCTTGATGTTCGTTTCATTTTGATTTTGATTAATATTGTTGTTTTTGATCATGTAGAACACAACTTGAAAGAAAAAAAAAACAGTTAAAACCTATTAAAAAATGGAATAAGTGATAGTAAAAAAGTGAAAATGAAGCAAGACAGTACCATCAAACTGTAATTTCTTAAGCTTCTTAGCTTACATCAGTGAAAAGGAATCAGAAAAAGAATGTCTGTAGTGATTATTTGTTTAGCACTCTCTCCAAAATGTTGGGATGAGATTATGAGCTGATGAGATGATGAAAAGATACGTTTGAGGGAGTAAATCCTGATAAATACATATCAACCCCTAATGTCACCAGTGGTGGGTTAGCTGTAACGTCAGGAACTTAAGTGACTGTGCCTCTGAGCAGAGTATGTTTCGGTCGATGTAACAGCTGCATGGACTGCTGGTATTGCTGATCCCACCTTAATTCCCATGATGAGAGCATAATTGTAATAAATGTAATTCTGGGGATTGTTACATCTCTAAACATTCTTACAGGATCAACCAGTGTGTAATATCAAACTGTGAAATTTGTTTTCTATTTATTCAAAAGGTCCCACAAAGTCAGTCACAGGTTTCACAGTGAGTGGTTTCAGGTAGAGAGTGATACACCTTGTGGTAAATAATACGATTCCAAGACTAGACCCAGTTACTTCCTCTGTGACTACCTCATATCTCTGTCTGTTATCTCCCCTAATGTTAACTATTTCACTTTCAGACAGCTGCTGCGGTCAGTCGACCAGACATCAAAGTTATGGGGAGAGCTCTGTGTCCTTCAGTTGTCCATATGGGTCACAGGACCAAAACAACCTGAAGTACATCTGCAGAGGAAGGCAGCCGTCCGTGTGTCTGCAGCAGGCACTGATTACGTCTGACAACAACGAGCAGGGACGAGTTAATCTGACCGATAACAAGCTGATGAAGAAATTCATTGTGACAATTAGCAGTCTGACCCTGGAGGATTCTGGTTCATACCTCTGTGGTGTCCAGAGAAACCCCAAACTGGATGCTTTCACAGCTGTTGATCTTGAAGTCAAAGGTCAGCGGTCATAATTCAGTCATATCCTACTGTAAAAAAAAAGTCAACCTACTACGAAGTATAGGGGCCACATTAAGATTTTTTATTTTTTTTTACTTCGTATTAAACTATGAAAGTCGAGATGAATTATTTAACTTCTATTAATTATTTTACTACGAGAATAAAGTCAAAGTTAATTATCTTATTACGGGAATAAAGTCAAAGTTAGTTATTTTGCTATGAGATTAAAGTCAAAATTAATTAGTCGACTACAGGATTAAAGTCGAAAGTAATTATTTTGCTATGAGAATTAATTTCGACTTTAATCTCGTAGCAAAATATGAAGCAAAAAAAAAAAAAGAAGTTGTTTTAATGTGGCCCTAATGCTCCGTCGTATCAACTAAAATCCTAAAATCTGTTTTTCTTTTTGACAGAGTGGTGCTGTGAGGTAAACAGTAAACAGAGCGGAATCGTTGGACGTCCAATCACCTTAAAGTGTCCCTTTCCACCACAGCACAGGAATAACAGGAAGTTCATCTGCAAGGGAAACCAACGAAAAAACTGCACAGACATGATGGGTGAGGGCAGGTTCTCACTGCAAGACAACGTCTCTTTGAGCTTCTTCTTGGTGAGGGTCACTGAGCTGAAAGCAGAGGATGCTGGGATATACTGGTGTGGTTCAGACCCACAGTGGAGGGTGGGAAACTACACTAAGATTCAGCTGTCAGTAGGTAAGATTATGATGAGAGCCACGAAGGTACAATATAAATCGAATGCTTTAACTGGATAGTCACCAGAGCTTTATCTCTAACAGACTTTCAACATCAGACTTCTACTGCAGTGACCACTGTTGGGTCAAAACAAACATCTCCCCCTGACAAAAATGTCACAGGTGTGTGTGTGTGTGTGTGTGTGTGTGTGTGTGTGTGTGTGTTGTGCTCACTGTTACAACACAAAATTAGCTCCTGTGACAGCAGAAAATGTGATTTTTGATGTTGATGTTGTTGTTGTTAAAATTGTGATTACAACTGACTTATGAGAACTAAGATTCTTGTAAGTGTAATCAGGAAGTGGTTGACCCTAACCCCCCTCTAATTTTTTCCAAAAAGCAGCACACTTCCTCTCTGTGGGTGTCACAGTGCCAGTTGTGTGTGTCACTCTGCTGCTCCTGCTAACCTTTGCTTCGGCCATACTTTGCAAATACAAGTGTAACAAAGCTCAAGGTATGTTTTAAAAAAGCCAAATGCGGTTGGGTTTTTTTTCAATCTTTTCTTTTTCATTGCATTATATACACACAGCTGATACACTGCAAAAACTGAAATACAAGTGAATCGTTAACTCTCATTTTTTGTGAAAATGGTCTTATTATTTTTTATATGAGCCACATTCAACTTACAAGTCCAGAAAAATATCTTATATCAAGTTATCTGAAGACGTAAATAAAGTCTAAATTGCCTGTAACAAGTAAAAAAAAAAATCTGTCAGTAGGATGAGAAATTTCTATTTTCTGGACTTGTCAGTTGAGTGTGGCTCATACTAAGAATAACCGGACAATCTTTATTAAAGAAAAGAAAAAGTTACTTACTCAGATCTCAGGTTTAATAGTGTAAAACAATGATTTGTGTTGGGTACACAAAAATAAGTCATTATTTGTATTAAAGACATGTACTGTATGCATATTGGGAATGATAGCTTGTTTCATTCTTTCTGTCTCTGTGTGCTTTAAGGACCTGGAGTCGAAATGAGAAGGAACCAAACCAAGAAAGCAGAAGATGATGTGATCAGTGACACAGAAGTAAGGAAATGAAAGTTCAATGAATTGCTTCTAAAAATGCGAACAAAAATATCTTGGATTGTGCTGAATATGCAAATTGTTTTAAAAATATGTTATGCCATGATTCAGAATAAGTTTAACATGTTTTTGTCTCAAACCCCAGTACATTGAACTTTGCCCATAATTGTTTGCGCAACATTTGGCTGACTTTGTTACCTGACAGCGGGGCTAGTTTTAATATTTTTGGATCAATAGTCCTTTCCTTTAAATGACATTAAATTAAAACGGACTTCATAGAAACTTGACCAAGTAATGACAAAAGTCCTGATCTGGATATAACAAAGATATAGATTCTCACAATAAATAACAACAAATATGATCCATGTTCAGGACATTATATCAAAGTGCGTGCTTTGTGGCATTTCATTTCCATATTTATCCTTTCTTTTCTTAGGACTATGAGAACAGTGATATGATTGTGCTGTCACATCAGAGGACCTCCAAACAGCCTAGTACCCTTCACCATCACCAGAATGATGAAGACCTGTACAAAAACTGTGCCTCAAGGGAGGATATTTACTGTAATGACGTTTATATTAACAAGAAATTCAAGACATAATAGACTGTTGATTCAACTTAGTACTCTTGGGAAGCTTTGTGCGTAGTATAGTGTTTTAGTTGTGCAGTCTTGTTAAATGCAGTTGAGGCAAATATCCAAAATTGTGTTAGACATATCTACTGTTAGGATAGAAATAATCTTGAAAGGGTCTGTTACGCCGCATTTTCAGCCAGCAGAGTTTGCACAAATTACAACTCGACCAAAAGAAACCCAACTCTTCCCTTCACATTTCCAGTCACTTTGAGTCCATACATGATTTGCTTGATCTGCTTACCGTCCTGAAATCAAGGCTGAGGAACGAAGGCTTATGACGTGTGCTGCTGCCCTCTCGGCCAGGTCATCTTTGTAAAAGAGATCCTGATCTCAGTGAGTTATTCACCTGGTTATAAATAAAGGTTAAATACAACCCCAACTGCAATGAAACTGGGAATGTAAAGAAAAACAGAATACGATTATTTGCAAATCCTGTTTAATCTTAATTCAATTGAGTACACTACAAAGACAAAAAACGTATTGGTCAAACTAAGAAACTTAATTGTCTTTTTGCAAATACTCACTTATTTTGAATTTGATGCTTGCAACATGTTCCAAATAAGCTGGAGATACTAACCTAGCATGCTTTTCAATTCTCAAAATGTTGCTTCTAATCCTCCAGAGTCAGTTTCACAGGAATGATCCTTAACTTTTTATCTTCAATCAGTTTTATCAGTTTCAATGTTTGGGGGTTTCTTTGTCACTTTATTTCCTTTTTGGTGATGTTTTTAGTGTTTGTATATTGTTTGACTTTTCTCTTTTACTTTTGTGGTTTTAATCTTGTTCTCCTCTTATTCCTCTTTTATTTAAATTTTCACTTTGTAAAAATCTTTACCAAATATTAATAAATTCTAGATTTGCTGGCCAGTTTTGAAATATGCTAAATAAGTAATGTTTGTTATCATTATTATTATTGTTTCAGCTTAGTGAAAGCAAGTGGTAGAAGGTCATAGTGGTGCATTTTCATCTCACAGAGATGGGTTGGAAACCGCACCAAGACTAACCTCAGCAAGCATGAAAAAAGTAGCAGAGTACCATTTGAATATGCCTATTTTAAATAAAGACCACAAACAGAGCATATTCTGGGTCTTGTGTGAATTCTTTTCTCACTGTTATTTTACAGCGACCTTAACACACAGTACACCTGGCACAAAACAAACACTCTATTTGACATAATAATAATAATAATAATAATAATAATAATAATAATAATAATAATAATAATAAGCACAGAACTCCAGTAAAGAATATAAAATGGTGTCCATAGTTGTGGACATGAAAGATGGTTTTCTTTTGCTTAAAAATTTCCAATCGTAAAGAGGAAAAACTTAGCATGCAGTTCTGTGTGTGGTTTGTCTGTCAGAGTGCAGTTGACAAACCTTTACATTGGGCACCCATGATGTTGAAGTTAGCGCAAATGTAGGCCAGTTTGTTTCGTGGAAACCAATAACGAGACATGTTATTTAAAACTCACTTGTAAGTCTTTTGCCACAATTGTTGGTGACAGGTGATGGCTGAGTATTTCAAAGGCTAATGTCTGCAGAAATTGTACTTCTTTTGATAGATGATCAAAACTGACCCCACTGTGTTCAAGTCATAACTTTTGGAGGTGGGAGCAAGAGTTTATGTACAAAAAATAAATGCAATGCTTAAAGTGAGCTGTGAAGACTTAAGATTCATATCTGAGACAAATATTCTTTTTTGGTTTGTCACAGTTTATGGCGGTTGGGACTTTGGTCTTGTGTTTAATTCTTTTTCCATTTGTGGATTTTGTCTTTATTTTCAAGCTGTTCCAGTGTGTCCTTTGCTTTGAGTTGAAAAATATAATCAAAGAAATTGATTTGATGTCTTTCATGATGCTTTTACTATGAGTAATGACTTCCAGTTTCTTGGGTGAAATGCTGTAACTTTATTGGTTGAATAAAATGGTGGCGAATATTTTTAAAATGCACGATTGTTTTACATTCAAAAGTTTAGAGCAAAAGCCAAAATAATCTCAGCTCCAGAGAAAGTCTGTTGATTTTTGCACTTGTTCAAATGATTCTCAAGTTTGACACTGAATATGTGATGTACTGAATTTCTTACTGTGATACTAAAGGAGGTTGAGTTATTATTTGTTAAATATTGTCTTTGTGACATTTTTCAACTATCTCCATCATTTGATCCTGAGTCACCTGACCCTGAGCTGCACCTGTCAACATGTGTCACCAGGCAACACAAAACAAACACAGATCTGGCTCAGGAGGCAGCTCTGCTTCACTAAAGTCAACTATAATTTCTAAAGAAAGAACAAACTATCTGACTGAAGGTCTGTTTTATCTTGGTCTTATTTAACTCATTAGAAAATGAGCTCAGATGTTTTGGTGTCCCGGCCACACTTTGACAGCAGAGCTGTGGCTCAGGGGCTCCCAGAAACGGACCCCCCCGTGGAGCTGGAGGTCCCGCAACCGTCCTCTGGCTCAGCCACAGCGGGGTACCGCTCCGCCAAATACAGCCCGGCTGAGTGGTTCACAAAGTACCACACCATCCTCCAGCAGGCAGGCACCGACCGCCAGGAAGCTCACAGCATCCAACGACGGTCCAGAAGTTTGTACCAGGACGCCGAGGCAGCCACCGTGAAGACCCAGGCCAAGGGGACCCGTCTCCTCGGGGAGAGGCTCCAGGAAATCCACGGCTGGAAGTCAGAGCTGCAGCGGCACATCGAGCAGCTTCTGGCGGACACGCAGGCGCTGCTGGCGCTGAAGACGAGGCTGGAGAAGGCGCTGGACGCCACCGAGACTCCGTTCGCCATCGCCACCGATAATCTGACCTGCAGAGCCCGAAGACTTGGACCAGACCTGGTTAGAGACTCTGTGGAGGAGGAGCTGCTGAAGGTGAGTAATACAGCCAGTGTTAGACTGTTTAAAAGTATGAGTGAAGGGGAGACACAGGTGACATAGGGCTTTACGTGGGGAGGAAGCACCAAGTATAACATCCAGGCTGATGCTCTCATTAGATTTATAGAACTAAAAAAAAAAAATAGCTCAAAGAAAAGATGGCAAGCTTCATAGCTGATATTACAAACTGTTGATCAAACTTTATGCCAGAGATTAATTCATACAGTACTTGGCAAGAGTTTGATGGAAGTAGAGAATACTAATGCTTTCAAAAGTTGATGTGTTTTTAGTTTATTTTCTTGTGCTGGTCAACTATGGGCCTACACAATCCCACACCTACCGAGAGTGGATGCTGTTTTGCAAGCAAAAGATAACACAAAATATTGATTTGATTTGTATTTTCTTTTGCTTACTCACTTTACATTTGGTAAATTGGAAAAAACAAGCAGTTATTAATCATATTTCTGAAAGCATTCTTACTTTGCAGCATTTTTTCATACCTGCCTCAAACTTTTGCAAATTTCTATACATTCCCATGTCATCGTTTAGTGATATCACAACTTAACACCCATTTCAGTGAGAAAAAAAAGTGTAGTTAGGATGAACAATAACACTTGTAACTTAAAAACTAGTAGCTAAGTAATAACACTAAAAACACAACTTCCTGTACTAAGACCATGTTTAGTTTTTATACTAATAAGGTCTTACTGATCCTAAAAAGCAAAGAAAAAAATTCACAGCAGACAGAAGCTTGTAATAGGTTAAATAAATGTATGGGTTACAGGTTACTTTCTTTGGGTTTTTAAAATGAGGTCACCCTACCAACTAGTCAATACAAAAGTTTTTACCATGTTGATTAACACAATTCTCTAAATGTTTCATTGTTTTTTATGGATTTTTTTTCTTCTCAAGGTTAGTTTGGGTCAAATTATTCACTTAATATTGGCACCTGGTGCTTTGCCTCTGAAGATCTATTGATTTAAAAAATGAGAAAAGTGCCTTTCTTGGTGCCAGACTTGCACTGAAGTGCTTTTGTGGGAGCCAAAACAAATGCAGAGGTGCCCTCTTGGATGGTGAACTACAGATATCTGCCACTTTGGCTGGTTAAAGCATGATAAATTTCCCTCTTTGGCGCTGAAATACACACAAGTGCCCTCTCAGGAGATGTGCTCTGTATGTGCCTCTCTTCCTTTCACCCCTGCCCTTAAAAATGTCTGTCCCTGCTACTGATAATTGATGTTGAAAATAACAAACGCAGTTAAGTAAAATAATAACCCGCACAAGCAGAGGTTAAGCTGTGTCACACTGATCTGTCACGTCATTGTGTCAAATATAGGAAGTGGATTTGATCAGGAGCATCCAGGCTCTCCTGAAGAGAACCACAGCTCAGGTCGTCTCTCAGATCAAGTGAGTGAAACGTTCAGAAACACAGAGACAAGACTGTCCTGTTGATACTCAAAGAACCGATCAGTAACTGTAAACGTGTGTTTGTATGGGTCAGGATGAACAGAGAGGCCAAACAGACTCTGGAGATGGACTGGTCTGATAAGTACCAGGCCTACAACTTTGATGATCACAGTGGGAGATACTGTAACATGAGCCCAGATACACAGCACCACCCCAGCTCTGCCGCCGTACAGGACCAGTGAGTCTGTCTGTGCACGTGTTACCTGTCATTTCAGAGCTTAAAGTTTGCATGAAGTACATCCATCATCATCCTATTGGAGAAAAAGTGTACATAAAATTCACACAGCTTTTTATTTGGTCTTTGTCAGGGTGTGTAACAACACAGCATGGATCAAGTTCACTCAGGACAATCTGTCCAAGGCCCTGCAGGAAGAGCAGGCCACCACCAGTCTCAGGTCAGTTCCCAAATTATTTCATGTAGGACAAAAGTGATAAGGGCTGACCAATTTGCAAAAATAATCCAATTGCGATTGTTTTCCCCTGTACTGCAATTGAGATTCAGTATGCAAAATTTTTAAGCTTCCATGTCTTATGTTTTGATGATATCAATTGAAGAAGGTGGTATATTTGTTATTATTCTAGTTTTGAACAAGAAAAATACATGCATGAGGGAGAAAAGTTGTTTTTGTGGGGGAAAAAAAGATACTTTTTCAAAAAATTAGAATATGATGAAAAGTTAAATATTTTTGGGCACTCATTTATGAAAGTGAAACCCAGATATTGTATAGACTTATTTTACATAGAGTGAATTATTTCAAGCCTTTATTTCTGGAAATGTTGATGATTACGGCTTAAAGATTATGGCAACTCCAAATTCAGTGTCTCAGAAAGTTATACTATTACATAAGATCAATAAAAAGGGTATATTTTAAAGAAAAAAGTCAGGCCTTTGAAAAGATATGACCATTTTCCAAGTTTTCTACCAATTTTTGCCCCTAACACATTTTTGCCACATTTTAAAATTCCTTTAATTGCTACTTCTTGCCATTTTGGCTACTTTTTTACCACTTATATTGTTGCTCCAAAAAAGATAGTTTTCAACTATTTGGATGTTTGGTTGAGCAGTGTTGACTTCAGTGCATGAAACATCCACTACAAAATTGTATCTGGTATTCGGACACATTTCACGTTAAAGAAATATTGCGCTGTCTGTGATTTGAATACAGCAGCAGGCCATAGTTTGATTTAATCTAATTCGTAATTAGTTGCCCTGCCCTAAAAGTGATAACACGGTTATGGCATTTGTGTGTCAGAGCACTCGTAGAGCAACTTTTGCAGGACACAACAGAGGACCTGAGAGTCCAGTGCTCTAGCGTGGATCAGGCCTTCAGCCAGCGCTGTGAGGAGCTGATAGAGGCCAAGACCCAGCTGGAGATGAAGCATCAACAGGTAAACAACAACAACAAGGAAGAGTCACAGGCAGAATTAAACATGGAGGATTGTTTACTGAGGGTTGATGATGTGCAGACCTTGGAGCAGATCGGGGCCCAGGAGAGAAACATCGTCGCCTTACAG
Source organism: Thalassoma bifasciatum (assembly GCA_008086565.1). Classification (NCBI taxonomy): domain Eukaryota; kingdom Metazoa; phylum Chordata; class Actinopteri; order Labriformes; family Labridae; genus Thalassoma; species Thalassoma bifasciatum. The sequence goes on from RPOG01000043.1 coordinate 899,535, forward strand.
CAGGCCATACACGACAAAGAGGCCCCACTGAGAGTCGCCCAGTCCAGGCTGTACCTCCGCTCTCTTAGGCCCAGCATGGAGCTCTGCAGGGATGAACCCCAGCTCAGGTACACACACACACGCACACACGCACACACACACACACTGCATCATCTTAGGAATACCTATAATTCCTGTTTCCCTCTGTTGTGTGTAGTTTGGAGGGGGAGGTGCAGCTGATTGATGCCACTCTGGCGTCTCTGCACCAGCAGCTGAGTGAAGCTCGATGCTCTCTGTCCCACCTGGAAGAGACACGCGTTACAGTCGAGAAGGATATAAACTGTAAAACCAACTCTCTGTTCATTGATAGAGACAAGTGCTTGACTCACCGAAAGCGATACCCAACCATCTCCACCCTGTTGGGGTACTGAAGGGTGATGTTTGTGTGAAAACTACTTTGCATCTGCTTTTTTCAATATTTATTTAAGGTTTCAAGTCACATATGGTTTTATGTATTGTTTGCTGCAAGGAATCTATAAAATTTGATTTAACTTTAACTTAGATCATATTCATAGCATCATAATGCATTTAATGGTTAAAAAAATGAGAATGACGTGGGAACATTTGTTTTTATAACATACTAACTTTATTTATCGCTGAAAAGTGCTTTATTTAGCTTTAACATATACACCGGCTCTGACATTTTCCTTAACATAACAACAAAAAGAGTATTATGTTGAGCGTCTTTCAGGATTGTTCACATCGCTTGTCCGAAAAAGAAATATCAAGTATTGGTTATGAGCAAGTGAAAGCCAAGCATAAACATGGAGTTTAAGTATAAATCTATGCAAACCATAAAGATCATGTGAATGAACAAGTTGGTTTAGAATAATTCATCTCATCTTACCCAACCTGCCTTTTAGGCTTAACCTAATTAATCATTAAAATAATTGGGATAAATTTGTATTTAGTATACAAATATGTGTATACTGGCTATGAAGTAAGATACCACGGTATTTTGAAGACGATGATTTGGGCTACATTCACATACAAAAAGATATTTCTCAAAACACTATTTTGCAACCCTTTTTTTTTTTTTTAAAAAAGGTCCTGGCATCCTTCAAAACATGCATGTAAACATGCCAGTAACAAAGTGGTGTAAACAAACCTTTATCCCACCATATTGACACATCTGCTATAAGTTAACAATCATAGTCATGCACAACTACATGTCCCAAAACTTGAGTTTGAGCTGCCTACACAACTATAACAAAAATAAAGTAAATATCTGTACACTGGAATGATATGTTTTTTCTTCTTATGTTTGAGAGCCCTATATATGTCAACCCAAAATGTAATTAAACAAAATATAGTGAGACCAGAAATGTAAAAGTTGACCTTAAATGCACCATGATTCTGCACCCAAAACATAATAACTTTTTATGACTTTTTATAAATAATGTAATAAATTTAACAAGTTGTCAGTTATTAAATTCTGGGTTTACATTTTTTATTACATTACAAGCTCAGCACTTTTTAAATTAGGGTCTATTAAATTTATTTTTAAATCATATTAAAATTGTTACAAATCAGGCTCTAACATAGCCTAAAACTCTACTTGCATATAAAACAAAGACCAAAAATACTGAGGAAGAGTGCTGAAACATTTAACTGGAGCTTAAAAGAAAAAGTTTTGACACAGTTGCGTTTATTTGCAGTAGGTGTAATCTGCCCTACTGACTTCATATACCTAAAAAAAAAATGTCAGAAAACATGTGAAAGGTGAAGTGAATTATGCCACACCTCTATCTTATCATGTTCCATGAAAGCCAATGCATTTCCTGCTTTTTTGTGTTTTGAATTCAGATAGAATTTGTGTACTCTCCTAACTGAGCTGTTTTTGGCAATAAAACCTTGAAGGTCCGTAAACTGGTCTGTACATTTATATACATTAACTTTTGCTTATGTTTTGATGTATTCACAATTTTGACAACACTTCACAGCTCATCGTTATCCCAAATCTGAATCTTCCTCAACAGAAAACAACTATCTGAGCATCCTTTTCTATCTTGTAGTCTTGTGTGAAAAAGACGGATGAAAACATGAAGCTTTCCATTGATTTAATTTCATTGCAATGTTAATAAAAGTGGCTTCAACTAACTTCGGTGTGACTGCAGTTTGTGCTCCAGACTGTTCTGTACAGTATTCACACACTACAGATTTTACAAGCCTCAGTCTTAACACTTATAAAGTTGTAAACCTCTAATCGTTCCACAGTCACTTCCTTCTGCCAAAGCAAAGGTTACTGTAGTTCCATCCATGTTGACATCAGCTACTGGAAAAACACATTGAAAATACTCTCTTGCAACATGTTTATTTGTGTGTGAGTTTTGAAATCACATGAGTTATTAAAACATTTAAATGTAAAAGCCATGACTAAGGCAACTATGAGTATTATTAGAAGAGACGAGGCAGCAGGCAGGATGCATGGCACCATCTCCGGAGATGCCACAGCTGAGAGAGGAGCACAAAGTCAGCACAACATATCTGTTCTCACGATCTCTCTAAAAAGCAGAAGGAGTATAATGTGTCAAAGATCTCACACTGTTTTTAAATGATGTTCTTTTTTTAAATGGGTGGTCCAACACTCACACACATCAAGCTGGTGTTAACAGCCCCAAATGTGTGAAGATTACTTTCAGTCAGATAAATTCTCTCCATGTCCTCATAAAAATGCAGAATGTACTCATGCAGTCAAAAAAGATTCTTACACATAAATTTAGATTACAAACATTTTTTTTATTTTACTCTCATCTCCATGGTCTGATGCTCTTTATAAAATCTTACCTGCTTGACTGATTGAAAGTTGAATCTTGGTGCACTTTTCCATCCTCCACAGTGGGTTTGAATCACACCAGTATATCCCAGAATCATCTGCTTTCAGCTCAGCCACCCTCACTAAAATGGAGTTTGAAGGGACCTTGTCTTGCAGTGTGTACATGTTTTCATTCCCACATTTGGGCCAGCACACAAAAGTTCTCTGAGAAGTCAGAAAGGAATCGTAAATAACATCCAACTAAAAGAAAAATAATAAATAAAAGTACTGAAATGTGAATGAGAAATATGTAAGTGTATTTTGTAAAATAGGAACAAAATTAAAAACAGTTCTGTGAGGTTCTGTCCAGACTGTAATAATAATGATGTTGACCACAATAACATGCACAGTACAAATATAAAAGCAGATGCCGGTAAATTAACCATAACCACTTTGATATGCAATATACTTTCAGTTTAGGGCACCACTGTTTTTAGTATCACATGCATATATATTCATATATTTTCTGGATAATCATATATTTCTTTGCCTCCTGACAATTAATTGTTTTTCTTTTCACCACTAGAGGGAGCACAAGCCTCAGATTCTAATCTCCTTTCTTGGGTGATAATCATGAGCCATCACCTGATTCAAAACCAGCTCTTATAAATATGTTTTCATGAATTATCATTTGAAGTGTTACCTTATATATAAAGTTTTGTGTCAAAACCAGTCACAATAAGATTATACATTTAGGGATACATTGGTGACACTGACAATCTGCACACTTCTGTAGAGCTGAGCATCCAAACCTTCATAGGTATGACTGTGAAGATGTTGGTGATCAAAGATAAAGTTTCTGGTTTAAGAAAAAAAAAACATTTAATCAAATGAAGTATAATTAGACTCATAAAATTAATCTTTATCAGTTTGATTTTATGTCATATTCAGCTGAAGGCATTGTATTCCTCACTGAACCAACATCTGCTGCTCTTGATTCGAGCAGGGAGCTCGTCTCGTCTCTATTCTTAGAGAGAGCTTCCTCAGAGCGAGGAACTGCCACGACTGAGGATGTTATGAAACTGGACTTTATGCAAAGAGAAAGTTCAGACAGGCAGCTTCTCCTTTCACTGTCTATATAACTGTGGGCATGGTACCCTGCCAACTCTGTTTGTGTGAATAAGCTTTCCTGCATATGATTTTATCATTGTGGGGGATAAAAAAAACACACCCTGCCTTCAGACGTCAGAGGGGAAGATTTTGTTTTTGTTTAACTTTCATGATGGGTCACAATGGGAACTTTCAATACACAAAATTTTATTCATTGAGCGGATTCAGAGTGTAAAAAGAAATCTCTGTCAGGTCAAGGTTTATTGTAGGTTGAGCTCACGTGTCTCATGCATCCTGACCATGTGACCACAGAGAGGCTGGTTTTGATGTGAACAACCTGTAGCTGCAGAATTGACACATTCTGTCTGAAAAATAAACAAGTGCTAACAAGCTCTAAGGTATGCATGCATTAATCAAGAATTATCTCAAACATGAGGCTAAATTGGCGGCGTGAATGACATGAAACTCATTTATGACATTTGGAGTGTCTTTCTTTTATGTATTTTGGATTTGGGTAATCAATTTGACTTCTAAATGATGGAGTGAGACAAAAAAAAAGTGAAGACAAAAAGTTGCATAAAACAAAAATGGGAGGGATGGATGAAGCAGCAGATCTGAGGGAGTGACAGAAAAAGAAAGAGGGAGGGATAGAGGAGAACAGAGGGACAGCAGGACCAAACTCACTGCCTTCTTTTCCTCCAGTGCTCTGTCCTTTCTTTCTCTCAGTGACTCCAGGCTGAGATCAACAGAGAGGTGAGTTCAACTTCAACATTTTATCCTCTTTTATCCATTGTCTTTTGTCCTCCATCATTCAAGGCTTCACCCAGTCATCTCAAGTCATCTTTTTACCTTTATTTTGAAAATCTTATGTGATAATTGATTTTCTTTGCACATATTTGCTCGTAAAACTGCATGTCAGCATATGTAAAGCAGAGTTTGAGGATTTTATCTTTAACTTTTTTTGTCTCCCCATCCTTAAGATGTGCTCGCCTCCTGCACCTTATCTCCTCACCTCACCCCCTTACTTGGAAAAAAAGTTTTGAGGGCCGGTCTGAGCATGCATTAATCATTGCTCATTAACCAAAATGTCTGACACCCGTAGACCTGCTGCTTTATTTATGTGTGAGAACATTTTTATGACTGTGTTTATTTGCTTTTGTGTCTGTTGGCTGAAGGCATGCAGCTCAGCTTGAGGGTTTGCGGAAAGCCAAAGTTTCCGTTGGCTGGATGGAGAGGCTACTTTTAGCGTTGGTTATTACTCCCTGTGCTCTGACTGGTTCAGACTGACGGCTACGTTTTCACCACGTTTCTCAAGCCTTTAACTGTCCTTTGACTGACTTTGATTATTTGAACAGATAATAACATCTATCAATCTTTCCTTTTACTGTGGAATGTCCCAGCAGGGTTCGAAGAGGAGTTTGTAATTATATGTTTAGAGTTTGGAATGTGAGTCTCATGGCTTTGTGTGATTTGTTGGATTTTTGTGGTAACGTGTGTATATTTATTCAGGAGCTCCTGTTTTACGTGCATCCTTTCTGTTCACTGTACCGTTCTATTCCTCTACTCAGCTTTTGTTTGACTTCCATCAGCCCCTCAACACTCTGACTTCCTTTACCTCCAGGATGCTGTGCCTCAGCTCCCTGTCCATTCTCCTCCTCCTGCTTCTCATCTCCCCCCCTCCGCTGGCTGCCCAGGAGTTGGACATACGTCTAACAGGTGAAGGCCGGCGTGGTCTTTTTGAGGGACGTGTGGAAGTGTATTACAATGGTGCGTGGGGCACTGTGTGTGATGACCAGGTGGATCTCAACCTTGCCAACGTGGTGTGCCGACAGCTGGGCTTCCAAAAAGGCGTAACCTGGGCGCACAGTGCAAAATTTGGAGAGGGGAATGGTTTGTCCAGTCAAATATAGTTTTATTCAGGTTAATGATGAAGCTGTGTCTCTGTTTCATAACCCTCAGTCATCCTCTGTTTCAGGTTTGATCTGGTTGGATAATGTGCGCTGCAAAGGCACTGAGACCTCTATTGCAGATTGTCGCTCCAATGGTTGGGGAATCCATGACTGCACACATTCTGAAGACCTGGGGGTCATTTGCAGTCAACAAAGAAGAAATGGTAGCCCCTCTGCTCCTGAGCCAGCTCCTTCATCCTCAAGAAACCAACCAAGAGCACAGTCAGCATCTCCTCCTGGTTCCCCAGCCCACATCCCCTCCTCTCTTGCAAGAGGCCATGAGATCGCTATCAATCGCAACCCATCGTCTTCCCGCCGGAGTGTCCTAACCCCACAAGAAAACGGCCACGAGATCCAGATCATGCGAAGAAACCGAGGTGGTTCAAGATCCAGCGTGCATGCCGGCTCAGCATCCCCACAGGGGCATCAGCTACCTTCACATCTGGCCAACAGTGCATACAGACAGAGGCAGGAGGCAGCGAGTCCACAGGCAGTAAGGAGAGAGGCAGAGGTGGACAGGCAGTACCAAAACCAGAGAAGGGACAGGAATCAGCAGCTCAGTGGGAACCATGTTGAAGCAGACCCTGTTTATCCAGACATGGGACGGGAGACTGATGCATATTACATGCAGGTAAAAAAAAACTCCAAGAAGTAGCCAAGTCAAGCTATATGCAGACTCCTATGTATAAACGTAACTTGTGGAGCCAGTGGACATCTATAATTAGAGACTGATCCTGATTTAGATCTTTTATAGCGTTAAGGCTGTAGGTTTGAGAAAGATTTTAACCCTCTGCTGCTTCAATGAAAACAAAAAGAAAAGCAAATTGTGAGGCATTAATGGCATTTGTTCAGCTTTTTTTCCCAACATACAGGGTTTCTTTGTCATTTTGTAATGCCCATCACACCCGCGCCAACACATTCAACAAACCATTGGTTTCCTTCCTGCAGCTCAGGGTACATAATAAAGATGATTAGAGAGTGTGATGATTAGAGACCAAGCATGTCATCTTATCTTCTAGTTGTTGTTGTTGTCTTGATTGCGTGCTGTCTGTGGATATAAAGTTAAACAAAGTCGTGTTTATTGTCTCAAGTTTATCCTGTTTTATTGTGCATGACAAGAGCACGGTTGATGTGGGTTGAGATAGAACCCTCATGGAAGTGAAAGGGGCTGTTTCTAACCCCATGGAGGACACTAGCTGGAATAAAATGTATTTATAGGATTAAAACTTCTTTATTATCATTTACTGATTATCTTACAAACTGTTTTTTTTTCTCATGAACAGGGATCTGAAAGGGTTCACTTAGAGGAGGCTCGTTTAAGGCCTGTGCTGAATGGCAACAATGGCGGGCTGGTTACAGAAGGAGTCTTGGAAGTAAAGCATGCTGGGAAGTGGCGTCATGTGTGTAACCATGGCTGGGACCTCAGCAGCAGCCGTGTTGTCTGTGGCATGTTAGGATTTCCTTCTGCTGAAGCGTTTGACCAGAACGCCTACAGGTGAGTATGTGAGTGTGGACACGGCAGAGTGAATGAGGAGGAGGAGGAGGAGGAGAAAGACAAAAAACTCTGTGTGTGTGTGTGTGTGTGTGTGTGTGTGTGTGTGTGTGTGTGTGTGTGTGTGTGTGTGTGTGCATGTGCGTGTGTGTGTGCATGTGCGTGTGAGGTTATAAAAGGGATGGAAAATTGTGGTGGACTACATATCCCTCCAAGCATTAGACGACCCCATGCCTGGATAGCTGCTCCGTCCCCCCTGTAGTAGAGGTTAACCTCAATGGCTGTCATTAGTGAAACCACACTTGGCTCAAATCGTCCACTGTGGCATCAGCCGAGCTTGACCGTCCACCAAGTCTGCCTGTCCCTCTGGCTGAGTGGGCCTCAATGGAGGCCTTTAAAATAGTCTGAGAGAGCATGTTATTAATGTCAGATCCAGACTACAAGATTATCATCATCATCACCATCATCATCATCATCATCATCATCATCATCATCATGGTGTGTGTCTTTTCATGAAACCTTCATTACATGGTTTCCAATCCTGTAATTAAGAAACCCCCCAGCAAAAACTGTGTGCAGCAGCACTTTCTAATGTAGAGAGGAAAGTTCAGGGCTCATTTCTTCTCTTTTAAGACAAACAAAGTATTTACTGCAGCGCGATCCGTCAGTGTGTTTCTATTAAAATCACCACATCATCGTTTAATTCGGCAAATGAAATGAGGGAGACAGATTCTGGTCTGACATTATAGATTGGCTACCAGTCGTACTCTATGATTTAAAAAAAAAAAATTTTCCCTTGTTTTTAACTAAGCTAGAAATCAATAAAGCTCGCTAGTTTTCTAAACAATGGGAAGTTTTGCTGACATTTGTAACAACACAAGGACAAAAAAAAATAGTTTACCCATGACTGAAGTTTTTATTAATTGCTTCTTAAATGAGTGTCACCATGAAAAGTTGATATTAAAGTTACGAAGGCAAGCAAATGGATTAACAGACACATGCCAATATTTGTGCATGGCTCAGCTAGAAGCCTTGTTTCAGGGAGAAAGCTTAAAAAAACCTTTCAGTCAAATCAGCCATGACTCTAATTACGCCTAATTGTACATAATTTTTGCTGTTAAAGGGCGTGTGAGGATTTTCTAAGTTATCTCGAAAAAGTCTGATATCTGGATATGTGCCAGATCATAAACCCAAATTTAAAATGAGACTATCAGCAGTTATTTCCAAATACTAATTCCAGATTGAAATACAACATGTTGAAGTCTCTTTGACAACGCCACACCAGCTGACGAAGTTTAACAATGAGAAGAGATATCTATGTTTTTCTGTGCTGAAAAAAATTTCTTAGATTTATTTGGTTATGATGGTGGACACTGGAGCTTGACTGTCTGACAGTAGAGGGACAGAAGAGCAGAAGAAAGCTAAATGGGAAAGTGATAGAGCACGAGCTAGAGGCTAGGTTAGAGCCAGCTTACATAAGCGCTGCCTGGTAGATTAGCACTGGCAAGACATTATTAGGATTCACTAACATTACACAATACCAATACATCTCAGAGCTCACAAATTTACAAAGTTTGCTTGTTATCACGTTTCAAACAACAGCACCACGTAACCATAGATAAATATATTACTTTGTTGTTTTGTATCCGGTAAAAAGTTATTTCTAACAAAGGGTAGCCAAGTTTAAAGGAAGAGCTGATATCCTTTTACTTTCACTTTTCAAACAATATATAATAACACTTTCACAAGTCCTCTGGCCAGACTTGCTGCAACCCACTTCACATGGATCAAGACGGACGAAATATCAAAAACTCACCCCTTTTATCCTCATGTGCCCCGTGTGGATACATTAAGAACTGCAGATTAGTTTACTTGTACGCTGTGATGTAGTTTCCCTCAGCTCCACAGCTTAGTAGAATCTGCAGCTGACACTGCTCACCTAGCATGCAAAGCTCCTGGGCAAAATGTGTTGGAGTCAACAAAATAGATGAAAGTTTTGTATGAAAGATATATAGATTTATTGCTGTAGCCTGCTGAATCTTTAGATGAAAACAATGATGGGTTCATTGCAAGAAAGTGTAAGATTGTTTTTGGGGGGGTTTCAGCTTTATGTAGGTTATTTTTTCAAAAAATGTAGCTTTTGATGAGGAGAAAAGAGCTTAACGTAATTTCCTAACATGCGTGTCACTCTGTTACAAAAAGTGTAAAAAGTACAAATATGTCTAACCGTAAAGAGAAAATAAGTTCACCACGACCTACTAGAAAGCTATTGCAGAAGCTTTGTAGGAAAAGTAAACTTGACTTCATCTCCCTGTTTGCTTTGTATTTTAATAACACCCTCACTCATTTGTTTAACTATTCATGGCGGATTGCTGTGCTGTGCTGGCTCAATAATTCCATCTTGTCCTAAAGTCAAAAATACCCACTGAAACACAAACATAAACCTTCAAAGCTATTATGCCAACAGAACTCCACTGCCACTTTTACAAACAAATGCTAATGCATTCCTCCCTCAGACCTCCTAGCACAGTTTCATATGACAGGTGAAGGTCCATACTAGGTCCATGTGCAAACACTAATAAGCACACGCACTTGTTCGGACAAGAACACAACCCTCTGTGTCCATCCGTCTGCCCACAGTCGTCTTTTTTTGGCTGGGCTAACAGGACGACTGTACCCACCACTGGTCTGCCCTCCACCATCTGTCTGGAGTGCTACCAATAATTACCCCTTGTGTCCTGCTCTGCTACTCAACAGAGTGCTTCTCCTCAGCTGCCCTGTTCACCACCTTGGCCACAGTCTTGTAATGAGACTCTTCTAAGTCTTGAAGATCAGATATAGCACTATGGGAAAATTATCCTCTTGTCATCTGTTTGACATAGACACTTTCTTTTGGTCTGGTAAAAAGAACTTCACTACAACAATGTAACCGAGTCTGCTTGTCCATCATGTTAACTTTCTGAATCTGACGCTCATGAACAAAAACAAATGGGAGAAGAGTTATCTGGAAAAACATCATATTTCTGTCCAAGAACCCAAACAGCTGCTTGTGTACAGACTAGACCAGGCCGAGAATGTTGTTTGTTTTTCGTCAACCTCCACCCAACTTCGTGGGAGATGAATGGGGGCAGCCAATTCTGTCCGGAGTAAACAGTTAAGGAAAGGACAACATTTTTTTCCTGCAGAAAGAAGCAGGATGAGATGGATCTTTGGCATGTGGTGCCTCACGTGTTTACATATTTTTGAGTCAATACTGTTGAAATCCAAACATTTTTCATCCACTGAGCAACTAAAGCTGTTTTGGCCCGGCTTAGAGCTTAAAAACACAATGTTGGCTCGTCAGGTTGTCATCCACTTTATTTTACATGCAACAGAAACTCACACACATTGAGCACATTGATTGCCTCAGAATATGTAACAGATGGACATGTTTAAAAGAGGAAAGATTGATCATGATGAAGATCATGATTGGTTTTTAAAAACTAACAGCTGCATTGTCGTGTTATTTGGTGCTACATTAATGGTCACCAGAGAATCCAGCCTGTAGAACAGATTTAACCTCAAATCTGAAAACCCAAACATCAAATGTTCGCTGTAGCATAGCCTCATCAATGGTGGCAATGGCATCAGAAATCTTTTGCTTTCATAATTTTCTTGTGCCATGCACAAATTGAAGGACATGATGGTTGATCTCTTCCATACTTAGTTCTGCAGTTTTGCTGAGTTCACACATCCGAATTTGTCTCAGTGAACCATGATACACGTTAAGCCTTCTCTTGAGGAGTAGCCATTTTTCAGTGTTTCATTTAACAGTACCAATTTCATCAACAGAATACTTGAACAGTGCATTTTCAATGTGATTACTAACTGGTAGTGACATTTTTTGCAGGCTAAGATCAGCATGTACGTCAGTTTGGTGTCACTGATTCATAAGATGTGATACCCACTTCTCTGACTAAGATCTATTCTTGCTCTTCTCCTGAGTTTTTGTCCCCTGAAAAAGTTGCAATTATGGTCTGAGATCCTCTAATCTGGATTGTTTTCTCAACTGAACCTCCTGCACACCCTTTGCTGTGTCAGCACTTCTCTCTGGTCGTTTTTTTTTTTTTTTCTGCGCGTGACTGCCTTTGTCTCAGCCTGTTAAAAGTTGCTCAGCGCATTTTTACAGATGTTTAAATACTGTTCTTACAAAAAGCAAGTGTTAAAGTTATTTTCCATCTCCCTTGTTTCATCACATCCACACTCTCTTTGAGGCTGACGGCAACTTCTTCAGTTCTTCTCATTTATTTTACCCCCCCTGCTCCTTCTCTCCTCCTTCAGTCACAGCTTTTTTAAAGTCTTTTAATGCTTTGAGGCAATTATACTAAAACCCACATTTCATGGAAAGTACATCATTATGACCCCTTTTAGTTTTCGTTCCATTGAGGTTGATGGGATTGTCTCGAGGCTGATGTGCAGTCAGTGTGGCAACTTGCTGTCTCCTAGGAGAGGGAGGTTGTTTCAGTCAGGCAGTTTTGCATTCATGCAGTATAATAACAGGTTATCTTTTCGTCAGCTCGTGGTATTGTGTGGTCAGAGCTGCATAAAAACCTGGCGATGAACTTCAGATCCTGAGAAGTCAGAAAGATATCTTCAACTTAGAAGAGTTCAATAGACTTGTACCCACAACATGTTAGTTTTGCCTGAGGTGTGATGCTGTGGTTCTCTTTCCTTCCTCTAATTCTCCTGAATGTGCCTTAAATCATCCCTAACTTGTGTCTATCCTGACAAAGTGTGACATGTATTTTGCCTTTTGTCAGAAGAACAAGTGAAATGAATCTAAATCAGAAACGTGCTTTTCTTCTTCAGCAATGCTCATAAAAGTTCTTCAAGTTCTCAGAGGCTCCCCTTACATCACTGTGCCCCATGTTTCCCAGCATGCAGTTTGAGAGTTTGGTAACGATGCTGGAGTTTAAAGAGCATTGTTTCTTTAAAGAGACAGAGAAAGCAGGGAAAGTGGATATGTACGTGCATATTTCCATGTCTGGTGTGTGTGAACCAACATGCTACTGCTCAACCGCACAGCAGACACTGCCAAGCACAGCAGGCAATTATATGGGTAGCACTCTCTCCCCCTTTCTCCCCTCCTCTCCTACTCCACCACAGCCTCCCTATCACTCCAATTATGATTTAACACTGAGTGAAACAGTTCTTTCACACTGCGCAGACATGTTTACAACAGGTGGTTATAATAAGAGTTCACACTTTTAAAAAGAAACTGTTTCACTTGTTTCGAGGTTTGATTTTAAGTGAGGTTGTATGAGGTATTTGTCAGTCGAGTGTTGAGGACGACAGTCAGCTCAGCCCAGTTTGACAGAGCGGAAAACCTTGACGGAAGCAGGGCTACACCACTTCAGACAGGGTCAATTGCACCACATAATTCAAGCTAAAATTAAGAAAGTCAAACTGAAACACTAATGTCTTTGTGACTACACACCTCTGTGTTTTGTTCGCAAATAGTGGTTGAACAAAGTAGCTCTCCAAAGGCAAAACAAAACACTGACAAAAATCTAAATACAGCTTTACACCCACAGTGGTATTTGGGTCAGACTTTCTAAGCATGGTCCTGTGGTAAAAGGTGACCCCGTCTGCAGAAGCTAATAACCCAGTTTCTGAGCTGGTTGCTTCAATCAAGGAGTGGAGCTCCTAAAATAAGACAGAAAGTCTTGCTTAAATTCCTTTTTTATTTTCTTTTTTTTTTTTAGCAGTGCATCACTGTTTCTAGATAAGTCTGGAGTCACAGTTTTTTTAGTATGGCAGCTGCCATCTTGGGGCTTCTTTACAGACCAATCAGCAACCTCTATGTTTTATGTCTCTATGTTTAGTATTAACCAAAGGTTGACATTGTTTTACTGACGACACATATACGTTTATTATGATATTTTATGTGCTGCAACTACTTAAAGAAAGGGGTGTTGAATAAGAATTAAGCAGTTTTCAAAACTTTGAGTTCATTAGTGTGGTGCAGGACAAACAATGAAATTGATCTGCTAGAGGAGGCTTTATGTCTGCACTGGTGGTTAAAAAGACATTTTTAGCTGGAAAAAAATTTAAAAAAGTTTCAACATAATGGTATGAAACAGTGTAAGCTTATCTGAGGGTGGAAAGTTTCCTATACTGTAAAAGGAAAGCCTTGCTGTCTGGCTTGGTGGTAAATGACTTTTAGCGCACATGTTCCATACTGCGGGTTTTTCTGGGTCATAGTTCTTATTGTGGGTTTCCTTATTGACCCTTCCAGCTTCAATCACATCTTTCATATAACTCTGGGACCAATCACAGCAGTGAAACAGCAGGATACTGGGGTTCTCCTGGAGAGGAAACATGTCCAGTTTTAGTTTCTCAAATATTTAATTGCATCATGACTCTGGTTGGACAGCAAACCCTCCTCCTTTCTATACTTGGTGCTCTGACTCATTTAATTCAGGCACGTTCATGAAGGGCGTCAGTCACACTGCACCTGTCTGTGGTCACAGTGCCCGATGCAGGCGGGCAGCTCTAATGTGTATGTGTGTGTGTCAAAGAGAGACACTTCCCAGACTCTGCCTGGTTTGTGAATCATTCTTTTTATTGAATCCTCATTTTTTTTTCTTTTTTATTGGGTTTTAGCATATGGTGTGTGTTTGTGCCTGGAAGTAGGGGGCCTCACTTTGTGTATACACTCACTGTTTCTGTCCGGTATTTGACTCTTCCTTAAGGTAATATCCATGAAACTCGACACAGTGTTCAAAACCCTGTTGGAGTTGGCAAACCTCAACAAGGCTTCTCTTAGCGGAGGCTAATGTATAGTGGCTTATTCATATTTTTGGTTCTTTCCACATTGATGCTCCAACCCAGACATCCACTGTAGACGTATAGACAAACACTGAAACAGAAATACTCATGAATGTACAAACGGGGGGTTAAAAAAAGAGTCACGACAAGAGGGTGGTTATTTGAGAGGAAAGAAGGAAAGAGAAACTGAGTTATGTGATCCTTTATTGTAAATCTCATGCAGTCTTTCTTACTCGCTGTTCCTTACATGAGGGCTGTGTTTATCCCAGGGTGCACACACCCTTCCCGCTATGTTGTTTTTCAGTTTGTTTGTTCAAGGTTTGATAGACAGAGAAAGGGAAAAGAGGAGAAAGGATGAATGAGGACGAAAGAGGACATTGTGTAGAATGAAGGAACAGGATCAGCAGACTGTGGGTGTACAATAGGGTGACCATGTCCTAAAAACCCCCAAAACGGACGCACTACTTGGCCTTTTGGGGAATACCGCAATACAGCAAAGAAGTTGCATAACTCTTACACTTGTCAAGAACACTCCTATTTCATTTGAAGTAAGGATTTTTTGAGATGTAAACATAAACAATAGAACAAAGCCCATTTCCACCTGTTAAAAATGTAGAAAATTAATAACAGGTCTTGTTGAGATTTTTTTTCTTATTCGTTTGTTTGTTTGTGCCACGTATAAAATCAAACTTTTCAGATGAACAGGCAAAATTTTAACTTTTTCTCATAATTTTAATTAAAATATCTAAAACATATGACCTGTCATTAAAACATTTTGACTGTATTATCAGAAACAAAAATGACTTTTTATCTCATAACTTCAAAAATTTGTAGCTCAAAATTCGGTCTCTTCTCATATTTTTTATTTTTTATCTCAAAATTTTAGCCCAAAACTCGACTTAATATGGGCAAAAAAAATTCTAAACACTGACCACAACCACGAAGAAAAGAGGGTACTACCATATATCTGTAGTTCATCTGTAAAAATGCATTTCCTCCTCAGCATTTCTGCTTGAGGGTGCAGCTTAAGCAGTTAGAGCATGTATTCCTGCGTGCTCAACATCTTGACAAGTTGGTGCATCAGAATGATACCAGTATCCAAGAGAGGCACTTTATTATCAAGATCATTGGTGAAAAATCCAGGTAGTTTGAGGAATTGCATGAAATCCCCCAGAACATAATTTTGCCACTAAAAAGGAGGACATTTGCCGGAAAAGGGGACATTTGGTCCCCCTAGTGTACAGGAATGCTGGATGTTAAGTCTACTCAGTATTAAGATGCTCAGTTTGAACTCTAACCAATTATACTTTCTCTTCACAGAAAACTGTGGGACTCCAAATTAGCAGACCCATCCTCCAGGTAAAACCACACTCAGCTTTCTAAGGCACATGACAATTACATGTGTAAATAAATAATGTGATATCCAAAAACATATGCTCTCTTCTCTTCTCCCCTACTCAGGTTGAGGACACTAATCGGTAAGAAGGCCTACTGGGTGGAGAAGGTGCAGTGTCAGGGTGTGGAGGCCTCTTTGTCCCAGTGTCAGGCACAGCTCTCATTGCCTAGGAGTGATGTCCCTTGCAGGGGTGGCATGCACGCCGTGGTCCGCTGTGTCCCTGGGTCTCAGTTTGCACGCTACGGCAGAGCACCTGCACCGCCGGCTATCCCAGTGAGTGTGGAGGATTAACTTTCTCCTGGAGACTATGATGTTCTTGCATTTGTAAAGAAAAAGACCAGAAGATTTATAGCCTACTGCCCTTATATCTGGAAGTAGCTTAACTGTTATGTAACAGCTAAATGGTAATTAGCATAGCATGACTTTAAAGACAGCTAAAATTAAACCGAGCTACCACTTGCCCAACTGTTTTTAAACATATGTTTAAGTGTACAAATTGTACACTTGTGTACAAAAAGATATTGAGACACCAGAGAGTTGATGTGGTTATCTTCAGCCAAAGCCAAGCTAGCTGTCTCTCTTGCTCCAAAAACTTACACCACACTAAGTTAAGCGCGCTGAAGAGTTCAGAGCTTCTTTTTTTTCACTGTGCCAAAATTGATTGTTGAAAAAGTTTATCAAAATACATTATTATGTTATTTTTGGGATTTGAAAAGTGAAGCACATTTTCAGTCTAGAGTTCAAACGACTTACATGACCATAGTAGAGAACGAATAAATCAGGCACCACAGGAAGAGTCTGTCCTAAAGGGAACGAAATGGCATGGTTCAACATGTCGGTAAATGCTTAGTCCCTTTCTTCTTCAGAGTTATATAACAAGTTTAAAACCGGTCTTAAATCTTCAAGTTAATTACGGCTGAGGCTTCAACCAGCAACTGGTTAGCTTGACATTGGGAAACCGCTAACTTGGCTCTGTTCTATTTTTGCATAATCTCTCTCTCCCAGCGCCTTTAGCGCTCATCAATTAACACAATGTGTGTCTCTTTTTTTTTTTTTTTTGTACGTGGCCAAAACGAACATTTTAAGAGTGACAAATTACAGTATCTCAGGTCGTTTTAAAGCATGTTTTATAACTTCAAGGCTGGCAGTTTTTATGCAGAGCAAACAACCTTTGTTGTGAAAGGGCTGTGAAACCTTTTTAATGTTTTCTTTATCTGTTGTACTTTAGAAAAAGAAACCTTCACATTTAATTCATAAAATATATTTTTGCTTGCATAAAATTGAGAATAAAAAAACTAAATTTAAAATTAAACTTCAAATCAGTTTCCTCAACAGTCTCCTTGTTTTTTTCTAGCCTGTTGTGCGTTTGAAGGCCGGGCCCCGGATTGGAGAGGGTCGTGTTGAGGTGCTCAGAGAGGGGAAGTGGGGCACTGTGTGTGACCACATGTGGAGCATTTCTGCAGCCAGCGTGGTCTGCAGAGAGCTTGGCTTTGGATCAGCCAAAGAAGCCCTCACCAAGGCCCAGCTGGGACAGGGTAAGATCAGAGACTCAACAGAGCCACACACGAAGTGTACTTTAGTCAAAATGCTCTTTGTACTTTTATTTTGGTGTCATTTTTTCATATTACTGGTAAAGTCACAGTGGATGATTGTTCCTCTATGAAAGATAATTTACCTTTTCAATGTAAACACAAAGAGTTCAAAGGCCGTGTCACTGATCTGATAACCAGTTTTGTGCTATTGACTTTGTATCAGTGCCTGAGTTCAGCATGCACCATGCACATGATCAGTTGAGCTCTTTCATCCTTCAGACTAAACACTTCTTTTGCTAAATATCTGTTTCTAAACTCAGCACTCCAAGAACCATGAATTCAAGTGGACAAATAAACTCAGAGGGAATGTTTACAGTCGGACTTCTACTTCTATCAGAGAAGCCGATTGTTAAAGAAATCTCCCCATGACCAAATTATAAAAGTGCAAACTACTTCAGGAGGTTCCAGTGACCCAAACAACAGCATGCGCAGTTGTCAAAATAAACCTATTGTATGTCAAAGAAAAAAAAAAGTTGAAAGAGCTTTGAAACCAGGATGTCAATCCATTATCACTGAGCGTGATTGCAAGAGTGAGTAGTTTACTCTGGCATTGCCTTTGTTCTGGGAGTAAAAATAGTGCCAACAGTGTGTCAAACTATGTGGAGTAGTTTTCTAGGACTCAATCCCACTTTCACACACTCAGTTGTCTTTTTTTTCTGCTGAATTTCTCCTGTTGCTCTGTAATCACATTCATTTCCTCCCATTATCTTTCTGCACAAATAAGCACATAGCATGTCCTGTAGCTGCATTTCCTCCCTGCTACTTTACCTAATTAAGTAACGCATGGAAACCACTTGTGTTTCACTTAAGGGCTCCATTAAAGTAGGTGCTATGGGGCTGTTATGTCTGAATAATGAACATAGTTAAACGTCAAATTGGAGCATTGTGGCTTGGATTTCTCAGCCCATTTTACCAAACTTGTGTGAATGCATAAAAACGCGCAAAGACTGTGAGAGCTCATGGCAGCGCTTTAAGGAGAGCGACTCAAGTGAGACTTGATGACATCAGGAGCTATTTACGGCCTAATTATAGGGCTGCATAGGTGCTTCAGCGTGGTCCTCACACACCTACGCAAACATAGATGTGTTCAAAGGTTTTTCCGCTATGTTAGGAGCTATTTTGGTTTATAACGCTTGGTCCTGAGTATACAGTCGATCAGTCAGAGAGCTCCTTGGCTGAGCTGAGCTCCAGAGCCACATCAGAGGTCTGGATCATGTCTGGGTTTTTAATCCAACTTTGGTGACATCTGTGGCTGCAGAGACATCAGGTTTAGGACGCTTTTATGTGCTGCGTGCGTGTGGATGTGTGTGCGTATAACTGAGCCTGTTTTTTTTCACCCTATGGTCAGCTAGATACCTGACTCAATCATCCCTCCTTTTCTCTGAAGGTACCGGTCCCATCCACATGAACAGTGTGCAGTGTACAGGCAGGGAGAGGTCCGTCACAGAGTGCACCTTCAAACCCGTGCCACTTTACTCCTGCAAACACAACCAGGATGTGGCAGTGCGCTGCAACGTGCCCAACACTGGCCTGCAGGCAACAGTGAGAGAGGAAGCATAAATTTTGACACATGAATGAGCATAAACCAGCGCTTACAGAATAACCAGAGCACCTTTTTTCTTTCCTAAACCATCAGGTTCGTCTGGCAGGAGGCAGAGAGCCAGCTGAGGGCCGTGTGGAGGTGCTGATGGACATTGGAGGGGTTAGACGTTGGGGTTCAGTCTGCAGCGAGAACTGGGGCATCAACGAGGCCATGGTGGTCTGTAGGCAACTTGGCTTGGGTTTTGCTGCAAGAGCCCATCAGGTAAACAGCAAAACACTCAATGAGTTATTTTTACTCTACTTTCTGATGCTGTCAAGCTTTTGTCCTTTGTGCGCCAATATTTCTTTTTCCTCCCTCTTTCTCTCTCCCTCTCTTCGTCTTGCTGTTTGTGTGTCTGTGCTGTGTTATTACCGAGGCCTGAGGTAATTACAGGCTTCTCAAACGTCCACTTCCAGCGCACTGAAAATAAAAGGGGGAAAGTGAGGCGAAGAGAGATCAGGAGAAATTCACAGAGCAAACAAACTGAAAATAGAACTGTGCATGGAAAGGGCAGCGGGAGTGTGTGATGAAGGGGGGGCTGCTAGGAACATTTAACAGGCAGTTTGAGAAATTTTAAAAAAGTGTGGAAAATGTGATAACATGTACTGATAGCTCTTATTAAAAAAATCTGGGTCTGGTTGTTTATAGCAGAGGCTGTTATTTGCCTTCAGCTGTGACATTTCTCTCACAGTAAATGACCTGAATTTATATCACATTCCCTACCAGTCCTCTGCCAACTCAAAGAGCTTTGTGCTACATTTTCACATTAACCCCATTCACACACATGTTGGCAGAGGCAGCTTACCAACCCATTGCGGTTTATAGCTCATTCACTCACAATCACCCTGTTACATGGCTTTGGGAGCAATTTGGGGTTCACAGTCTTGCCCAAGGATACTCATGGGTACTCATAATCTTTTGTATATGACCTCTTTAACTGATCAGCTTTGACATAAATCTGCTCTTTTTTTCTGGTTCTGTCTCCCTGTTCAGGAGACCTGGTATTGGCCTGGTTCTTCAGATGCACATGAAGTGGTTTTAAGTGGAACTCACTGTATCGGTACGGAGATGTCCATCCAGCAGTGTCGCAGGAATACAAATGTCTACTGTCCCAGAGGAGGAGATGGCAGAGCTGCAGGAGTCGCATGCGTAGAAAGTGAGTTCAACACCAGCAAACACGAGTGAAATTTTAGTTTTTTCCTGTAATAAAAGCTTAAAGGTAGGGTCTGTAGGACCACCCCCCCCCCAAAAAAAATGAATAAATAAAGTTCAACTCGGCGGGATTAATCCTATTCAATCATCATCTGTGGACCTCTCTACATGTATGTCAGTGTCTGTGTCTACCTCAACCTGCCTCTCCTCTGTCTGTTTACGTTTTGGTTCACTCAGGACATTTCTGGGCAGGGTTGATGATAGCGTGTGGGAGAAGCTATCTCAAGTGGCCACGGCAGCGGCAGTAATGCGCAGAGAAAGAATGATGTAATATTTGCAGGCTACCTCATTTACTTGCATGAAGATGGCTCTTGAGTCTCGCCTGTGTAGTATTGTGATGTTGTAGGGCTGTTGAGTGTGTAGCTAGGGCTACCAACTACAGTCGGAGGCAGTGGGCCTGCACTGTGACTAGCACCAAGCCACGGAGGAGGAGCCCAGTTTAGATGTTGGGATTACAAAAAGATTTGGATGAGACTTTTTAAAGATTACTTTGAAAGTCCGCACGGTTTAAATCGACCATGTCTTTGCTCATTCAGCTGCTCCTGACCTGGTACTGGATGCACAGCTTGTCCAAGAGACAGCCTACCTGGAGGACCGACCCCTGCACCTGCTGACCTGCGCGAACGAAGAGAACTGCCTCTCCTCATCCGCAGCCAGGATGAACTGGCCCTACGGACACCGCCGCCTGCTGCGATTCTCCTCCCGCATCATGAACTTGGGTCGTGCTGACTTCAGGCCCCGGGCCTCCAGAGAAAGCTGGACATGGCACCAGTGTCACAGGTGAGACTTTTACTGTGTTTGATCTATGCAGCTGTGTTGTAAAGAAACACTTAAGAATCTATTTTGAACCAGCAGCTGCTCATTTTATGCCTTTGACCAGATGCAGAAGAAGTGGTGATTTTAGATGTTGCAGGGTTTGGCTGGAAAAGAAAAGCTACTGAATCTCTGACATGGCACACCATTTGGCGCCATTACAAGTTGCAAAGGAAAGAGAAGGTTTTAAAGGGAGCTTAGTTGCTACAAACAGTCATAAAATGAGCTCTCTGCAGCAAAGGATGAATGGGAATTAAAAATTTGGCAATGGGTTCACTGAGTGCAGAAAGTCTGGTAATATTTTAAGACCTGGACTATAAATAACCAAAAGTCTGTTATTAAACGTAATGAAAACACAATCTTTATCCTGCAAAATGTTGTTTACAATAAACATCCTCCTCTCTGGGACCCAGTTGTTACAGTCGCAAACCTTGACTGCACTCAGAGCAGCCTGGCTTCTTATCTCAGCGGTTGTGGTTCTGTGTCCTGAATGGAGAGGCACAGCTTGGTGTCTCTCAGCCACAACCCAATCACTACCTCTGCAACCAGCAAACACAGGGTTGGACTTTTAGCTCTTTTGGTGGAGTGTGTTCTGGGAAAGGTTTTGTAACGTGAGAAACACCGAGCTGATATCTATCTGCATGATGCTGATACCACAGGTCTAGTGTCGTACCTCCCCAGAGGAGTGACAGGATGCCGAGCAGCTATAGTCATTATCATAGAAACAGAGGAGTTTTTCTTTTTCTCTTTGTAGGAAATATTTCATAGACTCAATCAGGGCCGGTGTCCAAAAAAAGCAGTTTGTGCAGTGGCAGCACCCACAGCCTGGATTGTCGATGCCAACTGTTGTTGACTTACGCAAATCATCTCATTGTACTTCCACTTCCTTCAGTAGGGACTGTTCTGACTTTCTAAATTGCTATGTATGCTTCATATTTTCCTCCCTTCGGGGAAACTTTTACAGAGGAATAAACAGAAATAGAAAGGATTTTTGTACTGGCAGCAGTAGGCCTGTAAACTGTACCCAAAACAAAACAAAACAAATCTGATCAATTTGATTGAACTGCAGGAACTGGAATCCGAGCAAGTCGTTTTGTCTTATTTTTTGTAAAAATTTGTTTCATTATTTTCAGTATGAGCCACATTCAACCGAAAAGTCAAGAAAAATGTCTTATTTGAAGTTATTCAAAGACAAAAATGAGGTCTGAATTGCTTGTAACAAGTAAAAAAAATCTGCCAGTGCAATCAGTAAGATTTGCTTGTCATGTTTCCTTGAATAAGAATAGTTTCTGAAGACAAAAAACTTTTCTCTCACCCTACTGGCAGATTTTTTTGACTAAAAATAAGACATAATAGTGTAGACACAGGCTCTAGTTATCTTTTTTTGCACTTATCTTTACGTTCTGGTCCATTCCTCAGACACTACCACAGTATTGAGGTGTTCACCCACTACGACCTGCTGACCCTCAATGGGACCAAGGTGGCTGAAGGTCATAAAGCCAGCTTCTGCTTAGAGGACACCTACTGCCCCGACGGTAAGAAGCGTGACGTATAAGTGTTACATACGTCTGTTTTTGAGAAGGAATTTGGCAGCAAGAGCTGGATTGTGACAAGCAGGAGACGACATAAAAGTACAAAGCACAAATCCCATAATGAGCATTCAAAGTTGGTGGCTGGCTGTAAGATGAGAGGCCAAACCTAAATTGATCTTGGCTTTAGAAAACACAGACGGGATTATGCAGCTCAGATCCTTTCTATTCATTTGAGAGTTCTAAAAAAAGAAAGGGTTTTTCAATCATCATGTCATAATTTCAGGTTGTTGGTAGAAATTATAATCCACATTGACAAGGAAAATTTACGCATTGTTCTGTAGTCTTCGACATTTGTTGCTCTGCTCATGTTTTTCTATTTTTTTTTAACTTCCCTGCTAGGTATCCATAAACGTTACGCCTGCTATAACATGGGACAACAGGGAATCTCTGTTGGCTGTTGGGACACCTATCGCCATGACATCGACTGTCAGTGGATTGATATCACAGACATTCGCCCTGGTGAATACATCTTCCAGGTTAGAAACCTTTTTTAAAAACAAGAATATATCTTTTACAGTCTCATATTGTTTGATTCTACTTAAATGTTTGCACATCTTGTGGTGGAGGTAGGTCAAATGAAAGTGAAGAGAGAAACTGCTCCACAATCTGCACAGAGAAACAGCATAATTTCAGTAGGTTTCACAACCTCTCACTTCAGGAATTAAAGAAAAAAAAAGAAATGTGCAGGTTGGTGTTTCAACTTCTGAAGGTGCACATGAGATAAAAGCTGTGATAAAAGGCTGTAATTTCCGTAAATAGCTCTTGGCTGTTTCAGGTGTACAGCATGTATGTAGTTTTAAGGGTGTGTGCATATTTAGAGAAAGCAAATTTAGTCTGGTTTATATGGAAAGTAGACCTGCTATTAGTCCACCCTTCCAGAAAGTACAGGCTTATTGGCGGAAGAACAGCTCATTCAGCAGATTGCATTCAGACAAAGCTAGGTTTATGTTTGATGGTTGGACATCTCATGGCTCATCTGTTTCTAGACATTTAATCTACTGTCTCGCCCACTCATCTGTCATCCCTCTGTATCATTTGCTCTATTTTTGCCTTTAAACTTGGTGGCAGCAGGGTGATGCTATTGACAGCTGTTTTTTGAGAGCTGACATGAGATCAAGACACTTCAGTGTGATTTACACGTGTGTGTTTGTGGACTGTACACAAACTACATAAAGGAGTGGTGTGACTGCACTATGTGGGCTTATATGAGCATGACAAGCCACGTCTTGAGAGATAAAACAAAATTCATGCCATAAAGCAAAGATGCACTGCTGCAAAGACAACGTGACCCAGCTGCACTTTGTGGTCATGATTGTGGTTCAGCAGTAGTTCAGCTGCTCATAAATTTGTGTAAGAAGACGCTCGCCTTTCATGCAGTTGGGTGTTTCTTGAAGTCTGTACCGGGAATGACTGAGTGGCTGCCATTTTTAGGACCATACATTAAAGCTGATGAGTCACGTCCACCTCAGTGTGATTGCTCCTGATTGCTCCGTCATTTGAAAATCAGCAGCACAACCCCACACTCTTTTACAGGATAGTGACGACCTTTCATTGTTCTGTAAAACAGGCCATGAGTTCTTTGTTTCACATTATTACAAGAGCCTTAAAAGAAACAGCAACCACCACCAAGTTAATATAGTGTTTTAAACCAGGGCTATAAAATATATGCTGAAATTACTGGCCACTTTCAACATGCCATGTTAAAAAATATATTAACTTCCTGACACCAAATCTGGGCTCAAGGTATAATTAAAAAGAATAATAATTATAAACACTTTTCATTTGGAAAAGCTGCTTTTAAATATAATTCGAACCACAAAACTTGAACTGTATGTTAAAAAAATCAAAACTAGGTTGCTTTGTTGAATATGTGGTCAAGTTATCTGTTTGATGTGTGCGTCAGGAAAATTCATTTGTGTGCTTTTCTTATATACTGCACGCTGGCAGACAGGGTGGAAAACAACAAACCATGGCAACCAACCATGGCTACAGCCTAATCACAGGCTTCAACTTCTACTTAAACCCTAAACTGTCATCTCCATCTCTACTCCTTTTTTATCCTGCACTAAGATAACGTTGGAAAGTGATGTCATGCGCATGGACCCCCAATTTATGCATCAAGAGCTGTAGAGACAGAGAGAGAGAGCGAGGGAGAGAGAGAGAGAGAGAGAAAGAGAGAGAGAACAATAATCCTGTGGCTTCATGGTTGGTCTCATGGAAAAACAGCTGTTTCCTAACAGTTTCAAGTGAACTGTTACTCTCTCATACGTTCCCATATTTTATTATAAATACACTCTATGCTGTTCTTTCTGCTCCAGACTTGGACAGAAATATTTTTCTCTGGCAACAAACAAAGACTCATAAACCAAAACATGTAATTTATACACTTCTTGAACTATTAATTTAAAACACATACTTTCAGGACATGTTATTTGTCAGTTAAATTCAGAGTTGCTTGTAGGCATTTTTATTTTTGTTATTTCCAACCAGGGTAAGAGTTCTCATTGCTTGAAGTATTGATGCTGCTGCTGACAACAGATATTTGTTGATTATATGAATTTAAAAGCAAGACTTTTGTTTCCTTTCCTTTTTTTAAAGATTATTTGGGTTTCATTTAATTCCACTAGGAAAGTTTTACTTTTCCAAAGAGCAAAAACAGGGATAAGAGACTGCAGGAGCTTATCAATGCAGATGATCAAGTGTGGAGTGGAAGACTAAATCTAACTTACGGGATTTACCCACTGAGCTCAACAAATGCTCAAACCAACGTGTTGTCAGACAAAAGAGATTGATATATCAGGGTCTGATACATTCAGGATTCAAAACTTAAGACAAAATTGTAATATCTTATATCACAATACAAATATGCACAAAAACAGGCAAGAATTGGAAATGTTTTTGAGCTCAAGTCATTCAAATATTGACAGAGATGAGCCTGTCTTGTGATTTTAGAAATCTTTTGCACATCTTTTACAATTTTCTTTAACAAATACTTTTTTTTATCACAGGTGGAGGTCAATCCTTCCTTAGACATGGCTGAGTCTGACTTCCAGAACAATGTGATGCGTTGTCGCTGCAAGTATGACGGGGCACGAGTTTACATGTTTGGATGCCACGCAGGTACGGAGTTAAGACTTTTTCAGAACACTTGAATCCTAACAACTCCAGCCTTCTGAAATGTACTGGATTTTCATCATCATTCACTCTTTTGTCCCTTTTCCTCAGGTGACGCGTACAGTGCCGAGGTGGAGGACTTGTTTGACCATCAACGTCAGATCTCCAACAACTTCCTGTGAATAAGGAACGAGCAGATTTAAGGACAAAACAACTGAACAACTCCTCAGCACAGCTCGTCATGTCAGAGGAGGAAAGGTGAATGATGATGACATGCCAGTAACGTACGAGATGGTGGGAGGCTGGAATTCAGGGACTTCATACAATCCCTTTAATCATCATCTGTATTGACAGTTTCTGTTTGAAAGTTGAAATAAAACAGGAAAAGAAGAAAGAGAGGTCAAAAAAAGAAAAAAAATGATTTGAAATGTCCATTGCAAGCATCATGTCACAATAATAAACATAGAGTAGTTGATAATTTGAATAATGTGTCTTAAATTGTGTAACAAGTTTATTTGCCTTGATCAAAACATAACCACAGTGTAGACAGTAATGACATGAAGGCACATGAGAACAAAACATCCTTTAATTTTACAGTCATCAATCTGTCGTCCATGTAAAACCAGCTGATAACAGACTATCCACTCTGTACATGCTTCCTGTGCTTTCGTTGTTCATATTACAATTGCAGTATTTCCTGTTTCAACTGTGTGGTTTTTGGTTTTGAATGGTGATTTATTTTTTATTTCATGGTGCTATTTTGCCGTATTTGAATAAATATTGTAATGTATTGCAAATGTATTGCCATGTACAGTTTTATATTACCTCTCTGGAATATTGTGCTCTAGGTCTAATTTATGCAGAATTTAAATGTACTTTGAGTGGAAACTTGTGCCTGTGTGGCTGTGTTTTGTACTGTCACTTTTAATAATGAATTACATTTTCACTTGTTTGTTCTCTACCTGTTTACCATCAGTGACATCAGCAGAGATCTGGGTTTACCACCGCAATGCGTTTTAAACAGAGCTTGGTAATGGTAGTGAAAGAATAAACGTCAGATTGACAAACTGGATGGTTATTTGAGGTATGGTTATTTGACGAGCAGAGATGTCTAAGATTGCTCATTTCACTGAAAGAGGGTACAACAAAACAACAATAACCCAAGCAGAAACTTGAAGAATAGAAGCAAGAAGTTCTAGTTGTACGAAGCTGCTATGGTAGGGTAAAGTTATCAAAAAGGTTTGAAAAAGAGATTTTCCATGAGACCAACCATGAAAATGAGATTTGTTGTCATCAAATAAAGACAGGGACAATTCTACACTATAGAACCCCTTAGTGAGCTCTAGGAGCCGAGCAACGATCTTTTTTGTTTGTTTGTTTCTTTTAGTTTTTATTGTTCACGTATTTAGCTTCCTGAGACTGAGACTTGGCATCGAGCAGAGATGTCAACAGGGGAAACCTGTGAACAACCACTAAAGTTTCTTCTCCAAAGATGTATATTCAATCAACTTGATATGTGGTTCACAGGTGAAACAGACCTTCATAATGAAAAAGCATAAACATTTGTACAAATGTAAGAGGGCTACGTCCAGCTCTCAAATTTAGGGGTTTCACCAAGACACAGGGTGTAGTTGAGGCCTGAATTGAATGGATTAAAGCCCTCCCGCTTTTGTTTCACTTAAACTAGTGTTAAGGCAGACTGGTTCACGAGGAAGCACCAAGTTTCTGAGAATCCAAAGTGGAGCCGCTTCCAGAACCAGAACCATGCCAGTGTAAAAGCTCTCATAGAGCCATCATAGAGCAAATATGCAACACAGGATCCTAATATCGTAATATGGTGTTTTAGGAAAGTTTGATCAGGGGTGTTTTCCTGCGTTTTTCTGGGGTAAAACTGGGGTTCCTTTATCAATCTTGTTGTTCTATGGTAAAGGTAGAGGTGTCGAACATGTGGCCAACTAGTGTACTTGATAAATTTCAATTGTTGTAACCAGTATTCCTTGTAAAAATCTGATACTCTGATAACAAATTATGAGGAACATTGTTTTACAGTCTACTGCATTGTGAAAAGGAAATTTAAAATTACCTTATGCCAACTGACTCAAAAACAAGGTGAAAACATCCATGTCTATGGCATACAGTCTTGCTCGGTACAAAAGAACCCGTATTAGCAAATTTAGAAATGAAATATTTCACAAACACTTTCAGATGATGTTTTATAACACATCATATTTCATCAACACACTTGCATAACTTCTAGGAAGGTGAATTATTTAATACTTGGCACACTTTTGTGCTTACACATTTCACAATGTAATGGGACCAATTTTTTAATCAGTTAAAACTGGTAGAAATGTCAAATAAAATACAATGACATCAATAAAAGTGCAAACTTAACATTCAAACAAATATCTAAAAGAAAATGTAACAAGTTTAAAGCATATTTTTGACACCAACCCTTATTTTTCAGTGCCCCCTGTGCCATTAGCATGTGTGGAGAAGAGCAGTGATGTTGACACACTTACAGTTTAAGGCAATTTTAAAATGTTCATACTGTGCTAGTTTGCATTGGCAACCATTTAACGTTTGCCATATGATAGCCTGACTAAGCCATATAATAATACAGAATGCTAACACTTCCACACTTTGCTTTTTTTCTGTTGGCTCAAGTGCAGAAAAGATGCATATAACCCTGCCATTAACAACTATTTTTAACTTTTTTGTCTTTTGTTTGCTTTCATTTGCCTATCGTCAAATTGGGCTGTAGCCAATCAGTGCAGTTTTGATGGAACAATGTGTTCAGGTGCATGCAGTTTTTTTACATGCTAGAGGGAGTGCTATCTTATCACAAAAGAAGTGGCTATCCTGTCTTTTGGTGTGGACAAACATCTCAATAGAGTTTACCTGTTGTTACTTTAAAGGGATACTGTCCTGAACTGTGAGTAAATTGATCATTTTGTGCATGTCTATATAACCATTAACATAACTGTGCTAAGCTATTATTGTGTGTTCATTTTTGTGCCCTCTGTGGACAAAGCAAAGTGATACCTTTTATCCCCATGCAGAGGAATTGTTATGAATGACAAAAACTTACTTTGACCGTGAAATGTATCACTCACTGATCATTTATGCAGAAGCTGTAAAAAGAGGCTGTTTGGCAGAGTGCAGTTTCACTTTACCAGCAGAATTTCAGACATTAAAAAACTACATGAAAACAGAATCTCTTTCTACTTAAAGTGTCAAGTCTCCTTTGAAGCACATTAGAAGTATTTGTTTCATAACCAGTCACAAAAAACCTCATGAGAGCCTTCAATGAAATGGGCTAATTAAAGTAACAGTACCACTAAAGACACCACTTGTTCCAGTAGAAATCAGTTTGTTCACTAAGCCTTGAATTCGACTGAAGGAGGAGAGTGATGTAAGGTGTGTTCGCTGGCAGAGATTTGGTGCATGGAAATGTAACACCCCAGGCCACCAGAGTCCTTAACTGTGGTGGGACATGAGATATTTCTTTAATTTGAACCATGCCTCTCCTATCATTTGCTCCATGACACAACAGTTTGTCACAACAGCAGGTCTAAGTCAGAGTTTGCATAAAACTACTTGCTCAGTCGTGGTTTGTGTTTGTGCAGTAAATCCAGCGATTGTGTGTGAGGTACCCACTTGGCTGCTCTGTGGTGCATTACCTCCTCGTGAAGCCACAGTAAAGCGTGAGATTATAGGCAGTGCTGAGATCTCACACGAAGATGGTAAAGCACAGCAGCAGCTGTAAGGGCCGTGCCTCTGGAAGTACAACAGAGCACAGGGAGGTCCACCGCTGATCTGGCAGAGTCACTGTGAAAATTTGTCCACATTTGGTTTTACTGCACACCAAAAAGTCATGTAAGGGGATTAGTCAAGAGGAGTTTGCATGTGTGAGGAGACAGGCTGACATGTAGCCTAAAACACAAGTTAACAGGAACTGGAGTAATTAAATGCCATCCTTATCCAACACAAAATAAAATCTGTTGACGTGAAAACACATTTTACAAACAAATCTTATTAGTGATCATGGCTCATTTTGATGCCTTTTTTAGCTTCTGTTGTCTTTCAAAGAGGTTTTGATGATTGAGCGTTTGTATGTCAGATGCATCACAGCGTAAGAAGTTGAGGATTACAGACCTTTGTAATTGAAGAATCTCCAGAATGATACCTGCAGTACTTTGAATTACAGAGCAATAATATCTTCTTCATATTGGAAAGCAAAAGATGATGTGAGACTATCAGTTTTTCATTGATTGCAGTGATGCTTTGGCTAGTATTGGTTGTTTTTTTCTGGGTTTAAGATTCAGTTTGCTTAGTAGTTTAGCAGAAACTTAGCAGTGACTGTTAAGTGTAACTCCCAGCGCAGTGCTCTGAGCTATAACATTAATGTGTAACATTAATGTCCTTGAAGTGTATGATCATATCTGTCTATGGATCACACTCAGCTTAATCCATCTTTTAGCGTGTGCTCTAAAAGTCTTAGCTTTCTTGTTTTTTTGCAAATCCACCTTCTAGTCCATCAGTACTTCAACCCAAGTACGATGCTCTCCCTTTGTTACCACTGCCACCAGAGGGATGGTGACTCGGACATTAGTTTTATCTCACCTTGATGACTGCTCATGGCTCAGAGTAGAAGAGAGGTTGGCATGTAACCTGGTACATTTCTTCATTAACATTCTTTATAGCAAGTGCACAAATTCTGTGAACTCTCAAATTAATTATGTCAGGTTTCTTGTGGTCATATAGTTAAACAAAAAACATTCTGTAAATTATAGAGCCTTTACAATGTGTAATAATTACACTACGCTACATTTATCTAAAGGTACACACTGTGTGGTGAGACGATTTTCTTTTTCAACTCAACATTTTAGAAGATAGACTAGAGGCACAGCTCAGCTGACTGACAGGTGAGGGGTTTAAAGCCTGACCCATTTCCAATATGGCTCCCACCAATGGTCTGCTTCAAAATTGTAACAGAAACAGATGGTTGACATGACCGAGATTACGTCCATTTATTATAGTCTGTGCTCTCACTATGTCAACTCACTTTTCATATTTGAATATTGACAGACAGCATAGTGTCATCAAAAAGACAAAAGGTCTCATGGTCTAGATGAGATGTCAAAAACTAAAAACTCTGAAAAAACATGGAAACAGATACTGAGAAATAGTGTCAAGAAGGAACATATTTTGTCACAGATAACCTTAGTTCAAACTATGAATTATGAACAGGCAAACAATTAAAAGTGAAACTATTTTAAGATTATTCATAAAGTCTTCACAGAGAGTTTAAAACAACTGACTGAACACCCAACAGTGCCTCCTCTGATGCTGCAGCACTTTAATTAGCCACGTGGCACTGTCTTAGTCAGCCAATGGTCTGAACAGTTGTGTAAATGGGGTTAGCTACAGCAGTGACAGGCGGCACATACAGTATTTGGGGAATCGTAGCTGAGTTAGGCTTCTTTGAATGCTATATTTAACTTATGAATGATCATCTTTTGAAGCATTTATACCCAGTAATCTGTTCCACAGTGTTTACATATCCACTTACAGCTGGGAGACCAAAGTAAACAGTTTCTGGTTGACATTGATGGGAAGATCAACAATTTGCAGTAGCACGTAAAATGATAAATTTGCAGCATTCTCCTACATCTCCAAGAATACGACTAAATTATTGGCTGAGAAGGTGAAGGAGACGCAGAGCCACACGGTCTGTGGTCGGCTGGGTGAAGCCTCAGAGGAGGCAGCTGCTTCCAGCTGTCACATACGTCTCCAGAGTTTCTGACAGAGGGTTTCAGGAAGCTGAGTTATGAAAGCTGAGTCTGAGTTATGAGGCAAAGGTTGAAGTAAAAAGTTTAGTTTTATTAAATAAACATTGAGCCTCTGTAGTGAAGGGCTTTCTAACATTCCAAGGAAAAAAAAGACTGACATTAGTTAAACACAAGTTATTTAAAGCCATCTAAATTATTATATTCAAAATGCAGTGCTGTTGAATTCACTGACCTTTTGTACCAACTGGATTAGATACAATTCCTATCAACCAAGGGTGAGCTTTGGATACACCTTTATCCTTATTTCTGTTTGAAGTATTCTCAAAGACAGCCAGATTTAAAAGTGGTAAATGGCATCTGAGTAGAGAGCCAGGAGCATGTTCAATTCCCCTCGTTGATCTCAAATGACATGTAATGACAACAAAGAGCAGTTTTACTTTTTGTCCATCTTTCATGTCTTGAAAGTAGGATTTTTGGTTATCTTTCCAGTAACAAAAATAATTGAACCATAGCCTGCTATCTTATACAGTGGCCTGTCAAAAGACCATTGTAGTCTCCACAACGTGACGTCTTCAACTGTCTATACACCAAAAATCAATTGGCACCTCTGTGCTGTCGTGTGTATCCAACAACAAATTTCAAGGAAACGCTGAAGACATGGGGAAGCCACTTACAGATGACATACTACCTGGTTTCAAGAGAACATTTAATATACTGGCCAAGAACTTTTTCTTTTATCCATGTATTAAAAAGACAGGTCCAGTCTTAACGGTATACAGTAATAAAGATCCACTGTAGACATTGCTGGGTTTAATAACACACATAACAAAAAGAATCACTGCCTCACGTTTGCAGGTGAGCTTACTCGAGTCATCTATAAAAATCTCACAGTAAAAGACAAACACATGACTGTTCAATAAGTATTACAAAGTTTTTGTTACCCTTTACAAATGTTTGAATTCAGTGCTTCACTGTAAAGTTGCTACAATATTACGAGGAAATATAAAAGGATGTCCAGGTGAGGCTGAGTTGAAGCTGTGGCCCAGAGGCAACAATCCCTGCATGGATGGATCATGAGATTTGAGTTTGGTTATCTACAAAGATAAGGGAATAGGAGGACACTCTTCTTATCTCATCTAACACTGTAAGGAAATAGCTGATGAGAAGTTCAATTACAGTTGGTGAAGTTTTGTGGCAGACGGAAAGGAAAACTGTGGGAATCCATTTTTGGGAAGCGTGGTGGTTTGAAGGAGTGGCCACTTGAAAAAAACAGATCAAGAGGGGACACAGACAAGTCCTCATTTTGCTGAATCAAAGAATCTTAAAAAAAAGACACCAAAACAAAATTTGTGGATGGGGGATCATTTTCTGTGAAGTCACTTCCCTTCCCAAGCATCTTCTTTCTGCTTTGCTGCCAGACGCTTTTGTTCTGAAAGACAAAACACGGAGACCAAACGATGATCAGTGAATGCACCAATCTAGGAACACAAAAGTGATTTGTTGCTGAATTGGTCACAGAAGCATCTGTTAACTATATCTGGATAAAACTGACGTGGCATTTATTCTGAGGACACAGTGTTCAGAACATGAAGCCTGTCTCCTCTGACAGTCACCCTGTGTGTTGAGTGTTGTGATCTTAAATAAAGAGCATAGCAGTCAGCCCAGCCTGAGAACAAAGGAGTTTTTTTAGTTTTCTATAGTCAAGCCCCGACTTCCTGACTAGCTGTGCAGTGGACAGCCAACTGTGGTTTTCTGCGCCTATATACTTATGTTCCATCCGTGAAGGGAAATGGCAGCTTGACTGATTATAGACCTGCTCAGCAGTGGACGCAGAGAAACTTCTCATGGCATCAGTTGGCAATTGCTCTTTTCATTTGCTCGAGTAAAGTACAGCAATAACCCCCTCTTCTGGTGAAGACTATGTGATACAAAAACTAAGGAGGATAAGAGTCAGAACTTTTTTTAACAGGAATAATAACAGTAATACATTTCATTTAAAGGCACCTTTCAAAGGCACCCAAGGGCACTGTACAGAACAAAGTTAAAGACACTTCAGGAATAGTTGAAAATAACAAAGTTTGAAAGAATTAAAAAAAAAGGCTTAGGATGGAAAACAGTTAGTGAGTGACTTCAGGCAAATCACTCATCTTCACAACTTGGCCTTTGTCAAAGTTGCTCACATTCCTACATTCCTTCTTCCAACTAATGGCTTTAAGGACAAAATGTTCCCTTGCTGCTAAACATCTCACAACCACTGAAGGGTGCTACTGTCACAAAATATTTATTTCGCTTATTTCATCATAATGTTTACGCTGAGTGGTTTAAGGTTATGGAGGAATAAAAAAAACCTGTTGAACACATAAAGTAACATCCTTGCAACTACCTCTTGCCTCCTGGAGTTTTCTCCTCTCTGCCTCTCGTTGCTCCTTCGTCAGGTTGCTTTTCACACCAAGTGCACCAATCACAAGCTTGCGAGCAAGCGCTGCACTAGTCTGTGGTCTCTCTTTGGCCGGCAGGAGGTAGTCTGATGGGGAAAGGAAAAGAAAGAAAGTTGTAGCTCATTGCGCTCTCTTCAATTTATGGGGTGAACTTCAAAAAAAGCTCTGGCTTTATTTGTACCTGAGCAACTGCGAGCTTTGGCCTTTGTAGCAGAGGAAGATTTGGAAAGTGGTCGCAACTTCATGAGTGGATTTCTGGATCTCAAAGCTTCTCTGGCTGGAAAGGAACCCATCATATTTAAAAAATAATTTAAATGTTGTTCAATAAATTTCTTTCTCTTTCATTGATGATGATGTCTAAAAAGAGATTTAAAAATGTTTTCTCTAGCATCTTGCAAGATTATACATGGGCTCTGCATCATAGCTTAAAATATGCTTTTCTCATATGTCTCATTCATACTGAGTCTATTTATCTGACATATTTTCCTCCAATTACACCTTGCGTACAAGGCACACAAGCCCACACATCAAACATTAATTACTGTTTGTACATCAGAACTTCTCGAACCTGCTATGGGGCTGGAGAAGAGGCCCAGAGCGTGTGAATCATCAACCCACTTGATGTCAAAGCCTCGTTGTCTGAAAACACAGTAAAATGATGACAATAAAAATACACTTTATGAGGTGTTAGAAAAAGAGTGATATTGAAGAAATAACTTTTAGTATTAAAAATAAGAAGAGCAAAACAATAAGATAAAATGCAACATTCAGAGTTTTGCATAAACTCTTTTTATAGATGGGAGCAGTATTTAAGCTGCATTTTTTAAAGCCTACATCAGAACTTTTAGTTATACATACTGGTAGCACTGAAATAGCTTTAGAAGGTCCTCCGTCTTGAACTCAGAGGGGAAATCATAGATCTCAACGATGTGGGAAAGTTCATCCTCTGTGAGATCGATGTCGTCTTCATCATCATCATACCGGTCCATGTTGTAATAATCAAACCTGGGCTGCTGGATTGATTCTTTCTTTTTACCCTCCTTCACAGCAAGCTAAAGAATAGTGAGAAAAAAGACAGCACACAATAAGTAAGATTACTTCAAATTCTGTTACGTATGGAACAGTCAGTTACCAGTAGGGCTGAATGATTCGCAAAAATAATGTAATTCCCATCATTTTTACCTAATGTTACAAATGCATTTTAGTTGTGTAATTATTTTTATGACCCCCGTCTTATGTGTTGTGAAACAAACACAGGCAACAATCACTATTAAAAAAGGGCAACATTTTAGATTAAACAAAACTTGCAATAAACAACTTTAAAAAAAGAAGAGCTATTTTAATTCATACGGCAAATTTGATATCACTTAATGTTTCAGTCCAGTTTTTGATATGAAAAACAAAGGAGTAAGAGAAAAGAAGGATTTTTGCTTTGAAAAAGATCCTCAAAAGTGACTCTGTTTACAGGTACATCTGAAAAAAAAGAATGTCATGAAAAAGTTCAATATTTTTGTAACTTACTTCAGAATGTGAACACAATATAAACTAATTCTGCATAGAGTGAACTATTTCAAGCCTTAAATTCTTGAAATGTGGATGATTATTGCTTACATATGATTAAAAAAAAAGTGTCTCAGAAAATTAGAGCAGTACACAACATCAATTAAAACATCTGCTTTTTGCCCGTTTTAGTCACTTCTCACACAATATGTTTGCCCTTTTGGACAATTCCTTCTACATTCCCACTATTTTACTAATCTTCTCCTAATTTTCACACATATTTGCTGCTTTTTTTGACCATTTTTACCACCTAAAATTTATTTTGAGTACTTCTCTTTGCCATTTGTGCCACTATTAATCACTGAGATTGTCACTCTTGCAAAGGTAGGTGTAAAGGATGTGGCTCTTTGATTAAGCAGGGTTGATGTTGGACATATAACATCTTCTGGAAAAAAAACTATCTGTTATTCTGACACATCTCAGGTTGAAGAAGTACCACACTGTCTATGATTAGAATATTGCAACAGATCATATTGTGATTTAATTTAATTTGCAATTAATTGCCCAGACCTAGGTACCAGAGTTTATTAGTTATAGCAAGGAGTAGAAATGAACAGACAACTGAATGATGTGATGTAAATGGTTCCCACAAGCTCTCACCTCTTCAAGTAAGTGTGGATCCAAACAATCTCCGTCATCATTGAACAAGGTGTCCCAACTATCTTCTTCCCCCTTTTCTTCCTCGGGGTTTGTTGCCTCCAATTCTGATGCAGCATCAACCTCTACACAGGTCAAATTCGGGTGACCATTCACCTGAACTTCTGAGTCTTGTAACCGTTCTCCCTCCACATCAGTCTTACTGCCACCATCCCGTGTCTCACCTCCACCTCCTTCCACTACAGGTGCACCATCCTGCCTGGCTCCAGCTTTGTCCTTCTTGTTTTTGGCATTTTTCCTGGACTTATCAGTGTAGCGAGGTCTGGGTCGTGGTTTGCCTTCTCCCTGAGTTTGTGCTTTATCTTTGGAGTCATTAAGACGTTTTTTGGGGACATACAAAGCCTGGCTGGGCTTCTTTGACTGAGATGGAGGTGCAGGTGTTACAGGTTGCTGGGCTGGAGCAGAGTCTTCTTTGGGCTGATCCAACTCCATAATGAAATAATGTCAAAACATCTGGAGCATAAAGAAAGAGGAGGGAGACAACACAATCATGTTTAATAGTATCGTTTAGGAAAGCTATAGCGAGTCTAACTGCGATTCCTACAAAGAAATGTAACACTAAAAACTAAAAAAAAACTCATACTTTTTTAATAGTGATAGCTATAGGTAGCTCATTAGTT
This sequence comes from Thalassoma bifasciatum, assembly GCA_008086565.1. Classification (NCBI taxonomy): domain Eukaryota; kingdom Metazoa; phylum Chordata; class Actinopteri; order Labriformes; family Labridae; genus Thalassoma; species Thalassoma bifasciatum. The sequence continues at coordinate 936,061 of RPOG01000043.1, forward strand.
TAGCTCAAAGCTAAAGCTTAGTTTAGCTGATACTTGGTGTAGTTGCGGTATTTACTTCAAACGTACAAAATAATTGGACATTTAAACATTTCAATATGAAATTTCTAACACCTTCTGTCGTTTTTGAAACCGTGTATTGCAGGGAAAGTGGTGCTTTTTAGCCTACCCGTATTTATTTGGCTTGTTTGGAAACAGATTTTCGTCGCACATCACACGTAAGCGTGGGCGAGCTAGTGCATTCTGGGAAATGCTGTTCATATGTGACCTCAGTGCTGAGAAATTCTGAGTAGAAATCGCTTTCTCTCACACTAAATGTGTATTTTCACGTGGCTGTATAATGGTTTTATTAGTCAAAAGTTCAACCATTGGTAAAATGTTTGTGTACTGTCGCTTGAATGTATTTTCTCCACACTGTGACTGAAACGTTTCTGCGGCGCAGTGACTACAGCGAAGCGAACATCCGGGTCACCCGTGCACGCCCACAGAGACACAGACAAACCATCGGTTCACGTGCTGATAATTCACACCCAGATTTCCGATGATTGGCTGAGTCCCTTCACGTTACACAAGCTGTTTCGTAAAATTTAAAAGCAGAAGTTGTGTAAGGTGGAGAGATTTTTGTTAAATCCCTCACTGTAAATCATAGTTTGCACCCTCAGTGCCTCCGCAAAGCCTCATACATCTCCACGCATTGACTGCACTGTCAGGTAAGCTGCAAAAATACCGAAATGTAGGCATGCCTTATTGCCCAGGACAATGCAATTATGAACAGTAAATTAAAAAGCCGAATAAAAAAATGCAGACATTGATATATTTAGTTGTGCAAAAAAGTATCGAAGTGTAGAAATTATGCAGTAAGGTTGCAAAAAATATTTGGAGTGACGTACGCATTTGAGGAGTGTTTTATCCTAGCAATTGCTGTCTCTGAATAGTTGATATGATTTTGTTCTGCTCTACTTACTAGAAACATCTCACTCAAACATGGTTTCAGACATAAGATAAAAACATTTTGAACTTATTTTATAGTCTGCTTAGTTCTTTCAGATTTGTGTGGCTCGAACTTAGTTCTTCTTCATGAATGAATGAAATGAAATGCATGTTTTTAATGCTGCAGAAACCAGTCATTGTAGCATTGATCAGTTTTTCTGTTAATTTTTCTTTACAGTTATGTTGCTGCCATATGCATAGCTGACAGCACCATTAGCATTTTGATTTAGGCTACATGATGCATAACAATGGGTAGTAGCAGTAAATTAGCTGAAATCGCAGTATGGCTTGCTGCAATATTCTAATCTTATACAGTGCAATATTCTTTATTGGGGGCGGATTGGTAGAAAAGGGGTGTAATTGGGAGAAAACACTGAATTTGGGGTTTTCATTATCTTGAAGCTTGGTTCATCAACATTTCAGGAAATAAAAGCATGAAATAATTCTCTTTAATTAGTCTATTTAATATCTGAGTTTCACTCTCTGAAATGAACAAAAGTATTTTATTTTTTTATGATATTCTTATATTTTTGGTTGTATCTGTTTATGCAAACAGCATTTGTGTAGTGGATTTTTTTAACAAGATTCTGCTTTTGTCCCTCTTGTATGTATTTTTCTTATCAAAAACTCAAACAATGAAAAAGCAATAAAAAAATATAATCACACTTTAAATCACAAGATAATTGCAATTAGATTGTTTGTTTGTTTGATTGATTGATTTTTTGTTTTCAATTTGTTCAACCCCAATGATCCAGACCTGTTCTGTGCCTCACCAGGTTGCGGCGATGCAGTTTTTGGGTCTGTTGCTCCTCCTGGTCGGAGTCTTTCATCAATCCAACACCCAAAACTCAGAGCCCATGTTCCAGGATATAACAAAGACGGTGTTGCCCCCTGACAATCTGAACAATCCCACACAACTCAACTATGGCATGGCTGTCACAGACGTGGATGGTGATGGTGATCTGGAAGTGGTCGTGGCAGGGTGAGACGAGAAGTAAAGAGTGTGAATATTTTTTTAGTCATTCAGTTGAAGGTCATCAATAAGCTGAGCTGACATGTAACTTCCTCTCTCAGGTACAACGGGCCAAACCTTGTGCTCAAGTACGATCGCTCACAAAAAAAGCTGGTAAATATTGCCATTAATGATGAAAGTTCTCCATACTACGCTCTGAGGGACATTCGAGGAAACGCTATTGGAGTTACTGCCTGTGATGTTGATGGAGATGGACGTGAGGAGATCTACTTCCTCAACACAAACAATGCCTACTCTGGTAAATGGTCAATTCCCTTGAAAATCAATCAGTGTTTTTTTGCCCTTTGATATACTATAAGCGAACCAACGGATTCTTCAATTTTTTCCTGCAGGGGCAGCCTCTTATTACGATAAGCTGTTTAAGTTCCGTAACGGCCGCTTTGAAGATCTTATCACTGATCCACTCAATGTGAATCGGGGTGTAGCTAAACGGATGGCAGGACGTTCAGTGGCATGTGTTGACAGGAAGGTAAGAGAAACCAGTTTCTAATCCTTTTCTGTCATCAGTCCACGATTACTAATCCCACTCTCTCCGTGTCTTTGCTCTTCAGGGAACAGGCCGGTACTCCATCTATATTGCTAACTACGCCCTTGGCAGTGTCGGTGCCCATGCGCTCCTGGAAATGGATGAGTCTGCCAGTGATGTAGCCAACGGCATTATTGCTCTGTCAAACGTAGCTGCTGAGGCAGGAGTCAACAAGTTGACAGGTCTGGTTTGGAAAATAAAGAATATAATCTTTCATAATTTATTGGTACTCACTGCATTTTTGTTGTGCAGGCGGACGAGGTGTGGTGGTCGGACCCATCCTGAGCGAGTCAAGGTCTGATGTGTTTTGTGACAATGAGAATGGACCCAACTTCCTGTTCAAAAATAAAGGAGAGGGGGTCTTTGAGGAAGTGGCCAGTGAGGCAGGTGAGTCAAGATGAAGATAGAAAAGGTTAAATGCTGGTCAGAAGTACTTCAAATTCGATCTGTACATCCAAATTCTGACTCCCTTCTCTTACTGTTTGAATCTGGTTATTAGTAGTCATTGTTTATCATGGATACCTGGAAAGATTTTTTTTTATTGTGGATTTAAAATGACAGTTAGTTCCAAGATAAATGTCAAAACAGAATCTCAAATTAATTGGTAAAAAATTAACATTTTGTATTAAATACTGTTCCAAAATTGGCCATAATTATTTGTAGAGAAGTGTGAGTACCAACACCAGGTATCAGTAAAGGCCTTATTTCAATGTATTGAGTTCTCATTTATTACATATCTTAAACTCAGAGAGAAATGTTTGTGTTGTATCTTGGATTCAATAGTTTAGTGACTTGGCTCCATTTAAAAAAAAAAAAAAAAGTCTTTCTTCAGAGTGATCTGTCATTGTGTAAATTGAAATTTTATGTATCAGAAGTACTCGTGGTATCAGTACTACTCAGTATTGATGAGTACTAAAGAGGGAGTACTCGTACTGGTATCGGTCTGGAAAAAAGTGGTACCCCCAGTTATTTTCTTAGCATATTGTTTTTCAGCACTCTTTTTTTTTTTTAGGGGTTGCTGACACTTCTCAGCATGGCAGAGGCGTGGCACTCGTAGACTTCAATGGTGATAGAAAAACAGATATCGTTTATGGAAACTGGAACGGCCCACATAGACTTTACCTGCAAGGGAGCAACTCTCAATTCAGGGTAAGGAAAGAGAAAATGTAAAAAAAGGGATGCTTAAAATCTCTGTGATGGATGATTTGATGTAGCAATAATTAAATGTCTCTTTTGATTTGTAGGACATAGCAGGTCCACCATTTAATGAACGCTCACCGATACGCACAGTCATTGCTGCTGACTTTGACAACGACAAGGAGTTGGAAGTGTTTTTCAACAACATTGCTTACCAGGGATTCTCCTCTAATAGAGTGTTCAGGTTAGCATTGTGATCATTGCATCAATCTAAGGTCTAATGAGAGAGGCTGCAAGCCATTAAAAAAAAAACAAATGCCACACACTGTTTACAGAAGTAGTTATCCTAAGTTTCCCGTGTGTTTGTTTTCAGGGTGTTGAGAAGAGCAGGAACAGACCCTTTGATCCAGCAGCTCAACGTGGGAGAAGCTGCAGAGCCAGAGGGACGAGGAACAGGTCAGCTTTGTTTTAGTGTTCAAAAGAAGTCACTCAACAACGTCCAGTAACAACTTTCATTTTCAACATTCCTACCTCTCTGTTTGGAAAGCATAAAGCCAGATGAGGTGTTGGTATGACTTAGTTACTCAAAAAGTTTTCACATTTACAGATCTCATCACACTAAACATGATTGTTTTTATGATTGTTCTGACTTACTGTGGTGCATGTCATTCTTCCTCTTTGTCTCTGCTTTTCATGTTTCCCACAAGCTAACCTTTTCAATGGTGACAGATACCTCAGAAACAGATACAGTATCTGTAGCACAGTGTTGTCATTCTGCAAGTCACTGAGAGCAGTTTCCCCCCCTCAAACAGGTGGCACTGTGACAGACCTGGATGGGGACGGACAGCTGGAGCTGCTGCTGGCACATGGAGAGAGCAGGGAGCAGCCAATCTCCGTCTTCAAGGTCACACAGGTGTGTCAGCATGGGCTTTTTATGGTCCCAGGACACCTGTAGTTCCTTTACTCAAATGAATAATAAATACAGAATTTAAAAAAGTCGTTCTGTATTTGTAAATCCGCCAGACAAACTGAGGGTTTTGGATTAAACATTAAAATTCTCCTGGCTCACTGTTGAATGTTCTGTTTTACTGACACATGAGCAAGTATAACGTGTTAATTTTATTAATGCATCAGTATTTAGCAGCTTTGTTCTGTTGCCGTTGAAGAGTTGAAGCGTCAAAAACTACTAGTTTTGTTTGCTCTGAACACATGCAACACTGTACCAACAAGTTCCTAACCTATGAGTTGGCCTATCTAAAACATAACTCAGGCTCACAGTTAAAGTACCAGCGACTGTAAAAAGTCTAATAACTTCAGTCGAGTCCGGGAATGAGTCAGTATGAAGTTGAAAAAAAGGACATGGAAAATGGAAAACTGACCAAGTTATTTTTGAAGGGACCTGTAGTATGCTCAATCCAGGTGTTACATGGAATGCATGTTGTTACTTCCCATTCTTAGTGCTTTTCTTTCTTTCATTTTAATATGAAAAATAAACCCTTTATTCTTATCAGGGATCCTCCAACAAATGGCTGCGGATCATCCCTCGTACCAAGTTCGGCGCTTTTGCCCGTGGAGCCAAGGTGACAGTCTTCACCAGTCAGAGTGGGGTTCATACACGCATCATCGATGGAGGCTCAGGTTACCTGTGTGAGATGGAGCCTGTGGCCCACTTTGGCTTAGGTAACCTCTTTTTATCTTTAAGAGAGACAAGTATGGGAGAAAAATGGGACACATTAGAGCAGGGTTTTCAACATTTTTTTTAAAATAGTTTCAATTATTCTTTGCCAAATATTTCTATTTTTGCTCATGTACATGGGAGCCAACTTATTCTTTTTAAGCAAGAAATCCAGAATTGTTAAAAATCTTTCAAAAATTATGAACAGCCACCAAAGCACATTTTTCTATTCAGGAACCCTTGTAGCAAACTGTGATTAGTCAGTCAAAAAATTATAATATGCTTTACCTTTTTTCCCTGCTTTTTTTAAATTTGAGAATTCTTGGATAAAAACGATAATAGAGCTTTCAAAACCTATTGGACCAACTATTATAACAGAACAAATAAGTGTTTTGCTGAATTATACGATATTGAATTTACACGGTTTTAACTTTAAATGGCATTGCATTGTGGCAAGTATGTAGGCTTTTTACTAACTTGATGAGAGATACAAGTTTATCCCCAAAATGCATCGTTCAGCCAGTTTTCAGTAAAAGAATCAGAGCAGGGAGAATCAATTTACCTGAGACAAAAACATCATTTTTCTATATCTCCAAAGCTCCTCAGTGAAAGTGCATTTCTAGTTTTTATATGAGAGTGCAACATTTTCTTGAAGAAAAAAAGCTATTCATCATTCCAATGCTTCTTGCAACAACCTGACAACAACAACAACAAAACAGTAAAAGTGAGATTTGGCCCTTTTTAACTGTTACACATATGACTATGTCCATTGTATATCCAGAGCTTCAATTTTCACCTCAATTTTTGCCTCGTTTGAATTATATTTTATTTTAACTAAGAATGATGACTGCTGGTATTTTTCCCGTATTGTTTTCAGGAAACGATGAAGTGACGGTGCTCGAGGTCTCCTGGCCTGATGAGAGCTTTTACACCCGAGCTGTGCAGCCTGCTGAAATGAATTCAGTGTTGGAAGTGACCTATCCCACAGAGGAGGGAGCAGCTGTGCTTTCTAACGAGACGCAGGTACACAGAGAGGATCCACAGCATGAATTATGAACACGGGTAAAAATGTATTGTAGTCAGTTTATAATAGAGACAACCAACATTGGCTTCTTTGTCCTCCATTGTCAAGTGTGATAAGCTTGTGTTCACAAAAACATGTCCCTTTATCTTTCTGCTAAATTAAACCAACATTCTGTTTATGAATCAGTATTTCTCTATTTCTGTTCAGTGTGGCCAAGGATTCACCATCAAGAATGGCCGCTGTGCAGGTAAGTTAATTGTTTTGAAATTAAGTTACTTCAGTGTGTAGGGTTTCGAATGATTTCCTGAGAAAAAGGAATGAAATTGTACCTCTATAATTTTTTTTAATCATCACATTTTGTTGTTATTGATTTTTCTGCAGATCTGTGAGGTTTGTCAAGAGATGCCAATGAAACTTTGCCGGGGAGAACATAACATGATTTTAAAATGCTTTTCTTTATGTGTGCTTCAAGCAAAGGCCTTTTTTTCTTTACTCCATGAGTAGTTTTAAACTTAAGTGTTTTTTGTTTTTCTTGACTTTTTTTATCATTAAACCTTGCTACCACTGGGGTCATGGTTGTTTTTTCTCTTCTGTGCTGTCGCAAACTCCTTAAATAAACTGCAGTGAATCATTGGGTCAGATTATCATTTCATGGAGTGAAATCAGACTTTTCAGTTTTTAATACTATGAGCCACATACAATGAACCTAATGCTGCTGCTACAATCAGAGACTTTCAGAGCGTCCACAGAAATAGGTATTTGAAAATGATCAGTCTGCTTAAGAAAGCAGTGATTCTTTACCTTCCTCAAATCTCTGTGTCCTCATGTCTCTTGTGCCATTTTCCTGCTTCATCTGACATTGTCTGTGTCTTTTTCTGTTTCTTCTCCTCATTCTCTCTGTTTCTGTTCCTGAATCGATGCAGCACTTGTTCCTTTTTACTATGGTATCCGCTCGGCCTCTGTCTCTAGGTTTGAATCATCCTCATTCAGAGCTGTTTTGCAACACTGTGTCATGGCACTCTGTGCACTTTCCCACTCTAGAGGATGGTTGTCTTGAGGTTAACAATGATCCAACAGGACAGATTCGCCTGAGTACTGCATGCCTGTGTCAAGCTAAGAGACTGACACATGACAGAAGTCTAGTTATTGGACAGACCTGGCCTGGATTGGAGCACAAATAAGCATGATGCATGCTTTGCCTCCCCATTTTATTTGTCAAGACTGTTAATCTGTGATTAGTATCACAGCCTCTATTGAACCGCACATAGAGAAGGAATGATGTTTATGTTGAGTATGCATGTGAAACTGAAGGAATTTTCCCTGACCAAAGCATGTCACATGGATAATTTTTCAAAGCCCTTCCTCTATGATGCATGCTGACATGTTCTCATGTTACTGCACATCCACTGACTTGTGACACAGATAAGAACTGTTTATGTTGAGTCTATCTTTTTCCCTAATGCTGCAAATACGACTGTTGACAATGAAAAGGGCTTACTGTTAATCAAAACAAGCTTTCCTCGGATACACTTGAACTTTTTTACACGGTTGACCCAAAATGGGACATCGACTTATGAAGGACTAACATAATATGTGTGTATATATAATTGAAAATTCAAATAAAAAGCATTTTTTACCTTTCCACTCATATGTTTTTTGACTTAAAAAGTTCCAAAAGTTGTTAAAGTCCATATATGACCGAATCAAAATTTGTTGTGGCCATTTCTTAGATCATTCTGTCAGTTTTGTGTTTTGTGTTTGTCACTTGCACAATTACTACATGGGGCACCTTTGGTAAATCAGCAGGCAGACACTACAAAAGGTGCACAGGTGAAGCAGTGATCTTGGGAACAGGAAGCACACACTTTTTTTTTCACCACTAATCTTAGGACATCACAGTTACCCTCATCACACATATCATCTTTAGAGAAAGTAGTCGTTTTTGGTGGCAAGAAGCAATGCAACAACCTCAGTTTGGACTCTTTTAGAAGCACATCAAAAACACCTCACACCCACATCCAGACAGTGACTAAAGTAAGGTGAGAATAGTCACTACAACTTATCAGAGCTCTTCCAATGATTAAAGATATTATGAAGAGATGCTATCTCCTCTGACAGAATTAAACCATCATTACATTTCATCAAAAAAGACAGTTTGATCCCAACAGCTTTGATGAAGCAGTTTTTATTTTAACACCAGTCATATATTTCATGGCCACATGTATCAAACAATAAGCAGTATGAAAGTTTTTTTTTTCCTACACAAAAAGTCACCAAAAGAAGAGACATTCACATTTCTGAGCCAGTTTTTGGCAGTCCTCATTCTTTGGAAGTTTGTAGGAATCACAAGGAAGAAGGAAGGGTTATATTTAAGGTAAAATCCAGGTAAGATACAGGAAGACTTTTTGACCCATCCTTTGTCTACTGCTCTTAATGCACAGTATAACTTTGCATAATCACAATTTAGGAAGCGTTGGCTTCATATTTTGAAACCAAAGAGATTGGATTTGTGCACGTGGCTGTGCTTGAATGTCTGAGAAATTAAACACAGGCTTTAAGCGTGAAAATGGGAGATCTGCTACATTTTTCACTGACAGGTCAGATGACATTCATCTGCTACCAGATGGTATGATATACATCAGCAGGGAGGGAGGAGATGTTTTTATATACAGATGGTGAAGGTTTAAGGAGGTGATAGTTCCTGCTGCTCTACTTTAATACCCAGTCAGTCTACTTACATTTGCTAAAGCTAGACACTTGGAAGAAGCTACAGATTAAAACATGAAGCCAGTGCTTTGTGTGTTGAGCGGTCCGAGGTGAGTTCCAGCTTTCTGATTGGTCTGGTTTGGTTTGAGCCAGGTTATGAACCGCACGCCGCAACTGTGGCAGCTGAGGTAAGAGGTTTTGGTGTGGTGTGTGGTCCATTTTCCTGCCTCAACACTTCCCCCCCCTTCCACCATCCTTCTCTCTGTTTCACATCCACCAGATAACACATGTCTTGGTAGAGGAGGTGAAGTAACAATCACACAAGGTGTCATTTAAAAGAACTTTTCACTGAGACATTGCATCCAACATTAACAAAACTGTCAGCGTATTCACAAGAGACTACTAAAGTGCATCATTTCAGCGTTCACTGTGGAAAAAGCTCGAAGAATTTAAGCACATGTTGGCACATCGGGAGCATCATGCCTGGTTTTGCTGACAGAAAGTAAATCCTTTGTGTGAGAGTAGCTTTTGGATGTGTGGGCAAAGTGTGGGAACAGGAGTTTTATTATTGTCCTAAGTTCTCCTCCAGGGTTGTGAGTGATCAGATGGACGTGGTTGTTAGGGAGTATCCAGTCATCGAGCTGTGCTGCCAGAAACAGAGCTGCTTCCTGAGCTGGAGCCACTCGAGCCTCTGTCTTCATAGATGGAAATCTCTATCTGATGGGAGAAGAGTTAGGGAACAAGAATCGACAGCAGAGAGATTATTAAACTGAGGGTATGACCGTCAAAGCTTTGGTGTTTGTGAGGTAAAAACAGAACCAAGGATACAACACGCATCCCCCTCTCTATTGGATCTGTGATTAGCAGCCCTCTGGGAGCATAGATCTTCTCATTCTGCTCCTGGATGTACTTCGCTATCTTCTTCAACACCTTAAAGCACAAACAGGAGATGAAAGATAGATGATGTAGAAATCTAACACGCGTCTTGTGTTCACCACATGACCAGTCTTACCTTTTCATAGCGTGTCTCCATGCAGAGGAAGATGAGATAAGCTGAGGCACAGGCCAGACATCCCTCCAAGTATGACTGGCCTCCGATCTTCTCTGCCTCTGCATAGTAGTTATTCAGCGTCTTAACAGTGTCCTCAAAGAGCGTCCGTTCGATCTGGAGACAAAGTAGAGTCAGGAGAAGCAAAGTAATGAATAGAAGGGATTTTGTCTTTTAGATCGATTTGAATTTACAGCAGAGGAAGTGAGAGGTTAGCTGAAAGATTTACACAAAGGGGCACCACTTGCTTTAGAGTCAGTTAGTCAGAAGTCCAAAAAGATCATTCACATTGTATTGTTGGATGTGTTAATCACAAGAACCCAGATCAACACTGTGATCTTAAAGCTTCTGTTATAAGTTTTTAGCTTTGCATGACAGGACACCATAAATGACCTTAAAAAGCAATCAAGACTTTTGGTGATAAGATCTGTTACTTCTTCATAGTAGTTTTTTATGGTTCCTGGTATCAAAACGGGTGGTTTTCTATGTAAAAAAAAAAAATACAGTGGGAGGTAAGTGAGATTAATACACACAAAGTCACTGTGGTTATTTCTCCACAAATACTATTTTTTACTGCCTATGTGAGACATTAATAGTTCTGTAGTTCTATTGTGTTTCCATTACCAAATCTTTGCACCTTTAATTCAAAAATTCTCTCATTATGCACAAATGAGAAGATAAAAAGTGTTGGTTTTGGTCTGGAAGAACATTAAAGCTAATAGTTTAAAAATATAAATAACCTTGTACATGTTTGTAAAACTGTAAGGGTTCATCTTTGACTGTCAATGAGAAAGCTGCTTGGACAAGACTTCTTTGTGTGGCTGATTAATTCACAAAAATAATGGAATCGTGAGAATGTATCATGTGTTTTTTCTATCAACTGCTATATTAAGGGGATCTTTTTTCACTAGTCTTAATTTGAAAAAGTAAAAACACATACATGAGGAAGAGAAGAAGGAGTTTTGTGAGACACCATAAAGGGAGAAACAAAGAAAAAGAAATTTATCCACAAAAGAAACTCTGTTTGCATATACAGGAATATCTAAAAAATAAATAAATAAATAAAAAAAGAAGAAGAAGAAGAAGAAGAATATCAGTTCAAAATTTTGCTCACTCATTTTAGAAAGTAAAACCCAAATATTACAGACTCATTATACACAGAGCGAATCAGTTTCAAGCCTTTTTTTGTTGAAGTCACCTCAAACATATTTTAATTGCTATTTCTTGCCATGTTTGCCCCTTTTCACCACTTCGGTTGTTTCCCTTGTAAATGTAGTTTCAGCAATTTGGCTCTTTGTTTGAGCAGGGTTGAGATTAGGGTTGTCAAGCACAAAACATCTACTGTAAAAAAAAAAAAGTATACTGTATTCTGATACATTTGAAGTATGTACGTGCGGCTACACGAACCTATTCATCTGGTTCATTTGGTGTTGCTTTGTTCCGGAAGTACATATCAGGGCTTTTATCAAATAAAAATGGTATTTTCCTCCTCAATGAAGGCTTTGGGATTGTTGATTGTTGCTGATTTTATAATAATTCATGTGTCTAACACAACACATTCTTACCATAAATAAATTAAAATGGCCTAGTTTGAAGAGTTCAACTGATTCTTGTTTGTTCTTTTTACTACAAACACATTCGCATGAATAACTACGTCGTCCTCACCCGGCTCTCTAGCTCAGAGGGGAACTTGGTCTGAAACTTGCAGGTGGTTCCTTCACTGTAGTCCCTCTGGATGAAGACTTTGTTTGCCAGAGACGCGCTGTGTCTCAACTCCTGCAGATTGTGGAACTGTGAAGGATAAAAGACACACACACACACACAGATAAATGTAAATTTGATAAAGTGTGTGCTCAGTGAATCCTCAGAGTGAGCTCCAGCTCTCGATGCACCTGTTCACTTGTTATGTGTACAAACAAAGGCTGATTCAAAGGTATTGAATGATGGAGGAGAAGCAAACGAGACGTCATCAATCACCGGTGTCTGCTGATGTTTTCTGTTGGAGCACAGCCCGGTATTGGACATACTATACTATCTTTCAAACACTCTCTCACACACACACACACACACACACACACACTGCCTTTCTCTGGTCCTGCTGGGAAGTAAAGCTTGCAGGAGACGGACAACATTTCAGTACAACAGATCGATCAGGCTGAACAAGATGAGGCTAATGGATATAAAGCCACACAAGCTCTTGTGATCTAATGTTGGACATTCTGATTGCATAGAGCAGGCAGGGTTATCTTTTTTTTTCTAAATTACTTTTTTTTTTTAATCATAAGTGAGAGCACAGATGGAAAGGAGAAATGCTGTGAGGAAGGTCAGGGCGGCTGTCCATGGTGCTGATTCCTCTACGTGTGTGGTGTGTTCCCGTCAGTGTGTGTGTGTGTGTGTGTGTGTGTGTGTGTGTGTGTGTGTGTGTGTGGTCAGTGTCCATACACTGGCCCATCACCGGATTAACTGGGCGTCTCAACAGACAAAAACAGCTCTGCTTTCACCAAAACAGCTTAACGTATTTCTCTTTTTTCCCCCATTTCTGTTTTCATGAAGCACAGCTGACTTTCAGAATTTCTGTTCACGTTTATCCTCCAAATGTTCAGTCACTGTGAGGAGACAAAACCGACCAGCCCCGGACAGACCTGGCGTGTTAATGTAGGACAGCTCTGCCTGTAGTGATTCACATTAAGTAGAAACCGTGTTCAGCCTCATTGCACTCACTGACCGTGTTCACTGCCCCCGCGCCCGCTCTCTGACAATGATTTTATTCTCATGATTTTTTTTTTTTAATTCTGTCTGAAAATAAAAGCTTCGGTCAAAAACAGGACAGATAACAGGAGCGGCTTACCTCTGTCGCCATGTTGCCATCCGTAGCTGCAGGGACGAGTCCCTGCATGCGCTGAAATCGCTTTAGTGGGACATGGGGACGGATTGGAGGAGCGGAGGGGGGGAGGGGAAGGAGAGGAGAGGGAGGGGCGAGGGATGCACAGGGGGCGGGGCTTCAACAGCACATTGACCACTGTCCTCTGCTCACATTTTAAAGGAACTGTGAGGACTTTTCAGGTGATCTGGAAAAAGTCTCATACAGCTCTGGAAAAAAATTAAGAGACCACTGCAATTTTTTCAGTTCCTCTGATTTTGCTATTTATAGGTATTTGTTTTGAGTAAAATTAACATTTTTGTTTTGTTATGTAAACTACTGACAACATTACTCCCAAATCCCTAATATTGTCATTTAGAGCATTTATTTGCAGACAAAAAGCCCATTATTTTCAAATTTCAAATAATGCAAAAAACAAGTTCATATTTAATTTTGAACATTTACTAATGTTTTAACTTTGGAAGTATCCAGAAATGAATATTTGGTAGAAAAACACATATTTGCAACATCTCGCATGCTTCCTGTCAAGTTCTCCACCAGTCTTTCACAGAGGAAAGTGATGACCACAGCAATGGTTTTTTGCACAATTCCTCATTAAATAAGATTTGTTTCAGGTGATCATCTCATCAGTACCTTGTTAGGTAGAAACAGGTGTGGTTGTGTTGGAATTCAACAGACACTGAAATGGAATGACTGTCATATATATTCTGAAAAACTTGCAGTGGTCTCTTTATTTTTCCAGAGCTGTATATCTGGACATGTGCCTGATCATAATCCCCAAATTTAAAATGAGACTCTCAGCGCTAATATTTTAGATGCTGTGAGCAGTGCCCGATACTTTAGATCAGGGGTATCCAAACTTTCTTCAAAAAGGGCCACATTTGACACTGTAAAAATATCCAAGGGCCAGCAACTCTTACTGACATGATCATTAAATGACAGTAACATATAAATGCTCTCTTCAAGAACTATTTCTTTTTTAGTGATTCCTGGAAAAAAATTCAGTGCTCAAGCTTAGTCAAACATGCTTGTGCCCTTAAAGGTCAATGAAATAAAACCTCATCTCGGAAAAAGGAAATCATCATTTTTCTATGGCAGAATCAGGACCTGGACTTTATCATAATTGTTTTTTAACAATTGCAAAAAACACTTAAGCCCCGAATATTACGTATCCTGCATCCTGAACCATTTTCATGCATCATTTTTTGTCTTTTCTTTGCCGTTTTCTTCATAAGTTTAATTCAGTCTTGTTCCCTCTACATTTTTGCATCATGCTCACTACATTTCTTTGAACACGTTAGCTGTAAGAGTTCTTGAGTTTCTGCAGTTTGTACAGAGTTTTAACATAATAAAAGTAGCCTAAGTACAATCCAAATTTTTTTGAGACATTCTTAGATATACATAGATTTTCTTCAAGCACCTAACAGAAACAGTAAATGTGCACATCATGTAGAGCATGATTCATTTAAGGGAAAAATTAATTCATTGTATGGTAAAAGCGGGGGGCAGCATAGAAATGGACCTCAGGCCTGAGTTGCTGGGTAGATGAGCACTGGCAGGATTCAATGATGTCACCTGTTACAGCTCTGTAACAATGCCACAGTATGTAATAATGAAATTAATTTTCACTTTATCATGTACTCGTCTGCAATAATCATTTTGTAGTAATCTGCCACATTTTGTGATGAAATTCCTCAATGCAATATGTAATCAATTTTGTTGCACTATGTAATAAGTTCCTATATATTTTGCCAGTTATTACAAAACATGGGTGTTGCAGTTTTCATCAAGAAAATGTTGGATTTGGTGCGTTATGACTCAATTTTTGGTTTTCAGGGTCCACAGAGGGTGAGTTAGAATAATCCATTATATCAGTGTACCATGATTCCTCTTTTGATGCAGTGGGTGAAGACAAAATGATCAAGCTACTCATTTCTTGTAAGAAATACCAGTTTTACACGTTGAATATTGCTCCGTTAGTGTCAGGGACATGTTTTCTTCTTTTCTTCACGTTCTCCGGCTTCTTTCCAAAGTCCATACACATGCTCACCAGAACAAATTGAACACTGTTGGGTTGAAGGTAATCAAACCATCCCAGTTTATTTCGATAATGGCATTTCTCATCCATAAAATAAGGACAATATGTACAGAGTGAAAAGGGTCTAATAATAATTTGCACTTTCTGGAGTTTTAAATTAAATATATTAGATAAAGAAGAATATGTTATTACAACAGTTTATGAGTGATTACACTAAAAGCAAACAGTTACAATCATTTGTGTCTGAATCATGATTAAAACAACTTTGCCACCAACATCCACATTTTAGGATATAATGCCCCCACATCAGTTCTTTTAAGTCCTGCTTGCAAGAGTGTGAGGCTCCTACGACCGCTTGAACTGGCTAATGTCAGCAACTTAAGTCCAGTTCAGTCGACTTTGATCCAGTTAGAGGAACAGGGCCCTAGAGCAGTTTTTCATTACTTACAGTATACTCTGCATCTATATTTCAAAAGTCTAACCTGCCATCACAGGAAATATTACGCCCAAACTGAAGTACAAATTTGATCAGTATGAGAGGACGACAAAAACAAACACTTGTTCATTGTACTCTAGGAAAGAATCAGAGATAATCTATAAAAATGTGATGTGATTCATTGTAGTCCATTCATTATCCATAAATATTTATCATAGCATCTACTCCCTTCATGTCTTGCAAACTTCTCTAACCAGTGAAAACACCAGCTAAGAAGCAAATAGATAAGTTTAATAAAAATGCTTTGTGCTCTTGAATGTAGCTCTCTGAGCAAATGCCCTTTCACTTACCAACATGAGACCTGGTAAAAAATGTGCACAGTAAGAGGAACGTTCTGGGTAGCTGAGAGCAAGTGAAACAGAATCTAAAGGATAACACTGCACTGAAAGCCTCAGACAAACCAAGAACTAATCACATGATAGTGTTGATGAGTTAGGTTGTAATTGTAGTGACGGTTGGTCTAATTAATTTGACTTGGAGGCTTGAAAACAAAAGGGTGCTAAGAGACGCGTAGAGCCCCTTTTAGTTACACATACAGAATAATTTATCATCAGAACTAGCCTGTCAGCCTTTGCTTAGGCTGTTGCATGAAAAATGTACAGTGTTGTCTGCACAGAAAGTCCTCTCAGCATTACAGTACAATTCATCTGCTACACAGGGTTGAAGATATCAACATTCAAGTGGAATCAGCTTTGTGGCACAGCAAAGCGTGAAAAAGCAGAAAGATTGACAGCCCATAACCTTATTTGTGACAACTGACACCACCAGCTTAGTTCTGGTCTCCTCTTGGCAGGCTTTGCACTTCCCTCTGCTCAGCAAAGGGAAAACTCCTTTGATTCTGAAGCCATAATGCTCCGAAAAAAGTCTTTTTGATTCATAAGGTCCAGTTCTTCATATTAGAGATGAAATAGGACATGTTGGACTTAAAACAGTAAAAGTCCAACAAGCAAAACAAGTAGCTCCTACGGGGGGTGCAACAGGTTAGGTGTGTGCAGGTCAGTAGAAGAGGGCGTAATTCAACACAGGATGAGCAGAAGTGCCTTAGCTCGACCATGAAGGCATGAGGGGGTTTCAGTAACTTGGAGTAGGCCTTGGGGGCAAACTGTGAATCATCTCCAGCTGGAGACATGCCAGCTCATTGTAACTTACTGAGAGAGGAATTACAGGCAGCACAAACAAACACAGTCTCTCTCTGAGCCTCTGGAGCTGGAGAACAAACAAATATAGGAGAATCAAGTTATTTCAGAGGAAGAGTAGGAGTCATGGTCAATGTATCACAGTGTGACAAAACAGAACTGTGACTATCGATCTCTATTCTCACCTGTGGCCCCCATGCTGGATCTCAGCACCTTGAAGGAGCAGCATCTAGAGCAGAAGCTGTTGCCACAGTTACTGCAGTTCCTCTGGAAGGCAAAGAAACACCGTTTTGAATCACAGACTAAGCCAACACGGAGATAAAATTAAATTCACGATGACGTGCTGCCCAAATATATCCCCAGCTCTTCTGACAAGTTTTCAGTCTCACCCTTTTCTTCAGCACAGAGAACACGGCGCTGCAGTTTGAACAGTTGCCTGCAGAAAAAAAAAGACATGATGTTATGAAACGCATCTTTTGAGATCCAAGAAATGAGACTAGCCTCATCTCTTTTTTTTCTACACTGGAGGATGACTCAGAGCACACTGACCTGTGCTGGTGGTAGGGTAGCGTTTGCGTAACTTCTCCGTCAGTTTGGACACCTTAGCACGTATCGGCTCGTTGCGGCTCAAGAGACCATTTTCAGAGATGGTGTCATACTCAGGTGCACAAAGAGGCCCTTCGTCGTCCTCCTGAGAGAGAGAAAAGAAGAAGGTAGTTACGCACAACAGAAGCAACAGTAACACAACCTGGTTCTCTGGAGTATTTAAACCTGGCCTTACTGAGCCAAACCCAGCAGAAGGGTAAATTCATAACACACCTGGTGATGATTTCAACCTGTTTTACTTTGTGATCTGTGGCACATAAATGAAGCATAATAATGACAAGAAGGGGTGAAATTAAACTACAGCCACACATTAAAGTAGGGCTACAGAGAACAAATAGAGAGAAACAGCAAATGCCCTTTTCTTGCTGGGGAAAACAGCACTCTGTGAGTGACAAGACTGATAATGAAAGGAATGGAATGAATGAAACGTGTACAACTGCATGTGCTGGTATTTCAGCAGCTGATGTTGCTAGCATTTCGAGGCATGTGCCAGTTGCTTGGCTGGTATGCTGATTTAGTGGTACAGCACATTACAACACTGAAACCTGCACCTTAAATAAATACTTTGACTACAATTGTTTTTTCACCACCACATCAAATTGTGGCAAAGTTCCTGGACTGCAAGTAATTTGTCATTTGAACATATTATCTTTCTTCAAGTGATAACTAAGCCTGGCCACTATTTCTAGGCCAACAACTACCTCATTTGTTGTTAACAGTTTGTTAGGGGCCATCTACTAATGAACAGCACCTGGATCAGGGGTGTCAAACTCACGGCCAGCTGGGCATATCTGGCCCCCAAACCATTTCACACCCCGCCACTTGATGATGTAATCTGACCCATTGCGTTCATGGTCTAGTCTGCTGTTGGGACCAGGGGGAGTAAGATCTGTTTTCTGTGTTGGTCTTGAAAGCAGCGTTATCACCACACAAACCAAAGAAAACAAACATTTGTCGCTAACAACTTCAAACGTTGTTTCATCAAGGTGTCTCTTTCAGGGGCAAAAAGAAAGGCTGAGGTCAGGCGCAGAGTGTTTCAGGAAAAGTGTGAGAATGATTATTCCTGTCAGGTTTAAAGGGAATTACATCTGTTTCAAACTTAAAAAGAAAGCTGCCGTTATCAAGGAGTAGAACTACACGCCATTATTCAACTCAACCTGGAACAGTATGTAAAGTGCCAGGGATATAGGCAGACAAGAGCTGCACCGCTAAAGAAAGAGCTGTCAGTGCAATAAAATGTACTCCAGAGAGTAAGAAAGAAGGCAAACTAAAGAAAAGGTCCAGATTTCGTGATCTCCATCTTCAAGCTACACTGAGGGTTTCAACCCTGCCACCTCCCTCAGAGCAAATGTGAACCAGCTGCCTGAGGGAAAACATTTATTGGCAAGAAAAGCCAGATATGACTGAAAAATAGTTCATTTTGAGGAGTACAGTTGTACACCTGAAGTAACCCCCTTGTGATAAGACTGCATTTCCACCACCCCTTAGGTAACTTGAGTTTGAGACCCCTGGTCGAGATGAACAGATCAGCACATCAGCCAAGCAATCAGCACATGCTGGCCCCCTAGTGGCAAACCATTCGCCTTGCTGGCAGCAGGATCACTACATGAAAACACAGCCACAATGCCAGTAAGCAGAAATTGTCCAATCGGAAATTATGACACATATTAAATTCAACAGCAAATGCCATATCAAGATGAATGTCAAAAAACTGATGAAATTCATGCAAAATGAGTCAAGACTTCTGACAGTGCAGCTGACTAGAAATGATTGATGTTCTAACTATCATCACGGTCAAACACATAACCCCACAGATGAATGGATACATGTAAGAAATCCACTTACCACTAAGACCAAAGGGGCTTCCTAACCAGGAAGCAGTGCAAGAAATGAAAACAATGTTACACAAACACTGATTTTCAAAGTGACAGTGCTCACGGGATTTTACCCAAACCATGCCGTATCACAACAGGACTGAATGTTTTAACACATGAAGTCATTGTTCATGTGTTGGGTATTTCTACAGAGCTAGTTTAGGGGGTGTGCTAGTCTGCTCTAACAGAGGGGGCGACACTTACCTGCAGGGACAATGCATGCTCCTGAGTTCAGAGGAGAGCAGGAAAAATAAGAGGATGGGCATTAAGAGAGGAAAGTTTCTTACACAATGATGGCAGAAACAATAATTGTCTTTCAAGTAAAATGCAGATGCAGGTCTTCTAGGCTGGTTTATCAAAGACTTTGGGGAATTTTAAATCCTTTCACTTGTTACACCTCTGTTAATGATTTTTTAAAAACTTCATTTTATTTAACCTCTATTCAACCAGGTTGAACCAAAATGATAATTTGGCTACCAGTCTGCTTGCAACATTGCACATTTTTGTTCCAAAAAGAAAAAGGGAACTACAAAAACAAAATAAAGATAAGCGCAACAGAAGAGTGAAAAATTGACATTTGTAATAACCTCAATGGCATCTTTGAATTCATCATCAGGCTCTGCCTCCTCAGCCTCCTCCACACTGCCAGGAGACAGGTCCTGTCATCAAACAGAAACACACTGTAGTTACTATTTCAATACAAAGATAACAGGTTCAGATGCTTTTCAAAACTATGTCAGACTGAATCAAGGATTGTTATTCATAGATTCTAGTGTAAACATAAAATGTTGTTGTCTTTGTGCTGAAGCAGGGGATTCATAACCAAGCACAGTCAAGTCACTCCATGCATGATGTGTTATATCTGTGCAACAATATATCAGGATTTGTTGATGTCATACTAAGAGTGCATTGAATAAAGTGTATAAGATGCTTACGTTAATGGTAGGTTTTAATGTATGTCACATAAATTTAATCCATCTGTATCAACACCAACATGCTCTGTTCTCTCACCTCCAGGCTTGTTGGTGTCGGCGTCCTGTCCAACAAGTTACTCAGTTCCTGGTCTTCCACCGTCCCCTCCAAGGCCTCAGTCTGCCCAATGTGCGTCAGCTTCCGAAGGTCCAACAGAACTGGCAGCAGAAAGTTTAAAAAGTTATTTTGCTTCATTAATTCAGTTTTGACACTTTCTTCTTTGGAATATGTTAAACTAACCTCTAAAGAAGTCTCTATTCCACAGGAAGATGGTGCTGTTTAGCACAGCGAGCACCCAGCCCACAGGGGCGACATAGAGCAGACTAACTAATACCAGCACCCCGCCATAAAACCTGTCGGGGGATAAAACAAATGACAGTTTTAGCTTCTTGTAAAAACACTGGTGCATCAAAAGATGTGTGCATATGTGTGTGTATACGTGTGTGCAGACCTCGATGACTTGGTGTGATTATCCCAGTACAGGACCTTGTAAATAGCTTCGGCTGACAGGCAGGCAGATGAAAGCATGTCATCTAGGTGCTTCAATCTGCCAGAGAAACATAAGCACGCCCACAAACACACCGTAAGAACAAAGACACACTTCAACCCACACATGAACAAACACTGCGTACAAATATCACACAAAAACATACGACAAGTGGAAACAGTTGTTTTTTTTTTGGAATCAGTAAGTTCATTCTTTCTCTATGGTGCAAAATAATAGCTATTCGTTTATTTACAGAGTTTGTTTATCTTTACTCTATCCTGTCCATATTATGCCACAAGCCAAGCTCAAGGGCACTGTGTTCATGATGGAAGCTTGTGATTGCAGGTTTAATATTTAATGGCTTTGCAAACACTTTCTGGGATAAAGAATTCAAAAAGGCCTCCAGGTTATATAAAAAATGTTTTGGATTCACAAGACAAAACCTTTCAACATTCAGTGTGCTGATATTTTGTTTAAAAACTTGGCTCTCATTCCTATAAGCATCTATATCTGTCATTATAGCAAATACATCCAGAATTTTTTTAGTACTTAAAATGTGTGGTAAGGAGAATAAACATTGTATTAGAATTTTAATCTATAAACAAAATGCATAAAAACCCATGCAGACCTGTCCCTCACTTTCAGGACAGCAAAAACTATAGCTCACAGCTTCATATTTGTATTGAAAGTTTTTGATGAAAAGGGACTTGAAAGCAACAGTTTTGGCAACCTCCTGTTAGAAAAGAGTCTCTCAAACTTTTCAAACCGCTATCCCCAAAATAGCTGTGCCAGAAACTGGCAACTCCCAGTAGTGGGAACGAATCAGCCAATCCAACACCACACATAAAAGAGAAAGTAATAAATAAGGCATAATCCACTTAAATCATTTGAGTGGTACAAAGTTTTACTTCCTTCGTGCAAAAAATGTGTTTCCCAAATGAATCTGCTGCCACTGACACCTTTGTTGTCCTGGCTGAATCACCTATGAGATCTTGTCGCTATAAAATATGCAGGAAAACATATCAAACATTTCTTGTTTGCATGGTTTCATGTAAAATTCAACCCTTTTTTTTCCAAAAAAATATATGCAACTGTAAAAAGTTTTCAATTTCAGAAGTTTTACACAGCCACCTGTCTTGGAAGATTCCAAAATTGCTAAAACACCTCAGGTTTCATGCAGTCCCATGCCCTATGGTTTCATCTTTTTTTAATCTAAACAGTTCAAATTGATGGAAAACTTTAACGCTTTTCCTTGAATTTTGTTTTTTGTTGAGAGCTCTAAGTGTCATGGGATGGTTATAGAAACTGACACAAATATTCTTTAACCCCAAAAAAAAGAGAAAAATCAAAATCTTGTTCCCCTGTCCCTGGTTTTAGCCCTGCAGCACATTCATTCATTCTTACAAGTCTTTGACTTCCATCATAGCCTCCTGTTTGGTGAGATGTACAGTCTGCAGGTCTCTGCGGTGCACAGCGTGGAAGCGTCTTTTCTGGAGCTCTGTTTCTGAGGCTCTGCCCCCGCACCTGTCCTGCAGGTAACCCAGAGCAGCTGGCGCCGACAGTGCCACCAAACCCACTGTAAACCAACCCACTGGTGCAAGACAGGCAGACATAGCAACAAAATGCTCAATTATTTAAGTGTTTCAAATATCCCAAACAAAAGCTGAATTCATACAGACGTTTCACATTACCTTCAGTGACAGTACAGAAGAAGATGTTGAGGAATAAACAGACGAGCACAGAACACACCGGCATCTTCCATCTGGGGGATTAAAAGGAGACAAAATTAAATTCCCTCCAAATGTGGCTTTGACCTTTATACTCACTCATAGAGGCAATGACATGATGTGTTAATGAGCCACAGACAAACATACACACCCAAGCAAGAAGCGCATCAGCTCCACTGCGTCTGTGACGGGTTCCAGAAACAGAGCCATTCTCTTGTAAGACACAACCATATTAAGGAGGTCAAAGTGTGGTGGTGTGCATCGTGGGCTCCCCAACTCAGATGCTTCAGGTGACCCAGGGGTTTCCTTAGATAAAGTGTGTACTAGTTCAGCACCTTCCCCTGCACCATGGGAGGAATCCTGGGATGCTGCAGGGCTGTGCATTGTGAATCCTGGAGAGAGAAGAAGAAGGACAGAATTTTTGTAGTTATTTATTGTTGCTGTACTAACTGAACTGTATAAGCTCACACTGATTTATACAACTTCAACTGTCATTCCAGTTTTACTCATCACCCAACATTATATCATGTTTTTGAAGAGCAGTTTCATGAAACAAAAACTCTCATCATAGCTTGAAAAAAGACAAATGGTATTGAATTTCTGGGGCTCAAAACTAATATTTAAAATCATAGTTCCCAAGACAGATTTCACTTCTAATACAGTTCTTTGGATCTACTTCAAACAAGTCCCATGTTGAGGCAACTGGCATTAATCCTGCACTTTACCTTTTAAGGGCATTTTGCATTCTTCAGTCGATCAGATCAGTTTCATCATATGATCCTCTTGCAGTTATTCAAGTTTTGCAGAATTACTGTGCTGTGATGCTATCATTATTGTGGCCCGTTTATTATGTACTGTATCTTATTCAGCATTCATGTGCTCTTCAGGTGGTCCGAGTGTCCTAGTTAGGAAGTCCTTCTTCCAACTGTGGTGTGTTCACGTGCTTTCAACTTGGGAAGTCAGAATGATGTATTAACATGCATGGATGCCATGAAGATGATGTGTGACCTATAAAGAGAGTTAAGTTGATGTTCAATGCATGAAAAAAAAGTCTATGCCATCAAGAAAAAACATGGTTTGCCCACTTTGATGGTGGCGAATATGTTTTCTAGTTAGTAAGTTGGGCACCAAAGTTCTTCAACTGCTTCATCTCTTGTTTCCCATTTGTTGAACGCCAAATGAATGCAGTGTTTAACTAGACCATAGTGGGATTATGAGACTCTGCCACCGAGACCAGGCAGGGAAGCTGATATCACTGACTTTCGAAAGCAAATCAACTCACATCATGCATGAAATGCATTTAGGACTGAGATATCATTTTGTCAATTATATTTTCATCAGTGCGCGTTCTGTATGATGCTGTCGCGCAAGAGGAGAGCCATAACTTATTATTTTTAAGAGAAGAATCTGAGAGTTCATGCAAATTCATCTTTAAATGTAAATTTTCAATTGTTCTTACTTGCCCCTGGTTGGGCATCTGTAGACATTATAATATATGGGTGCAGTTTTTGTGACAGCATCCATCTGTTCCTGAACAGAGCACCATAATGAAGCCTTTTGCCAGTGGGGGCTATATTGGTAACACTGAGCTTTGAGCCTCCTCATTTACAGCTACAGTTGCCAGTCACATGAGCGGCGCCTGTGATTTGGTAGACCGTGATCTTGATATCTTCTAAACCACTGAGTTAGAAAAAAAGTCACCCTTGTACAGTGTGAGAAATGATAGAGAAACTGTAGAAAGGATAGAGTAACGAGCTATTCAGACCCAAAAGGTTTTTGGACCACGCTGTAAGAGTATGCACCATATTACTGTACAGTTATGCCAATACAGAAAAGAGTTGATGATCTCTGCAATTTTGAGTATGGGGAAAAAACATCAGTATCGGTAATCGGTAAAAATGAGTTGTAAAATATTGATGCATCAGATATTGGCCAAAAATGTAATATTGTGCATCCCTAATAACAACATATTCATATCTCAAATAACTTGCAAAAACATAAGTGACACTGTGGAATTTAGAACTGGAGAGAAACGCTTATTTCTATAACAACAGAGCTTTGGGTGGACCTTTGATAAAAGACGCAAAACAAAAAAGAGGTTAAAGGCAAACTTTGTTGTGAACTTTGCACAGTATTTACATAGATTTCTATCTCCTTGTGTCTGCAGGGGGCAGTAGGAACTCTTCAATTAATCAATATAGAGCAGGGCCCATCGAATAGCTTGGTGCTTGAGTTGCCCATCCCTAGTCCAAACTAAAAGGTATCAACGTTCATGTGAGTGCACGAGGAATGTGTTCCTTTTTGTTCTAATGAGCAGTTCAGGTTTTTGTATCACACCCAGAGCACATTTCTGAACACACCCAGTGAGTGCAGCACGCTTTGAGGCTTGAACCAGATGGAGCAGTTTATCAGTCGGATGTTGACATCCAGCAATTACTGGTGTCAAATTAAAAAAAAAAAACATACATGGCGTTGAAATGTGGTGCTTTTTTATCGGTTGATTGCGAGGTATAGTGTTGTGCAGTGATTGTATATCTAATAAAGAAATGTGGAAACAGTTGTATAGTTTTGCAGGGGTTATATTTTAAAAAAAAGGCAAGGTAACCCATCATGCAATACCATATTGATACAACTCCTGTGACCATAATATCACAATGCAGCCAACCTAGGATGATCCCTGAAATGTGAAACAATCACAAGCAGTATAATACCATCAACACAGCTGTGAGGTATAATGCAGAGACACAGTGAGTCACACTACAAGAGAAATCTGATATATCAATTGATATACTGTGTTTTAATCACAGTATCTATACTGCACGTCCACAACATGATAAAAGTATAACAAGGGACGGGTTGAAACTAAGTTGCCATATTTTTTATTTTGTTATGTAAAGAGCATTTTATCTTTGGACTATCATAGGATTTACCTGTCTTCAAAAGAGCTACTTGTATTGTTGCTAAAGGAAAGTGTTCAGTGTTCAACAAGAGCAATCGCAAACAAAGAAACAGGGTTCCTGCAGGTTTTAGCAAGTCAAATTTAAGACTTTTTGAGACCTTTTTAATGCCACTTTCAATGAAATTTAAGACCAGAAACACACATAAATATGGTTGATGGTTTGGGGTCCTGCTGCATTACAACCAAATCATAGCATGTGTCACTTAATGAGACTCATTCAAGCTTACTTTTGGACTGTTTATTTAAAATAAAGTTGCTCATTGGTTAATATCTGTGTGTTAACAGTGCAAACAGTGACCCATAGTCATAGACTGGCCAGCTAGGATGCGGATAAATTATATCAGAAGCTTGTAAGACAGTTTTCACTCTATACCTCCTTCGCAATAAGTCCTGCAAAAAATATAAAAGCAATAAAACATTAGCAAATCCTGTCCTGACAAATTTAAGGCCTTTGAGTAATTTATTTAAGACCAGAATATGATATTTTAATGAATTTAAGACTTTTTAAGACTGTTTAAGGATGTGCAGGAACCCTGAAGAAAGGAAAAATAAATACTCGTGAAGTCATCTGTTTTTCAACCTGACAATCCTTATTTATGGAGTGAAATCTCATCATTATAACTGTGGCAGCTTTAGAGAGGAACAGTGTCTTCTAAAATCAGTGTTCAGTGCTTTGGCCTGTGAGTAGCTGTCAAACAGTAAAGTTAACCGGATCACTCCAGATAAATTCTGCACAACTGGAGGTGACATCGGGGTGTAGAGGTGAGAAAACTTACCCTGAGCTGAGTGTTTCTCCACAGCAGACTTGAGAAGCAGCAGAGGAGCTGAAATGAAATCAGGCGAAACTAACGAGTCTCACCGACATCTTCAGCCTGGAGGAAGAAACAGCCTCCAAATCCTGCAGGTCCGTCCAACATGACAGAAACCTGGACTCTCGCGTGAGTGTGCACGAGCCAAAGGATGTCGTTTATCAAACTGTCAAGCTACATGAAGAGAAAACTGACCACAAAATCAGCTTTTTTTTTTGACGTGTAGGTTTGTGTTGTTCCTGTTAGCTTCGTTAGCTCCGTGTTATTCTGGGGACGTCCGCTTCCTCCTTTAATCCAGGAAGTGTAATAGATAACAGAAAAAGGATATGAGTGAAGCAGTCGATCACAGATCTGTGTGATGTGAAAAAAGCCTAGCAGAACTTAAGTACTTTGTACTTCTTGACCCTCTGATGCCTTTAATTATGAAAGTCACTGTCAGGATTTTTCCCTTGAGTGCTTTTATTTGTCTTAAGGCATGAAAAATGTTTTCCTTTTTTTCAAATATTTGTGCTGAGCATTCGACATAAAACACTATGGACTTAATGACAATATGACATTCTTTTGTTTGACTTCTTTTCTTTTTCTATTTTCTTTTTAGTAATTTCATAAATAATCTTTTCATATGCTTTGTGAAACACTTTGACTCTCTTTCATACATTTTAACACTGAATAATTGATCGTTTATAAGCTTTCTCACCCTCAAATGTTTGTCTATAACTTTTTTTTTAAATTATATGTATGTTTGGGGAAAAAAATGAAAACATTTTTTCAGGCCCAAAGAAGAATAAAAATATCCTGACACAGGCTAATATGAATTTCCACCACATGAACCACTGAACTTAGGAGTAAATAACTTTTACATAGGTGTCCACTGTAATGACCAGTATGCACCACAGGGTTAAAATGACACAATGTTTGGCCTATAAGTGCCTATGTGTCACAGTACTACCCATTTACACTTCCAGAACGAGTGTGTGGTTCATTTAACAGACCTGGATTAATGATCATGATAACAGCCTGGAGAGAGCACTCACTGAAGTACAGTAGCATTTGTTGAAGTGATCAGTGATCAATGATTGGGTTTCCTTGATAAAGTGGCCACAGTTGTTTAGACGTCATCTCTCAGTGCTGCTTCATAATAGCGCCTGTGATTTCTGACTATCATCAAAGGAAATCAAAAGAAATCAAACGGAATAAAGATTTTTTTTCTCATGATAAGAAGTTGACTGCAAGGTTTTAAGTTTTGCTTCTTCAAGATAACTGCTGAGCCACACCGTTTTGAAAAGTTGATTTTGTCGCATTAAGTTAAGTATACAGTTTACAAGTAAGAGGTGAGAATGCTTTTCATCAGGACAACTTCGCAGACAAAATGACAAACTAAAGAAATGTATATAATTAAAATGGCTTCAAGCTAATACAGTCAATGTTATAAATCAGAGTGGCAATGACACCCATCAAGTGAAAAAGAAAACAATTAACACATCAGCTGTTTGCAGTGGTGTGAAATTTAAATGAAAGAAGCTGCTTGAGAAATTTGATGACAGCTGAAACCTGGAGCTTTGGGTTCACAACAGGTGCTGAGTGAATCAAACTGAGTTAAAACAGAACTCAAATCAACACAAAGATGATGTAAAGAGATGGTATTGACTGAGACACACAAGCTATACAAGGTGTCAGGGAACAAGCATTCAATAGATTAACTTTAGAGGACTTTGGAGGGTGAGATGTTCTTTGAAGTTCATCAATCCACCCCTGACCCTACTTACCTTCAAACCTCATATTTAAGTTTTCAATGTGGTAAAGCAGAGTAAGATAAAATTATGGCCACTTTTGGAGCATTTCCAAAAGTTGAATTTAATGAAGTTAATTTGAACACTGTGGTCATTATAACTTTTTAAGTACATTACAGACACATACACAGAAAACATCTGAATTGGGTAAGTATACTTATTAACCGTAAATACCCTCATAAGACTTCATTGCAAAAATAGCACATGTAAGGCTTTATACTTATCACATTGTTTTAGTACATTTACTTCCTTCTCTTTCAGTTTACAATATAATGAGGACAATGATTTATAGAAATCTAAAAAAAAATTATGACATTTGGTTTGGTAACATTAACGTGAAACATGATTTGGTGGAGTGAGGAAAATCTGCTTTCTGATAGAGAGCTTAAAACAATGCTATGTACCTCAATGTGAAGACCTGAGGTGAGGTAAAACAGTGTAAAGTGAATCTGATATACAGGTGCATCTAAATACATTAGGATGTGGTGGAAAGTTAATTTATCTCAGTGTTTCAATATAGATTTAATAGATTCAGTACACATGGAGTGAAATACTTCAGGCGTGCATCTATTTTATTGTGGTAATTATTGCTAATAGTTAATGAAAACCTCAAATTCAGTATCTCAAAGATGAATACCCTAAAAGGCTTCTTGGACCTCTAAATGATCTCAAAGTCCGGTTTAGTTGGCTGTACGATCATGAGGATGACTGCTGACTGACAGTTGTCTAGAACACTCCCCACAAGGAAGGTAAGAAACTAAAGGTCAGTGTTAGCAGAGTTACCTATCCAAGCATATTCTCTAGAAAGTTGACTGGAAGTAAGAGAGTGTGTAGAAAAAGATGCGCGAGTAAGGAGGGTAACTGCAGCTTTCAGATGATCAAGTTTGGGAGAACTTGAGAGGACTGAGACTGACCTCAGTGCATCAAGAGCCACCACACACAGACATAAGAATTTAGCTACAAAGTACAACTTCGAGTACAACTGGGCTAAAGAGAAAAGAACTTAAATATTGCCGAATGATCATACAAAATTTGGGGTTTTATTAACTGTTGGTCATAATTATCACAACTTTATGAAATAGATGTATGAAATACTTTTCTGTGTTTACTGAATCCATTTAACAAGTTCCATGTTTTTAATTGAACTGTTGAAATGAATAAACTTTCACCAGACTCTAATTTAGTGAGATGTTTGTTTCAATGTCTTAACTATCTGATATTCAAGTAAGATTTGCCATCCTTGTAAAGGAAAAATATAAGGGAATGATGTTCCTTCATGTTTATAAAATGTAACCAATATTGTAGTTCTGAACAGAACTGAGAAGCAACATTTGTGAAGTCTTTACTGTAACATATCAGCACATCATCAGCTTCAGGATTTGCAGTCTAAAAGCTCCATGAAATATTTTATTTTACCAACAAGAGATAAATTGAGCAGCAAAGTAAGATGCCATCAACTCTCACATGAGTCCCACTCTACCGATGCTCCTGGTTGTGTGATCGCTGATGGAATTTGAGTCCCCCACAGTTCCTGAAAGACTTCCCACACTGTCCACAGATATAAGGCTTCTCTCCTGTGTGAATTCGGAAGTGTCTGGTTAATGCGCCCGAGTGGCGGAAGCACTTGGAGCAGACGGAGCAGGTGTATGGCCTCTCTCCTGTGTGGATGCGGAGGTGAGTCTTGAGGTTTTCCATGCGGTTGAACTCTCGGTTGCATTCCATGCAGCGGAAGGGACTGCAGCCCGGTGGGTAAAGCTGCAGCCTGGCCCTCTTGCTTCCTGCTACAGGCTGCTGGAAACACTGCTGGTGCCTCAGCTGGCACTGGCCGTAGTGCTTTCGCAGCAAGCTGGGCAGGTGGTAAGTCTGACCACAGTACTTACAGGAATACAGGTTGATGAGGTTACGGCTGGTTCGATCCCGGACTCCATAAATCTGTGAGGTGGCTTCAGGGATGGGGACGGGCTCTGCTACCTGGAAGTTGTTTGGGAACTCTGCGGAGAGAGGTGGAGGTTCTGGTGGTGAAACAATGTGAGAAATCAGATTCAAAGCAAGTGTGGGGAAGGGTATCCAAAGAATTACAAGTTGAGGAAATACTGTGAGATTCGAACAGTATAGCCGTCCTTAAGAGGGCAAAATTTGGATACTTCACAAAAAGAAATTACCTTCAGACAAGACTGAAATTTGTGAAGCAAAATCAGGTATGCATAGCACACACACTCCCATAAATGAAATTTCATTACATACAAAAAGCACACAAGATTTTTTTTCAGTGGTGAGGTCAACTGTAGCATTGTGACATCTGTCTCCATAGATGTCAAATATCTCCCTTTTCAGGCACATGAATATTGGCACAGATTTTTATAAGTTTGATATATTGACAAGAATCATCTCCTAAATCTTAAACGTGAACTTGAGTTAATGTTTTTCACTAAAACAGACAGTTATAGGTGCTTTGTACATCTTTCTTACCCTGAGTAGGTCCAGCATCTGAGTCTTCACTCTGGTCATGCAGCACTTCTGGTTTCCACTCTTCCAGCATTTTACTCTGAACCGCTGACATACACTCAGGGCTGAAGTCCTCTACTTTAATTGAGTCTAAAAAACAACTGGGACCATCTCTGTCCTCTTCCGGAGCCTCCTGTTTCACCCTAATCTCCTCCACAGTGGATTTATGTTCCCTACAGGGGCGTGGAGGGGAGTAGTGTTCTTGAGATGTTGGCTCATTGCTGTCTGCTCTCATTGCATACACACCAGATGTCTCCTCACTGGTTTCTGTAAAAAGAAACGTCACAGACATACATGGATTTAGTATCCCTGAGAAGAAAAAGACGACGCTGTGAGGACTTTAATAACATGATGGTAATCTTAAAATACAGCTAATGTCCCTCACTCAGCACTTACATTTTTAAATGGCCCTAGAAAACCAAGAGAAATTCAGCAGTTAGCAAGAGTTTGAGCTCCCAAGAGAACGACCATTTTCTAAAAAAACCCCAAAAGAGGAAACCCTACCCGGCCTCTTGAGGTACTGCAAAAATATCCAGAGTTAATAAAAGATGAGACAAAGTAGCATCATAAAAACATGTTAAGAATACTCTTTTCCTGTTTAAAGTGAAATTTTCCATAATGTGAGCATACAGTATAAAAGCCCATTTGGCACAGTAAATATAATTTATAAAAAAAAGCCACCTTTAGAGTTTCTTTTACCCATTTAAGTCAAAATTTGAGGTAAAAAGTCAAATTCTTGAGATAAAAGTCTAAATTTCAACTTTTTTCTCGTAATCTTGACTTTTTCTCATGATTTTGTCTGATCTCAAAATTCTCACAGTTTATCTGGAAATTCAATATTTTTTTCTCAAAATTTTTGTTTCATCTCAGAATTTTGATTTTTTTTAAATAGTTTTGAAATTTTTCACATAATTTTGATCATCTCCAAATTCTGAATTCCGTTACCTCATAATTTTCACTTTCGTTCTCTAAAATTGGATCTTTTTCCCATTGTTTTTCTTTTTTTTCAATACTGACTTTATCAAATCGAATTTTGACATATCTCAAAAAATTTGATTTTTAATTTTGTATCTCCCAATTTTGACTTCTTTGCCCAAAATTGAAATTTTTACTTAAACATTTGACTTTAATCTCACAAATTTTGCTTTTTACCTCAAAATTTTGACTAAATATAAACTTAAAAAAATATTTCACCAAGCCAAGAGCTCACTTTTATTTTTCAACTGGCGGGAAAAGGCTTCTGTAATAATGTCTCACCACATGCTTAAATAAAAAGGATATGAGAAAAAGATATATGTAATTAATTCCTCAAAAGCTTGGCTAAAGTTTAATGTAGATTTTCAGGTGTTAAAATTTTCACGAAGGTGACACAATAAGAGGGGAAGTGCTTTAACTTCAGCATTCTGTCAGAGAGTCAGACCATGTTTTCCTTTATGCTCAACATCTTCACAGGTTGGTGGATCAGAAAAATGCCAGTAGCCCAGTGCAGCATTTTGTTATAAATATTAGTGGTCTGTAGAACAAGCTGAGAAAAACCTGGGCATTTGGGGGAATTTTATAAAATCAGCGCAGACATGTCAGGGAAAGAGAGGATGTTTCATCAGCCTAACTCTGGCATGAGAATTTCAACAATTGGGCCTTGCCACCCCTCGCCCCCTCTGTGCACACCACTGGTAACCATTAAGACATTGATGTTTGGATGAGAAAGCTGTTACACACCTGCAGTTATTGGTTCGCAGGAGGTAGTACATTCATCACTGACATGCTTTATCTCCACTTCATCGCTTGATCTCTGCTCTTTTTTCCGGCTCACGTGCTCATGTGGGCGGTCAGGAGTGGGGTGGTCTGCTCTGGTGACACCTCTGACCCCGTTACCCACCATGAGATTTGAGCTCTGCTGCACGTTTTTGGAGCATGTAGGCTGATGATCCTTTTGTTTGGTTGCATTCAGGAGCTCATTGGAGTCCAGCAGAGCTTCAGCTTCCTGCAGTCTTTGTTTGAGGGTCTCGTTTTCTTGTCGCATCTCCTCACAGATGACTCCTGTAGCCTGACCAACGAGCTTTGACACCTCCCGAACTGCGATCTCCACAGCGACCTCAAAGGCTCCATGTATCGCAGCGATGAGCTCTTCTTGTAGAGACACAGCTGCTTCAGTCTCGGCTGATTTAGTCTCAGAAGAATGTTTTCTAGCCCCTGTCAAGTGTGTCTTCATGGTGCATTCAAAAGCGCAGGACAATAATTCCTCTCTCTAAATAGTCCTCCTTCTCTGTGTTGGACGTGAACTGTTTGTTAGACACGCCGAAGGTTTTACTTCCGGCAACAGCTCCTGACACCTGCTGGACAAATGGCTGAACTGCAGCAGGTAAGTAAATAGTGTAGTGTTACAGGGTCATTCTGTGAAAAAAGTGGGGGGTTTTCTAACAGCAATTTCATGTTTCATTCTGTATTCTTTATTCGACAGCTAAACATGGTATCATAATAGTGTACCACATAATGTTATAATTCAAAATAAAATGACTTAAAGCTTAATAATAATAATAATAATAATAATAATAATAATAATAATAATAATAATAATAATAACCTATGAGTGCTGACATAATTATCGGTCATTATTGCACTTTTTTTATCATGGACAAATAATTACAAGTGCACAAGTTGCCTATAATTATGTCAGTACTCTGTGCAATATCAATAATTAGTAACTTATTTATGTCAGTACTTGTGCAATACTCCACACCTATCTCATCATGTTTATACCACAATTTTTAAGTAGACTGTACATACTTAATGTTCTATTCTATATTTTATTTTATTCTTTTTTTTTTTTTTTTTTTTTTTTTTTTTTTTTTTTTTTTTTTTTTTTTTTTTTTTTTTTTTTTTTTTTGCATAGATTTCAATTTTTGGGTAAGATACTTATGCTTATGCTGTACTTTCTTATACTTCTAAAACTTTTTGAATGGGAGTAACTGTATACTAGAAAAGCAATTTCCCCTAGGGCATCAGTAAAGTATTCTGATTCTGATTCTGATCTATTTATCTTCTTGCTGCATCACATTAAAGAATGCTTGTTCTGCCTTCCTGTCACCAGAGGTGTGTGGTACTGCAAAATTAAGTATGTCTGATACCAAATAAGTGTTGGGCTAGTGGTTGATATTAGTGATGTTCGATACCGCTGATGTTCTTACTGATCCGATACTGAGTAAAAATCAGGCTGGTACCGGCGATACTGATCTGATACCGATACTGATCTGATACCCATTCTTAGTTGTACTAATTAGACCGGAGTAACTAATAATGGATATATAGATCAAATGTTTCCTGAATTTTTCTATGCCCAGCATGTTTTTTTTAATTGCAATTGCTCTTAATAATCTATCAAAAGTTTCTCTTTGCAATTCACTTAAAATTATCAATTCACCAGAAACCCCACCTGAATAAATGCAGGAGCTGAAATAGCTCCATACATGACTCTGTTTACACTCAGTCATTGTGTTTTCAGACTGAGTGACTGACTTAGCAGTGTGCTGCTGTAGTTTTGCATCATGAACTCACCCAGGCAGAAGAAAAAGTAGTTCCCAACCGTGTATGATACAAATGAGAGCTCAAAACTTTTGTTTCTGTTCATTTAACATAATTTCAAATAAAAAACCATATCAAAAGCATCGATATTTTGATCTGAGAATCGATACTAGAGCATAAAGATCTGGTATCGGTGGTATTGATATTTCAGTATCTATCTGCACATCACTAGCTGATATCAATAGCAGGGACATGCCAGATCCATGACACCAACTATGCTCAGTAAAATACATTTTAAAAATGTGGATTAAAACTGGATTGTGCATGGTTTAACAATGCTTTTCCTGGTCTTCTAAGAACGACCTGACACTGGCAAGTGCAAGTGAGAAAAACAAGTTTATTAGGGCGTCATGGGGGGGGGGGTTCAGGAAACACTTTTAAAAGTGTCAGCGAGGTTTTCGGGGCCTGATCCATCAGCCACGGCTTTTGTACTCGTCCAGGTGAGAGAGGATCCAACCAGAAGGTCCGAGGACGGCCAGAGTCATCACAGTCAGCACGAAGGCAGATTGCTGCAGGACAGTCATGATATTTCGGTAAAAGTATACCAGAAACTATAAATATTCAAAATTATTTTATCTTTTTGCAGATATGGTCAAAGTGGGAATGCGTATTGGTGAACTCACCATTACACCAATTTTGTCTTTAGGTGGTTTTTCATGAATGTAACCAGCTCGTTGCTGGATCAGCGCACGTGTCCGGGGAACAAGAGCCCGACGAGACCAGTGAAGAGGTCCAGAGAAAAGCGCGCACATGTCTGGTTTTGGGTTAAAACTCCTGGGGCAGCTCTTTCTGACACGACGACTGTTCAAGAATTGAAGCTGTGTTCACGCGCGTTTTAGCACAGCATCCTCTGACACACCTGTCAATTCACGAGTTTAATTAGGCTGCCTTCAGGGTCTATGGGAAAAACCACAACTCTTTGATGGTACAGAGTGGTTATTTTAGTAACAATGGAAGAAAATACAAGTCCCTGACTCGCCTTTATTCGTTTACACTTAGATACAGGAAAAAAGTTGGGTTTTTTTTTTTAGGTAGTTTTAAATTTCTAATTTTATGTCACTTGGCATTGGTTTTTTTGTGTGTGTGTGTGTGTGTTTTTAGTTAGTTTGTGTGTTTGTCTACAAGTTTTGACCTTCCTTCTCATGTGTCCTTTTCTCGAAATTTTGACTATATAAGGATGAAAATGAATTCCTCCCCAAAGCCAATTTTTCATTTATTTTCTTTTTACCAGTGGAAATGGGCTTCCACAAAAAGTCCAGTTCTGAAAAAAAAACTCTGTTGATTTTTTGTCTCCCATATTAAGCCTTTTTTGAGATCAAAAGTCAAAATTTCAAGATAAATGTCAAAATTTTGAGAAAAAATGACTTACTTTGAACTTGGCTAAATATAAATAAAATATTATCTTTCTTCGCCTATTTGTGTGGGATAGCGCTGAGCAAACACATCTTAGAAAGGCTTTTAAGAAAGAAGCTGGCGAGTGAGGGGATACAGTTATGCAAGATGGAAAACATGAATCTCATAATTTTGACTTTTGATCCCATGATGTCAACTTTTAATCTCATAATCATGACTTCTTATGGGCAAAACAAAATCTCAACAAAGCCACGTTTTATTTATTTCTTTATTTTATTTCTTAACTGGTGGAAATAGGCTTCCAAACTAATGCGCTTCATTGTAACTGTTTCATTCTTTATTTCTCCCATTTTTCATCTGCCACCCCCCAGCCCTTCCTCTATGGTTCCCCTAAGGTTCAGAACGTCAGGATATCTTAGGTTGGTGACTGTCAAATGTCAAGAGAATGTGAAAAGTGACACATGTATGAGTAAAAATAACAAAAAAATAGATTAGATACAATAAGATAGATTACACAACTTTTAACTGCATGTATTTCTCTGATAAATCAGTATGAGTCATAGTCTTGTCTAACTTGACTCCAGACTCCCCCTCATCTTGAAATGGAGTGTGTAAATTATCATGTGCTTAACAAACTCAGCATGACCTCACAAGACTGTCCTCCTGTCTCTTCACACACACACACACACACACACACACACACACACACACACACACACACACACACGCACACGCACGCACACACACACGCACACACACACACACACACATACAAATTGTTCAAGTTTGCTGTCGACATTCCTCACTGATACTAAATTAGATTAGTTGCAGAAGTAAAGACGTGTCACAGAATAGTCAAACGGTGGAGTGGGTTTACAGGGCTGTGTATTTATGACAAAATGCTGTTGTCAGTTTTTTTTTAGCAGGGCTGGCATTGATGATGTTGGTCAGTTTGTCACCGGTTTAGGAGAGCCCAAAATAATCAATACTTTTTGCATGGGTTAGGGATATTTTTGCACATAATTCTCTAACAAAGAGAAACTTTATTCTTAACTAGTGGAATATCTACTTTACTCAAGTATACAATGGATTAGTAGTTCATGCTTTCCACAACCCTACCATGCATTAATAAGTAAACAGTTGTGTTGTGAATTACACTAAAAGTTTAACATCACTATTTTTAGGTTTGAGTCAGAGTTAAGTCATCAGTCTCGTAGGATTGTCAAGAGGATTGTGGAGCTACTTTCTAAACGTACTGTTGAAGAAAAGGAGACTGACATACACTCCAGCTTGGATGGAAAATGTGTGCTGGAGACTCATCAAGAAATCTCAGAGAATCAAAAGCCATTCAATGCCAGCTCATGGAGTTTGAATCTGTCAAGGGAGGAATGTGCCAGACAGTCTGAGCTCTACCTACACTTCATCCTCCACAAAAAGCAGACTGGAGTTTGGATCATCGAGCAATGATGGAGTCAGTGACACTGAAATCATAAACTGAAGAAATGATTTGGAAACTTTCGCTATGTTTACCCCAAAATTTAGATGTGAATCTGTTAAAAAGTATATTGCAGATGACAGGTGGGGATATAATTAAGTCAGATCAAAGTGTCTAATATTGATGTGTTTTCATCGTATGTCTCCAAAACTCTCTGTTAAAGCTATGCAACAACATTTGGTCACTTTGGACAGTGAAACCAAACTGCTAACATAATGCTTGTGTCAGTTTTTATGTTTGCAAATGAAAAAAGCTTCCAGTGTATGAATAGTAACATTAATATTTATAGAGAGTAGAGTCACATCTCTGACACCAGTAAATCCGATGGTCCTTTTCTTTTTGCCTCAAGTTTGCTGTCAACCAAACCCTGTGGGAAATAACCATCTTATAAGCAGCTTCATAAGTTTCATGAGCTAGATACCAGTTCTGCTGTTTGATGCTGTGTTTGCATCACTTTTGGAGCACTGAAAACATTTGCTGCTCGATACGGAATTAACACTAATGAGAGAAATCAGAGTGAACTAATAAAAACAAGAAAGATAAACTAAAACAGAGAGGAGAGGGCATAAATGCTCAGTCGGGACAGTCTAAAATTAATGAAATATTAAAAAAATGAATAATAGAAACTTAAGCCATGTTTCAAACCATTAACATGCTCCACATGGTTTCAGGCTTTCTTTGTTTAAGTTATTTGTGATCATTACTATGAATTCTTTATCACAAACACACATTGTGTATTAATGGAATATGTTTTAATTATAATCTATCATTAAATATTACATACAAATTATACAGTGCATTGCCACAATACATTTCATGTCAGTCAGTACAGCAGGAAGTTACTTTGTTGTTTACTTCAAGTCCACCCCACATCAGGCAGGAAATGAACAGAAATCAACGTGGTCGAGACAAACAGGAGCGTGTGGGCTGAGGACAGCCGAACTGTCCTTGGTCTGATTGCTTGATTTTTTTTCTTCACCAGTGGTTTAACTCATTAGTGACAGAAGAACAATTAAGTGAGCCACTTAGCTTAACAAACAGCTTGTATTTTGAACAGCAAGTGCCTCCACTTTGCCACATCACCCTGTGGGCTCATAGATCCCAATCTAAACCGTTAGGATGAGCAATAAGTTACCGTGAAACCAGTTCACAATTCATGTATTTATTAAGTTTGCCAGTACCTAAATCCCCAGAAGCTTCCCACATTGAACACTTCTCTTTTTTTTCTCTGTGAAACAAAATGTTGATCTTCAGTAGTTGCATTGCTGCTCTCACCAGCCCGGGGCTTGTAACTGCACAGTAGGGAATATGCAGGCAAATATTAAAAGGCAAAGAGGTATGAAGAAAAAAAAACACGGAATGCAAGTACCTTCCATCCAAAAAGGAAGAACGAGAGGCTTTTGTGAGCAAAAATTACGTGCACCCAGGAAGTCTGAAAATAAAGTCTGACCTCTCATGGAAATCTCTCTTTCTCTGACGGGAAGGTACAGAATCTTCATCTTTAAGTTCATATTTCATTGACATCCACACACAAGGCACAGAGGCAAACAGAGAAGATATGCTCTGAGATTCCTCTCTTTTGGCCTCATCTCTCCGCCCATTCACTTAGTCTCTCAAACAAAGTTTCCACACACAGGACGGGTGATGAATTATTTCCATTTTTAGGACAGACTCATGCGCTCTCAGATAGCATCCTTTCATTTGTCAGTGCATCACACTCCTTCCTTCTGTCCTTGCTCCTGCTTCCTGCTGTTCCTCCTCCTCCTCCTTATCACTGTGGTGTTCCTACCACCAGGTGAAGAAGGGTCTCCTGCTCTGGAAACTCTGTGTGTAAGACTCACTGTTGGCTCTCTGAGGTGCTCTGGCTGTTTCTACAATTACTGGGGGCATCTGGACCAGTTGCAGGGGGGTTTTACTGTCCTTCAGGGCTTGGCACAAATTCAGGATCTTGGGATTAAAAGAGGAGACATGAAAACACTTTCTGTACTGAGCTTCAAATAAATATGATAGAAAGATCTTTGTTGATTTTTCTTTGAAGGAAAAAGGAGACCTACCTGCCCCCTCATGACAGCTACTTGTTTATGAAACTGTCCTCTGTCAAAACCAGGATCTTTCTGTGAAGCATGACATAACAAACCAAGTCACGTCTTAAATCCACAGAGTTGAGCCATTTCCTGAATGTTTTTTTTCCACCTAATTCAGCTTTATTTCTCATCCAGATTCTCATATTGGACATGTTGACATGATTGCCATTGAAGCAGCATGACACACACAATCAGAGGCACTCACTCTGTACCTTAAATAATTCGTACAGATCTTCTTCCAGGTCTTTGATGAAGTTTGGGTCGGAGAGTTTGGGCAGGACCAGTTCTCTAATTTCCTGGGAGAAAGGGACTTTGGCCTGGGACAGCCATGCCCAGTAAAAGGGATCTGTTGATTAGATAAAGACACCAAAGCTTACAATCAAATACACACCTTTTCAAGAGGTGGAAAGTGAATAATGAGAACTGATCAATTAAATTAGGCAATAAGATTGAGTAGGTGCTCACAGGCTCTCCAGGAATCAGGGTGTTTGAGGGGAAAGGCAAGACCATTGTCTATAGCTGCCAGCTTGATGATGGGATCCTTCACTACCACCCAGTCTGTATCCTACAAAGACACAAGTGTAACATAAACACAAAATAAGATCCATTTAAAAAATATGCAAAACTGGATTGCGGTTATCAGTCCTTACCCTATTGCTGACGGGGTCCATAGGACAATCATACTTCAGCAACCAGTTGTCATTTCCCCGGTCTGAAGCACCAAAATAATAAAAAGAGTTCAATGCTCTGCCCTATTCAGATGAATTACACACTCGCAAGCTAGGGAAGTGGATACCTGTGTTTCTGATGATGTAATCGAGGACTACAAGCCGCTCAAACTGAAGCTGCAGCTGACGGTTGGTATTTTCAGGTAGAGGCTCTGCTTCAAACCTCCGCAGCCAGAAATCTGCGTCTTTATAACCATCCACAAAGAGCTGGAAGGAACCAACCTGGACAACAAGCAACAAGATCAGAGTTATCATGTTAGACACAACACAGTGCTTCCCTTGGTAATGGTATTGCTTTGCTAATGAGCCAGACATGAAGTGACTTAGCCTTGGCCTTTTTTGTTTCTTGGACCTTGTAGTGAGTCTGTCAAATGAGCCTTTTTGTAATTGCCTGTTTAAAGCAAGACTATTAAACCTAAAACAGAGGGACACTGGTAGCTGGCATCAAAAATAGTAACAAAGATCTAACAGAGGCACAACAGTGTAAGAACAGTACAATGCTGTGTGTGTCTGAGTGTGTATATATGAGGTTTGGAGTGTTTGATAGACATAGCACCTCATTTGCTTCTGCAACCCAGCAAAATCACACCAGAACATGAATATCAAAAGCATTGTGTGGTTTGGAGTAAAACTACAAAGCCAGAATAACAATTGGGTATTCTTATGTGACTGGTGCAGAAAACCCTGAGTAAAAAGAGCTTTATGCAGTAGTTCTGTGTTTTTCCAACTGACCCTAATCTTTTTTTAACAGTTAATGTCACATTTAATACTTTTTGCTCATGGCAAGTTGAGGACTGTTTTTCCAGATTTCCTGGATTTACAGAGTCATTCAGGGAAAATGAAAAAAATGATTCAGCAACGAGTTCAAAAAATAATCATCAAGTAACAACATCCAACAGTTTTTATCAAATACTTTCAAAGCCTAGAGAAGTTTACCCCTTAATGCCATCACCTGTACAATACAGTTGATTAATTTACCTTTGGTGGTAGCCCAATCCTGTGGAAGCGCTGGCCCACTTTCGGCACCTTCTCCAGAGCAAGCCTCTTTCCTCGTGACTTCACCCGGTCTATGGCACTGTAGTTGAATGTTTCACTCGCTAGGTACACCACCTGGGGAGGGGGGGCAATATTACACTTTAAGAGAGAGGATTTTGATAACAGCTATTGATAATCTGGAGCAAGTACTTAGGATGTCTGTACCTTGGTCCTGGGAACAATGTTTAGCTCAAGTTTCTGGTCGACCAGACTGGCCCCAGCCTCTGAGAGATAACCCTGGTTTAAGACCAAACAGTCACGACCGAAACAGCAGGGACAGCACAGTTTCTGTAGCCACTTAGTCCACTTTGGGTTCAGCTGGCCATAGGGCTCTTCATTCTTAGGTTTAAATACGCCAATGATTTTCTGTGGAGGGACGCACAATGGAGAAAAATTAGAGGTATGATGGGAGATGAAGTGCTTAGTTGCATTTTTGAAAATAAGCTCCTTTATCAAAATTGCAACATTCTCAATTTGAGAACAACAAAATATTAAAATTACTTTGTTCTCATACAAAAAACCCCACTAACGTGACCCACTTTGAATGAAATGAATCACAATTGGCTGGAACATTTGGATTAAAATCCATCTCAAAGCATATTGAGAATCTGTATTAAAAATGATAACATTTGGTCTCATGTGACTTAAAGTTGCATATAGAAAATCACATGTTGCGTTACACCAGTTTTTCACATACACTCACACACTGATTACAACATGCAACTCGGTCCTTGAAGAGATTTATACACTCACAGAGAAGTAGCACATGACCACTAAGCACACTGGTGACTAACCATGGAAACTGGTGAAGTTGAGGTGGGGGACAATAACCTTACACATTTAAACTCACTCATTTCTGCTTCTATGGGGTTGTAACAATTGTCAATAAGAGGAAGACACGCTTTTACTTCAACAGACTGAACACACTATATGGGATATTTAGGGGGAACAAGCCAAATTGTTTAAAGTCACACTTCCTTATTTCAAAAACATTCAGACCGCATGCTGTCGATAAGTACAAATGAATAGGACAGTGACTTTGGCTTGCTTGAGACTTTGACTGGTTGGCTCCAGCATAGCTGTTCAAAGTTTGCAGTCAATTATCTGATAATGATTAGAAAGAGCAATCAGATATAGTGACAAAATGAGAGACAGGCTCTGAAATGGTCCATGTGTTAACAGTGATTCTTGAATGTGAAGCACTTTGTCAAAAGGAAAGTGAAAACAACAGAAACCTTTGAGCGTGTAACATCTTTAATTTAGTACTTCCGTCTTCACTCTTTGCTCAGACTCCTGTTACAACCTACCACAATGGTTGCCATGCATCTTATCTGAGACTAGTGTTTTTGTTGACGTCACTGCAACCTCCTCTTAAGAAACGGACTTTCACTGACAGACAACCTGCACAACAGGAGGAGCTGACAAGATGATCACTGGGTCAGCCAGCACAGCAAAAGTCAGTCAGCACTTCAGGAGAAGTGCACTGATGGACAGAAAAGTTATTGAGGCTTGGTTGTCGATGAAATGTTCAAGGTGTCAAGGACGGACAAAGAAATGCATGAAAAAGTTTTAAAGGTTGTTTTGTACTGATCTACCATAAACTAAAGCTAGGCTGTCAACTGATTCTCTTCTAATCACTGAAATTTAACCAAGTGTCTTATTTTTGGTAGAAAAATGAATTTCAACACTTAACATGAGCCATATATCTGAGCCATTTGTCTTTCCAGTCCAGAAACATATCTTGTTTCAAGTTATTTAAAGACAAAAATGTTTTCTGGATTGCTTGTAATGAGTAAAACAAAATCAGCTCATGGGGTACGAACATTTTGCTCTTCCAGCCTCTTGAAATCAGAATGATGTGTTCACATAAGAAACGTATTTCCTACCTCACTGGCAGATTTTTCCCTTTCTTCCTCCTTTTTCCTGTCTTTAAATAACTTGAAACAAGACATTTTTCTGAACTGGTCTAAAAAATGTGGCTCATATTAACTACAAAGGGACATTTTTACAGAAAATAAGACATAATCACTTGCTTAGATTTCAGTTTTCTGTAGTGTAAACACAGCTGCTCTGTGCCCTGTGAGTGTTGTTCTCTCACTTCCAGGTGGGCGAGATATAGATGTTCACTTTGATTAACATCCAAGTTGTAATGTTTTTTCCTTGCAGTGGGGTTACGGATTACTTTCAACCTGAGATTCGAGATCCATAGTGTATTTGCTTGCCTTACAACCCAATTGCTAAGTCATCCCAGGCTAGTTTGTAGAGGCCTTTTATTGATGAGATTTTAATGATGAAAAATATTTAAGCCATCGCGACACCCCTGAGAGTTCATAAACCGTTGGAACAGATATTCTGGAAACCAGGAGGTTAAAGTAAACAGCTCCTCTTACCCCCTGTGCGTCTTTGACAAAATAGCTCCCACTGGACCCCTGGTAGATCCTCTCCGGGTAGATCCCCTCCTCTATGGCCCTCTCGGCCTTTCGGATGATTTCTCTGAACTCGGGATCCTCCGGGAACTCGTTTCTGTGCGGTTCTCGCGGCGAACCCCCACGGTCCCGGTCCAGAAGCGGCTGTCTCTCCCGGCTGAGCCCTGGGCTGCCTGCCGGGATACGAACCACTGAGCCCGGTGTGCCTCCGAACGCGCCCCGGGGGCTGGTGGGCTCCGTGGGACAGTAGCTGAAATCACCTGAGTCCCGGAGCGGAGAGACAAGCGGACTCGTCTCGTCCATGGTTTTGGTAGTGTGCGAGAAGTTGTTTCAACTCCTTGACAAAACGGAAGACAAGGAAATAGATGTGGACAGATGAGGGGTAGAAAGTAGGACGGTTGTTTTGCTGTTTAGCTCTGACGCTGCTAACACAGGAGGGAAATCAGATGACTGTCAGCTTCCGGAAAGAGGCGGGACTCGTTAAGAGTTTTCTTCTTTAACCAACCAGCATGTACTTACTCCTCTCAACGATCAAATCCCTGATGCCGATTTGACTCATATCCCGCCCACGGAAGGCATGTGACAGCGTTCATAACCCAATCAATTATGTCCTTATAAAAATAATTTGAATCCCTTTACTCGCAGTTGTAAACTGGTCAGAGCCAAATTCCATCAGAAAACAGTTTTAAATCCTTTCTGTGATACATATCCAGAGACTGTTTATCATTTTTATTGGACTTGTGAACACACCAGAGCTTCTTGTTGGAGTATTTGTCGATTTGTGTTGGTTTGTGTTTATTGTGAATTTGAGCTTTATTTAACCCCTTGATGAAAAAAGTTTTCCTCTTTTTTTTTCAAATACTTATAACTGAGCATTCAACTTAAAACAGTGTGAACTAAATGTAAATATGTCGGGGTTGTTTTTTTTTTTTTTTTTTTGGTAATTTCATGAATAATGTATTTGTAATGCTTTTAGAAACACTTTAACTCTCTTTCATCCATTTTAAC
This sequence comes from Thalassoma bifasciatum, assembly GCA_008086565.1. Taxonomy (NCBI): domain Eukaryota; kingdom Metazoa; phylum Chordata; class Actinopteri; order Labriformes; family Labridae; genus Thalassoma; species Thalassoma bifasciatum. The sequence goes on from RPOG01000043.1 coordinate 980,188, forward strand.
ACTGAATAATTGATAGTTATTACACTGTTTTACCCTCAAATGTTTGTCTGTAACTCTTTTTAAAAGTTTATACAGATTTGGAAAAAGAATTGAAAACTTTTTTTCAGGCCCTAAGAAGAATGAAAATATCCTGACACAGGCTGATATGAATTTCCACCATATGAACCACTGAAATTGGTAGTTAAAACATTTTAAATAGGTGTCCACTGTAGTGACCACTCTGCACCACAGGGTAAGTATCATTCTTGAATATTCATCAATACTGATACCAACGTTGGTATCGATATATCAATATTTTATATTGATCTGCCCACCACTACTTTGAAGTAATAAGCAGATTTTTTCGTTGACCTCACTTGTAAAGTCAAAGGTCACAAATGCTAGATTGTCACTTTGGATTTCATTTGTATCAATTTTCATTTGCAGTGAGTCAGACAGATTGCAAGTTGAATGCGGTTTAAGGAACAATTTCCTAATCACGTGACTGAGGCACCTCAAAATAAACCAATGAGAGCTTAAAATATCCAGTCATACAGTGACGTGCGGATGCGGATTCCAATTAAGGCCTTAAATCTGTCATTAATCCTTATGAGCAACTAAAATTGGGAAGCTGCTGTCTCAGACATGGATGCAAACATTAAGAACACCAACATTCATTTTCTTCCATTTTTGTTTCAGAGTCTTTTGTTTGTTGGTTTGCTTTTGTTTTTAGGTTTTTTGTGTTTGTTTGTTTGTTTTTACCGTGATAAGGCCTATGAATAAACTTGCTGTTCTTTTTTGTATTCATCTGTTTTTCTTGTCTGGTGGTAAAATCGTTTGATCATCATTAAAATCTAGTCATTCCTCTCCTCACCTAAATGTTCTAATAATTAGGTAGCCTGTATAACACTTTGAAAGAAGTAAAAGTACATGTTGTATGGTGGTGATCATGGTGCAAGTTGCTGATGATGATATGATTCTATCATGACGACTGTCAGAAGTGGCCAAAAGAAAAATAGTAAACACTGTTTTGATTCTTATTTATTTATTTCATTTCATTGTCACAACTCTGCCTTTATTTCACAGAAATGCTTGAAATTACACGGATGGTTCCATGCTATGCTATTTGAATGCAAAATTAGTAAAAACTATTTTTGCTGAAATATGTGCTTGGTCAGATTTATAGCATCTTGCTGCCTTTTCAAAAAAGTAAAATGATTTCAAAACAATATCCTGCCTAATCTTTGACATATATACCTGGCTGTCTGTGATCATACATCAACATAAACCTCAGATAATAACCTTTGGTGAAAAAAAAAATCTAAATTTCTGCTTTTTTCCACTCAAAAGGGTAAACTTTTATGTAAGGTCTACCATACCATATATTACAAAAGTCATTAGATATACTGAATATTGTGGAAACATCTTCACTGAAAAGAGGAAACAAAAATTGGAGAAAACGCCAATACGAAGGTTGAAGAGAAGGTTCATAATAACTCATTTGTCGTCCCTGATGCCTTTGCTTCAGCCCCCAGGTTGCCCTGTTGGCTGTGGGCTGTGGACGTGCCGCTGTGCGCATCCTCCTGCTCCCCTCCTCCTCCAGCGCTCACATCTCGCTCTCTGATTGGTGGAAACCAGCAGGAAGAGAGCTCGGGTGGTGAGATCTGTCAAGTTCGTTAACTGACCAGACAACTCGGCGAACCTACAGTTCCCTCGGTCTCTGTTTTCAGGTCCACAAAAATTCTGCGCCCGCTCCTTTGCAGCCGTATTTGTGTTTGCGGCGAAATCCGGACGAATCTGCGGACGTTGTTGCCGCATTTCAGGAAGGCACGCTTACAACAAGTTTCCCGGAAACACAGCGCAGAGGGCATTGGTGTGAGGATGGCTGCGTACAAGCTGGTCCTGATCCGCCATGGAGAGAGCTGCTGGAACCAGGAGAACCGATTTTGCGGCTGGTACGACGCCGACCTGAGTGAAACCGGGGAGCATGAGGCGAAGAGAGGAGGACAGGCTCTGAAAGGTACAAGATAATGTCACATTGTCCCACTGAGCTTCTCTCTGTCATTGGATTAAGCCAGTGCTTATGCAACTGCGCCGGCGAGGAGAAACAGGTAGTTGGCCCACTGCGACATATGAGGACTCAGCAACATGCAGAAAGAGAACAGGGTTAGATGTGATTCAATCATTGTCTTTATTCGGCTTAATACTTTCCATGAGTCATCAGTGACTGGGTGTTTGTAACAGTGGAGGCAGCGGATGATCAGACTGTGATCAGACAGTTTGGCAGGGTTCAGTGAGCTCTGCTGGATGGTTTTCTCTGCCCTAGGCCCACAGTGGTCCCACATATTAATCCTCATGGTCTGATTGACTGACTCGTGGTGTTGGTTTTTTTTTCCATCTGTGAAAAGGAGAAGAAGAGAGATTATCTGAATAGTACGACTTAAAAAAAATTATAGCAACACAACTGAAGTATTTACCCAAATGCATCATGTTGGGATCTTAAAGTATGTGCACCCAACCTAAGGGTAAGAAAATTAAGAATTAGAGTATCATATTAATATCCATGGAGATTTGACTGACATGTAGATTATTATTCCTGTACTCACACGCCACTTTGGATTTACCTCTTCAAGGATTCAGGAGGTAAGGTGTATTTGCCATTCCAAGACATGTTAGTACATGAGAGGGGAAAGAATTAGGTCCTGGAGCCTCAGTAAAATGAAAGCAGCACTAAGTAATGCAATAAACCAATTAGCTGATTTAGCTAAAAGTGCAGGAGAATGACTTAATTGTGCAGTCAGATGACTTTATCATCAGTAAATAAATTGCAGGCTATTTAAAAGATAACATTTTCAATGTAAAAGTACTTTAAGACAATTTTCAGAGATGATGAAAAGCAAAGATCAGTTGATTCATTCCAAGACATGATTAAGTACAAGGCTGAGTGCAGATGTCCCCTTCATCTGTTTGCATTGGGAAACCTAATGGATGTCAATGGGCTTTATAGAGAAGAAAGGGGAAAGACCAAACTCTCCTTCCTTTCAGGTTAACTCTCCTTTCAGTTCTTCACGTTACACTTAGTTTAGCACACACCCCTGTTGGATCTCTGTGACCCAAAAATCCTCTGCAGGCTCATCCTGCAGAGCCTGCAGCCCCTGACTAAGCAAAAACAACTGTATACATGTTAGAATAGAAGGAAAAGAGCTCTGCAGCCACAAATGCCATTGAATATCCATCTTTTGTCTCATCTGTGACTCACTCCAGATGCTGGTTATGAATTCGATGTCTGCTACACCTCTGTGCTTAAGAGGGCCATCCGCACGCTGTGGTTCGTTCTGGACAGCATCGACCAGATGTGGCTGCCAGTCCACAGGACCTGGCGTCTCAATGAGCGTCACTATGGTGGACTGACTGGTCTGAACAAGGCCGAGACAGCAGCTAAACATGGAGAGGCACAGGTCAAGATCTGGAGGCGCTCTTTTGACATCCCTCCCCCAACCATGGATGAGGATCATGATTACTACCAGAACATCAGCAAGGTAAGACCAGAGGAATCGTTTAATAACTCTCTTAAACAAGTGCGCTCCAGACATCATTTCAAGCCTAAATGGCTGAAACAGAATTTGCTGTACTGACTCTTTCTTCTCTTGTAGGACCGGCGTTATGCTGACTTGACAGAGGACCAGCTGCCCAGCTGTGAAAGTCTCAAGGACACAATTGCCAGGGCTCTGCCTTTCTGGAATGAAGAGATTGTTCCTCAGATAAAAGAGGGAAAGAGAGTTCTGATTGCTGCACATGGTAACAGTCTTCGAGGCATCGTCAAACACCTTGAAGGTAAGAGACAGAGCAGGAACTGTCAGCGCTGCACAGTTAAAAGTATTTAACCCCTTAAATTTCAAGTTTGCATTTACTGAACACCTTATAATATACAAAAGCAAATGAAGTTCCCTGAGCAGACACACCTGTAAAGGTTGCTTTCCCTGGGAATTAACCAAGTTTTAATTTTCTCTCTGTTCAGATGCAGAAAAGAAATAATGAAAGTAATCAAACCTTCTGTGTGTCTGTTGCTTTATTCCAGGGATGTCAGAGGAAGCCATCATGGAGCTGAACCTGCCCACAGGGATCCCCATTGTGTACGAACTGGACAAGAACCTGAAGCCTACAGGACCCATGCAGTTCCTGGGAGACGAGGAGACTGTGAAGAAGGCTATGGCAGCTGTGGCTGCTCAGGGCAAAGCCAAGAAATAGACACCCCCATGCGCAACGCACACAAACACACATACATGTCCCATCTCCCCTTTACGCATGAATCATGTGCTGTTTAGTTAACAAGTTACTCCAGTGTCATTTGCTGTTACATTTACCCAAGGGTTGGGCAAACAGACACACAATGTGCACTTTTATTTTTTATTATGCAGCTCTCACACACATAAAGTGTAGCCTTTGATTTGATTGTTCTGAACTTGGTGACATTCTGAAACATTCATATTTAAATTATTGATATCTGCTGTGTTATGATTTAAGCTCTGACCAAAATGCAAAATAAGGGACCAGCCAAAAGGGGGGAAACATAGCAAACCCTGCTGAGTTATTCCAAGTATTCTTTCCTCTTTAATGTGTGTAGGTGAAGCTCTGTGGGCTCAGTAAACCCTATAAAGTGTAACACTGGCTGTTGTTAGAAGAGTAGGTTGATGCACTGCTGGTATTTGTTTCTTGTGGCATTGTAAGAAAATTGAATAAATATTGCGAGCTCATATGTAATGTAATCTTTTTTTTAATGTGTGGTGTATACTGTATAACTGCTTACTGGTAACAATATAACTCGTTTTTCAAGGATCTTAGTACGCAAAGTACCTTGACTCCTTGAGGTAATGAACGCTAGGGAATTCAAAAACATGCAGTAAACATAGCACTTTAAGTAAACTCATACCACACTTCAAAAAAATCTTGGTTGGATCATCCTTGCAGCTTTGTTTTATGTGAGAAAAGTTTCGTAAACAATTAGGAGAGCTTCTTAAGTGTTACTTTTTCTTAATTCTCCAAAAGGAAGCCAAAGCTGTTATGAGTTTCAATTTTCAAAACACAGAAAAGCTAAGGCATCAGAATTTGCTTGATACGTATTCTCTTTTAAGGAAGAAGTACTTTGCTATTTGTAAACCTTGCTTTGCCCTGAATGAAAGGTAGCCAACATGCAAGGTAATGATTTCACAAAATGCTGGGCAACATTCACATTGTACAGGAGAGGCCTCACTTTTTGGTTGTCATTTTTAATTGACATTATCATCATGTGAAACTTCCAATATCAAGAGTCAAAGTTAAAAATGTGAGAAGCAGATTTGTCCTACAAGAATGGAAGCCCATTCCAACCAGTTAAAAAATAAAACTGACAACTTTGCTTTGTTGGGATTTTTATTTCCTTTTCTCATGTCATCAAAATTTTCAGATGAAATGATAAAACTGTGAGATAGCACAGTCAAAATTTTGAGGTACAAATCAAACTTGTGAGATAAAAAGACAAAATTTTGAGATAAAAAGCAAAAATCATGAGGTTATAGACAAGAAGAATTCTACAAAGCAGTACCTTTACTTGGAACTGAGCTCTAGCCACTGTTTTATATTGTAAAGAAATGGAATGTGAGTATATTGAGACTTTTTTTTTTTTTTTAAAGATGGCAAAACCACATAGAAAATATTATACATAATTATGACCATTTATCTCAAAATTTTGACTTGTTATCTCATGATATTGCCTTTTCACTAAAAATTTTGACTTGATCTCAACATTTCAACTCGATATGGGCAAAAAATATATTTAAAAAAAACCTTTTTTTGGCAGAGATGGGCTAAGACAGCCGACTACCATAGACTGTATAAAACTACTCGCTGATAAATTCTAAATGCTACCCAGCATTTCGTGTCTGTCATAGTTATCTAAATGCACCGTAATCGAGTTATTCCTGGTATTTTGTAGCATTATAAAATAACTACAATGATGTGCGTTTGATTGTTAATATTCATGTTTCCATGTTACTTAATTTTGTAACGTGCTGAAATGTGCAGCATCAAATATGGCGGACAGATTGGTTCACTTTTCCACTTCCGCTTTGTGATTCTAACCAATCAGAATTCACTACAGCGCTTCGTCACAGCCAATCAGCGAACGATCTGCTCTTCTCGAAAACATGTCGCCCATGAAGCTGTGTGTTCCAGGTGAGTCCCATAAATTTGTACTTTGTAGAGTTTAAGACGTGGTTAAACAAGACTTTCTAGCGTTGTATCTGTGTTTGTGTGTACGATTGGTCGTGGTGGTGATGCTGTAATACCTAAATATGTACTTTCACCGCGGTTCGACTCTATAAATTCAGTGTAACATTGCTAATCACTTCCAGCTGCCATGCGCGTGGTGAGTTTTGGCCCACATTTTCACCTCAAACGTGGGTAATTTATTTCTGGTATCTAAACTAGCTGTAATATGGTTTAATGGACGACTTGCTTGTACATAGGGATAATACTTTTTGTTGTTGTAAGTGCTTAATCGTAGGGCTGTTAGCCTGTAACTTTTACTTTCCACGACAGGTTTCATCTCCTGCCCTGCCCATCGCCTCAGGCGCACAGCTGCATTCCTTCACTCACTTGTTTTGACTCAACCATGTGAAATCCTCACTTTTAGTATGTGGGTGGGGTAGGAACTGTCAACAGTAATGTTTCATTCATCAGATAATTTTGTGGACAACCTTCTGGGTTGCAAACATCACCTCTGACTTCAGTGACTTAGGTTCAGATAGATTTAGCAAGATTTGCATTCCTGATGAGTCAGGCTGTTGGCAGTGTTCAAGTTTTATAAATACATGGTTTTTTTTAGCATTGACCATGGTCTCCAAAGCTGTTATGACTTGGTTGTTTTTCATTCTGTGTCTTGAACAGATGACCATGTGTAAAGCCAAGTTAGCAGCCTATACATGGACCAACAGCACACCCAATCTTTAAGCACTTTCTCTGTTACCCCCTCCCTGTATTTTCCAGGTGACAGGCTGTGCAGTGTAGAAGACTGTATTCCTGGCACAGGAGTATACCTGCGGCATGGCTACATATACTCCTCACTTGCAGGATATGTGCTGAAAAAGAACGAAGGAGAGGAGGTGAGGGGTGTGGTGAATGTGTTAAGAAGGTGGGGAAAAACAGCAGAAGGAGGCACAGAGGAGTGCCGGGTTGCACAATGTTTGTGAATTTGCCTGAACAAAAATACATGGGTTCAGCGTCTATGACGAAATGCACACCTCGTGACAAGTCTTACCTTCGAGCTGTTTTGAATTTCAGTCATGAAACTTGAACTGTATGTTTGTGATGTAATGCTTCACAGCTTTTTTTCTCTCTCTTTGTAGTTACCGGTGATCTCAGTGGTGAGGGAAACAGAAACGCAACTACTACCAGATGTAGGAGCTATAGTTACCTGCAAGGTACGCAACAAAACCATTCACTACTCTTCTTTGTTCGGATGATCTGCTTAAAGGGTAAATTTGATAAGAAGATAGTTGATTGTGAGTTTTAATGCTTTTGCTTTGGCAGGTAACAAGCATAAACCCCAGATTTGCAAAGGTTCACATCCTTTATGTCGGCTCCACACCACTGAAAGATCGCTTCAGAGGCACAATCAGGTAAAACCACCAAAATAAGCTGTCCACACAGGGAAACCATGTTTGCATCCCGTCACTCCAAAACTGATTACCTTTCTTCTCAATCTACAGGAAAGAAGATGTGCGAGCAACTGAGAAAGACAAGGTATAATTGAATCAATGAATTCCATCAGATCATCAGTTTCTTTCCAGCTGCTCTTTACTTTTCATTGCTTCGAAAAGACAAGTTTTAAGTAACCCTATTTATTTTTCCCAGGTGGAGACATACAAAAGCTTCAGACCTGGTGACATAGTCCTGGCAAAAGTGGTATCCTTCAGCTACAGCTACAGTCATGACAATAATTTTTAAAATGAGAACTGTTTCTAAACTGTGGAAAGCAACACTAAGGTATCTGCAATCTGTGATTGTTTGATTTTCTCCTAAATTACAAATCTCTGAATAGTAGCTGACATTGAGAAAAATGATCTCCAAAGTTTCATAAAGTGTTACGGAGTGTTAAGTTTTTGGTTGAAAGCAGTGTTAGGATTGTGATTTGTATTTCTTTTCATGTTTTTAGTTGAACTGTACGTAGATGTCGGCCATAGGCAAATCCACAGAATCATGCCACTTAAATGCTGTTGATGTTTTCGACTCGTTTTCAACCCTTGACATACTGTGTCAGATCTCTCTCGGTGATGTGCAGTCAAACTATCTGTTGACAACGGCAGAGAATGAACTGGGAGTAGTAGTAGCACACAGTGAAGCAGGTAATTATTCATGCTCTGATTCAAAACAATATTGTCGTGTTCTATCAACAACAACAAACAGAAGGATCATGGCATCATTTCCCCAGGTTGATGGTGTCTTGTTTGACCACAGGGTGGTGCAAGAGTAACTGTACTCATGGGGATAGGGACAGGAGTCAGCTCTATATACCTGACAGCAAACTTTACAAGGCCAGCACACAGCTCTTACCAGAGCAAATCATGTTTATGAAATAATTATTGAAGCATGTTGAAGTGTGTATCAGCATCAAAGTCAGCTATGATCTAATGACATAATTTTTTGTATAAAGGAAACATGGTACTTGTGGTTTCAGGTTTTTTTTTCAGCTCTATTAACAAGTGTTTTCATTAAAATGTGTATGATGCATAGCATTAATATTGTAATCCAGCCTTCTTCTTTTCTTTGGAGGAGTTAAAGGCCCCGCTGCTCTGTGTGCAAATGTAACTCTTGCACTAATAAATGTTTTATAATATAGAAGTGACGACATTATGCTGACTGCTGCTGTGTCTTTTTTGTGTGTGTGAACCAGGTGCTCAGATGGTTCCCATCAGCTGGTGCGAGATGCAGTGTCCACGAACACACGCCAAGGAGTTTCGCAAAGTGGCCCGCGTGCAGCCTGAGTATTTACAGGCGTCATAGAGCCCTGCTGCTTCTTTCTTCCACAAGGAACACACAGCTTCCCACCCCTTCTCCTCACACTGCTGTCAGGCAGTCTCTCGACTGTGTTTCAGGTCTTTCTGAGAGACTGGAAGACATGCAGAAAGTTGGTTACTTCTGTTTCAAGACTTTCTTGAGTGTTTCTACTTTCCCTTTGCACGTTATGTCATCATTAGTTGTGCACAGAAAACACGGAAGCAAACCAAATAGCTACATTTTAAGGACATGTTATAAACCATCAAACTACTGTTGTAAAGACATTTTGAACCAAATCCTCTGCATGCGACAGCAAGATGTAGTTTTGTAGTGGCAACTGTAACAAGACTTTTTGGGGCCGCCATGTCAAAAACCTTTAGCACAAAATAAAGAAGCTTTAACTGATGCAGGGTTCATGTTGTCAAAAGAATTTAGACAGTTAAGGTCCTTTGAATGATGGCAGTTGGTGTACGTTACTGGGTGCACAGACATGAGATTTAGTAGGACCCACAGTCATGCTCATGTTGGGGCAGAAATGTACTTTTTCTAAGTTGACGTTCAAAATTGAGTGGGTGTTTTTGTCTGAAATGAGGAGACTAGTTGTTTTGCTTTGTCACAGCAGGATGTCATGTTATTGGTTGATTTCTTTTTTGTATTTCATCCATGAATGTGATGAGAGCATTAAGTTGAAACATCATGTTCTCTCATGCTCATTTCTCTGTACTCTTTTCAGGATTTTCCAGTTTGGGCTAAACTGAAGGACAAATCTTGTCTAGACAGCAGTTTTAAAGAAAATTGACTGTGACTAAAGGGAGCTTTCTGTTCAATCTGAATTACAACACAGCTACCACATAAGGCACTGAAGTAGATCACAACCATGAGCCGCAATAAGACAGCAGAAATGTTATCTCTGAAGTAACGTGTACTTTGATACCCCTTATTCTGTTTTTCATCTTACAGCAGAATGTCATTCATGCGCAAGATAATAAAATGACTACAAGACATTGTAAGCTTTTTTTTTTGCACACTCCAGTGTAATCAAATCTTCCCTTCCAGCAACTCTCAAACAACTGCTCATCCTGTCTTTCCTTTCTTCTCCCTACAAATCACTCATAAGTGTCAGAGTTTCATCTAAATTTCCTGATTATGATTCTTTTCAGCTTTGGGACAATTAGGAAATGGATATTTTAATATTAATCCTGCAAGAAAAACAAAGCTTTTAGTTGTGCAGCATACCCAGCCTTTGGAATAGCACATAAGTCACAATAATATCCAAATGAATGAGAAGTTTTGCCTGCACTGAACCCAAATTCGCCTGACTGCGCTCTGCTGCTCTGCGCGCATCGGACCATGGCGCTGTTCCTGTATCTAATTTAGTTGCTTTGACTAATGAAATAAATACATTCCTCAATATTGGGGTGTCTGCCTGGGAGACAGCCGCCTACATCACAAGAACCACGTCAACCGTAGAGCTGAAAGTTAACGACTTAAGTTCCAGAATGTGAGTAACTAAGAAACACAACTGATATCTGAAAAAGTGAGCAACTTCACAGCTTAACATCTGTCAGACGGACGCACTCAGGGTGTTTTTTTTTCTTCTCATCGTTCATCCAAAGGTCCACAGCGGTCATACAGATCGTGCCACCAGAGTACAGTAAGTTCTGAAGTTTGTTATAAAATAAAATCTCGATGTTCACTTAAAATCGAACAAACAGTTTGATAGGTGGCTTGAAGCTTGAGATAAACCGTTAATCTACCGGTACAGTTACCCAATCTGTCAGTAGTCAGTATATTTAGTCGATATGATGCACAGGCTGCATTAATGTTTTTGTGATGGCGATTTGGAGACACTGAGACTATGAAGGCCATTTCCATTAGCTGAAAATTGGAAAAATGAAAAGGTGTAGTTGTTAAGATTTTTTTTGCCCATATTTAGTCGAATGACTAATCAAAAGACTAATTGATAACGAAAGAAAGTCAAATTTCGACTTTTATCTCAAAATTTGGACTTTCTTGTCATCAATTTGACAGTATCTCAATATCTTGAAGTAATCATCACTAAATTTTGACTTTTAACCTCTGAATTTTGACTTAATCTAAAAATCATGACTTAATCATCTGTAAATTTAGACTTTTTATATCAAAATTTAGACTTCTTTTGAAAATTAACTAATTCTCATTATTTTAACTTTTCTCAAAACTTTGACTTTATGTCTCATTATTTCCACTTTGTATCTCATAATTTTGACTTTTTTTTCACCGAATCGACTTAAGATTTTGACTTACTAAGGGCCAGAAAAATACTCAATAGAGATGAGTTTGAATTTTTATTTTCTGAACTGGCCTATATGGGTTTCCGAACTGAAATCAAATGGGAAGTGGAAAAATGAGAGACAAATCAATTGACAAAATGGAATTTTTTGTAAAATGATGAGTGTAATGAGTGTGTTTTGAATCTGATGACAGGTAAGTAAGTAAGTAAGTGTTGGGAAATACTATAAAGTTACTTTAGTTGAAGTTTTTCACCTACAATTAGATACAAAAAGGAGCATCCAGAGAGGACTGAGATTTAATGATGTGACAGTGAGGATGTCTTTTATCAGTTTGTGAGAGAATGCAAATTGTGTTACAACTTAAGAAAAATATTTCCCAAAGCAAAATCACAAATGTATTGGGCTTTGGTTATTTTTTTGTATAAGTATAGGATGAAACTTTTTCCAGGGAACCATAAAAAAATATCTCGACCCAGAGATATGAATGAAAACACTGTTTTTGCAGCTATGTACTATTTTTTAAATGATCTGCTCAGTGTTGACTACCTGTTTTTTCATGTCGTTTTTTGCATAGAATAAAAGTGAACACCAAGCAGCATTATCAGTGATCTATTACCATGAGAAAGAGCCCAAGAAGACCCCTCATTCTCAGAAGGAGAAAGTTACCACCACGACCTGCAGCATCATCAGACCCCAAAGAACCCACTAAACCAGAACCATGTCAGTGCTTCCCTGATGGCATCCGCATCATGGATCACCCCTCCATGTCAGACACTCAGGTGGTCTTCATTCCCAAAACAGCAGATTTTCAGGGTGTTATTCAGGCCCTCACTGATGAAGGGAACAAGTTTGGCAGTCAGGGACGGAACAGGTTCATGCTTCTCTGTGAAAATGGAAGTAGTGACAACAGACCATGTTTTCAGCCAATGAATGATTCATCTACAGCGATTACAGCGAGGCAACCAGCGAAGGCAGAACTTGTGAACAACACCTCAGGTGTTCCACCTTTTACTGCACTCAAACCATGTGAGGGGATGAGATAATGTTATCCATTCTTACCTTCCACTTCATTCACTATCTCTAAATGTTCTCACACTCAATAATTCTTGCTTTTCTTTCCCAGTTAATGATCTGAAGTGTGATTTGTTGGACAACAGCCTTACCGACATTCAGTGGCTGGGCGAAATGAGCGCATGTGACTTAGAACCAGATCCTATGAAGCTAATGGCAAACAAGGTGAACCAAAACTCAGACTCTTCTGATTTCAGGGCAGCTTCTTTTTATCACCTTGGTGTGATTGTTTACTTTTGATGTGAAAACAAGAGTTAAAGCAGAGGAAAAAAATGTACCTTTGCCTCCTCTCAGCACAAATTTGTTAACGTTTTGTCCTACTTTATGTTTGCATTGGTGTGTATAATAGTGTTTCAGTGTTAACGTCACATTAAAAAGCATAGATTGAGGCCACAAAAGTGTTTGTTTAATTTTTCTCAAAGTGTACCAAGAGGCTTAAATAAATTAGAAATAACAGCCTTCAAAAATAGCCATATCAATATTTGGAAAGTGACATTTGTTATCTTGAAATGGTGACACAGCATTTTAACATAAGTAATGCCACTTCATTTTCAGTCAAAAAAATTTCAGATTTGTTTCACTGCATTTAGCAAATTTTATTTGGCATTTTCTCATTTCTCATTCAGCATCAGCATTTCAAAAAAATTTGCTGCAAGGAAATACAATTATTATAGTTCTTTTTCTTTTGCAGACTCAAAGCACAAAAACGAAAGCAGCATCATCCAAGAATCCGATGTGGGATAGGCCCCCTTACTCCTTCATGGCCATGATCCAGTTTGCCATCAACAGCAAGAAGAGCATGAGGATGACGCTGAAGGAGATTTACACCTGGATCGAGGATCACTTCCCTTACTTCAGAGTGGCGGCCAAACCAGGCTGGAAGGTACTGCTGTTTGTTAATATAGGAAAAATGTACAACAGTTGAAAACAGAGCATATATGTATTTATTTATTTATTTGTTTGTTTTGTCTGGTCATCCATTTGCAGAATTCTATCCGTCATAACCTGTCACTGCACAACATGTTCATTCGTGAGACGTCACCGGTTGGTAATGTATCCTTTTGGACGATCAGACCTGAAGCTAATCGAGGCCTCACTCTGGATCAGGTGACCAGGGTAAGTGCAACTATGTCGCCAGCATCATGAGGGAGTCCATGAAACTAATCTGGTGTTGCTAGAATGTTGCAGAATTATATTAATCCTGCTTTGTTACTATTATTAGAGCATATCCTCCAGTAAATTGTTTAATCTTCTTCTTCACCTCTTACTCAAAATTCTCCTTCACAGCCCCACTGACTGATGCTGTTCACAACACAAATGCTTTTATTTTCCATTCAAGTAAGATGGTTTTACCCTATTCATCCTTTTTTTCAAGTTCAGTTACAATTTCTGCAGTCACACAGCAGAGAGGGAGGGACCCAAAACAATCAAGCAAATGTATGCGTTCACTTGTGACTTTTTTATTCTGTCACCAGAACCTTTAAACCAGAGTGAGTACCTGCAGCAAGTGGGTGAAGCTGTAAGGAAATACACTGCCTAGACCAAAAAAAAAAAAAAAACACCACCTGGATTTAACTAAGGAACTACGTGCAAGCCTCCTATTGGATAATTACTGCCTGGGCATTTTTCAGCTGGCAACAAGTTATTTAATCCCAGTTGATGCAATGAGTCACTTCTCATTGTTTGAACAACCATGGCAAAGGACACATCCTGTGATTGTGGAAAAGATGTTTGTCTATTGAAGAAGGGCCAAATTATTGGCATGCATGAAGCAATGAAAACATCTAAGGAGATTGCAGAAACTGCTAAACTTGGGTTAAGAACTGCCCAAGGCATTATTACAAACTGGAAGGATGACGGCAATCCATTGTCTTCCAGGAAAAATGTGGTTGGAAAAAGATCCTGAATGACCATGACTGGTTATCACTTAAACATTTGGTCAAATCAAATCAAAGAAAAAAAAAAATCAGTAGAACTCAGCAGTATGTTTCATAGTGAAAGGAAGAGCTTGTACACATGCACAGTGCAAAGGGAACTCGAGGGGTTGAGATTTAACAGCTGTGCAGTCTAAAGAAAACTTCTTATTAGTAAGGCTAACAGCAAAAAGGCTTCACTTTGCTATTTTTATAAGAATAGCTGTAAGAGGTCTCATGTTAACACTTATCCAGTTAAACTTGGACCACTCTAAATCAAGAAAGCGTGTATGCAAGGAAAGTTAAGAGCTCACTGAGAGTTTACCTCCATCGTCCTTTTTATCCATACATCCTTTTTTTTTGACAGCATCAAAGAATTCTTCCAGATTCAAGAAAGACAACACTCAGCTCTGGTGAGTTAAGAAACCCAGAGTAAAATCAGGAGGGAGCAGAGACAGCAGGATATGGACTGGAAAAAAAGTCATTGATGTTGTTTTTCTTCACTCAGAACAAAGAATGAAGACATTTCCCCCAAGAAGTGAATCCAGCTTCATCTCAGCCCAGTCTCCAGTCGCTCCATCCGTGTTCATGCTGTCCCCTCAGGTCCAGTTTCATCCATCCTGCCCTCAGCTGAAGCAGATCCCTTCAAGAGGAGTGAAGAGAGTGAGGATAGCTCCAAAGGTAAGAGTGAAGTACACATGACAGAATTAAAAAGCACATTATAACCGTGTTTCCTGGTGTTTCATGAAGGAAAAACAACGGGACATTTGTGAAATATTCTTATTATTTGTTACAATATTTGCTGCTTGGAAGCATTGTTATAGCAATGATATAATCTACAGAACACAAATTTACTTACTTTTGTGCAGCGTTTATGCATCAAAACATGAATCATATATCATTTTTCCAATTATGTGCTTGACTGTTGTATGTCTGTAAGGTGTCCCGGTGTGACGTCCCACCATCAGCCATGTGTGTTCAGGGGAGTCAAGAGCCCAAGATGAAGATGAAGGAGGAGCCAATTTCCATCAAATGTGAGACCCCTAACTCATTCCCAATGAGACCGTCCAGCAGCTCCAGGCGTAAACAAAACCTGGTCAGCTCTCTTGAAGACGAGCCCATCCTGTTCTGTGCTGGAAACACTTTTATTGACTTCGATACAGTCTCTGATTCCTCAACTTTCCAAGATATGGACTGCTGCAGCCCGGCAGTCACTCCACGGCACCACCACACCTCCTTCAGCTTCAGCAGCCCCATCAAAGACTGGCCGCTGTTCACCCCCCCAAAAGAGCTGTTCACATCCACTCCCTCCAGAGGGAAAGGCTCTCCCGTCGTCAGCCTCAGTCGCAGGAAGCTGCTGCTGCAGGCTGGAGGCTCCAGGCCCACAAAGCTCGCCACGAGGAAGAGTCTGGACGACAGCCTGGGTGAGATCCTGGTGGACCTCGGTTTCCCATGTATGGATGAAGAAGACATGAACGCCTGCAACCTTAGCCTGTCTGAGATCCTCTCTCTGATTGACTAGCATGAGGATCCAAATACACAAAAATATATATGTACTGATTACAGCTTTCTGTCCATATTAATGGTTGATTTGTACATTTCAATACATAGTTAAACTTTTCAATATGTAAATTAAGAGATGATATATCACTTTATAACCACTGAAATGTTCCTAGTGTCCACTGTTAGATTTTAAAATGTTTCGTAGGATTCTAAGCTATATTCAATGAGGGTAATTAAAGTAGCACTAATTGTAGTAAGATTGTGTATGTACTTCTGTTAAATTTTCTCTTCCATGTGACCTAAAGTCATCAAGACAGACTTTTTCATGTTGTGACTCCACACCATATGGACACTAGACTTTTTGGAAACTGAATACTCAAGAACTTTTATCTTCAATAACTTTAATTTTTCATCAGCTTCATTTGATAACGGGAAACAGTGCACTACGCAGAACGTTTCTGCCACACTATCTCTTGGGGAAAGGATGGGAAATTAATTTAATTTTTAGAAATGCCATACAAAAATGTTTCATATGCATGTGTGCTTTTACAGCCATGGCTAAAAGAGATGGAGCTTGTCTGCAAAAGACACACAATCAGTGAAGCCAACCCTTAAAACAACCTGAGACTGCTCATGTGTGGGGCTTTTTTCAAGGAGTGGGCTCACATAGAAATGCACTGCAACATCCTCAGTAATTTTCCACTAACAACCCAGGAACAGTTAGGTGACAAATAATGCCTCTTCCAGCATCATGAAGTACTTCGTTATGAGGCAAAACTCATAACCAAGTGGCTCCAGGAACCAAAGGTCAATATTTTGGGTCCATGGCCAGGAAACTCCTCAGATCTTGATATAGTTTGAAACAACTTTCATAGAAACAGACACTTGTAAAAACATACACGATCACTTTAATCATCAAATCGAACTGATCGAGAAGCATTAATGTCAATAGAAAACTTCTTGTTGGACGGTGCTGTAAATCCAAGACCTGCGCCTCTGTTACTGAAGTCCAGCCTGCGGGACTGAGCGCGCTCAAACTCCCCCAGAAGCCCTTGCTGCAACTGCTGCTGTGCATCCTTCCCCAGTGCCATGTTTCCTCCTCCTGTGCTTTCTGAAGACGGCTGGAAACTCTTTTTGAACCCACCCATCAGCCGGAGGAACTTCTGCTGCTGTTCAGAGCTGTTGAACTGAGCTGAGCTCCACTGACCAAAACCCTGAAGAAAAGGGAGAAGGTGTCAGAATATTTGAAACTCGGCACCTCAAAAATTCCTCAAATGCTTCTACTTATAGAGCTCTGTTTACTCATACCAGCTGTGAAACAGTTGCATAACATCCTGATGATGTCAAGAAAAGTGAGAAAAGTATGAGAAAAGTGCTTAGCCTTGGACATTGTTAGCTAAAGTAGTAATGCATAAATCACAAACGGAAGGAGTGATGTTTAAAAAGGCAGATTGGGATGAAAGAAGTTTTGGAGAATCAAAAACATTTATGGGACCTCTTTAAGGAAAAGGCAGAGAGGGGACTGATAATTTGATTTTCTTCAAAATAAACACACAAAAACTGACCGTAGGTTTGGCTGGTTTCTGAGGTTCAGGCATCTGTTCAACCTCCATCTGTGAGTCTGGTTTTCTCTCCTACATCCAAAATAGGAAGATAAATCAGTGGAAGGATATAAGCCTTAGTTTTTTTCATGATGCAAATCTGCTACTAATTCTGTTAGCTTAAGCTGATAAAAAAAAAAGTATGATAATACGTCAATGAGCTACAGAAATAGTCTCACCCTGGGGTCTAGTAATTCACCACCTAATCTGATTGTTCACCAAGAACTAGACACTATGAATGGCAATGTGGCCGTTTCAGAGACCAACTTTTCAGGCAATGTTGCCACAAACTGCTATTAGTTTTCATCTGAAGGTTGCACTGTCTCTCCTGTTTATAAAATTACTACAAAGTCCATGAGGTCCTTTAACCCCTTAGAGCCCAGCAACAGCACAATGATTTGCATGTTAAGTTTCTAATTGCAGTAGATTTTGATCAGATAAGATAGATTGATAATTGCTTTTGTGTATAAAATCTGGGGAGTGACACTTTCATACTTTTTCAGCATGTCCCAGAGCACTGTTCCCTGCTACTAAAGAGCTTGCAGAAATCCAGTAAGAAGAGCAAACAACTAAAATATTCACAGGTTTAAAGAAGTGGAATACATGTTCGTTTTGCCTTTTTTGTGTCACTTCTGAAAGATAAAAAGTAACCCATACAGGAATACTGGCATCACCTGTATGATACCTAAATGTAAGCACATGAGTGGCACCAGTGTTTGCACTGAACTCTCTGTAATTCAAAAAATAAGAGTGTTTCCCAAAATGTGGAATAGCCTTTAAACACTATAAAAGATGTCAAACCGTGATGGTTTATCAACAACAGTAATGGTTACCTGCTTGATGTTGACCTCATGAGTGTTTCCAGATTTCTTTGACAAACACACCACATCCCCTTGAGCTAACTCCTGAAACGCAAAAACAAAGTTTGATCTCATAGCACAAAATGGAAAGAAAGTCAAGGACAGTGTTTAGTGCCTCTACAAAAAAGCACTCACGTGTTCATCTTTCTCTTCTTTTTTAACTTTCTTCTTCTTTGTGCTGGTTTCAGAGCTCACATCCTGTCCTGAGCTCTTTTTCTTTTTCTTGCTCGTCTCCATAATCGGCTCCTCAACTTCCTCACATTTCATCTCTGTATGTTCCCTCTTTTCTCCTTTCTTCTTCTTTTTCTTCTTATTTGGCTCAATATCCTCTACTTCGCTGACCTCAAGAGAAATTGGTCCATTTTTTTCTTTTTTCCCTTTTTTCTTTTGCTTTCTTCCCTCGTCCTCTGTCACAACAATCTCACCCTCAGTGGATTCATCTCTGCTTTTGAGGATACTACAATCATCCATTTCAAGCTGTGATGTTTCAGCTTCATTTTCAACTAATTTATTTTTCTTCTTCTTCTTTAGTTTGACCTCCTGAACCACACTATTCTCTCCTTCGGTTTTTTCTATTTCGACTCCATTCTCTGACACTTCTGTTTTAGCTTTCTTTTTCCTCTTTTTAACACTTGTTTCATCCTCAGGTTTTACATTGTCTTCACTGTTAGCTTTCTTTTTCTTCTTCTTTTCTTTAACTTTCTCTTCCATCTCTGTAACTTCAGCTGAAATGTTGTTTCTTGATTCTTTTGCTGTTTCTTGCAAATAATCTTTGCCAGTTTTCTGCTCTTTCACCTCTCCCTTTTCAAGATTTCCATTTTCTGGTTTCATTTGGATAGACTTCTTTTTTACTTTCTTATCCATCTTCAGTTTCTTTTCCATCCCTGCTTCTTCTTCATTTTCTACAGTTTCCAACGGGTTCTCATCATCAGCCAACTTCTTCTTCTTTTTCTTCTTTTTACTGGATGCTTCATCCCCATTCTTAACATCAGCAGTAGCGGCATCATCCAAAGATTCTGCATCAGATTTACTCTTCTTCTTTTTCTTCTTCTCCTTGATTACAACATCTCTGCCTATGGGCTCCACCTCTGTAACAACTGCATCAATATTTTTACTCTTCTTGCCTTTTTTCATCTCCGGTAGTGTCATGTCATCACTGGTATTATTTTTGTTTTCAGATGAGTGTTTGTTCTTTTTCTTCTTATGTACATTTTTTTCGCCACTGTCGTCTTCCTTCACCTTCATTTTCACTTTTCCACTGTTTATTTGGGCAAAAGCAGGCCTCTAGGTTTTCTAGGAGAAAAGTAAAGTAAAGAAAAATACAGACAGTGAGACAATCATTTTAAAGCTGAAATCAAATCCAGAAGAAGGCCCTTACAGTGAGCAAAAGACACTGTTAATTTCTTTTTAACAGTGTCAGTAGCATCTCCAGCAGTGAACACCAGAAAGACACATTTAACAGTAAGACAACTCAAAATCTGCGTGTATTTACTTTTGATACAGCTGTTGATCATTATGATTCAAATTTAGTCATGTGCTTGCCTGTGTTAGGGAACACAAGGTTAGGAAAAACAAACTCTCATCACTATATAATACAGAAAATCATTCTATAGATGCTCAAAAAACCCATTGTCAATATTGCACTGAATTTGCATTTGACAAATTACAAGTAAAAGATAAAAATAAGAGGAACAAGTTGCTATTGCACAGCTTTGACAGTGGGATGGGTTTTCAGTCCTCCCTAAAACGTTCATAGCTTACATTTTAACAGTGCAGAGAGGCTCTCTAACCATGCTGACATCCCATCGCAGACAGGGACAAGTCATGATGAAGCCAGTCTGCATAACAAGTATATTATTTTTCCTGATAGGTGGTCTGCTGAAAATAGTAAAATCTCGGGCTCTTTATAACTTGTGATGAGGACAAACATCCAGAGTTTGAGGACAGAAAGATCAAACTCCTCATGCAGAATGAGCCCAGTTTCATGTACAGCACTAATAGTAAACAGTGCAGGCTATTGTCTCACTAACTTCAGGAATATCAAGTTCGACTAAAACCACTCTGTCAGACAATGTACTTGATTCAGAGAAGCTGGAAAGAGAAAGCTGAAGTACGAACATGATTTGTTTACTTACCTACTTGAGTGCAGTTGCCAATTCACGTGGATATCGTTGCTGCTTTCTGAACTCGGAAGTACTTTCCACCGTTCCCGTTAGCAACGACCAAGGCTTCCTTAGTTACCTGCAGTAGTGGTAAAACGCGCGTGCGCAGACGCGACCACTTACCGGAATCCCTCGAGATAACCCGAGTGGTTCCGAATTAATAAACAGATCCAACAAGAACAGCTTGTATTTAGCAATATTTGAATAAAATGGAAAACAAAATAAAATAACTAAATCTTAAATTGTTTTAAAAGGACAATTTTAAATGCCCTTAAATAACTGGAAATACCGTATTGGCTGCCCTACTGCCGCATACTTTATGCCTCAAAATGCCTAAAATGTGAGTGGTCATGCAAATTTGGTGTGGTTGTTCAACAGTTATGTAAAGTCACGTTTGAAAGTCCATCCATTATAACTACAGTTGTGCCCCAGCAGAATTTCTGATTTTTTGGCCTTTTCTCAAAAAATATGAATGATAATACAAAATCCTATTCTATCACAATGGTTAGTGGTTGGGTGAAGACATTTATCAAGAAAAATATAGTTTACTCTTTTTAAATCATAATGACAACAGAAACTTTAAAAATGACCCTGTTAAGAAGTTTACACAACTCTGGTGGTTTTGGCCTGATAAATGCACAAAAGTTAACACAAATGTGTTTGAATGTCTACTAAAGGTAACCATCCTCACCTGTGATCTATTTGCTTATAATCAGTGTGTGTATATAAAAAAAATGAACAGGGTCATTTTTGAAGTTTCTATTGTCATGATGATTTCAAAAGAATAACCACTGTTGTTTGTTGATAAATGTCTTCACCCAACCTCTAACCATTGGTGACAGAAAGGTTTGTGTGTTACCATTAATATTTTCAGAGAAAAGGCCAAAAAATCAGAAAATTCTGCTGGAGGGGGTGAAAACATTTAGGCACAATTGTATAACCCTATAAGTCCTCCCTTTAAATCATGCATCTTGCACTGGATCATTAACCTGGGCATATTAGTTTTTCTTTTTACTTGGTCATATCTTTCAATTTATCTACCATATTGACCCACCTTTAGACTGCACATTTTAGCTTAATTCAGATTCTTTCTATACACTGAATGAAGCTAATAGTTTTCTTTTTTAGTGACAACCTGCATTTAGATAAGGAAGATAGCCGTGCACCTTTGTCCGCCTTACGTTACCAGTACCTCACATGATGCTTGTTTGAAATCCTTCTTAAGTCTTGGAGGTGGCAGAACTTTTGCCAAAAATCACCCTATTTTGTAGCAGCTTCATGGTAACCTTGTACTCTCAGATTCGTTATCTCCCATTTTCTGCCACATTCTTAACACATTCAGTGTTTCCAGCTAATTTACACCACCTTTAAATTCAGCCTGTACTTTCTACTTGTGCTGACTCCATCTGCACACAGCTTTCACCCTGACATCTTAATTCAAAGAAGGTGAAAAGTGGGGTATTGGTGGTTCTTGTAAACCTCAGGCTGGATGTGATGTAGCCACAAAGCTTTCAAATCAATCTTTCAGTAGCCTTCTCACAGACAAAATTGCAAGGTGCCTTGACAGCCTGGGTTACTTTTACTCTCCCACATGCACTGAGGGGTTTTAGAGAAGCAGTACAGTTCTGTTCTATTTTTGATGGATCGAGCTATGAGTTGAACTGAGTCACGAGGATTGAACACATGGCACAGAGGGAGACATTATTCAGACCTTCACTTGGTCCAAGTGATACAGCTAAACCAGGGTACTGGAGAAAATAACTGGGAACATTGTGAAACTGATCTTCTGGCTTTGAGATACTTGCAGTGTTTCTTCTTTTTTCTTTCTTTCTTTTCTTTTGATCCATTTTATCCCTTTGATATTCATCTATTACTTTATGAATGTTAAAAATGAATGTTGCTTTAAAGCAGTAGAAGTGAAGAGGCTAAAAAAAAGGACATGATTAATAACAGGACAATAAGTACCAGAAAATGTGCACTAATGTATTAGCCACTTTGTGCAAATCACGTTACAGACATTCATATTACGCTGCCATTGAACAGTGACAGTGCTATCACCATAAAAGCATCTCAAGGAAAATTACATTGCTTTTCACATTTGGCTAGTTTACATTATTAAAACTCTGTTATATAGGGTAAATACATAAAAACCATGTGATTTTCATATTTCATTTTACAATATAAGGGCAAACACCCACACAAAAGCAAAGTTGTTATTCAACTTATTAAGTCTTAAAGCAAGAAATGGTTACAACAGGAACCTGGGGGCCATTCTTTGAGTTGTATTGAATGCTTGGGATAAAAAACTGGAACCCAGCAGATTTGTGTTCTGTTCTTGATTGTCTTAACTTTCAGATTTCAACTGAATAGCAGCTGTCAGTCCACAAAATGCCCGTACAAAGGCACTGTAACTCATGTGAAAAGTGTACATGTGTAATGGTTACAGTAAAATTCACAGTGATTGAGAACTGACTACTTTCTCTTTATTTCAATGAAAAGGTTTGCTGAATACTGCAACATAATAAGATGCTGTATTCATTCCAGCATGTTTTAAATAAGGATCAATAGCTGGCATAAATCTAAAGTAACTTCAAAGTCCGTTGAGTTCCAAGCTTTGAGTCATATCACTTGGTCCCCCTCTGAATGTGGTGTTTACCAAATCAAACTCCATCTACAGAGGATAATAGGAAACACTCAAAATACATTAATTTAGACAAAAAACACTAACTCTTTACTTTGCTTTTACATGCGTCTCAAAGGATCTCGAACACAATTCAAATACCACAATGCCCAAACATAATATTCAGCTGTAATAAAGTGCAAAATTACAACCTTCAAAAGTAAATCTTATACTGCATTATAGGTGTGGCAGTATTAAATGGCTTTTAATAATTTGCTTGTTTCTTTAACAAGCTATCCTTGAGCTGTGGATCCAACTTTAACCTTAACTGTGAAATAACCCTGCACATACTCCATGAAAAGCATGACACTGAAACGTGCCAGCTGTCCTGGCAGCGCTAATAATGGTCTGGAGATCAGCAGAGACAAAAACTGTGAATTCGTGGGTTACTCCAGCATGTAGAGCAGCAGCAAAGCAAGCAGTGTGGGTGTATGATAGTAATTAACATAAATATGATAAAAAGCATTGTGTAGGGCTTTTGCACGACTGCAAGTAGAAATAAAAGGTAGTGCTGCCATGTTGGTAGGAATAGCTTGGTTTAAAACTGTCTAGGCAAAATGTCAAACTCACATTTAAATCATCCAAAAATATTTACTTTCTCTTGAATTAACATCAACTTGTTCAGTCCCCATCTACACCCCTACTCGTTAGTACCAAACATACTATTTCTGTGCCTCCTCTTCAGTTGTTTGACAGGTAAGACTTAAAATGTTGATTTGATCATATTAATGCACTGTAAATGCCCTCACTGTAAGCCACACCTGAGGAAGACGTATCACTGTTTCCTCCCTGTCTGAGGTTGCTTATACATTCTACCACGGAGATGCAACCTAGAAAAATCTCTAAAGCTTCAGCATGAATACAATCTGAGTAGGTTCTGAAAATGTAAAATCCATACATATGTGCAGAAACACAAATATATCAGATACATTTAGCTGCTAGTACATCCATCTGTTTTGAGATATGATGACTCTAATATCTCCTCCTTGTTCTGATAGAGCAGGGAATTCAACGGTCATACAGCAGAGAAGCCTCGTCCTGTCCCCTATCACCACAACCGCCGTCCAGTGTAGTTAATCGGAGCTGTGGGCATCTATGAGAGAGAGAGAGAGAGAGAGAGAGAGAGAGAGAGAGAAGCAATGAAAAAAACCTCCTGTTGTCTTGTTTGTGAAGTGTATTTGCCCTTCCTACTTACAGTTCCCCCATTCATGACAAGAGCCATTTCAGTGGGTTGGTAAACATGACCTCTGAAGGCGATGCCAGGACGCACGCTGCTCTGGTTACTGTTATACGATCCAGATCGAAGACCTGCCAGACGAAGCAAAGAACAACAAATTGAACTTACAGATGGTCATTTAAACCTTCCATGTTGGGGTGCACTAACAGTGTGGTTATACATATATTTATTACCACAATGCAAGCCAAAATGATGCTGTGATGAGTGCTAATGTATTGAACTTCTGTTTTACTGTGCAGACGACTGAAACTTTGAAACCAATGTAATAACCTTCTGCCAACCAAAGACACGTTTAAATGAACCAATATATCTCTAATGACACCTCAGGTTAATGCGGCCAAGAAGATTCTTGTGTCTAAAGACACTCAGGTCTTGAACTCACATCGCTGGTCATTTTCAAAAACTGATATCCCCCTCTCTAATTTTTGAACATGTTTTCCTCCAAACCGGATCGTTAGCAAAAGAAAGTCCACTTTTTTGATAAGTGCAGCTTTAAGCGTGCCAGATCCATAGACGGCAATGTTTTTCAGACATGAAACCTGTGTTAGCCAATTCGAATGATTTTGTCTCTTCCACCAGAAAGTTAAACATGTTACCGGGATCTTTTATTAGGATTGATAAAAAGGTTGGCTCTTCAACATAAGTAGGAAGATGCACTCGAAGAAATAAGCAAGCAAGAAGCGACATGGAGAGAATACTTTCTACACCTACAGCTCCAGCAGTAAGTCACATTTACTGAAACCTAAGACAAATCTGCATTACAAAGAGAAGAAGTATTTCTACGACTTGGATTGGTTTCAATATTCTTAGTAAAATCAAGTTAATATATAACTGGGGATAAAAATCAAAATTTAAAACTTGCTTCAGAAGAAAGAAAGGGTTCATCTTAAGAAAAGCTCAAACAACCTTCAAATGAAGCGTGTCCAGGTTTTTTCTGATTGGTTATGGATAAAATCGACCAATTTGGTGCCTTGTTTAATCTTTTTTTATTACCTTCTTCTTCTATCATTGTTTTACAAAATCACTCCTATCACAAGGGGCCCAAGTTAGCTACCAGCTGCCCACAGATGACGTTTTATCAATTTGGTGATGACTGTGTGGTTAGCTGGCGTGATGACTGTGGAAGGAGAGAAGAGTGAGGGAATGAAAGAACAGCATTTCAGACTGTAAATACTGTGCAGCAGCTCCTGTGACCTTAAGGGAAAATTACAGCATTGATACAAGAATTTCCATTTATCCCCCAACAGAAGTCAGCTGCTTTGAGCTTTTCATCGTCATGAGGCTGCATGACTGTCAGTAAGTAGAAATTTGACAAGCAAGACACAACAAGCACGTCTTTTACAGTGCCATGTTTTTTCCTCAGTGTATGGTTCTCCTTCCATTTACAGCACAGGTTTTCTACCCGAGTTAAAAATTCAGGCTCTGTATCATCAGTCTTCATATCAGTGAGGTGCTGCTCATGACTATTTCTGCCTCTATTCCTTGTTTATCTTTGTTAATCATGCTGTATCCCTTCAGCTGTGCACTTAGCTTAAGATAAATATGAAGTGCAGTCACAGTGAAATGACTCATTCATATCCCTGCAAGCCTGATGGATAATCAGGCTCTCATGAGGTCTAATAGGATTTTTAGATTGTGCTCTGTAACTAAAAATGAGACACAATGTGCTCATAACAAACCATCATGGCACTTAAGTGACATTTCGGTCTGATGATTGGCTATGCAACATCAGAAAGCCTTTTGATACAGCCAAAAAAAAAGGGTTGTGGGTGTCTATCTGATCAAGGCATCAATCCAAAAACAAAATATACACAAACCACCTAAAAAGCTTCTTCTCTTAGACAGTCACCTGCACAGCAAACATCAGCTGCCACTAGGGACCAATGTTTCAGATCAGGTAGACTCTTTGGCAGCCACATCAGGTGCGTCTGTGAGCTGAGCTGCAAACATTAGCCTGCTCTACGTTCCTAATTTGTTTATGGATATGAGCTCATCAGTGACATCCACCATAAATGACTGAAATGTAGCAAAACACAACAAAACTTATAGACAAACCTGCTGCTGCCTGCTGACTTCGACAGCAGTTTGTGAAGCTGGATTAAAAAGTTGGATAGCTCCCGCTGATAGTAAGTTGATCAGACTACATAGTTAAAATAGGTAAAACAATATCCTGATAAAAAATGGAGGAACCTTTTGAGGTGCTTGACTATATCAGCCTCATGCTGAAGATGACGTGCTGCTGTATACAGTGCAACATTATTTTACCTTGCTGGTTACATTAAATGTTATAATATTATCATTGAGTCTTCACAGACTAGAGAAAAAGTTAATATATCATTTAAATATTGATGCAACATACATAATATTCTCTTAATTATTTGCTAGTTGGATTATCATAATTATGAGATTTTTTCAACACCATGACAAAAAGTGAGAACTCAGCAATTCAGCAATTGGGGTAAAATTACAAACATTTTAATCTTCTTGATCTGCTTTGAGGGAGAGTCTTCCACTGAGAAGTGATTTTGTGTTGTTGTCTGCTTCCATATAGAGGAACTCCAAGTTAAGTTTTGTGTGTGGTGCACAGTTAATGGAGCTACGGTTTGTTATGGTGGTCGCTAAAAAACTCTGTAAGTGCTAGCTACATTTGTCACAAGTAAAGTTGCACAGAAAGTAGAGATGGGCATCAATAACCTGTTCCTCTTAAGAATGGATGTGAAATGGGTCAATCCATTGACATCATTAGCCTTTACACACAATAATTTCCTGGTCAATTCTTTACTTTACACCATAGCGGATAAACCTTACATCGACTATTCTGCCCCAGCTACCGTAGATTAGCAGAGAGACAACAATTCCCCAAGAAAACTGATTTCGGGGCTGATACATTCAACATGTTACATCTCTTAATATAACAAAAATATACAGAAAAGCCAAAAGCAAAGTGCTAGCTTGATGCTAACGTATACATGAAATTGCAGTAATATGCTAGTGGTTAGCATACATCTGTATAACTTGGTTTTGAAACAGGATTTGAACCTTCATCACACAGACATATCCCAATTACTTTTCGAAAACTGAATACTGAAAACTCCAAATGCCAAAATGCTCACATTCATGCTCATGGCTGACTTCAAAACAACTACGGCAAGCTCAAGGTTCCACACAACTCAGAGCATGGCTATTACCACCTCAAGACACTAGATGGCCTACTTCAGTCAGTAACATGTTACAAGAAAATACATCTATGTCATGTGAAGTGAGATTTTTACTTATTACTGTTCACTAATGTCCAGAGATATCCAGATCCATTGACCAATTTCAAATATTTTTATTTGTAAACTCAATAAAATGTTGGTGACCTGTAAAGCTACACAAGGAACTGATGAGGGAATCAATAAAGAATCAGACTGATAAGCAAAACCTATAAGGGCATTGTTGGAAATAAAATTTTATCAATACCCATCCCTGATAGAAAGTAAAGTTGAAATTAAAACAGCAGTGACATCTGACGACAACCCCCAACTAAATATGCAGACATTTAGGGAGGCTGAATTCACAGCAAAAGCTGGAATTTGAGCAAGTGCTTTTGTCTCATTATTGGTAAAAACAGTTCTCTCAAGATCTTTTTCTGTCAACAAGCAACCAAGGCATAATTTCTGCCTTTAATTCTGGACTTGACAGGTGAACAGGGCTCATATCAAATGTAATAAGTCAACATTTTTCACAAAATGAGACAAAAACACTGGCTTGGATATCAGCTTTTGCAGTGATACAGTATTGGCAGCATGTTCACCTCATGTAGTTCATCAGTTCAGTCTGTCACAGACACATGTCTGATTCAGGATAACGTCATCCACCGAGAAAGTCAGTTTCTTTTTTCATCCATTTCTCCTAATGACTCCACTACATCCGATCCAGAAAACAGTCACTCACCATTTTTGGACGATGTTCCAGGCAACAAACATTTGTACTTGAGCATCTGTGTTTCAATAATAAAAAAGCAATTTCACGCCTCATATCTTTGAGCTTATGTGGACATTTTCAAGATTCAACCTCATGAGTTACACGGAATGGCAGCATTTAACTAAGGTTATAAAAGGAAATGCTTTTTTGTGTTTTATAAACACAAATGGAAACACACACACAGAAACACACATTACATAATCTTACTTGTGCCGTGCTCCTCGATAGAAAAGGCCTGGTTTTCTTGAAAGGGTCGGTGGGAGTGCGCAGGGTGCTCATCTCCAAAAGGTGGCGGAGAAGCCGGGTTTGAGGTGTCAAAGAAGTTTTGTGTGTTGGATTGTGGAGGTTTCCGGAGGCACAGGTATGTCTCTGGGATGGCGTGGAAAAGCAGCAGGATCCAGCCCTGGATGACCAAGGCCACTGCAAGTGCAGGCTCATCCAACACCTTTTCTTCTTTCTTTCCTCCTCCAAACCTCTCGCCCTTCCCTCTTCCCCTGAGCGCCTGGCTGCCATAAAGATAAAACCCCAGCCAGGCCACCCAGAGCAATGCTGAAGCCAAACTTGAGAGAAAAAGCCAGACAGCATTACATTTCCAGCTCTGTTTCTCAATTTCGACATCTCCTTCTTCTTCATTCCCTCCTGCTCCCTCTGCCTCCATCTCTCCTCCACACAGCACCACCCCCAGAGAGAGCCCCATGGCTATGAGGAGCAGCCCCAGGGTGTAGCTGCATGTTAGAGCAAAGTCTAAAGGCGGGTATTCACAGGCTGGGTGACCCTCTCTCACCACAGTTAGCAGGACCCATTCAGCGGAGATGATCCCCTGAACAAGGGCCAAGGCCAGACCCAGAGCAGCCAGAGAGCTTCCTGTGGGGCTCGTCTGTCCGGCCACCAGCTTCCTGAGCCTCACACCCTGCACCAGCAAGCTGGAGAAGCAAAGAGCGAAAAGGGGCCCCCAGAAGGCCCTGCGAACCACACAGAGCACCTGGTTCTTCCCCACCAGGAAGGCCAGAGAGATGGAGAAGAGCCCCAGTAGCGTGCCAAGGAGCAGCAGGAGGGGCCCAAAGCCAGAGCGCCGGGCGGGTTCAGGGATGGAGCGCAGCCGAACGAGCAGGAGCACGACAAGGACCAGGGAGCTCAGGCCGCCGGTGCAGGCCACAGCCTCCAGAACCACACCCCAGACTGACTCCAGGTCACACAGCACTCTGTACGGAGGGTCCACATTTACACTGCACCCCCGGGGGGGAGGAGGAGAGGGGTGGGACCAGCTGTGGCCACTGAGTGACAGGAGGCAGATGATGACGAGGCTGACAGCCATCTTAGGGAAACAGAGGCAGAAAACATGTAATGATGAGGAAAGGCTAATAAAGGGTTAAAGGAGAGGAAGAGAGGCAGAAAGGTACAGAGAGATAAACAAGTGGAGTGACACTGTGGAGGAGGATGCTGGGTGGGGGGGCAGGAAGGTGAAGTCGTGATTCATCACTCAGCATTAGTCCACACAGGACCTGTGTGCGCTATAGTGTAGACACTGACTGCATATAAGCATCTAGAAAATATATCGAAACATGTTTTTCTCTTTTTCTCTTTCAGACTCACAAACACTCAAATGCACACTCACAGCACAGAACTGCTTTTAGCACTGGGCAATGGTTTCCATGGTAACGGGAAACAGCGTGGGCTGACTACATGACATACTGGGCTTTTGAGAAGTCGAGTTTCAGTACACGAAAGCACACACACACACGAACACACACACACACACACACACAAAGAGACTCTTTTTACGTATTTGTGGGGACCTTCATCTACATTAATCACTCGGTCTACTTTTAAGAGCAGCTTTTGAAGCCCATCCGCTCTCACAGGTTTGAAATCCACACTGTGGCAGCAATAATGGAAGTGTGATGGAAAACAAAACAGACATAACAACTCACATATACACAAAGTTACGTCATTCAACAATTCTCTCCAACATCAGCCACCCCCAACTTACCTCAGATTAGTTCTTGGCTTAATATCCTGATGATTGAGAATTAAAAGGCATCAACATGTTTAACTCAGCTTCCCTTTTACTATTTCAAAAAATATCTTTACAGTCCCCGTGGACAAAATCCTGTTTGCCGCAGAAACAAAGCCATTTGTCTTAAAATGTCTGTTATGATGCTTTCAGCGCTCAAAGTCCGCCTGTTTCAAAGTGAAAAAACACACTTTGTAGAATCATTAATGTCCTGCTGCTGCAGTGACGACTGCTTCATGAAAAATCCACAATTATGATGCATGCCTGGATACTTCACACACCCACATCGTCAAATGTATCTTCTGCCACTCTTTCACTCCCCTCTCTCACTGTCTCCCTCTGTCCTCTGCTTTCTATTCACTGTCTGCTGTCTGTGTTTCTCTCTCCCTGCTTCTCGCTGAATCTGCGGAGGTGTCAACAGAGATGCAACCCACACACAGGGAGCATGGTTTCCTCACACACCTATCTAAATGTGAAGGAAATAGGAAGTAGGAAAAGCGTATAAGAAGGACAGTTCTCTAGATATCCAGCATTAGTCATTCCTTTGCACATCCCTGTGTTATTTCCTGCCCACGGGCTCCCACGTCTTCCTCACACTCGGAGCTGAGATGTTGCTTCATCTTTGTTCAGCAGATCAGTCAAAAACAACTGGAGGTCTTTTCAGGAAGAAGTCAGTGAACAGAGTGTGTGAATAGTGTTGATGAGCTTTGGACGAGGAGGGGCAGATGGTCATTCTAAACACAGGTGAGCGATGCAGCCACGTGGCCAGAGAGTGTTACATAATCCCCTAGAAGACATGATTCAGCCAAGTCTCCCATTAGAGTGGAGTAATCTCCTCTCCCAGGGATGGCTGCACGTTCACTAGGAGGGTTAAACTAAATGAGGAAAAACAAGACAGGGATCATCGGTTCTTTGAGGTCACTGACTCAGTGTGGGAGAGACTGATGCTGACAGTCAGAAATGTGCTCAAATAAGGTCAAACGTAGAGAAATCAAAGCCTTGTGATACACACACAAAGTCACAAACACAGATGTAAATAAAGTTGTGCACACCTGCACCCTGCTGCGTCAGACAGGTCTAATCCATATCCTCAGTCCTCACCTGCCAGGAAGCAGCAGGTGGCTCTGCTTTGAGCTTTTAGGAAAGCAGAGTGAAGAGTTTGTTTAATTTAGTTTATCACAAAACTTACACAGACTTTCCCTACAAAGTCGAGATGGATGTTCTGGAGGTTAACGTTGATGTTTTAATACAGTGGGACTGAACCAGCAGGGACCTGAAAACAAAGCAGCCAATTACAGACCAGCCAACCTCTCTCACTATGGGCAACAACAACTCTGGGATCTTTTCTACAGCTTTATACTGGTTTCAGTCTCCTTTGACTGATAGGTCTGCATCAATAATCCCATGTCATCCTCTACATCTTAATTGTGAGGAGTTCCCCAAGGTTTGATTGTTGGACAAATCCTGTTTTCTCTTTTCATGTTTCCTCTGGGAAAAAGAGCTTTTCTCCTTTATCTATGTGTTTTTCTTATTCAAAACATCAAATGTGGATGTCACCTCCACCCTTATCCTTATACTGTAATTTGGACCTGACACCTTCACCACTGCTGTTAAACTGTTTATAGGTACATATTTGTGGTTGGTTACTACGGCTATTCGATAATTTTCATTCATTTCCATCATCAAAAAATTATCTTAATCAATAATTTTTGGTCAGACATCGAACAAAATGAAAGTTAAAGCACAAGATTGAAGATCCTGTGAGTTGCTTTATGCTAAGTGCCTCATGTGATCTTCATCCAGTGTTTTGTGAGCAGCCATTGTTCTTTATTTCAACCGTGTTGGTGAAAATCTAATAAAAATGGGACAGTGACTAAGTCTGAAGGTTAACAGCCCAAGCCCACACATTCATCTCTGGAAGAGCGTTCCCTGCTCGCTGCCCGTTAATGCTGAGTCAAGAACACTTTTGTAATTCTGCCAACAATGTAGAAAATTTTTTCCAACAACCCTGGATTTGTTTGGATCTATTGTTTATTGCTGACAAGTCACCGTGAAGTGAAGAAAGAAGAGAAAAGACACAAGGACCCGGGACAAGAGACGTCAGGTGCGTTGAAGACAACAGATAGAGAGAGCAAAGAAACAGTTTGGGCCTTGGCAGACATTGGTCTCTTTCAGGCGCTGTAGTCATTCAAGATGCCAAGGTTGAACAGTAGTATTTTGACTTTGCAGTGAATAAAAATGTGACTTTGAACTCAGACACAGGGTAGCATTTTAACTTCACTGTAAATGACAATGTCAACTTAATGTAAAAACTGTTCAATATGATCATTTGACAAAGGGTTAGAGCCAGGCTTAGAAAAAAAAGTAAATCTGCGAGATCGTCTCATAAATTTACCAAAAGAAGCTTGCAAATTTACAAGAATAATGTCCCAAAATGTCCCAAAAAACTTTTACTATGAAAGGTTGAATCAGAAGAGTTGCCATTTGCTTATGCAAAGAGGTGAAATAAACGTCTTTTCAGGGTCTTAATACTCATGAAAATGTGAGGCTGATGTGCCAAAAGATTTCCTTATTTGTGAAGTAAGTCAAGGTTTTGGTTCAGATGGCTGCTGCTCTTCTAATAGCCGAGCTACAGACTCAAATAACAAGTTTATTTTTTAAATCCATGATTTTATTCTTGTATGGCCTGACACTAACCTCAACCCTTACTATGATGTTTTTGAGGCAGTTTTTGGAACCTATAAAAAGAAAAAATATATATAAATCAATCAAATCTTTTGAAATAAATATTCAATATCAACATCTTTATGACTTCAGCGAGATAATGTAGGATGAACAAAGACCTCTCTGCCTTATGTTCGAGTTCTGGTAACAGTTCTCACTGATGTGTGTTAGAATGGATTTGTACTGGGAGTATTTTGCCTTTCTTGTCTTTCTGAGTTGTCTTTCTGACCACTCAAAGTGCTCGTCCTGATCACCACATTCACACACTAATGGCGAAGACTGCCATTGTAGGGGACCATCTGTGTTATCAGCATTAGCCAATTCACACACACATTTATACACACTGGCACACCAGGAACACACTGGGACTTGGTGCTTTGCACAAGGATAATTTAGCATGTAACTGCAGGGGCTGGGAATTGAACCCCTCACCTTCTGCAGAGAAAAAGACTCTGCTGCTGAGCAGCAGCTGCCCAAAATGCTCCCACAGATATCACATGGGTTGTTTTCTGTAATTACAATCTCAGTAATTGCAGTATAGATACTACTAGTCTCATCTCTGAATAGGGAACGTGTTAAAAATAATAGTTAATTTGAGCTGCTATTTATTTATACACCACAGGTTACAGGGTCTTAAGCTTTAACTCGATCCACATCCGAGCTGATTCCTCACAATCTCCTGGAAAAACCTGATTCTCTCCAACCTCTCACAGACATTACTCTTTAATGTCCTCATCTTCCTTAGGTATTAATAAAGCGGTGCATTACCAACGTTTCACTGACTCTTTAAACATGAGGTCATGTTCCTACTTCAGTGGCGTTTGTCAGGGCATGTGCTCATTTTACTAAGTGAGCAGAGGGAGACCACAGGGCTGAGAAGTGATGACTCGCCCAGGACATCAATCCTAATCTGGGTAATCCAGTGGTTACCATGGTCACTGTCTAACAAGACCTTGTTAAGAATGGCCCATCCCATAATCCCAGCTATATCACCATTACCCCTCACACACTCACTCATTCACTCACACACAGGTCGTGGAAAGTTGGCACAAGGACAGGTCACAGAGTGGGTCACACGTGTTGGGCTTGTCCAGAGTTTGATAAAATCATCCACAGCTGCAGGAGTGCAGCTTCTCTTTGTTCATTATTGCATTAAGTGGAAATGGCGTTTCTCAGAATAATCATATGTTAAGTGTTCTGGGCGCATTTCTTTGTCATTGAAGCCACAGATAGTTGAAGTTAAATTGGATTAACTTGAGGGTCTATTTCCCTGCAAGTGGAGACCTGGATTAACCCGGCATCCACCTGCTCCTCACGCATTCAAACGGTCTTCAACCTTGGTGTGGTGATGAGTTAAAATGGCAACATGGACCAAACAAGTAGGTTGTGTGGTGAGATAGGGAACTAAGTCGTGACCTTATCTTGCCCACAACCTAAGAAACAAATAACAGCAACAATTTAAGGCGTATCACATGGAAGGAACGGTGTTTGTAGAAGATTAACCCACTTTTGACTTGTTACTTTACTAAACAGAGTAGATAACTGGGTTGGAGTTTCTGGAAGCTGAAACTTCCCTCAGTTCCACTTAAGAGGTCTGTAACAATGATCACATAACCTCCTCTGCTTCTTTATGGTATGAGTTCCCCAGGGTTCGGTCCTTAGACATTTGCTGTTTCCTCTTGACATGCCTCATCTGGACAATCTTTTAGCCAGTTTTCTACTGTTTCAAATCTCTGTTATACTGATGATACACTAATTGATTACACATGAGAGGATGTCCCCAAATGTCTTCCTTATAAGCCCCTTTGTATTTATTTTTGTCAGTGTGCAATTTTTTTAATTTCTTTTTTTTGGGGCCCCATCTTGTGCGTTGTTGAATTAACACAATCAATGAATCCCTCTTTATTAAAAAAGAGTATCACATTGGATAAGCAACACTAGAAATAGATAACTTTTTTAAGAAAGAAGTGCTATGTGATTCATATGGCAAATTTGATGCCAATTGCTATATAGGGGATGATATTTTTTTGATAATTTCAACTCACATTTCTGTTCCTTTTGGACTATTTTTTTTCTTTGCTACTTTCGGACTATTTTCCGATAACTATCAATTTGTGTTTTTGTTTTTAAATGCCTGTGAACCAATTTGAAGCCTAGTGCTTTTTAAATGTAGCCTTCTAAGATAGACTGTGCTTACACGATATCCTCCATACTTCTGCATCATGTGAGGTCAAGTCTCTCAGTATGCTGACTTAGTTACCTTGATTTTCCTAAAATCTCCATTCGTTGTAGTTTAAGACTTTAAGAGGCTCCTTATAAATAGTACCTGTTTTGCAAACATCTATTCGCTCATCAGACACCTCAGGACCACATGGTAAGACAGTTGCTCTGTGGACTATAAAAAGCTGTCACAGTCTGATAACACCATCTGCTGCCAGCTTTGGGGACTACATCCAGCTTCACTCATGTTTTGTAAATGGAGACATAACTAAATTTTCTAAGTAGACAATTTAACAAAACAAATGTCAATCAAAAAAGCTCAATGAATGTAAAAATAAGGAAAAAAGAATAGGAGAAATCAGCCCTCCATTTAGCTAACATTATGGAAACAAAACATAGATTTATAACCACAAGTGTTCCTGAAATTAGTTTCCCTGTCTTCAGAGAAAACAAACCACGTGCACATGTATGAATGCCCATCTGACTGTTGAAGCATCAGTGTTGAATCTCTGAACTGAGACAGGCACAAAACACAAATACAAAATGCAAATGATAAGGTCATTAAGGACTTTGATACCTCTCAGTTTAAGACTTCTTAGAATCATCTCCAATGGTCATCTGTAAAGCACTCTTCACAAAATGTCCTTATTGATCTGAAAATTATTCCAGCTCCTGTTTTTTGAACCTTTGTATCTCCCTTCAAGCACCACATGCTGCGACCATACACTCCAGAGGGAAATGTGAATACATGATCAATAAGAGCTGAGCTTTTTGTTCCATCTTTCTTGATCCAAATCCCTTGACATTTTCCACTATCTACAAAAGTTGCATGTATCAGTATCATTGTTTAACCTTGTAAACCCAGAACCATCAAAAAATAACCAGGAAACTCAATGCTTATTATTTCATTATTATTTTAAACTGTGATGTTTAAAACCACTGGATTGTCACTATTGTTACCTAAACTGTGCAAACACACATGTCTAACATTATCACAGAGCCATAAAGTTTCCCTCCCTAGAAAATAATTTTGGGGAAAATAAACCAACTGTTGTCTTTCTTCTCTTCCTCTAGATGGCACTGTAATATTTGTTTCTGAACAATGTATTATGACAATGTATGTTGACTGTATATGCAAACTACTAACACTTTATTTTATTTTCACAAGAAGAAGTTTCTTTAGAGTTTGTGGAAGTCATCAGTATTCAAGTAAAAAAGCAGAGACAGTGAAATATAAATTACAATGATGATAAAGTGTTGATTTATTTATTTATTTAACCAGTTCTTTGTACAGGCTGAGATTTGTTTATTATTCTGGTAAAAGACTTCACTGTTTACAGAATGTGTTTGATCGATAAATAACTTCAGAGGTCCATCATAAACTTATGTTTTATGGTCCAGTATTTAGAAAGAATGATTTTTAAAAGCCATTTCAAGACAGCAGATTTTCGTTAAATGCCATTTTGTTCATGTTCAAAACTGTTTAGTTTTCAGAATAAACCTTTTGTTTCATGTACACAGATTAGAGAACTAAAAATTTAATCCAAAGAGAATGACAAATAATTTAGTTTTATTTACAGGCTTCAAGACTTTTTCAAATTTTTTGAAACAAGAAATTTATACTTTACAAGAGTTTGAAACCAAGATTCATTACAAAAAGACAAGATTACTCTAAAAAGTGAAGAATATATATTATTTCTGATATTTTGGCACTGCTCTTTTATTATATGTTTGGCAGATACTGCAGGTCCTTATGTAAGTGAACATTAACAGCAGGATGACGTCTGTTTGCACAGAAAGGTTTGTCCCCGGTACAGTTGTTTGTTTAGTCATTCCTGGCTGTTTCCTTCTGTCGCTGTTGGAGCAGGGCTTACAGGGTGGTTATTTTCACAGTTGTTTGTGAACGTAAAGGACTTGGTGACAGTTGGGGCAGGTATGTTCCACATCCTTACAAGCATCCACACAGAAGGGGATCCAACAGCAAAGCCAGCACCTGGAGTGAAGTATCAGAGGAGAGTTGAAGGGAAACTTCATAGTGCACATAACAGTGTGTACACAGTAAATCACAATAGTCTGGTTATTGAGAGTCATTATTCTAAGGTGTGTCTGGTGCCCTGATGGATTGACAGTAAACAAACCTTAAACAAACAGGGTGGAGACTGAGTTTCTTTCCGACCTGCATTGTGGTTTGAATTGTAGTTATCATTATGCAAAATATAAAAGAGCAACAGCACATGCTGGAAAAAGTTTCCATTATGTTTGTGTACTTTCAGGCAGTCAGTGACTAGAGCCTTGTAACAACTTGGCCCCCAATCACTGTGAAATTAATGCATTGTGCAACAGCTAAAATGAAACAAGAAAGAGCTATGTATACATATAAATGTATTTTTAATAATTCTACTTGGTGCATAGAACAGACCAACAAGTTGTGAGTCACACAAATGCCCCTGAAGTTGTTTTGTTGCCTGAGCCCAAGGGGTATGTTCTGCTTTGTAACATCTTTGTGCTCAAAAAGTCATGATCTTCCTGGAAGCTAAGTTTAAACCCCTACAAAACCACAAGCAGGAGAGTTGCCAATATTTGATTCATTTTGTTTTCAAGAAAAAAGAAATCTAGTGCTTGAGGTTTGTTTTTTAAAAAATTGTTATTACTGCTTCTGATGTGGCATAAAAAATTGTTTGTTTGTTTGCATGTTTGGAATTAACTTACCCAATAAGTGTAAGTCCACCACAAATCAACCAAGCAAGAAGGCCGTTCTTGTGCTCGGTTCTAGTTATGACATTGTTCTGGCAATGAGGGCACATCATTGATCCAGGAGCATCAGTTGGTGGCTGCACCACCATCACATGACTCACTGTAAGAAACACACACACGACACTGAAAGAACCACCCATAATCTGCTCCATTATGAAATTTAAGTTCTCTTATTTGCATTATTTTTTTTACATCTCTTTTATTCAATAATATGATAAGTCTTGTAAGAGAGACCCTCACCATGTTGTACCACTTGAGGCTGTGGTGGGCTGTGGTGGTAAACAGGTTGAGCTGAAAATGAAGCAACTTGAGAAAGGTTTGAGAAATAGTTTCAATAACTACAATAAAATGATTGATAAAGACGTTAGAGCAACAAGTCTTTAAAATAAAGATACAGCCGAGGCGTTTTTGTCCTTACCAGGTTGAGCTTGGTAGGTCCCAATGCTAGGGTCTAATGGAGGACCAGGATACGGAGGTGCAACCAGTCCAGGTGGAGGTCCCTGTGCTTTTTCCATGTTATCCTCTAAAGGAACAGGGCGAAACATTTGTAAGAAAAAAGAAAATAGAAGCTGGCTGTTCACAAGCTGGAGGGTAAATGTAGAGCAGAGCAGGGTCGGTGGTTACTTGTGTGCAGATGAAAACCTGGGACCTTCAGTCTTTACTTTTGCACTTTGTCTTTTTTTTTTAAGTTTGGAACTGGCTCATCAAGTTGACAAGCATTCAAAAAAGCTTTCCAGGCAAGCCAGCTGGTTTGGCGGCATTGCATTTTGACTGCGTAAACTAACAGTATCCAAAGTAAGACTACGAACAGCATAAACCGCAGGAGTCCTTCTCACGTGAGCAAAAGTGTTTCTTTTGCTCAATTTTATGTCACCCCCACATTCAAGTCACTCTCTTTACGTAAGCGACAATCAGCACTGTCAAAAGGTGATGGATCTCTGTACTAACAAAGAATAGGCAAGCTTTGTGGGAGTGTGTTTTCAAAAGGTATGAGCAAAGTTTCAACACAATGAAACTTTATGTTCTTATCACCCTGAAATCCTCAAAATGTTTCACTTTTGTCAAATTGTTTAGTCCTGGTAGAGTTAGTCCTGAATTAGTACAGTGTTTTAAGAGTTGTCAGGGTTTTACTATTTGTGGCAACATGGCACCATTAGCTAAATGGAGAACTTCAAGTCAAGGACAAGATCAGAACTAGAAAGTCTTTAGATGAGTATAGAGACAACAAGTAATCTCTTTCATGACTTTTTTTGGGGCGTTCAAAACTGCAGAAACTCTCCACTTCTGAAAGTTGTCAACA
Organism: Thalassoma bifasciatum; assembly: GCA_008086565.1. Taxonomy (NCBI): domain Eukaryota; kingdom Metazoa; phylum Chordata; class Actinopteri; order Labriformes; family Labridae; genus Thalassoma; species Thalassoma bifasciatum. The sequence continues at coordinate 1,019,478 of RPOG01000043.1, forward strand.
GCTTCGTAGCTCTGAAGCCTAAACCCTGTGCCCACTGATTGTCAAGATCCACCACCTCTCAACCAATCAACAAGTAGGCTTTGCTCGTGAGAGGGCCCTTCTGAACTTTTATGTGAGACCCAGTATTGTAATAGAAGTTACATTTCATAGAAAACAATGAAAACAGGAAATGTTTGATCTTTTGCCACATTTCTTTGTTACCACAAGATCCCCGAGATGACTAAGCCAGGATGACAGCAGTATGCGGTCTGGCAGATGAATATTGAAAACAACATGTGAACATATCTGGTATAAATTTTTTGTTTGTTTGCTTTTTCGATTGGCCAATGAAGGCAGTCACATAGCAAGGGGATTGCTGGTCTCCAGCACAGCTATTTTGGGGGCGAAAACTTCGGTGACCCTCTATGTTGTTAACAAAATGGCAAGAGTGGAAGGCAGGAATGTTAAGCATCTTAAACATTAAAAGCTGATGTTTGGACATATTTTGGATTTTGATGTAAAAGAAGTTGATAGAAAGCTTAGCAAACCCAAATCTGAATCCATGGATTGTGATTAAACAAAGCAGCCACAAGTGAGTGAAGGAGAAAGAACAGCACTTTCATGTAATGGCTTGATGAGGGAAGTGTGACCCTGTATGTAACTAACTACTTCCTGTTTCATTTCTAACACGTGGGTAATAGTGTCTCAGGTTCAGCTATAATTCAGCTGTTGTTCACTGTATCATTCTGTTCATTAAAGAACATTTCATTAGAGGTTCCTGACAACACTCAACTCTATTTGTGACACTTTTTCTCTGATAAGAGGTGAAAGAGACTCATAGAGTGAGTTTGTTTCTGAGGCCATGAAGATAATCCGTCTTTGAATTTCACTGTCTAAAGCTTCTTGGACCCAGAAAGACCTGCTAGACAAACCTGTGAGGACATCACAGGTGTTACTGATCACCTGCTGAATGATAAGGCACCAGGAGCTGATGGCCTGAAGGAGCTGAGTTCCTCTGCTTAAAATGTCTTAACAATTCAAGAAGTGGTGTCTTTTAAACAAGGGCAGGGCACTACTTAAAATCCTGGCAAAACACTTTGCATGCATTTTTCCTGAGCTTATCTCAAGAGACCTGTCTGACCAGTCAAGGGCCAAAGGATCAAATTCCAGTGGAGGAGCTGCTACTGAGTCCTTTAGCCTTTGACGCAGAGCAGGAGGCTGGAGGTCTTCACTGCTGCGTAAAAAGCTTTCAACAGAGTTTAGTGGCTTTATCTGTTGAATATTTTTTTCTCCAAATTCGGCCCTAAGAAATTGCTTTATGGATTTTCCTCCCTCCATGCTCATAAGTTTTACTTCAGTGTTGTTTCTCATCAAAGTCAGAGGCTATTCCCTCAATTCTCTGCACCAAATCTTCTCCTCGTCTCTTTAAAGGCATTTTTCCTTTAATTTGCAGAACTACCTCTTTACCTCTTATCAGTAAGTGTGTTGTTTAAGATGAATCAATTCCCCCGATTGCCTATATAGAAAACTGTCCTCTAAAGGAGCTCTTCCTCTCTCTAATTGGGGAACCAAACTAAAAATTAAAATCAAGCTGCAGCTCCAGTTTGGAGGAGAAATATTAGCTTTGCCTTACACTAACTATATCCTGAACTGACGTGTCTGTGTTGTATTTGGGGATGGATTAGAAACAATCCCAGTCTATGACTTAAACTTGCAGGCAGCACCTTTGGACCTTGTTTATTTTCTCATTACTAGGCAGGTTTTCAAGGATGGATGAATGTAAATGGTAAAAACAGGGCATGATGGATGCAATATCAGAAAGATGGGACTGAAGAAAACATCCTATGCACAGACAGGCATATCTTAACCTAAGTGGACCAAAAGGTTTGTAGTATGGTTTAATCTTTTCCTCATCAGTTGAATTCAAGGAAGTGCATTTACAAAGCATTTCAATGAATTTCAGGTTTGAGGTTTTGTTTTTCCATATTCAAAACTGTCTCTCATCCAAAATGTTTCTCAAAAAAGTTTTTATAACATTCATGGCATGTTCCATTCAATCTCAGAAACTGTCAGGTATGTCACTAAAGAAGCCAGTGTGATCAGAACATCTGCTTAGGTTAACTTCAGTAATACTGTGCCCTAAATTCCAAGAAGGCTTCTCTGTGTGACAACAGGAGTTAATTAATTGCACAATAGCATGTTCTCTTGTCTTGCCAATGGCTGACATATTTCCTGGGTTGTTGCCACCTCGACTCAATTTCCATCACTAACATTGAACTTCTTGGGTAAATTGATGTCTCCTTCCTAATTCTTCTATTCTCAGTTTTCTACCTGACTCTAACTGTACCTCAAACCTTATCAATCAAAATGACTGTATTTTCTATGTGGAAACAGAGTGTAATAGCGCTTGACCCTTCAGAGTTCAAACAAATAAAATATCTCACAAAAAAAACAACTAAATTACTGTTAAAACATTTCCATTAACCAAGGATTGTCACTTAATAGTGAGCAGCTTGTAATTTTTTTTTTCTTGTGCACTTGCATGGGCCTTACTCAGAATAAAAAGAAATTAAAAAAAAGTGAGGACCTGACTCATCATGTCTTACAAATCCTGTCTGACCTGTTCAGTAAAACTAAATGTAGGCTTTCTCACACGTGTTTTCCTTGGTGAAACCTGGAGTCACAAGAGAAGTTTCATCCTATAATTATGCTCAGTGACCCAAATAAATGTTCAACATTTTCGTTCTTTGCTTTGCATTTGTTTGATATGTGACTTTAGACCTCCAGTCACAGTGATAAACATATAGAAACTGAGCACTCACTATAAATTTTACTGTTAAAGGGGATCTACCAACGTTGTACCACCTTATTATAATTAGAAAACATTTCACAGCACTATTTATTCAGCCACTTTTGCTATCAAGACCTCATGTTTTCTAAGTCTTTAAACTTTCTCAGTTCTACAATGATAATCAATCATTTCAAATCAAAATCTCACTCTAGATGTTACCTGACCTCTCACTAATTCATTTCATTTTCTGTAAACTGAGGGAGGAAGAAAAGCTGCTTACCTTGATGGAGACTTTAAGAAGATATGTACTGGTGTTTAACTGTCGTCTGATGAATGGGAGAAATGAGGAAGACAAGCAGACACAGTCACGACAGCGTACCTGTAGAAGGTGGAGCAACATTGTGAAAGGCTGCAGAGGTGTGTGGTCACAGGTGTGGATCACAGAGTATTTGAATGAACTTAAAATGTCATTATTCTTATGTTTATGTGTGTTTGATGCTAAGTAAGTGTGATGTCTCATTTTTTATGTCTTGTTTTGTTAGAATTACAAAAAACAATCATTGCTTTATCATTTTATGTACTGTATCTAATGTTTTTCCAATGTTTTATTTCTAAATGTAATTTTTGAAGTTCAGCGGGTTTAATGTTTTAGTGTGCCATGTTCCCAATTTCACAAAAAGGTGAAACACACTTGATGGACTGCTGATTTTGGCACTTCTGCATTGCTTCATATTTTTAGACCAGAGGTTACTGCTTGGTTCAGTCACAAGGAGACTGATAAAAAAAAAAAAATTAAAGTTCCAATGGAACAGTTGGACTTTTTTTATTTAGCTGATCTGACACTGAAGTTGCATTTTGTGTTTTGTAGTCACAATAGGGTGAGTCTTGTTAGCACTAGTCATAACCATAAATGAAGGGATGACTGTGCACCTGGTATCAGATATAAAGTGGACTGTTGCCTCTGCCAATAGAAAGGATTATGTAATATACTATATTGTCTCTTCTCGTGGTTAGCTTAAAGTTCTGCTCTCCACTCAGCTCCACTCTTAAGACTCAAAAAGTGAGATTCAGTTTTGTCAGTTGAGCTTTAAGAGGAGCCGGACTAAATTTGCTCTGCTGTAAATGTAATGACGTTTCCAGAACCAATACATTTTCAACTGAAATTGTAGAGTACATAACATACACAGCTTTGTAACAGGGTTCCTGCTTCAAAATCAAAATGAGAACAGTATGATGGTGTATTTATGCTTGATTTCTGGACATGTTTCTTTCTCTTTCCCACTAGATGGCACTAAAGGATTTAAGTCAGTAGTTTTAAGCACTAAAATCTAGTTTGTTTGATTAATTTAATTTGAAGACAGGGACTTTGTAGCTATCTCCCAGGCAGGACTCAGTTATGAAGTCTGAATAGATCCATGAAGTTATAACAGCACTGTGAGGTGATGTTGACAGTGAAACTTGTGTTCGTTGTCATTGCAGCTCCTCTGGTTGGTAGTTCCCCAAATGCAGGTCATCTACAGCAATGGTTGAGGAGAATTTGAGGAAGCTCAGGGACACATAAATTTATGGTTGGTAACTTTAACAGGAAATAAAGTGGTAGACAGGAAGATAGACGAGAGGAAGGGATGCAGGCGTTAATAGTGTGCTAGTTCCCCCAGAAGTCTGGGACTGTAGCAGCTGATTACAAATTCAATCAGTCCTGGGTTAATAAGATTATTATTAATGATAATGATAAAAAAAATAACTTTATTTATGTCGCACTTCATGTAAGTTTTCAAAACAACATTACTAAGTGTTGTACAGGACAAAAATGAACATTACAAAAACAATAAAAGAAAAATATGAGGAGGAGTAGAGGAAATACAACAATATTGAAGAGGCTAAAACTCCTCCAAAAGATCAGAAAGACAAAACAACAAGAGTAAAATCAATTCATGAAGAACATAGGATAGTACGATAGCAAGAGAGAAGTTGAAGACCATGGTCATGATACTGTCAAAGAAAAAAGTTGAAAGTAGAATAATATAAAAACAGGTTTTCAACAATCAAAACATGCTTAACAAAAATCACCTGTAAAAGCATATTGATCAAAATGTGATTTTAAAAGCACATCAAAAATAGACAGACAGTCTGCCATTCTGATCTCCTCAAGCAGGTTGGGAGCTCTGACAGAAAAGGCCCGGTCACCTTGGGTCCTCAGTCTTTTTGACCTTGCGACAGTGAGCAGAGCCTTGGCTGAGGAAGTCAGGTTACAACCAGGCACATGTAGGATGAGGAGATCAGAAATTTACCTTGAAGCAAGCCCAGAACGTACTTTAACAGTCTTGAAATCAATTCTAAACTTTGTGGGAACCTTATTTTGAAAATTTTGTTATAGGCTGGTGAGTAAACTTGAACTTAAATCCTTTGATACTTCTCTCGTCCTTCTGACCACTCAAAGCACTTTACACTGCGAGTCGCCGCCACCGATCCACTTCACAGTGAAGTGACCACTGATGACACACACAGACTGTCACAGTAAGGGACCATCAGTCCAACACTGAGCCACATACACTCTTTTATGTAGCTATAATGGTCCAGAGGAGTAAGAGAGCACTCAAAGATCTTCCAGATATGATGGTACCTGACCATTGAGAGCTTTGTGGGTCAGAGAAGGATTTTCGATTTCCCTGAGTCTTGTGGAGAACCAATGAGATTTGTTCACAATGCAAATGGTTAAAAATTTACGTTAAGACTTCAGACTGAATATCAATTGAACCAGAGTACTTTTCAGTGTTTAAATGTTTTTGTAGTGTGTCAGTTAGGATTTTTTTTTAACAGTTTTGTGTCCTGATTGTTTTGTTTTGTTCAAATCCACCTACAGGTACAAATAAAGTAACCTAACCTTACCTAACCTTTAGTTCAACTTGTTCCCCTTTTTTATCAAGCAAGAATAAATCATTAAACAGTGTTGCATGAACAGTTTTGGTGTCTTCACATGAGTTCCTCTGCTCATCTTCCTCTAGGGGGCAGTTTAGGATCCCTTTCAGTCTTTTAAAGCACTTTTTAAAATTCAAAACATCTTATTTAACAAAAATGTTATGCGCCTTGTAAATCTGTATATAAACTGGGAAACAAATCTGCTTTAGATTTTGCAAAGAGCCGGTACAGTACTATTTTCTTAAAACTATGAACTCCTCTAAAATGGGTGGTACCCATCTACTGAAACAATAAACAGAAAAAATCACAACAATAGCCATTAAGTTGGTTTGTTTATTTCAAACAATGGTCTTCACATTATGCTACGCAGTACATTTGTCAATTCAACTTTCCTGAAAATATGAGTGTAAACAATGAAAGGTTTGGGACAAATGGTCATTATGTCTGTGCCCATTATCATTAATTCTTTTTATATCAAAAATAAAATTTCAGTAAGACACACAAAATGCAATCAAATAACTATAAAGTAATAGCTTGAAATACGGAAAATAGAAATTTGATTTTTAGCAACAAAACAGTTTTAGATAAAATGTCATGTGAAACAAAACAAATTTCCCACCATGCACTCTAGTATGTATTGAACGCTGAGGTTAGAGTTCGTAGAGTTATCACAATATGATATAATAAGACTGATAAAGAATGTGCTGAAGGTCAGTTTTAAAGTTCATACTTACATGGATTAAAATGAAAACGCCATGTCATGTATTACATGATGCAACAGAATAATTACATCAGCCGATTTTTTTAAACGTCTGACACATTTTATCATTAAAAGGCTACTGTGCCGTACTGTACAATCAGTGCATTGATCAAACACCTGCTAAAACAACAGCAACAAGGTATTTTCTGTGAAGAATAAAGTACAATATTAAGTTAAGCTTCAAGAGGCTGCCTCATGCATCTGTTCCTGTTACACTTTATTCAGAGATTTTTCTCGTCTCCTGCTGATTTATTTTTAGTCCCTGTTTTTATTCAACATGCTTTGTTTAAAATATTGCAAACTGATTTATCATCACTCAGTGAAGTTGTGCACATGATAAAAACATTCAGGAGTGCAGAGAATTTGCAAATGTCGCTCAGTTGCCAAAACACTTCAAGACACTAGATAGTGTTTCATACCAGTGTGATTTGAAGAAAGTTTTTACAAATGATAGAACAATCTTCTCCGGCTTTTCTTCCAGATACTGTTTCCTTGGATGTGGCCAAATCTTTGCTTCTGTTGTTTTTTTGATAAAAGTGTACTCCACTCCTTCACCTTCGTTTGTAGAAATGCAGGAGCTGGTGACAGTCTGGGCAGTAGTGCTCCACATCCTTAAAATCTGTCACGCAGAAGGGGATCCAACAGCAAGGCCAGCACCTGGGAGTGATAAAGACATGAATAGATAAATATCTATGTCAAAGTTTATCACAACAATTTGAAATAGGTAAACCTTATTAAGCTACATGTTGAGCAAAGACATGCAGCTCCCAGTGCCCGACAAATTCACTCAGGCCTGGACACATATTGAAACAAACCCTAGCCCTCAATATAAAATGAAGAATATAAATTTCATGATAAGAAATATCTCTGAGACTTCAAACTTGAATGTAAGCTGCTCAGTGGCACATTTGGAGTAAGAGTTCGACTGATATATTTAGATCTTCTGTTTAGTGACGGTGTTAACATCACCCTCACACACTATGCAAATAAGGCACTGTGCCATCCAAAGCGGCTGCCTAAAGAACATTTCAGATTTTCAAGGTTTTGGGATTTTGAGAGAAGCAACTGAGGAGCTCAAAGTGGGAGGTTTTTTTTTTTAGGCTATTGCTGATAATAAAAGCATATAAAATGTATGAAAAAAAATTGACTTTTGTGTGAAAACAACATAATAAATATGTTTACAGTGTCCAGTAGATATCAGATGATTTGCAAAAGCTACAACATAAATGCAAATGGTCTGACAATAATACAAGTGCCAAAACAGAAATGCAGAAGCTACAACAGGAAAGTAAACAGATCATCATAAATGCAAACACCACAAAGAGTTTGACTTTTGACAGTTTGACAGTTTTTCAAAAAGACCTATGCAGAAGTAGTGAGAGAAGGTAAAACATTTTTTTTTTAACTGTAGTTCTGATAAATATTGCTTATTTATGTCTGTTACATAGACTAGTCCGTTTTGACTTTATCTTTGTTGTGTTGTGACTTTTGCAAATTGTCTGACATCAATGCATCATTAGATAGCAGGCAACGAATTTCAGACACAACAAATTCAAATGAATAAACACTGAATTTAAACTTAACCAAACTTAAGATATTAATGAACAAACAAACTCAAGCAGAAAGCCAAAATGATTGAGACATAAATCAAAAGTGTTTGAAATGAAAATTCTGGGTGTTAAAAAATAACGGTTGATGAAATCAAAAATGTCTAAAACAGTCAAGATTTTATATCATGTAAAGGACTTAATACAAATCCTTACAGTACACTTCAAACCCTGGTAGTTTTATACATCCACTGCTGTGAGGTGGTGTGGAAGCTGTAGGAACCACAAGAAAAACTGCTTTCAGAGAACCAGCAAACAACAGGACCTGGACTACAACACTTCCAGTCTTGTGTAAAAGATTCAGAGAGTCTGAAGGAGTCTGTCTGTATAAAACTAGACCGGGCTGCAAAGCAACACTGGAGGGCTGGGACCTTATGCTTCAATAAAAACAGTTCTGAACCCTTCCTCTCTGAAAAGGAGCAGGATCACCGTCATCAGGGCACAGATTAAAAGCCAGCTGCCATGAAGGTAAATGGGATACAGAAGTTTGCATGGCATGTGTTGCTCACAGAAACACTGAACTCACACAGGTTTTGGTGTAATACGTGCTGCTATCCAGGTAATGTCTTCAAGGTGACTTGGCATATATTAAATAAACAAATATACTTCAAAAGCATGGATTTTCAAAAAGAGACTGAGTGCTCAGCCAGCCTGCAGTACTGACTTGCTACCTCGACCATTTTTTGCATCATAAAATAGAAAATTGTGTATGTGAAGCTTCCACTGTTAACCTGTTGTACACTACAATGCAACACGGGCTGGTAGTTTAGGCTGAAGTCCATGTGTTATGATTCACAGCATTTATGAGTGTGTGTGTGTGTGTGTGTGTGTGTGTGTGTGTGTGTGTGTGTGTGTGTGTGTGTGTGTGTGTGTGTGTGTGTGTGTGTGTGTGAATATTTGGTTTCTACTTACAAGAAACATCCTATCAAGAAACAACACAGCCAGGAACATGAACCAGATTTGTATGCAACTTCAGTCATGACAGTCTTTCGGCAGTGCGGACACGTCATCTCTCCAGGAGCAACAGTTGGAAGTTGCTTCACCACCACCACCTGTTGCCCTGTAAGAAACACACACAGATGTACTGAAAAACAACAGCCACAATCCACTCCCCTTTACCAACTGGCAACATCTTTTATTTTATTTTTTTGTGCAAGAAAACTTGTGAGAAAAACTCTTACCGGCTTCTATGACGTGAGTCTGTCCGTCGTTGTATTGAACATAAACTTGTTGACCTTGAAAGAAAAAGAAAGTAGCATGAGAAAAGTTTAAAGAACAGAACAGAACAATAGATTAGCTGCAAAAAAGCTTCAAGCATAGGGACTTGAGTAAAATAACTGTTCCATGAAATTAGAGCAATGCCCTCCAAGTGAAAATTTAGAATAAACAACAGATTACTTTTTTTCTATTTTTGTGTCCTCACCGTACTGGGGGGGATTGAGTGGGGGGCCAGGGTATGGAGGTGCAGCCATTTCAGGTGGAGGTCCCTGACTTTTATCCATATTATCTTCTATAGGAATAGGGAGAAACATTTGTCAGACTTTGTTTGCTCTACACTCATCCACTGGGATGCAAGACATACAGGTAGCTCCCTCAGATGTGTCACACACACAACTACACAAACAAAGTTACTGCCTCTGGTCAAATTTGAGAAAAGAAAAAAAATCAGCTTGACTTGAGAGCAAAAAGAAGTAACAAACATATCTGTAGAAAAGTAGTAGAGTCACATGTAGAAGAGTAACAGCAATAACTCAAAATTCAAATCAACACTTCTTATCGAACCAAAAGCAACCTTTTAATCTAAATTAGAGATTAACTAAACCTTGTGCTGCTAAAAATGATGACTTAAAAAAATCTTGCTGTTTTATGATTTCAAATAAAAACTAATAATAACTAATTTTTTTCCAGTCCAGACTGTTGTGCAGGATGTCACATCTCTCTGAACCTCTGTTTGTATGTTTTCATTATTTTCTGTGGTGTGAGTAGCGATAAAAAGCTGCCTACCTTGATGGAGACTTTCCGAAGGTGTTTGAAGGCTTGTTATGAGGCTTTCCTCTGATGCGGGAGGGGAAATGAGCAAGTCCAGCAGGTAAATGTCTTTATAATGATCCTGGAAGGAGGTGGAGCTTTGTTTCTAATATTGTGTAACATTTTAGAATGATTCCTCACCTTTGACCTCTGGTTATCAGGCTTTTATTTTTCCTGCACCGACATGTAATTGTCATTCTCCTGCATAACTTTGTGTTGCTGCACAAACATTTATGATATGATTTACAACAATATTTTTCTGGCTTTCATGCCTCGAGTCGGAGGATGGGACAGTGAATAGAGCAGGAACAGGATGAGAGTGGGAGGTGACCTGGGCCACCCACCTGAGGGCGAAGGTATTGTTGCATTTCAGGCTCCTGTTTACACAGAAATGGTGTTTCAGTCAACCTAAAACGAAAACTTTTGAAAACAGCATCCAGAGTGGGAAATTTTCACTGCAATGTAAACAGCAAGCCAGAGTTTCAACATAGAAAGTGTCTGAGTGGATCAGGGTGACATNTGTATGTGAAGCTTCCACTGTTAACCTGTTGTACACTACAATGCAACACGGGCTGGTAGTTTAGGCTGAAGTCCATGTGTTATGATTCACAGCATTTATGAGTGTGTGTGTGTGTGTGTGTGTGTGTGTGTGTGTGTGTGTGTGTGTGTGTGTGTGAATATTTGGTTTCTACTTACAAGAAACATCCTATCAAGAAACAACACAGCCAGGAACATGAACCAGATTTGTATGCAACTTCAGTTATGACAGTCTTTCGGCAGTGCGGACACGTCATCTCTCCAGGAGCAACAGTTGGAAGTTCCTTCACCACCACCACCTGTTGCCCTGTAAGAAACACACACAGATGTACTGAAAAACAACAGCCACAATCCACTCCCCTTTACCAACTGGCAACATCTTTTATTTTATTTTTTTGTGCAAGAAAACTTGTGAGAAAAACTCTTACCGGCTTCTATGACGTGAGTCTGTCCGTCGTTGTATTGAACATAAACTTGTTGACCTTGAAAGAAAAAGAAAGTAGCATGAGAAAAGTTTAAAGAACAGAACAGAACAATAGATTAGCTGCAAAAAAGCTTCAAGCATAGGGACTCGAGTAAAATAACTGTTCCATGAAATTAGAGCAATTCCCTCCAAGTGAAAAATTAGAATAAACAACAGATTACTTTTTTTCTATTTTTGTGTCCTCACCGTACTGGGGGGGATTGAGTGGGGGGCCAGGGTATGGAGGTGCAGCCATTTCAGGTGGAGGTCCCTGACTTTTATCCATATTATCTTCTATAGGAATAGGGAGAAACATTTGTCAGACTTTGTTTGCTCTACACTCATCCACTGGGATACAAGACATACAGGTAGCTCCCTCAGATGTGTCACACACACAACTACACAAACAAAGTTACTGTCTCTGATCAAATTTGAGAAAAGAAAAAAAATCAGCTTGACTTGAGAGCAAAAAGAAGTAACAAAAATATCTGTAGAAAAGTAGTAGAGTCACATGTAGAAGAGTAACAGCAATAACTCAAAATTCAAATCAACACTTCTTATCGAACCAAAAGCAACCTTTTAATCTAAATTAGAGATTAACTAAACCTTGTGCTGCTAAAAATGATGATTTTAAAAAATCTTGCTGTTTTATGATTTCAAATAAAAACTAATAGTAACTAATTTTTTTCCAGTCCAGACTGTTGTGCAGGATGTCACATCTCTCTGAACCTCTGTTTGTATGTTTTCATTATTTTCTGTGGTGTGAGTAGCGATAAAAAGCTGCTTACCTTGATGGAGACTTTCTGAAGGTGTTTGAAGGCTTGTTATGAGGCTTTCCTCTGATGCGGGAGGGGAAATGAGTAAGTCCAGCAGGTAAATGTCTTTATAATGATCCTGGAAGGAGGTGGAGCTTTGTTTCTAATATTGTGTAACATTTTAGAATGATTCCTCACCTTTGACCTCTGGTTATCAGGCTTTTATTTTTCCTGCACCGACATGTAATTGTCATTCTCCTGCATAACTTTGTGTTGCTGCACGAACATTTATGATATGATTTACAACAATATTTTTCTGGCTTTCATGCCTCGAGTCGGAGGATGGGACAGTGAATAGAGCAGGAACAGGATGAGAGTGGGAGGTGACCTGGGCCACCCACCTGAGGGCGAAGGTATTGTTGCATTTCAGGCTCCTGTTTACACAGAAATGGTGTTTCAGTCAACCTAAAACGAAAACTTTTGAAAACAGCATCCAGAGTGGGAAATTTTCACTGCAATGTAAACAGCAAGCCAGAGTTTCAACATAGAAAGTGTCTGAGTGGATCAGGGTGACATTTTGTTTTTTCTTTCGAAAGCCCAGTCTCATTTTGGTTCTCTTTTACCAACACTTTCAAGCATGGCAGTTTTTGGTAAAATGCAATCAATAATATAAGACTTTGGTTTCCTGGTGCTAAAAGTGATAATAGCTCTGTTACAAACGCTGTTGCGGAGAACTGGTGAGGGCCAGTTCTTGGCTACAATGGAAAACTTTGACAAACTTTTGCAAACATCCCTATTATTATTATTATTATTATTATTATTATTATTATTATTATTATTATTATTATTATTAATAGTAATAATAACATATTTTGCTGTCATCTCACTCTTTTATTTAACCCATTATGTTGAAATATATTTTTTTACAATTTTTGTCATCACTTTTGATTATAGAGGGGGAGAGGGAGGAATATGAGGAGAAAATTGCATGTTTTCGATTTTGTATACTCTTCTTGGCAACTGTGGAATAAATAAATATATATATAGTTCTGGAAAAAATTAAGAGACCACTGCAAATTTTTCAGTTTCTCCGATTTTGCCATTTATAGGTATTTGTTTTGAGTAAAATGAACATTTTTGTTTTATCATATAAACTACTGACAACATTACTCCCAAATCCCAAATATTGTCATTTAGAGCATTTATTTGCAGAAAATGAAAAACAGTCAAAATACCAAAAAAGCCCACTGTTTTCAGGCTTCAAATAATGCAAAATAAACAGGTTCATATTCAATTTTAAACAACACATGACTAATGTTTTAACTTTGGAAGTATTCAGAAATCAATATTTGGTATAATAACCCTGATTTGCAACAACATCTCTCATGCTTCTTGTCAAGTTCTCCACCAGTCTTTCACAGAGGAGAGTGATGACCACAGCAATGGTTTTTATTCATTTCCTAGTTAAATAAGATTTGTTTCAGGTGATCACCTCATCAGTACCTTATAAGGTAGAAACAGGTGTGCTTGTGTTGGAATTCAACAGACACTGAAATGGAATGACTGTCATATATGTAGAGATGCTGATTTCTGAAAATTTGCAGAGGTCTCTTAATTTTTGACTTGACTGAACAAAGGAATGTCAGCTGTAGGTCCCTGATCACATTGAGTATTATTTTTCATTCTTTGGCTGCCGCCACGATGACACTGGAAAATGCTAATTGTATTCATCTCATTCTTGTCCCTGTTCTCCCCATTAATCAAACTGCAAGGCCAAGAAGTTCATCACCACTTTCTGATCTTTCTCTATCTGCACATCAGTCTTCAGCTCTAACATCCCACTAGTATGAATTTTTCAACAACTGCACTTTTGTCCTTCTTTCTGTCTGCACCATACTTAAAAGGTTGAAGGAATAATGACCAAAAAAAGCTGTCAGGCTAAAGAAACAAAAAGATAAGCATCCTACGTTAGATAACAGGTGTGCAGGTGGACAGAAAATGAATGTCTATACTGAAGCAGCTGCAGAGAATAAAGATGAAAGAACAAACTTCATTAATCGGAGGGAGAAAAAATGTGGAAAAGCTGTGATTTGAGATCAGATTGTGAGGAAGACAGGAGCAGGTTTTCATGAGAAGACTTGAGAAAAAAGATTAAAGGTCTTATAAAAAAGGTAGGAAAAGTGGGTCAACAACATTCACATGAACAAGAGCATTATAGCATTGTGACAGTAGTTTGTGACTGTACTGCTTATCAAAAAAATTCCAGTCATTTGAGGCTTGTTATAGGCCAATATGTTAGAACGATCCAAATGTGAAAACAGACCCAAAATGTTAAGAGTTGTTACAGTTTGGGCCTAAAATTAGCATGTTTTGTGCTCAGCAGTTTCGTTACCTTATCAAACTGTTATTACATGTTGTGTTTTATTACTTTTTTTTGGTACATTTTGAATCATTGTTACAACTTGGTCTAACAAAGCCAAATATTAAAAGTAGCTTCAGCTCATTTCACTGACTCATAAATCTGGTGCAGGATAGTGAGAGTGAGATTGTGCAACTATTTGGGATGAGATCATTTTTTGCAACATAGTGGAAAAACCCAAACAGGAAAGATAAAGAATATAAGAAGAAGAAAAGATAAGGTAGAAAGTGACACAGAAGTTTCCCGTAAAGATCATTTAGATGTGAATAGTTTGTCAGGAAGAAGAAGGTAAGGACCAATGAGTCAACACACAAAGTGTTGCACAGGGAAGGAGAACGGAGTCATAAACAGTTATGACGGAGAACGTCATTTTACAGAAGTGGTGGGAGCAATAAAAAAGATAAAACCAAGCTGTTTCTCTTAAACTGTGACGTGCTGCTCCCTTGATGGGTACAAAGGACATGATATTCTCTTTAGGGGAGGAACAAGGAGAGAGTATTAAGTTAATAGAAAGTAGTACCAACAATAATGAGGGAATTTGGCATGAATTATTATCAACTGAGGCAAACAGATGGTAACAGAAAGCTTATCATATCTGTGTGAAACCAGAGGAAAGGTCATTTCAGACTTTCAGACTGATACAGACTTTGAGTCCTAAGTCCATCTCTTATTGATTACATAACAGCGAAAAACGTTCCTGTGGAGATCTAAAAGTGCAGCATTTGTGAGGCAGTGGGTCAATTGGTCAAGTGTGCCCGACTGTAAAAAACAGGCCACTCATCCAAAACAACATAACGAAAGGGTTTATTATTGTTCCCATTGCTTTATGAACAATGTATCACTCTCTTTGCTCCACTGGCCTAGATATAATGTCCACTCCCTCATGATGAACAAACTTCCTCCTTAAATGCATCTGGTGGAGGTGTTGGCTGAGGACACGGGAGGTGAACGGGCGCTCAGGGTGAGGTTACATTTACTTATTAACCAAAGAGGCGTCACTGCTGCAGGTACAGCATGCTGCACTTCTACAAAGATTTTTTTTATTCCTCTTTATTTCTTATGTCTCTAACAGAACTGATCTTCAGAGAGTAGTGTTAATGCTCCTGTTTCAAAGACTGTGACAGTTTTAAGTGACTCATTAAAACTATAGACATTATTTTTTTTTCAATAAGCAGAGCGTTGGTATATACTAAGCAACGATGTGCTTTTTATTTCTTCTTGAACTTCTCTGTTTGGCAAATTACAATGATTAAAGTATGGGGGAAAATGCCACAGAATATTGATCTTTCACACATTGCAGGATTTTTATTGGAAAGCTTCCATGTGATATAGACTAAAAGCTTTGTGATGAGCAATCCTTAAGCGTTTGACAGGTGAGACACCTGTGTAGTTTACTAATGCATGAAGAGAAGAGGGAATGTAAAAGACTCTGGAAAAACACAAAGAAAAATGGATTTCTTTTCTCTCTAAGTTTTCACCAGGGGGAGCCAACAACTGAGAAAAAGACGCAAGGGAAAAAAAATCATGAATTGAGGCTGCCCAAATGTCACAAACCAATCCAGTTCACTGGCAGAAAACACAAGTCAAGTTACTGCTGCTTTATCCTGTTCGTTTTCAGTATGCTAATGGAGATACAAGAGATTTTTTTTTTCTTAATTATAGGAAACCCAATAGACAAACACAAATATAAATTATAATTCACCTCTCCATAAAGCCAAGACAAAACAGAACAACAAAACAAAAAAGAATACAGAACAAAAACAAAAAGAAAAATTAGAAAAGCTTAAGTAGAAGCTACCTTTTCTAACACGGTTAATTCCAATGCTTCAATCATCCAATTTTTTACATGATGGTGCAATGGATTCAATCCATTTAGCCATGATGACTATTTTGTGACCACACAGATAGAGAGAAACATCTTTCTTGTTTGACTCAGGTGTGGATTGTGTGTAATCAGGATGTACTGAGAGCTACAACAGGAAATGACTGATAAATATTTGTCATTTTAAGCACAAGTTACCTGTTAGCCTTGCTTATTAACTTTAATTATGAAGTTGATATATGTTGTTGTGATAACCCAGGGCACTTAGGACAGAACAGTATTTATCATGTCAAACTAAACTAAAATGCCAGCCATCAACTACATACTGCATCTAAAGCCCACACAACAGTGCTCTCACAGGTTTCTGAAAGGCTGCGGGTAGAAAATGTCTATAGACCAGAAATAAATCGAACCACAGAGCACTTTCTCAAAGTCAAGAAGCTGGTTGACAACCAATGAATAGAAAAACTGTGAGGGGACAAAGTCCTTTTTCTGTCCACACACAAAGACTCGGCAGGAAAGTGTTGCACCTACACTTATTTTTATTTTTAGCCAGCTGGATCTCAGCTTTTAGTCAGTCTGTTTAAATGCTTCACACAGATATCAGAGTTTCTTTTGAGAAAGAGCTAGATGCCTTAAAATGTCAGGTGTCAGATGGCTGGCTGAAATGTCATCTCACTTCTATTGAAATTTGATCCCTGTGAGGAGTTCAGCTTGTGACTTTGCTGCCTTAAGAACAACTTCTGTGGCTGTCTTCAGTGTAGTTTAAGAAATATTTCAACTGTGAAACATTTGAAATAATATAGTTGGAACCTTGAGAGCACAGGTCTCTAATTCACAGCCAGGTTTGTTCTGCAACTTGTTGTCATTTTGTAGTGAGATCAGTCAGCTATCAAGACCAGCGAAGAACCAACTTATGAAACCAACGGGATATTAGCACACTGACAATGACTTAAAAATGTTGTTGAAGATGTCTTTTTCAAAAGCCAAAAGGCAAAGCATGTTTCAAGAGTAGTGGGAGAATTATTATTTCTATCAAGTTAAAGGGAATCACACCTGCCTTGATAGGAGAAAGGTGTCTAACCTCTTATGGCCTTTTTCCAACTAAACTTGTGGAGCAGTATGCAAAGCACGATTTGTGGACACAATGAGCTGCACAGCTAGAGAAAGAGCTGTCAGCGCAATATAATGAATTCCAGCATGAAAAAAACTCAAAGAAAAGGTCTAGACTTAATATTGTCCATCTTCAAGCCTTCCTGACTGTGGTGGATAGGTGGAAGTACTCAACCACAAATATTTGAGTCAAAGTATTGATGTCTGTGGTCAAATCTTACTCAACTACGAGTAAAAGCCACTGGGTGAAAAGTTTACTCAAGCTAAAGTTCAAAAGTTCTTACTTTTAAAAACATCCAATTTTCGAAACTACGAAGGACATGCTCTGTCAGTATATTGTTGTATTGTTTTCTCAGTGCTTTCACTGAAGCTTGTAACTCTCTAAAACCACCTAATAATGTATTGACTTACATGAAGAACCACTCTGCTACAACAACTCTATAGAAACACCTGCAAAAACTCCAGCATGAAAATACAATCAACAACAATAAAGCTAGCTTTAGTCATTTCATTTCATATTTAAACATCCCCACTCAAAAAAATGATTAGGGCCCTCATTTTTTCTCCCTATGCATTCATTATGGGAAGCTTGTGAGCTAACTGTACAGTTTATTATCACAAACAAACTACAGCTGTGCTTTTAAGGACTCATCATCCTGTTGAACCACTTAGTTTGATGGCCACACAGCACATGCCTTAATACAATATGTGAACAATCTGTGGAAATCCCTAAAAGATGAAGCACATTTAGTCTAGTAGACTTATTTCCAAATCCACCCCAGGTGTGTGCGGTGTCTGTGATTGGTTCCCTTGAATGAGGAGTAGACCTACAGAGGGCGGCCAATTGCATTTTAGAAAAGAAAGCATCAATAGCTGACTACAAAGCTTTGATGGGTCTTAAAGGAAAAAGTTACAACTAGCTACCTAGAAATGTAGTGTCAACAATATTTTCTTTGAAATGCAGAAGTGAAAGTCATAAGTTTCCAAAAAGAAGAAAAAAACAGAAAAACAAATACTCAAGTAAATCAAGTCGATACTCAAAAAAATTAATTAAGTTCAGTACTCATGTAATTTATTCCAGATTTCAGTTTTTGCAGTGCACTTCTGTTCACCGCCGCTTACCAAAAGTTTCAACTGACACTTCTGTCAGAGCAAATATGGCCCAGATGTCTAAGAAAAAGTTCTCTAGGGCAAGAAAAGCCAAATATTGCTGACAGTTGTTTGAACGGCTAAACAATTTTAATTTCAATTATTTTAGTGTGTGTGTGTGTGTGTGTGTGTTGGGGGGGGGGGTGTTGTATAGATAACTGTGGTGACTCTCTGGTGACAAGACTGGATGCTCAGTGGCCCTCAGATAATTTAAGTTCCAGACCCCTGCCCCAGAGGCCATGTGGGATCCTGTAACAACGAGCAGATTATCCCATCTGAAAAAGGTGTTGAAAACCATGGTTGTACTTGCAGCCATGAATTCAACATTAACATTTCACACCTCACCAGCACTGTCCTGAGCTGCAAATGACTTGGATTTAATCAGTCCTCTTTCTGGTGTTAACACAAATATCCTTGTTCCAGATCTCCTCCGGCGCTGGGAGTGCAGTCGCTTCTAAATCAACACCTTGACGTGCCAAATTTCCCTTGTCAAGCTGCCAGTGATGCCATCTACGAACAAGATGTAGTTTCCCCTGGTCCATAGCAGAGAGACAAAGATGAAGGGTATACAAAGTGCAGTTCAAACCTCTGTCACATCCATTGGAGCAAAGTGTTGCTATAACAATCTTCCATCAGCTTGAGTGGATGAAAGCATCGGCTCTGAGAGTGCCAGGGTGGAGTCAACCATTTCAGCACAAAGTGAAGATAATTAAGACATTCTAGCCAAATTACTTGGGCGCTTTAATTTTGTAAAGTGGTTCCTCTTATTTTTTCAGTGCCAATAGAAAGGTGCTGATGTTTCTTTTAACTGTCATGAAACAAAAAAGACAGTAGGTCCCTCTATTGTTTGAACTTCTGTATGAAAATATGACATTTTTCCAGTTTTGTCAATCCAGAACCTTTGAAAGATTAATTTTGCAAAAGATGCGGATTTATAATGAGCACACTCTGTTTTCTGGATGAGAGGAGTGTCTTACTTTCAAAAGTCTGTGCATGATTCTCTTTTCAAGTCAATCAATCAATCAATCTTATTTGTGAAGCCCCAAATCCCAACAAATTATGTTGGTGATCTCAAAACTAAAACATTAGCAGGATTAGAACGGCTAATGCTTAAATATCAACAAAGACACTTTTGTGTGGGAAGATGAATGTTAACATGGCTTCTGTCAGGTGAGGTCACCTGTCGTTCTTACATGAAAGCTGAGCAATGAACCACAACAATACATGGGTCATGATTATCAAAAACTACAAGTTTCTTTTTTAAGAATGCTATTTCCCCTCCTGTACCACTTTAAAAGATTTACACTTTTTTCTCAGACTATTTGCAGCTTTTTTTTAAAAAATGATAGTAATCTATATTTGTCCTTCACTTGTGTTTAAGAACAGGGGTTTCTACGCTTTTGAACACTTGACCTCCTGCCATTGGGATACAAACCAATCCAAAAACAGACAAAAATAAACAACCAAATAAAAACCTGGGATGCTTATCTGGTTGGTAGAAAATACAACTATCTTTGTGCACATTTTGCTGTGCACCCCAAGTTTCTTTTTTCAGTACTAGATAAAACATAAAGTTAAGAGTTTTATTACCCCACTTCAGTCACCACTGATTTAAAAACTTTTACAACAGTCTCGGTCTGTAATGCTTCATTTTAGCTGTTGTCTCTTTAAGGCTCCCTGCTCCACAAACCCCAATTTGCCAATATGTTTGTGGGATGTGCCAGTACGCCATTCAATATCAAGATCCTCTGTACTCATAATTGAACAAGACCCCAAGATATTTAAACTCCCTCACTTGGGGAAAGGACTCACTCCCAACTTATGGAGGCAATCTGCCATTCACCTTTCAGCAGAGGACGATCGTCTCAGACTTACAGGTGCTGACTCTCATTGTAGCCACTTTGAACTTAACTGCAAACATCCAGGTGTCTGTTTCAGATCTGTGCATGAAGAAGTCAACAGAACCACATCTGCAAAAGCAAAGATGGAGCTGAGAGACCCCTAAACTGGGGACCTTGCATCTTGAGATCCTTTCCATGAAGATCACAAGCAGAACCAGTGACCTGACCATGATGGAGGCCAGCATGCACTGAGAACATTTCTGACTTTGCCCTGAGTATTTCAGCTACAGCTCTCACCACGTTTCTGAAGCCACTGACTGCAAACCAAAGAAAGTCTGCTATAAATGCTTGTCTTTGTTTCAGTTGATGTTACTTATGTCTCCCATTAGGTTTAATTGCGGACGTCATCAGTTTTGCTTCACTGTGCTTCAATTAAATTCTGGACCAATATGAGGACACTGCACTGCTTGATATAGTGCTGCTCAGTTAAATCTGCTGGAAACAGCAATGGTACCATCAAGCTACTCAGAAATGTAATTAACCTTCCAAGCTCAGCCTATTCATTGCACTCTTATTGTGAAACGCTTTATATATTTAATGTGTTTTCATAAAGCCACTGAGCAGAGATGAAGATGTTAGGGGAAGATGATTTCTTTCATCCAGAGCTTTGAAATTAACTCATCATCTGAGAGAGAGTGCTTGATCGTTTAATGCACTGCTTGCAGGTTTGAACACCACCTGTTACAAGTTTTCATTGGCTGGCATTTATTGTGTGGTTATTGCACACAGCTGAGTATACCTGATTTATCTAACTTGCAAATAAATATTGAAATTAAGTGTCCCCAGAATGATGCAATGAAATCTGTCAGAGATATAACCATCATATCGTTGATCAAGACATTGTTGGTGCTGCTGGGCTGCATCTATCAGCAGTCAATGAGATGACTGACCTCAATACTCCCTGTATTTGGAAGACAAACTTAATGAATTGAAAATTAATGGGCAAAACGTGAGGCGCTTGCGAGGTGGTGGGTATTGGCTCACCAGGGATTCTATGTAGGCAAATGACAAGTCTGGCAGGGCTGAGCAATGTCTGCTCCAGGGATGAACACATTCGTCCAGGTCTGTACATTCACATCACAAGTTGCTTTATAGATAAAGAACAAAAATTAAAGCAGTTTGTGCTTCTTTGATGTAACAGTACATCTTTGCAATATATCTTATACTTATTTAGAGTCTGTTTTTCCCCTTTTTTAAAAGGAACATGCACATTTGGGATGAGAAGAATGTAAAAGGTGTGAGACATGAACACATGCTGCAGTAACAGGTGCTTATTTGTGGGGAAGTATGAGAAAAACAGACATAACATGGTATGAAAAATCCAAATTTCTAACAAATGTCAGTGGTGTATCTGCCCTCTTCCAGCCTCACTTTCATTTCTTGCTAATTAGATGAGTCATTGTGATAATGAGCACTGATGCTTTGGCTTTGCAAAGAATGATGTCAAGAAAGACAAGAAAATGAGATGTAGCCTGATGGTTAGTACATCAGAAAGAACTGTGCGGAGATGAGAAAGAGACTCAAGATACAACCAGTGTAGACCCCTGACTGTGTGGCCTTTCAGATTTTGTTCTTCTGCAGACTTTGCTTCCTGGCCTAAAAGTGTCAGAGACTCACAGTGGGGGTCTTTATTTAAAAAAACGAATAGGATGAAAAAAAAGATTTCAGTCTGAGTGAACACATGAACTGCCACATACACTTTTAAGACACACACACACAAACACATATTGTGCACTGAGACTTTGGTGTTTCCTCTTTTTGACAGCAGAGCCAGGTCACATTATGTAACATTATTCAACAACAATCCACAGGTAGAAAATGCCATTATTTTTGGCTATTTGATCTCAAAGCGGCTTTATTTGGCTTTTTTTTTTTTTTTTGCATTTCCCATTCCTCTACATTTCCTTTTTCTCATTTCTTTCCCTTGTCCTTCATTATATAGCTTCCTCAATGTCTCTTGTGATTAAAACCAGTTCTTTTGTGTCTTTTGTCGCGTGGAGACTCACGTCCTCAGAAGGAGTGTTTTGTACCTTTTTTAAAGGTCAAACATCCAAAGTATATCGACATATCTTCACATACTAATTAGAGCAAGAAGCTTGGTGAGCGAGCGAAACTTGCAGGTCTTTGGTCCAGTTACTTCACATTTTAGTGCGCATGATATGACATAACAAACTCTCTATGCATCTTTTTATTCTATGATCTCTCTCATTTACCCTTGGTAGAATTTAAGTTTCAAGATTTCACATCTTTATCACCAATGAGTGACTGAGCCTTTTAGCAATATACAGGAATTTTAATCTACTTATTTATTACAAAGGCTAGTTGATTGTGTTCTTCTTTTATTCTCTTTTTTATTGTATATTTTATTGTATGTGTATTTATTCATTCTCATTTCTACAATTGGGCTTGCTCCGGGACCAGGGTAACCTAATTTCGTTCCATCCATGTATACATGTGATGAATGACAATAAAACTCCTTGAATCCTTGAATCAAACATTCAAATTTAATCAGTTCAGGGAGGTTTACACCTGGAGGCCCTCTGGAAACCTGAGACAGGGAGGTGCCACGGTGAAGACAGCGACTCGACTTTGCCTCAGGTAAAAATAGACAACCAGAATTCAGGATTTATGTCTATTTTATATACCATGAATATTTTATGCTGAGTTTGTAGCAGTGTGAAATTGTTTCTGGCACAGTTTGCATTGTACCACAACTGTCTCTGTTACATATTTAAAGCTATGTGCATACCACTAAGCCTCCAGAGCAGCTGTGCATCCATAGGCTTGCCTATAGGATTGGATCCCATCGCGGTGGAGGACAGGTTGAGGAGAATCTATAGGCCAACTGTAACACTAAACACTCTTGCGCTATTTATTAAAGTAATTGTTCGACCTATCCATTTTTACTCAGGACCTGCTGCAGGTTAATTTCTGGCTACACCACTGTTCCAAAGATGCCTGTAGTTAAGCAGGTCAGTCTTTTTTGCTCTTTCCCTCCATGAACAAGTCACAGTCCCAGTAGACCTCGAGCCTGAGAGCAATATGAAAAGAGAAAAGCGTACTTCTGCTGACAGGATATTGAGGACAATGCTATGATTAGAGCTCTATTGATGTTTTGATTGGTGAATAGATTCAGTCATTTATCAGGTTTGCAGCTCACACACATCTCTGTCACTTTGAGCCTTGGCTGTTTTTCCAAGTAGTTGCAATGCATAAATGATTCATAACCAAATGTTGACATGTGCAGTGCAGACAAACTGTTATATCATGATACTAGCACAGCTGGCAGTAACATACAAATATAGAAGATTGCAACTGAATACATTTACAGTAGGTAGCAAATATTTTAAGTAAACATTTTAAATAGATGTCATGTATATTTAAACGCCAGTATTGCGAGGTCTGATTGTGGCATCTTTGCTGCCACATTGTGAATTCAACTGAATTGTGAAAAAATCTACAAATGTCACAGCGAGGTCTTAGAACAAAAGCACAGATTGGATGAGGCTCGGAAAGTGAAGTGTTCAGTTGAAGCTGTAAGTTTCACAGCTTAGGGAAATGTGCATGCTGCTTGTCTGTAAAAGAGAGGAAGAGTTTGAATACACACACATTCAAACACGTGACATCAACAATCAACATATTGGCTGAATTTTTAAAGCAGGATTTTATTCCAAAGAAGTACAACAAACAATGAGCAATGACACTGAACGACTGCAAGAACCAAGTTAATTACACAGCACTCTCTGTGAAGCTGACATTTTGCCTGATTTTTGTTATCATCATCACTATTTGTTCATTTTATTTGGCTGCACAAGTGTTTCTGACATCATCATAATGCCACTAAGGCTTTTTGACTATCTGTACAGATGAGAAGTAGCAGTAAAAAGACGACCATCCATCGTTGTGACTTTTACATGATATGGATTGAAATGACCCTCACGTTGCTGTCATTTTAATTTTCATTAACTTCTTTTTCAAAAGACATCAATCAATTACAGTAAAAACACTAATCTCAAAGTGAATAACAATACTTATAGAGACGCTGAAACATATTTTTGCTTGTTTTAAGTCCACTTTTTGTTCAAACAGTCAACCAACAAAAGAGAAGCAGTGTTTCATAGATCGTTGTTTTCATTTCATCATTTAGTATTCAACACTGGCACAAAGAACACACAAACTTGTACTTCTATGCAGCTTCAAACCCTGGATTTACCAGCATCATGGTCACTGCAGGGAAAAGATGTACACATAGAAACAAAACATACATGCGCGCATACACATAGGTACACATGACACGCTAAGAACCTAAATGCACAAGTTAAGAGGCATCTATGCGAGGAGGTCATGTTTGTGATCACTGCTGGCTGCGTTTAAGCAAACCAAGCGAAATGCTGAAACAGAAAACTTTATTTTTTTCTTCTTTCCTAAAATAATTACAGCAGACTTTTCAACAAAAGTAAACAGATTTCAACATTCATCACAATGTATCTGTCACATTAAACAATATAATACATTTAGTGTAGCTTTACCAGTAAGGCTGAAATACCACCTCCTTGATTTTTGATCATCTTTGTAGCTTAAATCACAGTGTTGTGTTTGAAAAGAACCCTGTAACACCAGCTTCAATGCCCAATATTAGATTTTTTTTTTTTTTTTGTAAACACCACCAGTGTAGTAGCTGTGGCTCAGCACTAGACTCTGTTGTCTCGCAGATGTGAGTTGGATGATTTGATCCCAGCTCCTGCAGTTGCAAGCAGAAGCATCATTGGGCAAGAATGGAGTTAGTAGATACAAGTGATCTGTGTGTTATGGCATCTTCTACTGCCAATGTGTGAAAGGGTGAATCTGATAAACAGTGTAAGAGCGCTTTTGGAGATGAGAAAGGGTAGAAAAGTGCTACACAAATACAGATCCTCCACTTTTCCTTATGTACTGTGACAGATATGGGATGTGAGTGAAGGTAAGATTAGATTTAAATGTGTTCATTTCGGTCCGTGATGGTTGTTGTGAGGCGCTGAAAGGCACTTTGTATCAAAGACCTGAAGGGAGAGAATCTTAGCCGTCTGATCTTAGCGCAGTGGTTCATAAGGTACAGAGAAACAGAGGTACTTTACTTGATTTTTACTGAGAAGTCTTATTCGTTGAAATGCCTTTTGAATGAGTGTGCATGTTTGCGTGTAAAAGAAATGAGTCGATCTTTAGAAACAGCAGAACATTCACAGGCTGCCATATTCAACCCTCTCTACAATTTTTAACCCAAACCTAATGTTTGCTGGCTACTCTCGCAGCGGGGCTACAGATGAAGACGAGGAGGGAGTTGTCAGGGCAGTGATGGTGGGAAGTTCAGCCGGGGTTACCATGGAGGTTACCATGGAGGTTACCATGGATGCTGCTGTCGGGGCTACTGTGGCAGTGGTTGGTCTGATTCCTGGGAAGGCAGATAGAGAGGCCACTGTGTAAGAGGTAGGTGAGCCAGGGGGCTGAGGAGAGATCTTTAGAGAGAAAACAGAAGATGAGAGTCAGTCATGGAATAAAAAACAAGACTAATAAGCAAACTGTAAATAACAAGCTTTCATAGGAGTTTTGTTCCTTCATCCATCCTAATCCCCAACAAGCTAGCTCACTAAATTATTTTCCATATTCATGTTACTGTCTCTGTGTATTTGTCTTCTGTGTTGCTCATGTTCAGTGTTCTGGTGCTAACCCCAACTTGATATGACTGTCTGTGGAAACGAATTTCCTTTTTGGACAATAAAGAATTATCTATCTATCGATCTTAAACACTGTACCCGTCTATAATTGTGTGAGAAAATTTAAAATATGTATGTAATTTGCACACTCTGACAACATGATAGAAGCAAAATCTATGGAGTGAACAATAACAGTGGTGAGGCGACACCAACTCTTAAATTGCAGCAATTAGTACTGAGTGGTCTCATACAGGGCTGCACAGTGGCGCAGCGGGTAGCGCTCCAGCCTCACAGCAAGAAGGTCGCCGGTTCGAATCCCCGTTCGGGCATGGTTGGCCTTTCTGTGTGGAGTTTGCATGTTCTCCCCGTGCATGCGTGGGTTCTCTCCGGGTACTCCGGCTTCCTCCCATAGACCAAAAACATGCCCACATCAGGTGAATTGATCACTCTAAATTGCCCGTAGGTCTGAGTGTGTGCGTGAAGGGTTGTTTGTCTCTATGTCAGCCCTGCGATTGACTGGCGACCAATCCAGGGTGTAATAATAATAATACATTTTATTTGTATTGCACTTTACATTTTGACAATCTCAAAGTGCTACAGAGTAAGACACAATTAAAAACAATTAAAAAACACATTAAAAACCCTTTAGGAAAACCCAACTAGCCAAATGCTTTTTTAAAAAGATAAGTTTTAAGATTTCTTTTAAAATCTTCTGTGGTCTGTGGGGCCCTCAGATGATCAGGGAGAGCGTTCCACAGCCTCGGGGCAGCAGAGGAAAAAGCCCGATCGCCCATGGTGTGGAGCTTGGTCCTGGGGACTTTGAGAGTTCTTGTGGCAGCAGAGCGAAGGGTGTGTGAGGAGGTCTGGGGCGAAAGGAGTTCCTGCAGGTATAGGGGGGCATGCCCATAAATGCACTGGTGGGTGAGAAGGGAGATCTTGAACTCAATCCTGTATGTAACCGGGAGCCAGTGAAGGGATTTCAGGACAGGGGTGATGTGCTCGTGTTTGCGCACCCTCATCAGGATCCTGGCAGCGCTGTTCTGGATGTACTGAAGCTTCTGGATGCTCCTGCCAGAGATCCCGATGAGGAGTGCGTTGCAGTAGTCCAGCCTGGAGGAGACAAAGGCGTGAACAAGCTTCTCTGAATCTGCCAGGGTGAGAGTTGGGCGGAGTTTTGCGATGTTCCTGAGGTGGTAGAAGGATGTCTTACAGAGGTGTTTGATGTGGGTGTCATAGGTGAGTTGAGGGTCCATTTTGACACCCAAGTTGGTGACAGATGCAGAGAGGGGGATGTTTTGGCCAGAAAAGGTGATGCTGGTGATGGTGGAGGAGCGGAGCTGATGTGGTGTGCCAACTAGGATGGCTTCTGTTTTTGAACTGTTTAACTGTAGGAAGTTGAGTGTCATCCACGCCTCTATCTCCTCCAGGCAGGTGGTCAGAGTGGATGTTGGCTGAGCGGTAGGTGAAGTGGGGGTAGTCCTGATGTACAACTGTGTGTCATCAGCATAACAATGGAATGGTATTCCATGTTTGCTGATGACATTTCCAAGGGGGAGCAGGTAAATGGAAAAAAGGGTGGGGCCCAATACCGAGCCCTGCGGGACACCGCAGGTGACACTGTGGGTGTGGGATCTGGCTTTGCCCAGGGCGACATGCTCAGTTCTGCCTGTCAGGTAGGAAGTGAACCAGTGTTGAACAGTATCTGACAGTCCAATGGTGTGGTTCAGGCGGTGAAGGAGGATATTGTGGTCAACCGTGTCAAAAGCAGCTGTTAGGTCCAGGAGGATGAGTATGGAGGGAGAGCCGGTGTCTGCAGCCATCAGGAGATCATTGGTGACCCTGACCAAGGCGGTCTCCGTGCTGTGGCCAGGGCGGAAACCGGACTGGAATTTTTCAAACAGGTTATTGTCTTTGAGGTGATCCTGAAGTTGTGCAGCAACTGTTTTCTCCAAGACCTTTGACAGGAATGGGAGGTTGGAGATGGGCCTGTAGTTGGAGAGAACCTCTCGATCCAGGGTGGGTTTTTTCAGAAGTGGTCTGATGACAGCAGCTTTTAGTGCAGATGGGACAAGTCCAGCCAGGAGGNCAATACTTATAGAGACGCTGAAACATATTTTTGCTTGTTTTAAGTCCACTTTTTGTTCAAACAGTCAACCAACAAAAGAGAAGCAGTGTTTCATAGATCGTTGTTTTCATTTCATCATTTAGTATTCAACACTGGCACAAAGAACACACAAACTTGTACTTCTATGCAGCTTCAAACCCTGGATTTACCAGCATCATGGTCACTGCAGGGAAAAGATGTACACATAGAAACAAAACATACATGCGCGCATACACATAGGTACACATGACACGCTAAGAACCTAAATGCACAAATTAAGAGGCATCTATGCGAGGAGGTCATGTTTGTGATCACTGCTGGCTGCGTTTAAGCAAACCAAGCGAAATGCTGAAACAGAAAACTTTATTTTTTTCTTCTTTCCTAAAATAATTACAGCAGACTTTTCAACAAAAGTAAACAGATTTCAACATTCATCACAATGTATCTGTCACATTAAACAATATAATACATTTAGTGTAGCTTTACCAGTAAGGCTGAAATACCACCTCCTTGATTTTTGATCATCTTTGTAGCTTAAATCACAGTGTTGTGTTTGAAAAGAACCCTGTAACGCCAGCTTCAATGCCCAATATTAGATTTTTTTTTTTTTGTAAACACCACCAGTGTAGTAGCTGTGGCTCAGCACTAGACTCTGTTGTCTCACAGATGTGAGTTGGATGATTTGATCCCAGCTCCTGCAGTTGCAAGCAGAAGCATCATTGGGCAAGAATGGAGTTAGTAAATACAAGTGATCTGTGTGTTATGGCATCTTCTACTGCCAATGTGTGAAAGGGTGAATCTGATAAACAGTGTAAGAGCGCTTTTGGAGATGAGAAAGGGTAGAAAAGTGCTACACAAATACAGATCCTCCACTTTTCCTTATGTACTGTGACAGATATGGGATGTGAGTGAAGGTAAGATTAGATTTAAATGTGTTCATTTCGGTCTGTGATGGTTGTTGTGAGGCGCTGAAAGGCACTTTGTATCAAAGACCTGAAGGGAGAGAATCTTAGCCGTCTGATCTTAGCGCAGTGGTTCATAAGGTACAGAGAGACAGAGGTACTTTACTTGATTTTTACTGAGAAGTCTTATGCGTTGAAATGCCTTTTGAATGAGAGTACATGTTTGTGTGTAAAAGAAATGAGTCGATCTTTAGAAACAGCAGAACATTCACAGGCTGCCATATTCAACCCTCTCTACAATTTTTAACCCAAACCTAATGTTTGCTGGCTACTCTCGCAGCGGGGCTACAGATGAAGACGAGGAGGGAGTTGTCAGGGCAGTGATGGTGGGAAGTTCAGCCGGGGTTACCATGGAGGTTACCATGGAGGTTACCATGGATGCTGCTGTCGGGGCTACTGTGGCAGTGGTTGGTCTGATTCCTGGGAAGGCAGATAGAGAGGCCACTGTGTAAGAGGTAGGTGAGCCAGGGGGCTGAGGAGAGATCTTTTGAGAGAAAACAGAAGATGAGAGTCAGTCATGGAATAAAAAACAAGACTAATAAGCAAACTGTAAATAACAAGCCATGAGTCCACTGAGATGAACATCATGCAAAACCAATTACAATCACAACACAAGGCTGGTGTGTGTGAAAACGCATAACTTTTTTTTTTTTTTTTAATTTAATTTCTCAAAATCCATCTCTCTACCCAGGCTGTATCAAGCACCTAAAAATTATCAACAACAGTTTGACTGGCCAAATCAATGGTTACAGACACAAAGCACCCCCTCCATAATTCCTTTCAGCTCCTTCCCTCTGGACGTAGATACAGAACTATTAGATACAGACGGGTCCGCTTTCATAGGAGTTTTGTTCCTTCATCCATCCTATCCCCAACAAGCTAGCTCACTAAATTATTTTCCATATTCATGTTACTGTCTCTGTGTATTTGTCTTCTGTGTTGCTCATGTTCAGTGTTCTGGTGCTAACCCCAACTTGATATGACTGTCTGTGGAAACGAATTTCCTTTTTGGACAATAAAGAATTATCTATCTATCTATCGATCTTAAACACTGTACCCGTCTATAATTGTGTGAGAAAATTTAAAATATGTATGTAATTTGCACACTCTGGCAACATGATAGAAGCAAAATCTATGGAGTGAACAATAACAGTGGTGAGGTGGCACCAACTCTTAAATTGCAGCAATTAGTACTGAGTGGTCTCATACAGGGCTGCACGGTGGCGTAGCGGGTAGCGCTCCAGCCTCACAGCAAGAAGGTCGCCGGTCCGAATCCCCGTTCGGGCATGGTTGGCCTTTCTGTGTGGAGTTTGCATGTTCTCCCCGTGCATGCGTGGGTTCTCTCCGGGTACTCCGGCTTCCTCCCACAGACCAAAAACATGCCCACATCAGGTGAATTGATCACTCTAAATTGCCCGTAGGTCTGAGTGTGTGCGTGAAGGGTTGTTTGTCTCTATGTCAGCCCTGCATTTGACTGGCGACCAATCCAGGGTGTACCCTGCCTCTCGCCCAATGACAGCTGGGATAGGCTCCAGCCACCCACGACCCTGATTAGCAGGACAGACGGTGTAGAAAATGGATGGATGGATGGTCTCATGCACTGGTTACACAGAGATGATAATGTGTATGACTATTATTATTTTTTTTTTATTGTATCTACAGATGTAAAATCAGTATTGGAAGGGGATAATATCAAGCTGCTGTGTTGATGGTGGGGTAAGTAGTGAATTTGTGTTTGATTGGTAATATTTGCTCTGAGACTCTGCTCTTGATGACATAACAACCAAGCAGCAACCTCGAGCAGTGTTACACAATTTTCCACCCAGTTGGGCAGTTCTGGGTTGAAGTGTGAGGACTTAAGTAAGATTAAGGAGGCACACATAATTTGCGCTTGGTCTCCATAAGTTAGATTTGAAATTGTATCTTAAATAAGGTATATGGAAGCAAAATGTTTAAAAATGTATTCAACAAAGACATATTTCATCTAGCCACTTAGCACAGTATTCTGGTGATAAATTTAATTATATGGAGGCTGCACTGCCTTAGCACCATCCTGCCATCCCTCACAGACATTTTTCACACCTGCCTCAGCAGCAGAGCCATCAGCGTCGCTGGTGACATCTCCCTCCTCTGTCTTCAGTCTGATACGTTCAGGGATATGTACTGTAGCCTTCCTGCCTGCTCCACAAGGCTACTGCACAGCTTCTTCCACCAGGCTGTCAGGATGCTGAACTTGAGTCAGCCTGTCCCTTTAACCATAACACTGCCCACTACCTACAAGGACTCTACCACAGCAATTTTTTGTTTTTTGTTTTTTGTGGGGGGGCACAAAACACTTTTCTTCACTCCATTGCACCATATGATCATTTATACTACCATCCTTGAGAATTTTACATTTCATGTCTTCTGCTGTATGTCTTATGTGCATATGAAAAAAATGACAATTGACAATAAAACCTTTGAATTTTTGAATCCTTTTAAAAAGAAAAATCAACATCAATTTCTCTCAAAAGTTAGAATCTTTACATATTTGAGGTCATACATACTTGAAAGTTTTAATATATTTGATCAGTAAGGACAGCTAAGCAAGGAGAAAGCTGACACAAGAGAGAATGGCGGAAATAGTAATAGAAAAGCACAGAGCTAAACAGAAGTCAGAAATGGAGGGCTAACTTGAGGATCTGTGGCAACCACACACACACACACACACTCACACACACACACTCACATATTACCTCATTATCTCCCCCTTCCTGCTTTAAGCTGTCCCCTATCATAACTCCCACAGTAGCATCAATTCGCCATCCTTCTTTCAATTAACGGCTCACACACACACACACACACACACACACACAAACACACACATACGCCAACACAAACATTTGCCTTTCAACGAATACGGAAGTACTGGACTCCTTTTAATTAAGAAACCTGCCAAACCTGATGCATCAGATCAAACCTTATTAAGTGTGTCTGTGTAAGTGTGTGCGTGTGTGTGTGTGTGTGTGTGTGTGTGAGTGTGTGGGGGCCTTCCAGTGTGAACTACCAACACGTCTCATCATAGCTCTTAAAATAGCAGAGAGAATTGAGAGGCAGGAGATGAATAATCCTAGCACCTTTCTGTTCCTGTTTTCAATGAAGTCTCGCTGGTAACAAATAAGAAGAGTATAATTTGTGGCTCTTTTATTGATGCTCATTCTAATAGAGAAACTATTCATAGACACTTAAGTCACTTTAAACTCAGTTGCAGACCACTCCATGGGTATAAACATGTAGAGCGCCATTACACAAAGGTTTTTCTACCTCAAAAGTCTTTGACCTGTTTAGAATACATCCAGCTCCAACCTTTCAGCCATGGCACAAGCTCATATAGGTACTAAAACCTATAATTATCATTATCCTGGGCCAATAGTGCCAGTGCCATAAGTCACATCTCTTAATGTGGCCCCAGTGTGTTAACTGTTATCAGTAGAGATACTGTTGGAAGCAAACTCCCCAGTGTAACTTTCCAGTTACAGCCCAGAGGATACAGGGGGGGGAGAAGTGAGGAGAAACAGGAAGGAGAGACTCAGCAGCAGCTTGGAAGATACGAGCAGAGCAGGTGACATGGGTGAAGCATGTTGCTTAGGAAACGAGAGACAGAGAGGGGGAGCGTGCCTAGAGTGGAGGGGTTTTTGCCATCAGCTCTAATCACAGGACTGATGGCATCGGAGTGAAGATGGGAGACGAATCACACGACCTTGAGTCAGAGCAGCAGTCTGAAATTTGTTATGGTGACTGTGAGGGAGCTGTTCAGCATCTTCATCACTAAGGTCTATTTCTGGGGGGTGTACTTTTTAATGGAGTACACACATGAAGATGCAACCACAGGACTCCAGCAGCTCTTGGGCTGAGTGGAGGGATGAGAGAGGGGGGGAGAAGATATTTTTCTCACTTTGGTTTTTCTTTGGTTTGTTTGGGTTTTCTTCAGTTTATTAGGTATTTTTTGATCTGCATTAGTACTTACGTCATTTGCCTTGTGTTTGTAAATATTGTTTTTCTTATGTTTCAAGTCAGTGCCAATGTGAGATCACTAGTGTGGGAGGAGTCTTGGGGGTACAGAGGCCAGGTGAGAAAGGGCAGTGAGTGTGTGGGAAGGTGGAGGCAGGGTGTCTCCTCTGTTTGTGCTGCTGCTGCTCTGATTAGAAGATCTGCTGCACCTGAAGAGTGAGAGTGTCTCCTGGGTCTTTTTGTTTGCTGCATGCTGTGAGTCTGTACTTATTGTCTATTGAAAGTAAGGAGAAAAAGCCAGAGCTCTGGGACCTGTTCTTGTCTCTTTCTCTTCAGTTTTTTTGCCATCCTGCTTTACATTCTTTTGCTATCGATTCATCCAGTTGTTAGAGGCTTAACTACACCTAAAACCCTACATTTGGTGTCACAAGTGGGATGACACGCAGCCAAAATGAAGGAGGAGAGAGTTGAGAATGGATGACATGGGACCTAAGGCTCAAACCAAGGATGCAAACAGTGAGGGTGTTGGTAATGGCCTAGAGGAGGGTGCTGCAGGAGGGGTACCCTCAGTTTTACATCCCAGGGAGGGGCCTGCAGACATGGACTCAATTACTGGCATGCTGCAAGTATGTCTTTACTTCCAGTGTGACCTAAGTGAAAGGTGGGAAAAAGAAACAATTAAACAAGGCGAAACGTGGCACTAAATGCAGATTCAACTGGAGCAGCAGCAGATGGGAGGACGTCAGCCCCAGCTGAGCAGGCCACAGCTCTCACAGCATGAGGAGTACCCCTGGGGGCAAGCGTCAGTTCCTCGACTGGAGGAGGGGGGTGACATTGAGCAGTACCCAACCATTTCTGAGTGGCAGCAGCATATCAGTGGCCGTAGGTCGACAGGGCAGTGAGGCTGATATCACACCAGACTGGCTAGCAGAGGACACGTTTGACAACAAGAAGGTGAAACAAGCCATCCTTGTGCAATATAGAATCCAAGAGGCGGTCTACCAGAGATTTAAAGAGCCCTACATTCAGTCTCATGAGAACCCAAGAGAATTTTACAATCCACTCAAAGACTTGTACAACAAGTGGATCCAGTAGAGGACCAAGGACTAGGTGGGAGGGATCCTCATTTTGGAGCAGTTTTACCGCTTCCTCTCTCCAGAACAAAGAGTCTGGGTGAAGGAGAGGGATCCAGAGACTGTACAAGAAGCCGCTCAGCTTGTGGAGACCTTCCTAGCTGCCCGACGAGGGTCCAAGAGTTACCGTTCTGAGGGTCCACAGAAGTCCAGCCCTGCTTGGGGTAAGCTAATGGGGCCAGGGGGTGGTGGTAGGGAACCAGGGCCAGCTAAGCAGCTAGAACAGCCTGTAATTCCCATGATGTCAAAGTTATGTGACATGCAAGCAAGAAGGTCACAAACTGGCTAAGGTGGGTCTTCCTGTGTGGAGTTTGCATGAGTTGGTTCTCTTAGGGTACTCTGACTTCCTCCCACAGTCTACAAACACGGTCATTGAGTTAATTAATGATTCTAATTTGCCAGTAAGTGTGAGTGTGTATGTGACAGGTTCTTTGTCTCTGTGTGTCAGCCCTGTGATTGACTAGTGATCAGTTCAGGTTGTACCCCGCCTCTCGTCCTAAGATAGCTGGGATAGACTACAGCCACCCATGACCCTGAACAGAATATAAAATAAATCAATACGGCATGCAGACATCAGTGTTCATATGAAACAGCTTCACTCTTTGAAAAAAAGCTTCAGTTTAACAGTGTTCACACTCTTCACTGGTACACCAAGCATCAGATAGGTGTCCGAATTAATGTTGTTGTTTATTTGTTTGTCTTCACTTCTGTCTTTAATGGTCTGCTCCCTCACCCTCATTCTCTCACTTACTCTTTTTAAAAGAACAATCAAAACTTGGTTTCTCACAGGACTTTCTGTCATTCAGACATCACTGAACAGTGAGCTGTCAGTAAAAACATGTGATCGATGGCACTGATGGTATTATTGGAGGATTACGAAAAGTAACTCTCAGTTCTTCTTGTATGGTATTGGAAAAGCTGGAGTTGCCTCCACTGTGGGCTGTTATATAACAAGTCATAGATTACTATAGTGAATGAACAGTGAATGTCTATCAACTATTACCGTTATTCATCCAAGTAACCCAAAAGTAGTCGGCTACACCAGAGTTTACAGTTTTTTTTAATAAACAGTCCCAGCATATAAAAAAAAGGCAGTCTCTTACACACTCAGAGTACCTGGCTGCTCTGTGGGTCCTGGTAAACCTGGTTTCGAGGGGAAAGCACGACACAGTCCTGTGCTGTGGTTCTCTCTGTGCGAGCAGGGCCGTTTCCATCATCTACGTCACTGGCTTTGCAACGCATACTCCTGATACACAGCACCTGCAGCACAGAATAAGAACACAACAGCAATCATAAGCCAAGGATTTAGAAATCGATCAGAAATAAAAGACTAGAAAGAACCTACACAAACTAAGAGCTTGTAGGATCCCATATAATGAGTACTAAATTGCCAGTGCAAACTGAAAAGTTGCACATGCTATTAGTGAGTGTGTTGCCGGTGATGGACAGTTCATTTTGAAGGCTTGTGTATGAGGCACGTTTACCCATGCTTTATGATCTGTACCATATCCTCATGGGTCAGCTTCTCTGATGAAAAGCTGGTAGGGGACTTGGCACCCTGGTGATAATTTGCTGCTGAGAGCCTAAAAATCAATATTGGTGTTTCCCACAGGCTTTATTTATATTTCACCAGAGGTTGTTGCTTGGCTGACCCAAAGTTTTGATCAAGAAGTGATTTTATGGTTTCAAATCGGTTTATCCAGTCAGTTTTAGAAAAGTAACTCAGTTTTGATTTCTTTATTTACATGCTTCCATGATATTGGTATTCTTATCAGACAATATTCAGCATACTGTTCTCATCTACATTGCTATCTTTTGCCGTTTGGTCATGCGAAACATTTTTCATTTGTTCTACTATGACTTGTTTATTATTGGTGTTTGTTTTTTGTGTTGGGGTGCAGAAACTTTATTTGTCATGGTCATCTCCTTCTTCTTCTGGCTAAAATTTGCTCATGCTGAGGCGCACTGAGCCCTGCAGAGTTCTGC
Source organism: Thalassoma bifasciatum (assembly GCA_008086565.1). Classification (NCBI taxonomy): domain Eukaryota; kingdom Metazoa; phylum Chordata; class Actinopteri; order Labriformes; family Labridae; genus Thalassoma; species Thalassoma bifasciatum. Next base: position 1,055,586 of record RPOG01000043.1, read on the forward strand.
TAAATTCATCGGTAGACCAATAGCAATAGCCAACAGCTTAGTCAGATAAAGATATGTTTAGTCTGTTTTTGGTCTGCCTAAGCTGTTCCCATGCATTTAAACAATCTGATATGGACTGTCAAAGTCTGATTTCTTAAGCTGTGTGTAAATGTGCCGACTCATATCATCTAGTTACAATGCTTCAGTTTAAACTGAGTTTATAATTGTGCCATGTCTACTTTCTTTGGTTTGGCAGACATCTTTTTTATCCTGCAAATCCTTCTATAATTTCACTCCTAACTTCTGAGCAGTTCTAGATGGATTGGATAAATTAGATAGGAATAGAGTGAAAAAAGCTGCTCTTGCAACTCTAGTGGCATTTCTATCATTGCATCCTCAATAATTTCTTGTACGTTGCCTTTTTGTGACATTGATTTCTTCTGCAGTGAGGTATGACTTAACCAGGGCTTCTGCTTTAAGAGACTTACCACAAGAAAAACATTTAGCGCCAAAATCTTTTGAAGGTGATTATGATCACCAGCTCAGAATTTGTATGAAGCAGCTCAGGGAGCAGCATTAAAATCTTTAGAAAATGTACCGGTCGAAAAACTTCATGAAGACCGGTGTGCAGCAAAAGACAACTTGGGGGGGGGGCTTCTTGCTATATTCATCTTGAAAGTTGTACAGCTGTGACCATGGTGTCAAACCAAATCAATATTATGACCTTTGAAGAGTGGGAGCTTGAATAGTGTGAGTCAGGTTAAAAGCATTCAAGATTTCAATAATAGCTGTGCTAGAAGTCTGAGAGGGCCAGCAGACATGAATGGTAAAATAACCTAAAAGAAGAATGTCAGTAGGTCTGCAATTTATTGGATAAAGAAACTATTCTGCCTTGAAAGATCAAAATAATCTGAATCCTCAGAGGGGATAGTTAAATAAAAGATGTTCCAAAAATATTCAACGTACGAAATGCAAACAATAATTATTGCGAAAAAGGTGTCTTAAATATTTGCTGTTCATCCTCAGAAGAATTTAAGCCTACTTTTGTAAAGCTCTGTTTGAAGTTCTCCGAAAGGAACCCATAGAGCACCGGGTTAGCACAGGAGTTGGCGTAGGACAGGATGACGGCAAAGAAGTAGATTCCTGCAGTGGCGCTGGACTCTGGGATGATGACCACCAGGTTGATCATGTTGATGATGAAGAAAGGCAACCAGCACAGCACAAACACCACCACAATCACCACCACCATCTTCGTCACTTTACGCTCTGAACGGCGGCGTTTAGTGAAGCCTGCCCGTGCCCCTGAAGACTTCACCTGCAGGAAGAAAATCACCAAAGGTAGCCTGATTACGACGATGGTGAGGAGGATGAATACAAGAATGAAGTAATGAAGCTGATCAGGGGGAAAGAGGGTGACAAAATCCGGGATGATGGAAATTATCATAATGTACATGCAAATGCTGGTATGAATTTATACATGAGGTTTTTTTAAATCAGCCTCATTTGCACTCATAAACATACCTTGATAACGATAAGTAGGTAGCACAGGCAGATGATGAGCAGCGGTCCAAAGAAGCCGACTGTAGCAGTGTAGAGAATAAAGGCTGTTGACCAAACGTTCTTTGGCTCGGGCCAGATCATGTTGCAAGAGTTGAACGTCTCCTAAAGAGAAGTGAAATAAAGGTTTCAGTATTCAATGCTGTACTGGGGCTGGCATACTCTAAAAAACAGTATCCCTACTTCTGAATGTAAGTCTGGTCATCAGTAAGTCCTAACAGCTGTTGGCACCCTTTCTTATCCTCTCCATGTTTCAGTTTCTTTTCATAGACCATACATATGTGATCGTATTCATGCCCAAAGCTCATTTGTCTGCATTTGGAAAAAAATTCCAATGCAAATTTGCAAAAATCTCTCCAGTGTTGGATAAATAAAGAACATCTGAGAAAAAAGAAGATGATGGCAGTGTTTGCATGGATCTAAGAAATCTGTTTATACGTGACAGAGCAAACAGATGTAAATTGAGAAAATCAGCACTATCTTCTTGTATCTCACTGTGAGATCTTAACATTTGTACTTAAAATCAGTGAAGCACTCAGAGAAGGAACAGAGGTTCCAACCAAGGAGCCAGATGTCTCAAACTACCAAGAAACGACCTCTGAACTTACCAGGTGGATGACTTAAACCTGATTAAGTACCCGGTATCTTGGTTATCACTCACGTTTTTTCTTCTTTTTTTTTCCAACAAATTCTTTTAACTTTCAAGTAGCTTCCAGGGTATACAGATTGAAGAGTATTTTCACAACCAAGGAAAATCAAACATAGTTAGATTATCGTCCAATGTTCAAATCATTCTTACTTGCTTGACAGGTCTGAATAAGATCAGTTGGTGGAAAACACAAAGCTTATGTCCTGTAAATATAGAAACTAAAGACAACAAACACAAAGGTGTCAATAAAAAATAATAACAATGAACAAAGATTTCTCTTTTATAACCTCAGTTAGCCTAAATGATTTCACATTAGTACAAGGAACAGTTCAAAATGTATAATTCAAACAGAATAAAAAATCCAGTGATTAAAAAAAAGAAAATAGTTTAGGAAACTGCAATAGGCCACGAATGTCTAAGCCTCAACTACCTCATTATCCTGCTTTAGTCTGTATTCTCCATATGACGCATAAAAGGGCCCAAATTTTTTCAAAAGCGGGGTAGTCTACCCTTTAAAATTTGAGTTATTTTCTCCATGGGTAAAGTTGTGGACAGTTCCTAATCCAGATTATATATTTTGGTTTACTAGTTTTCCCCCATGAAAGTGTTATGACTGTTTTTGCAAACGGTAAACGGATCCAATTTAATAGATATATGTCGTCCATCAGGAATCAACCCCATTCTGTGTTTGGCTGTAAATCAAAGCATGTGAGTGCGATTGTAATATAGAGAGTCCATTTCTAACTGCTGACAGAAATCTGTCATCTGATCTTGTGTGAGTTAAACTAATCCCCATGATTTTTGAGTTATGACACTAAAATGCGTATTATAACTTACTGTATGTTTGTGCCCACACATGGCATTGAGCAGCTTTTATTCACAGCTGCCCCTAAAACAGTCTCAGTTAGCCCCTGCTGTTGATATTTTTTGCCTTTATGGGATTTATGGATGCACATTTTGAATGTTAGACAAGAAACTCACACAGAACTGCTTAAAGCTTGTGAACTTTGAAGAATGAACAAAACAACTGTGTGAATTTTTTCCTTACATGACTTCTTCTCCTGTTGCTACCACACCAATGGCCTTCAGCTTCTTTCTATAAAACCTTATCATTATGTTCTCTCTATCTATCTCTTTCTAAAAGCTTTTGTGATGCATCTTGCAGTAACAGAACTTGCTACATTGCATTTCTTCAATTGTGCGCACACAATGGCTTTTGATAACTTTCTTAACAGATCTGGGTGCATTGTGTAAGGTTTGCGTGTTGTAAAATTTCACGGTAAATGTGTGCAATACAGTTGTCCCTCACTTTTGTGCCTCTTTCTATACAAATTTATTGATTGTGATTCACAAGGTTATAGGAGCTGCAAAGTAAATATGTGACTTTACTAGCTGTGACATCAGTGTGGAATTTTTGTATACAAAACATTTATCCAGTATGACCATTCAAACAGTACTTACCAGATAAACTCATAGAAACTATTTCCTCCCAACTCCTTCTTTTCTGTCCTCCAACACTGAAAATTAGACTTTTCTTGTTTTGTGGTTGCTGAAATCAGCATTATCCTGCAAGTCCCGTAACTTTTGAGAGGGATTTAATTGGACCAGGTGGTTAATGTATATGAACTCATTTTGGAGAAAGTAGCTCAGTTACAACAGAATAAGTTGGAAAAGATCAAATTACACATGATTCATTCAAAACCCCTTTTTTAAAGGGTAGTATAATGAATTTAATGTGGTCTTGTGGCATGAAGGGTGGTTTATACTGGTGCTGTGCCTCATTTCATGACTACCAGAATTCCTCTCACTCACGTTGAAATGACACATAAGGACGTTTGTCACGGACGCTCTGCTTCGTGAGCCTCTGTCTATTACAGCAGCTGCACAGCTGATACTGGCTCTCAGACGTACTGCTCCACTGCCTGCTGTCATTCAACAGAAAACGTGTGATCACAGCTATGTGGGAGAAAGAAATGAAAATTGAGCTTTCAGAGGATGTTCGTAGTGAGGAAATTAAAAAGAGTCAGCTGCACTACACAAGATGAAATCCTTCACTGCTCCGAAGCCAATTAAGAAGCAATTGGTCAATGAGAAAAATAAATGGGACTTACTCCCTCCTTTTGATTGTAGAAATTAGGGACAGTGTTTCTTTCATCTCAAAAAATTACAATGATCAGAAATTACTTTCATTATGTTTCAGGAAGACATGAACATATGTGACAAGCAGGTTAATGTGTATTTTCTTTCCTTCTGGCAGAAAAGGAGGTGTCCGTTCTCACAGAAATTACAAGTCAGCATGATGTTTCCTCTCAGATTCAGAGAAAAATCTATTTCACTGTCAGTGTTCCACTTAAGTATGTATTGCAATGAAATGTCAAGTGGCAACCCTTGATATAACACCTAAAGATTCAGTGTGTAGATGTGGAAATATTTAGATGTCAGAATGTAAAAAAGCTCCTTCACGCTTCCTGTTGATTAAGCATTCAGGGACAAGAAGCTCCTCTGATGCATGAAACCAATGGTACTTTTGTTCTATTTTTAACATCTTTTGTCAACAGTTTTCCTGGGATAAAGACTCTGTTTCCCATGAGTACTAGCACCCACTGCCGTGAGGATGTGACTCTTACCAGGGCATGTTTTTGCTTTGAGGCACATGAAAGAAGAGCAGGTCTTTTCAACACAACTTTTCTTTGTTCAAGACAACTTTTTTACTGGATACAAAGTGACAGGGTAATACATTTATTTGTTGTGACCAAAAAAAAAAACTTAGTACACCCAGTTTGTACCATTATGTAGTATCCTACACAAAGCTTGGTGCTCTGACTTGTGTCGGTATTATCAGTGAATCCTGTTTATGTTCTATCAGTGCTCATCTACCAACTCCATTCTTACCAGGCAGAAAAAATTAACCTGGATCTTCATTTTATTGATAGACTCACAGGTTTGAATGAACATTATCACAAACAGCTTGACCCATACTTTAACCTATGCTCTACCACTCTGCTATTAAGCCTTCTTCTGCTCTTCTGACCTTTTTTGTTTGACAGTCAAGTTTAAGTGTCCACTATGACCACTAAATTAATATAAGAGATTTTTTCAGCAGAGAAAAAACACAGATATCTCCTCTCACCTCTAAACTTCTTCAGCTGCATAGATTTTTCTCTCTGGAAAGCATACTGGGTGATTTTTTTTTTCCAGTCTCATCTATGGCTCTGAATTAGTGGTTGATAATACAAACTTAATGTCACTTTTCCAGATCAGTTGTTTCCTTTCTTTCCCTGATGTTTCTTACGTTTCTTTTCTTTTCTTTTTGTTTTTAGACTCACCTTATTTTTAGACTCTCTCTTCAAGTCAAATGACTACCTCCCCCTCTGTTTTCTGCTTCCTTGAGGACCCTAACATGCATCACCTGTCTTTTTGTCTCTATTCTCTGTGCATAAGCACAATCTTCAGTCTCTCCTCTCATATATTCCCCCCAATAATGATCCAACCTTTGTGCCTTCATGTCTGCTTTTGTGGTTTTGAACTTGTTCATGATCGTATTTTTTTTTGCCTTAAGTTTTTGGAAACCACTGTATGGCATATTCTTTTCATTGCTCAGTGGGTTGACTGGGTTTGGTTGTTAATTGGGATGATCTGTGGATGGATATGATAGACAGCATGGGACTGTGAGGACTTTCTAGGTAATCTTGAAAAAGTTTCATTGAAATATATATGCCAGTTTAAATGAGATTATCAGGGCTAAAATAGGTTATTTCTAAATGCTAATTTCAGCCTCCCAGTCGGGTAAAACTGGACTAAATTAATCACGATATGTCCAAGTCTCTATGACACGCCACGCTGGACACTGGAGCTTGACTGCCTGACAGAAAAGGGGCAGAAGAGCAGAAGACAGCAAACAGGAGAGTGATAGAGCACAGTTATCGCTAAAACATGAGCAAGAGGCTAAAACAGAGACTAAGCTGTTTGTGAAAATGGTCATTCCAACCCACACACCACAGTACTACTGTTGTAGTCTGTTCAAACCTAAGAGTCTATCCATAAAATGAAGAGCCAGAGTATATTTGCTTTGCTTGGTTGATGGGATACAACCAGGATTCTTTAACGCTACACAATACCCACGTGTCAGAGCGCCAAGCTGTGAGTAGTACTAAATGCAGCCAGCCACTAAACTACAGTACAAAGTCACAAAGTTTGATTGATGTCACGTTTCAGATCACAGCGCTACATAACTGTTGATAAATACATTACTTTGTTGCATTATATCTGGTAAAAAGTTATCTTGGACTAAGAAAAGTAGTGTTAAAATGATCTGATCTACTTTCCCGCTCAAAAGAAATACAACATGATAATTTGCGAGAGTCCACTGCTCAAAGAAAGTTGCCGCGATACACTTCATATGAATTTTCCTCACAATTATTTTAAACTCGTCTTAGGTGTCAGAGCCCAAATAATCCAAAAGCTGGTGACAGCATGTGCCCACTTGACAAACCAGTGATGCACTGCACTTGCTGCTCAACTGTGTGACTTGGGGATTTGGGTGACTTTTGGCACCATGTGTTAGGTGACAAACTACGTGAGTTGGAGTGAATTTCTCTCTGAGCGCTCATCCTTTCTTGGGGCACAAACTGTGTGTTTAGCTCAAAAACTTTCTGCTTCACCAAACTAGCTCTCAGCTGGCTGTAGCTTCATTTCAACCATAGATACACACAGAGATTAGCTACTGCCAATCATAACTTGCTGAACTTGCCACCAGGGTTTCACTTGGGAGCCTACCTGAACATCAGAGAAGATGACTACAGGCAGGACCACCACGAATGACACAGCCCAAACAGCTGCGCTAACCACCTTGGCCACCCTGGGGTGTCTCCATTTGGTGCTGCGAATTGGATGAACCACAGCCAGGTAACGGTCAATGGACATGACCGTCAAGCAGAAAATTGATGTAAACTGGTTCATAGAGTCTGCGGTCATGACCACGCGGCACAAGAAGGAGCCAAATGGCCAATAAGACAGCACATTCTGTGTAGTGAGGAATGGCAGGCCAAGGATGTAGAGTTCATCAGCCACAGCCAGGTTCAGGATGTAGATGTTGGTGACTGTCTTCATTTTGGCATAGCGTAGCACCACATAGATGGCCAGAGTGTTCCCGATCAGACCCACCATGAAGACTGTGAGGGAAATGATGGCTGTCATGAGCGTGCTGCTGCCTTGGAAGGGGACACTCTGAGTGGATGTGTTGAAGGAGACGTTGAAGGGGCGAGGGTAGGAGTAGAAGAAGGAGGAGGGTGAGGCTGAAAAAGTGGAGTTAAGGTCTGACAGAAACCAGTGGTCTGGGTCTAAGGGCTCCATGGTGGCTGAGAGACAGCAAGATGTTGCAACAAAGTCCAGAATATATTTTCTTTATCTTCACGAAATTAGGAAATAGAGCCCGCATCTGCCATGTGTGGTAAAAGGAGAGAAAAGCCTCAAGAAATTTACAAGTCAAAGTAAAAGCGTTTCTCCTCTTTTTGATCTGTGGTCCTTTTTCATGTCTTTTCAAAAACTGCCAGTTTGTGTTTGTGCGCTCGATGGAGAATTTTGCGCACCGATGACAGTGAGTTCAATCATACTTCACTTTCCATCGAAAACACCTCAAGAGTGTCAGCATGCAACTCCAGCGAGAAAAAAGGATTTCTTTCCCCAACGTTTTACTCCTTGTGAGTTTCAATTGGTGTCCGATACACACTGTGCCGTTACTGACAATAAAAAACTTCCATCACTGACCTCTGTGGACCTCTGCGCCGTGCGTTAAGTATATGTCCCGCTGGCACCGCTGCGTGTTTGTCAACGTTATGCGTAAATAAAGTTACAGTTGAGAATAAAACCAGTGAGCTGAGCTTATAAGTTAAATCCCTGGTGTGTTCAGTGTAGAAATCTTGAATACCTCAGACCCAGCTCCGCGGATTCCTTAACAGTTTCGTCATATCGATGGATAGTTGCTTCCCTCGCTCTCAGTCCTTTACTGTCCTCTGTCCGTGGTGCTGAGCAGATCGTCTGAGGAGCAGTAGGCTACGTTTCTCTCTCTTTCTCTCCAACTTTCTTCCCACGCGGCTCCTCTTCTGATGATGAAGAGAGCAAGAGAGAGAGAGAGAGACAGAGAGGGTTGGGTACAGTGGGAGATATGTAAAGAGAAACAGAGGGACGAGGGACAAAAAAGGAGAGGAAAAGAGGGAGGGAAACGTGCAAATTGAAAAATCAGCGGGCGCAGGTGAAAAATTGACTCATCAAAGTGATGGAAAATTTTTAAATTGAAAGAGAAAATTATCTTTTTCATCAAAACATCCGACTATTACGATGACAGTTTTTCAATCCTTCAATTGATGTCATGAGACGCCTCCATCGGAGCATTTACGTTCAGCTTTGATTTACATTTCTTTGCTGATTTGTTCTGTGAAAAAGGCGATAATTGTTGAGAATTTTTATTAAACCGCGACCTTACTGTTTATATGGTCATGGTGAGATTTTCATGGGTACGTACCGTTGTATGATACAGCACCCCAGGTGACTTCATAAGACTGGAGGCTGCAAGACAAGATATTATTGTTAGAGCCCAATATGTAAAATATACGCAACAACCTGAAATGAAATTTAAAAAAACGTTATAAAACCCATAATGAAACAGATGGTCAATGATGAAACAAAAGTTCTGAATCTGAGATGAAGCAGAAAAACGCAGAAAAACCCAAAATGTAACAAGTTGGAACTTTTTGGGCAAAAAGTTTTTTTTATGTTTTGGCCAACCAGTCAACTAATTATAGCATTTTGGGTTTTTATTGTATATTTTCATTCATTTCAGACTCAGCACTTTTGTCACTTTATCAACCAGTTATTACATTTTAGGTTTTATCATATTTTGGTCATTAAATTTCTGGTTATTGTTTCAAATCAGGCTCTAAAAATCCTGTTTGTTTTGCCGCATAATAATCATACAACTATTTCAATCATGCAGTAATAATACTCAAGACTGCTGTGGTTTGGTTGATAAGACAGTAAAAAGGGCCAACCTCTATTTAATGTGATCTTACACCCCGTGGTGTGCACAGAGGGGGGCAGGAGAGACTCATCCCTGTCCTTGTAGCCCAATTTTTTTAAAAAAATAAAGTGTCATCTTTAGAGACAAACTTGTGCCAATGTGCCTTTCTGGGGGCCAAAACAAATGCTGAAGCGCCGCTCAGCAGCCAAAATCTGCACTGTATGTGCCTTTCCGTCAAAATGTCTGTGCATGTTTATTGAGTCATGAGTTATAGTCAAATGTTATAGTAGTAATGTTGATGTTGTCAGGAGACAACAGCAGAGGGTGCAACCACAGCTGAGTAATGTAAAACGTGCTCCCTCACCAGTTAATTTACAGACAGAGAAATTATTTGTGTCTGTGTTTCTTGACCCAAATATCACTCCTTTACAAGTATGAACTTGTACAAAGTGTTGTGTGTCCTGTCCTGGGTGTTATTCTAAAATGTGTAGTCTTTCTAGAAATCCCTATTTTGCTCCCTGTAATATTTCTTTCAAGTGTTAAGTTATTCTGCTGTTCCAATTAGCATCAGCATCACCCATGATACTGTGCTAGTGTGTCCATCTATCATAAGTTTTTATTCTCTTACTAAGCCTATCTATGTGAATATGTTGCAACCAGCCAATTGATGAATGACTGGTGTCCACGTTTTTTTGACTCAAGCTCTTGACAAGGTTTACAGAAAAGAATAATTATCACACATTAGAGCGCTTGGAGGATTTAGTAAAATGCTAGATGTGAATTTTAAGAGGGGTGATTTTTTCAGTTTATCCCTCACAAACAATATCATAAATGAAAAGAAGAAGTGTTCCTCTTGTGTGCAATGAATTATTGTCTTTTTCTCAAAAAGGTGTGTTTTTAGAAAATGAAAAAAAGAAAGAAAGAGAAAGCTTAAGCAGCAAATCAAAATGACAGAAGATGTCTAACACACCAGTACTTGAATTTAATGGGAAGTGTCCTTTTCCTTTAAAAAAAAAAAAATCAAAGGCAGCTTTTTAATACAAAGTGTGTGACTGAATTGTGTCTTACCCTGACGCTGAATGAGATGGAAAGTCAGAGACAGCACACAGCACGAACGCTATCAGAGGATAACCAGCTATGCAGCCATAAAAAAATCAAATAAACATAATTTATTTTAATTCAAGCACCATCGATAAACCTCACTCACCTGCATGAATATGGCCTTAGGAGGTTCAGAGGAGAGGGGATGCTTCAAGTAAAAGTCAAGAGCTTCATATTCTCCATCTCCCTGAAGTCAAGGTTTGCTTAAAAGCACAAGTGTCCTCACAGCGTAAACAGTGGGGAAATAGAGATGGAAGAAGACCAGAAGAAAATGAAAACTGACCGTGAAAAGGAGAATATCATGTTGACGTAAAGCCTAACAAGAGGCTAAGGTAAAGTAGCATGACAAAGGTTCCCGCTTTCATTGGAGATTTTTGTTTTGTGCTTCTTTTTTTTAATCCCGGTACATTAATACCAATCAATGTGTTTGATATATATACATGTTTACTTACAATTTATGACCAATGCTGCCATCAGTAAACAGACTTCCCCTGTTAGGATTGGCAGCATGTAGAGGACATTAATTCAGTTGTGATTCAGTCTTCTGGTGTTAAGTGTGCTGACTTGCACAAACAAGACATGGCTTTGTCATCCATCGCCATCTTTGATTTGTCTCTTTTTTATAGTCCTCTTCTGGAATTATTTTGTTGAAATCAGGTATGATTGAAGTGACTGTGAGGAGGACTCGTATAATATAGATTTCCTTCAGCTGGAGAACTTGTGCAAACTGTCATTAAGTATTTGTTTTGAAAGTGAAAGCGAAAGCAAATCTGTTCTACTTTTTAACACTAGTTTTCTTTGATCAAGAAAATTTCTTACAGGATTCTATGCAACAAGGCTAAACAGTTATGTAGCACTGTTGTTTGGGACTTGACAACAAGCAAACTTTGTGAGTTTATCGCGCTACTTACAGCCCGGTGCTCTGAGACATATTGGTTCCATGTAACAGTAGTGAATCCGGGTTACGTTATTCCAGTGCTCATCTAGCAAGCTGAGCAAACATAGCCTTGCTCTTCATTTCACTCTTGGCTTTGAGTAGACCGATGCAGTGTAACTGCTGCACATGGGTTGGAATGAGCGTCATCATAAGCAGCTTAGCTTGTGTTTTAGCCTTTAGCCTGTGCTCTATCATTTTCCTGTTTAGCTTCCTTATGCTCCTCTGTCCCTTTTCTGTCCAACAATCAAGCTCAAATGTTCACCATTGCTACTTAATAAATTCAAAAAAAAAAAACAAAACACAGATTTCTCTTCCCACTGGTAACCTTTGTCAGCCAGCATGGCATTGTCAGTAAGACTTCAACATGCCGTTAATCAATCCAGCCCAGTCCGACCCGCATGAGAAGCTGAGAAATAGCATTTAGAAATAACCTATTTCAGATTTGATAATCTCATTCTAAATTGGGCATGATGATCAGGCATATATCTAGATATCAGGCTTTTTCAAGTTCACATAGAAAGTTCTCACTTTTAATGCAAAAAAAGTCCACAACAGTTGTAAATTCTCGCCCTGACAGCCTTTCACCCTTTTCAGATACTGCGTTTGTGACCTGAGTAAAGAGGGCTTCTTTACCAGTTTATTTAGAAGTCCATTTATGGAGGATATGATAGAGTTTTACAGTTAATAACAAACTTACTTCTCAGGGAGGGCTAGCATAAAGCAGCTTGTTCAACATACATTTATATATACTCTCTTGTTTGTGTAATGATGCATTACTCATCAAGGAAATAGTAAATAAGACACTCAAATAGAGTTTTATTGCTTGTTTGTTTACAGTCTAATCAGCACTTGGTCTGCCCGCTGTGTCTTTCTGCCACACCTGTGGCTGCGACACATCAACAACACCAATAATTGTTCTATCTTCAGGAGTCAGCTAATACAAAAGCTTTTCCAAGGTCTTTTGGCATCTGACGAAGGCAGTAGAGGGGCGAGCCTGCAATTTCAACCGAAAGCTATATGTTTTCAATTAGTGTTAACACTAAGAAATGTCAAAACAAAGAAAACAAAGAGCACGTACATGCACATCACACATTCCTTCTGGATGATAAATTATGGCTCAGTTAATATATTAAGTCTCTATGATATTCAGAAAACACAACTTACCGGGCTTTTCATTGTGATAAAGTGAAGCTTGAACACTGTTATGAGGGAAGTGACTTTTTTGTACCAGGACAAGTTCAGGGAAGACAAAATGAACAAATTTAATCACTCAATTCAGAGACACCAGATGTTCAGTTTATGTTAGTATTAAATCTGTGATGAATTCAGTGATAAGTGAATAGTGATATGTTATCAACTACCTGGCGCCTTTAAATCCTAACACCCAAAGCCTGAAGACAGATGGGCTGCAAGAGTCAGGTTATCTCTGAGGTTATGAAGTGGGCACCTCCTGTCACCAGTTTTTCATTTTACCTTGACAGTTTATTCTGGCATCCTGAGGCACACGTCTTCTATGACAGCTCCTGCCTTTCATCCTATCCACGCACAGAAACATTTAATGGTACAACTCAACCTGTTATCCAACAAACCCAGGTATTACATATGCAGGTTCCCAGTCCTAGCACTGATGCTGACACCACCATGAAGCTTTTTAACACTTGGTTATACCTGTGCATGACATCCTCAAGACTGACAAACTTAACCCATTTAATCCCAGTTTTCCTTCTGCAAAATAAGTGCATGCATTTACTTCCTTAGACGTTCCGAGTGCATAATGTTTGTTTTTTCAAAGCTGTATACTCAAAGTTGTATGTATTTATTATTGTAGTTGTGGTTGTTGGTATTAAATTATTTTCATATTCTTTCATTTTACATTCAAATCAATGACCCAAAGTTAATTAAACACTTCAAGAGATTAGAAGAAGAGGGAAAAAATGTATTTTACTTTGGGGCTAATTAATGAAGGAGACTTGTTGTATTTCCTGGTTCTGGTCAGGACCTGAGCAGCAGCACTCTGGATGTACTGCAGCTGTCCTACAAAAAAGTTTATTCACCTTTATGGCTATGTTTTAAAAAAGGAGCTATTAGACGGTAAAACTAACAAAACAGGATTTTTAATTGCAGATATGTTGGCCCTCATTTGTAATACAAACTCAATACCTGGTTGGAGTTCTTTATGCATGAATTACTGCATCAGAGCGGTGTGGCTTGTAGCAGATCAGCATGTGGCTCCGCTGAGATGTTACTGAATATGTGGTTGTGTGTGCACGTGTATGTGTGTGAGTTTTATTGCATGAATGCAGAGTCACTTTGATGTAATGTCAAACTAAAACCAAAATCATGGGTTTATATGAATTAAAATAAAAATGTATTTTTGTAATCAAAATTATCTCATACTCTCTTTTTGCGTGTATCGCATTGTGCTTCAATTATAATGCTATGTTTTGTATCTGTCTTATCACGCTTTTACTTTATTTTCATTGTTTGTTTTTGTTATCTGAAATATAAGTCTCCTCTCAGTGTATTTTTTCTGACCTTTGACTCTTTAAATGCCTTTTAATCATTGTGTGGCTGAAACGTGCTCCATGAATAGACTTGCCTCGCTGGACTGTTGCATCCCTGGTAAGCTGCATGTCTCTTTTCTAAATGTCAGTCGTCTGAAAATGTGTTATTCGTATTTGTTTTTATTTCTACCTGTTACTGTCTCTCTGCTTGCACACACATACACACACAAACACACACACACACACACACACACACACACACACACACACACACACACACAAGAGAACAGCAGAAAAACAACAGACAAAGCAGATACATCATGAAGCTTACACGCTTCCCTGACCATAACATTTATACCTGACTTCCACTGCGCTGCAGTCTCCCATGTAACCTCTTTGTCTTCTGCCCACCATTCAGAAAATGTGATTACAGGAGGAAGAAACCACTCACCAACTAGGAACGCCACTACAACTTAAAACACACACACTCAAAAACACAATCATACAAAATTCAGAATCAGAGAGAATTTCTGAGTGTCAGGTGTGTTAAGAGGGAAAGTTTATGTCCATCTCCGCAACAATCCCCTGGGGTGAAGCTCTCACGAAGCCTCAGGGTTGACCTTCGCAGCCCGTCAAACATCATTATTGTCATGTGGTCAGTGTGTATGTGTTTGGGATGAAGAAACACAGCAAAAATGTTGCATTGAGAAAAAAACAAGGTTGCTAACATTGTCCCTTAGAGTAGGTGTCATATTCTGCTGCACAAATGTAAACATGTAGGTCACTGTATTATTCAGAAATCAAGTCGTGAACATGTTCTACCAAATATGGACTGGCTTAATTATATCTTGAGAGGGTTTTCATTCTAAGTACTTGAGATTTAAAAAAAAAAAAAATTTAGCATTCCTCTATCAAAAACTCTTTTGTGTTTTCGTTTAATCATGTGAGCATTACTCATTGTTAATGCTGTTATCTGGAGAATTCCTCAGTCTTTTCATTGTAACTACTTGAGCTGGAAACATCTCTCAGAAAACTTGCCACTGTGTCTTCATTTCAAAAGCATAAGGGTTTGTACTGATTCATTTTGGTTACCACAACATCAAAAAGCTTCAAAATGAAACCAGAGAAGAGAGATTTCTTGGTGTTTGGACAGTGTGCTTCAGGCGTTACCTCTCAGGTGCTGCATGAGGTGCGCTCAGGTCATGCAGATGCATGCCACAGGAGCCTGCAGATTGTGCACTCATGAGGAATGATTTTAACACTGCTTTGCTGAGTTTCTTTCTTTTCACAACTGCTTTGTGCTGCATGGTGTGTAGTGCACTAAATCAGTACAAGACTTTCAAAATATTGTGAAATCTAAATCACATCAACACCAACTCCATTGTTTCTTATTACATTGTGAGTCGTGACTGTGAACAAAAACAAAGTATGATAAATTGAGCTGACCAGTATTGCTGGCAGCTGTGAGATAGCAATCACTCTGGAGGGTAGTGTGACATTAAAATTGTCTTCTAAATTCAAGACAAAAGTGATAAATGATGAAAAATCTATGGAGAGACGTGAGAAGGCACAAGTTAACAAGTTTATTTGTAAAGCACCACTTATGTATAAAGCAAACCCAAATTCATCACAGGAGTAAAATCAAAACAACATGAGCATCATCTAACAAATATTAGATGAACACATGAAATTGTATTCTGTAATTCATTAAATATGTAAACAAGAACAAAATTTACAAGAAGAAAGAAACAAGCACAAGAAAGAAAGTAAGAAAGAAAAAAAAAGGTAGATCAACCAAAGCTTTACAAGAGGTGTGGACTCATACACACAGACAGACCGCTTCTCTCTTAACTCAGTCTTGGTCACATATTAGGACCTTTTGATTTGCTGTTATCACTGTTACAAAAGTTTGTTTTGACACGCAGACATAAATATCCATCTAAATCTTTCACTTTTTTGTCTTCATTCACATGGGTGGTGAGGTGCAACCTGTTACCAGCAGGAGAGCACATTAAGATGGCTATGCAGACCTGGCAAAGGTGCTTTTCAGTTCTCTCTGACATGGTTTAATGCAGTTTTCACTGGGTCCAGGATGAAGTTGTAGCTTAGAGTTGGAGTAAATGAACTTACCTCTAAAAAATCATGATGTATTGTTTGGCCTTGAAACATCCACTGTATTGTCATACCACTAAGTTTTTGTAAAGCTCGGCCACAGTTTTGATTCTTTATTTATTTTTTTTACCTGTTCACTTTTTTTTTTTAGCATTTACTTACAATGTTTTCAATGACAAATCATTGAAAATGTCCTTAAGATTTTTTCCTCTTTGTCAGTTTTAAGGGAAAACATTTTTGTCAATATCTGTTTAGACACTATCATACTTTAGCCTGAGCAGCTGTAAATGGTTAAAGTTTTTTGGCTCTAAGATATAGTAGCTGTGGTACAAAACACCTGTAAATAGTGTTTTTCTGCTGCAGCTCCTTAAACAGTGACTGGCACTGTGCAAAACAGGTTTGTTTTGTGTCCACGGTTATGGACCTAATTTCTGGCAACAAATTAGGACAACAAGGAGATTTTAATTCTAATTCTGATTCAATGGGGCCTGTGACAGCGTTGGATTCGTTCAAGGTTGTTTTTTTTTTTGTTTGTGCTGTGACAGTTTATCTGCTCATGTAGCTTCCCATCAGAAAGATTTAGAGTGAAAAAGTCTGTACTGTTGACTTTTCTCAATGATTCGCAAAAAAATAAAAATGTGATAGTTGTCGGGACATGTCAGTCACAATGACTCATATAAAAGTACCTGCACTCACAGCTGAATAATAAAGAGATCAAGCTTCTTGCTGTTGTGTCTATGTTCAGTGTCCTTTCACACCTCGTTCCTCTGCTTCTCCGTTGGTTTCTCTGCTTCTCTTTCTTTTATCACATCCTCATTACTCTGTCTTACACTTGTTAGCAACAACTTGTCCATTCCTCTCCACTTAGTCCCTCTAATTCCCTCACACCCTCTGCAGACCCTCCTCACCCTACATCTGCCCCCCCTCCCCATAGCCCTACAATAACACAGACAGAGGCCTCGTAAGTGCTGCTTTCCTGACCAGGCCAGAGGACCCTCCCTATAACCAAACAAGGGCCATGCTCATTTTACCTTGACCCAACCTAGACCGGCCCCATCCAGGCCAGACAAGTACAGAATGCTACATTTCATGTGTTTGGAAAATTGTTTCAGCAGCTCTGCTGGTCTGTAATGTCAGCTGAAGACTTCATGCAGGACTCAGTGTGTTTGCAATCAGATCAGGGTGATTCAACAATTAGAGAAGGGTAGGAGTCTAAAATTAAGAAATGTAGAAAGTCTTTTCGGGAGTCTTTAAACTGCATGGCTCCGACATCAAACTGTTATATTTGCTTCGTGACTCTGTGGGTGGCAAAAATCACACTAATTGATACTGAAATGTTTAATGAATCTTAAAGTTTGATTCAGACATAATATCTTCATAGGCTAGCTTTTGCAGTTTTTAACTTGTAATCTGGCAGCTCAATGAAGCTTATAATTGTGTTTTGGAGAGGCAGAAACTGGAAAACTACCATTGAAATTTTTAAGTTTAAATAAAGATACAACACAAATTTGGAAATCCTTCATTCTCTATCAAAACGTCTCCTAAGGTTTCATCACCGTCAGAAAAGCTGAATTTCAATGACTATACTTAATGACAGACACTTTTCAGAGGTCTCTATTGTGCACCTTATCAACAAAAGGTTTTCCACTTGTTACAATGAATATGTGCATCCTGGAATCAGCAAATCATGTAACTAACAAAAGAAATTAAGTTGGACACAATGAGGATAGCAGAAGAACAACCAGTAGAAAAAATAAGCGAGTAAATAAAATAAATACACGAATAAACAACGAGACAAGTGAATGATGAATACTCCATTAAGAGAAAAGAAAGAACAAATGAAAGAAATCATAAGAGTAATAACCATTTTCATAATGAGAAATAGGCATTCACATATTCATAACCACACAAACTAGAGGCATAGATACATATGTGAAATTTTGAGGTATTTCAATTCTGGAAGTTGAGTTGAAAGACGCATGTATGAGATGATCGTTTCATTTTCTTTCTCTCTCTCCATAATAAGGCCTGTAGGAAAGTACATGAATCGAGCTGCAGTTATGTGTCATGCAATCAAAGTTGACACTTATTGTGTAAGTACGTAGTCATTTCCTTCCTTCCTTTTATATTTTCCAGGAAAAAGAGACATGATTACACAAGGAGCTTCATTTAGCCTCAGAGAGCCTACAGATTATCTTGTCATGGTACAAGACTGAATGAAAATCGTCCAATGTTGTGAACAGGCCCAAAGGAAAAGAGAGCATTTACCATGTCACTGTAAGAAGAATAATTATTTGCATTTCTTTTCTTTTTTGGGGGGCTTTTATCTGGATAGGGCGCACAGTGGATAGTGCAGGAAACAGGGCAAAAGTGGGGGAGTGACATGCACAGCAGTGACCACAGGCTGGATTTGAATCCGAGCTGCACACGCTCATGGAGCCTAAACCACTAGGCCATTTGTGTTCCAATAATTTGCATTTTTAATACTATAACATCAAATATATATTTGATTCATAAGTTTCATAAACCTCTGGCTCATCAGCGTGATAAATACTTTCCTTGAAATCATTTTGAAAAACGTTGCTTAAAAATTGCTGGACTGCAAATGAAATTTTAAAAAATTATGAAAAAAATGAAGTAGTTATATTTTTTTGTGGATTATTTTAAAACAGTTGATAAAAATCTCAGCTCCAAAAAAAACAAATTTTCTGTCTTTTTTTAATTTCGAATCAGGCTTTACAGGGTTAAAGAGTGAAAACTGATCCAGATGCACTTGTTTGATGTTTGATGTTCACTTCCTGTTTTAATGTGGTCTAAAACATCATTACATCCCTGCTCATACTAGTGTCCTCTACATCTCTATGAGCTCAGCAATGAAATGCAGAAAATAAGCATCACTGAACAATGGTAAACTACTTTTCGCTTTGCACTGAGCAGCAAATGTGTGCTGAGGGATGATAACAGTAATGATAGATAATGGTGAGTGATCTAAAAGACTGCTGCACAGCTCCATTCAATTTGCTTTGGTCCCAGTTAAGAGCATAGATTTATTGTAGGATCACCAAAGATGGGGGTGGGGGGGGTGGGGGGGTTAAGGGTTATCTAAGTAGAGCTAATTTACCCTCAACCACATATCAAGATGTGTTGATATCCACATTCTGTTTTTCACTGAATGAGCACTCAGATAAAGTAAAACCGAGTCCACCGGGATTTGAATTCTCTATTGTGGTAGAAGATACTCGAGCTGTAGATGAAAAGAAAATGGATGATGAAAACATCAATAACCATTAACTAAACAACCAGGTGAGCTTTGGCCTAAAGAACAAATGTCATCATCACTTCTCTACCTAAAGCTACCTTCAAGAAGTTTTCTTCCTTCTGGGAAATTCAGAGTTTAGAGTTTTGAAGCAAGAACACTAAAAATGTGTTGAATGCAGTGTTTACAGTTCAAGTCTCATTGTTATATCAGGATTCCTACAGGGAAATCATGCTTTTTCATGTATAGTAAGTAAAACTACATGTTGTTCCTCAGCTAAACGTCTAACTCTACTCTTACACTTACATTCAGTATTTCTCTGAAAAACAGTCTGACACTTCAATGATGTTACACTACAGCACTAGTGACCTTTCCTTGAAGGTTACCACCACTTCTTTGAGCCTCAAGCTGAAAAGGTGAAGGAAGAGGTTAGCTGACCACCTGTATAAACTGAATGACCAGGTTTTTCCATCAGTGGATTTTTTGCATATTCCAAGATTACAATGTTGGGATTCTTGGGCACAAAATGTGAAAGAGTGGTTCAGAGAGCGTGAGAGATCTTTTTCACACATGAATTGGCCTTTTCGGAGTTTAGACCTTAACCTCATTGAGAATCTTTGGGATGTGCTGGAGAAGACTTTTTGCGCAAGATAACAGTACAAGATCTTGGTGAATAATTAATGCAACACTGGATGGAAATAAATTTTGTGACATTGCAGAAGCTTATTGCAAGAATGCCACAGTGAATGATGCTGTAATCAAAGCTAAAAGAGAGTGTGACCTTTTTTTTTCTAGAGCCTTTCTTTCTTTGACCAGGCATTGAATTGTGATCTATTAATTTTTGGGATGTTAAGGCCCAGTTGATATTTGTTTGGCCCACCCAGGACTGAAACCCTGGCTCCATCCCTGGTGCATGAGAAATACACCTGTCCACCTAGTGGTGACTGCAGAGTCTGCATGAAGCAAAAGGAGGAGGAGAGAGGAAGTTCTCCAAAACTTTTTTTCCCTCTGGAGACGCTCCGTTAGATTTCCTCAGGATAGAGGGATCCCAAACGAAGAAAGACGACGCAAAAAGTGGATAACGGATCTAAAAAGTTCGTCCCTGGTCATCAGTTTTCACGTCTTTTCTCATGAAATCCGTGAAAAAGGCACGCGTTTGTTTGTCTTTGTATATTTTGTCCCTTCCAGACTGAGAGGACTTACACCATCAGAGGCGATGAGATGTGAGTGAGCTATGCCTTGTGGAAATGGACAGACTTTATCTAAGCGAAAACATGGCGTCTGCGTACCGGGGTTCACCATTTTTTCAAGTCTGTTTTTGGCGCTGTGCTGCCTGGAGGTCTGGGGCTCCGGGCCGCAGGGGGACAGCGGGGCGAGCTGCAGCCCGTGTCCCGTTAACTGCAGCTGCGCGCTGGCGGAGCCCCCGCTGCTGTCCTGCGTGGTCAACTGCTCCAACATGGGGCTGGAAAGGGCCCCAGCAGCGGCCGACATCCCGCAGGCCACCAACGTGCTGTAAGTACAGAGCACCAACACAATGCAGATGCATCCAACCACAACATTTTGCTTACTTAATAAAGTTTTTCTTATGGAAAGTAGTTCTTCACTTCTTGCAAAACAACTCAAACTTTCACAGAATACTCTCTCTGGGGTCTGCAAAGAAGGGAAGCAAGGATAAACTGAGTGATCAAACCAAAAAAGCAAGGTCTTAACTTTGTGAGGATGTTGAAGTGTAGATGGATTTGACTGCATTTTGCTGTTTGACACACTTCAACCTTAAAACTAGGAGACACTGGACTGTTTACAACCTTTTTATTTACACTGCATCACTCACTTCCTGTAACATCCTGAACTAGAGAGACTCATTTTCAACCCCAACTTCATCCATCTGCCTTTATTTTTTGTAACCTTCATGCACAAAAGCAGTTTATTTGACATTTACATAAAAATAGCTCATCATAGTATGAGATGAATTGATTGTTTTCAAAGTAAAGCAGCAGCTTTTCAAATAAACGAAGTGCACAGTAAATGGAATCAGTAAGTCACTGGAAAAGTACACAGGAAACACATTTTGCTTGTTGTAGCCACTCAAATAGTTTTCTGTGATTTGTACAGACTTTATACGAATAAGACAGGTATGAAAAGATATGCTATTTTTATTATTGCTCTCACTAAAACCATGATGGACTAGAATCATGAGGCCTGTTTGACTGCACACAAAAGATGAAACGATGTATTGATTTTACTGTTATAACAGAAAGATGACAAATTGAGTTTGTATGACCATTCTTATAGCAAATGGTTTTCAATGATTTGTACGTTTTTTTTCCCCTAATCTTTGGATGATGGAAATTATTGTCAAAATCATAAGACTGGTATGAAAAGACTTGTTGATTTTTAGTCTTCCAGAACACAAAAAGCATGATGAACTAGAATTATGAGGCCTGTTTGACTGCACACAAATGCTAAAAAATGACAAAAAGATGTCAAATTAAGTTTGTATAATCACTCTTTCTGAACCCTGATGTTACTTTTCCTGTTTACTGCAGGGTTTAGTCAGTTGTTTCCAGTTGTGCCCATTGTTGTGTCTCCGTTCTTGAGTAGTTTTTCGGAGCTGGTCACCAGAGAAGTGAAGCTGGTGTTTGTGTGCAGATCGGTCTTCAGCCAGTGGAGCTGCTGCAGTGAGAACATTCTGTTCTGTGCCGACAGACGGCATATGTTATCAATTATTTATTTCCCCTCACGCTGCTGTCTTACATTTTACCTATAGTCGGACTATACACTAGACTTTTGGGCAATCTACTTTTTTCTGGAGTTTTGTCTCAAGTATTCAAGCAACTTTACATCTTTATATGTTGGTAACTGATCCGTCTCTTCTGGTGTATACTTCAAGTATACAAACCTTCCTTTCATTCAAAAAGGTTTCCCCCTAAATGTTGCCTGATATTTCCTGAATTTGCACAAGAAAGAACAAGTGCTCTGTTAGGGGTCGTGTTAATCAGCGACAGGCTCTGCATCAGGATCTTTCTCTAATAACACCAGGCTACAATGGTGAGATAATCGCAATAATGCACATCTCATTCTTTACCAGTAATATCTGTGGATGTGTGGATTTGTCCAACTGGGAAAATTACCATCCTCCTCACTTAATTGGCCTCCTCCCTACTGCTCTCACCCAGGCATGAGTACGAGATTGAAAAACAAATTATCAATTTGATTAACTCTGATTTCATGGCAGGTATACACTCAAACAGGTTTCACCTAAGTGATCATTTAAAAAAACCTTGATCCTACTGTATCAGTTGCTTGTATAGTAGCTGCCTAATGTCTTTACATGGTGCTCTGAGAGTCTTGGCGCAGTCTGTATCCATGTTTCTGTAATGGAATGAAATCAGTATCAGTTTTTCTGTGTAAGATATAAGATGAGGCAATTAGCCCTGACCCACTGTATCCTTCACCAGGTTTAATTCTGAAAAATGTGACACGTGAAAAACATGTTATTTGTGACTATGGATAGAGTCAAGCAACATCAGCACTATTGTGTGTGAATGCGAGACCTTTGTCTTTCATAAGCGTACATTGTAATTAACTGATTCATTGCAAGTGACTGTAGTTTTTCTTTACATCTGCCATCAAATGGAGGAAAGATGAAGCAGTGGAAGAGATAGAATAACCAGCCAGTTATTTAGCTAATATTTACTGTAGCTGTAGTGTAGACCATGTCACAAGACTCGAAAAGTGGTTCAGTTTTTTTTGTCTGTAGATTTTGTAAACTGAAGTTATTTCTAACATGGTAATGGCAAAGTTCACACTATGTTAAATTTTCCTGGTTGTTTCTTTGTAGTGATAGGTATCAAGAACTGGTTCCTGTTTAGAATTGGTAAGAAATGATTCAACCTGACATTGTTAGCCGTTATGTTCAATGATTCCCTTATTGATCAGTTACATGATGCCAGAGAAGCCAAACCTTTTGTTTATTGTGCTGCCCAAGCTAGCTTAGCTTAGCAGTTAAATGACAGTTCCCCAAGAAAACTCTGATTCAGGATTTTTGGCTTGAAGTTTTACTTAAGAAGCTGTAAAACTGAACACTTAAAGAAATTAACTGATATGCTAGCAGTTAGAATACATTGATTTAACTTAGGTTTTAAAACAGAATTTTAGCTTTCATCACATGAACATATCACAATAATTTTTTGTGAATAGTATTTAAAACTAAAACGTGTCAAAATGCTAACAGGTAAATGTTTTCCAAACTGCAAGTGCAGACTATCATGGCTAACTTTAGAATTAATACGGCAAGCCCAAGGTTTCAAACAACTCAAAGTGTTGCTTGGTGGCCTACTTCTGCTGATAACTTACAATAAAACACTACATCGACGTCACTGGACATGCAACTTTTACTTATTTTGATTTATTTGCATCTAGAGATAACTACATCTATTGACCAGTTTCATGTTTTATTTACTTTTTAGACACAATTGAAGGTTGACACAATACACCCATAAAGCCTACTTTTTGTACACAGACAATTCACTGGGGAATTGAAAAGGGAATCAACTTTTGGAGAGTGTGAGAGTGAGAGTTTTGATGAGCTTGTAACTTGACTGACTGTTGATTTTTAGACTTGATTTGTAAACAACTTAAAGATCAAAGGACGGCGTTTTGTTTGTAACACCAGCTTATAGAAATGCTGTAAATTCATGACAAGCTGGCAGCAATGCTTGTGTATGCTTGGATACAAAGTTTTTTTTATCACGTGTTCATGAATGTATGTGTTTGAGAAAGTAGCTGTATGTTTTGAGTTGTGTGAAGGTAAAGTTGTGTGTCAGAAGGAACCCTGGTTATCCTTCTTTCACTAAAAACAGCAAAGTCACCAGTGTTACAGCCCAGACTGTTTAGGAAAAAGGAAAGTGTAATTAGTTTTTAGTTAAGATTTTGACTATTGCAAAATAAGTGAAAATTGTGAACTAAGTGAGGTGAGACGGCTGAAAAAGTCCCATGAGTACTGTTAAAAATAATGAACTAGGACAACAGGTATACTGTCACTTGCTAATGAAAAACATAATTGAGAGTGTAATGTCTGTTAAAGCTGGTTTAATATCAGAAATAATTTCTCACTGCCCAATATTAAGCTTATTTTTTAACTGTCATGCAGTTTTCCTTGGCAAAATGCAACACATTTTTCCAGATAAAACGTCAGTCAAAATTCACAAACAAAAAAAAAACAACAACAAAGACAAAAAAAACATAAATCATCTTATGAGACCGAACCTAGACTAAAAGTGGAAGTTATGTCTTAATATCTCCTCTCCCCTGTGCCTCGAATAAAACTGTTTCAGACACGCCCCAGATAAACAGAAACAGCCAGTGGTAAGGAAGTATTTTAACATACTGCAGAGTGCAGCTGCAGAAAGGCATTCCCGTTACACACCAGTCCATCTGTTGCAACCCACACACATAATAAAATCTCTTAGCACTTCATACAGACAGTTTATGCAACTCTGAAGTCACTTCTGGGAAAGGCTGAAGGAGTGACCTCTTGATTTTAAAGTCTATGTATAGTTTTCAGATAGATGTGACATAGATTATGCCTGTGCGGTGTGTGTCCTGGGAGAATACGCACTGTCGAGACATTTAATCAACTACTGTCTGAAGGTAGACTACACAGCTCACAACACAGCAGTTTGACAAGATGAGTGTTTGGCCCCACTTCTCTGATCAGTTTCGAGACAAGAGCGTGAAACAGATGATTCAGTTTATCTATTTACTGAGCTGTTTGACCTTGCAGCAGTTTCCATGTAAAAGTTCCTGTTCAGCCATGTCATGATTCAAATGGGCTTTCATCCAGCACTGTAGAGGATTTCACTTTCCAAATGACAGTGAGGGCCACAAAGGTTTTAAGACAAGAAAAAGATGTCTATTGGTGTTGATGGTGGCGCTGTTTTTGACAATGGAGAAATGAGTTACTCTGACCCCAGGTGTTTTTTGGACCGGGCTGTAGATATGTTTGATAATGTTGTAGAAATGTACTTTTTTGGCTTGATATGTGTGTTGAGTGTGTTCTGCAGCCAGCCCTGCCTAATGCTCAATGGACTTGGCTTGGCAAGCAGAGGGTTGCTGGTTCAAGTCCCAGCATGGACCAAAAAATTGGAAGTTGGCTGATAGCTGGAGAGGTGTCAGTATAGTTTCCTGGGCACTGTCGAGGTACCCTTGAGCAAGGCATGGGGCTCAGGGTGCGCGCTGATGGTGCAGCTTCTTCACTCTGTGCTCTCCACCAGTGCATGTTTGTGTGCAAAGTGCTATTTGTGCATGTGTGTTTGTGTCTATAGCATGAATAATTTCAGAGTGTAAAATTGAATTTCCTCAACAGGGGATTAAATAAAGGATATCTTATCTTATCTTAACATCACTGCACATCTAATGTGACTTTGAAAATATCTTTTATTTCCTCACTCTCTCATTTTAACAAATGTAATGAAGACCATGATGCACCTGCCCATGTTGCTGAGATTTCAACAGTCAACAGTCCTTTACCTGGGTGCCATTGACAAACCAACTTGCTTATAGTGGTATTGGATGTTGTAGTATTTGGGGTCCTTTTATGAGTACTAGTCCCTCAGCATGGTGTCGGCACCAATACCGATACTGGTATCGTTTCAATGCATCGCTGTAAATCGATGAGATTGGTCACTGGGTTTGTATATCTGTGGATGTTAATAAATAAAAACAAGTAACAATCGTTTATCTGCTAAGGTAAGCAAGCTCCGGCAGAATAGTCAACGTAAGGTGTGATGTAAAGAATCAATAAAGGAATTGTACATCCAAAAGACTATTGACTTTGATAGATTGAACCACTTCTTATCCATCTTCGCAAGACTAAAAGAGGCTCCAGATACGTATTTAAACTGGTTAGTGAAAAATAGACTGCCTATGTGCACATACTGCTGTGTTTGGACTAAATTAATAACTTTGGAAACCAGGCTTGGTCACCCCTGGCGACAAAAAAATATATAAAACAGAAATAAAAAATTTTACAACAATGGATGAACTATGCAGTTTTAAAAAGTTTTGATTTTTATAAGCATTTCACAACCCCCACTTTGGAAACCACTGGGGTAAGATACCCAGAACTTAAATACGATGTCTGAGCAATATTATTACCAATTACAGTGCTGCTGCTTTTATGAGTTCACCTGAAATGTTTAAAATCTTAAACAGTAGATTTGATTTTTTGTTTTCTGTCATTATGCTGTCAGAAAACTGTGCTTTGTGTGTAATACAATCAGTCATTTTTCAGAAAGAGATATTATCCGTCCGTTTATGTTTTGTCCTCTTTTAAAAAGCAGTGATTTTCCCATGAGTATTGCTTATATTGAATGATGAAATTGAAGTCAATTTGAAGCACGTGAGGGGATAAAGTTTTCAAGGCCCATGCAACCTTTACCTGAAAGGGAACATGTCTCAAACTCTGTCGTTCTTGTCTCTCCTTCGCCAAAGAAATACGCTTTGTTTCCATAGCAGCGGAATGCAAACACGGACACAGTGCTGTCGACGCGGCGATCCGTCTTTTTTTCAGGGAGCACTTTTGGCTCTTCATTGGGTCATGAGGCTTAACAGCTGTCAGACTCAAATTCTTTCTCCACCTCTCTTCTCATTTCTATCTCTGCTCTCCTTCTCCTCCTCCAGAGGACGAGACATACAAGCACCTATGCCCCCCCCCCCACTTCAAACTTCACTGACTTTAACAAAGTGGGAAAGGAAAGATTAAATGTACCATCAATATGCAGAGAAGAATTTGTTGTGTTACCATGGTGATTCTGACTACTGACATCACTGACAGAAGCACAGACATCCCACATGGTCTTAAATGGGGGGGGGGGGGGGGGGGGGGGGGGGGCATAGGGAAGAAAGAAGGAAGAAGGAGGAGACAGCTTCCATGCTCTCCTTTGGTGCTTGAGTGTGTGTGTGAGTAATTTTTAACTGCAGGAAACAGAAATGATTCAGTTCTTTATTAACTCACCTGAAGTGAGCCAGTATTGTCATTTCTCTGTTCTGCAAGGAGACCTGTGTGTGTGTCTGTCCACTGTGTAGGACATTCAATGTATAAAAATTTGTAAGGCTCCTGTATATACAGAAACAATAGCTGATTCATTAAGAAAAATGATGTCGATGGATTAAACCACTTCTTGTCGATTCTTTAACAGGAGCCTGTTCTCAGTTCCCATCCCTAATGTTTTTTCACGAGACATTAAAGTTGTGATTGTCTAAGATGACTATTTGTAGACATTGTGTGAACTTAAGCACAAACACTTTTCCAGTCCTGTTCTGTGAGGCTGAGTGATAAGTGAAGATAAGAGAAATATAATTTTAGCGCAGAAGCATGAGAGTTGTTGTAAAATAAGGAAGATAAACTGGCACTAACCCAAATACTGCACTTGTATACTCCGAAGAATTCACCAAAGTATTTGCGAGGATATACTGATTTTTGTGCCTCATTTGACCAAGTGGCTAGTACCAATTTCAGCTCTACATTTTAATGAGCATATTTCTTCCAGACAATGTATCGTTCATCCTATAACATATGTTTTCATAGAAATGTGTGAGAACAGCTGTGTGCAGTTAATCACTTGGTTTGATACTTACCCCGAAAAGATAAAATTAACTATGGAAATCAGCACTCTTCCTGTTGATGGTCTTGTTGGCTTTTTAGGTTGTAGAGAAACTGCAATGTTAATTTCAGTTGGTTTAACAATCAGCGAAAATGTCCTCGCAGGAGCAAAGTTTTAACAAGAGTGATTTATCATGGCAGCTGTGCTCAAAACAGCTAATGCATGTCTGCTGAACCCCGGGCTCTGTAGTAATGACATGGAAATGTATCCAGAGTTTCCTACAAAGAAATTACAATTAGCATAGTGCACATGAGTATGGCAGGCTGATTGCAGAATACTTATGAGGGGGACACAAACAAGTTCGCTTTGCAACCCACAAAACTGTACAGGCTGAGCTGACAGTCTGCTTGTTCCTGAGGTTTGGTGAAAACAGAAGGGTCACCTTATTGACTGCTGTCAGTCAAAGCACGACCCAAAGCCCACCTCTTCTCCCTGAGAAAATTTGTGTTACTTTTGTGTTCTGAAAATAGATAATGCTCCCCCATCATGGAAAGTGTAGTTTTAAAGCAAATAGAAGGGGCAGAAAATAGTAAAACTCGATGTCATTTCTCATCACAGAGTGAATATTAGGCTTTTTTTGGCTTTTTTTTAGTTTGACAAAATTTTCAATACTGATATTTCTCTGTTACTTTGAATATCCAAGACAGAAGTGAAGATAGTGCTGTCTGTAGATTTTGGTCTCTTTAGTCAGATTTAAGTCA
Organism: Thalassoma bifasciatum; assembly: GCA_008086565.1. NCBI lineage: Eukaryota > Metazoa > Chordata > Actinopteri > Labriformes > Labridae > Thalassoma > Thalassoma bifasciatum. The sequence continues at coordinate 1,084,063 of RPOG01000043.1, forward strand.
AACAGAAAAGTCAAGAGCGTCTGTGGCATGCGCTATTGACTGTTCTTGCAAGTGCATTCAGTTATCATGTTTTTTTTTTGTGTGTCTGCTCACAGAGGCAGTACGAATTTCAAGGCTGTGAGAAAGAAAAGTCAGTTTCTTGACTGTGAAATTGCAAACAACCACAATTCAGTTTTAATGCAAGTCAGCAACATGTTTTAACTTCATACAGCATTGTTACATAACCCATAGAGTCTGTTTTGCATTTTGCTTTCAAGAAAAGGAATTCACATAATTTGTCAGGACTCATTAGTGAAAGAAAAATACAACATGATAATAGTGGAAATTGAGAAATCATGAAAATACAGGAGGATATTTAGAAAACAGCATTTTGGTCTTCTGTAATTCATGGCAGTGAGCTAGGGGTTCTTGTCAAAGCAGCTTGGATCGCAGAGTGCGGTGTTAAGATGGATATGAAGAGATCACAGATGTCATTGTGTGTAGGATGACTCATCATTTTCCTCACAGATTTCAGCTTCCCTCTGCGCTGTGAGGGTGGATGAACTCCGCCCTTTCTAATCGTGTAAAATCTCTTTTTAACCATCGAGAAAGCACCATTTTATTGACCTCAGCTCTTTTTGATGTTTGTGTTTCTTGCTCTCTTTTTCCCCTCACTTGTTACATCATTTCATGGAAGGCTTCCTACTCTGACTGACATCAGACCAATCATGCTGCCTTGCTGCCAACACAGGGGTTCGCTTTCCCAGGGTCACATGCATAGATTGCATATTGAGAATTAAAAATATACTTTTGTTGTCATTTTTGCCCAGCTGATCTCAAGTATGATGTATTAAGAAAAGTGAATGTCCCACTTCTATGGACACCCAGTCATTTTAAATAGCACCTGGCTTGATACAGCTTTAGAGCTGAGGATGAGAAGAAAAACGTTTTATTCAACTCCTCATCATGTCCTTGCGCTATTTCTTCTGTTACATAATGAAAAAACAAAATTAAGTGGATGTAGCATAAAGCACCAAAAGCCTTCGCACTAACAATCATACATTAAAAGCATTTTATTGAATTAATGCTGTGGACAGCTTAAAATTTGTGCTTCACTTTACTTTAACTTCCCATTAAAACTACACAGTAGTGTCTTATAGGAGTCTGACATTGAAACTTATTGCTTACCTAAGTGTAAATTATTTAATATCATGGTCATGCAGTGTCTGAGGACTCAGCTGTGGTGAGCCAACTTTAGTATCAGCATGTTAGCACTAGAGCTGTCCACTTGTTAGCATACTGACATTGCTAATCACATAACTCTTCACAAAATAGTGCTCACTGGCAGTGTCATAAGATACATATAGCACCACCACACCAGCTTGTCCATGTAATGCTTCCCATTCAAAAAAAAACTCTGCTTATGTGTTGTTTGTTTTGATCGGGAGACGCGAAATGGAGCCGTATAATTTTATCGCTCATGTGGGACCCTTGAGAGACAAAAAAGAGAAAAGACTTTTATTAGCAAACAATAAAGTCTGAGGCAACTATTTAAAGCTCTTTTGTTTACGTCTCACTTTCATTTTCTACTGGAGATGTTTTTATTTGATTATCTCATGTCTCATCTTTGATCTGTCTATGAAGGTTCTTGTGGCGGTCGCTCTTATTGTTCCAGCTCAGATCTAAACCTCTGATTCTCTGTGTCTTAGGGCAGCAGTGCAGACTTCAAAGCTGACTTTGGTTCAAAATATTGCTATAAATAGATGAAAGAAGGATGGGAATAAAATTTTAAAAGTTTGCCTTTGTTTAAACTGAACCAAGGGCAAACTTTGAACCTTTAGAACTCTGCCTACTTGATGCAGAAAACCTGTAATGCCAACTTTTTGTACATAGAAAATTTACAGGAGGAATTGATAAGGAAATCAGCAAAGAACCAGATTGATAAGCAGAATCATAAAGGGCATTGGTATCAATAAAATCCTACATGTATTGAATGTAGGAAGCGATCTGAACAGCTGCTGTCTGAATCGTGATATTTTGTGGCTTAACCTTTCTACTGGATTTCTGCAAACACAATAGTGGAAGGAAACAGCGCTCTGGGATATGTTAAAAATGCAACATGACAAAGCCATGATTAATTGAAACAAAGCACTTCCTCCCCAAGAGAAAAGACACTGAATAAGTTTGCACCAATGTTGTTTGTTTGTACCTATTCCAATAGCATCAGTTGATGGCAAGACTAAAATACTCCCATTCAAATTGTAGATGTATGACTTGTCCAACCATTGAGTGCAAACTGCCTTTTGAACAGACAGCTGTAATTTTAGTCATTTGATGTGTAACATAAAAGACATGACAATTGCTTTCATCTTTTTATGTTGATTAGCATGTCCCCGTGGCACATGGTTGACACCAAGCAAAAGCAGTGGAACCGGCTCTGTTCTGCTTCATTATTTTGCAGATAGGCACGTATTCAGCCAAAGTTCAAATGCAAATTCAGTTTGCCGCAGTCTTTTGTGTTTCCTGTTGTTAACTCTAAAGGACCAAGGGGTTACGCAATATGAACAATGTATGCTGACAGTAAACATCTGCCATTTTCACACAAAAGAGGTACTAACAAAAACAAGTAGGATCACAGCACAGGTGTGTGTTGGTTGTCACATTATAGGTGATGACAATGAAGCTAATTTCCGTCATCAGTCTTTTATGTCAGTCCGTTTTAATAAATATGTATAACTTGGACAAATCTTTCTTCAAAATACCTTTTAATTTGAAAATTCATACCTTCCACTTCCATCATCAGAAGCTTTTCTGTGTTCAGTTTTTTTCTCCTTATTATTTAATTAAGGTTTAGGTGATTAACGTTTAGCTTCAGTGATCATGTTATTTTCATCAGGTGATATTGTGTGACCTCCGTCTTATTATGTTGGTTAATTGATTGCTGGCAAATTACATCCTATGGCAGGTTCCTGCTTTAATCAAGAGACACGTCCGGTGACTCAGAACAATTTTTTTTTTCTTTTCATATTTACTGCCAAAGATTTATTCCTAGATTTCCTCGATCCTGGTATTGCACTTTTTTGTTGTGCAAAAAAAAAATCCCTTGGATTGATTCAGTTATTTCCATAGTCTTACGGTCAAACTCTGTAAAACACTGTCACACTAATGGCTTCATTTAGACGATGAAAAGACGATGAAAACGTTTTGTTTCTTCTCACTGCATCAGACACACTCAGTAGCTCTGAGATCTTTGCTTTTGAAGTTTAACTTGTTGCAGAAAAAGCTTCATGAGTGGAGCGGAGTTTTTGTTTTCACTGCATGCATTGACAGCATGTAAAAGTGTGTATGTGCATGTTTGTGTGTGTGTGTGTGTGCGTGTTGAGCTTTGTGTGAGTGTGTTAAACCGCTGCACACAGCTTCCTTTCGATTGCCAGCTGGACACCAGACGACCCAGGCAGCAGCAGCTGGAAAAATGGACAGAATGTTCTTAAGAGGAGCGGAAAGGAGAGTGTTTGTGACCCAGCAGGACTGAGCAGTAGAAACTTTGACTTTTACATCAAACCTCTTCAATCAACACCTTTTTCTCCATCTGTCTGTATGATGTACCCTGAGAGAGTGTGCTCTTCTTCCTGCGTCTTCCAGAGACTGGCTGTGCTAGATACTGACTCTTTTTATGACCAGACCTGGCTTCTGTCACTCATTGATACCTCTTCCTCCTAACTCCATCATTCTTATCCTCTCTTTACTTTTGTCCTACTTAGAGACTCATATGGTTTGCCCAGCCTGGGAATATAAACAAAACTGCAAAGCTAGAAAGAGAAAAAAAGAAAAGGAGGAAAGAAGTTTGGAAAAGTGACTGGGGGAGGGCGCAGCAAATGGCTCGGTCAGGGAGGCTGAGGGGGATGAAAGCGACCACAAGCGATCTGTGTTTAGTGGGTTAGTGTAGCGCCGGCCTTCGCTTACAGGGACTTGAACCACTTTGCCACCATGATGCTACAGATATCCACGTGTGTCACCATATGAGACCTACATCACAGCTTTTATCGCTAAGCTACACACTCCTTTCTTTTGAGGAAATCAATCAGATATGAATCTTTTTTTAGTGGTTTTCTCTGTTTTTTCATTTCCTCCATCACTGTCTGCCCAGATGTATTATTTCCCTTCCAAAGCCTGTGCCCACTCCCCCTCTGCTCCAGTAAAGTAGTCAATGAGGACTGTGTGTGTGTGTGTGTGTGTGTGTGTGTGTGTGTGTGTGTGTGTGTGTGTGTGTGTGTGTGTGTGTGTTCTCATCCTCTGGCTCAGAATAAGTGGCACCAGACAGGCCTTATATGGAGTGGTTAGATCATTGGCCACACTGTTAGTAAAACAGAACCATATGTGTGCAGTGTGTGTATGTGTGTCCGTGTGTGTATGTGTTGTGAACAGGCCTATACCCAAACTGTGCTCCTCTGTGTGTTTATGTGTGTGTAAGTAAAACCATGTGTGTCCAGAGGTAGCTGAGAGAACGGGAGCCCGTTGCTAATAGACATGGTGAAGGTCACATTATATGGTCACGTTAAACACACTCTCACACTCTCTTCTCTTATCTATGTCATCCATGGAGTCAGAAAGAAAGTTAGCGCACGCACACACACACACACACACACACACCTGGTATCAATATTGAGAGCATTGTATGAGGTAAGGTGTTGGTGAAATGAGCAAATGATCAACTTGTGGGCGGAGCTCCTTCTTGTTGTCCCGTTTCATCTCCTGATGGTTTTAGCAGAGAGGAGAACGTTTCCTTCTCTTCCTCTCCTCCTCTCTCTCTCTCAAACTCCATCTTCCTTACACAGCTTGTCTGGAATGTACAGATGTTTCCTTTTGGGAATGGGCGTCCTGCTCTGTTCGCACACACTCACACACACTGGAGGAGAAAGAGAGAGAAAGGGGAGAAAGGGGAGTGCGTTCTCATACACGTCTTTCTGTCTTAGCCCTGTATTTAAATTAGCTTCAACCTAACAAACTCCAGGCCCTCCAGTATTTTTACGTAAAAATATCTCACACAAAGAAATTTTTTGTCCTCCAACAACCTCTGGATTCTTGATTCTTCGCTCCTTGTTTTCGTTTTACTCCCCAACCCTTTTGTTCTCACGTGCAGCTGAAGCTTTGAAGACTCACGAAGGAGTGTAGCTTTTCTTTTTCGGTGATTCTTTCCTGTCTCCTTTTCCTTCCTTCACCCTTCTCACCTCCTCAGCTCAAACACGCCAGTTTTCTCACGTTCTCATTCAGGCTGTCGGTTTGTGAACAACATACATTTTATCTTCAGTGAAACACACTTGTTTATGGAGTAGACACTTAAAAGGCAACTCTAGACAGGAGTTTAAGAGACAGCTGTATATTTATCTTTTTTTTCTGATTTCACTATTTTTAAGTGTGTGTTTGAGTAAAATGAACATTTTTGTTTTATTTTACAAACCACAGACAAGATTTCTCCTACATTTCGAATGGAACTGTCATTCAGAGAATTTATACGTAGAAAGTTAAAGATGCTCAAAACATAAAAAAGATGCAAACCTCAAAGGTAGGGTCTGTGGGATTTTCCTGAAATATAAAACATCAACTCTTACAGGAATAACCATACCTCATCTTCAGCTACTGGGCCTCTATACATGTATATTAGTGTCCGTATCTGCCTCAACTCCCTCCTCCGCCTGTATGTTGATGTTTTGGTTGTTTTGGGATGTTTCTGAGTGAGAACAAGCATGATGACCAGCCAATCACAGCGACTTTACATGTTGATGATAGCCAGTGGGAGAAGCTATCCTGAACGGTTACAGCAGTGAAGGAAAGAGAAAGAAGGATCCCATTTTTGCAGGATATCTCATTTACCAGCAGGATGTCAGGTGTACAGCTCTTGAGTCTCGCCCATGTAGAAACCCGAAGCAGCAGGTGCTCGCTGGGCTGGTGAGTGTGTTCACGTAGCTGCTGTTGCACTGAGCCATGAAGGAGCAGCCCAGTTTGAATGTTGTGTTAACAAACAGTAATGAAAATTCCTGCAGACCTTACCTTAAAGTAATGCAAAGAAAAAAGTTCATACTTTTGTTTCAACAATGCAACACCATTTTGATTTACTTAGGCAGAGCTCAGTAACAAAAATTTGGTGGAATAACCCAGGTTTTCAATCACAGCTTTCATGCATCTTGGCATGCTCCCCACCAGCCTTTCATTGCTATTGGGTAACTTTACGTCTCTCCTGGTGCAAAAATTCAAGCAGTTCAGTTTTGTTTTATGGCTCATGACCATCTATCTTCATCTTGATCCCATTCCAGAAGTTTTCAATTGGGTCCAGACCTGTCTGGATATTTGGCTGACCATGACAGGGTCTAGATAAGATGATCTTTCATCAACACCTCAACAGACTGAGTTGTAAGGCATGGAGCATTGTCCTGATGGAAATACCAAACCTCAAAGATGTGGGGCATTATCAGAGCAGACAGAACCAGGTTTTCTTCCAGGATTACCCTGTTTGTGGCCCAATTCATGCATCCTCCAAAGACGAATCTGCATGATTCCAGCGTTGTGGAGGCACCTCCAGATCATCACTGATCCTTCACCAAAGTTCACAGTGGGTGTGAGACACTGGGGCTTGCAGGCTTCAGGTCAATTTTCAAGCTGAAAATTGGACTCATCAGAGAAGAAGACCTTTCTCCAATCCTTGTGTTCTTTTGCAAACCACAGCTTGGCTCTTCTTTGCTTCTCAGTGATGAAGGGTTTTCTCCAGCTTTACATGACTTAAGTCTTGCCTTTAAGAACCTGTTTTGAGCTCTTCTTGCAGTGCACTTCATCCCAGCTTCCATTTGCTATTCTTTTTGGAGGTCACATGATGTCATCCTAGGTTTGTTGAATGAACCTGAAATGAGTTAAAGGTCATCCTGGTTAAAGAAGAGCCATTCAAGGATGGAAGCAACCTAACATATGTGGATAAGTGACAAAGCTTCTGTTTGACACCTCCTTAGTATTTAACATTTGTTGCTTTTGCTGCTTTAACCTTCCATAGCTCTGTGTCTTCAGCTTTGTTTGGCAATCTGTTTGGAAGTTTTGGTCAAGTCTTATTCATTAAAGATAAAAGGCACCTCAGAGTGCAATAAACTGTGCGCCTGTCACTGTATGTACATTTAAGGGCCTTTGTAATAGTGTCCTTGTGCCGTGTGTCCTTGGCACTTTGATTCAGAGCAAAAGGTTGAAAATAGAGCCATTGGAGCGAAAGAAGGAGTGTTTTTTTACTTGACTTGGAGTAAGGAATCATTCTCCTATAGCATCACTATTTTCCGTGTGTGATGACCTTTCTTTACTGTCGTAGATCAGCAAGGACAGCACAGCAGCCTTACACTGGCAACGGAGTCAAGGTTGAATCATTCAATGAAGATATTACACAAACACAAGTGTTAAGACAGTGACATGTTGCAGATTTTAACTCTTGGCACAACCTCAATACACATGAATGGCTGTAGATTTACATACTCTGTGAGGACTTTCCAAGTGATCTTGAAAGAGTCAAAATATGTTGCTGGGTAGTCGTCTCTATGAGGGCAACAAAGTCTGGCTTTGAGAAGAGAGATGTATTTTTCTCTGCTGAAAATGATTTCTTGGATTGATATAGTAATGGTTGACACTGGAGCTGAATTGTCAAAAAGGAAAATGACGTCCGAGCAGAAGAAAGCCAAACAGGAGAGTGATAGAGCATAGGCTAAAACACAGGTTAAGTTGTTTGGCCCAATATCAGCCCAAGAAAAGCAGTGGCCTGTATCAGTCATTGGCTAAGGGTGATGAAAAAGTTGGTCATTGGTCTTAAAAAACCTATTCATTATCAATCCCTGCCTTCAAGATTTCTCAAAGCTCTGAAGCTGGAATGTATTATGATACAGATGGTTTCATGATAGCAGGCTGATCTTGACCTACCAAATTTAATGGAAGCCCAGCTCATGACTAATGGGTACTTCACCAATTTTTTACATGACAGGTGATGATGAGGATTAACAGCTGGTCTATGAAATGGATCTTCATAACAGTGAATAGTCTTCAGAAATATAAACATGGCAGCTGTTGAAAATGCATTTAGAACTGGTTATAAACTTTAAAAAAAGAGAGGGTTTCTCTTCTTCCATTTGAACACACATCTTATCATATATACTTAAGTTTGGATTAAATATCTGTATTCTGAGCACATTTCACCAGCGGGGAGCCTGTCATTCACACACAGTCACACAGATACGAGGTAACGAAACAAAGAGCACAAGCTGTCCTCTAACCCACAACAGCCTTGTTGGAGGCTCTCTCCCTTTAATCACAGTCAGCCAATCTCCCAGCACTCTCTATCCTTTAGATATCAATTAACCACGTCAGCAACAGGGAGCCTTTCTGCCTCTTTAGTCATGGAGTTATTCAACCTAAGAGCACATATAGGCAACCTTTTCTCGTCTCTTTGTACCCCTAAAGCAAGTAACTCATCTGACATAATTATGTCTTCATCGTATTTTAGCTAGCTGAGGTATGATTAAAAAGAAGTCTTGGATGCTCAGACCTGTTGTTCCTGCTCCTAAAATGTTGATACTTGAATATTTCATTTTTGCTGAACAATGACGGTCTTATTTTGCGTAATCACCAAGAAATATTACCAAGAGAATCCTTTATTGTTCTGGGTATTGTGTTCTTGGCACATCTACTTCATATTTATTATGTCTGGTTTTATTTATCCCCGCATGTGTTTGTATGAGCTGTTTCCCCCTTTTATATCATCCAAATCGCTTACCAGAACACTTTTGCAGGAATATGATGCAGAAAATATTTTTATCAGATGATACAGAGTATGTGTTTGCAGACATGCTACCATTTTTCCCCATTTTAAACGAGAATATGTTGGTTTTTTCCCACAGAGATCTCTCCAAGAACCACATCCCCTCCCTTGATACCAGCCTGCTTGACCGTCTCACCGGCCTTCGAGAACTGTGAGTCCACGGGGCATAATGTTTCTGCGTGTTCATATCATTTCACCATCAGTACATCCAATCTATGTACATCCATTTCCAAAGTGCTGTATGTATCTCTCATGTTTTTTTCAGCTATCTCCAAGGGAACAAGATCAATATTCTTCCCAGAGGTGTATTCTGTTGCGGACCAATCTCAGTGCTGTGAGTACAAAGTCAGGAGAAGATGAGGAGCTGAAAATCCCAAGGTTGAATCGAAGTGGGGGAAAATCAAAGGCAGGGTTTAGTCTGGATTTCAGAAGGCAGAAATCCCAGGAGTATGCTAACAGGGCTGGGAGCATTAAGGAAAGACACACACACTCACACACATTGTATGCTGAGCGGGCATAAACACATACGTTCATGCACACACACTAATCAGAGGACGATTAAGTTCAATTACAGCTTACTGCTCCAGTCCTTAACTACCTCCCTCCATCCTTCTCTCCATTTGTCTCCCTCCCTCCCTCCACCCATTACCTTATTTCTTCCACACTGTGAGTACATGTGTGTGTGTGTGTGTGTGTGTGTGTGTGCGATGACAGAGCACTGGTGGTTTCCATCAGTTCCTTCCAAAACCACCACACAACAGCTCCATTATGTAGCAGAGTGGATGGAGGAGAGAGGGAGGGAGGAGGAGATTATAAGAGATGGAAAAAGGAGTAAAGAAAGAGAAAAAGAGGCATGGAAACAAAACAGATGAATGGAAACAGGGAAAAAGAAGGAGAAAGAAAAATTCATTTTAAGCGTGCATACTGGTTGTTTCTCCGCTTGAGTTGTTTCAGATCAGTCTGCTGTGTTTTGTGTTCTGTATCTGAGTAATGTGAGTCATCTGTCTTAATATAGAATCAGAGTGCATTAAAATAATTAACATCATTTATGCAAGTGAATCAGTTTATATTTGGATGCAGTGTGGGAGAAGCAGATGCACTTTTCTTTCATTCATTTAGCGACTCAGTTTTTGGCTTCCACATTCTTATCACACTTGTGCCAGTTTGACAGATGACTGAAAAGCCACGAATCAATTCTGGCACTGAGTGAGGGACAGAGAGTCACTCTTGTTTAATGTCAGCACTGATTTGTCTTCTGATTTCCATCAGTGATTTGAGCAACAACCTCATCACCACCATCGAAGAAAGCACATGTGACAACCTCTGCAACTTGACTCAGCTGTGAGTAAAGATACTCAAGTACTTTTTTCCCCCTGTTGCTTATTTTTGCTTTACTTTCCAGCAAATATAAACACATGAATCAGTTTTCCACCCCCAGAAGCATATGCACATGCAAATACACACATCTTATCACATATGCTTAAATAGGCGGCAGGTTTCCTGTTACCTCGCCTACACATGAGATAAAGGTCAGAAGCACTATTTCAGACAAGAGTGGGAGGTAGTGAGTGGTAGTTATCCCTCAGTCGCTTTTTACGTTCCAAGAGATTGAAGCACAGTAGAGTAAAACGGATGATCCTTCTAAGTCTTTGATGGACCACCAAAAAAACCCCCAAGTTTATTAAAGCTCTTAGAGTAAAATCAGATTCTTCAAAGATGAGATTACCGGTGCCAAACTAGACTATTTTCCAAAGTCTTTCCCTTTAATTTCAGTATCAAAATATGTTATAAGAATAGAATATCAAGATGGATGAGGTTTTAAATTAGTTTTTCTTTTAATAAATGGTATGTAAATATGATTTAGTGTTGTTAAAGTTGACATGGCTCTCTGACTCTGTTGTTTCTAAGTGCTATGAATTTCTACATTAAATTTGGGTCTAAGGGTGTGAAAACAGTTGAAAAATGGCAGAATTTTTATTGTGTTCAAAACAGCTACACATATCATCAACCTCAGGTAAACTCAGTCTGACTCGTCCGCAGTGTAACTGGCATAGGTAGAGAAAGAGATACAAACTCTAAGCCCAGGTTACATACATATAGGCTTGAGTTTAGTTTAGTTTAGTTTTATTTTTTAGTCCCTATGTGTGCTGCTAAGCATTTTTCTCCATATGAAAACATGAAATGACGATGAAGAATCTTGAATCTTGAACATCCACATGCTGGTTGCACATCACTGCAGCTGAATTTCAGTCAGAGCAAACAAAGAGTTTATCTTCACTGTCGGGATCAAAATCTTGTCAAACAACACAGCACTATGAGATGAGTCCTCTGTGCTTGGTTATATCCCTGTATTAGGGCATTATAGTATTATAGCATTATAACCCAGGACACCAACTACAGCTCTGTTTGGTCCATTGATAAAAATAGTGATCATTTGTTAAACTTACTTACAAGTAATTCTGGTGCTGGCTTTTGATTGTTCAACTGACTTGTAATGTCCATATCTGATGTAATCCATTTCATTTTAGATTTTACAAAGGTTCAAGAATGTGAAAAAACAAAAAAGAGGAAACACTAACTTGAATTTGGTACTGTCTGTATCGTGTTTAAAATGGTCAACTTTTATCAAAGTAATGCAGGCAGTAATGAAATTCACTTCCTTGCTGTGTTTCAGTTTTACTAACTTCCTTGCCTCTCCCCGGTCCTTCTCCTCCCCAGTGACCTCAGCGGTAACCCCTTCGAGTGTGACTGTGAGCTGTTTCGACTTGTCAGCTGGCTGCAGGAGAAGGGGGTGCGAGTTCGACGCCCAGATGCCATGCTTTGTAACCAACCTGCTGAGCTACGCCACCAACCTCTGCTAAATGTCAGCCTGCACACCTGTGGTATGAAAACACAAACATGAATGTAGACAACAAACTGGGGGAGAAAAAAAAAACACTTATCAGCATTTTTGATATAAATATTTGAGGTTAAACACAGAGAGGAAATCAACTCACAGATCCATCCCATACTCATCATACATAGAGACCCAATATCAATTCACCAGGATGGAGAACATTGCAACAGTGGAGAGGAAAACACTTTTAAGAGGTGGAAACCTTTCAGAACCAGAGAGTTGTTTATTGTGCAAAAAAGACCCCAACCCTGGCTGTGTGAAAACTTGACTCTGGTTGGTCAAAACATATTGACAGTGGGCGCTGATTTGGAATAGTAAAGGAAGGGCACAAGGAGGAAACTCATAATGTTTATCTACATTTATTGGGAGAAGACAAAACTTAAGAGTGGTGCTTATTAATGGACTTAAACCAGTACAGGAACAAAGACACAAGGTTGAAAAACAGCATAAGGAAAGAAAAAGAGACATTACCACAGACCTTTTGATCATTTTCTCTGATTTGAAAAAAAAAAATCATCTTGCTGTTTTAAGTTTCTGTCTAAGATGAATTTGCTATGTTGCACCTTCTGCTACAGGTCCAAACTACGCAGCCTGTCTAGATGACAGCAGCAGTGGAGGAGGTGGGCGGAGTGAGCTCGTTATCTTCTCCTCCTCCACACCAGGAAACTTCACACGGGAACAATGTAATAGTGTGTGTTTTGCTGCTTCCCACCGCTATGGGGGCCTGGGGACGAAGCACGAGTGTCTCTGCAGCATAAACTCAGAGCCAAACTTCATCAGCGAGTCCCAATGTTCTGCTGCCTGCACAAACCCTCATGTTATGAAGGTACACACCAATATAAGCCCAGGAGGGTGTTTTTTTTGTGATGTTAATGATTCAAGTGTCAAGGTTTTTGTTATAAAGAGCAGCTTTTCTTCAAGATTGTCTTCGGTGTAGCTTTTCCCTCTTTTTTCCTCTGTTGTAATCACACAATCAGGATTTCCTTTAAACCTTCCTCTGTCAGTCCAACAACTTCCCTCTGTGCCTTGAATGACTTCCCTTCATACTCAGAGTCTATTTCCTGCAGAGTGAATGCTCAAAGCTATGAGAAAAATGATACCAATCAACAATTAAGAGTGGTTTATTTTGATACGGAGCATTTCAAAAGTAGATAAAATCAACTATTTATTGCGAAAACATAAGGATAATAATAAAACCACAAGCATCTTTTTAGCGAACAATAAGAAGAGTTTTATTTTACTTTGTGACGTTGTGCATATTTACTTTGAAAACTTCCTTCTGTGTGCAGAAATGTGGCTGGACTCTGGCTGATGATGTATTTGCGGTGGACTTCTCAGTTTCACTGAAGCCTCTCCTGCTGCAAAGTGTTCACACCAGCGTCAGCTTTTCTGCCGTCCCCTCTGTCACACCGGTGACACTATCCTGGGATTTTGGTGACCTCTCCTCGAGGGTCAACACGACAGGGACAGGGATGACCACTGCAACCCACAAGTATGGCCTTCCAGGACGTTATGCAGTCAGCCTTACAGCCTGGTCTGGACATAAAGAGGCAAGGGAAATAAAGACATACAAAAGTTTGTTTTTTACAATTTTTTAACACTTTTCGTACACATTATTTTAACATTTTTGTATTCGCTGTTTTAAGGTCTCAGCACGTGGAGAAGTGAGCGTGGCTCTTCCTCCAAAACTGGAGCTGCGCTGTCCGGCTCTTGCTGTTGCAAATAAGAGTCTGGAGTTCACACTTGTCAGCTGGGGTGCTATGGGGTTGGACGTCGACTGGAAGATCACAAAGAATGGTGTTGAAATTGCCAAAGGTGAGACTTGACTAGCTCATCTATCAAACCCTGAGGATAGAGTCAACTCTTCCATGCAAATTGGCTTATTTGAAAAACTGCTGACAAACACACTAGAAGTGGCAATTTACTGCACTTTACCAGCAAACAGAGAACTGCTTTGTTTCACACTTCTTGCATTAGGTGTTTCTGTTTCAAGGCATGGCAAAACAATAGATTATTATGAGTTTCAAAAATATTGCATCCTTTTGGATATTATTAAAGCAACAAGTGATGGAAGTCATCCATTGGCTGTTGAGTTTTTGACCTCAAGTCAGTGTGTTTTGACAAGATAAGCGTATTAAGGGGAACTTTGCATGTTTGGTTACACAATGAATAGGGTGACACATTTAGAAGGCACATTTCCGTTTGGCTTTATAGTTTTTTTGCTGTTTTTTTTCTTGCACTTAACTTAAAAAATGGAAGACAGTGAAATACCCCTGACAAGACAAGATGAGACTGTTTGAAGAGCATTGCTGACTGCAGCTGCACTGTACATAGTTTTCAACAGCAGTCATGTTAGGTGTTGGATCACAGTTTACACACCTCACCATAGGGTAACTTTGGCTGTCTCCTGCTCTCCGCTGAGCACGTATGTTTCTCCTCCTTCTGTCCTTCAGTCCATCAAGTCTCACATATTCTCTCAGGTATACAGAGGTACCCCCTTTTTATAGTCTGTACACTCAAACAGATGACCAGCATGCTGCAGGAAACGTGTCTGCAAAAATTTCCCAAACAATTTGGCTTTCCGACAGAAAAGTGAGATACTGGAAATGCTCTCTGTGTTGAGTACACATCCAGGAGTACTGATGTTTTGGACTGACTTCCTTTGAAATTGGCTGAAATGTCACAAATGTGCTCATCTGTAGCGATGAACAGCTGAGCATCTATGTTAGTTCTCCAGCTGGTCTCTCACCAAACAGGCTGAGTTGATTGTAATCCCCTGTGGGTTAAGTGCTCACTATTGACAGAAAACCTCAAACCAATATCTATTTTTTGGAAAAAAAAAATCCCTTAAGCCTTTGTAGCTGCCTCTCTAAAAATGAAAATCTCTAACTCTCACAGTTAGAAAAACAATATTGAGCAATAAAACAATTTAGTTCTTTTACCTGGTTTCTTTAGGTATAGCATGAGTTCTATAAAGTGGTAGACAAAGGTTTAAAAATAGGTCAATCGCAAGTACAAGGTGTGAATGTGTGACAATTACTGAAGGACAAAGGTGTAGAATGAAAGTCCAGAAATGTCACTGTCATTACATTCTTGTTGTTTTAACCTGTCAGTGTGGGTGTTTTTGTCCTTGTAGTTGTCCTTGTGATCCTTTGTCTCTTTAGGTCTTATATCTCCTTTTCATGTCTGTCTTTGTCCCAGCCTTCAGAGGTTTGTTCTCAGACCATGAAGCCTTTGAAAGTACACATTTATCATTCAATGCAGCGGCTGATGTTTTTTTCCCCTTTATCGTTGCTCAGAATCAAGACTTTACGTCAAAACTGCAGAAATCAAGTCAAACTGTAAATCACAAAGTGTACCACTGACGGAGAGAGTGACAAATAACAACACTTGTAATCAAAGAGTATGAGGTGGCTGTTTTCAGACCATTACGCACAGAAACTGCACCTTTATGTAGTTGTTGTCTTCCCTCTTCCGTTGCTATACGTCCCATTTTCTGAAGGCATGGCTCATAGCTTCATCACCTGCTGTAGCTCATTTTGTGTTGAGCTGAAAAAAATCACATAAGGAAGGTATAAACAACATGATAGAAAGTAGTCAATGGCTTTAACTGCTACAATTTCAAAAAGGCTGGGACGCTGAGAAGAAGTGAACATGACCTTTTTACTTTGAAAAAGTAATTTTTATATTGTTACTCATTGCTTCCCCTCAAAAATAATCAAATTAGTAATAAGTTACAGGCAATCATTGGAATTATTGTAGTAACTATTGCATTATTTTTTGGGGAAAAACTTCAAAAATGTAAAGTGGTTTTGTTTTTTGTTTTTTAATGGAGTTTGCCCTGGGACTTAATTTACACTTCACATGCATGTTCTTGCCTTTTACATCAATCACATTGAAGTAGTGCCTGTTCTCCCACCCTGAAAACATTTTACTTAACAAACCGCTCTGGACTCATCTTGTGGGGCTGGTTGTGGTGCATTGAGGTTGTGTCTGACACTTCTTCCCCTTCACAAAAGAAGGGCAATCAGGAAAGACAGAAAAACACAATTCATTCACAGCTCCTGTCTTATTTTTAGCTGAGCGAGCCAGATCAGATAACAGCTGTTAGATATTAGTTCATCATAATAATAGAGATCAGCGCCACATTTCACTGGGTGTAGCAGTATTGTAACATTTGAAATAAAATAAGTATGGGTATAAATGATTCTCAAAACCTCAAATTCTGATTCTCTAACATTTTGTGCAGTATCTCATCATTTTTTGTGATTTTGTAAGTTAAAAAAAGGATCCAAAATATATCATGAAAAGGTGCTTCATAATTTGATATAAACAATTGCTTTATATTGCTAAAAAGGAAAACATAAACAATTGGAAAGGAGCATATTATTTTGTTGAATCAAATCATGACCAGTCAATTCTTCAAATAGTACTTTTGTAGTTTGTACTTGTACTTATCTTTCTTAGTATGGAGCTGGAAAGTTGCAGGTAGTTGAGTGTTCAATGAGGTTCCAGGATAATATATTCAGAGCTGCCCACACACTCTCCATAGGGGATTGTTGTGCCATGCCTACAAACAATATGGGCCCCATTTAACTGTGACAGGTGTAAAACTTTGTAACTCAGTCAGCATTGAGTTTACATATGATGTGTCCTCCAAAGATCTCATTCACTGCACCAGGAGAATTAACATTCACAGAGACAGTACAATACCAGATGTAGCATGAAGAGAAGAAAGTGGAAAACAGAAACAGTGCTCTTTGAAAATCTCAGATGCGTGCACTCTGGTAATTACAGTGCGAAGTACAAAGTATAGAGAAAGCAGTTTTTAATGCACACCATAGAGAGATATAAGAGAGAGATGATACATAGTTAAAGCACTCAACCTCACACTTCGACCAACACTCAGCAGCAGCAGCAGGAGCACAGCAGCTGAATCAATGGTCAGGGAAATTAGATAAAGTGCTCTTTAAAAGCAGAAATATAAGCTGAACTGCAGAGCACATTACCGTAAAGGTCTTCTCCTCAATATCTGAGATTTCGTACTGATTTCATAATCACCAATATGTAGCTTATTTTTTTCTTACATTATTTCTCAATGAGTCTTGGATCTGCTGTGTTGCTCACATCTGTTCTCTTGGATTGGTGCATATCATGCTTTTGTAAGTTGGAAGCACCTGCAAGGCTGGGATCAATGTAGATTAATGCTGCTCAGATGCTCATATATATGCATGAGACTGAGTGCTGGGAGCACGAACTCAGTCAAGAGCTCATATCAAAACATAAAGACAGCTCAAGACTTGAATTGAAATGTAACCAGTACCTCAGTGGTTTTGAAATGAAGGTAGAGCGCCTGGAAGAGATGAAGTAATAGACTGATTTTTTTTTATACACTCAGAATCAGTAGAGGGTGTAAATCAGATGCTCTAACAGATAAAGCGGATAATATTATTGAGTAGCAAAAACTGGAATCTAATGAAGTGTTTGTCTTGATTCAATATTAGCCTCATTTACTATAAAGGACCAGAAAATAATCTTGTTTTAAGGTGTCAAGACACAAACAAGGCCTGTGTTGCTTGAAAAATATGCTTGGCAAGTTTATGTTAACACAAGTAACTAAACAAACACATTTGTTTAAGTCCATCAGTCGTTTTATTTCACTCTTTACAAGCAATTCAGGCATGATTTTTGTCTTTTAATATGTAGATATAAAAAAAAATTCTGGATTTTTCAGGTGAATGTGGCTCACATTTAATCTGATAAGACAATGTTTACTATAAATAAGCAATACACTTTTTCAGAGCTTTTTGTTGAAATCATTTTCATAATTGTGTAAAAAAAAATTTAAGGAACACAACAACAAACAATTTTTGATTCAGCATGTCAGCAATGAAACATCAGACAGGATACTTTTGATTGATCCCTGCTTTTCCAATGGTGAATCCCTGAAAAGAAAATGTTGGTGAATACCAACATGATCTCAACAACTGCATGAGAAAGAACAAAGGTCACATTTTGACAACTGTTTAATTGTTTTTTTCTATTCAACCCTTCCTGAAAGTTTTTCTTCTTCACAGCTTTAAGTTTCAGTTGAGCTACTTGAATAGTTTGAATAGTTTAGAATTGGACTTTTCTCTAATTTTTCTTCACTTTTCTCAAACCAAGTACATTTTCGGGGCAGTCCTACAAACAATTTCAATACGTTTATGGACTAAATGGGACATTCGTTCTAAACGAGGGCTCAGCTCTAAATGGTTTTTCAAGTCTACAAAAAATTAATATCATGTGCTCTTTCTTTCCACTTCCAGCCTCCCCTTATTGTCCAAAGGATGGTGTGTACCACGCCGAGTCCTCGCACTGTTTCCAGATCGTCCCTGGAGAGCTGAGTTGGACAGACGCTCGACAGCAGTGCTCAGAACGTGGTGGGGACTTGGCCATAATCAGGAGTGATTCACTTCGTAACCTGTTGTCATCTAAAGTCACAAAGTGAGTATTTTAGAGTGGGTAAGGTGTAAAATGAGTCCTGGATGTTTCTCTCTCTTTGTTCTTTTCTTAGTCGCAGTGCACCCAGGAATTTAATGTCAGTTGTAACTTAAACTGAAATGCCTCCTTGCACTTTCCTCTGTTATATGTCTTCTCTTGATTCATGACTTTACACAAAGCTAAGTCCACAAAGTCCTTCAATCACTCAGATTTCACTCTTTCATAAAGAATAACCTGATATGACTTGATCATGTCAGCAGCCCAACAACTGCACTCTATTTTTACAAAATACTTTCATTGTTCGTATCTTGTTTGGGCTGCTCGATAAATGGTGATCATGCATAGTGGACTGTTTTGAAGAAGTTTTTTGAGTCAGTCAGCTCTGAAGGACACCAGTGTTTGGATTTAAGGGCAGAGGGTCGCAAAAAAACACATCTGTAAAAGCACAGCTGCATTGTAACACCCAGTGAGGAGGAGTCCATAGTGTCATGAGTGAGTGTGTGTGTTGTATGAGAATGTGAAGCCAAAGGTCTTGCCCTTGCAGGCTGGAGTAGATGACAGAGAGACTGCTGTAGATGGAGTTTACCCCTCCCCTCTTCTTCTCTGCCCATACCCTCCTTCACCTCCTTACTTACATAAGAAGCCCATTTTTTTTACTCCTTGCATATTTTTTACCTTTTTCTTTTTTTGTTCTCACCTCGTACTTTACATGCTTTTCACTTTTTCACTTGCCGTTCTTCATGAAACAAAAAGTCAACATTATTACAAGTTAAATTATTGCTCTTTCAGCTTCTTTAACGGGCCATAAAGTGCCTGAACATAATTGATTCTTGCCTTGTTCAGCCTGTCTATCTGAAGACTGGAGTGAGCCATGCTTTGACACTTCTTTGGGAAGAGTGATCATTTTGTTTTCAGTAACAGTGTGTGACAGAAAGAAAAATGAAAGCGGGGGAAAATGTGTAGTTCATTAGAAGCCTCACAGGGTGAAAATCTAATCCATCAGTCGTAATCACAGGAATCTGCGAGTTAGCCTCTCTAGTCTTCCATTGGGGCTCAATCAAAGCACATTTTTTTTCTTCCTTCTGCTCTGCAATCATTGATCACTCCAGGCAAGCTGACAGACACGCATGCCAGAGATTTCAATGCCACTTTTTGAAACGCTCATCGATTTGAGTCTGGATGTTTTAAAAGAACATCGCTGGGCTGTGCTGGGTTGTGCTGCTCCTATTGACAGTATGAAAAGCAGTACAAAGGAAACGCAATTTTTCTTCCTTTATTTCTTTCTTGAACTGCATAGATATCTTCAATCTTTGGAATTTGTCTTGCGTCATATTTGCATTTGTTTGTGACTGTGTGTGCATTTCTGTGGTAGTGTCAGAGATGATTTTGCGAGTGCTTACAGTCAGGTAGATAAATGTCAAGCAGGCGCTGTGTTAATCTTTGTCTCACCTTTCTATTCCAGCCCAAGGGAGCAAGGTGTGTGGCTGGGCTTGAGTGATGTTGATGCTCCAGGCAAGCTGCGCTGGGTGAACGGCTCAGACGCTGAGGAGGGAGAGGAGGGTTTACCGTCTCGTTCCACTATCTCCCGCGGAAACGTGTGCGTGTCCCTCGATCAACGGGGTCAGACCAGTTCACATCCATGTAACGCCAAGCGGGCCTACATCTGCCAATACAGGCCCCAAGGTGGGCTCCGAAACACTCACATTTACACAGCGACACATGAAAAGGTCATTAAAAAGGAAAGGGGAGGATACAAAGATATGCAAATACAAAATTTTGAGCGTGTCACATTTGTTTGGGCAAAGTGTAGTGAGTCCTGCCTTTTTGCCATCAATTTCATGTAAATTTAGCCGTGTCATAAATGTATGTATGAATATTTGCTTCTTGTCATCCTGTTTTTGCGGTTCTGTTTTTGAACCTGTGGTTCCATAGTTTACTTTGAATATTTTAGAATACTTTATTTTCAAGCAACAGGTAGAAATAAGATTAAAGCTTAGGGTTTGTTTTGTTGTGAAATAGGGTTTTGTTATGATGTTGTGTTTTTGGTCAGAAAGAACAGAAAAAATCAGGCTGACTAATAAATGTTATGATATTGTCACTTAAATCCCATACAATTACCCTCTGAATCTCAAACCTTGGTGAGAGCACAGAAAGGTTATTTCTAAAAGTCTGGCATTTACAAATCATTCGCTTGATTAAAAAACTGAAAAAACTGATCCTCCCAAAAAGATTCTCAAGTTTCCAATGTTACCTGAATGAGAACAAGTGATGTTAGCAACATATCTAAACTGGCCAGAGAGGACAGGAGAATTTTAGTGACACAGCTTTGATTTGTCTTCCTTGAAAATTTACAGAAAATAAACCAATTTATTCAGCTATTAGAAAAAAGAAATTATGCTTCCTTTTTAGTTCCACCGCCAATATTTTTTCCTATGTTTCTCAGGCTTAAGGGTACCTGAAATTGTGTTAAATACACTAATTCCTTATTTTTGATTTTGTGTAAAAGGATATAATCAGAGAAAATCAGTTTCTCTTTTCCTTGTATACTAATGATATATAGTTTCTAAAAAGTTTTAAGCAGCATGGAGGCAGAATTAAGTTACAATCGAGGTGCAGGAAAATTAGACCATCGTGAGTGAAAATATGACAGAAGCAGGAAATGATCAGAAACTGCTTGAAATTCAGAGGGCTAACATTTGAATGTCTAAATTCAACTGTGAACGACCAGAAGTCAGGGGAACTGATTACAAAAAATATTCAAGTCAGTTCTAATCTTTGTGTGCCAAAGAAAAACAGATAAAAAACTACATCTACAGTTAACAACACAACCAGAAAATGGAGGAGTCCATTAAAATTTTTGATGTTAGTCTTGTACTCCACTGTCTAAGGGTCTACTCTGCTTTCAGTGTTTGTACCTTAGTCTCCTAGAGTAACACCTGAGTAAACATTTCACTTGTTGTAGACATATCTCTGACTGATCCAAAACTTTGCCCCGGAGAAAAGACTTCAAAGAATTAGTAAATTCTGAAAACTTCTCTGAAGCTTCAGCGTCCCTGTGTTGACAGAGTCAATCTTTGTGTTGCTATTTCTGGTTGAATCTGTCCTTTATTCTTTCACCTTTAGAGATGATGAATGATTTGCCAAAGACTTCTTCCTTTTTGTGTGTTTACCTAAGTTGTCTGCTCTGTGTCCTCGAGAGTTTTTCTTTTTATCATTTCTTTGAAATTCTCCTCACCATCCCTCTCTTTTTGTCCTGTTTTTAAAAGCCCTCCTATCATCTTGTCTTTATTGTCCTGCTGCCTCTGCAGTGCCTGTTCCAGATGCAGGGACCTACATTTCAGGTCTGGCTGTTTTCCCTTCCCATAATCCTTTGGTCCATGTCCCGTCTGCTGAACTCTCTACTCCACAGCCTCCCAGCAGAAGCATAGAGGTGAGTCAGAACCTCATGTTGTTAATTTAATCATGTCACTGTTGTTGTTTTATTTTCGTTTTCACTTTTTAAATCATTTTCTTCCACACAGGTGCTTCTATTCCCAGCTCTGAGCTTTACACTGGCAGGTCGTCTGTCCTCCCTGGAATTTGTCACCAAGGAGCAAAGCTCACAAATCAACATTCGATTTCAAATCTACAGACCTCACTGTCATTATCCCGACCTTCTGCTGCTACCCAGTGAGTCGAACACAGAAACACACTGTGCGAAGCAGGACGTGTAAAAACCATCAGCTCACTCGTGATGAGAATCAGCAGGTGTTAGAAAAAGTGGAAGCCACCTGTGCCCTCACCTGCTAGTAAAAACATCCGCACAAACACACTGCACACTGACTGGACTTGTCTAAAGCTGTTATGTAAGCAAACAGCTATATTAAGGTTTGTAGGGAGACGTCAACAGGAGAGGAAGAAACGCCGTAAACACACAACCTGTTTCCACATTGCTGAATACACAGAGAACTAAAGGTTTTAAAACTGTGAAATTGAGAAAGCAGATGTGAGAAAAATTATGTGAGAAAGCAAAATCCACAGAGGGATGAGCAATTGGAGAAAGTTGCAGATCATGTTTTTGTGAAACTTTCACCTGGAATTGTGCATAAAGCCACAGGAGAGGAGACAGCGGAAAGTAAAACTACATTATTGATCACACAGAAAGCTGAAGTGAAGTGCATTTCAGTTCAGACAGCTATGTTTAGACTACAAATACACACAAAGGGCATCTTTTTATTCAGGTTTCACAGGGGCTTTTAGACCAAGTTACTTCTCTTGAATACCGTTTTGCTAATTTTAACATTGTGTCCTCTTACTCAATAAGTCTTTTTTCACTACAAAGCTCTATAGGTGTTTTTATGTATTTTTTCTCAGCTGGTTGTAAGCTTTATTTTTCATGCATACTTGCCTGTTTCTTGCTGCTTCTGGTTTTCTCCCCTCAAAACTACCTAACTTATGAGCGACAGAGGGATTCAGGAAGCTGTCTAACTAGGGTAAAACCATGATTTCTTGTGTAAACAGGATGAGATTAAAACTAGCTGTGTGCACTGTGTGTCTCAGGTTGTGGCGGTCCTGCATGTGCCCAGGTAGCTGTCTGTGTTCCTAATAACACCAACAGTGCTGATCCTCCACCTTGCCCTCGACTGGAGCAGTGGTGCCCCTTCCAGCGACGCTGCCTGCCCCTCTCAAGCCCCTGCCACCCATCCTCCTGCCCTGACTACATCAAGACTCACCGACTGCCCCCTGGAGCACCGAGACCTCGATACACCCTGCAGAACGAGGTGGTGTTTACTATACCAGCAGGTCCGGCTGCACACATACAGGTAAAGAGAATTCTTTGTGTTTTAATATAAAAATACGATGGGTGTGTATTTTACACTCTATGATTCCTATTTCTCACAGGTGCAAGAGGATGTTGAGGATCTCCTTGTTTCTCCTGGTGATGTCATAGCCCTGCAGCACGATGCTGGCCCTTCCTCCCTTCTGCAATGTCAAACCTCCTCAAACTCGCTTTGGCGACAACCCGTCTTAGCCCTCAACCAATCAGATTGGTTCTGGAGCAACACCACCAGGCACCTGACTGATGCCTCTGCCGACCATGGCACTGATCAGATGCCTGACCCCGAACTGGATGTTAAGGCTGTTGTTGAGGACGGTGAGGGAGGCTGGTTGGAGGACGTTGTTTGTCCTGTCAGAGTTCTCTATGTGGGACACAGTCAGACTCAGCTGAAGGGAGGACAGCTGTCTGCTGGTCTCCCTCAGCCAGGAATCTACAGCCTGCTGGTAAGATATCAAAGCTGGATGGTCTATCCCAGCATGCATCTGAAAGATTTCAACATATTAAAATGTGTTTTTGATCATGGATTGGTAAAAACATCAGCCTTTTAAACAGACTAAGTTGCAGTTTCCATCAGTATGCAAATCAACTGGTTTCTGTTAAATGATGAAATAACAAAATGAAAGACACAAAGCAAGTTAAGTGTTTTAGGTCAGATGGAGCAAAATATCAGCAATGAGGAGTTTTGTTCTTATAAATGTACTTAGGGATAGACCAATAACCTGCCTGGATCGATTATCACCAGTACTGGCATTTTGACGCATATTGGCATAAGCCTTTTTTTTGTCAATAATGGGCCAATGACACATCATTTTAAAACTGGGTTATTTTGGTTCTCATGCAGGCAAGTGCTCACATAGCGACTTCAATAAACCATACCTGGAAGCTGAGGAATAGCATTTAGAAATAACCTATTTCTTCGCTGATAATCCCATCTTTTTTTCCCAAAAAGTTGTTGTTTACAATCAAGCATTTATCAAAAGATGAGACTATTTCAAGATCACTCAGAAAGTCCTCACAGTCCCTTTAAGAAACAAATGCTTAAAATGTATTATTTTGATGCGTGTAATCCCTTTTACTGCAAATGAATATCAGCCCCAAATATCAGTCATCCGCCTCTGTGACCACTAAGAATCGATATTGGCCCTGAAAAAAACATATTGGTCTGTCTCTAGTACTGAGTATAGTTAGAAAAGAAGAAAGAGAACAAAACCAACAAGTAGTTGATAGTAGTGATATATCTCACTTTGACAGTATCCATTTTACATAACAACTGACACAAAACTTTTTGCGATTAATTTCTAGGTGACTTCAGCGGAGCCTTCATACCCTGCCTCTGCATCATGCCCGCTACGGGTTGTCCCTCCTCTTGGCTTGACAGTCCTCCACCCTCCCCCCAAAAACGGCACCCTCTACCTGCAGCCCAACGACACCCGGCTGCTGCTCCGTGTCCAGTCTGGCTACATAACAACCGTCTCTAAGCTTGGCAGCAATCACAGTGTGATCTTCCAGCCCGACTGTCCGACTGTGTTCCCCTCCAGATCAACTCTCTGTTTGCCCGGCCCAAACTCAGGGTCTGGGGCAGAAGTGACAGAGCCCAGCCTGTACGCGGTGCTGGATCTAAACTTGGGGAAAGAGGAGCAGAGGGGTCCATTGCAGGTGCAGCTGGAGGCCCACAACAATGTCACTGAAGCAAGCCTGACTGTGGTTGTCCAGCTGGAGGAGCCCCTCAGAGGACTCGTGGTGCAGCCCCACCCGGCTCACAGAGTGCTGATGGAGTCAGTTGTGGTGAGGGTTCATTTTTTTGTAATAGTTCCCGATAATGATACAATGCATTAACTTTTACTACATGTTTTCAAACCTATTTGTGTGTACTTCAGAGCTACACAGCATCAGTGCTTGAAGGCTCCAGTCCCACTTTTAAATGGACGGTGGATGACAAACCCTACTTCACCTATTACAACACCGTCCTCAACGTCATCTATCAGCACGCAGCCATCTACAAGCTCACGGTAAAACATGTGGCATGTGTTCATTTCTATCCACAAAAAAGTTGTTGTTCTTTCATTAAAAATGCATCAGCAAATGGAGCCACACTTCATAGGAGTGTGATCAGGCAGGGAACACAAGCAGCATTTTTTTTACATGTGCAGTAAAAGCAGTGTGAGATTTTTGTCACAACCACTTGATAAAGTGTTGCTGCGATTATTCTGTGTATCTAAGCTGTACTTTTACGCCCCTGCCTTTATGTCAATATTGCCCTGCACCAGTTCTGTACTCAGACTTCCAGCTTCACCACCTCCCGAGCTTAGTCTTAGTTTCCTGCATGTAAAGCTAATCTGCAACTGATTGCAGAATAACATAAAGATAACATGAATTTACCTTCCAAACTTCAACCATTAATGACTCAAGTTTGATTTTAAGCTTAGACCTTGAGAATCAACTGAAAACAGTTTAATAGCAATCCAAGAGTTTCACAGACATCATCATTGTGCAGAAAAATCAACCTTTTTTTTAGTTAAAGCCTTTTTTATAAGCCTGATCATAATTAACCATTAACTTAATTTGTATCTTTTTGATTTTTAAGAGGACCATCTCGCGACATGTTCTATTGAGTGCCAATATAACATCTTTTTGACAAAGAATCTTTCTTTTTCTCTTCTGTTCAAGTTCTTTTTACTGGTCATAAGCAATTCTTGACAGATTTACAGGATGGTCTTTAAAAATACCAACAGAATTTTCTACTAAGAGCTGGAACATCAGGGCATTGTCAGAACTATAAGGTCTAACTACAATATTAGGTCTTTGAAAACAGGTGAGTAGAGGACTCAATACACTTAAGAACTTTTGCTCTTATCTACGAATAATATTTTCTCTAGCTTTAGGAAAGACATGAGGTCCTGTAATGAGTACAAGGGGAAGGGAAGCTCCTATCGACCTGAGCAAAATTGATCTATGGGCCAGAAAGGGGGAAAACAATAGAGTATCATGTCTGGTTTTAGGCAGGTTTCAGGCGTCTTTCTTTTTTTCATTACACTAAAAAGGACCAAGAGTGGATCAGGTTCGATGGTAGTGTCCAGGGTCAGTGACAGTGCCTGAAATACACTTCTCTAGGAACATCCTGGATAGTCTCAATTTGGAAATGTGGGTGCTGTGAACAGCTTTGAATTGAAGCAGGGAGTCAAAGAGCAGTGAACAGTGTCAAACATTGATTTCATTACAAATTATATTGAGGAATTTATTGATCATTTTTCATTTAATTTTATTCTTTCAATGGCAGGAAGCTCAAAAATGTCTTGTACAGTTTCTGAAGCTCTGACTTGACATCTGTACCTTACAAGTATTACTGTTGTTGTTGAAAAGAGGATATAAAGAACACCACAGATTACACAGCCTCCTGAAAAGTTTATTTGGCAAAGAGAAACATTTTAGTCAGATGGAGTGCATGCTTGCTTGAAACATCACTCTGCTTGAATGTTGTGGGTCCAACAGCCACTGGGGGTGTGTTTGTGTCTGAATTTGATTTTCCGATAGAAGTTGCATTGAGTGTTTTGAATTATTGTCATGCAGCTGATGATGTTGGTTAATTCATTGTGTTTAGCTGCTGACCAGCTGTGATTAATCTTTCACTGGATCTGTGGTTTCTCCTCCAGGTGACAGCTATGAACCATGTGAGCTCCCTTACCGAGCATTTCAACGTGACTGTGGATCGACTGCAGCCGATGGCCAACCTCACAGTCAGGGGTGTGCCTGATGTTGTGCCCCAGGGCTCCACGCAGACCCTTACCACCTCTGTGCTCCTGGACATGTCTGTGGCTGCCACTTTCAGGTATGAACAGACATGATGAGAGAGTTGAATGGTTGGATGGATGGATATGCAGACAGAGAGAAGGATGTCTTTGGTGATATGTGAGTTTCCCCCAAGCTGATTGAAAACAGGTTGTTTGTGTTTTTCTCCTCTATCTTTCTCTTTTATTCTTTGTTCTCTGTTCTCTGTTTTTGTCTTCTCGTGCACCATAATAGCACTGCAGCAGTCATACCATACAGAGCCTTGGATTTATAACTGTGTGGTTAGAGCAGATTGCTGACAAGAATTTTCCTTTGGGCTCAGCTCTTTCCCCTGAACTTTTTTCCCTTTTTCTTCCACTCACTCTCTTTTACTCTGTTCTGTCCTTCCCTCTTTCACATTCCCACCCTCCAAGCTGTGGCGCACTCTTTCGCTCAGTTTCCCTCCACTCTCACCACTCTTGGTCCAGTGAGGCTTCCTGAGTTTGAAGTTTCCACTGCTTCACATCCAAACCCTGTACTGCCTCGTCAGAGAAGATTCCCACTTTCCAGCTTTTGAATGTGAGTGTGTGTGTGTGTATTTGTGTGAGAGTGCTTAGAAACAGTGAATGGTTCATCTCTTTGGGTCTTCTTTTAAAGACTGAAAATTTGATCTGCTCTGCTGCAGATGGTCATTTGGTGATGGTGGCTATAAGGAGTTTGAATACAAGCCTCCCTACGCTTCCTGCCTCCTCTCCTCAGAGTCGCCCAATCAGGTTCTCCTAAGCAACAATGTCACCTATATCTACTCTCAGCCAGGTACCCCCTAGTCTTATTCCCTTTTATCACATACATTTTACTTCTGAAGCAGAAGCTAACTACCCCTCCGTCTCCTTGTCATTCTTTATTCTCTTTTATCGATACAGGAATATACACTGCGCTGGTATCAGTGTCCAATCGTTATGAGAACATCAGCCAGAGCATCAATATGAGCGTCTACAGCATCCTCACACGAGTTGATATACAGACAGAGCCACTGCTCCTCCTCACTGGCAAATCAGCTGATTTTGAGGCTCACCCTCTGCCCTCGCCATATGGCATCCACTATGACTGGCATTTTGGAGATGGATCTGCCCCACTACAAGGTCGCCGTGTGGCACACACCTTCACACAGAGCGGCGCGTTTAATGTCTGCGTGTCTGTTAACAACACCATCAGTTCTAAAAATGAGTGTGTCATGATGTTTGTGTATGAAGAAATTGAGAGTTTAACAGCTGAAAGCTCGTCTCCAACAGAGCTCCACAGCTCGACTTCAGTGTGGGCGCACATCGCATCTGGGAATAACATCACCTGGACTTTCTCCATGGGGGATGGGAAGATTTACACAACATCAGAACCTCATGTGACACACAGCTACACGAAAGATGGAAACTACACAGTGAATGTGACTGCCATGAACACTGTGAGCTCAGGCTGGATGCTCCTACCCGTGCAAGTGTTTGTCTTCCAAGTTGTGAGGGTAGAGCCTTCTGGTTGTGTCCAAGAGCTCACTCCCGTTAACTTCCAAGCCTTGGTGTCTGGTAATGCATCAGCTCATCAGTATGAATGGAGCTTTGGGGATGGAAGTCCCAACGTGACACATCATGGTAACCCTAATGTCTCCCATACCTACTCGACAAGCAAGAACTATCAACTCCATCTGCTTCTCTCCAGCGGGGTAAACAAGGACACCAAGGCCCACTTCTTCAGCTGGGTGTGTGTGCAGCCATGTTTAACCAACCTCAGCCTTACCCTCGAGAAAACACAATATGCAGTTGGAGAGGAAATCAGCTTCCATGCAAAACCTGAACCAGAATTTACCTATAACTTTCAGTGGGACTTTGGCAGAGACGGGGACCTTTTGTCAAACAATGGTTCTCAGAGTATGGCGACAACTTATCAAAACCCTGGAAGTTACATAGTCACAGTCACTGTCTATAACAACATTTCCACCATTAATGCTAGTGTTGTGTTTGATGTTTTGACACCACTAGGTCCCATTCTAATCCAACACAACGGCACTACTTATAATAACCTGACTCTGAGAGCACCGTACTATTTTACAACCTCTTCCACGGCAACCAATGTCACTTACATCTGGAACTTTGATGATGGAAACATACTTACAGGCCAGAATGTCCTCCACACCTATAACAGTTCAGGAAACTATAACATCACACTGACAGCATTCAACACTGTCAGCAGAAATCAGACAAATTTACTGGTTGTTGTTCTTGCACCAATCCTTGGGCTGACTGTCAATGCCAGTTTGATCAATGTTCCCCTCAATGCCTCGGTCCATTTTGAGGCCCAAATGGCAGCGGGAGATGGCGTACGGTTCTCTTGGATCTTGTGTGATCGCTGCACGGCAATAATAGGGACCCACACCATGTTTTACACCTTTCGATCCGTTGGGACATTCAACATCATCGTGACAGCTGAAAATGACGTTGGAACTTTACAAGCAAGCATCTTTCTGTTTGTTCAACGTGAGCTGGAAGGCCTGCAGATCACGGCAGAGGAGGACACTGTGGGGGATGGAGGCAAGGCGCTGGAGGGTTGTTGCTTTGCTACTGACCGTGCACTCCACCTTCATGCTGGATTAAAGGAGGGAACTAACATGACTTTTACCTGGAACCTCATCAGAGACCCTTCAGGTTCCATCTTTAACATAAGTGGGAAGACAGTGGAAGTGAATTTCTCAACGCCAGGCCCATGTACCATCTTCCTCCAGGCAGCCAACCTCTTAGGTCAGCTGTCTGTCAACAGGACCATCTACTTCCTGAAACCAGTTGGGCAGCCATGCCTAGAAATTAGCAACAAAGAGATTGCAGTAAATGCTTCAACCAACCTGACAGTGTTGACGTCAGAGGGCTCCGACTTGCAGTATCGTTGGTCTGTAAATGGGGATGTTTTGCAGTGGAACGAGCCAATGAAGACCCAGAGCTTCTTTAGTCCTGGGTTAAAACATATCAACGTGGAAGTCTTCAATGAAGTTAGCGCAAGGAATGTGTCAGATGTCATCAGTGTCCAGGAAGTCATTTCAGGGTTAATTTTCACGGCTACAAATGTCACTGAGCAGGGTTACATAGCAACAGGCGTCAACGTTTCACTCCAGGGGGAGGTACTAACTGGAACCAATGTGACATGGTCTTGGTTGATCAAGGGAAGAACTGAAACAGGAGACAAGACTTCCCTTATTTTCCAAGAGCCACAGACATCTGTCATAACCCTGAATGCCACCAACGATGTGAGCGGACAAACAGTTTCCAGAGAGTTCTTTGTTCAACACAAAATTCAAGGGCTGGAGCTGAGGGCGAGTAAGAACATTGCAGCTGTGAACGACCAAGTGGAATTTACTATTTCAATGGAAGCAGGTTCGGACGTCACTCTCATCCTCAGCATCAGCGGTGATGCCACTGTGATCCCTCAACCCAACCAAACCTACGTCCACACATTCACCAGGGTGGATACATACATGGTGAATCTGACTGCTCACAACCAGGTAAAGACAAAGACAAGAATATCACTCATAATCAGAGCTAATGATATATGAATGCACTGGTATGTTTTCAGTCACTTTTTGTGTAAGCTGGCGTTCAACAACCATCCCCACACACACACAAACAAACTCCTATCACTTTAACTTAACTCTTTGGTATACAAGTTTTCTGAAAATGCACAGGTTTATCCTACTTGTGTCAAAGTTCATTCATCTTAGTCTTGCCCACATTCATCCTTCATTAACACTTAATGTAAACGATTATGCAGTTCGCTTCACAACACTGGTGTGGAATCACAAGTGCTCAAATTCTGCATGAACCTCTTCTTTGTAATCAGAAAGATTATGCACACATTCATTTAGATGAGTCAGCATTCTTTAAGTTAAGAATTGAAACTGAAAATAGCATTAAAGTGTCTGTTAGTTACAGAGATTGCTGGTCGGTTGTCAGAAACAATACTCCCACTATGGAGGCAATTTCTTTTGCTTTCTGACTGGTTAAATGCCGTTACCAAGTTGAAAGTGACCATTCCAGCTGGTTTCTTCAGTAACACGTTAAGATGATAGTCTGCCAATAGTCACACTTTACAGCGTAGAAATGGCCGTAAATGACAAAAGTTGGTTTGGACGGAGGAAGTGACCATATATGACACTTAGTACTCAACAATTAAAGTAGATGATAATGGAAATTTGAATTCCAGATAACAGAAATAGATTTCATGCCCCTGCTCAAAATACAATATTTGTTTTTTATCAGACACAGCTAGAATCAGGATTGGGGTTTTTTTTACACATTGGTCCTCTTGTCTCTTCATGTTATGACCTTGTTTTCATGCTGATCTATGGGACAGAAAACAAAGAAACCCTCACCACTATCTCTTCAAACCCACTTCACATCAGCTCTGCATGGGCCAAAAACTTCAGACTATAACTGTCATCACACTCTCCAGCATATGTGCATAATGAAACAGACATACGCTCACATAGGCTCACATATCTTAGTGTTTTTTATATTTTTTGATCCTGAAATGTAATTCTAGGTGCAGCTGACCTCAGTGTTCACAGTAATCAATCAAGACTAAGTTATCCTGCCCTAAAAACTGCAAATTACCACAGTGTGATCCAGCAGTTTAGCTTCATGGATGTTCAATATGAAGAGCTTCAATCATCACTGGATTCTGTCCAATACTCTTAAAATGTCCTGAGGTGTAAATGATTAATGAAGTTACGCTGTTATGTTGATGCATTAATGTGCACACCTCTTTGATTTGGAAATCCAGTGATGATGTCTGACGTATAGAGGGATTGTTCTGTGGTTTTTATGGGCACAATTGAGAGACAGGAATTAAACACCCTGGCTTACATCTGGTGTATTAAAGAAAGGAGGGTGAAATCAGCTGTATAAATAGGAACGTATCTGCTTTACGGGGCACCTTGTGCTGAAAGAGACTGAGATTAGAAACATCAAACCACAGACTGGTTTGTTATGATAACTATGATCTCTAAAGGGACGTATCCCAGTCTTTTAATTAGTGCCTCTCACTGACAACTCCTTTTATCTCTTACTAAGCTTTGTTGTTACTGAACAGTTTCTCCTCTCTCATCTTTCTATTTTTTTCTGCTCATCTATTAACCACAAGTTTAACATTTTGGACTCTATTCATTCAGGATGCTCGCAGAAATGTTTTTGCCAGTGTTGACAGGCATGGGTGAATTGTGCCTGAGATTTACTCGGTTTGACAAGTGGGATCATTTTGTCCTTGGCAACACTTGGTGGTTGAAAAGTAACACTGCTCCATTGGGAAATGACCTATCAGAATCAAGTATCTAACACAGGTAATAAAGTATGTGTAAACTCAAGGCAGATGTTTCCCAAGCTGTGTAGTTGAGCTCGCAAAATTAGGCCAATTTAACTGTTGCCTTCAACTTCTCACTTCATTTTACAAAACAGTTTCAAGAGTTATTTCTATTTAACTCACTTTTGAGCAAGATAGACAAGCTGGAAAGAGAAAGGGCATGTGGGAACAGAGAGTCAGGGATGAGATGCAACACAGGAGCAAAACAGCATCCAATATCACTGAGGGTTATTATGATAAGTGTAAGATATTTCATGCTTCCTCCCCCGGACAGACAGACCTACCCAAGTATCTGAGCTTGAGACTGACTGAGAAAATTCTGACAAAAGCACCACACACAATAGAGTGCACCTAAACTTTGCTTTCACTTAGCCGTGAAACTAAACCCCATCAGAATAATTTCAAACAATGATGTGAACTTTTGCCCATGTGGATTTGGTCAGACTTGAGTATTTAAAGTTTTTTGAGTCTGACTTTGGACATTTTTATCTTTGTTTAACATTCCAGGACACAATTTTTGTTTTACAACCTCATCAGTTTTATTTTGTACTCTAGGTGAGTTTCAAGAGACGTAACCTCCAGGTAGAAGTGATGGAGCCTGTGCGTGGACTCACCATGCTGGGAAGCTGTGCAGCAATCCCCGTGGGTGAAAAGAGATTCTTTGAGGCAAAGATCCTCGCAGGCAAACCTGTGCATTTCCTGTGGACTTTTGATCTACACCAACTTCACCATAAAACATCACACATGGGCGAGAAGGTCAGACAATTTTAAATAATTTGCTTCAGTTGCTTTGATATTGATGTCACTATGACCATAATGACTGTCGAATTACACAACCCCAGGTGATCTACACTCCAGAGGTGCCAGGTGTATTGACAGTCTTCCTGAAGGCCATCAATGCTCTGCATGACCAGAATATCACCAAACACATCCTGGTACAAAACACTCTCACAGCTGTAGTCTTATATGCTGCACCCCAGGACACCTTCATCAACAAGACTGTCACGTTTACGGCTTATGTTGCACCAAACTCCAACTCTGTGGAGTGCTTGTGGGACTTTGGTGATGGGTCCTCACCAGTTCATACCAACAACACAACTGTGGGTTACAACTACAAACACCAAGGACACTTCCTGGCCCAAGTATGGCTCTCTCGTTTTGTTTTTTATTCATTTTTCTATATTGTTTGGCGTCTTTTTTTTCTAAAATAAGCGATACATTAATTTGAGTAATACATGTGTGAAAGCTTGGCAGCTCTGCATCTTTCTGTTTCTTATTACTTGGTTTCCTCTCTTGCAGGTGAACTGCAGTAACCTTGTGAGCTGGAGGTTGGCTCATATAGAGGTAAACATCAGTGTGCTGGAGTGTGAGGAGCCAGAAGTACATGTGGTTCAAGCTCCTCGCCTTCCCATCTGGCGCTACCAGCCCACTTTGGTGGAGGCCAATGTGGACCTGAAAGGCTGTCTGCGCTACGGAGCTCAGTACCTGTGGCAGGTACTCTCGACACCATCATGTGACGATGACAAAGACCAGCTCATCCCCTCAGGGCCGGGGTCTCAGCCATCCAGGTTTTTGGTGGAACCAGTGGTTCGCCTGCCAGCAGAGGTGGATGTGCAGCGTCTGCAGTTGTCTTTGCCTAAGATGGCTCTGCCTGCAGGGAACTACACCGTGGTGTTTTCTCTGTCGTACAGAGGTGTGCCTTTAAGGAAGGCTGCCTGTCTGCAGCTGAGTGTCATGGCTGCCAGGTTAGTGGAAGAACTCAATGTTTAATGATCAGGATTGTGATTTAAAAGTTTGTAAAACTTTCAGCACTTTTTTCTCTGGGACTTTTCCTTTTTTTGGGCTGCACATAATGGACCTTAACAGCTTTAATTCTCATTGTTGCACCTCTTATTTTTTAACAAATTTTGTTGTGCTGTATGACATACTTGTTCACTTCAACGCCTTGTTTCATTTAGCAAAGCACATTTCAAAAAGTTCAAGGGAAATGGCTTCAGTTTAACCTCAAAGACATTATGTACATACCACTTTGTCCTCATAAAAAATATGAAACTAGAAGTGTACAATATTATCATATGATATTAACTTGAAAAAAAACTATAGGTTATCTGCCAACATGTTGATATTTGTCCATCTAATACATTGAGTCATTGCGTACTTGATTGAATGCCCCCGATGGGAAGATGACTTGCACAGCGCAAAATGTTCCGTGATCCAACATGACCCTCAAACTTTCAGTCCTGAAATTTGCCAAATTTTCCCTGATTGTGGGTATTGTTATTATCTTTGTTATTTTTCAGAGATAATTAGGAGTATGCACCTCATTACTGTTGCCAAATCTATTACAGAAGAGTGTTGATGATTTCTACTATTAGATGTGTGGAAAAAATATTGGTGATTGGCTAATGAGTGGTAATATATTGACATATCAGGTATCAGCCAAAAATCAAACATTGTGCATCCCTGAAAATATAACAGAAGTAAGTCATCGCTTCCAAGGCAAGATACAGCACAATAAAAAGCACTTAAGACAAACTTGTTGCTGTACTAGCGTGAACCCGTCTCTCAACTGTTCAAGAAAAATTGGGCAGAGCCATTTGAAAAGATGTTGGGTGAACCCATAAATTGTCTGATGTACAGTGTGCAACACTCAAAGGTTTTGCTCATGAGCTTCTCTTCATAAGTCCAGATTTACATCAAAGTTTAGCTCCTCAAAAAACTCGGTTGGCAAAATATTTTGAACAGTCTCTAAACTTCAGTTGGAGTCTCATCTTTTTCTGCTCATCTCTCCAACATTTCTTTTCAGGCTGATGCCCATTATAGAGGGGGGAACCTACAGGGTGTGGTCCAGGACACAAGATCTGCAACTCAGCGCTGAGCAGTCATACGACCCCAACATGGACCCTGACAGCCAGTCTCTTCTCCACTACCACTGGGAGTGCCAAAGCACATCCAAGGTAAGGGCAAGCCGGATTTTAAGATTATGTTTAGGTGGTGAAATCAAAGAAGAGATTCAGATGTGTCATCTTCCTCTTTTGAGTTGCATTTTGAGCTTTTGTGCCATCCTACATTTAAATAGTATGACATGCTTACTTTTATTCAAACTCTTATCAGGATCGTGTATGGTTTATTCATTCCCTTTACATATTGATGATGAGTGTTACATATTTTTCTGATTAATTTATTTTTCAACCTCTGAAAACACATCAAATTTGTCAACAGTAATCACTTACTCTAATTTGATGGGTTTTTTTGTTTCAGTTTTCACTCAGAAATACTAAAAAAGATCCCAAAAAATGTTTAAAAAACTGCTGCAGGTACTGAAAACAAATTTATATCAATATGCCTTTCAGTTTAATGTTTTCAAGACTCTATTTTTATTCAACAAGAAAATACTCATCAATTACACATAATAAAAATCTATTTGAGATTAATATTCTCACTCCACCCACACACAAAGCCGTAAGCAAGAGGGGTCAGTGTGTTAGCATGTATAAACAAACAGAGAAATAGTTAGATCCAATTAAAACATGAAAAATTTAAAGAAAAAACACTAATTTTCACACTTGATCTTCTTTCCAGCCTGTGACTCAGGTCACAATGCATGCCCCACATCAGAAGATATTTTTCTGTTCTGTTCTGCCCCCTATAATACACTCTTTCATACGCACCTGCTGTGCCCTGTTCAATCGACCAGTTCAGATGTACTTTTTGTTTATTTTAGACAATGAAGTACCAGGAGAAATAAGATCAAGCAAAAAAGAAAGAAAGAAAAGAAATTCATTTATGTGTAATACAGAAATTAACTGGGTTATCTGGTCAGAAGTTGAATGATGTATGAAATTATCTTACTCTGTAATTTAAAGTTCTCAGCTTTGTCACTTGCTCAGGATTCAACTCAAAGGTTTTTATTGTCAGTTTTCTGTATATGTGAGGACAGGTAAATGGCTACATATGTCCCTCTATTCTCTGTGCTGAGCCTACAAGTGAGAAGGAAAGGAGAGAAAAAGTGTTACACTACTTGTCTGTGAATTGTGAATTCATAAGATGGCGTTCCGAGATCTGGATCTGTGAAGGAGACTGGAAAAGTTACATAATGGTCATCTGGTCCTGTGTACCGTAACTGCCATCAGAGGCTTGGCAGCCTTTATATGGGGAGGAGAATCAGTTTAGGATGTTGTTTTTTTGTGTATTTTGAATACTGAATGTGTACCATGTGCATGCATGTTTGAGTGTGAGGATAAAATCATAAAGCAGTTTTCACACTCGTTGCTTTCTTAACTGGGTGGGAGCACATTCTGCCTATGCAGTAAAATACCACAGCTTAAGACTCAATGGTCAGGGCGTACCCTATGTGTGCGTGTGTGTGTGTGTGTATCGTACATCTCAGCAGACAGGCATTTAAAGGGTTATGTAACTGTTTAGGGATAAAGTCAACATTCCTCAGCTTGTGTTGTGCTCCCCACCCTGAGAATGACACACTTGAATGTACAGATAACAACAAGCATGTCTGCACAGACACGGATACACTCACTCACAGCTAGGTGACCCTGCTTACAAATGCATAGATTTACACTGAGTCACACTACAAAGGGTTGAACTCTGTTAGATGCCTTACACTGATCCGGCCTTGGACTGAAGTATAAAAATAGCAGATGATAGAAATGTTTTACAGAAGTTATTGTTGATAAAATCTGTTCTTGAAATGTTTTAAAAAAACAAGAATGATTAACATCAGTAGCAACAAAGAGGAGGAAATAGGACTCCAGATACAAGTCAAAGGTTAGCTCAAATGTCAAGAATACTTTTTTTTTTTCAGTAACAGGTGAATGGCTGTTCAAATCTTGGTTAAGGACCCCAAAATATTAACACTGCTACCTAAACTTTAGCATTTCTGATAATAGGTCCCCTGGCACATATGTGGAACTTGGAAGAGAACATATCAGTCATCTTTTTTCTGCACCTCACTGTCGTTTCTTATTTGATTTTATTTGATGGTTATTTTACTGGGAAAAAATATATAAAAAAAATTAAAAACACAGGTTTTGGGGGTCTTATGGGTTCACATACCTGATACCACATTATGTACGGTCTCATGTCAGTCACAGTATCAGAATAACCTCAGTGTAGCTGAAATGCTGATTAAGTTTTGGTCATTTTTTCCTTTTTTTTGTAACCGCAGGGTGCCGAACACTGCTCCAGTCTGAATTTTGGCCTAGGCTCCAGTGGTCCGATGCTGGGGATTTCTGGCTCTGAGCTGGAAGCAGGTGTTGAATACACTTTCAAGCTGACTGTCAGCAAAGACGGTATGGCACCAGAGTCTACCACACAGACGGTAAGTGCACTTCTAACCTTTTCACATAAATGTCTTTGAGATGCTGCTTTGTGGGCAGCTAACATGTCATTTTGCTATAGAACTAGAGAAACCAAGGAGAACCCATTATAAGTTGCTTCAAGTCTGTGTTGTGTGGTTCAATTTTCTTTCTGTACACTGAGATGAATGCTGAGCACAGTAGTTGAAGGTTTGTATCTGCTTTTAGTCCTCATTGACAGAAAGAAAATCTATAGGTTTGCTTTTGCCGCCAGAAATGAAGAGATGAATGTCATTTTTGACACATAGCAATCAAATGAAGTAAATAGTAGGCAGCCAGCTGTTGGATGTGGAACACACTGGAACATGTCATTTTTACATTGTTAGAACGCCATTCAGCCTCTTTTTCTGTAAAAATGATGTTTGGTTTATTTCTAAAGTGTGTCAGCTGC
This sequence comes from Thalassoma bifasciatum, assembly GCA_008086565.1. Lineage (NCBI taxonomy): Eukaryota > Metazoa > Chordata > Actinopteri > Labriformes > Labridae > Thalassoma > Thalassoma bifasciatum. The sequence continues at coordinate 1,121,998 of RPOG01000043.1, forward strand.
TCAGTTCATAGAAGAAGGAGAGCGGCATGACATCCGTTTGGTAAATCGATTGCATCAAGCAGAATCCTTTTCCATGGAGAGTTAAAATTTGTGTACATGAATCATTCATCATTAATCCTCACAGAGATAAAGCCGTGAGTCATACTGAAAGACTTATACCATATGGTACTGGATGTTAGTAATATGACAGCTCTTGTACAAAGGAAGCCTGAACTAAGAAAACTGTTCTTTATGCAAATGTGTGTGTGTCTTTGTGTGCACAACAGGTGCTTGTTCAGAGTGGTCATATCCCCATGGTGTATCTGGAGTGTGTGTCATGTAAAGCTCAGTCAATCTATGAGGTCAGTCAGAACTCCTACGTGTACCTCAGAGGAACCTGCACCAACTGCCAGGGATTTCAGCATGGGGTAAACACACACACACACACACACACACACACACACACAGAACCAAAACACCAAAACAATTCAAACCACCATCACAAGAGCCTAGGAAACACGAAAACACAAACACATGAATTGAGTCCAAATTTACCATTGTATTTAAAACCAATAAAATCAGGATGTTTGAGCAACCTTAAAAAGTCTTTGATTCATCTATCTATATTAAGGGCTTAAAATGTCAAAAAATCATTAAAATGTCATGTGCTGGTCTTAAATTCATTACTCAAACATCTTAAAATTGTCAGAGCAAGGTAAGTTAATCTTAAATGTTTTTTTCTTTTTCTCTGGGGACCTTTTTAGGAGGAGATGTAGAGAGGTTGCTTTCTTAGTAGAAGCTGATGTGAACTGTTATCAACATGCTAGCTGGTCGTAAAGTGGCACACATACTGTGCTTGGGTTGTAATACAGCAGGATCCCCCAATCATCCCCCTGTATTTATTGTGTTTTCAGGCTTAAAATTCCTTCAAGGTGGGATTAAAAATGTCTTAAATTTGACTTGCTGAAACTGCAGATACTCTAAAAAAGAAATGAATTACTCAGTAAGAAGTTTTTATTCTTTCTATTCTTTCTCTCTGAAGTTGTCCTGTGTAGTTCGTTTTACTCAAACCTCTCTCTCTACCTCTCTGTCTCTGTCTCAGCGTTGGAGTGCCATGACGCTCCAGAACGAGAATCTAGTCCTGGACTCCAACTCCACCACCACAGGAAGTGATGGCATGAACCTGGTGCTGCGGCAGGGCGCCCTGCGACATGAAGACTCCTACATCTTCACTTTGCACGTGACCGACGGCAGTCTGGATGGCGAGGGCGCTGCCTCCATCACCCTGCACCACAACACACCTCCGGCTGGTGGAAAGTGTCATCTGAGAGGAGGAGGGGAAACAGGAACAGAGTATGGGGATGTGGATGGTGAAGGTTTCAGGGTTCGCACACTGTTGGACCGGGTTCACTTCAACTGCTCAGGTAGAGAACAAAGCAGCAGTTGACTTAAGATCCTCACAAATCTTTCTTAGTAGATTGTCTCTCTTTGATGCTCACTGAATTACTAACGAGATGGTTTTGTCGTGTTCTTGCCTCCAGGTTACAGTGATTTTGGGGTCTCAGACACTCCTTTGCTCTACAGTCTTCTGGTGACACGCTGCAGAGAGGACTACTGTGAGGACTTCTGTGTGTACAAAGGCAGCAGCCCGGAGCACTCTGCTTTCCTTCCCCCTGGCTTCAGCTCCGCACAAAACCACATAGCTGTCTCCATCACAGTAGAGGACCACCAGGGCGCTGCTGCCATCGCACTTAACAAGTAACAAGACAACACTTAGTTGTTAAGTTTTGGGTATGAAGAGTTGACATCATTAAATCACAGTCTTTTACATATTCAGTGCTCTGTGTTTCTGTGCTTCAACAGGACCATTAAAGTCGGGCTCCCAGATCCGCCCCCTCAGTACAACAGCCTTCCCCACTGGTTGTCTGAGCTGACTGACAGCACACTTAAAAAGCTGTTAGACCAGGGAGACTCCCAGAGGGTCAGAGAGTTGTCATTGGCATTTATCACAGTCCTGAATGAGGTAGGAGGGGGTCAAACCACCCACCATTCATTGATAAAGATTAATTCAATCATTCATGAGCTGTGATGAAGCATATCTAATCCAATTTTTACCTTTCTTCAGTATGAGCAGACCAGGCCGTCTGTGCGTGTCTCCAGAGAAGAGCGAAGTTACAGAGTCAGAGTCCGGAGCAACATCACCAGAGCTCTGACCGCCCTCGACCTGATCACAGTGAACGACATCCAACAGACCTCTGCTGCTTTAGCACAGTGCACGGTGAGCAGACGAGGGGCGAGAGGGGCATGAAAGTTTGAAAAGAGCTAGAAAGCCACAAATTACCTGTTGTCTGAGTGTGTTTTGTGTGTGTTTCCCAGGCCCAGAGCCGTGAGTTCATCTGTGAGGAGTGTCAAAACAGCACGCTGAGCAAGCTGGAGTCCATGCTGGAGATACTGCAAACTGACACCAAGCAGGGCACAGTCACTCCCACCGAGATCGCTGACAACATCCTGAACATCATGGGTAAGGGAGAGCCTTTTCTGTTACCTACTTAGGGTGTGCTGGTTCCTCTCTTCAAGAAAAATGTTGTTAGTCCCAAAATCTGAACATAGGTAGCTTTTGTCAACCAGATGAGAGCAAGTTAATATTCAATAAGAGACCTCATGACAAAGCGGAGTGATGCAGGAGGTAATGATGTTCGTACAAAAAAGAAACCACACAATTTTGGCACATTGAGCTGTTTTCATAAAATCTCTTTGTCAGTTGAAGTATTAAAGAAAGGCTTGAACAAATAAAACAAAAGACAAAACAAAGAGTGGCCTCTATTGACTCTTAATTCTATACTACAAAATAACTGAGAGTGTCATGATAATTTTTTAAGAAACCATCACTTCAGTTTGTCAGCAAAGATCTTTTTGTCTGTCCAACATGAGCTGATAAAAGACATTGACACTATTTCATAACAAACTCCAGACTTACCTTTTCTTTCTGGCTTTTACATGAATTCAGTTTCATCTTCATAGAACATTTATATAACATAACACATTTTTATTAAATAAAACCGAATGGTTTTTTTTCAGGCAGTTAAGAAAAACTGCTGGGGTGCTATAGTCTATGTATGTTTAGTATGCTTTTTTGTTTGTTTTTATTTACTAGTTGTCACACCAATAGCATCTTTACATCCTTTTAATAAAGATTTTTATTCTGAATCCTGATTTAAAAAACTGCTTAGCTGCACTGGGCACATGTAACTTTTCCTATAATTATTAACCTTTGCTTTTTAAACTCTGTACTTCCAGGTGATTTGATCCACCAGGTCAGCCAGTCAGCCTCTCAGTCTTACTTCCAGCCTCCTTATTTGGACTCCCCCTCACCTCCCTTCAACCCTCCCATTTCTACCATCAGCGATGATCAGGGGGGGACCCTGTTAGACCCCTCCCCCTCCTCGCTGGAACCACACCCTCTACGAGTGGCAGCCAGAGCTTACAGCCTGTCCTCGGTCCTCATGTTGATCCTCATGCATGCTCGCGTGCTCAATGAGGAGCCACTTGTGCTGAGGGGAGCAGAGATCGCTGCTACAGGAAAACTGGCAGACCCCCAGAGCCTGCTTTGCTACCATGACAACAACAGTCAAGGTGGGCTTGTGTACCAAGTGAAGAGCTGAAGAAAGCATTGATAGTTTATGGATACTTATGTAGGACAGAAATACAATAATAATGACATGTGTAACAATATCTGTAACAACAGGTAGTGAGTAACTTTCCCCTTGCTTCCCTCTGTTGCTCAGAGTGCCAGCGGTTCTCCATCCCTCGAGCTTTCAACAGCAGTCTTGGCAAAGCTGCAGCTGGAAACAGCATCATGCAGCTGATGTTTCAGGTAATGTTGGAAAACATCAGAAACTGCCAAAATACTTTATGTTTCAAGTCCTGTTGCCTTTTTCTGTTTGGCTCTCAAATCTTCTTATCAAATTCTTTCTGCTTCTTGTTTTTCTCATCAGGTGGAGTCCAACCCCTTCCCCTTTAACTATGTGCCAAACTACACCGTCTCCACTGAGGTGGCCTCCATGGAGTTTCGGACCGAAAACGGCACTCAGATCCCCATCTCTGGACTGGACGACAGTCTGGCAATCACTGTTGCTGTAAACAATGGGACAAGTGGAGCAGAAGCAGGTCCTGTAGTGGCTGGAACTGGGGGGGTCCCCACAGCTGGAGCAGTGAACATCAGCCACTGCAGCTCGGTGATCGTCAGGGTCAGCACAGGAAACACCAACCGGCAGGCGGGACTGTTTGTGCAGCTCAACTTCACCTCTTTGCAAGGTGTGATGTCATGTTTACATCCTGTCTGTCTTTAATGTTTGGTTTCTAATCACATCTGTATGAAAAGAGCAGGGCTAGACCTACTAATACCATATTTCCAAGCATGTTTTATCACACAAACGCAATGACACACAAACACAAGAGGCATTAAAGACTTTCATTGATTGTTTGCTTTATTGTAATGTGATGAAAATTCAGTGATGGTTCAGTTTTCCCCCATAGATCAACAGAGAAACATACAAAGCTGTTCAGGCACTGATTGATTTAGGGTTACATTCTGCCAGAAGTAAAATTAGTTATAATTTTACCTTAGGTTGTGTGACAGTGGATTAAAATGTAATTGGGCTTTCTATTATGTAGCCCAAAGGAGAAATAGATGCAGACAGAACAGTACATTACAGTACATCATTAACAGGTTGGGTACAAAGACATTAAACATGACTCATTAAACATAACAGTTCATCAAGTTCTGTGTATTTTTTGAGTACAAAACATGCTCGAAGAAGCAGAAGAAACGCTTCATTGACCCTTTTCTACACAGTTCTAACCTTTCCATTTTGTCTGTTTCGCTGCTCTGTGTTCCTTATTATGTTTCCTTCCTTTGTACTAGATGCTGCAGAGAATGAAATAGAAAAAGAGGAGCCGTACATCACAGCCTATCTCCACTCACATGACGGACCCAATGAGTTCAACTGCACAGAAAAAAAACACATCGCCCTCAGTATGACAAGGGGTCAAGATCTGGACCACAGGAGATACACCTTCTTCCTGTCACCTGAGTAAGAGCGTTTGTTGATTGATATATTCTACCGAAGTACAGTTGCTTTCATTAAAGTTTTCTTAAGTAGAAGTAACAGTACCAGTCTGCAAACCTATCAAAGTAAGAGTAAAAAGTTCAACCTTTGAAACGTACCCTTAGTACTGAGTATAGATTTTTAAGTCAGGATGGAGATTTGGGTTAGAGCGATAATGACCAGGTTGAAGCTCACAGCTCATCTTGCTTTCGTTGGAAAAGGTGTTAGCTTGGTAAAAAGTTCATCTGATCGTGAGGCACATGCGTCAGACAGTCAACTGGTTGTCACGATCAGATGAAGAGCTTTTACTGTTTTTCTTTTCATTGTAACCTGTAAAATACAGTACTTGGTGTGGCATTTGCTTCGAAGTTAAGTACTGATTCTAAAAAATAAGTATAAAAGTACAGAAAAAAGCTTCTCAAGTACAAAAACTTGAGTAAAAGTAATTGGTTTCTTCCATGTGTACTTCCACACAAGGAGCTGTAGTTACTTTGCTTAAAATGATTTATGTTCGTTGTAGAGACTGATGCTCTGTCCTGTCTCATGCAGGTTGTACGACACCACTCTTGACTACTTCATCAACGTGAGCACAGCCTGCAGCCCTGCCTCTCACCCTGTGGGTGTACACCTGGAAGTCGGGGTGTTTGTCTCTCTGTGTCAGTACTTCAGTGAGAGTGAGAAGCAGTGGCGGACTGATGGCATGGTGCCCCTCGCAGAAACCAACGCCAGCAGAGCAGTTTGTCGCACCAGGCACCTCACAGCCTTCGCCGCAGGCCTATTTGTCCCACGAAACGTAGTCAGCTTTAAAATGCCTGTAAGTATTACAAAGACAAAACATCTTCATACAGTTACATCAGACTTACACACACTGAAACTGTTCTTCCTCTTCTGTAGGAACGCTCTGGTGCTCCAAGCCTGGTCGTCTTGCTGGTGTGTGTGTTGGGCTTACTGAGTTATGTAGTTGCAGCAGCCATCTTGCATAAGCTGGACCAGCTGGATCTGCGGCGAGCTGCTGTGGTCCCACTCTGTGGGGTCGATGGACTCTTTAAATATGAGATCCAGGTGAAGACTGGGTGGAGCCAAGGGGCAGGTGAGTTGGTATTCAGCTGTTGGGATGGTAGGAAATGGGCTGATTTAGGAAACTGCTGTTATTATGTATTCAAAAGAGGCAAAAATTGATGGAGGTATCTATCTTGACTTTGTGAGCCAGTGTGCTACAGATAAAAAAAAACGAAAAAACAAGCATGCTCCAAACCACAAATACAGTAAAAAGAAGTGGGTTTTTCTGACACTAATAGAAAGAGCTGAAAAAGTCCAAAACAGAGCCAGCATTCATACTATTATTACCTTTGGGTCTTAGTTCAATATGAGCTAAATTGCATTGTACAAATCATAAAATTTTTAGAATCATTCATTTTAATGAGTCTCTAAATCCCATCAGGCACCACAGCTCATGTAGGAATCAGTTTGTATGGGCGTGAAAGCCGCAGCGGACATCGCCACCTGGACAGCAGAGGAGCTTTCACACGCAACGCTCTCGACATCTTTCATGTCGCCACCGACACTAATCTGGGCAATGTCTGGAAAATCAGGATTTGGCATGATAACAAAGGTACCGACTGAAATTTTCATACTCAAAGGAAACATGTCATCACAAAGAGTGTGACTGGTTCATACTTGTGCAGCATTTCAATAACGATCCGCGTCTACCTCAGGTCTGTCCCCAGCATGGCTGCTCCAGTATGTCCTGATCAAAGACTTGCAAACAGGAAGCAGCTACTACTTCCTGGTTGAGGAGTGGCTCTCAGTGGATAACGATAAAACAGAAGGACATGTAGAGATAGACGTGGAGGCCTCAGGTAAAGAATAATCAAACGTATATTATTATTCTCACAATGCCTGTTCCACTCAACTCACTCTGTGAACCCCTGATTCCTTTCAGAGGAGGCTGTGCTTCTGCAGATGCCCCGCCTCCTGCGCTGTGAGCTGCAGAGGGCGCTGTGTGAGACTCACCTCTGGCTGTCTCTGTGGGAGCGACCTCCCCGTAGCCCTTTCACTCGCCTACAGAGAGCCACCTGTTGCGCTGTGCTGCTGCAGCTTTTTCTCTTGGTCAACACACTATGGTACAGCATCGTGGTGGACAAGAGATACAGGTAAAGGATTGTTCTTCACCAGCCTTTTTAGCCGTCTTTCTATCCTCATTACTACAACCTGACATTATTCCTTCACTTGATTTCTTCAGCCCAAGAGCCGTGTCTACAGTGTCCTCACTGAATGGTGAGACAGTGGCAGCCGGTGTGGTGACATGCCTGATCGTGTACCCTCTCTACCTGCTCGTATTTACACTCTTCAGAATGAGTCGCAGCAAGGTACCACAAACCTACCTGTGTTACAAATGCTTGCTAGTTCTGACAGACATGAAACTTAATATTTTGTGTGTGTGTGTGTGTGTGTGTGTGTGTGTGAATTTTAGTGTGTGACTGTAGAGCAGGTGCCACCCCAGTCAGACCAGGAGTCGGTGGAGATAGATGACTTCTTGGATAACTCTATGGCCGGAAGCTCCTTCCTCTTTTTTAATGGCGAGGTAGAGTCCAGAGACAAATGAAATAATGTCTGATGCAGTTATTTTTCACATTGAAATGTTCAAAAATGTCATGTTACTGTTTTCCTCTTTTTAGGAAGAAAAAACATTGCAGAATCAAACACACAATTGCAGGCTGGGCAATTAATTGAAATTTAGATTAAATCCCAATATGGCCTGCTGCAATTTTCTAATCACACACCATACAATATTTCTTTGGCCTGTGTAGACCAGAATATCTGATGAAACTTTTTTGCAGCAGATGTTTTATGATCTACAACCCCGAACTCAACCCTGCTTAACCAAAAGGCCAAATCGTTGAATACTTCCTTGACAGGAACCACAATCTAAATGGTGAAAAGTGGCAAAAACAGCAAGAAGTAGCTATAAAAACATGTTTAAGTTGACAAAATAGTCAAAAGCAGCAAAAATTGTGAGAAAATTTTGGAAAATGGTCAGAAAGTCACTTTTCAGAAGTCTGACATTTCTGTTTGAAATATCTCTTCTTAATTGAGATCTTGTAAAATTCTAATTTTTAGAGACAGAATTCTGGGTGTTTGTTATCTGTAAGCCATAATCATCAACATTTCAAGAAATAACAGCTTAAAAATTCACTCTATGTATAATGAGTGTATATAATATCTGGGTTTTGCTTTTTTGAAATAAGTGACAAAAATGTTTTACCTTTTTATAGTATTCTTGTTTTTTAATATCTATTGTAAAAGCAAACTGAGTACCTGGACTTTTTTTTTTTTACAACAATCATACTTTTCTTCCTAACGTATGTGTTTTTCTTTTTCTAAACAAGAAGATTGAAAGAAAACCTCATCCCCTTCAATATGGCAAATGATATCAACAACACATAAGATGGGGACCTAAAAATGACAGCACAATAAACTGCAATTGCAATGTAGAGAAAAATATTCGCAGTTTTGTCTTCATCTCTCTCGGTATGAATCATTAATTCCTCTTCCTCTGTTTCTCAGACCAACTCAGAGGAAACCAATCTAGATTTTCCCACTCCGTCAACTAAAAGGTGAGTTTACTTTGTTGCCATGACGGCAATTTCAGTCTATGGTCCCTCTGCTTATTTGAGATTTGGTGCTGTATAAATTGTGATTGCCTGTTTTTTGACAACACATAAAAAGTATAATAGGAGGGAGTAGAATTGTTCCCTAATGGGAGAAGCTGCACTAAAACAGACCTTAAAGCTCCCTCTCCTGTCTCAAAACAAGCACTAATTCAAAAGCCATTATCATCTCAGAATTGTTGTTTTTGCAGATTAATGTAGTCAATATTGTTTCCTCGGTTATTATCATTATCCTTTCCTTTCCAGGAAACCCTTGCTGTAAGCTGCATAACAAACCTGTAATGATGTTTTTCAGTGTGGAGAGTTGGGCAATGGCAGAGGAGGAGATGGAGGACAGGGATTGGCCGGAGTGGTTGAGTGATGGATCTGTTGTGGGCGGCGCAGGACACAGGGCTGGTCTCCCCAGGCTGAAGAGGGGTCAGGGGAGCAGGCACCTGGGTGTTGACATGAACTTTAACCCTGATGACGAGGACGGGACTGAACAGCGCAACAAATTCTTCACCTCCTCAGGTACAAAAAAAAGCAGCAATATGGATGAGGGTATTGCATTTTTTTCTAAGCTGAAGTATGAGGAGATTTCGGCCGTTTTTGTACACTCTGTGCCAGATGAAACTATTAAAGTCCAAACTGTAATTTTTGACTGACAGATGAAGACCTGATCAAGCACATCCTCACAGACGGACAGAACTTTTTCCCTCAGGCAGATGAAAGTGAAATGGCCGACCTGTAAGTCTCTTTACTTTTAAAAGAACCTTTTTAAAATATGAGTATTCTTGATACTTACTATTGTCAACTAACTAGTTTGATAACTTTTTAAAGCTAATTATTTATTTGTTTGTTTGTCTGTGATTTTGTATCAGGTCAAGCATTTTAGACGACAAGACTGAAGTGATTCTCCTCCAGAAGCCGAATGAACCTTTCCCTCAAGAATCTTTGAGAAGGGACCCACCAAAAACAGCTTTCACCTCCAATACAGGTGTGTGTGTTTGTGTGTCTGTAGAATGTCTGTCTATGATGAAGTTATTTATACAGGTTTATATTTCAATCCTGATTGATGGTTAAAAATTGGTTTTGATGGCCTAAGCTGAAGTGTTTTGAAATATTTAATTCTTTGGTATTTTGCTTAAATACATCAGAAGTAGAAAGACGTGTACATTCTTCATCTTTTAACAGTCTATCGCTAACATAGTGATTGTTTAAAGTTTACACTAACTTCAGTGTAGACGCTCAGACATGTGGCACGTACATTGTGTGTGTTATTGTTACTGTTGTGGCTCTACAAGAGTAAATTGCCGTTTCAAATGTTTTTGAATAACATTTTTATTCCAAAATTGTTCGAGTACCTCACAAGTCAGATTACAATTAATCAAATAGAGAAAATTGACTGAAAAAGAAAATAGTGGCTCTCCGTAGCAGAAACAGGACTAGAGCAGCTGCTTGAGGAGATTGAAAGGTTCCAGGAGTTTAAGGTATAAAATAAGTATGTGAACAAGTGAGGTTTGTCAGGTCAGGTCAAATGATTTGTTGATACATTTCTGCAGATAATGATTGAACTTCATTATATTATTCTTACCTTTTGATGATCTCACAAGATTAAAAGTCCTGAACACAAATCAGCATGATAAGAATTAACTGTAATGTCAGAGGAAGACGAATTTGTTTTTTTCTGTTTTGGGCTGTTTCATCTGTTGTAATGTCCATGTTTTTATTTCTACTATTTAAAATCAGTTATCTGCAAACTTTTGTCCTGTTTCTTGGTGCATTTGGCTTATTTACACAAAAAAAACATCTGGTTTCTATTCTAATTTTAGATGCTTTGAGGAGAAGTTTCCGTCATGAGAGAGTGCAAAGTAGAATGGATTCAATTCAAAAATAGATGAGAAATAAGTTAGACTCTTTTAAGTCTGTCACCTTTGCTTTTACAAGTGAAATGTATGAAATGCGCTTTCTTTGTTGCCTGGAAATTTGATAAGCAACAGGGCAGAGCACATTGAAAAGCTGTGGTTGTCTCTGCATCAGGTCCAAAGTTCTCTCATAAATCATTCTTTTTCAGGACTTTTATTGAATTTATATTAATGTGATTCACAAAGGAATATTAAAGTCCAATGGATCAATTATTAATTCGCGTGTAAGAACTGGATCTCCTTTGTGCTTTCAAAGTTTTGTGAACCCAACAAGATAATTAGATTACAAATGTCTTTGATTTCAAAGTTCATTATTTCCCCTCCTCTCTGCAGTCGTGACAGATGTGTGTCGTCCACGGCGGTTTCCTCCATGGTGTGGTCGTGCCGCCCTGTGGGGCAGTTGGGCCGGGATCGCTCTGGCCAGTAGTGTTTGTATTTGGGCTGGTCATGGCTTCAGTCAGAACGTAGCTATGATGTGGCTCATCTCCTGCTTCTTCAGCTTCCTGAGCTCCTGTCTGCTGCTGGAGCCAATAAAGGTACAAACAACTTGATCCCCAAAGACACTCACACTTACTCCTTTCTTGATTTGGTCACAGGATTTGTTTAAAGCTACACTGGAGCATTTCTGGTATATCTAATTTATTTAAAGTGATTTTATTGCTTGTAGCACCTTTTACTCTGCACCTGATCAGAAATAAAAAATATAAACACATAAACAGCCAACAGAGTTAGCAACAATTGTGTTCACTGTGTTAATACATAATTAGGACCAGAGGAGTCATTCATATATTCATGACCGGAGCCTTTTAAAACCATGTTAAAGACTAAAATAGAGAAAATGCCCAACCCGGCATCTCTCTAAATACCCATTAGTGTTCTGATTTTGGCAGAGACTAGAAACAAATTTGTGGTCTTCTACAAAATAAACTGCTTCAGTTTGAATCTACATCTTTGTCAAAAACCAGAAGATGAGTCAGCATTTCCAGTATGGTAACTATAGGGTGAGTAATTTATAGTTTATGCTTAAAACACTCCAAGAATCCCTCCAAAGTTAAAAAACGTACATATATCATGTCAAAAGGACTCGACAGCATACACAAAGTGCTCCTTCAAAATAAAAGCCTGTGCACCATATAAGTCCTCTAGTTGTTCTGTCCCTGCCCCAATAAAAAATAAGTAAGTCTTGCTGAAACCAACGAGTAACACTTCTTTTGACTTCTGAAACTTGACAAGTTAAAAATTTTCCTGTTTTTCTGTCCCTCTAAAAGCCTCTTGTCTGCTGTCCATCAGGTTTTGTGTGAAGCCGTTTACTACGCTGTGTGTGTGCGACGTCTGCGTCCAGAGGACCAGGATGTGCTTGTGGAGTTCCCCCGAGTGGAGAGAGTGGTCCAGCGGGTCCCCAGGGTCAGACCCCCACAGGGCTTTGCTCTGTCTCAGGCGCGGCATCAGGCCCGAAAGGTTCACATGCTGCACAGTATGCTGAAGGTGAGTCAGACAGACAGAGAAGCTCATCACGTGTGTAACTGACTTGTATCTGTATCTTCAGGATTTAGAGCTTGATTTCTTCTTGTTAAGAATTGTTGGTTTTCATTTCCAGAACTTCCTGGTTTACATGTTCTTCCTGTTGGTGGTTTTGCTTCTCAACTATTCTGACTCGGCTAAAGACACACACGGTCTGAGACTGCGTACCCAACTGCAGAGAGCGCTTCACACGCCCGAGTACCACAACATCAGCAGGTACACATACACACACTCACTCATTGGTGGTCTTATCTTTCAAACTCCTGATAAAGTTTCTTGGTAGGACAATATTTGTGTGTCTGTGATTAAAGAGGACAAGCTCCTCTATCTGTTCAATGTGTAAAGATGTTTTCAAAAATGTAGTTCACTGAATGCTTCTGTGTTGGTTCTCCATGTTTTTTGTTCTCTTAATGCCTTTGGGAAGATCAAATTTGGGATTTAAAGTGACAGAACAAAAAAAAAATGTTATTTTTGTCTTTTCACTAATGGTACGCACCGATCTAATGTATACTTCACATAAGTTTTGATTTAACTCAATTCAAATTAATCAAACATTGAAATCTAAAAGATGGTGAAAACAATGTTTTATTTCTTAAGGTTAGAGCAAACTGACCTTTTTTTAGTTTGATGAATACATGTTGTCTGTAATAATTGTGATATTAATAAAGATAAAAAAAGGAGTGATCATGAGTTCAGCCATGATCAAGCAGCCTGACTTCTATGTTTACCCAACTACACCTCTAGTTAGAAAAGGTGCTTTTCCTCTGATACTAAACCCGAAGCTCTTCACCACTTGAACTACGTGTCCTGTGCGCACACAGACACTTTTAGAACCTTGTTTGTTGCACTGCAACAAATGTCAGTCCAACACAATGACTACCAGGTGAAGAATCAGCAGCAAAAATGCAAGAACGATCTAATTTGTGAATCCTCTTTTGTTCTCTTAAGACGAGACGATGTTCTCCCGTGGTTGTATGAGGCCCTGTTGCCACGGCTACTTGATGACTCCGCCCTTTTGAAAGACACAGGAAGTGTGTTACTCGGCACACTGAGGCTCCGACAAGTCCGTGACACACAGGGTGAGACTGAAATAGACATAACAAACACAAACTTCTCTGAGCTAAACTTAAAACATCATGAGATGACTGATTGAGTGATGCTCGCTAAAAAAGTTTACAAAAGCTGTATTTACTTTTCTGTCAGAGTATTAAGTCAAATATGGAGATCTTTTCTTCTTTATCATCACAGATTCTACAGGAAGCATTAGTATACACATATCTGTATATTAACTCAAGTATCCTGAACTTAGATTTGCTCCTCTTGAAACTTGTCCATTCACATTTGGCACCCTGACAGGAGAAAGTATTTGGGGAAAGGGACCAGCTGATAAGGTTTCTGCTTTTGGAGTGAATGATACAAACTGGTAAGGACTGGATTGAGTTTACAGTGTGTTTTATAAACTTTCAGTCAGTTTCAGTGACTATTCAACATCTGGTTGTGGTCAAAGTGTCAGTTTCTTCTTCCCCTCTTGTGCCTCTTTGCCTTTTCAGGGTGCGGCGTTTGGACAGGATCAGGGCGGATAACAGCGGAGATACGGTCCACCAGCTGAACAGAAGCCTGGTGGAGGCCTCTTCCTCCTTACAGCAGCTGCAACAGCTGCATTGGCTTGACCACAGGTACTTCATCAACAGATATTTTATACATCATCAAGGAAATAACATCATAAATCAAAGCTCTTCTGTAAAGGAGCTTGCTCACTGGCCTGATTCTTACACATCAAGGGACCAGTTTGAAAAGAGTAGAAATGAAGACTCTGCATGGAATTTAGCTATGATGACATAAAACATCAGTGTGCACATGCTTGTGGCCTCAAAAGTCTGCAACTGATTTTGCTGCGTGCTCTCATTGATAGGTTGCACATGGAAGGATTTAATATTAGAATAAAACACTGAAACTAGTCCAGTAGAGAACCTGGAAAGCATGTTGGCAGTCCACTATTGTTGCTTGATAATCAATACCATCAGCTCAACTTAATCCTCTGAATGCAACATAAAGAAATAATGTAGGGGGCAGCTGGAATATAAAACAATGAGTGGTGGAGGTCTCTTACATAACTGTCTTTTGCACAACACCAAAACCAGAGCTTTTTCTTCCTTCTCTCTGTCTTTAACAGACACACCCAACTTGATAAAGACATATAAGACATCGATACTGTTTTGTTAAAGGAAAGTAACTTAGTCAAATTTCCTGTCATCTGATCTTATCACAGTTCATTAAGTGTGTCTGTGTTTGTGCTTCTACAGGACCCGTGTGCTGTTTGTGGAGTTCTCACTCTTCAACATCAACACAAACCTCCTGGCTGTCTTCTCCTTTCTGTTTGAGTTTCCAGTTTCTGAGCGTGCCCAGTCCAGCCTTGATCTCCTTGTCATAAGTCTGTGGCCAATCACTGGCCTGGACTTGCAGCTCCTTCTAATGGTAACCTCTTGAGACAAAGAAAGACATCAAAAACACAGCACATCTCTTTTCCCTGTTGTTTTTTCTGCAATGTTTTCAATTTAATCTGGTTTCTGGTTTTATAGATTGTCCTTCTGGTCCTCGTCTTGTATTTCTTGGTTCGAGGGATCCTTGGCTTCCTCAGAGAGGGTCATGTGTACCTGTTCTCAGCTTGGAGATTGCTGGGCATCTGCAAACTGACTCTAGCAGCATCTGTGTGCGGGCTACACCTGAGCCGCTGCACTATGGCCACTCAGCTGTGGGCGTCATACCTACAGCACCCACGGGACGCCTTCACAGACTTTTACCCCGTGGCCAAACAGAGCCAGCTGTACACAGTCATGTCTGCATTGCTGTTGTTCATCCTGGTGCTGAAGGTGAGAGTTTTCAAAGTGAGAATGAGTTTCTGTAAATGCATTTGTTCACTAAAATCTTCTTTTCATTCAGTGATGCTGTCAGAAGAGTCCTCTGGAGTTTTCACTCAGACAAACAATAGCTATTGTAACCGTCCAATGTATCGCTTGTCCTCAGCTGCTTTTATTTTATTTCTTTCCTCGTAAAGCAAGTTCAGGGTTTTCTTTTGAACCTGAAACTCTTATTGGCTGAATACTGAGGCCAAAACTGATAAATGCTGATATGTTTTCTGCCTTACTGCAGAGGCCACTGAGTCTCTCCTCCAGTGTCTTAAAAGGTTTTATTTCCTCATTTTTATAACGTGGCTGCCTTGAAGCTAAAACCAACACAATGAGCTGTTTATAAAAAAAGTACACCTTTCTATGAGCAAAAACTTAAAAAGACTTAAGTTAGATAAAATGTCAACAGGCATTATAAAGCATTTTATACACGCCACGCAAGCACATTCAAAATCAAGTAAAACTCAAAGCTCACACTGGAGACTTATTGACACAAATGATTTTCTGGGAACAAAGTAGAAACAAAGCACTTACTGACATCATTGGCACCAATGATGTTCCACAGAGGGCTACGGAGGCTTTTCATTTGAAGAAAGAAGAAAGCTTCTGGCCAAAAAGGAACAAAACAGCATCACGTTTGTTTGACACCCACTAGACGGAGAACCCCCTGGCAACAGCTCTAAATAGTGAAGTGGAAAGGATGCCACATTTTCTGGAATATGACTCAAATACCCCTTTTCAATGGACCTAGTGCCTGACTTTGCATTAGTTCTTTGAGTTTCCACCAACAAAGCACCAGGTGCTAAAAACTGGTGCTCAGCAAGCACCGACTCTTTGCTGGGCCATTGCTTATCTCATCTACATTACAGAATCATTTCTGCCTTGTGTTAACAACTCTCTTCTGCTCTCTGTTGTGCACAGCAGAGTTTTGGGTAAAGGGTAAAGGATGAAACACCAGGAACTATTTAGTGTAGGGCGAGTCGAGAAGATGCATGACAGTGAGACAGGAGTCTGCTCACAACAATCACATGATTGTTTTGTCTCAGCCAAGCTCACCTTGGACCAATGAAGACAATGTAAAGCTTTACACTGAATTAAAGTGTCACAGGCAAACTGAGGAGCAATAAATCCTCGGAATTATCATCTGCTAGATTGCATGTGAAATAATTTCCCCCAGGTCTGTTTCCCCATTTATTCCTCTGGATATCCAGACCAGTGGTATTATGTAGGTTGACATCAACTTCCAACAGAAGGAGCTGAGCCAACAGGCAGGGCGCACTCAGATCTACTCAGAAGACAATGTAGATACTTGGATGTAATGCTCAGGCAAAGTTTCATTGATTTCTTTTGTCATTACAAGTTATTTCAAATCAATGAAAAGATTGTAACAGGATAATACTTAAGTGAAAAAAGTTCATCTCAGTGACAAGAAGTTAGATGACTCTGCATTGTTAATAACTGAAACGCAGAGCGAGGTTGGGCCCTAAGAAGCATCTGTTCGTTAGACTCTGCAGACACTTTTTAAGTGAATGATGTATGGAGATTTTGTCTCGGCCAAGCTCCCCCTGGACCAGTGTCAACGATGTAAGCTTTACGTTGAATTACAACGTCACCAACATACTGAGGAAGAATAAATCCTCGGAATTATCATCTGCTAGATTGCATGGAAAATAATTTCCCTCAGGTCTGTTTCCCATTTATTCCTCTGGATATCCAGATGAGTGGTATTATGTGAGTTGAGCAGGCATGAATCTTGCTTATTAGATGTTCAGTATCTTGTTGTTATTTATGTTTGCATAATGCCAGAAGTGTGAGTTGGCATTGAATAGAGAAATCTCAGTGCATTTACAGGATGGTATGATCATATAAGTAGTTTTTCAGTGTTCACATCAAATAAAGATATATGCAGAGGATGGTGTAGATATTTGGGTATTATGCTCAGACAAAGTCCATTGACTTTTTTTGTCATAATAAGCCATTTTAAATAATCAATAAAAAGAGGATCAAAAAGTAAGAAAAGTTGATATCAAAAGAAACTAACTTCATGTCTCTGTCTCTTATTGTCCAGGCATCCCACCAGTTGCGTTTCCTCAGAGAGTGGGCCGTGTTTGGCAGAGCCCTGCGCTGCTCAGTCTGGGAGCTGCTGGGACTTGCCCTGGCCCTGCTGTTGCTGGTGATGGCTTACTCACACACAGGACACCTGGTCAGGATTTTTTTGTATTCCTTATAATTTTCTCCTCACTGAACCTCTCCCACACAAGCACAGACAAAACTTAAATTTAAACTTCAACTTAATACTCATTGGATACTGAAAAACCATATGCCAAGTCTATAGTCTACATGTTTTTTCAGCTTTCATGCACTGCTTCAGCTTTCAGAACTTATTTTTTCTTCTCAGGTCATCATGGTTTGCTGCTAAACAGTTGTAAGACTTTAACCCTTTGACACCTGAGCCTCAAAATGTCTGCCTGAATTTCTTTACTTAATTTGACTCTAAAACAGTATAAAAATACGTCCCTGAGAGTAAGTGCTTAGGCTTATTTTTCTGGAATACTTGGAACTTGAAATATCTAGGAGTTACTTCCAATTTTCTGCATCTTATATGAAAGAAAAACTGTCTAAACTGAAGAAAAACACAAGCATTGAATCGGATTTTAGAGGTTTACTGAAGAAAAATCACTTGAAAAATCACAATTTGTTTGCTCTGTTGTATCAATTTTGGGGGGCTTTGCTGCCCCTTTGGCTGTTATGATTTCTTTTTTTTTGCTGTCTTGCTGCTCCCTGTTTATTGTTCTTGGTGTGACACTTAAAGTGAATGTTTCAACATCATCCTTGTCCCTTCCTCCTCTTCTTCAGCTCTTCCACTCTGTATTGGACGGCTATGGCAGTGTTAGCACTGTTTGTCGTTCTCTGTTGGGCGCTGGTGGACGAAGTCTCCTATCTTGGCACCCCACCTGGATGACCACCGGTCCCTCCCACACTGTGTCCTCATTGGTGTATCACACGAGCTTTGCCATACTTCGGCTGATGTTGCTATGGTTGCTAACGTCTGTGTTGCTGAGGAACTATCGGCGTGCGAGAGCTGAGCTATACCGTCCAGCTGTGGATCTGCAGGACTACGAGATGGTTGAACTGTTCCTGCGCCGACTCAAAATGTGGATGGGGCTTAGCAGGGCCAAGGAGGTACGTGCCCTATTTCACATTAAAAGCTGATCTCTCTGCACACTGGAGTTTGAATCATTTTGGAAGAGATCAACTTCAGATTTTAATTTATCAGATTTCCCTTCATTTATTTCTGTCCTTTGTCTTCCCTCACCTCCTTCTCAGTTTCGTCATAAGGTGCGTTTTGAGGGCATGGAGCTACCACCATCTCGTTCTTCTTCTACCAGTGACTGTAAATCCCTTTGCCTGCCACCGCTGGACCGTCCTGACTCGCCTCCCACCCCGGACAGCGTTGATGGAGGCTCTGAAGCATCGTGGCGCCCGACTTCCTCCAGCCCCTGCAGCCTGACGGAGGCTCCAGGAATGAGTCTGGGACTGGGGTTGGGCCTCGGTTTGGGGCTCGGTCCAGGAGTGGTGATGGGAGGTTTCAGCTGGAGGGAGAGGGCTGAAACTGAAGCCTCCCTGAGGAGGCTCCTCCCAACCCTGGACGCCCTGGTGCAACAGCTTGACCGTGTCACTATGGCAACAGAGGATCTGTACCACGTTGAGTGCAAACTGGAGCGGTCCCAGAGAAAGAAGAGAAGCAGACGGAGAGAAAGAGGAGTAGGTGGTCAGGGAGGGAGGAGTGAGTCAGGACAAAGAGCAAAGGGGGAGGAGAAAGATGGTGTGGGGTGGAGGGATCACAAGAGTGGCAAAGAAAAACAAAAAGGGAGTAAAAAGGGAAAGAAGGTGGACAAAAGTGAACTTCAAAAGGACTATGGAAGCACTTCGACCAAACTGAGAAAGACTCCAGAAGCCACACATGTCCCCTTTTTAAAGCCCAGACCCTCCTCTGCTACTGTACACCCCTCTGCTCCTCAATCATCAGCTAAACCTGCAGCGAGTGCACCTCCGCCTACACCAGTCAAAGATAAATCTGTCACTGACTCGTCCTCTCCCTCTGTTCTATCAGCAAATACTCCCTCCTCACATGTCCCACTGCCCAAAACGCCCACTGCACCTTCACGCACGCCTGCACCCACCCTGTCTTTGCCCTCTACCCCTGCCCCTACATCCATGAACCGAGACTGGGACCAGCCAACAGAGAGAGAGAGCCTCCCTGCCTCCAGTCTGTTTAACCACCCAGCTCACACCACCACCATACCTACACGCAAGAGAAAACGCAAACCTCCACCCCTCAAAAACAAAGTGCACCCCAATCTAGACAGGCAGGGCCCTGGACACCCAAAATCTTGAGAGGAAAAAGTGAAAATAAGAATATATATGAGTGTAAGTGCTGGTTTACGGACAAAGGGAGGATGGGGGCAGCAGGTTTTGTCCCCTATTTTCCTGAAATCAGCTTTTAACTGAGTTCTGCGGGTTTGTACGAAGCGATAAGGCAGAATCCCAGTTCAGTTCTCTCCGATGCGGGTCATCAGATGAGATCTCAGCTGGTTTTGGTCAGCCAAGTTAGGGCCAACAATGAAGCGTAGAAACACTCCAAGTCTTTCTTTCCTGAGGCTGAAACTTTACCCTGATCCCATGTGACCCTGGAGGTCCTGTGGGGTCACTGACAGGAGCACACGTGCGTGCTCACCAGAGGACTTAACCAGCTGAAATGCAGACAATGCAATCAGTGTATTTTTTGTATCTTGTGTTGATTACTCAGTTATGTTGTCTGTCTACATAGTTTTATATTTTATATATTGGTCACCATGGGTACTTGTGGCCTGTTTGAGAAGAGTCATGTTTTTGAACCCACAAACAAACGCACATGCAGGTGTTCACATGCATAGAAATAACACTGTAGGCACAATGGGCTAATTGTGTTGTACCTGCCAAGGTGCAAAAGCAAATAAAGTAGATAAATATTCACACATGGTTGTCTGTATCCCAGCAGCCAGTTATTCAGGGTGCATGTGTAACCATCTTCAAATGGAAAAGAAAACGCAAATAAAGGGAAGCCAGGAATAACAAGATGAATGAGATGTGGCAAGTAGAGAAAAAGAGATGCAGAAAGGGAAAGAAGGGAGAAAAAGGTTAGTCTGGAGAAGTTTGGTTGTAGAAAAGCAGAAAGGAATTGCTTTTATGCATTTGAAATGTCTGTAAGTGTTCCCACCATGAAGCTATATAATGACTCAAAGGCTGATTCTCTCTTCCAAATACATTTTTCTTGTGTATTATGATTGTGATGTAAAAGCACTTTTTGTGAGGTATGGTGCAAAGTAATAAGCTTGGTGTCCAAACAATAGAGAAAGCTTCACTCATACTGTATCTTAACTATAAACATTGCCAAAGCTTCTGCATCGTTTATGCATTCTGAATTTTACTGTGCCAAGAATTGTATTCACTCATTTTGTACTTAGCACTTTATTTCCAATGGAACTGATACTTAATGCCATATTTAACTCTCATGTGTCAAGTTTTTTTGGATCATTTGTTAACAGCTCATTTAAGAAAAGTCTAAAATACTAGCAACATGTTGAAGCCATAGCTAGCATTTGTGTCTGTTCTCAGTCTGCTCTTGGTAGATTTGATCCGAACGGTTTTGTTTTTGTCTGCATTTAATCAACATTGTGTACTTTCTGCATCCAGTGGGCAGAACTCAGGGAACTAACCCCCTTTTCCCCAAAACACCCCTTTAATACAACCAGGATAGCCAAAACTGTGGGCGAAGCAGGTGTAGTCAATAATTTACTTTGCGTTCAAACCATTCCAGTCTCCGATTCTTCTTCCTCGCAGCCAAAACTGGGTTTGATGTCAGAATTGTGTTTTCATGAGAGAGGAGCAGATTTTACAGCTACTAAAAGACCCGCCAAAGTTTCTTTTTTGAGTTCTTTTTATAATATTCAGCGAAATTCCTACACCACATATTTTTCTTTATTGAAGCTCTGCTTTTTCCTGCCCAGCAAGTTGCATAGGTTTTCACAAGTTTCAGGATATAACACAAATGACTTTAAAAGGACCCATATTTCATCTTTATGTGTGACTTTGTGTATATGTTGGTGCTATATGGTGTAAATATTCTTGCTTTTCATGATCAGTATTGTTGATGTGCTGCAGAAGCATTCAGTTTGCATAGGTCAAGCACTAGTGGTGCCAACTCCAAAGATTTACATTTCTCCACTCTAACTGAAGCACTACAGCCAAAGCTATTCATTTATTTAATACGAAGCAGCTCTAAGCTACAGGAAGCTTAGTGGCTTCTACAAGCCTTCATAATTCTGCTCTTTGTGTAGTGTGTAATGACTTCGTGCCAAAGTTCAGCTTCTTGTCCTCTACCAGTCCATTTGATGTATTTTATTTTTACATTCTGTCACAAGTGTATTTTTGAAAGCATTTGTCTTTGCTCTTCTTTGTATCTCATATCTGTATTTTGCGGTTGTAGCACTTCTCCTGCTTTTGCACTTGACAAAGTCGAATAAAGAGTTTGACAGCTGAACTGTGCATGATAAAATGGTTCCGGTGTCCAATTCCAATGAAATACTGTTCAACATAATAATACAAATAAAGGGTCGACTGATCATTGGCCTGGCCAACTATCAGGGGCTGATATTCTACGTTAAACTGATTATCTGTATCTGCATTTAATTTTTAGAATTTGCAATAAAATGAATAAATTGAAAAGTGTCACTATGACTCTGCTGCAGGTTTGTCTCTACCTCTCACTTCCCTTCGCTTACAACTTTGTTGAAAGATTTTTTGGATAGAAACTCACCTTCAGTGCTGCTAAACATTTTCATCAAGTAATAAATAATGAAGAAGCCTGGAGTTTTCAAATAACAGGTAAAAATTATAACAGAAAGTTTTACATTTGCTGCTATTATGAGTATCACCCATGAAAAATCATGTTCACCCCTACAAATACATTGTAAATCTGTCTTCAAGTTAATTTTGTATTACCAATCAAAACACTAATCCTTTCAATTTGACTTTTTATTCCACACACATTATTTACATACAAACACCCTGCTCCTAAATGTAGTGTCTGTACTGCTGTACTTCTCTCACATCGTACATCAGAAGTATTATGATTAGTCCTACAAAGTGCAAGGCATTAGCTTTTCAAAGTTTTTGAAAAATATGCAGAAATTACCATCTTCATGTATCAATACTTCATCACAAAATAAGCTGTGAAGCTGCTGATTTTTCTGATACAAAGTCCCAAATGGTTGAGGTCAAAATCAGTGTATCCTCCTGAATTCCTCCACAAAGGTGAAAATAAACTCCCTTCAGCTCTAAGGCAGGTGTGTGTGCATGTCTATGGTCGCGTGTGTGTCTGCCAGAAAAAAATATGTAATCAAACAAAATCTGTGAAATCATCCACTGTTGATACAAGTCTTTTCCTCTGCCCTGAGGCTTCTGTGTTTGCGGCTTGGCTGCTCTGCTGAAAAGACTTGCTCTGCTGATTATGACCCTGGGTCAGGGAGATGCCGGGCGTTGAACGAGACTGGATGTCTTCCTGAGCCTGAGCCAGAGCAGAGAGGTGTCAGAGGAGGATTAGATTCATGAGAGGAAATTGTTGTAGAAAATGCAGTGGGAGTAGTAATTAAGAGGAACAAATTTTATTCTTTATGTTTTTTTCTTACTCTGGTCCTGATCCTCTTAATGTGTCGTAACCGTGCCAACCACTTTGAGGCATAGGCATCAGAGGGGTTGGCTCTGTACTGGTGCACCAAAGACGCCATCTGCAAAAGGATTGAGATTATTTTAAAATGTGTGCGTGCACGTGTGTGACAAGGTGTGAGAAGGAAAGTATAAAAAACTTACGTTTGCATGCAGAGCCATTTGTCTGACTAAGAAAGGAAGGTTACGATCCGACACAATTTTTGCCACAGTTGTGTCCACTAAACCCTCAAGGTCTGAGAAGAAAAGCACAAGAAGTGGTTCAGTGAAAGACAAGGGCAATGAGACTATCATGCCAAAATGCTAGACGGCACACATTTTTCCATCTTTCTTTCTGACTTTACTTCACTAAAAAATACTGATTTATATCTTTGCAGAATTATTACGTAAAGACAACGAGTGAAAGACAAACGCATGAGTGAAGAAGAAAGAAGAAATCATTATTTATTCATTAAAAACAGAGGTGGGGTGTGATTAAATGAGTCACTTCTTCCCACACCTTTTCAGATATGTAAATAGAAGTTAAAATGAAGTATAATCTAGGGGGTGACTGGAGTTGGTTTGATAAATCATTCATTTTTTCCAATGCCATGCTTTACATCTCTTTAGTACAACAATATTTAATCTTCAGGATCTTAAAATACAGCCTGATATTTAGCATACAGAGTAAGCACAGAAAAAGTGATGAGCTCACCTTTGCGGCACTGCAGAGTGACCAGATTACATTCATAATCCAGGGGTTTAATCACCACCTCAACAAAGTTAAACTGACCCTACCAGGAGAAAGAAATAAGAAAAGTGAGTTGGAGTAAAAGATATACAAGAAAGTGTCAAATATGTGTGTGTACCTTAATAGTGCCCAGTTTGTAGTCTTCCCCCGAGTCGTTGTACACAACCATCACAAAGTCGTTGCCAATGTGACGCTTTTTGTTGCAGCAGCCTTTGTCGCTCTCTCTGTTTGGCATCAGTGTAGCTATGTGGAAGATTGCTGCAGACACCGGATCAGATTAAATATTAACAGACTGGCACTGAGACTCAAATGACAATAAATGTCACTGTCTGCCAGGTCTCACCCTGCATGATGTCGTCGTGCCAGCAGTAGGTGAACTCTCCATCATCACCATACTGGTCAAGCCCCCCTAGGAAGATTTGATCAGGGTCACAATCCTTCAGGTGAATTAATTTGCCCAGGCCTGTCAGGAAGGCAGCGTAGCGGTTTGAGCCATATTCATTTGACAGAATGGCGACTTCATTGCTGACCTGAAGAGAGTGAAGGAAACACAGGTGTGAAGGTTGATACAGGATTAACAAGACTTATAATATTCACTTAAGGGAGCAATCAGTCTTGACTTTTAACCTGACTGGCTCCAACAAACACCACTCCGATCTTGTGGGTGTCATATGGCGGCATCTGGTCCAGAACCTTCACGGCACGATCAATCACCTACGACACAGAATAAATACAGTGAACGTCACTTTGAAAGGGAATGTAACAGAGTCCTAGTTCAACAAAGAGGTGGGCTCACCTGAGTTTTGGGAAGCAGCAGTGGTTTGTTGGCTTCATTTCCAAAAAAAGGAGAGTGGTAGAGCTGGAGGAAGACAAAGCTAGAGGAGAAAATGAAAACCGTTAAACAAACTTTTACCACCACTGTCGCTTATAACGAGCAACATCTTAAGCTGAGGTGACTTGGCTTTTAACCCACATCATTTATTTGGCCGAGAAAGGTTACACAGGCAGTAATATGTTTCACAGTGCTAGTTTGTCTCCATTTATGTCTCAATGTCTCAGGGGGAGACATCTCAACAAGTGATTATGTACAGATAGCACAGTTAGCACAGTTAGCCTACATTTCACACAATTTCCACGCAAACCAAGAGCACCAAGAGTGTTGAGAATGTCTGGTCTGTATCAAGAAATAAGCCAAAGCGATTCACAAAGATCTTTGCATTTTGGTAGCACTAACTTTTTGTTAGTGTGAATGAATTTAGTGTTGCAGCATGAGTGAAAAGTTTTGGGAGAGATATGAGTTTTTGCATGTGAGGTATGGTGCTGTGCTAGATATTAAGACAGTTTTGCCAAATGATCTTGGAGTTTTAAGAATGTAATTTCTGTTTAAAGAAATCAGCCAAACTAAAGGAGAAATAAATGTCACACAGGAGTACCTGGGGCTTAGTCCAGAGATCTTCTCTGTGTTGTTTGGTCCGGGTCGACTGTGGTAGGAGTCCCTCTCTGTCCTTCTTTCCCTTCTAGAGGAGGGGGCAGATACAGAGATGGTGTGACCCCGAGGACGGTGGCCTCCACTGGGAGAGATCGGTCCAGGTTGCGCTGGTGCTGCTGGAAACTCCAACTTCATCCTTGTGCTTCCACCACTTTGAGATGACACAACTCCTGGGGTTTCCCCTCCTTGACCCTGAGCTGCCAGGCCATTAATATCCCCTCCTGTGCTACCCTCCACCTTTTCTTTCTCTACATGAGGCTGTTGGGACTGAGGCTTGCCATCCAAAGGAGCTTTTGGCCACGATGCATCTCCTGAGGCGGTTTCAGACTCCATAGCAGCCTTGGAAAAGGCTTCAGGTAAGGTTTGGAGCTCCGGAGAGGAGCTGGACTTGTTAAGTCCATGGCCCTGGGACTGAGGGTGTGTCTGGAAGGGGAGCTCAGGCCCCTGGCTACCTGGGGTGGAGGGTCCTGCAGCGGGCTGATCAATGGGAATTGCTCCTTCACTTACTTCTTCCAGTGTTGACTTTTCATCATCTTGACTGGAAGTTGAGGAAGACTGAAAGAATTGGTCCAAAAAGGTTTAAAAAGATGACAGGAGAAAAGTTTTCTGTTAAACATCAACACATCAGATGATTCTGTGTGAGCAAAATCTATTCAGAACAGTGTGAGATTCTCTGGCTGTCATGGAAGAGCGCTCATTAAGCTGGAAAACACTCTAAAATGTGGAGGTGAATCTCTATAAAAAAATCTGTATAAAAACAATAACAGGTGGCCAAGACGCTGCAGTAAACACTCATTTTTCTCACGCCTTGAAGGTTCTAGCAGAGAAAGCATCATCACTGTGATTCAGGTGACTCCTTCTTTGTTGATGTGTATTTTTAACAATGTGCAGCAAAGATGCCTCTATTTTATTTTAACTGTTGAAGACAAAATAAATCACATGCAGTATCATCACCAACCCTGCTGAGTGTCCCAGGAGGAGGGATCTTTGTGAACTTGTCCGTCGACATGAAGATTGGATCAGACATCATTGGCTCCAACTCTTCACTTTCTGGCCAGTCTGCTGCGGTGAGCCCCGAGCCCTCCTCCATCACAACGACAGAGTCTAGAGCAGGATAGAGAAGCAACCATGTGAGTGAAACTTGGACACACAATCACATTACCGTACCTCACGCACGCACACATACCAACTACAGTGTGGTCCACTATTAGTATTCACAAGTGAAAGACTGACACCAAACAAACATCAAAGATTTTAACAAAGCTTCAGTCAACATCAAAACTTCACACATGTTTTCTCTGAACCTTAAGAACAATGGGATTAATTAATCAAAGACATATATAACACAACCGTTTAATTGCTTATTGATCAAAAACTCAAAAGGTGGCCAGGCACACACACATTAACACAAAGACTTGTACACACAAACAAGCATCAAGATCAAGACCTTCAGGAGGTTCGGTCTGCAAACACCGAGATCAAAGACAAAGACGGATCAATGCAGTGAGCATCTATTCAATACTTCTCATCTAGGTTTGATTTTTCCATCAAGATGCATGCATCTGCTTGGTTGGTTATGTTGGCCAAAACAAACAACAAGCAGCCCAGACCAGGCCCTGCAGAACTGAATTATTATAGAACCCCATCCTACAGGTGAAAGAGACAACACCATCTGGTCTCCGTCACTTTCATGCCCCTGATAGCTGCAGCTTTGAACATGTCTTCATCACCGTACTCTGCAGTCAGTAAGGCAAGGAAGAGAATATGAGCTGCATGAGGTCTGGGCTTTCCTGCTGACAACATCAGAAGGTCAAAGGTTAAAAGGTCAACCTGGGAGTATATTTCTATGAGTTAGAGCAGAAGATTAGGAGGGAAAAATAATCACTTGGGAGACCAAACAAAAATCACGAATCATAACCAGGTGACGTTAGACTGATTGGTCAGAGTGCAGGCATGTCTGCAGCACCACTAACAAGAGGACTCTCCCTCCCTCCAAGTGTTAATGGACAACCGATGGGTGAAAACAGAAACGCTGAATTCCTTCACTTGCACAATTTTCTTATTTAAAAAAGCAGGTTTGAGGCACCACAACAGATAAAAGCTGCAGCATGGCAGCTAACATGTAATTCAAGGAATAGATCAGCATTTTGGGAAATATAGCTTCCATATTTACTGTTAAAATAAATGGATGAATGAACTGTAATCACAAATCAGTCAGTTATGAAGCTGTGGCCAATGTAAGCTAACTGCAACAGCCCAAACAAGCGCTGCACATGCATTCAACGACAACATGTAGATAAACATTTTATTTGAATAGGAGTAATAAAAATATGTGCTAAATGGTGATTTGTCAGGAGATTCCCTTCTCTTTTGGTGCTCATACTAACAGACAAGGGTTAAAAAGGTACCACTGTTTCTACATTCATAAGATAAGCCAAGCTGGCAGATGCTGGAACATGAAGCTTGAACATCATTGTCTTATCAATAAAGGGAAAACTCACATTTCCCAAAATGTAATGGTATGCCTTAAAGACATGTAACTTTAGAAATTAAAGTTACTTTGCCTCAATAGTGGCTTTAAAAAGGCACCATGAAAGGGTGTCTGATCACATATTGGTCCTGGTTGGTGCTAGTTGCCCACTGAATTGTGCAAGTAAGAAGAAATACACTACACCAGGAGTTTTCTTTCAGGGAAGGAGCGGGGGCACACATGTGGTGGATAGTACCTGCCCAGGAAATGCTCCTGTGCAGCCTGCCAGGGGCTGGAGGACCTAGCAGGGCAGAGCCCAACCCTAGTGACCAGAGAGAGCCGCCCACTGCAGGCAGGACGTCAGAAGACAGGTTGGTGGCACATGTCGCCACATAACACAGCGCAGACCAATCGCAAACCAGTATGGGGGTAAAGATGAAAAACATAAAAACAAAGATAAAGAAATTAAAGAAAGCAAGTAGAAAAGAATAACGCTGAATAAAAGATGAAAAAAAGATGTGTCGATGAAGAAGAGAGAGAAAAAAATTATATGGAACTGAAAGTAGTTGAAGACAAATGAGATTGCATCACAAAAAAAGAGGGAAAAAAAGCAATTAAAGTCAGTGTTCTGTGACAATCACTGACCTGAGCAAATCAAAGCTAGTCTATTGATCACCTTCAGGTTCAGACAGGACTCGCAGGCATTTTGGCTCATACCTCAGTCCATTAAAAAGAATGCAAACACTTGCAGTCAGTCAGACAGAAGAGAGGCAATTGTGTGCTACAAATGTTGGACTTAAATCATTTTATTCTCTAGAGCTCTTTTTATCAATTTGCTGTGATTGTTCAACATTGAAGATCAAACCTTTTTGGACCAACAAACACCAACAGTTAGATTTGTCTAACTTTCTTCTCTGGGACTGAAACTCACCTGTGTTGGAGCGCTGAATCAGATTTGCCTTCCCTCCCATGTTGCTGTGTGTTTGGACCTGAGGTTCAGAGACGGGGGCTGGTGCAGGAGCAGCAGTGCTGGCAGGAGCACTAGCTGTCTGGGTGGGAGGCTCCTTCACCCCCTCCATTGCCATAAGGACACTGGAGAGCTCCTGCAGTGGCATGTTGCCAAGCTCAGAGGAGAAAGGGCTGGGTGGGTTCTCCAGACACATCAGCCAGCTCGTGTTTCCTGCATTGAGAGACAGCAAATAGTCAGGTTCACTATGTGAATTTGCCAGATTTTCGTGGAGGGTATCAAAACCATACAGTTTTGGAAACTTTATTGTATGCGTTATCAGAAAAACAATGTTTCCATATATCCTGACACCTACAGGACCTTTTTATTTATGTTCTACACAATGTCCCATCTTCATTGGAACTGGGGTTGCACTTAATATATGTAGACTACAATAATGAGACCACATGATAAAAATATCCTCGTGACTAGTGCTGTGTATGAACTTTTGACCAATATGTCTTATGAAATGAGTATTAGCAAGAGCTGACAATTGTCTCATATCTGCAATTGGGAGTACTGCATTCCCTGGCCCTGAAATTGGTAGCTTACCTGAAAAATAAAAGCTTTTTGTTATTCAGAAGCTGAGATATTGATGGAAACATTCTACATAGCAGCTATTTTGCAAAATCCAAGATAGGGCCGTATAAGACTTGGGGTGAATGGAACATTGCTTTCCTGATTGCTTATACAACATGGTTTCCAAAAATATACAGTATTCATACTCTCCACAAAAATCCTACAAAAGTTAAAATCCAAACATAGAGAATCTCACTAAAATCACAGAAAATTGCAACATGTTGTAAAAAGCGAACTCAAGTGATTTCCTTGCGAGTTTCTAAAAGTCAAGTTAAAAGATGCCTATGAAACACACTGAAATTAACTAAAGCCTCTATAAAGCCAATGAAGCAAACAAGAAACCCTCAGATACAAGTGATTACATCCAGATTATCATATCCAATATCTGTTAAAGAGTGCGGTTAACATACCCGATGGTCTCCGTATGAAGATCTCTGCCCAGCCCTGTGTGAGCATGGGCACAAACTCAGCCAGACTGGGGTTGTCTTTAAGAGGCTGGGGAGCAGACGGGGTAGCAGAGGCAGAGGATGGAGGACCAAGACCGTCCAGGTGGGCACTGGAGGGGGGAGAGAGAGGAGCCGCTAACTCGCCCTCAGAGGGAGACACCAGAGGACTGAGGCTCTGAGCAGGACCAGCACGTAGAGCGTGACCACCTGGGACAGCAAGTGACAGCATAAATCATCATTTCTATTACACTGAGTCGGAATGAGCAAGTATACTTTACACAGAACCATGACACAAATAGCACTTTGAGGTAGACTGACAAAGAAAAGATAGAAATCCCTTAAATTCAAATTTGTATGATATAAAAATCATGATATTTTGTTCTCCAGCTCAACAAACAAAAATAATGGGAACAAAAAGAAGAAGACAGGCACTTCTGTCCAGAACTCACATTATGGAAGTCTTTATTTGCATTTCTTTTTTCTTTTAATGTGAGCCCCTATAGCGGACTGATAAATAGAGCCATAATAATTAATTGAATATGTATCAGGGGAAGATTGGGTGGACTTTCTTACAACCGAATGAGACAATAAGGCAAAGATGAAAGCCTCAAGGGATGAAAGCTTTCTGATTGTTACTGAATTGAAGCCAGCAGGAGCTCATTTCACCTTCCTGTCCAAGATGTCTCAGTTTGTGACTTCTAATGTCTTATTTGTAGAGTTTTGCAGTTATTATCTTACAGAATTTTCTTGACTAAAGAGGAAGGTTGTTGTCTGAAATAATGCTGATGAGGCTAGTTTTGAACATGATGCTCACTTCTGTTGCTGAATGCTACCAACTTTATTTATGAGCACTTTAAAACAACCATAGCTGAACACAAAGTGCTGTACAGAGAGCTAAAGTAAAAAGATAAAAATAGATGAGAGAAAGCAGGCATAAAAGAAGACATATCAAAATCAAATTAAAATGGGGCAAGACCATTTAACCTCCTTAGACCTGAGGGTTTGTCTGGTGTGCATTTTTTATTTCTCCTTGCTCTTTAGGATAAGTAAGACCTCATAAGTATAAAAACTTAACTTGGTCGTTGTACAGGAAGCTACGTTTTTAGTGTTTTTAGGTAGCTACTAGTTTTTCGTTACAAGTGTTATTGTTCATAACTACACTTTTTTTCTCACTGAAATGGGTGTAAAGTGCATTAGTGCATTACAGAAATCTAAACATGATGAATTCAAAGCACTGTTTCAAACTGCTGCCTGGTCATAAAAAGTTTTGTCCTTGCCAACCATCTTTAATAATAAAAACAAGTCTCAACGACAGTTTGAATTATACTGTCCAATTTAAAATCCCTGTCCAGCTTCAAACCCAGATTGGTAACAGTTGTTATCAAACATCCTGTCAGGAGTCCAAGATCAACAGAGATGGGCTCACAGGGGCCTCTTGGTCAAAACACGATAACCTCTGTCTTCTTTTCATTGAAGTTCAAAAAGTTCAGGGCCATCCAAGATTTAATGTCTTCCAGACCATCAAGAAGGGGTTTTATAGAAAAGCCGACTTTTGCTTTCAAGGACACATACATCTGACAGTTGTCGGCATAAGAATGGAAAGTTATTCCATGTCTCACTTGTTACCTGACATGGAGCGAACTCGTATGCGTGTGGCTCTGTTATGCTGCTGGCTTGACTGAGACTCCAGTTTGGCTGGGGCCTCTTTGGTCATTCGTGTGTGCAGTGATGGATCAGATCTGAGGAAGTGCAGAGGAAAAAAAGTGAAAAAGCTGCTAACAAGAGCGAGCCTCAACAAACCGTTATTCTTCTTGTAAGTTAAGCAAAAATCAGTTAGACTACAGCATCTATTGTGATCGTGGCATCACCTCGTCATTTCTCCTCCACCTCCCAGTCGCTCAGCCATGTCCAGGCCCAGCAGCGCTTGAGTTCTGACCCCTCCACTGGTTGTTATTGTCACCAGTTTGTTGCCAACCAGCCAAGTCATACTGCGACCTCCCGCCAAAAGAAACTCTGCAATAGGAGACCTAAGAGAACACAGAGATATTAAAACTGCACCTGTCATATCACCATGGAAAAGTACCCATGAGGCTGAAAACAGGTGTTTGCCAACCTCTTGGGCAGAGCAGAGAAGTTGGAAAAGACATATCGCGCCATCATGTCCAAACACGTCTCTGTGAGCTCCAGATGGACCGTCTTCAACCCCTCGTCTGCCTGTGTCACCGCGTTTTCATCGGCGGAGCCCAGGCTGCATGTGGTGGTCGAGGTGTGCATCCTACAAGTAAGAAACAGAGTTTAAACAACAGAGAAAAGAGCAGAGCAGAATGAGGGGCTCCAGGTGAATTATCACTGAATTAGTGCACACACAGACATGCAAGAGCTAATTTTTGGAGACAAAGGGAATCTTGGAAAAACACCTTCGCACACCAAAATTCATGTTTTGTCCGTTGCTGTTTTACATGCAATGCAAGCATTTACACACACACACATGCATCACCATGTGGTTGTGTATATACATGTGAGCAAAGTCTTGAGAAAGATTACTGAGATTTCTCAAGCACACAAACAAAAACACACACACTGGGACATGGTATAAGTTGTCTAAACTATGAAGCCTCACTGCTTGTTTTACTTCAGGTGAGTTGACTCAGTGCAGAAGGTAAAATTACACCATGGTGTGTAGTGTTGTGTGTTAACTCAATAAAAGGCTGCAGAAAAATCTGCAGGATAAAAGCTTTGTGCAAGTATATGTAATTAACTGGGAGTTAATTACGCTACTGAAGCCAAATCCCTTTATTAATATTCACTGTTAAAAGCACCTCTTTGTATCCACAACAACCATCAGCTCCCGCTCCACAGGGAAGCAAGCTAAAAGCTCTGTTACAAATAATGACATAGGTCTTAATTAAGCCTGAGAAGACAGAGGTTGTGGATTTTGTAAAAAGAAACACAATTGCTGGCAGGCCTCGAAGACGCAGGCACACAAAAATTAGTGATTCATACAACCACTCTGCATCCAACTGCGATGCCTCCGTTCAGCACAGCAGGGAGTATACGAGGCAGACACAGTGTTCTTATACCTCACCCTGTGAAATTCATAAACAACTATGAGAGTTAAATGAAGGCAAAAAAATCTAAAGTAATGAGGCAGAAAAGAAGTATGGGAATGAAAAAGACAGAACAATGAAAGAGGAGCATCTGTTTCTCATGGATTTGTCAGGCTGTCTTACTGAGACTTGTTAAAATAAGAGAGGAATTCAAGAAAGGAATTTGTTACAGCTGAAAAGTAATGTTGCCATTGTTCCATAAAATCATAATTTCACTTAATAGATACTGTGAATTCTGTTAAAATACATCACAGATGTTAAATGAATTGTATTATTTCTTTTTTCTTTTTGCGTTTGGAAGCCCATATGCTTTAACATCAAAGGAGTTGCAAGCAGTAACAAATTAATGTTAGGATTTCTGTTAGGGCAGTGCAAATCATTTGGTCATGTTAGGTGTAACTGGAAGAAAAGCCTCACTTTAACCAGGTCCCAGGGTGTGTTTGAGGTGAGATACTTACCACTTATTCACTGGGCATGAGACATTTTTCACCTGAAATCTACCTGAAATGAACCCCAGGCAACATGACCATGAAACACTCTTGAATAAAGCACAGTGAGCTTCAGTCACTGCTTTCCTATTCTTTTTTGACACACTGTTTTCTCTTCAAAGTTACTCTATTGTCGACAATTCAAACTAAAACTGAAATTTAGTCATTAATAAGATTTTGATTAACAACAGTTTCTGATCAAGTTGTTTTGATTGTAAAATTTAGCAGGGATAAAGCTTACAAAAGTTAAAAGAAAAGACACAAATACTTGGTCGTGTTGTCTGAAGAAGAGCAAGTATCTACGGTAGTAAATAGTGCGAGAAAGGAGCAGATTTGCAGCAGCTTTTTTTCTGTAGCTGTAGGCAGGTTAAACTGATCGACACTGCAGTTGTTTTGTCTAGTTAAGTTTCATATTTCAAAGCTAAATAGAGTATGTGGTGTTTTCAAACATCCAAGCACTGAGCTCTACTGCCATCTCTTGGGCAGGAAATGACAACTGCAGTGTTGGATCAAACACCTGTCATTCATTTCAGAAAATCAGCCGAGCAGGGATAAGCACAGAGATGTGAAAAGCAAAAGTCAAGTGTTTGTGTGAACGCAGTGCACAACTGATCAAAATCTTAGGATTGTTTGAGAACTTACACAAATTTACATTTTGCACTGTTAGATCTTATAAAGGTTTTAAGTAGAGTTTCAAAATACAAAAAGCAGAAATGTGAGTGAGACAAAAAAATGTACATTTCATTTTGTCTCACTTCAAATCCTCTTTCTGCATTTTGACACTATACTCAACACCTTTTTAAAGTAACTGCGAGGAGAATCTGTATGAAATGGATTGCAGGGACTCTCTTCAGCCTGAGGACCTGAGCAAACTGTTGCGATGTATTTGTTTTTAAAGTGGAAATAAAAGTAGATCTGATCTTTTAACACTACTTTTCTTTGTTCAAGACAACTTGATAAATACAATAGTTACATGGTGCTGTTGTTTGAAACGTGGCAACAAGCAAAATTTGTGTGTAAAATAGTTTAGTAGCCAGCTACGTTTAGCACTACTCACAGCCTGGTGGTCTGAGACATAGTGGTGAAACATCTTCAGTGGTGAAGTTGAGCAGCTTCTCACTGCTCAACTTCTTTGGTCAGCGTGAAGTTGTCATAGACAATTCAATGCGCCATACATCTATCTTGTCAAATCCGACCCAATCAGGGAGCTAGGGGTTAGGATTTAGAAATAACCTATTTTATTTTTAACCTAGATATCAGACTTTTTCATGATCGCTTCGAAAGTCTTCACCGTCCCTTTAAGATCCAACAGTGGCAAATGTAAATAGGTGCAATGTTTCAACTGGTCTTCAGATTTTTTCAGGAGTGTATGTGTGTGATCGTAAGAATGATTAGAGCCTGTAATTAAATCTATGACTGTTCATATCAGTCCAGCTAGTCCTGTAAACCCACACTAGGAGATTGCCATGGTCATTGCATCACAGTGTGTGTTTGTGAGTGGAGCAAAATAAAAGTATGTAGAGCAAGCAGACTAAGCAGTTGTGTTGCTGTTGTCCCTGTCACTGGGTGAGGAAGCAGAAGTGCCCTCCCCTCAGGAAAAGGGAGGCAGAGTTGGAGGTTGGGGTTGTTGACAATCAGGATAAGATCCCATCATTTTATAAACACATGCTTTGCACCAGTTCCCCTACCCTCTTTGCCAGTCATTTGTTGTTAGGGCAAATCAAAACCAGTCAGCAATACACCCAGCAAAACCAAAAAACAAATAAAAGTCAAACCAAAGACAAATTATGATCAAATAAAAGAACAACGGCAAACTCTGTTAGAACAAAACAAAGGGACCAAAAGGAAAATGTTTTCTGATGTTTTCTGCAAACACTGCATGCAAAAGCAAAGGATTAAAAATCCAAATGATTGCAGCCCAAAATAAACCAAAAGGTCAACACACAAACCTTCTTCCAGCATGCACCACCCGCTCCAGGTGTCCCAAAAACCACCCAACGCCCGCCAAACGGACCAGCATGACAATGACCCTAAACCCCCTTAACTATCCCATGGAGGAAGCAACAAGTGTTTGGGTTGGTTTTTTTTGTTTCATTACCGAAAAGGCTCTTGTCTAACCTGCGGACCGCATGTTCCGAGACACTGATGCTGCGGGATCGGAAAGCGTCCATGGCTGACAGGTCCCTCAGCTCTTTAACTGGAGAGCTGCTGCTATTGGCTACCGCTGCCGCCGCCTTCGCCACTTTAGCTGCCCGCAGACTGGGCGGTGATGAATACCCATGGCGAGGAGCGAGGGGAACAGACCCGGGTTGGCGATATGGTGGAAGTGTGCAGTAAGGGGGTGGGTCATCAAGAGGGTGGTGTGGTTTGGGAATGCAGGGGGGAGCGTGTGGTGTGTACAGGTATACCAGGAGACAGCAGGATTCGTCACCCAAGCACCAGAACAACACGAGCAGGTGACCAAAGGACACACGCCACGCAGGGTACAGAGGATGGGGTAACAAAGGTCAAAGGGCATGGGTCACAGGAGAAGGGAGGGGCCAGGAGCAAGGAAGGTAGTATCCAGGATGACCATGACCACCCCCCAAAAACCACAACCACAACGCAGCACCCAATCGCAGGAGGCAGGGGAGGAGTCAAATGAAGAATTGAAAGAAAAACAAAACAAGGTGAAAATTAACAGCAGTGAACACTATGAATCAGATTACAGGAGAGCGGAATAAGAAAAAGAGGATAAAAAAGGACAAACATCAACTCAAAGGGAAAAACAGACAAGCAGAGGGTAATATAGCTTTGCTACTCATAAAAGAAAATACACACAGAAAGTATTCAGGAGAGCAACAAAATAAACATTTTTCACACAGCAGGTACAACTTGAAGCCAAGGACTGGTACAGGAAGAGTAAAATAGTAAGGATGGACTCAGCACAGGCCTGAAATCATGGAAGTTAAAACACACGCAAAAAAGAAAAAGAATAAAGAAACAAAGAACTGAAAATGAAATGCTTGGTTAAACCTTTGGGTTGGAGCATTGCAAGTCTAAAGTCTAATGAACAACTTGCTTCACATAATTGAATAGATTTTTGTTTACTTCGTATTTACAAAAGGAGACTGAAAATAACCGATGCAAGTATTTACAATGAATCTGACTCGCAGTACTGCAACTGGACAGAGGGTGATGAGCAGCACAAAGACAGAACACTGGATGGATTGTAACAAAAGAGGGAACACTGGAAATGAGTTTAAGTGGAAGATCAGTAAAAACTGATGCAAGCAAAGATGCTGTGTGTTAATATAAAAGCTGATAATGACAATAACGGTGTAACTACTGCTTTTTTAAAAAAAAGCACAAAGGTTTGGGATCAAAATGAAAATGAGGGGGAATAGATTCAGGATGAATGCACCCACTAATTTCTTTCACAGAGGGGAAGAATTAGGAATCTAACCTTCATTGAAAATTTGGAGATAGGTCTGAAACCAGTCTATGGTCCTTAAAACTATACAGATATACTGTTTTATTTTAAAGGTACAACATTTGTTGCTTACTCTCTGTCAAAACTTAAGGTCTCAGTGAGAATGTTTATGTTCAAGCCTAGTCAGAAATAAAAGGTGTGACAGTCAAAACCCTTAAAGGAATGGTACAGACTAGGCATGTTCAGTCGGCTGAATCCCAGCCTCTGCTCGTTCTCTATTTTCTTAAATAAGTGTGTTCTCGGATGTTGAGGTTTAAAGACAATTAAAACACAGACAATGATAAACACTCACACAGATGACAATGGCACCTTGCTGAGAAGAGCTTCCTTACACCTCTGTGTGAAAGACAGTGTGTATTTCTCTTTTTTTATGTCATGTCTGCAACATCAATGACTGCAAACAGTCAAGATGCTCAAAGTGTATGGGGGAGAGCAACCCCTATAGGTTTCCTTATGTCAATGCAGTCTGTGCACCTTCACCTAAATGTTACAAGTTGTGGACAAAGTAAAACAAACCCCTGAACACATGACTAATTTCACTGTAATAATCAACACATTAAACCTCAGTTTCCCTCCAGAGTTCAATCAAGACTCTTTTTTAAAAAATGTCAGCATCCAGAGCATGGCTGCTCCTGCAGAGCTGGAGATGCTTGTGTATCACAGAGGTATTTGTGTTATTTTGTCCACTCTTTGTAAGTCAGTACAACTTAAAACAAGAAACACAAAAATGAACATATTCTAGATGTAAGAAATCATAAACAGTAAGTACAATGAACTAATGATCACCATGGCAACCTGAGAGGAGTCATTGCAACCACAGTACCAGTCTACCCAGTACCCAGTTACCTTGGCAACCCCAACCCTCTACCACAACAATGGCAACATGGTGAGTGTCTGGTGCTGTTTTTTATGTCAGCACTTGTGCATGTGTGCGGATGCTTTACCTCTTCGGCCTTTCGTTGAGGCTGGTGCTCCGAGCACGAAATGAACTTTGTTCGTGACCATCATCGAATGGCAGCAAGGCGTTTGAACGCAAACCCTGAAAACAGAGAAAGGCACCATTTTGAGCGGGAAGGTGAAAAACTTATAGAAGTTAAAGACAACTCAGAATATTCAGCAACTCAGAAATAATGAACTCAGAGTTTTCTGAAAGGTGTTTGAATGTGAAATTAATTTTGATATTAAACATATATTCAAAGTGAAAAAAGAAACAGGTCAAACCTTTGTAATGTACTGAACAAAGTCTTTGCGGAAGGGGAGTCTGCAGCGTATGAACCACATGGCGATCACATGGTGAGCCAGTGATACGATGTACTGATTGAACCTGATGGTAATGGGGTAAAAGAAAGGTCTGAGTGTCCATACATCAGATAACATACAAGAAGACGTTTCAATGTGAGCACTTACTTGGAAGGGTTTGTGTAGGGTAGAGAGATAGCAAACACACTGACATACTGTTCGGCTACAAAGTTGGCATAGAGATGGGGCAGGCGCACCAGAGCTATAAAAGAAGAAAACAGAGGAAACATCTGAAAACTTTAATCTTGTTTATCCCTGTGAAAGAAAGAGTATCTAACTGACCTTGATTATCAAACAATAGAAAATACATTTCAGAGACAAGAATATGCCATTTAGAAAAGTCTTTGACGCTCACTAGAGAGAAACTCAAGCATAGGAGATGCCATGGCAACCGTTGCAGAGATGTGGGTGAGCTTCACGATAAGAGCAGGGAGGAGCTTGATCATGATGTCGGGCATTTCTACCGTGCACATTGTAAGAGCTACCACACACTGCTTGGCACAGCGGTAAATGAGTCCGGTCTCAAGGCACTGAACCAGCTCTCTCTGTAAACAAACAGAAAGGATGTTAACATTGCTCCAGCTGAATGAGATGTTTGAAGTAATCGACCTTATGTGAGTGTTTAGGAAGATGCTTGTACCCAATGTGGTGCTAAAAACATACCTTGACTTCTGACTGTGCAAAAACTGAAAACTGAGCAAGTTTTTGTCTTAATTTTAGTGAAAAATGTCTTTTCAGACTCAAAATGAGTCACATTTACCAGACCAGTCCAGAAAAATGTTTTGTTTCAAGGTATTTAAAGATAAAAATGACATCTGAATTGCTTGTAATGCGTACAAAATACCTGCTAATGGGGTAAGAAAAGTTTCCTGTGTAAGGATGCAATTCTAACTTCAAGAAACTTGATGAGTACGTTTTTCTTTCCTAATGGCATACTTTTTTAATCATTGCAAGCAATTTTGTCTCTAATACGATATGTTTCTGGACCTGTCATGTGAATGTGGCTCATACTAAATATAATAAGATGAGTTTTAAAAAAAATAAGACATAAATTTTGCTTCAATTTCAGTTTTTGCAGTTTTCAAAGAAAGAACAATTCTTACTGTGCGTAGAAACTTGTTTGTACCTGTCTGGACTGCTCTAAGTAGTTATGATAGGAGGTGATCGCAGTAAGGACAGGAACAACTGCCAGCTGAACATCAGTGCGAGAAAATCCTTCTGGAGTCTTCTTCAAGCGCTCTGAAATCAGCCGATCTGTTACCTTGAAACACACAGAGAAAAAAAATGTTACATGAGAGGAGCTTACATGCACCCATGCAGATTCAGATGTGGTTTTAGTTCTTGGTACATATTTGTGTGCATGCAACTGTCTTTGTACTACCATGCAGCAGAGTGTAGAGCAGAGCTGATCCAAGCTACATGGTGACGTGAGCAGCAGAACTTTGTACTGCAGCGTCCATGGCAGTTTCTCGAGCACGAGCTTCAGTACCTTCCAATCAGTTTCCTGAAAACAAAGAAACGCCCGAGTAATGATTTGAAAGTTTGTAACTGTTATCATCAGTATAAAGTGTGTCTATGCTGTCTGTAACAGAGGGAAGCTTGATAATGTTGTTCTTAATGAATGGCAGAGAAAATTTAGCACAGTCTCTGTTTTCCAGCGAAGGTAATGATGCATATTATTATGTGGGTAGGTACCATTTTGAGGCACTGCAGCAGCACACTGAAGGCAGGGGCATAGGGCAGGTAGGCTGAGCGTATCGAAGCTGTCGTAGCAGGAGGAGCAGTGGGGGGAGCAGGGCTGCCAGCAGGAGGTGATGTTGAACCTGCAGGTTTCTTTTCACTGACACGCTTCTCTGGCTCACTGGAACATCAAAATTAACAACACTGTTCACACGTCTGGATTAAAACAAACAAAATAGATGCTGGTAAGAGCAGTGGAAATATCATGTGTGTGTGTGTGTGTGTGTGTGTGTGTATTTCCTCACCCTGTGTCACAGTAGCAGTAAGGGCTGAACCTTATGGCCCGATCTTTGTTGGGAACACCAAGACGATGAAGAGAGTCTGCTCGCATCATTAGGAAGAAGTCAAACACCTTAAGGAGGGGGGTAAATTTGAAAGAAACAGATGTAAACAGGATTTTACATGAGGTAAGAGATGTAAAAATCTCCTGAGAAAAATGAACCACTCTTACCTGTAGTCTAATACTGGAAGCGATAGCTGAACAGTACTTGTTCTTGTAATGAAGTTGCAGGTGGCTGATCAGCAGCTCATACACACGACTAGCATGTGTGGCTGGTAGGCTGTAAAGTTTGCTCTGACAGAAGAGAGTAAAAGGGAAATTTGTCAACAGGTTCACTAGAATAATTAACAAAAATGTATTCAGGACATGATGTTTAAACTACAGCACAAAAATATCTTCTTCAACGATGCTTTTTTCCCCCCAAGTTGTATAATGATGGAAACTCTGACTCGCAAATTTGAAAGAGTCTTAACATGTTCATAATACAATCAAAACTAATCACATTAATTTTCTGTGATGTTTAAAACCATTTTTAAATCTTAAAAAGGATCAAAACATGAATAGTTTTTGGATTATATCGAGTTGTTTTGATCGATTTGTTTTCTAATTACAGCCAAAACAAGATGTTGTCCTGCTATGTTTCATTAAGGATTCATACAATTTTGAGGTCTTTTGATTTGTAATCATTTTTGTTGAATTTAGATCATAAAGTACTAATTAGTTATGTTGTTTAATGCATCTGATAGGCCAGGCTTATAACTTTCTTTTACTTTACGTCAGCTGCTAGTTTAAGAAACCAAATTAAATTGTATTTACTTTCTTATTGCAAACACATTCTATGATAAATCTCACTAAGGAGAACCAGATCCTCAATATCAGTGTCTGTACCTGCAGGATTTCCAGGAGGCCGAGAATAGCAGTCCTGACATCCTCCATTGGAGACTCAGCTGTGGGGTCTCTTTCAGAAACCTCAAGGGGCCCTGAACACACCAGAGAACGACTTGCCACCTGTACAAGATAAACAAAAGTAGAATTTGTGTTATAAAGGCTTCAATGAACAAAACCCCTTAATTTTGAGTATTCAAGCGGGGGAACTTCGGGCCCTGAGTGTATTTCTTTACCCGCTCAATGATGTCCAACAGGCTGGTAAAGTGGTGTGTGTTGCAGCCCTCAGCCAGGTCCACGAGCAGCTGAGTGGCTTGTTTTCTTACCGCCAGGTCCCGGTCTTCAGCTATTCCACTGAGCTGAGGGATCACCACCATTTCTATCAACTCATCCTTGGATAAATCAACAATGAGAAAAACAAGATTAACGGTTTTATCATGCCTGTTCAATGAGACAAAATTGCATCAAAACAACACCTCATGCAATACTGTGTGTGTTTGTTCATGTGTGTGTATAAACCTCATAAAGCTGACGGTTTGTACTGAGGACGAAGGACAGGATATGAAGGACTTTAATCCTTATCACGCTGCGAGTCTCATTTCTTTTAGAGTGACAGGAACAACGACAGAGGAGAGAAAGAGAAACACGAGGACAGAGAAAGAGAAGTGGAAGTGGTTACTTCCAAAAAGAGTCAGGTGATGATACAGAACGATGTTTACTGAAGGGTTTGATAAAATGGCCCTCATTTTTGAATGCGCTTTACCTGAAAAATTTCTCCATGAGGCGATAAAGACTTTGAATCCAGCCATCCTTAGCTGGCTGAATAGATTGAGCCCTGTATGAGATGAGGGTCAGCACTGAAGCATCCTGACAAACACGCACACGAAAGATACAAATTAGAAAAGCTGGAGAAGCATGTACAGAGATTAAATGTTGACAAAGACAAAGAAAGATAAAAAATGAAAAGAGCTTACGGGTCGTTTGTCAGCACATTTCTCCACCAGAATGAAGAACTTTTCCGTGGAGCCATGGTAACCGTTCTGCTCATACAGCTCTTCCACTGTGGTCAACAGCTCATAGACAATGGCCTTCAGCTCTGCACTTCCTATCATCTGTGAAGAAAAAGAAGTTTAATCTAAGGATGTGTGACAATGCGCATATGATTGCATTGTGTGTGTGTGTGTGTGTGTGTGTGTGTGTGTGTACCTGGATCTGTTGCAGTAGTCGCTCTATGATCCCCAGCAGAATGTCCCAGGT
The DNA here is from genome assembly GCA_008086565.1 of Thalassoma bifasciatum. Taxonomy (NCBI): domain Eukaryota; kingdom Metazoa; phylum Chordata; class Actinopteri; order Labriformes; family Labridae; genus Thalassoma; species Thalassoma bifasciatum. The sequence continues at coordinate 1,164,102 of RPOG01000043.1, forward strand.
GACCACCTGCAGCTCTTTGCCGTACTTCTTGATCAGTCTGGTGATGGAGAGGACGATCTCATAGGACACCACCTCATTGGCACATGACATGGCCTGTGTGTCGGGGTCAGACAGCATTGATCACTACAGAGTTTTCATTTGGAATATCAGACACAAGCTGTTAAGTCATTATATGTGTCCATCAGTGTTAAGTCTCAACTCCAATTTAGAAGGAACACGTGAAAAACATATAATATTTAAGTGTAGCTCGAATAAAACTTTGTGCAGGGCTCCATCATAAAGCCTGAATTAGGTAACGCAGTGGTTCCCTCGGGCAAGGCCAAAAAAATGGTTGCATTTTATACAAATCCATGCAAACAGCTTTCTACATTTCTCTGTTGCTACAAGATCCCAGGATGACAACACAGAGACATTACAAGAACTTAAAATATTGAAGTTTGTTTTCCAGAGTCAATGGCACTGAAAAGACAGGGGCTAGAAAGATATGCTTTTCGCCAGATTTGATTCTTTTATGATTTTTTTGGGTGCCGACTTGATTTAAATAAAGATTCTGGGATATTGTTATTTTTTGCAATTTCCAGTTGACTTTTTTCACACCAGCAAAAAAGTTGAATGATGATGTCTACTGACTAATTGAAGTGATATTTGTCCAGCAGCAATATAATTTAACCAGCTGTTTATACTCTCTTTTCAAAAACATGCTGTGAATGATAAAATTGAGTATGAAAATTTGGAAAAATAAATTGATTGTAAAATTGTAAACAAAAATTCCCATAATTATGTGAATCAATTTTTTCTACCACCTCTCGTTAAAATTATCAGGTAGTTTTTTCATGAGGTTGGACACTGTCTCCCATGAATACTATCACAAGGCTTGAGAAGACACACTGTTGTTTCAAAGAAAATGGGCAAAAAGTGGATGTTTTCTTTAGAACTACTTTTCTTTGTTCAAGGCAACTTTTTGCTGGATGCAAAGTGACAAGGTAATGAATTTAGCTATAGATATGGAGCGCAATTGTTAAAAATGTGACAATAAGCAAGCATTGTGAAGTCAATTAGTGCAGCAGTTTAGTGTACCAGATCTATTCAGAGCTACTCACAGTCCAGTACTTTAAAACACAATTATGTTTGTTACCTTGTAGAATGATGGCAGAACAAGTGTAGGTGTATTTTTCAGGGCAGGGAGTCTGTGTGCACCCCAAAGTGCCATCCCTACGAAGAATACAGCTCCTCTCAACAGCGGTGCATCCTCCATGTACACCCTGGTAGAGCGTGCAGGGATGAGAGAACTGTTGTTAGACTCCCAGCAACATTAATACTGTTCATGTTCAGTCGTGAAACACAGGCAAAGGTTCGTGCATGAACGAAGGGCAATACCTCTCCTCCATTATACGACACATGGTGTAAATGGCGCTGTGTCCAAGGTGAGTCCCCAATACCTTCCTCATCAACTGGAGCAGCAAAGCCAGACAGACAGAAGAAAGATCAAACAATTGAGAGAAGGATTATGAATTACAGCTCTTTAAGGCAGAGGCTTTCAGATAAAAGAGTGAAGAAGTGTGGGTGAATTTGTTGTCTCACTTTCCAGCAGGATTCACAAAACTCCTTCACGTTGACGGTGCGACAGAGTGTGATGATAAAGACTGTGAGAGAATCTGAGGGCAGGCAGTTGTAGCACACCACCGCATCCAGTACTTGTAGTGCCACCTAAACAATTCATAAAAACATGTAACTTATGCAGAGGTTGTACATGAAATAACAGATAAAACTAAGCTTTACCAATTGATCTTTGCATTGATTTTTATCTTTGTCCCTCTTTTGTGTTTCTGCCACTGATTACAAAACATTCTGATTGTTCAATCTGCAAAGACTTAGTGAATAAAAAGCAAAGAAAAATCTCTAGGGATACTTTCATGAAGCATTTTAAAGTTTGCATGTTTGAGAATCTAAAAAGAATCCTTGGTTTATAACTGCACATCAACATCAAGCTCTCTTCTAACCTCAAGAACCAAAAAAAGCACAAAAATATGTAAAAGCTACTTCCCATGTACTATTTGGTATGATTAACCTTTTCAGCATTGTATAGGTTTCCTGTAAAAACAGCTTTGTGGCAGCAATTCTGTAATTTGATGAAATTCAGGCCGATTAACTCGCTGTCTGAAAACAACAACAGTAACTTTCAGCCTGAAGCAGTCAGCATGTTCTGCTGAATGCTAATGAGATGTTCAAACAAAAGATATTTGATTGTGCTTCTCTTGACGCTTGGTATCAAGTTATACAACCGTTTCTTTTACGTACCTCAATGTCTGTGGAGGATGTTGTTCTGTTGCACAGCAGACAGATTTTTCTGCACACAAAACAAGAGAAAGTGTATTTTTTGCATTTTTTGCACAGTAAAAAAAAAGTGTTATTGTCTGTCTGTGTTTCTGACTTACTGGACCATGATGGAGACATTTTGGTCAAGGTAACAGCTGTTGAACTTGACCAGATTCACAAGGACGGTTAGGAAATCTGACGCAAGTCCAATTTCCATCCACAAGAGTACAAACCGTGCTGAAGGATGAGGAAAAAAATATCCTGTTTGTTTTTCTGTTAAAATGAAAACGTCAAACTAGTTAAGCGCAAAATGACCAACTCTTTGTTACCTATGTCCTCCTCCAGGTATGTGATGTCCTTGCCATTTTCAGTAAGGGCTTTGAACACCTCAAGTCTCCCCGACAAGTCCTCGTTACTGGGTTGGTAATCTCTGATCACTTTGAAAAAGTAAGCTCTCAGAGGGCCAAGCCGCTCACCCTTCACAAAGACAGCAAAAAAAAGACTGCATAAGAAGATTGCAACTTTTTGGAAAGCTTTTGCACCTGTGTGTGTGTGTGTTATGCATTCATACTTGTCCTTGAATAATAGCCCTCAGCAGCTGCAGGACGGCATGCCTGGCCTCAGGCGGCTGCTCTGGAGCCAACATGTCCTCCACTGCTTTCCACACTGCCTCCACTGCATGCTAAAAAGAAATGCACATGTCAATTACACTACAGTACAAATTTATTGCTACAACAAAACTACAGGATCAGAGCAGGACTCACCTCCTCAAATTTCTTTGTTTTGGCCAATTCACAGACATGATTCATCACTCGCACACGGTTACTGAGGCCATTGTCTGGATGGAGCTCCTAAAAAATAAACCAAGGCAATGATACAACGCATATCATTAAAAACCAAAAAACAAAGTAGAGTCAGTTTGAACATGAATGCAATGATGCTGTGTTTCTTACACACCTTTAGTATGTCCGTGGTTATTATCAACTCTGACAGTTTAGTCTCACTCTGCTTGCTCGGTGGCCGAGTAGGTCCAAGTCCAAAGATAGCCTTTACTTTATCTTTCACACTCTCTTTGGGCGGCTGTTTATTCATGGCTCAACCTGGAGGAGTGAAGATAGCACAGTTAGGGACCGATCATCACCTCACAAATTAACAACATGCAGCACATCACTTGGTTTGGGTTGTGACGAAGCCAAAAACCAAACAGCTACAGGTCAGAGGGAGCAGTGGAGAGTTCTGTTTTGTGCTGATGATTAATTTCTACAACGTTTATCTAATCTTCCTATAAAATGATCAATCTAATAAACAGACAACAATCCAAACTCTTACATTCATGGCACCTGAGTGGTAAACGCAATTACCGTTTTTCTTTTTCGGCACATTTGTTGCACTGATTGTTCAAAATGTGTTTGTTACCTCTACTAAGCAAATCATGTTTTTAAATTATGTTTGTTTTCTGTAGGATTAGTGAAAAATAACCAAGCTGATTTTCATGGAACTTAGTGAAAAGTGTAGCATGAGTCAGAAAGAATCACATTTCACCACCAAATCCTTTTGACTGCTACTTTATGTACATGACATTGTGGCAGCAGCAGTAAAACCACAAACAAGAGGGGACTCTGCTCATCAGAGGAAGTGTTATATGTCCTGTGTCTGACATTGGGACACAGCTGCAGTTTCTTCCCACAGGCCGTCACACTTATTAAACAGCTAGCATCAAACCTGTCAAAATAATAATAATAATAATAATAATAATAATAATAATAATAATAATAATAATAATAATAATAATAATAATAATAATAACTTGTTTAGCTCAAAGGCAACTACAGTTCTTTGACAGATTCTCCTTGCACATTCTTTCTATTGCACATTTCACTGCACTATTTAATTTGAATGTGTTTACATTTTTCTTCCTTTTCTCAATAGTTTTTTATATTGTTTACATAAATACTTATTATCTGTTTTTATATTTTTGATTTCTAATGTTTACTCAAACTTGTTTTGTACAGAGAGAGCACAGTCAAATTCCTTGTACGCTTCTTAAAGATACTTGGCAAAAAGGTGATTTGGACTCTGATTCTAACTCTGATTTTGAAGTTGTGTAAAATGCTTTTTTGCGAAATAATACACAGAGATTAATGCTCCTGTCGATACACACGTCCACCCTTTTCTAATAAAAGACTATATTACAGCATTTTAACGTTGTTGTGTCATCCCCAAACTCATATTTCCGGTATTATAACAATTTGAGTTCATGTACAGTATATATCCTATATCAATGTTCTTGTATCGGTCGATATATTGGATATCGGCTTTCTTTTGCCCCCAGTATCAGTATCTTATATCAGTCGGGCTCTAATCTCCAGTCTTGGAAAAGGATTGATAAGGTAGTCATTAATCAATGAGGCAATCGATATCGATGGATTGAACCATTTCTTATTGATTCTTCTTCAGAGGAAGTGGTTCTCGATACGTATCCCTAATCATGATTATGTTCTATCTCATTCAAGCAACAACATGAACAAATAACAAGTGCAATAAGTACCTATAATTATGTCAGTACTCTGTGCAATATCCATAATTTATAATTTATTTATGACAATACTTGTGCAATATTCCATAACAATCTCATCATGTATATACCACACATTTTAGGTAGACGGTACATACTTAATGTTCTATTCTATATGTTTATTTTATTTGATATTTTTATGCTTAGATTTCAATTTTGGGTAAGACACTTATGCTTGAATTTGTACTTTCTTATATTTCTAACACTTTCTAACACACTCTGAATGGGAGTAACTGTATACTTAAAAAACAATTTCCCCAAAGGGATCAATAAAGTATTCTGATTCTGATGTTGCAGCTCTTGGTAGTATTGTTCTGTGACAGCAAAGCATTACCTTTAAACTGACACTCAAACAAACATTAATCACAACAGGCCTGGCTGCATCTAGAAACAATCACAGATTGATGATTCAATATGTTTTTGTTTACAAAGTAAGGTCAATAATGAGACCCACGCCCACATATTCACACCACTATTCTTGAGTGAAATATGGAGCACCAGCCTGTCAATGAGTAAACACGGTGGTGTGTGTGTGTGTGTGTGTGTGTGTGTGTGTGTATGTGTGTGTGTGTGTGTGTGTGTGTGTGTGTGTGTGTGTAAGGGGTGGGGGGGCAGGTTTGGAGAATTTGCTGTCATGTGGACTAGACAGAGACAGAGAGGAGGGAGGTGAGCAGGCAGACAACGACTGTTCTGTTTGAGTTCAAGACCAACAACAACCAACAAACACACCAACGTCCCTACAACAAGGTGTAAAGTGCTGCTGTCAAACTACATCAGCTCTAAACAAACATCCTTCACATCCACAGAAATGCACAACGGCGCAACTGAACCGTTAGCTACGCTTTTCGTTACCAACCACAGGCTAACATTCCTCTGTGGCATTCAAGGTCTGGCAGCTAAAAAGCAGCAACACCACCCCCCAACTCCTCCACCTGCTCCCCCTTCCTCCTCCTCCCTCCTCCTCCTCTTCACCTCCTCGCTTTCAGTTTCACTCCCTCACATCTTCCCCATCGTGTCGCAAACGCAGCCTCTTTTTCTACGTCTGTGCATTCAGATATTACAATACTTACTGCTGTTGTCGCCCAGGCTCAGTCCTCGACTCCTCAACCGGATGACACAGTCGAGCTCCGACGAGAGCACTTCCTACAAAAACACGTTTATGCCGCCTGCTCATGGGAGTTGTAGTCCGAAGAAAGAGACTTAAACTACGCAGAGGCTGTTCGTATGGATCTGTGTGTCTTACGGAAAACAGTACATGTAAACATCTCAAGAAACCGGCTCAGATTTCATTGTAAAACTTAACCGTTTTAACTGTCTTTCTCTGATGCAGGTTACACACTTTACACAGCGGTTTGGCCAATTAGCTCCGCATGCTAACGCTGCTGAAGTTGGTTTCTTGTTAGAGTTGGTAGTTGCACTGTCTCCACTTCGCCTCTAGGTGGCGCTTTCAAGCTTCTCACAGAATTTTCTAATTTTTTGGCCTTTTCCCTGAAAATATGAATTATAACACAAAATCCTTTCTGTAACTCATGGTTAGAGGTTGGGTAAAGACATTTATTAACAAACAACTGTGTTTACTCTTTTTAAATCATAATGACAATAGAAACTTCAAAAATGACCCTGTTCATTTTTTTTATACACACACTGATTACAAGCAAATAGATCACAGGTGAGGATGGTTACCTTTGGTAGACATTCAAACACATTTGTGTTAACTTTTGTGCATTTATCAGGCCAAAACCACCAGAGTTGTGTTAACTTCTTAACAGGGTCATTTTTGAAGTTTCTGTTGTCATTATGATTTAAAAAGAGTAAACTTTTTTTTTTTTTTTTCAATAAACGTCTTCACCTAGCAACTAACCATGAGTGATAGAAAGGATTTTGTGTTATCATTCATATTTCTGAGAAAAGGCCAAAAAAAAGAAATTCTGCTGGGGGGTGTAAACTTTTGGGCACAACTGTAATTTTAAGTGTTTATATGTGATTATCATTTTTGAAAAACCTATAACTTTTAACATTTAACTGCCACATTTAACTCCAGTTCATTTCTATTTAATATTCATGATGCTTTTTTGCTTTGACGTAAGAGTAATAAGTTTTATTTACTTTTCTAAATTATTTAATTCAAAACATAGGACACTCTCATCATAGACAAGTTGTCATTTTTATATTTATTTTTTTTGTAACTGGCATAAATGGGCTTACATGTTTTATCCCTTCTTTTGTAAAATTGAGTTTTTATCTTGTCTCTCATTGCAACTTTTGATATAATACTGGTCAAAAAAGAATTTTCAACTAAGTCAAGTTTTCATTTCTATTTTTTCAAGTGATGAAAATGGGCTTTCATAGTTGATCCTTCGTTTTGTCAAGAAAAAGTTAAGTTTTATAATGTGATATTTTATGTGATGTTTTAATTTTCCGCCCTCTCGTGGTCACTGCCGCTGCTTTATCCACGAATGAGAAACGCACTTCATTGAGCTTCATCTAAATGCCTGCCTGCTGCAGCACGAGGGTCTGTTATGTAGTTCGCTGTTGTACAATGTCTTCTCATTATTTCACGCAAAGACCCCTCAGTACACGGAACGGGGTTCATAAACCTGTCTGCACACCTGCAGGGGCTTCTCTCAGATCCAAACTGAGCAGGAGACTCAGAGATGACAAAGACTCTGTTTGTTCTGTGGAGGTGAAAGAGGAGGAAGAGGAGAAGAGGGTCTGTGTGCAGGGACCCTCCTCAGCTCTCTCATCATCAGCGGGTAATGTTTACACTGTCAAAGCAAAGATGCATGACACAGTCTTCATTCATACATCCGTGTGTTGGTGAAGCTGTGATAGAACAGCTGGTTGTTTGTAAACAGTCACCTGTGATAAACTTCACATCTGCAGGTTTAAGAGCAGATCTGATGAAGACAACCTGCCTCTAAGGCTGATGCAAGATAGATGGAGCCAAATCTAATACTTAACAAGACTTACAGCCTGAAAGTGTCCTTCACTGTTGTCCAATGTCTAACAGGAGGAAAGGCAAAACAGGAAATTCACATTACAATGCTTGAAATTGTTTCCTCTACCTTTATGGCTCTCAGGTCTATTAACCTAAGGTGACCATAATCTGTAAACCCAACCTGGCCTCATTGAGATGTATGATATCCAAAGTATTACATTTATTTACACTCCCTTTCTGTCTGCAATGCAATTTTCTATCATGTCAATACAAGTGGCGTAAACAAGCTGGCTTCTGTCAGTTGAACATAAAATTGACTAATCTGGCTTTGATTTTTATCTTTTTCTTTTTTTTTTTTTTTTTTGCCCATGTTTAATAAAAAATTTTAAATAAGTAGTCAAATTGTTGAGATAAAAAAGTCAAAATTTCTTCTTTTCTTCTGAAAAAATTGACTTTTTCACTCATTTTCACGTAAATCCAAATATTTTTTGATTTATATGTATGTACAATATGTATAATATTGACTGTATTGTTTCACATTTTTCGACTTTTTATCTCAGAATTTTGACTTTCTTCTCATAAGTTTGACATTGTAATCTCAAAATTTTGATTTTTTTTTAAATCACTAAATCATTGCTTTTTATCTAATAGTTTTGACATTATAATCTCAAAATTTTTACTTTCTACTACAAAATTCAACTTTTTAACTTCATAAATATGACTTTTTGTCTAATAATTTTGACTTTGAAGTAGGGGTATCAGATTAATGCCAGTAGCCCAGTGCAGTGATTTATTGTAAAAGTCAATGGTCAGTAGAACAAGCTGAGAAAACCTCAGACATTTGTGGAAATTATATGAAATCCCCCCTGGATATAATTTCATGGCCAAAAAATGAGGACATTTGGTCACCCTTATTAACCTATAGTTTTTGTGGCCCTTGAAGCTAAAATATGAATGTTTTTGCCTGTTTTACGCATTAATCCCAAACACAAAAAGCAAGGCCAGTTAAGAGAAGTTTTCCGTTGAAAAGCCTAGTATCCAAGCCTTATTACCAATATTTCTTACCCATGTGAGGCAGACTGCACAAGTCAAATCAAGAAGCGTTTATTCTTTGCTTTTCTAGTTTTGCTGTGCTTGTTGAGATGATCCTCACTGTTGCTCTCTTTACCAATACAGGCGGGTTTCCTGAACTCCTCCAGAGTACATCTCATCCAAAATCAGAGACAGTCACTGCACCACTGACCTCACACAGCCGCAGAAGGAGACAGTTAAAGGTGGAGTATGATGAGGATGATGGTGTTAAACCGATAAAGGCAGAGCACTGGGAACCTCCTGACTGGAAGAAACAACTCGGATTCATACGTGAGATGAGAAACAGCCGTGATGCACCTGTCGATAAAATGGGAGCAGAGAAATGCTACGATGCTGAGGCTCCTGCACATGTAGGTTTTAATCTTTTGGGTTTGTTTGTTTCAAGTCTTCAGAATCAGAATCAGTCTTCAAAAGTTGATATTTGTTTCATCTGTTCTTCCTCTTATCTGTTTGCACAGGCGAGACGCTTCCAGGTGTTGGTTTCTCTGATGCTGTCCAGTCAAACCAAAGACCAGGTGACAGCAGCAGCGATGCAGAGGCTTCGAGCTCACGGCTGCACTGCAGAAAATCTGCTCGCCACAGATGATGAAACACTGGGAAAACTTATCTACCCAGTTGGCTTCTGGAGGGTAAAACAGTTCTCCTCGGCAGCATTGTTAGATGTTTCTTTTGGCCGTACTTAAGCTTTTTTAAATAGTTTCTCCCATGTCCTGCTTTGTAGACCAAGGTCAAGTATCTGAAGCAGACATCGGACGTGCTGCAGAAAGAGTTTGGAGGAGACATCCCCAACAGTGTGGAGGGGCTGGTTCGCTTGCCAGGAGTTGGACCTAAGATGGCTCACTTGGCCATGGACATCGCCTGGGATCAAGTGTCAGGCATAGGTGGGTTCCTTCACCTTTGAGCAAACACCCGAACAATCCTGCCAGATGAAGAACCTTAAAACTCCACTTGGTAACTAGAAAAGAAGGCTGTATCTGCCAGGGGTGATAGTGTTCACCCATTTTTTTAATAGCAACTTCAAGGTGCAATATTTATCTCTCTTCAAAGTAAATGTCACAGAGGTGCCATGGTGGGTGAAGGGGCAATGTAACTCAAACAAAAATCCTCTTACCATCTCTTGCAGGACTAAAGTTTTTGGCTTGTAGGTTTGGATTGACAGAAAAAGGTCAATGTGTTCCTCCAAAAGATTGAAGGTTACTAAATCAAGCTTGTGATAAAAAACATTACCTAAAGAAATACATTTTGGATCTGACTAAAAACTAAAATAGTGGTGGAGGGAAAAATTGTTGTTCCTCGTCCTACACAATAGAAAGCCTTCTAACCTGCACAAACCCAACCAGCAATTTGCAGCCAAAACCGCACTTTGAGTAACACTTGCAGCAGAACTGAGCACGATACAGACCGCTATAAAGGCACAGTGTTTCAATAAGTAAAATGGAAACTTAATTTCACTATCCCAAAGCAAAAACTCTATTACTTATAAGGATAGAAATACAAAATTATACTAATGGGCAAATTATGGTTTTACATTAACTGCTGTCTTCTATAACTTTAACAGTGGAAAAAAGTTATCCTGTCAGATCAGAGGTCGTAACGAGGTGTAATGGGAGAGGTGGGAGCACTGTGAACCAGGGAGGCAAGCAGAACAGTGTTGTGTGTGTGTGGGAGGGGTGTAAGAAGCTCAACCAGTCAATCTTTATTATTTAACCATAATAGTTCCAGTTCTTAACAAATGTTATCTCAAGATTCTTTCAAATCAGTCTCTGTTTCTACATTTTGAAGAGTCAACATCAAAATCACACAATGGGGCGCCAATATAAAGTCACTGCAAGATTTAAAACAAAAATTCAGAGGCTTGATAATGGATGAGCTTCGTCGCAGTGCTGTTGTGAATTTGCAAAATAAAAACTACTTTTGATAGAACAACTTCTGTTGGCTCTCCATACCTGGGGGAACTTTCCTTTTTGTTATAAACACTGTCAAATGTGTGTGTGTGCTTTTACAGACACTCATTATTTAATGTATTTCTGATCTTTAGGTGTGGACACACATGTGCATCGAATATCTAACAGACTGGGCTGGCTGAAGAAACCGACCAAAAACCCAGAGGAAACACGTAAAGCCCTAGAAGAGTGGTTACCCAGGTAACACTGTGATTAATTCACCGATGACCTGTTCAGCCAGATTAGCACAGATAGACAAATCTATAAAAGATCATCCTCACTAAGGCTGACCCAGATAAATACAGCACATCATTGACGACTTAGCGGTTGGTTTTAGAATAATTGGGATCCACAACTTTTATGTGCAAAACATTGTTATTTTATATCTCCTCATCCATGTCAGCAACAGTGTTTTCAACCCTTTCAATCAAAAACATGCATCAGAATATTTAACAGTTTTATGTCTGCAGCATCATAGTACAGCAATAAATACAAATTTCAGCCTAAAATACCTGACCTCATACAAAGTTGGTAATGAGTCTATGAACAGACCTGAGCTGAAGAATCAGCTCTTCCCTTTGTTGGGTGGTAAACAGGCAAAGCACAGCGAAATAAGAATCACACGTTAAATAGTATTCATGATGTTGCTAAGGTAAAAGTGTCTGCTCAAGAAGTGGTTTGATGTTTACAGCACAACCCAAGGTAAAACCTGTCTGTCATGTTTATATAAGCTCTCAATTCTCCTCTTAAACTTTGCTGCAGGGAGCTGTGGAGTGAAATCAACTGGCTGCTTGTGGGTTTCGGGCAGCAGGTTTGTCAGCCCGTCAGCCCGCTCTGCTCCATGTGTCTGAACCAGCACAGCTGTCCGTCTGCGTTCAAGACCTCACCCACAAAGAGGCCGAAGAAAGCTGGCTCCCCTCGGTCTCCCAGTCCAACGTCTGCGTTTAAAACAAAAACTGAAGTTAAACAAGAGTCAGCTGTTGAAGATGAGGGGACGAAGACTGAGCCTCTCTGTTCGCCTGTTTCCCCCTCAACACAGAGAAAGAAACCCAAAAGAAAAGTTAAGCTTTAGTCAAGTTTAACTTCAGAGTTTTATCTCAGGACTCTGTCTTATACGCACACACACTTTAAACATATCAGTAAGCTCAACATTAATTAGACGGTGGTTCAGAATTTCTGATGTTTTTATAATGTTAACTGTTTTTTATAAAACACTATTATCATAAATATTGACTTTGTAGCGCTGTTTTCTTAAAGCACTCATGTTTTATAACCTAAATAAAGAGATTGTATGTATTGAAATTGGACGTGAAGGTCGGCTATTTTTCTAGCAGAGGAAATTTTCCTCTTCCTCCTCTTTCTCTTCAAAACAAGGAATGTTTTTCCAGAAATCCTCAGCATGAGCAGGTAAATTATTTTTTTTGTGCTACTACTCCAAGACAGTTTCAATCAATGAGAAAGGATAACTGAGCCACTCTGCAGACTTAAGAAAGATCTTACACTGACACTTTTTCCTGCATTATCAAAAGATTCTGTTCAGTACGGGCTTTGCAGTGAATATAAAGAAATTGGCAATTAATTGCAAGTTAGATTAAATTGTAATATGGCCTGCTGCTATATTCTAATTGCAAACAGTTTAATATTTATTTAACCTGAAATGTGGCAGAATATGAGACACGTTTTTTGCAGTGGATGCTTTATGCTTTACACCAGTGTTAATCAACCCTGCTCAACCAAAGAGTCAAATTGTTGAAAACTACCTTTGCAAGAGCAACAATCTAAATGGTCAAAAGTGGCAAAACTTTGAAGTACTCCTTTTCATTGGTCTTTTGTTCTACTATAACTTTCGGATGCACTGAATTTAGGGTTTTCATTACCTGTAAGCTATAACCATCAACGTTCCAAGAAAAAAAGGCTTTTAATAATTTACTCTGAGTAAAATGAGTCTGTGTAATATCTGGGTTTCACTTTCTGAAATGAGATGTTAAAACAATAATCAGATTGTTTCCACAAAAGTCAAGTTACTCTGTTGCTCTAGTTGAAAAATATCACACAGATTTTTAATACCACGTCAGTTCAGTTCTGACTTCCCTTCTCCACAAAGCAGTGGGTGTGTAATCAGGAAAAACCAAGGAGTAATCAATTGCAAAAACAGCAGCCTCTCATTTGGTGTGTCATAACTGAATCACATGATGTTTTACGTTGGCTGGCAGCCATAGCTTACACTTACAGCATTCCGGCATAAGTTACAGCAAGTGAAAGTGAAAATTCTCTCAAGACTTCTGACTTCATCAACTTGAAGTGTTTCACTTTTTGTCCTCTTGATATATATTTTTTTAATTTCTGTATATGTCTCAAGGGCAAAAAATGGGAGCCAAATAATTTGTGCTAATTTATTTTGCACCCTTTGATTCAGCATCCTTTTGCTTTCTGACAAAGGTGACTCAGGTCCCTCCTCACCTAATCTGCTTTCCTCTCTAATTTTTGTCTCTTAAATGTCTTACCTTCCTTGATCTGGTTATAAAAAGCACAACCTTAAAATTAGTTGTCCCGATTTCTCCCCTTTTGGTGACACGAGTGTATGTAAGCAAGTGCTTTCACACCAGACAAGATAAATTTGTATTTCATATTAAATTTATTTCAGTTTTACACCACTTTATTGACATCAACCAAAGACAGTGACCGGGGAAGCAGGTGAGGAAGATTTAGGTTCTTGGCTCACAAGTAGTTTGGTTCAGCACTTTGGAAAACCGTGAGGCAGCAACAGCATAGAACAATCCCTGAAGTTAAAGTAAACATATTTTAAATTTGACCACAGAAACAACATCCTTGTTTTTTTGTCGCTGTCAGCAGGTCGGGGCTGCGCTGCTCTCGTCAGGTGTGCGCTGACTGGACGTAGTGGCATCTGTTGTTGACGCCTCTTCAGTCTCGCGCCAGGTCGTTTAGAAGTACACACGCCCAGCTGGAAATAAGCATTAAGTGTTACGTTCGTGGAACAGCCTCCTAATCTCTGATCTCTTGGATTACTCCTCTGATGGACCGGACTCCGTCGCATTCGTAGTTTTTGGTCAGTTTTACGCACACCGCAGTCAATCTTGGCGCACCCTCATCTGCGCCTCAGCACCTGCACGATGGATTAAACTCTCCTTAGTTCTGAGCCTTTTCTTAACTTTTACTCCCTGAACGATTGTGGATTAATTCTGGACTCACATCATGCTAAATAATGATGATCTTTTGGTCACTCAGGCGCGCAGCGTCACATTGGATTAAGAGCCAGGGACTTTCCACTGCTTTTGGACCAGGCACCTGTCTACTCTCCTGAGACACTGTGACCTGTTTTATCTCTTTTTTACGCGCTGGGATGGAGGGTGAGATGAGACCAAGGCTCTGTTTCCTGACCAAAGGCGACAACGGCTATGGCTTTCACCTGCACGGTGAGCGCAACAGAGGCGGGCAGTACATCCGCAAAGTGGAGCCCGGCTCCTCGGCTGACATGGCCGGGTTGCGCCCAGGGGACAGAGTGGTGGAGGTGAACGGGGAGAATGTGGAGAACGAAAGCCACCACCAAGTGAGTTCAAACTCCATAAATCAATTCTGGAAATCACAGATAAGTCAGACATTAGACTAGACAAAGAGAAGCTCCTTAACTCTGAGGTACAAACAATGACTTCCATACCTGTTAGACCACTTTTCCCTCGCCTGAGGAGAAGGAGGAGGGGGGCACTAAAATGGGTCAATGTGATCCTTGTGTAGTGGTAATCACTGAGTGTCTTTGTCTGCTAAAACTGTGTTAGAGGCAAGTCATTTCAGGAAGACCAGAAAACTCCACTCAGATATCTTGTCTTAACTTTTTCTTTCTGCTTTCTTGTACCTGCTGCAGGTGGTGAACCGAATCCGTGAGGTGCCTCATCGCACCAGGCTGCTGGTGGTGGATAAAGACACTGATGATTACCTGCGCCGCCATGGTCTGTCCTGCACTGAGGACCTGGCCATTGAGATGGGAACCCTCTCTCCACGTCCCTCACCAGGACCCACTCCCTCTGCCTCCCCCTTACCCAGGGAGAGTGCACCCCTGTCTCCAAAAACCCACCACACACAGCCAATTCACCCACCAGCTCCAGACTTGACCCCAGATACCATCCAACAAGAGAAAGCCAAAAGATCCTCAGTGACATCGAGCACGACAGACGCAGAGGTAAGACTTAACTATAACGTACTATACACCTGTTTCTGCTCATAAACAGCATATCTTCTGTTACAGGAAAGGGACTTTGAATTAGTTAATCCCTGCAGCAGGGAGCCAATGTGTTAGTGTGTCAAGAGTAAGTCACACTGAGCATTCGTTCTTCCGAGATGACTGTTTGGCACTAATCTGGACTTAGGGTCATCTTTGGCAGGGACCACTCCAGATTAAGCCACAATGTGCACAAGCACACAGATCAAGACCATGCAAGAGTTCACGTCTCATTTTTAGCAAAAAAATGTCTTATGTCTTGATACGAGCCATATTCATCAGACCAGTCCAGAAAAGAAACACGAAGAGCAAATTTGTCTTACCCCATTGGTAGTTTTTCTTTTTACTCATTAAAAGCAATTTATATTTTTTTTCTTAAAATACCTTGAAATAAAACATTTCTGGACTTGTCAGTTGATTTTGGCTCATATCAAGATGAAAAAGACAATTCTGGCTAAGAATAAAACATAAACACTTGATTAGATTTCATTTTTGCAGCACAGAACAAGACCTTAAAGGTATTTGTGGACTGTAAAACATGGCAGTCATTCTCAGAGAGGAAAAAGTGAATGACTAAATAAAACTAAGAATGAGAACAGTGGTTCATAGCATGCAAAAGAAACCTCTCACCTCATGGTTACCTCATTGGGACCTAGTGTCAAAATTGCTTTGATATTTTATCACCTAGTGCAGTATAATCTCAACGTATTGTCCAATCTGTTTTGAGGACTCTGAAGTAAGTGCTGTAAACATTTATCACGACTACTGTATTGAAATAGATCTGCTTCCTTATGCATACTGAAAGCTAACACCTCACACAATGTAGGAAGTTTCACTCCCTACATAAAAGACCAAACCCTACTGAAGCAAGTGTAAGCTACCAAAAAAATTGTAGTTAAGCTTCAAATTGAATGATTTAGGCAAAAAATTGTAGTTAAGCTTCAAATTGAATGATTTAGGCTAAAAAAAATGTTATTAGATTTCATTCTGAATAGATTTTATGACTAAATATTGCAAATGACTAGAAAAAAATCTGCTGTTAATAATGTGCAACATTTTATCTCTTCTGCCAAACTTAGATTTGATTCTGTCAAAGCAGGCTTCTAGTTCCTTATGGGGAGGAAAGAACAAAGCAGTCAAGTGCAGGATCAGATTTTAAGATAGCAAAGAGGGATAATTAGACACTTTGCATAGGTATTGTTATCTAATCTTGTGTTGTCTTTTTTTAGGCACACAATCCCACACCCACCTGGCAACCGACTTGTGACCTGAGCTTTAAAAGATGATTGAGTAGAGAAAGATTATTTGTGTTATCAAGCACACAATTTCAAATTTTCAAGTTAGCAAGTGTCACCCATTGGTACATCACTGCGACCTGTTAATGTCAGCTCTGCTACAGATACAGACCAGGAAGTTGAAGTGAGATACCTTGCTGAGTGTTTGGGTTTCAAACATGCTGAAGTACCATCTGTTTAACCGAGGGCACAGTAAATACAGGCTGCCCCTTGGCTGGCTATCCCTGCTCACCTTCTCAGTATGAGCCACAGGTTCCAGTCAAACAACATGACAACACAATAACAGCAAAACCCGCACATCAGAGAGCCGTCTGTTACATCACACCGAACGGTGACATCAGGTTTGGCCTGACCATTGAACAAAACTCAACCTGAAATCCAGGAACAAATTTTCCTATACGGCTGTTGTGACCCCACCACTCTGGAGTAAAGAATGAGGACTTTTAAAATGGACCTGTCAATGATGTTTACATCTTTTTAGAGCACAACAAGACTTAGATTCAACACGGATGATAGTGAACATCCAGCGCTATTTTTTAAAATATTTGAATTGAAATCCGTTCCCTTTAAAAATGTTGTAATAATAGAAAAAATGACCAAAAGTTTTTGACATTTTAAACGTATTAATCTTGTAAATGATAAAAAGTAACACTTAAAATTTTCAAAGAAACACTGAAATGGTCTTTCTCCCATTTCTGCACTCATGTCGTATGTTGTGCCTCTTGTGACATTCACATTGCAGTACATGTAAATACAGACACCATTTCATCATGGCATTATGTTATTTTGGCAGCAGGCATCTATAAACAGTAGTCTTATGCAACCTACTATTACAGACATGCAATAGAAGGACTCAGTCACACAATCTTAACACAAAAAGTTTGTCTTTTTGCATAAAAATTGGCATAATAAAAGGTGTGAATATGTTTTGTTTCCTTGTGAAACTACTTTATCTTTACTGTGTCACGATTGTGACCTTAACTTAGAAAAACTCAAGAATTAAAGTGGATTTTTTTCAGGTCAGTGTGGTTTGAAGCCTGTGAGTGTGAATTTATTCAGGCAGACATGATAAATATAGTAAACAGGCCAGTGAGATTAAAGGAGATCTTTAAAACCAGCGGGAAACTTGGTGACCTGTCAACGCAGCAACCTGACCTGTCACTATGGAGATCTGTAGCCAAGGTGTTTTTTCCATTACGGCAACTTAGAGAGACAAACCTGACGGCACTGATTGACAAGTCATCCATATGCTTTTGTGATACTTCTGCAGAAAATGTTTCTGTGTGCCAAAGCAGTTTTAGTCAGTGGTTTGGGTACCTAAAAGAGAAACATGTTAACGAGCTGAGTAAGGAGCAGAGGTGCTTTTGTCAAAGAATATTTATTAAATTTTGTTACTTTCTACAAGAACAAAACAGAAAATAGCCAAAATTAAATGAACAAAACAAATTACACAGGCCACTTTAACAGAGTCACTCAGGAGTTAACAGAAAATTTAATTCAGAACCAGGAGAGTCCTTGTCAGACGTTGAGAGATCAGGTCCAAGATGGGCTGCTAGACTGTAGTACTCTATTTTTGCATGTACAGTACTTGTGAGATATCCCAGTTCAAATTTAACTTTATAGCCCCTGATCCTGTGTGATAATGTGTTTTTATAGCAGTGAAGCTAAGTGTGTTAAATAACACTTTACCAAACACTGAGAATGTATTTTTACTCTGGAGCTCAAAAATCAGGGACCCATTTACAAACTTCAGTGAATCTATTTTTATGTTTTTTTTAAATGGTTTTTTGGGGTTATTTTCCTAACAGTCACAATATGATCACATACAGTGGTTTAAACAAGCTACAGCAGTTTAATTGGACCATAAGTGCAGGGTTATGCCGGGGCACATTCAGGCAGATGTACACACACACTGATTGATTATTTGATCATGTTTTTTCTAAGATGTCTAGTTTAATTTTTTTTATTTGTTCATCTTTTCAACAACAAATATTTTGAAAAATGCTAAAAACATAAAAATGATACAAAAAATAAGAAAAATAGATAGAGATTTTCTTTTTTTCATTTCTTTCTTTTGATTTAAACTTATTTGATTCCATATTTCCCATGATTTGGTTTTATTTTCTTCGGTGCCTTGGTCCTCATGTTTACTGTTACCCCCCTCCAGTTCCTCCGCCCCCTCTAACTCTACAGTGATGGGCAGAAAAGGGCAAAAAAGCCCTGAGCTGTCTCCCCAGGAACTAGTCGTCTTCGTCCCCATTCAAACAGAAATGCTAAGTGTGGTTAGTAGTACAAGCACAGGTGCGGTCAGAAGGTCGCTCAAACAAAGTGTTCTCTTGTCGTTGGTCATTAGGCTTTTAATCTTAATGTCGCTCAGTCAGATCTGCTTAAGTCCCTACACTGAGCTCCGAGACGACTGGCGCATCCTGGCAGCCACTTTCTCCTCATGAAAAGACACAAAAGCTTGAAAAAAGGTCATAATCAGTTTTACATTCTAGGCAGTATCACAACAAGGACAATTCACTAAAACCATCAGCTATTACAGTAAATATCAACGACCTGAAATAAAAAAGGATCAAATCCCACTGGATCCTGATGTGAATGGTTCTTAAAGTAAGTTTTCTTTAATGATAACATAAGACCAAATTTTGAAAATGTAATTGTTTGGCAGTCAAACACAACACTACCACTTCCTTAGATCCTCAAATGATTAAACATTTTTAGACCCATACAGATTTTTTTTATATTTGCCAACTATTCCAAATAAAAAAAATCTAAGGTCTTATGATCACTTTTATAATTTCCTTATTTAAAAAAAAACAAAAACAAGAACTCATGGCAGACTTCAGACATTGTGCCAAGCCTTGCCTGATCAGACACGTTACATCAGATTTGGTGAATGTTGTGGTTTATTCCACATTTAGAGCAAGCTTCTGATCTGTTACATGAAAGGATTAAATATTTGTAATCAAAGACATAACCACTGGGTTGAAACTAACATGACAAACTCTTCATTATGATATAACTTACTGTATGGCCTTTTAACTGAAGTGACGCAGATTTAATGGGTTTCTCTAAATCAATGACTGAATGTATTTAATGGTGTGTTATGGATGTATTATCTCATCCTTGAGGTGTCGCTGTTGTTTTGTACCCCCTTTTCAGCAGGTGGTGCGGCCTGTACCAGAGCAGAGAGCTGAGCTTCGACCTCGTCTGTGTCACATGGTGAAGGGCGAGAACGGCTATGGTTTCAACCTCCACAGTGATAAAACAAAGAGGGGACAGTTTGTGCGTTCGGTGGACCCCGGTTCAGCAGCTGAGAGAGCGGACTTGAGGTCTGGGGACAAACTAGTGGAGGTACACACAAAATGCACATACACACACTGACAAAAAGAGAGAGGAAGGAGGGTGACCCCTGGCTAACCTTTCAGAATATACAAATTTAGACTTGATTCATGGCCCTTTCTAACGGTAATTGAAGGGAATAATTAACTGGAAATAGACAGCACCCACTCGACGCATTAATCAGGTCTGTGTGCAGATTTGAGAGTGATTGGATTAGGGTGGATTAACTGGACTCAGGCTTTGAGTGGGTTGAAGAGGAAGGTGTTGTCTCGAAGGGCAAAAGTAACAAAGACAACATGGGATAATCTTGAATGCTCTTGTAGACACCTGTACAGGTAAGACTGAGCCGTCTGCTGCCAGCAGATGTGAGCCTCTTCTTCTTTTTTGCTGCTACTAAAAGAAAAGGTAGAATGTAGGGGAATCGATGTAAATATGCTGGCCTAAACTCACTTTTTTTTACTACTTTCTCATCTTTTCTCCTGAATCTGATTGTTTTTCCCAAATCTTGCTTCACCAAGTCGTGTCACTTTTTCATCCTCACAGCTTCTCTCTTCTCCTTCATGTCTTTTTCCGCTGCCTCAGGTGAATGGAGCAAACATAGAGGGCCTGAGGCACTCAGAGGTGGTGGCACTCATTAGAGCAGGAGGTCAAGAAGTGCGCCTCCTAGTGGTCGACCAGGCGACAGAACAGCTTTTCCAAAGACTCGGCGTCACACCCACCTCTCACCATAACAAAGGTTACATTGTGAAATGCAGACACACACACACACACAAATAAACTAAAAAGTTGTCTAAATGCTGTCAGAGGAGTTTTCAAAGGACTGCATTCTCCATGAGTGCCTGCAAAATCAGTCATTTGTTGTGCCACAAAACCATCTTTTTAACACTTCTGCATTTGCAACAACTTTTTGCAGGATGCAGAGTAAAATAGTATAGAATCAAAGCAATGTGACATGATTAATTGTTACACTGCAAAAAGGTTTATAAATTCAGGCAGCTGACCAGACATATGTTTGAATATGAATGTTTGGGTTTCCTATCACAGCCTTGGTGTCTACATAAATGTTAGGATGATGTAAACATGCACACAAATTCAAAACTAAAATAAAAAAGAAAGCTTTATCAGCATGAAGATTTTTTTAAACATGTTGCCAAAGCCAATGTATGAAGCCGATGCTCAAGAAAAAGATCACAATCTAAAATATGCTACAATGTATTATATACTTATCAGTTTTTGTAACACCAACAGAATTAAACAAAAAGAAAGAAAAATCAATCCAAATAAACAAATGAATTAAACTGATAATAAATCAGTTAACGAACAATGACCTATGTTTACATGGCTGCAGATGTTTTTTTTGTTTGTTAATTTTATTTATCATCTTTCACAAAAGCCTGTCTAGCTCAGTTACACGATTTTACATATTCAGCTGACAGTTGAATCATTGCGCTCTCTTCTCCCAGAATCTTCTTGATCTGTTCTGCTTCGGGTAGATTTTGAAATTCAGGGCATAACTTTTTCAATTTGAGGTAAATATGTTTCATATATTTGTATAATTTGGACAGATGATGAGGAAATTTATGCACACAGTGTAGCTTTCTTCCCTTCAAAGAGCAGTGAGGCAAACGTAAACACTTTTATCCGCTTCACAGCCCTTTTCCTTCTTCACCGAAAAAAAGCTCTGGTACCAAAGTTTGTCCAAAAGACTCCTTCAACAGAAAATACGCATTTTTGCTAAACCTATTCCAGTACAAGCAACAAGGGCAATTAGTATGTAGAAAGATACATTTTGAAAATTTCACTTTCCTGGCATGACTTTAACAGCTTATTTCCAGACATAAAAATACAATGTGGATGCACAAAATTGCTGAGTATCTGACCTGAACACACACACTAAAATTTAGTGTAAGAAAATAACCAATCTGTTTTTCATTATCTCTTTCACTATGTAGGTTTTCATGAAAAAGCATCAGTATGTGACTGAGACTATTTTGGTTATTTGACTCTATAATTAGGCTTTAAGCAGCACGATTGACAGCTTAGTAGGCTATTTAGGTTCCTGTACTGCTAAGTAGACTGGATGAAAGTAAACATAACATTAACACAAGCGAGTAACGCTACACAACCTTGAAAGTGCTTCAAACACAAACTTAAATCTGTAACCAGAGTCGGTGATTTGTAATTGGTTTGTGGCAGGAGTGAGAAAACAGCCAGTGTCCATCGTTGTAGAGTGGTGGTACTTTGGCCTCATTTTTGGGGAAAGTGGAGAAGGAGGGTTGTCCATCTTTTTTAATAATCAATAACAGACTCTCAAACTTAAAAACCAAAACTCTTAATGCTCCAGAAAGTTGTCTTAACCTTTTAAATCAATTCTCTCACAGAGGTTTACGTGGATGGACCAGCCACAGATCGCAAACAACCTTCGCCCTCCCCAATCTCTGAAACCCCTGCTGCGGATCCACCAGTCATCAATGTGACGCTGACGGATCCTCCGATCACAAATTCATCCCCAAAACCCAGGACCAATGGGAGCTCTGCATCTCAGTCCTCAAGAAGTTCCACAACCCATTCAGAGATCAGCAGCTCAGACATGAGCATCCAGGTGAAAGAGGAGACATGAAAAAAACAATAGAATCAACAGAACAGTCTGAAAAATATTGTTGTTTTACATTCAAGCTGGTACCATATTCAGAGTAAAGCCATTTAATTACAACATTCCTCTAGACTTGGTTTGTGTGATATCGTCTTTACGTGTCTTCATCTTGGTGTCATCTTTTTGTCCTGTTGTTGTCTCATTTAGTCCTTTGAGTCATCTTTTTCTTATGTTTCTTCTCATAACTTCCCTAATTTATTTCCTAACATTTCTTTCTTTTTTATTTTCTTAATTGCTTTTACTCTTCTTCTTCTATTTCCTATTTTTGTTTTGACAACCTGTGTCCTCTAAGCTAAAAGTCTTGTCCTGTCGTCTGTCGTCCTGTGTTTTGTATTGTCTTGTTGTCTTGTTGCGTTTGGCCATGGATGAGATTTGTTCTGTTAACTGTTAATCGTCTGTTTTGGTTTTGTTTGTTAAAGCACTTTGTAAACTCTTGTGTTAAAAGAATTGCATAAATAAAGGTATTATCATTATTATTATTATTACTGTAGAAATATAAGTCATTGGTAAATCTTTGCATAAAACAAATGCGCTTCAATGTATTTTAGGTGCCAGATGAAGATGACAGGCGTGTTTCGGATCCTTTCATGGAAAATGGCCTGCGTTTGAGTCCAACGGCTGCTGAAGCTAAACAAAAAGTCCTTTCCGGCCGCAACAAAAAGAGAGCACCTCCTATGGACTGGAACAAAAGACAAGAGATCTTCAGTAACTTCTGAACCTTGAATGTAGTGTTGGAGTTTCACAGAGAACAGTCATTTTTCTTTAGTACTGTCCTGGTACCAATCTTAGGTGCTAGTACTTCACAGGATATTTCAATTTTATGCAACTTCATACTCAAAGTCCAATGTGTTTCCAACATCCAGGGTTTCCACCGTTTTGACTACACTTGTTTCACACATCCAGTAAAAACTTGATTCAACTGGAAGCTGAAAACAAGGCCAGCAATGAAAACACCAAATTAAATCAGGATCTCCAAGATTACAAATCATCATTTGATTACAAAAGTTTAAACTAGACCCATTAAAAAATAAATACTCTAGTTAAATGCATTATACTTGTGATGCTTTCTTCACAGTTCCTATAAGATAGAGATACAATATATTTTTATGTTAAAGACATTGCAACACATAGTACTGAATGAAGCCGTCGATGACTGACAGACCATGTACTGAGGATCTGATACAAATGGTGCCTGGTCAGCACAGTGTTTCCGTAAACAAATCACAGACACTTAAAAAACCTCCAGACTGTATGAACTCAGTCAGATTTTGACCTTTTATGCTGAAGATATGATTTCCTGCTGTTTAACCTGGTTACCACTTTAATTCAAGTTATAGTTTGATGTCTTTTTTGTGCAATAGTCTCAAATCTTTTCAGTGTGCTCATTTTGAGTCCTGACATAGTTGTCTTTCTATTAACTTCTTTAGGGGTCGACTCCTTCGAATGTAAATACAGGGGGAGTAGAAGCAACAAAATGTATAATTTGCTTTTTCTTCAATTGAAGAGTGATTCCAAAAAAGAAATGTATTTAAAAGACAAATGGGCAAACTGGAAAGAAACAAAACTTTGGACCCTCTGACTTCTTGTTGGTTTTGGGGGAATTTTCTGTCAAATGTGCATGATTGAACCATTAGAATGTGAAATAAAGTTTCAAAATGCACGAATGCCGCAATCTCAGTTATCAGTAAATCAGATCTGTTTCACCATTAAACTAAAGCATTGGTGTTTTTCTGACCTCATGTACCTTAAACAGCCAAACAAAGCAGAGAGCGGATACTCTGCAGCTTGACTGACCTTACATCAACTTTATATTGTTGAACTTTTTTTCAATGGGATCAGCGGCATTGCAAATGAAATAAAGCATGGTGGAAATATGATACAAGAGAGGAACACCTTGACAAACGTGTGGAACGCCCTGTGACAAAAAAGAGAAAGCAGTCACGAGTCTGTAACTTAAGCAATGTCAGAAATGATGATGGACCACATAGTTTGAGACAAAAAGCCCTCGAGCTCCATTAAAAACAAAACATTCTCCAGCCAGTGCAGCATGTTAGAGCGCACATGCCAGACCGCAGACAAATAACTTAATAGAGAGTAAAGAGCAGAGCCAGCAATTTAAGAGGAAACCTCAGGTGCAGTATTATATTACACGATAATAAATTTCATCCATGTCATCAACAACAATCTTAGCTGAGCCATTCATGTAGACTGAAGCAGTTTCCAGCTTAAGTGCAGTAGAAGCTACTTTATTATGTACTAAAATAAAGTAAGCAGATCTATTGCATCTTGTTTAAGCATCTCTTGCATGAATTTTTATTCTTA
This sequence comes from Thalassoma bifasciatum, assembly GCA_008086565.1. Classification (NCBI taxonomy): domain Eukaryota; kingdom Metazoa; phylum Chordata; class Actinopteri; order Labriformes; family Labridae; genus Thalassoma; species Thalassoma bifasciatum. The sequence goes on from RPOG01000043.1 coordinate 1,188,815, forward strand.
CTGAGGAGAAAAATATAACATCCCAAATTTTTGCAGCTTTTGAATCCAAAAAGATGAATTGAAAAATGTGTTTGAGTACTACTGTTTTAGCTTGACTGCCACGATGACAGTGGCCTAGCGAACTACCTATGAACCAAAAAACATCATTTTCATGAATTAAAAAGGTGTTTGCATGTCCATGAAAAAGTTAAGTATTTTTTGTTGTTCTTCACATATTTTTCTTTACATTGATTTTTTCAGTTTAACCATGTCAAAAAAAAACAGTACATAACATACCAAATCATGGGGCTGAGTCCTGAGAAGTTTTATGTCCGAAAAGAGATCCCCACCCCCTGGTGATATATGTCATCCACTCATCCGCCATATTTTTGGACAGAGAGAAGTCTTTTGGTTTTATATTTCAAATGAAAAATATCTAAAAAGTTGAAGGGATGGTGCGATTACAAAAAAAATCATTTTTTTGTCTCAAGGAAATGTCATGCAATAAAAGGTCAAGTATTGAATATGGTTCAATAAATGTTCCTTATTTAAATTAGAGACCTATGACATTTTTTATCACCGTGTTATTTTTTGTAGTAAGTTGAGGGAGCAAAAGCAACATCAGCACAAGAAAATCAGCAGCCTGTATCAGTCATTGGCTAAATGTGATGAAAAAATCTGCCCTAAAAAATCCACATCGGTCAATCCCTACTTTGCACTCGTGACTTTGTTGGTAAAGATGAGCTCCCTGGAAGTCTCTAGCTACATAGCTGCAATTGTATCCTGGAAGAAAACAAAAGACCGGCCACTATTTTCTAAAATAAAACTAAGAGAGATTAATATACAGTTGGATTTGGTTCCGGGAAAAGGTTCTAGATGAGTAACCAGGATTAATTCTCTTACAATAAACACATATGATGCTCATTTGTCTTTCAAGTACTTGTAAATTATGGGAAGAGTCTGAATTCTTCCTGCAGATAACTAAACCAACCAGTTACCACCTACCCCAGCATCCACATTACACCCACACCCATCTTATTGCTCTGATTTAATATGCATGACATAATTTATTTCATCCAGTCGAGCTGAGCTGTCAAGAAACTTTTGACAAATAAACTTACAATGGACACAAAGCATTTTATTTCTTTTCCCACCAGTATAAAAACGTAATATGACTAGCAAAAGTGAGCCACAGAAAAAGGTACCAAAACCTTCCTGCCAACATCATGAAACAATATCATGCTCTTTATTAAATTAACAGAATTTCGACAAAAAAACAAAATAACTTCTTCTTTATCAACTGTTATTTCTACTTTGTTCCCATCAAGTTTTTTTTAACCTATTTGAAAGCAACTCTTAACTGTATTCATAATCAATAAACACTGCTGTATGACTCAAATAAAAATATACACTGATCCTTTCGACACAAGGACTGATCGTAAAACTAAGACAACTGTTGAACGAACTGTAAAAAATAAAAGGCAAGCGACTAGGTTCTTAAACAAGCTTTGAACTAAGAGTTTGGAGGAAAAGAAAATTGACTGGAGCTCAGATTGTCCTTTGTTTGAGGTGAGTGAAGATTAATTTGATTATCTCAGTAGTCACAGTCTAGGTCAAATTAAGTGCATCGTTTTTATCATCCAGATGTCTGCATGCTGGAAAACACTGGCAGAATATTAATGAAAAATATAGGTCCCTGCATTACATTTTCCTGGCAAATCTCATTCCTTTTTTTAAAAAAGCCCTTCTCTATCTATTCCAGTCTGTTGTCATGATGCACTTACTCATATTGAAATAGCCGCCCATTTACATTAATTGTCCTTTTTTAAATTTCAGTGGCTCTTTGGCAGTGTCCTAGCTGTCAGAATTTTTAACTATACTTTGCCCTCATCATAAATTGAGGTGGTGTAGGTGTGTAAAGGGCAATCTTATTACTCTGCAATACTTGAATACATCAGACGCCACTGCAATCACACATTCACACTCACACAAAGAGTGAAAACAACAGACACAGAGCATGCACAGAAAGTCGGTAGGCTACAGAACCTTCGAACTAGACTTTGCCCTCCTACTGTGAATGCATCAAATGAACACCACTCAACTATTCAAAACATGCTGTAGGCGAAAAGAAAAGAGGGTACAGAACTCATGCGCACTTCCTCATGCAGGATCTCACTCACATGCAGGATCTCAAGCACACACACACACACTTGCTCACACACACTTGCACACCTCAGCAATATGGCAAAGTTAGTCATTGTAAAAGTGCGGATTAGTCCCAGTTCCACAAAGTTGTTTTTATTTGCCATTTAGTATTGGGATATTTTTGCCAGTCAAAGACACTTAATTTCACAGTGCAACACAGTATGACAAACACTGACATTAGGGTCAAGACATATCATATGGGTGAGGTTAAAAAAAAAAGTCCATACAAAAAGGAAAAGGTAAAATAAAATAAAAAGTGCAAAAATAACTCAACAGTCACTGAAAATAGCATTAACTCAAATGGGTTTTTTGCGTTATTTGTGCGAATTGAAGTCCACTATAGAAACAGAAATTATCAGTAGCAGCAAAAAAAAGAATATGGACCATTTTAAAACATTATAAAGATCACAATGACGTTGCCAATCACTGTTTTACTTAAGATATCAATATGGCATCAAATGGATATCAGTATGAATGCAGACAAACACTCTTGCACACGCACACACGCATACAACCACATACAAACATAGTTACAAACACTTGGTCACAGTTAACAGGTGCCAAGGAAATTGCGGTGGGAGTCAAGTTTTAGCTTGGTACCATATCTGAAACAATACATATTTCACACACTTTTAACACAGAATGCCAAAATAAGGGTTTACAAACAGCACATGCACGCAAGCACTCACACACACTAAGACACACACACACACACACGCACGCACATTTAACTTCAAAGACACACATGAAGATGTGATTATCTTTCTACGTGTTCTCTGGAGAGAAAACAGATGTGTTAGCCCTAATCCTCTCTTCCTACAGGAATGGTTTCTGTGAAGCCACGAGGAAAGACACTTGCTCTTAACTATTTTTCTCTCTCACTTATGATCATTTAGAAAATGTTACGAGAATATGTCTGCTAGATGAAAAGCTCTGTGAAGCAGCACTCTGGTCAAAAATGAAGGTAGGAAACAGATGCGGAGAGCAGGACTATCATACAGTTAAAGAGGAATTCAGCAACTACAGATGAAGTAATTCAGATTGAATCCTATTCCCCAGAAAAGAAAGATATCACCCAGAAAATTAACAGAGTTTAGACACCTGCCTGTCTGTCCCTATCTAAATGTAGTAGGTCTCAAAAAGTCAAAATAATAGTGCCACCCACAGTCGGTTTCATGTACTGCATGTACAGCATGTGCAAGTGTATGTGTGAGTCTGTGTGTGGGTTTGTCTCTGTTGGTCAAGCTATCAGTTACTCCTAAGATTAAGATTCCCATTAAAAATCTCCTCCATCCCTGACTTTCAAGCCAAGTGTACAGACCTTTCTGTAGCTCTTTTTCCCTGCCTATTACTGATTGCCCTCCCTCTCTTTCCCTGAACTTTCTCAGTGCTGGTCTCTTTCCCTGCCTCTCAACACATCTATCCCTCGGTCTCTCCTACATGTCCTTCTCTCTGTCCCTACTTGTTAGTTTTTTCTGTGTCGGGTCCCTGCCTAGTTAATCTAGAGGTGTCCCTCTGTCCCTCCCTCCCACCCGCCCACCCTCCCTCTATGGACAAACACATAGGGTGTGGGGGCCGTCCGTCAGGGGGAGCGGCCAATAGCGTCCCTCTCCCTCCCCCCAGATCTGGGCAGTGCAATACACAGATGGATGAGTTTCCCATTCACCCTCCTCCTGCTGCTGGCTCACCTACAAGGACAAGCAGAAGAAAGTTTACACACAAGTCAACTTAAAGGTATTTCAGCAAAGTTAAAATGATTATTCGAGCCTTCAGGTTTACCTTCAGGGTGGGTGTAGAGATTCTAAACGCCATAGCAGGCTGCAAGTCTCTCCTTCAGCAGCGGGGGGAACTGCTCTGAGAACTGCTGCCAGTTCTCCTCTCCGACCTGCTCCTTAAAACCATGTAAGATCTACAACAAGGGGCAGAGGATGGGGAAAGAAAGTCAGGCACATCCTGGGTTGATTAGTTGAAGATATCTTTACACTTTTTCATTTGGAGTGCTCAAGGAAAGTCAGTTCCATGTGATCTGAGTCTTCGTCCAATGAATATGTGATAGGTTGGGGCTCAATGTATAAAGCCGTGTAAATTAGCTCTACTTAATTGGATACTGATAGCTGTAAAAAGTCTCACCTAACAATTAACCTTCTTTGAACATGTCCTAAAAGTTGGAACAGAATGATAGAAAAAGTGGCACTGAACTTCCACATCCCTTACCAACAGAAGAAAACTCATTCACCAAAGTACCAATGAAAGGATGTTTTTCAAACAAACTAGATTCGTTTCTGAGTCGATAGCTAACAAACTATGGTCACAGTCACACTGGCCATCCAGGCGGTGTTTGGCCAGTGTGTACGTAAAAAGGACATGACGTAAAACTTGGCTGTGTCAAACCCAAAAGAACTTAAAATACGCAGAAAAGGAACTAAAGCTGAGCCATGTTCTCTGTGTTCTCGATTGTGACAACTGATCGTACTTCAGGCAGGCATTAAAAGATGTCTTTTTTAACAGATATGCTAGGTTGATAATCTGGCAAGAGCAAGTGTTTTTCATTTGACTAATCAAACCCATGTTGAGATGTAAGGAAAGTAACAAAGTCTGAGACCATGTCTCCTTGGAGTCTCAACCATACCAACTTTTTTAGTTCTGGTCTATTGTACCTGGGATGAACAGATGAAATTCTAAGCAAAAAAAGTGTTTTGACCTTGATGGTCAGATATTTTAATTTGGTCACTGACTTGCAATGAGCAAAACACTGATGTCCAACATTCTGCTGCCCCCTACTGGTGTTTTATGGCTGTCAAAATCTTCTGCAACCAATTAATTACCCTCCATTTTTACTCTTAAAGATGTCATTCGAGCTATCATTTGTTAAAACGGGGTGATTCAATTTGGCAGGATAATTTTTTAAGAGTGCTGTTTCATTGCTCAGTTAAAATATTTTTGTTGATAAATTGTTGTATCACACAAATATGAGCTGTGATACTTGAACATGTTGAAATGTTTGGTATGTTTTAACTTCAATTTGCAGGCACAGAAGTCTTGCATTTATGTAGCTATCTTTCTGCTGAACAACACATTTAGATCGATGTTTTTGAGCTTCCCAAAAAACTGTTTCAAGCCCTCTCTGTTTGGCCTGAGGTCTCTACACCACCCACTGGCTCACACAGCAGGGGGGAGCAAACAATGAAGAGTGGATGATCTACTATTGAAAACGCAGCCTTTAGATGAGACGAGTCATGGAAGCACAAAAACCTAACGATCAACCTGATTTTGTTTTCATCCCTGATAAACTAGTGTCATTGCAGCCGCTCACCTTGTAAAACATGTCTCTCAAGTCATCTTTGGGGTTCACCCAGGAGGCCACAGCATCACAGAAGAAGATGAAGTCCTGGGAAAAGTAGAGACAAAGGGGGTAAGTCAATGTCATCCAAATGAAAATCTGTAAAAGTAAAGTGACAGTCTAAAAAGAACAGCGTCTCACCTGCACTACACCTCCTGGGTTTACACCAATCATCATGCAAATTCCACGGAAAGCAGAGTCTTTCTCCTCATTGTCCCTGATGTTTCTCAGAGATGTGCACCTGCAGCATGTAAATATTATCCAGTTAACAGCTGTTTAACCGAAACTTAAAATAGTCAAGTTCAAAGAGTCAAGAAAAGTTTCATTGTTCAGTTCATCTTTAATTGAACATGACATCTGAAATCACCCATCTGTCAGTCAAATCAACCACACTCCTAAAAGTGCCTCACTATGCAAAACTCTTAGTCTGACATACTCTAAAGAAATGTTTTTCAAGAAAATACACCCATATACTGTCAAACAAAGGAACTATGGGTAGAATTCAGGAACTATTTTTCTTGCACCAGGCTGTGTTAGCTCTGTTATAAGAGTATTGGGTGTAACAAGGCTTTCCTGACCCTTTGGAGCCAAATGCAGCAGCTTTTTGCACTTCTACATTCATTCATTATTCCTATACACAGAAATTGCCTCTTGAATCCCTAGAAAGCCCACAAATTTTGTGCATATGCCATGTAAGTACAAGCTAGCAGGCTCAAGGGTGTGCAGAGAAAGGGAGGAAGGAAAAAATGTAAGAAGGACAAAAAGTTAAATACATATACATGAAACAGCTTTATATAGATTAGACAATGGCTTACCAAGGTCGAATAAACTGCGGCAGCATGGGGGCAACCTCCTGAGGACACACATACCCCAGACGGCCAATAGTGATTGCTGAAGGAGAAAGTCAGGACTATGGTTAGAGAACTTAAGAACATAACAGTCTGTTTTTATAGTTGTATAAAAATCTGTGTGTTTGCATACCGGTGTTCTCCAGCAGGGTCTTGGGGGTGTTGGGTCGATTAATGATCTCAACCAGCTGGTTCAAAACCATGGCTATATACGGCTGCATCTCCACTCCTGAGGGATAAATGATGTTAAAACACACCTGTGTTTCATATCAAAACATTTAAAAAGGCATTAGCATTAAATACAAATGAGATAAACTCACCCATTTGCATGCAGATCTCTCCTATGGCCCAGGTGGCATTGTTGCACACAGAGATAAACTCTGGGTTCAGGTTTGTCCCGAGAATTGGCATGAATTCAGCTGCAGGAAACACAAATGTTTGGATTACATTTGGCACAGAATACGAAAGGCATAATGGTGTCTTATTAATTTTGTATGCACTGTGTGATTGTGAGAGTCAGATAATTACAAATGCATGGTTTGACATGAGGGAAGCAGGCCTTGGTCAAGTCGCCCAACAGAGCGAAAGAGCTCTGTCTGACTTCAGGCATTGTGTCCTAGAACAAAAAAAAAGCAAAGACAAATGTGAAGAAATATAATAACAACCAAGAGTTATTGATAAGAACCAAGAGTTACTGATATTTAGACTTTGGAATCGAGTTTATCAGGACGCAGTGTCAGTGGTTGGACTTTTGCCAATATGATATGGTTCTTTTCAAGTCTTTTAACTAAGGCCCCGTTTATACAATAATGTTTCAGCCAAAACCCAGAAAACACAAGGACAAAAATCTGCCACAATGAAAGTGTAATTTGCACATGCAAGATGTAGTGTGACGTCAGCGTTTCCACTGAAAACTCAGGCTTAGTGTTTACACAGCAACAGTGGCCACTGCGTTTCAGTAAAATTCCACTCTGGAGGCTGTTTTCAAAAGTGTCAGCTAAAAAGTCAGCCAAACGCCGTTTCTGTGTAAACGAGAGGGGGAAATGCACCAATACCTTTGCCTTTCTTTCTAAAACCATTGTGTCAATAGCCCATTTGCTTTCTTTAAATTTCTAATTCATGTTTGCTAGAGCAATAGGCATGTCTGCAGCATAAAAATCAGCTGTAGACGGGAAGAAATTATCACTGATGCACATTTATGCTCTGATTGAGAATCCTTAAGAGTCACACACAGGTTTGGTGCTAAAGACATTCATTCGCAACGCGATGCTCAAGATGACTCAGGGATCACTGTGAAGCCAAATACTACATTTCGACCCAAAGTTGTGTTAAGTTCCACAAGCTTGTCTTCTTTTTCAATTTCCCACTTTACTTAGTGCACAGTTGTGTTTCATTTGATGCCAAGCTTGTGAGTTGTTACATCTAAATAATGACGTGTCTCAGCTCACTCCTCTCACTGGTCATTGCAGGTATTCAATTACAGGCAGTCCAGCCAGAGATCGTGTATAAAACACATTTTATGTTTCTAAATGGGTTGGAGCTAATAAAAAAAAGAAAGTCCTCTCATTTGCAGAGGGGGGAATTTGGATCCTAAATCTGTCTTAGGTCTAGTCTCAGTCTAAGGTGTCCCTAGTCTAAGTTGCCACCCTGTTCCACTTTTTGTGTTCCTTCTCCAAAGATTTTCTGCCTCAAAGCTATAGCATTTCTACTGGGGTTCTTCAGGACTCAGAAAAAATTATCCAGTGTTTACAGTGCTGCTTCTGGCTTACAGGTAAAAGTGAAATGTAATGATCACAACAACATTTAGTTACAGAGAGCCCTCGTGATTCTCCAGAAGACACTGCTACTCAACCTGTATATACACAACACTGAATCATTCAGTGCTTCAAGCAATGCCGCTGGCTATCATCCAGGATTCACAGACTTGTAGTTACATATTAAACATTTTGTTTTACAGCCTTACAGCGTCTGGGGAAGAGAATCAATATCTGTTTACTAGAGCAGGGTTGTACAAGGAAAAAAATAGTCATCACTACAGAGGTTTTGTTTCTATATCTATATCAGCTCCACACATGTATCATTGCTTACAAAGCAGAAATTCTAGAGTCAAAATATCTCTTTGGCTCCCCGAAAAGTAGCTTCTATGTGTTTCATATTGAAACTGAAGGCCACGGTGGGTGATTGTTCAGCCAAAGTGAGATCCAGATGCTGTTTACAGGCAAAATTACAAAAACAAGTCGGCCAATTCAAATGTTTCCAAAAAATACTCAAGGGAGCACACTTACACATCTATTGATAACTCATGAAAAACACACTTGTGACAACAGCAGCTCTGTACACGCTCTATGTGTATGCTAATTCATTTTCTTGCAGGACATAGCACCCGCCCACGGTGATAAAACTTCCACCAAATGGTTTGTTGACCATGACACTACTATACTTAAATGGCAACCAGCTCATCTGGAGGATATTTGTCAAAAGAAAGATAAGAAACACCTACATTTAAAAAAAAGAATCAGAGAAGAAGCTGGAGGCTGCTGTCAAAGCTAAGCTTCAGAAACATGGCTGATCACCTCCATGACACAGCACACTGAATATGCACCTACAGAGCCATCAGTATTCATTTAGTCTCTTCTTAAACAGCTCCCCTCACCTGCATGCACTGGAACAGCAGTGTCATGATGTTGCTGCGAGCGACCAGAGTGTCAACATGTCCACCCAGTCCTTCAGCCAGGCCACTTAGAAGATCCAGAGCCACGATCATGAAGTCTTTGTCTGGGGCCTCGTACTGGTCTGGCTGCTGACTGTACATCTGAGACACAGAAAAGAGATGATAGAGATAACAACCCTTTGAATATATAAGTAGAGTAAAGTAACATTAAACAAAGCAGCGTCGTTATGAGTGTAACTCTCTCACCATAGCCTGGGCAAGTGTCTTCTGGACCAAGGTGACACAGCGTTGGTAAACGGGCTCGCAGTAGGGAAGAAAGCCGCTCTGCAATGCCGTGGCAACAGATGACAGACACTCCAGGAGAGGGAAGAGATCTTTGTCTTCATCCTTCAACTCATTCCACTTTGCTATTAGTGGAGGCATCAGCTTCTGTATGTACTCCTGTAAAAATAAGTGAAAGAGGCCAATGAGTTATCTGTCCATAGACCATTGTAGAAAATGTTTGAAAATGTGTGTAAAGGATTGTAATTGTGTGCTTACTGGCTGATTGAGATGATGTCCAACAGAGTCCGCCAATGTTCCTATTGCATCATAGAGGATGAGCAGATTCTTATGCTGGTACTTTCCAAATGCAAAAACCAGAGTGTCAAGGATGAAACTCAGGTAAGGCACCAGTTCAGTGCATGCCTCCTCCTCCAGGGTAGCAAACGCGCTGCAGGAAAAACAAGATGGATTCTAGGGATGAGTGGATAGTGATGCAAATAATAAAAATGTAACATCTATTCAACCTGAGAGCTATACCTGCACGCTGCTTCCTGAACCCTCTTATTGCCATCCAGGATACGTTTAAGCAGTTCAGTCATGAGGGGTTTGAGGTGAGCGTCAGGAGGCTGGCTAACCACCCAGTGGGCATAGCGGCTAAGGGTCCAGCAGGCGATGGAGCGAACAAGAGCTTTCTTGTCACACAAACACTGAATGAGGTGAGGAATGAGCTCAGGCAAGTAAGGTACCATGCCTTGCATACAGCCTGGAAGGAGAAAAAGATTTTAGTCACACTGAAAGAATAATTAATGCTGATAACAATTCTTGCATGAGCTAACAAGAAGATCAATAATGATTTCAAGTCTGTAAAACTGAGACAAGCAGTAGGTTTGCTTTACTTAGCACAAACATCAGAAACAAGAGGAATATACTAAGGAAGTTTATATCTTAGGCACTTAAATACTTCCATTCACTTTTTTGTCCACCATTAATTACTTTAACAAACATGCCTATTTGCTCGGAGTTTATCGTATTTCATAAGCCTCACCCTCAGCGATAGCCCCCAGCACAAGGATGCCAGACTCTTTGATGACCCACTCAGGGTGGAACAGCAGGCCTTTGAGCAGGGGCAGGAGATGAGGAAGCAACTCCTCACGAAACACATTGGCAAGAACATCTAGAGCTGCAGCAGAACACTTTCCTAGAGGATGAGGAAGAGGAAGAAAGAGGCAGGGCTTGGCATTAGAGAGAACTTGTTTAAAATAGTCTTTTGTTACAGTGTAAAACCAGATGGATGGTCTCAACATGAGGTCTTGAGCATGAACCTTTAGATTGCCACTAGATAGGTCACTAAAGCAACATTTTCATAACCTACTTAGGTTCCAGTCAGACAGAGTGTCATCATCATCGTCTTCATCCTCATCTATGTCCTCCCCTTCCTCCCCCTCTCCTCCTTCATGCTGCAGAGTGATAGTCCGGGACTTGTGGAAGCGAGGCTTGATGTCCTGCTCGCTGTCTGGGACTGCCTCATCATCTTCAACGTCACCCTGAATGATAGCAAAAAGGGAAAAGGTCAATGCCTAACATACACAGATAAGAAGGAAAAGATAAGAAGTGGAGGCAGAGTGGCTCACCTTTAGAAGAATAATGTCAATCTCTGAGTATTTCATCCCATTTACCAGGATAGGGATGAGTCTGAAAAAAAAAAGACAAACAATCATAAGCCTTCTTGGATGAAATGTATGAAACACAATTTTTCCCAAAGTGCATTTGGGCACTTACTGGACCAGGTGACCAGACAGAGCCTCTTTGCAGATTGGCTGTTCAGCTAGAGTCAGCCAGAACTCACAGGCCTCCAAAGCCACGTTCTCATCCGGGTCCTGAGTGCGCTGCAGCATATACTGGAGAGAGGGACAAAAAAAGGATTTTAGAGAAGAAAGACAAAATTTTTGTTTGTTTGGAACAGAGTGTGTATGTGTGTGTGTGTGTGTGTTTGAAAGAGATGGAGCTCCATCCTCACCTGGATGATGCTGTGCATGTGGGGGATGAGGCGGTCAATGCGGACCTCAAGCAGCATCACTAAAGCCCTGCACACGTTCTTTCTCACTTCACAGTCCTCATCCCCAGCCAGAGCAAACAGACTCTACATGAGAGACAGAGACAGGATCAGCAGAAAGCAAATAAAACATTGTTCTCTCAATGTAGGGGGAGAGAGGAAAGGTTTATAGCCAGATAAAGTTCACAGGCGCAAGTCAAAAACTATCCCGGTAATCTGGTATTATTCACACAGAAGCTGTGTTGTTGTGTTGTAACATTATGCATGATGTGCAAATCCCTCAGCCGAGAAGAAAAACTTCAAATGAATACTTAAATGCCATTATCACAAACAACTCCACAGATACTTCTACAAACTGCACAAGCTGCAATAATTTTGTTAAAATGGCTGTGACAATGTTTTGAGCAATACACGTAATAAATAATCAAACCACAGTTCAGCTTAATTTTGCAAGCTAAGTCTTTCCTGCATGATAAGCAAAGCATAAAAGTGTGAGGAAATAAATCCCAGCAGTTCTCACCTCAATAAATGTGTCAATGTTGTCCATCAAAGCCTGAGCCCGACCAATGATGAACTGGTTCACACAGGCTATAGCATGGGACCTGAGAGAAACAAACAGAGGGAATCTGTAGTGATGCCTTTTACAAGTAAATAAAAAATAAAAAACCAGACAGAGATAAGTGAAAGACAGGGTCACTAACTACATTTGAATCTCAACCGACCTGATCTTGGGGCTGCAGTGTTTGAAAAACTGTAGAAATTTGGGAATCATGATGTTGAGAGGTCTGTTTAGAGCATCACTGTCCAACAACTCTGATGAATCCTCACAGATCTTCTGCAATGCTCCAAAAGAACCCTGAGAAACATGAAAATAAAGAAATTTACACACACTCACACGTGAAATTGTGTTGGCAGCCTTGTGATTACTTCATAAGCATAACAAAGCTTTAGTGTGAATAAGCAGCTGGATCTTACCTCACAGGTGTTGTAGTCCTCTGAGTTGAGCAGATTACAGAGCTGAGGCAGCAGTTCAGGCCACGTTTGCAGCTCCCCTTTAGAGGCTATGGTCGTGATCAGGATCCCTGTGTGAGGCATAGTAAAAAAAAAGGCACAACGATTACTAAGGCGTTTAAACTTTAATATAAACTAATGAGTGGTAATCGCCCTCGGTCATTTACAACATCTTGAAAACACAACCCTCTCTCCCACACAGAAACATTACCTGCAGAATTTTAACCACCTACATGCTGTTCTGACTCACACTAGGAAATTCAGCCAACACTAGCGTTCTCTTTCAACATCTTCTGTTTAGCACTCAACCACCCACCGATAGTAGCTCTGATAAGAGGTGACGGGTCTCCAATGTTGTTTAGGCATTCTCGTTTGATGAAGTCAGCCACGTTAGAAGGGAAGTTCTGGTAGTGAGCCTTAACATTGTTCTTCAGAATAAGACCGCTCAGAGAGCGAGTGGGCTCATCTTGAGACAGGAGGCAGCAGAGAGACAGAGAGAATGAATACATTTCACAAAACAGGAATGGCAAAGTTAAAATCAGGGAACACACTGAATTATTCTGTAAATGTCATGTAGTTTAACAACTGATAACTATTTATGACATACATACCCTCTGATTTGAGGCTTGTGAGGACAAAGATGAGATAGTTGTTAAAGTCTGGAAACTGGTTGAGTTGTTCCAGTTTCTGAAGGCACTGTTAAGGAAATTCAACCAGCTGTCCATGTTTTAAATTTAAGTGGTGTGGATGATTTACAGTCTCAAGCCATTACATCAGCGTGTGCCTGACAAAGCACCCAGCTTGTTGTACTGACACCCACTATGGATCTCAAACTCACAGAGTGAGAGTGTGAGAGCAAATCTCACACCTTTTTCTGTCACCTTTACAATCTCACTCACTCACACACAGACACACAATCACACACATGTAAGGATACTTCTTGCACAGCTCTCTGGGTTGCTGTGTCTGGAGACTGGGAGTCTTTGAGCAGCTGAAGCACTTGCTGCAGACCCTGTTCATCCGGCTGCCACTCCATCCTACGTGATACATAACACAATTTAACTCAAAGATAGTCCAAGCTAAATCAGACCACACCAAAGTAGTGTAAACTTACGGCACGTACATAAAGCTCAGATCGGTTATACGAATAAGATATCTGATGATGGTTATCGAAACAATCAGACAAATGCTGGCATTAACAGTTGACCACACAGTTTGATATATGTACATTGGATCAACACACAGTGCTTGATTAGTCGTTAATTAACGTGCAAGACAAGAAAACACGCCATCGACGTGTCAATGTTTCTGACCAATTCCACTTATAGCCGCGATAAATTTCGAAGACATTCCTTTGAAAACATATAAGACCCGTTTAGAGTTTGCCCCAGCTACATGAACAAGCAGTCACATTGATCGCAATATGAGCATTCATCTTCACATGAGGGCCCAAACGGAACAGGCGCAAACGTCTGGGTAGCAGGTACGTTAGCTTAGCATCTCAACGATACTTAACACCTACAAGATTGTCATAAAAACTGCTGCACACTGCCGTTTGTCGAAACCTTGACGCTCTCAACGTTACTTTTTTCCAAGCAGTAGTTGTACTCAGACAGCAAAGGTGATGTAAACGGATCGCATTAATACAGGGCATTCGCATTTCAATCCCCGGCAGCAACAACTGATAGCAAGGCTAGTTAGCATCATATTGAAAGTACCGCGAAAGGTTTTACCTGGTCACTCCGGTGTAGTAGATCTATATTTCTATAGACAATAGTTTAGTTACGCTATAGCAACTAACATTAAATACAATATGATGGCGAGATGTCGCTAATTACAAACTTCTGATCACAATGGATCTGTTAGGTTGCTGTGCTAGCTGGTATGTGACAGAGATTGCATGCCTTGCAATCAAGCCGGGTATTCGTTTTTTGTCACGTTCGGCTTCCGTAGTGGACAGGCTGTGGAGAGGAGGAAACGATGAACTCAGAGTTAGAACAATTTGACTGTTTGGGAACCTACATGCTATTTCGGTGTTTATTACTGTGAAAATAAAATGCATGAAATGATTATTTTAAAAAACCGTGAGATGAAAATGTAGTGAAGATAAATTTCTTTGCAGAACACTGTTTTTTCTCTCTTCGACCACCAGGTGGTGCCAGATCCATACCATGTTTGCTCTGTGTTTGAATTGGGAAACTGCTCAAGGGTGTGGAAACAATTGGATACTTTTTGTCATGGTGTTGTCTTTGTTATATGAAAAGGGTGTTGAATATGATGTCAATAATTACAGACAACATACTATCATTGACAGTGATTGTAAAATACTATCTAAACTAATAATGTATAGACTGAATTATGTCTTAGATCAGTGGTTCCCAACCTTATTTGGGCCGTGACCCCATTCTTACATCACAATATTCCATTGACCCCAAAGACATTTTCCTTTGAGAATTAATGTCTCAGCAATAGTATGCAGCTTCATCGCCCTGGCAATGACAAAGCTCACCCCTGTGATGTTTTCAGCGCCTGCTCACCAACAGTCATGACCATAACCAGGGGCGTGTACAGACATTATGAGGGGCAGGGGCCAGCTCAGAAAGTTTTACAAGCTGCCTTTTATTTGAATTAGATTTATATTCCAGAAAGTGAAAGTATAGAATACAGTTCTTTACAACTGTGTGCAGTGCTTTAATTTTCACAAAGAATAACACTTAGTTGAGTCATATTTTAATCTCTTGTTACACATTTCAGGCAACCTCATACAGGTTCCAGGCAACCCCATATGGGGTCCAACGTCAAGGTTGAAAAACACTGTCCTATATATCATAATAGAAAAAGAACAAGCATGTGCTATTGGAGGCTGTTTGATGTGGGACAACCATAACTGTCTAAGAAAAATCACAAATAGTAGTAAAACTGATTTTTCAAGTGTTGGGATTAAACCAGAAAAAAGCCTTTGATTATCTGTCATATGAACATTCATGGTCTGTTTTGAAATAGTATGGTTTTCCCCCTAAATGTATTCAAATGGTTGTATTAAAAAAAATCTATGGTACAGGTAAAAAAAAAAATCAATTAGACACAAAGAAGTGGTAAAAAATAACCAAAATGTTCCCATTGCAAGACTTTTTAACCTACTATATCTGCGTGTTTCAGCGTGGCTTCAATGAGTCGTCTTGAATGGGAGGACATGCAAATTTCAATGAATGGTCTGAGCTATAAACTCACACAACAGCGTGTTAAAAGGCAAAATATTGCAGATTGATTTTACTTGGTTCCAGTTAGAGTTTCTCTGTGTCCCTGTGTCTCTGAATTAGTCATCACCACTTCCTTTGATTTCAACATCCTTCTCAAACTGTCTCTCTAAAACAAGGCTGTTGGAAATGTGGAAGTGTTTTAATGAAGAACAAGAAAAACCCTTTATATAATAACTTATGTAAGAAGATAAGAAGTTCTCATAGCAACTACATAAAATTTTATTTCATATGCATAACAATAAATGACAGTCCCATGTAGACATGTAAATCACTCAGAACTTTCTTTAACAATATAGTCAATTTGGGGAAAACTATTGGATGGGACATGGAAGCTTCAGAGATTTAAAGCATGAAATAACTATTATATTACATTGAAAAATAGTAGATCTGTTCAACAGTTACTTGACAAGACATATTGCAAATTATATTTAAGAATCAAGTTTCAGCACAAAGAGCTGATTTCACTTTTGCTACAGCCCCACTTGCAGCATGCATTGGAAAGTCCAACAACTACATCACGTCCTTTCCTGTCCGCACTCCTCAGAGCCTCCAACACTTCCTCTGAGATTGGTGAGCGTGCTGAGCGGTAGAAACCAGCAGCCACATTTGAAGCATGATCTTTCCATGTTTGTGGCTCTGCAGGATCCTGCTCACTGGTAAGTTGAGGGATGGAATTCCTGTGCCATGGATCAAAAGCCTCTTCTCCAAGAAGAACTGAGGGAGCATGGGTGGATATCACAATTTTAGAGTCTCAATATAGGAAAAGCATATTACATGAAACTAATTGAAACCTGAAATACCAGGAACATGTTCTTACCTGAGTCTCCTACACTCCTCCTCCAGCGAGATCCACCGCAGGTAAAGATGACCGCTCGTATGAATTCTCTTCCGCACAGCTTCACCCCATAGAAAGATGGATTGCCTTCATCAGACTGAACCCTGCTGATCAATGCCACCAATAAGCCCAAAGTCAAGATAGCTGCCTTCCACATAGTGAGGGTAAAAAATACGCAGAGGATGTGTCAAAGACAGAGTATGAATCGATGAAGTACCTGTTTGCTTTGTGTTTTAACTAGACAGTGCACATCCTTTTTATAGACCACAGCATCTCAGAAAGGCCTCAGTTTACCTTCACTGTTAATCTTAATCATGCTCTAAGATAAGACCAGAGACCTTTGGGTGCAACAATGCAAATCAAGACGGAGAAAAATTGTGATTAAGTAGAAGATGATACCAGAGGTGATGTCACCAGACTTCCTGGCTGTCTAATCACCTGTGACCTTTTAATGGCCTTTCTGTCCCTCGCATTAGATGTGTTGTTGTTGTTGGTTACCAGCACAATCTTGGCCCCTTTGTCTTTTTTGTGGGGACTAGTGTGGAGATTTAAATTCATTCACACTGTAGAAAACTGGGTTTCAGAAAACAAGATTGAAGAGTGGTACATAAAAACACATTCACAGTATGAATGTGGCTGCAGGCTTTAGTTGTTTTTTTTTTTTTCAGCATTAAACCTATTTTGCCAAACCTATCATATTTGATACATGAGTTTCAAAGACCTTCATCTCATCAATGTGATGAATAGCGTATTTAAAAACCTGTCGAAATATTTAAAAGAACATGTATTGTACAACCTTGAGGATTATCACATCACTACAGTCAGTTGAAGCTGTATTTTGGCTCTTTTCAAAACTGGAGCTCTTATGAAATCTTTTCAGGAAAATTACTGCTGATTTTCAAGAAGTTGCAGTAAGAATGAAATCTAGATGGTTATACGTTAAAAAAAAAAATGTTTTATGCATCAAATGAGTGCCTATTTACTAAAAACTTTTCTACATTAGTTGGCAAAACTGTCCAATGTGATACAAGAAATATACCATAGATGAAATTAAGCAATATTTTTGTGGACATTTGTTGAAAGGGTTTATTACCATCTCAGTTCCAAAAAAATTGGAAATTTTAGACTAATTTTTGATGGGTCAGGCATTACAGGGGGTAATATCTTTAACGAGATTTTAAGGAAGCAGAGAAAAGGTGACAACAACGGCCAATTTAAAGAGAATGAGATGACATTTAATATTTTCCGTCTATCTGCTTGACATTTTGGGTAATCAAAAGTTGCATTACAATCGGGCGTTTGACGTTGCGGCTATAGTGAAATTGATAGACAAGCACTGTCTACCAATCAGCGATGGGTTACTTCAATGACGCTACGTCCACCGCTTACGTCAGCCAATCAGCAATGAGAGAGGGCCGGGCCTTTGACGAGAGGGTAGCAACAGTTGCCCCGGTGAAGACAAGGCGCCATAGTCACGGTAGTCCTGGCGACAAGAGCCAAGCAACGGGAGTCAACAATAACAACCTAAATCTAAGGAAAAAACTTGAACAACTTTAAAGGACAATTCTGGGATAAACTTAAGGTGACAAAGTACAATATTTCAGAATTCTCTTTTATTTACTTTTTTATATATGTGTGGTTGTTTGCACAATCTTCGGCGTCAACGTGGAATTGGTCGACAGTGACGGTGATGAAACTGGTTGCTAGCTTCTCTCCCAACGCAGACGGTTGTTATGGCGATGTCAGATCTATGATAAGAGCACAAGATGGCGGGTGTGTTAGGTAGTGCCAAGAGTAGTTTTTTAGGCTCCTTTATTTGGTCTTTTTTCGGACAGTTTTGACTATGGTTCAATTGTTAAAGCACTATGTGGTGTTGGTCTTCGACGTATCGACAGTCCCACACGAGTGACTCGCAACTAGCAGAGTTAGCTCTTTAACGTCACAACTCAACGTGAGAGGCTAGTTAGCTTTGGAGCTATCACTGTCGTTTTCTCAACTCACTTTTCAGCGAGCTGCACAGACACATGAGGGACCAAGGAACACGTTTAACTGTTCACGAAAGTTATAGGAGTCTAAGCTATGACAGATGAGATATTATTATTATATTATATAGTCAAATTATGACTTTGCAAAAGTTTCTGGTCTGTCTTCTGTCGGAAGGTCACTCCTGTGAACACGGTGTGCTCGATGATCATCTGATTGTCTTGTTTGCTATACATGTGTACGCAGGAGCGGCTTCCTCCACAATGGGGTGTCCAAAACCAATGACTGGCAATGGTTCAATGATTGATAGATAATTTTTATTGGTCGTTATCTGGCCGACTTTCCCCCCCACATGTATCAATCCTTTAGCTCGGTAATTTAGTAGTTTAGTTTGCACGAAATCTGCTGCGAACGCTCATTGCACTGTGGTTTTGAGATCATCTTTATTTGGATTCTTTTAGACTGTTTTTCATTCATTAATAAATTGGCTGTAAACTGTTGAACGTCAAACAAAACCACTACTTCCTCCTTGGTTGTGTTACACTCACAAACGCACACATTTGAGCTCTTGCACAAGTATGAGCCCACACACGTTACATAAAAAAAATAAAGAAATGAGGAATCAGAAGCTTACTGAGATGTTTTTCTGTGCATACATGGAATTCTGGTTAATCAGTGCCTCCCCTTTTTTATCCACAGATCGAGTGCCTCCAAGCCTTAGTTGCTATGGCAACTTCTGGATACTCAGAAGACCTTCAGCCCCAGCAGACTAATACAGTTACCATAGCAACACCTGCTTCCACCACACCCTCGTCCTCAAAGACAGGACACTTCCTGCCTGACATCCCACCGGCCACAGGAACCATTGCATCTGTAAACCAATCAGCCACCGCCTCAAAAACAGGACAGGATGCACTTTGTTCTCAAACAACGCCCACCCAGGCCCAGAGCCAGAAGGCAGCAGTTCTGACCACCCCCTCACAGCGCTATGTAACCCCTGAGATCCAGGCCGCTGCTGTCCAGAAGAGCAATGGTCAGAGCAGCTCGCCTCAGTACATCATAGTGACTGTGACAGGTGAGAGAGAAACCATTGACAAACATTTTTACAAATGTACTTTGCACAGGCACACACTCACACACGCACGCACACAGATTGACACACCAGATGTTTTCCTCTCAGATAAGCAGTGGAAAGTCATGAAAAAGCAGTTTAAGAAGTTTCAGTTTGACCTGCAATTCTGAGAAAGGCAAGCCTGAGTCTTGTTTGAAACTTGGTTGAACTCCTGGTAGTTTTACCAGTGCAAATATATGAAATCCAGTAGAATTAGTGTAAATCTCTATTCATAAAGCATGGCAAAGTTGGTCATAAGTTTTCTCTATTAACCGCAGGCCTCTAAAATATAATTTTTTAATAAGCAATTTCCCCAACACTGCACACACTGAAATCTAAGTATGTCGTT
Organism: Thalassoma bifasciatum; assembly: GCA_008086565.1. Lineage (NCBI taxonomy): Eukaryota > Metazoa > Chordata > Actinopteri > Labriformes > Labridae > Thalassoma > Thalassoma bifasciatum. The sequence goes on from RPOG01000043.1 coordinate 1,208,724, forward strand.
ATCTTATTTTTTGTAAAAAATTGTCTTTCTATTCCTAATTTGAGCCACATTCAACTGGCAAGTCCAGAAAAATGTCTGTTTTGAACTTGTTTAAAGATAAAAAAAATTCGGTCTGAATTTCTTGTAACAAGTAAAGAAAAACTGACAATGAAATAAGAAAAAATTGCTCGTCCTGTTTCTTGAAATTAGTAATACAAGAGAACTGTTGTCCTACCCCAGTTTTTTGTCTTGTCACAAGCAGCTCAGACCTCATTTTGTAAATAACTTGAAATAAGGCTTTTTCTGGACTTGTCAGTTGGATGTGGCTCATAGACTCTTGAATAATTAGATGATCTTTTACTAAAAATAAGACAATGACCTGATTCCAGGTCATTACCTGCTTAGATTTCAGTTTTTGCAGTGTAAAAGATCAGTTAAGTGTGTATGAATCTGATTCTGACATGTACACATCAGCAGCAACAGTTTTCACTTTCCTCATTTGGGAATTGTCAACTACAGTCTGTGGGTGATGTCTTTCTGACTTTCAAACCTTTTATACAGAGAGGATAGAAACGTGGTTGGAGCAGGAGACAGAGCGGGAAAGAAAGTGGTGAGGGAAAATAAGAAAAGGAGCCACAGGTTGGTGCCACATCCTGACCATCTGATCAAAGCCTGTAGCCTCTGAACAAGGGATGTGCAACTTAGCCGATGGGCCAAAGCGGTATCCAGAGCATCTTCAGAATAATGAATGTTGTTTGACAAAGCTACTAGTGAGTTATGTCCTATTACATGAGGTTTAAACAGTCATGCCATTTTATTATTCACAAGATTTCTCAAGATTCAACAGAGTAAATCTGTAAATTTTAAACATGTTCACCCATACGTTTTCACCTAAATGAACATGAAGTGCTCTGTCATCTTAATTTTAACTGTGGTTGCTCACCCCAAAAAGTTTTGACAAAGGAGCTAGTGAAAAAGCAGTTTCTCTTTGTTTTGGTGTGGCTCTAGTTGACATGTAGATAATTATTTCTTACACTTGGTGATAATATTTAAGGTAATTGTTTTGGGGCGTTTCTTGGTCATGTGGATTTTCTGCCTTTAAACAGCATTATCAAACTCCTCACCCTGAAATCATCAGAAATCTGTCAGAATCATGACAGAAAACACATCACTGTAGTCAGCCTCCCTGGCTGGAGAGTGCATACATTATGTGGACAAACAGGCTGATGGACTTTCGCGAGGTTGGTTGCTAGGCAACATACTCCCAAATGTAAGCGTGTGGATGTCTGATGGATGGATTCTGACTTCGCCTCTGCTCTTGTTTTATATAGAGCAGGTGTTAATGATGTTTTTGTCTTGTTATATTGCAGCAACTTGGCCCAAAGTCTGCAATTCCTGCAGTGCTTGGAAACAACTGAATAAGCCAGTTTCTATGGTAGTTAATCCAATATGTGATTACCAGGCTTTGGAGCTTTCTTGGACATTAGACCAAATAAGTTTTGGTCACATTAATCAAATATGACAATTTCCAAAATGTATCCTTTGTTTTAGAAATGATTGTGTTGACAGTAAACAGTTATTTTGAACTTATAGAAATGTCAAACAGGGTAAATGAAATAGAGTGATGGTGTCTGAATGTAAGTTTAAAATTAGGACCATCTATTCATAGATCCTTTTGCCAGCCAGTATCAGGTAACACTGTGCACTTTCACCCAGAAAGAGAAAGAGAGGCTCATAGGTCAGTGGCTTGTCCCATTGCTATAGAAGACTGAGGGAACTTGCAACTGCGTTCTTACATCCAGAGTTTTCTACCTTCTGTTCTTCTCATTCAATTTTAAAGCAGAAGAGGGAGAGAAAAACAGGCCATTTCCTGAACGCTGCTCCACATGCCCCCTCTCTGCACAGATAGTGATGCAAGATGTCTCACTCTTCATGCATTAGGAGAAACAATCTTGTTTCATGCACAGGATGAAATATTGTTGTTAACAACTGATGTACAATTATATTTGTTGTGCACTGATGTCACATCGTTGCACCTTTACCATTAAACAAATACAACAGATTGATTCAGTTTGTTCTGGTCTTAGCTGCAATTTTTGAGATTGGGTGACACCTCAACAGTTTTAAACAAGAAGAATGTTTTTCAAGGGATTGAACTCCTCAGTTTTTCTGACTGGTTACACAGTTTCCATTCAGCTTTTGTGAAACATTATGTACTTCTGAAAACAGCATATTAAAAGTTTTGAAGGGAATAAAGTTGATTAAAATTAGAAGCTTATGACCTTTAAAACTGCATTGGGGAACAGGAGTTTGAATCACATTTTAGCAACATGTCAATTTGTAATGATTAATCTCAGGTTTGTATTTGAACAACATGTTTAACACAGAGAAAGACACACACAGGAACATGTTCTTGCAAATAAAAAGTACCAGAGGGAGATACAAGGCATAGTCCGCTCCCCTCCCGCTCACCTGTCATCCTCTGTTTCTTCCTCAACCCATCATCCCTCACTTCCCCCGCTCATTTGATCTGTATGTTTACAAGATGGAGGGATTTCTCTCTCCATCTGGGGAGATTAGCTGTCCAAGGCTGTTCTTCTACAATGCAACATATATGGATGAGGAGGCAGTTAGGCGGACACTCTCGTCCTCTTCCTGCTCTCCAGTTAAAAAGTAAAAATAATCAGTTGCGGGATGTTCTGTACAGGCTGTTACTATGATTTGGAAGCAGTTTGCTGTGAGTATTGAACAGGTGTTAATGGTGGTTGGCTTTGCTGATAAGTTTGTTTCATTGACCGATAAAAGCTATCTTCTCCCCCTTTCACTAGATGACTCTGTTCACTCCAACGACAGTCTGTCAGAGTCCAGTCCACCTGCCTCCAGTGCTCAGGGGATCCAAACAGTGCAGAACACTACACAGGTAAAAGGCGCAGATCTTCACATTTGAGGGCATGACACGCTGAATGATTGAGAACCTGAATTACGGACTTAAACTTGTGTTTCTCTTTTTTTTTTTTACCAGCAGAGGTCAGTGTTACAAGCAGCCAAGAGGATTCAGACTGGCCATATCAACAGTCTGCAGCACATTACCCCTGAGGTAAACCTGCATTTCTTGTTCCAGTAAACATATCCACTTAAAGTTTATATCACTTTTTACCATTTGTTTTGAATTTAAAGCTCCCAAATCAGTTTTGTCACGTTTAGCATCTTTTAGCTCTTTGTTTTGTTTCTTTTTTTTCTCCATGAGTTTTTATTTAGCAGTCAGCAAAATGGAGAAAATATGTGACTTGTTTTCCTTGTTGTTCAGGTGGAGCATGTGTACACGGGTCAGGTGCAGTATGTGGATGGAGGAGGAGGTGGTGGAGATGCAGCATTTGCCACACCCACCATGTGAGTCCATCAGTGGACATCATGATCAGAAGTCCTCTCTCACACACATTTACTGCCTTTCTGGTGTGTTCTGTGCATTTATGAGTCTTTTTTCGTGTCTCTACAAACTCTCACATGTCCAGCCGATCCAGCACCTACGCGTTCTCCGACTCACCCATCTTCTCCCAGACTCCTCCCCCCTCCTCCTCCACCTACTACGAGGCCACACCCACTTCTGAGTCTGACCTCGGCGGTGCTGTGACCTCGCAGTCGGTTTCTGTGGCAACGGCAGGAGCCAGTGGTGGAGCAGCAGGTGGAGGGGGCTATGTTCTTCAGGGAGGTTATGTGTTAGGAGGAGCAGGAAGTGGAGGAGCAGGTGGAGGAGGACAGAGTTATGCCAGTCCTAACTCACGAGCTCCCCCTGCTACAGTGAGTACACAAGTTCAAACAAAAAAGGTTTTATATTTTGGTTGATCCAAGACACTGGAGATGTGAAAACGTTCGTCTTCTTTAGGTGCAATGGTTGTGTGATAACTACGAAGGGGCAGAAGGGGTGAGTTTACCCCGCTGCACTCTCTACTACCACTACCTGCTGCACTGCCAGGAGCAGAAACTGGAACCTGTTAATGCTGCCTCCTTTGGCAAACTCATCAGATCTGTCTTCATGGGGCTGCGTACACGGAGATTAGGGACAAGGTATTCACGCTTACACACACATTATCTGATTTTAAAGTTGAGTATTTTAGAGCACCGTCTTGACTTGTCATACTTGTGTTTCAGGGGGAACTCTAAGTACCACTACTATGGTCTGAGGATCAAATCTGGCTCTCCTCTTCTCAGACTGATTGATGATCAACAGCACATGGCTATGAGGCAGCAGCCTTTTTCACAGAAAAACAGGTATCCACACACAGCTTTGATCATGTGCAAAAAGTTTTTATTGTTTTGACATTTTCTCAAGTTTTTTAGACATTTTTTCCTCATTTTAGTTTAGTCTGACCTGACTTTTTGTTGGATTATTTTTGGAAAGTGTTTTTTTTTTGTTTTAGTTTAGTCTTTAAGTGTTTCAGTGTTACTTTTATAAGGATATGAAATACATTTCAGTATGACCAAAAAGGACTCAAAGACTGTAGAGGATGATTTTGTAAACATACAACACGGTTTCAGTGAGTTATTATGATTTTGCAAAGCCTTGTTTCTATTCTTTTCACTTTTTTTATTTTTAAGTGTTTGTCAAGGATTATTACTGCCTAACTTGTTGACAAGGAGTAATATTTTGTACACTGTCACCTCAAAGTGCAAACAGTGTTGAAACAACGATTTAAAACAACCGTTTTCTCACTGTGTTGCTGTTGCTTCTTTTAAGTGCATACAGTATAACTTAAGCCTTTTCCCTCCCATAACTCCCTGTCAAACAGGATAAAGCCAATTCAGAAGACACAGGGCATCACCAATGGGACATCAGGTGGGATGGCTCAGCAGCAAGCAGCAGCACTCTGTGACATTTCAGCACAGGTGCAACAATATCAGCAGTTCCTTGGTGAGTAACACCTGGATGAAAACTGTGCATCTTTGTTAATGTAGAAACTCCGCCAAGTTTGATTTTATTGCCAGTTATTTCTGAGTAAAGATCTCGCTGTAACCCAGGTTTCCCTCTGCTTTGGTGTATTTTTTGTAGAGACTTCTAAAGCACTTCCAGACTTTGTGGACATTGATCTGCAGGATCACACCTTGCCTGATGGGATTCTTTTGGAACACCTGAAGGCCTTTCAGACTCTCTACAGGGAACACTGTGAGGTAAACATTTACAAATACATTGATCATACCCATATGCACTAGAAACAGATTAAAAGTAATACATTGATAAAAGTATGCTTGCTTGAAGGCCTGACAGTTTTAATACCTCTGTGGTTTTCTGTTTGATCTCCACAGGCCATAATGGACGTGATGGTCAACCTTCAGTTCACTCTTGTGGAGACGCTGTGGAAATCCTTCTGGAGGTTCAGTCAGAGCAGTGACACAGAATCACTCAACCTGTAAATGCCACCACCTATTGCTAAAGCTGCCTGATGAATGAATAACTTTCGCACAAAAGTGATTAACTGCTGAAACTGAGCAAAAATTGTCTCATGTTCTCCCCAAGGCACAATGAGTCCGAGAAGCGTTTACCCAAATCATGTCTGGTGGTGCTGTGTAAGTTTGAGCCCGTGCTGCAGTGGACGAAAGAGTGTGACAACATGCTCTACCAGACTTTGGTGGAAATCCTCATCCCTGATGTTCTGAGACCCATCCCCAGTGAGTCAATGGAGCCTGTAAACATCAAAACAAGTCGATACATCCAGCATTGAATGCCCAACTGACAAACTCACTCCTGCCACAGGTGCCTTAACTCAGGCCATCCGAAACTTCGCCAAAAGTCTGGAGAGTTGGTTGTCAGGCGGCATGATGAACATCCCTGAAGAGATGGTTCGTATCAAGGTATGTATCATGGTTCACCGTTGGATAGATACCTTTGCAGCCCACAAGGGTGCTAAGACCCATTGTTTGGATCACTGCTCTACAGTAACAAAGAGAGTATGAGAGTACCTGCTTCACTGAGTCAATGGTAAATCCTTGTACTCATTAACTAGTATAGACACTCACTTCTGCATAAAAAAAAAACAAAACAAAACAAAAAAAGTTTCCTCACATAAATGTGTTCCCCAGAAGGCTAATAACACCACAGACCAGCCTAATAAGCATTTAGAGAAACAGCAGCAGAGCAGTTTCAGGTTTTTTTTTATATATGACAGGTCAGGAGAGGAATAGTAGGTCTGTTGAAAAGGCTTTTCATGCCCTCACTACTTCTCTCTCCAACTTCTCCTCTAGGTGGTGTGTGTATGCTCTTTCTCCCAGACCCTACGCCGCTACACCAGCCTGAACCACCTGGCCCAAGCAGCTCGCGCCGTCCTCCAGAACTCAGCCCAGATCAACCAGATGCTTTCAGACCTCAACCGAGTGGATTTCACTAACGTACAGGTTTGTTCAAGTGCCCCTTCCTCTTTTGTGTCTCTATCTCTTCCTACGGAGGTGTTTGTGTAATACCGGCTGATCATTAACCCCTCCCCTCACGTCTCCCACTAGGAGCAGGCCTCCTGGGTGTGTCAGTGTGAAGACCGTGTTGTACAGAGGATAGAGCAGGACTTTAAAATGACTCTGCAGCAGCAAAACTCTCTGGAGCAGTGGGCCACGTGGCTAGATGGTGTGGTCTCTCAGGCCTTAAAGCCGTACGAACACAACGCGGCTGCTCTACCAAAGGCTGCAAAGGTCTTCCTGCTCACCTGGTCCTTTTACAGGTGAGTGCAAGAAGTATCACATTACATTCATTACAGTATATTTGACTCAGGGATGTTGATTATTTGACTACTCTGCTTTCATTACAGCTCCATGGTGATCCGGGACCTCACTCTACGCAGTGCTGCCAGTTTTGGTTCCTTTCACCTGATTCGCTTGCTCTATGATGAGTACATGTACTATCTGATAGAGCACAGAGTGGCCCAGGCTAAAGGAGTGACCCCCATCGCAGTCATGGGAGAGGTACATGTCAAACAGCTGCTCATATAGTTCAGTCTATTCATTGTGAGCCACAGTAATAAATACTCAATCCTCTTTCTCCGTCACAGTTTGCAAGCACACTCAAGAGCAGGATCTCCCCAGACCTGGAGAAAGGTAACATCAACATGAGTTTTGATTAGGGTGATCATCCACTGAAAACCTGAGAAGACCACACCCTTCAGATGCTGCAAAAATACCCAAAGATTTTCAAAAACAACAAAGCAGCTTAAAATCCATGTGATTAGAAACAACTCCTTACTGTTTGAAGTCAATTTTTTAAACATAAACATAAAAAATGCCTGACAACATGCTTGAAAAGAAAAAATAGAGATACTCAATTGCTCAACAAAATATTTCTCGTGCGAAAACGTGAGTAATGCTTCAAAATCTCAGCTCAGCTTTATTTAGAAAATACTTTAAAACACAACATTGGCCAAAGTGCTGTGCTGCACAACCCTTAGTTATAAATTATAAACAGTAACAATAACTGTAATCATGACACATTGAGGACCAATCAAACAATAAAGACAGTCAATGGCAAGACCTCAAACAGAGTTAAAAGCACAGCACAAACTATGTTTCAAGGAAGGATTTAAAAACAGAGAGTGAGTTGGCCTGCCTGATATGTAAAGGTAAATGGTTCTGCAGTTTTGGGGCAATAATGGAAAAGCACGGTCACCTCTCAGCACCCCAGAGCAACATAAGAGTCAAAATAATGTCTCAAAATTAAATAAACAAATAAATAAACAAATTGAGAGGTAGCATGTTATTCCTTTTTTTCCCCTTCAGTCTCCTTTTTTCTGTCTGAGAGCACAGTCAAAGCATGTCTGTTTTGATCCGGGAGAAAAAGTACCCTAGGCTTTCTGTGGCATATGGTATGCAGCATGCATGCTTTGCATCTTGACAGGTAGGTACATCGTAAAAATGCTAGTTACACGGTGCTGCGCTTATATCAATGGTCCATAGAACAAGCTGAGCAAAACCCGACTGTTTTAGGGAATGTAGTAAAATCCCCCTGGAAGTAATTTTATGACTAAAAAAGTGGACATGTCGGGTCAAAAGAGAACGTTTGGTCACCCTAATTTGACAGAAATATGAGTCGCCAGCCTCATATCAACAGCTTACTTTATGTTTTTTCAACACCTTTTCCACCAGAAGAAGAAGAGGACGATGATGAAGAGGAAAGCGAGGAGGAGACGGGAGATCTGGTGCTGCAGTCAAGCTCTCTGAGCGCCGTCAGCGAGGAGAAGGAGCCGATGGAGACGGCGGAGCCGCCTGCCAAGCAGCCAAGGAAAAGCTTAAATCTTAACACTCTGACTGGGAGTCACAGCACACCACCCTAAAATCTCATATTTATAAGAGCGCACACACACACACACACACACACATACACATATATATACTCTAAGTTTAACATCATGCCATCTCATTTTGTCAACCTGTGTATGCTTCTTGTTTGTTGAACATGTGTGTGGTTTGTTTTGTGTGTGGGCACCATGTGAAAAAGTGGGAGAGCCTCTTTGCCAATTTTTGTGCTGCCATCCTCTTCTTTTCGCCTTCACCTGCTCATCCAGAGCCCTTCCTTCCAGTGTCAGTCACTCCTGTCCAGCTTAAGCTCCACACTGTAGAGAAATAGATCAAATATATCATCTTGACCCCCCCCCTGCTTTGCCTTAACCACTGACCTGAGATGTTCTTTCATTTCATTATTCACCTTGCCTTTTAAAGCTTTAACTATGCAGGGGGAGCTGGATTTTAGTGAATTGCTCTGTCTATACTCAACCTTTTCTAACCCATCTGGAATGATACTGCACCGTGTCGTCAGGAGGCGGATGTGAATTGACAGGAATATGCCATACTTTCTTTTTGTACTTTTGTTTGTTTTCCTTTTTTCCATTTAACAGATACCCTGTGCCTTTGAAGAGATTATATGCCTGAAAAAAAAATCTGTATACTTATATAACGTAACAGTGGATGAATAAATGAAGATCTTGTGAAGTAAAGTAGTCTTGGTGTGGTCATGAAGTTTTGAAAAAAGACCTGAAATGGCGTTAGTCAGCCTTGGTGTGATGGTTCTGCTCAGTTATCCTCCCTAATTTCCATCATCCATCCATTTTTTTTATCGTCTTCATTGTCTCTGTTCATACATGTGTCATTCCTCCATGCAGCTTCAGAGACGCGGTACAAGCTGAACAGCCAAAGCCTTTCTCATCCCACCTGATCAACAGTACTAACTAGTTTATATGGCACCAGCTACAGCTCTCTTTAACTTTTTAAAGTGTAAAAGTTTAGTTTTTCCAGGAGTCAATGTGGGATATTTTGTAGATTAACCCTTTATTGCATACTTTTTGTCAACATAGTCATATTTCCAAAGTATCTGAATGTTGTTGAACCATCAATGCCTTAAGAAATCTGTTATTGTGTCCACCATCCCCATGACTGAGCTCTATTTTTATTGTGGTCATGGACCGGTGATGTGAATATAGAGAAAGCATGAACAGATACTGATTTTATGGACTTTGTGTCCTACAGAATGATCTGACTCCCTAAAGCACTTTGTGAAAGTCTGGTGTATTTGTTATACAAATGAACATTAAATACAACTTCTGACCTGGAAAAGCAAACCAACAGCTGACAGCTACGTCACAGTCACAAAGACATGTGACCCATGTGCTGTATGCCCAAGTTTGTATGGCTGAACCTTTTGTGATTGTGCTCCTCTTTATGTTATAAAGACCTTTAAACATGTTATTGACGTGTTTCCATGCTTTTCTCTGAGCCAGAATACTCTTTCCTCTTCACAGGAACTTGGAGGCATTGTGGCAAGCTGTTCCTTTGTCTACAAGAGGAAATAACAAGCACTAAAAACTCTTGAACTTGCTCTCCAAACTTTTTAGCCCATGACCTCCAAAAATAGCAGTGCCAGTCTATTTTTGGAGCAGACTATTTTTGTGCACATTTTGTTGCTTCTCCAAAACTTATCCGCTGCCAACACATGTAGAAAAACAGATCCAACATTTTCTGAATGCAAAGGCAAATAGTGATTTTGGGAAGCATCACAACCTCTGCTTAGAAAACAACTGAGTTACGATGACTGCCTCTGAAACACCAGCTTCAGTCAGACTGAAAACACAACAGGTAATGTGTCTATAACCATAAGAGAGGGACCTCAAACCACTAACACATGACTTATTCAGTGTATTCTTAAAAAATTGAAAAATAAATCCACTGATGTGAATAGTTTTGAAGGTTTCCATTAATTTTAGGTGCTTTATGCCACAATAAATCACACAAATAGTTTTATTGCAGTTTATTTTTAGGTTCCCCATCTCATGTGTTGTTGATATTAATTGCTATATTTCTTCATTATTCTCATTTTGAATAAGAAACAAAGAAAAAAATGATTTTTGTGAAAAACTAAAAAAAAATCCACAAGAGAAACTCTGTTTGCAAAAATATAATATATAAAAACAGAATATAATGGAAAAGTTCTGCTCACCCATTTCAGAGAGAAACCAAGATATTAGCCTAACTTTACAGGAGGTGAATTATTTTAAGTCCTTATTTCTTGAAACGTTGATGAATAAATTCAGTGTCTCAGAAAATTAGAATATAATGAGATTGATACAACAGGGATATTTTAACAAATATCAGGCCTCTGAAAAGTTTACTACTTTTCATTTTTCAAACTTCTGCCCCATTTCACCCACTTTTGCTGGTTTTCGACCATTTTTGCCACCTCAAACTTATTTTTTTGCTACTTCTTGTTGTTTTTGCCTCTTTTCACCACAAAGATTGTTTGTCTTGAGAAGGTATTTTTCAAATATTTGACTCTTTGGTTGAGCAGGGGTGAGTAACACTGGTGTAGAGCATAAAACAATTATCTGGTTCGACACATTTACAGTAAAAACATTGTGACCAAAGGTTATTAATGTTTTTGGGGAGAAAGAGCTTTTCCATAGGGTTTGTCAGACCAGACTCCTCATGTGTGCAGATCTCAATACAACAGACAAACAAATAACTTTTTAAGATTTTATTTTAACAAAATATCCAAAGAGAACAAAGTCTTGCCTTAATGCCAGTTAAGATAGAGCGTGACACCAACCAGCTGCACACACAAACCAAACTAATCCCAGACTTTACTGACAAATGTTGAAGAAAACATGTCAACATGTTCACTTTAAATACTGCAGCATTATGAATGTACACAGCCAGACAAACTGGTCCAGAACAGGTGTGGAAAATACCTGTTCAAAAGCAGCAGAATCTGATCAATCACATAAAACACACACACACTCTTACACATACTCTCATACACACACACACACACACCCTCGATGAAATACCTTTGTGAACATCACACAGGTGGAGATATTGCATACGCTTAGTAAAGGACACAAGCACAAGTAACGTAAACTACGATAAAAAGTTAGCCTTTGTGTATGAAAAACAAAAATTCAAAACTAGAACTAAAATTCAGTCCAGCTTTTGGTGTTTTTTAACATTTAAAAAAATATGAAACTTGTAAATTCCAACACAGACAAACTAAAAATGTCTTTACAGTATCTCTTTTAGAGTTTTCTATTTCAGTTTCATTTTCCACTTATTTGAACTACATATTAGATCTGTCGACGTGTGCCGTTTCGCTTGGATTGACACAGAGCATCAAACCGGCGTTCGATCCTGTTTGCATGCGCCAGTGAATGTTTGGAGGCGCTCGTCTTTTTTCATAGGACGATCCAGGTGCAGCGGTCACTGTCTGCCAGCACTTGCAGGGATGAGCCTAAAGGTTTGAAGAAGACTTAGACTTAAACATGTTCATCCATTTATCACATACATCTGCATTTCTTTGCTTTAGTTAGACTGTTCAGTAGAGGGACTATAGAATAATAAAGGACAAGAAAAGAGGTTGAAGCACTATAATGTCGATGTCCAATAAAAATCCTGCATCATAACTTTTGACAAATTTGACTTTTTCAGTAAATAGCGTCAACAGTCTGCCAGGTTCATTACACACGGAGTGAATTCTTCCAAGCCTTTACTTGAAATCTTGATGATTATGGCAGATAATGAAAACTAAAAATTCAGTGCCTCAGAAAAAATTAAATAAGATCAGTAAAAAAGGGATATTTTACTCAGAAATGTCAGGGCCTCTGAAAAGTTTTGCCACTTTCTGTCCATTTTCAAAGTTTTATCCCAATTTTCACTTCATTCACGACCTTTTTTTTTTTTTTTTTTTGCTACATCTTGCAGTTTTTGCCTCTTTTCACCACTTACATTGTTGCTTTTGCAAAGGTAGTTTTCAACAATGTGGCTCTTTGGTTGAGCGGGGTGGAGTTGTATTGTGGAGGATAAGGTGTACTGCAATATGGCCATATAACAATTTAACCTAATTTGCAATTAATCCACATAATTTTATCTCAAAACCTGCTCTGTAATTGATATAAATGAGAATATGAGATCACAGTTATTTGGCAAACACTTCACGATTCTTGAAGGTTTGTCAGATATGAAGACACAGCCTAAGAGAATAACTCACCTTTGTGCAGAGCTTCGTTGGTCATGCGATTAATGTAGCGGGAGCTGCACTCAGGAACCAACCACTTCATCACTGTGTTCACACAAGACTTCCTGTAAGAGCTCCAAACACTTCCACTGAAAGGAAGGAGACAAAGATATAAAATCATTATTTTCAAAAAGCACTGTAACTTCACTGTGAGGTGGTCAACATTTTCAATACTTATCAAAACCATGTGCTTCAAACAATACAAAGAATAGCTGTTATTTTCACAATTGATGGTAGAAACCAAAGCCTAGAAAGAAGAAGGATGTGAACTGGCACATAACACTTCTGTTGCAGATATAAAAGAGAGCAAGGGAGAGGAATAAAGGTAGCAATTAGTCCATCCATTATGTATCATTTCAGACCTGCGGATCGTTGACATAAAGCTTCACAGCTGGATTGTGAGTCAGAGGAAATATTTCCTTGTAGTTATTTATAATTTCACTAGAAATCTTTGCTACCACCATTAACAGGTTGTCACGTGTTTCTCTGTGATCAGTGTTTTTTTCTGTACCTGCTCTGTTTTGAGGTTTGGGAATCAAAAAAGAGCAACATTGATCATTCTGTGAGCACCAAAAGTTTTTTCATGCTACAGAAACAGGTATGGCCATTATTTCAGGGAGGTGAAAACATTTCCTCACCTGGTCTGACCCTTAACCTCTGTGAGGTCACCAACACCCACAGTGCGACACACTCCAGTGTTCAAGTCCCAGCTCACCTGTAGGTTGGAATGGTACGTGTTTGGCCTGAAAGATAAAACACAAACAGCAGGCTGAGTATGGACAGACTGAAAAAAATGTAGTTAAAAAGCTTCAGATTGTTTTGGCTTAAATTAGGACAAACACCTGCAGTGCTCCTCATCTGAGTTGGAGAAGGCCAGTAACAGCAGACCAATGTTGATCATGACAGTGTTGGTTTCAGGACACACCTGGTGCCACAAAACAAAAAGAAACACGTGACCTTTAACTACAGTATTGAACTTGTCTTCCTGTTTTGATCTCATCTCAGAAACAGGAAAGGAAGAAGTTGTTGCAGAAACAGCTTGTGAAACAACAAGGAAGTGAAGAAAATACAGTAACAACATATGATGAAGTGTCCAACAGTATCAACTAATCTTAATTAAATGCATTCACACCAGCATTGAAGCCTGCCAGGCAACATGGGCTTAAGTGTCTTTACCACGTGAGCATGTGTGCACTGACCTCCAATATCACAACATCATAATCACTGAAGGAGCAGAACTGAGGGGCCCAGGCAGCATCACTCCGGATCACCTCATTGATGAGATACTCAAAATCAAGGGTCAGCTGCTCCACACACACACTCTGCAGGAGGGAAAACGAGGATGTAAAACAAAAACTGCATTTTAAAAAAGGTGAAAATGCAAACAACAAGGGGTCAATGCATCCAATTTCTCTATTACAATTACAGAGGTCTCGATTCCACTACCAACCAATTTTCGATTATTGAAGATTCTCCTTTGATGATCGTGATTTTCCATCCGACAGTAACCTAAAATTATTGCACCGTTCACAGACAAGAAGATCAAATGCTGAATCACTTCCCTTATTGAGAAACAACTCAGCCCTTTCTGAATCATGAAGTTGTAACTTTGGAATTATTTGTTTTAACTTGAAACAACTGTCAACTTGCAAATAAGTGTCCACGTGTGGAGATTTTTTCTTGTACAACAAAAAATTTAGGTTTGAACTTAAATGGCAAAACTTATTGTAGCTCTACAAGCTTATACTGTGGAAAATGAACACAACACTTTGTATTATGACTGATCAAGTTTCACTAAACAACAACCAGTGGTCTAGAATGACTTGATTCTTTACACTTTTATGGCACCAACAATTGAATGGATGGCTCGTTTTCCTGAGAGGCGGACTTACTCAAATATTGTGGAACACAGTGACAGCACGTAACACCCTGCATTCTCCCAGTTTTATAGCCTTTGGGAGGGGAGGGGAGGCAATGTTATCTTTACAGAGATGGCCATGAAAAACCTTGAAAAGGCACAGATTTTTCTGCGTTTCTTGTAGGGGTTTGGACACAATTTTCCCAGACTCTCTGTCCACTATGACCTGTGCTCGTGTCTGTGTGTCTGTATGCAGCGGGGCAAAACTCTGCGGCGCGTGATACAAAGAGCAGAGGAGTGAATGCATAACCACTTGTAAACAGAAATGACATCACGCCATGTAAATAATATAGCATAAGGCTATTTAGTCATTAAAGAGGAGGGTATGAACCTGATCTGTAAAAACTTGTGTTGCAGCTATACAGATTCAATTAAATCAATTTGACTTCCAGGGGTCAGTTCTGCCTTTCCAATATAATGAGAGGGGAAACGCCACACTGTAAATTGTGAGTGATCAAGTTGTAGTGAACACTAATTGCTCTGTAACAACATTGACAAGCTTCAGATAGTGGTTTTAAGATGCACTAAAAGTGTGATTTACAGTAAAAGAATCTCAACAAACACTTGCAGCACATGAAAAAGTGTATCCAACACATTTCACTTGAAAAGTCAAGTTATCAACCTTTTAAAAAATGTGAATGCTGAATGTCGATAATTAAGAGGGAATCAGAATTAGGACAATGAATACAAGGAGGGAAGTTCTTCAGGCTGATTTTTACCTATTCATTCAAATCTTTCTACAAGAGCAGAACAATTTTGAATTTCAAATTAAATCTTACTCTATAGTCACAGAAAGGCAGGCACAAAATGACACACCTGCCCATCGTGAGACTCAGTCATGAGCTGAAGGTTTCGTCCTTTTAGATCAGTGACTGTGAAAGGTAGCTGGACTTTATCATCCTCATAACCTGGAGACACAGGACAAAAGAGAAATCACTGATTTGCTTCCTGACAAGACAACTTTAATGTGTCACTCTTCTCCTCTTCCACCTCTCACCTCCTGTGCTCTGCTCTGTGGCCCCCGGCTGTTGCAGATGGTAGTGCAGTCGGGAATAGTTAACGTAACCAGGCTCACTGGGACCAGCTTCTTGAGATGAGGAAGGGGTTGGAGGGGATGAAGGTGATGAAGACGAGGAGGCAGGCGACATCACATGCTCAGTTGGCATTGTCCCACCAGATGTGGCTGTGTCTAATAACTTAGTCCTTCTCTGAGCCTCCCTGCTCTCTTTACAGTCCTCCTCCTCCTCTCTCCTCCTCTCGTTATTGTTTATCCTTTCTTCTCCTGGCACTAGCCCACCATCTTTTTCACCACCATCACATGCCTTCTTTTCTGTTTGGCCTTCATTTTCTTTACCGCCTCCACCTTGAGCTCGCCTGAAGAGGTCAGCAGCAAACTCTCGCGCTCGAACAGCTGCCTGTGACTGGTTAGGAGATGAGGGAACTGGAGCAGGTCGGCTTGGTGGTGGTCGGCTTTCTGGAGATCCCTGAGGTAGTGATGAAGAAGAGGCTGAGGAGGTGGAGGGGGAAGATGATGTGCAGGTTTGATTTGATGATGTGCTCTTCTTTGAGTAGAGGATCTGTGATGACTGACCCTGTTTACCTGCAAGAGAGAATCAAAGAAACATAACTAAAACAATCCAGTAATGCTAAATTCCTTTCATATATACGTCTGTCATTATAAAAACAAAAAAGAAAGGCAGGGATCATAAATCAATGAAAGTGGAAATGACGTGTCATGATTACAAGGTCATTTCTTTCAGCTAGTGTCACAGTTAAAAAAAATTACTCAACAGGAAAGCAGGTTTATGTAGGAATTTGTTCACACTGTGTTTGATGTTGTTCTCGCTACCTAATCATTACCCTTCAACGACGGATGTGTCAGCACCGACACATGCGGATGTACATTTTAAATGCCTCTTATTCCTTAACAGCTTACAAAAATGAAAAAATTTCAATGGTTTCTGAAAGCTGAGATGTGGTTACTAAGGTAATTTCTCTCTGGCATTTAAGGAAACCTGTGAAAACACACAGCCAGAGTGGATTGATGAAAGAGAAGCACAGAGAAAACAAGCAAAGTTTCTCCAAAATTCCCAAAAAGAAGATCCTCCAGGTTTATAAAACCTCCACTGAAGCTTCAGCATGAGACAAAAAGGAGCATCTGAAGAAGCAGCTTAATGTGAGAAAAGGTAACGTTAGATGGGATGAATTTCTGGATGATTAAAGCTTTCTTTACCTAGATTTTACTTCATGTATGTGATTTCATGCGTCGTTTAGTGCTTGTATTGTGTGGTGACAGTTGTGGAACCATTGGTGTTTGAGTTACCTGGGCATAATGAGATGCCACAGGCCACCAGAGAGTAGCTTGTGTTCAGCAGGATGACCTGATCCTTCTTTAGCTGGAAAGCTGGCTGGAAAGTGGGGAATGGGTACACCACCTGGTACCTGCTGTTGAGCACGTAGCCATGCTCCAGACATTCGCCACTTCCTTGAGAGAGAAGCAGTTAAAGTTGTTATGAAAGAGACAGGACAGCAACTCCGCTTGCTTGTGTGTTTGTCTGTATGTTTACCTGTGCGTATGGTTGTGGCTGAAGGAACAGGGCAGCAGTTGGAACACGGTTTAGGAGGAGGCATGGAAGCAATGGTGATGTAGATGTCTCTGTTGTTCTCATCACTCATCATTAGATTCATCAGAACGGAGCTTGAACTACGTGTGCTGGAAGAAGAAACCACACACAAATTCATAAATACCCACATGCTTCTTTAACTCAGTTTGAGCTTTTATTGAATCAGCTTCATTTGCTTTCTGGCAGAGTTGTAAATAACCTTACTTGAAGCCAAAGATGACTATTTTAGAGTGGTCATTTGGCCACTCACACACAGTCAAGTACAGGTCACTGTAGATTTCCTCTCCAGCAAACAGGCGCACATGATGGACCTAAGATGAAACACAGATACAGGTTAAAGAAAAGCAAATCTGCTCTTCTGGTTGATACATGCACTATCTATTTTGCCACTTCTTCTGTATATAAATTCATTTTGCTTTACCTGTTTGAGTCGACTGTGCAGGTTGAACTCCCACCAGTACAAATGGTAGGTATAGAAAGAGAAATCATCATCCTCTCCACAGTCGCTGGTGTATGACAGTACGTAACGGCCACATTTGGTGAAGCCAAGAAAGATATGCCTGAAACCAAAAAATGATGCACCAGTGACACAAATGCATACACTTGGACCATGTTACTCCAGGTAAATCCTCAATCTAGATATGATATAGACATTTGATATAAGAGCTTTAGTAGATCATCGTAAATAATGTCGCTTGGCAGCCCTAGTATGCCGGCACATACTATGGAAGATAACAAGTTGCTAAAACACAACAATTACCCTAAATAGAAAAGCAGACACTGACCCTGCTCTCAGGAACTCCTCACTCACGATGTTTTTCAGTGGGACACACACTCGAGGGGGAAGCTTTCTGAACAGACGCTGGGAAAACTGTCCAGACAGCTGCAGGGCAGACAAGAGAATACACACTGATTTAGACAACAGAAAACTTAAAAACATAGTGTGTTATTGGGCATTTGAGTGTGTTTGCAGTAGTGGTGGGCAGCCCCATCTAAGATAGCGATACCAACGTTGGTATCAGAAATGAGCAATACTTGTGTGCTGAGATTGATACTTCTGTTCCAGAAAGAAAGTAAGATTTAGCCATATTCCACTCTAGCTCATGTTATTTTCAAAGTGTAATTGCTCATCATTGTTGTAAGTTTAGAAACTAATCTAATACAGACCATTAATATATTCAGATAAAATTTTATATTTTCAACCAGTTGAATAAATCTGAATGAATTATTTTACTGGAACTAAGACTATGTAATTACAAAAAGCTATAACTTTTATTTATCCACTGATAGACAAATTTATTAGACCACCACTTAGTGTAAGTAATTTGCAATAGCTGCCCTACATTATCAGTATATTGCTGATTTCCTTAACATTTGTATGTGTCTGTGATGGTTAGTCTACCTGTATGTGCAAGCTGTTTGCTAAAAATGAAAAATGTAATGCTAAAACAATAGTTACTGTCATCCACGAATATTTAAACGTATTGTTTTACATCAAAGCTTAAAAAACAAGTCAACTGATTATCACCTGGTTGAAAACATTATTTTTAACTTTAATTCATGAAAAAACATGAGTTTTAGTGTTTGTGTGTTATTCTTGATTAATTTCAACATCAGCGATATGGCCTTATATTCACTTGTATTGTATCCTTCACAAAATTTGCAGTAGTGTCGTACAAGATATATTATTTTCTTGCAAAACTTTGGACATAGTAATGAAGAGGAGATGGGGACCAGATTAAACCACACAAGACATTTACCCTTGTTCAATTCATATACCTGCATGTTTGAAAGACTGAGCGCAATCTATAAATGTAAGAAAATGATCGATAATAAAAACATATGAAGGATTTCTGGCTTGTAAAATGAATATCATTAGTCCAGCTGCAGCTACATCCAACTGACTGACTGAGACGTTACAATAACCTGCGGTACCGTTGACTCCAATAGCCAGAATAACACCACTGTTGAAAGTACGTTCAGAGACCACTTATTGGAAAATCAATGATATGGAGACTGTTACAGAACAAGCGAGTAGCATTAAGTGTTTTCTGACTTGCAACAACAGCACGTACGCTACCTGTCCGACATTAAATGTAGGTTAGCGTCGAGCTAGTTAGCAACTAGCCGCAGAGCTACTGAAAACAAGGCTTTCAAGAAGCTAATATCACTGTGTAATGCAGCCAATCTTTTCGGCTTTTAACTCAAACGTTGGTCAGATTCGTGCCTACCTTCCCACGCATGAGAAGCTTCACGACATGGTCTTTATGCTTTCTTTGAGCTTTCTGTTTGCTATGGTCCTTTTCGGATTTCGAGCTGGGCGCCATCACCCACTGAACTGTTGTCCCTCGTTGAAGCCTGGAGCTCTCTGATTGGTCAACGGAACAGAAGGAACCGCCCACAATGCGTCCATCAATACTGAGACAAAGGTAGGACGCAACCGCTGACGACTGCTATCCTGTTAAAATGTGGTTAGTTAGGCTTAAGAAAGACATTGATGTATCTAGCACTTGTCAATTTGTGTTGGTATATGTTTACAGTGAATTTGAGCTTTATTTAAAGAATATTTCATTTGGATTCGCAATATTTGAAAAGGAATTGGAAAATTAATTCTATATTCGTAATCTTATTATTGTTGTTGGCCAAATTTTATATCCACAAATGTTAAGTTTTATAGACTAAACCTCCCTTATGTGCCTTCAAAACCCTACATTGAGACACTAACGAATTGAATTAACAAAAAAGTTACTAAAACTGTAACCTTATGCTCCAGATTTAAATTTTTCTTGTAAATTCCTGTTTATTATTTCTCCTATTTAGTAACTTTTTTTTACTTTTGCAATTTTAAATGTTTTTATCTTCCTATCTTACTTATGTCTGCTTACATTGTTTTGTCTTTATTTTGTCAAAACCCTGGCGCTCTGTCTGTCGGTTTCATTTGTTCTGATTCCTTTTTATAGCATTGTTTATACTTTTCTAAAAGTACTGAGAAAAAAAAAAACACTGACTACTACATCCTGCGTATATCACTTTGAGGTCTAAGTTTTTTCAGTAACCCAACCACTCCAAACATCTGTTATGCTTTAGTCATCCCTGTATCCCAAACAATGCTGGCAATAATTCAACAAAACTGGTCATTTGAATTGTTTTATTTAAGTATTTAAAAACAAGCAGTAAAAAATAACATTAAAAAAATCAGCATACATTAACAGAATCTAATCAAAACAAAAAAAAAAAATGACAGAGGGCAGCCAAACACACAAAAACATACATGCTCGCACAAACAACCTGCATACTGCAAGAGTCACTGCCTGCAACAGCAAACTTTCACACATTTCTGTTCAGTAGCACACACTTTAAACAGACACACATGACCCCCTTTGTTGAAAACAATAATTACAAAGAAAAGATTTAACTAAAAATTCCATGAAAGCAGGGAGAAAATCACCTGCAACTTAAACATAGGGAATGCTTTTTAAAAATGAAGTTTAAAAAAAAAAAAAAAAAAAGTACCAAGAACAACATCAACAAAAAATGTCCTTATTTTTTCCAACAAAAATTCTGTATATACCCAAATACTGCTAGATTTGTTTTCACCGTCAGAAATTGATGGTAAAAACTAATGAAATGTGAGTCAGTGTTGAGATGCTGTTGTGCTAGCTTGCAAGCAAAGATGCTTAGTTCACATTATTTTTAAAAGTCAGATGTATGACAAGGTGTGACCGACGTGAAGGGACAAAGTATAACGAAAACAAAAAAGTTTAGTGCTTGTTCAATACATGGGCAAAATGTGTTCCCTTTTTCCTTTCTTATATTTAACTTTCTAAAACAAACAAGAAGGTTGGTAAAAAATGTTTGTGTGGATGAGTAAGCCACGGTCTTATATTTTTGAAGCCAAAAAGAAATCTCTTGATGGGGGACGAAAAAGTCCAGAGAACTGCTGCAACCACCCAAGCCACTCTGTTATTAAGCCTGAAATGAAAAACACGAAAAGAATTTTGTTAGCTTTTCTTGGCAAGATCACGAAGTGGCATTAGTGTTTGTTGACTGCCTTCACTCTTAAGTCATCCCTAGATCTTTCATGTGATTTATTTATACTTGAGACCAGCTGTTTCCAATGCGAAGTATAACAAAACAAGTTTTACAGGAAGAACAATATTAAACAGTGTTCATACTTGTTGTCCCTGCTGTGGACCAGCAGCCTGTCCGGGTGCCTGCCCTCCCTGTCCATAATAGGCAGCTTGCTGTCTGTAGTACTCAGCCCAGGCTGCACTATAGTCCTGCTGGCCTCCAGCTGCACCTGGAGCTGCTGCTTGTGTGGCAGCTGCTGCACCTGGTGCTGCTGCTGCACCCCCAGCTGGATTGGCTGGTAAGAAAAAAAAAAAAAAGACAACCATCTTAACTTTTCATTTTCAACACTGGTATTAGTGACACTAAACGTGACCATTGCATACTTCAAATAAACAAAAAGAGGCGACACTCTACTCTGGGCTCATATTTATCCCTCAGAAACTGTTAGTTTGGCCCACTTACTCATGCCCATCTTTTTGTAGTACTCCTCCCAAGCTTTAGTGTAATCAGGCTGCCCTCCAGAGGCCTGAGCAGCCTGGCTCTGTTCCCCTGGTGCTGCTGCACCAGGAGCTCCTGGATTCTGAGCTGGCATGGCGCCTCCTGGCTGTTGGCCGTAATACTGTGCATAATAGGCAGCCCATGCTGCGTTGGGGTCTTGGGCTGCCTTTGCTGATAAGGGAGACAGAGAGGGATGAATTTTTGCAAGTTCTTGAATGATCAACATAACAACATCAACAGTTTTATTTAATTAAAAAATATATATGTATATATCAGAGGTAAGCACAGTGTAGTGTGCTACACACCTGGGTCATGTGGAGCTGGAGCTTGCCACTGCTGATAAGTATTTCCCCAACCCTGAGGACAAAACTGGGGACCGCCAGGTGCAGCGCCACTGCAAAGAGAGATAAATCATTTGAGCACACAAGGCAAATCATTTCCTATGGAAGGAAAACCACAGTTTCTGCTCTGAAGTGTTGTGAACTTACTGAGGAGCACCACCAGCAGGTCCTGCATTATACGGATTTGGGTTGTAAGGACCACCCATGGGACCACCAGGCCCACCCGGGCCTCCAGGACCGGGACCTCCACCAACAGGACAAAGCGGAGCCTGCCACAACAGGAAGATGACGTTAAAACAAACAAGCAGTCAAAGGGTTTTTTAATACTATGGCCAATGTTCCAATCATCGCTTTACTATCTCCAAAAACACACCTCGATCTTCTCCTCTATGAGCTGCTTTGCATGGTCGATTTGTTGCGGGGACCCACGAATAGTAAACAGTTTAAAGTTCGGGTCTCCGTTTGGCGGTGGCTGACGAGATATTTCCACAAATGCACCGGTCTGTTGGTTGATAGACTTGACGTTCTCTCCTCCTCTACCAATGACAAGTCCACATTTATGGGCTGGAATTGAGAAAGTCATCTCTCCCCCAGGAGGACCCCAGTTTCCTTGGTCTCTACCCCGACCTCGTCCTCCAGGTGGCATTCCTCCAGAACCCGGGGGGCCCTGACAAGGAAACAAGAGATTAGATATGACATTAAGACGGAAATCAAAACAGTCATAAATCAGAAACCTGACTTTTCGCTCTGCACTTACCCCCTGTCCGCCCTCCTCTCTGGCACGGATGCTCTGTAGTAGGTCAGTAATGATGGACGCTGCGTGCTGACACTGATCTGGTGGACCCATAATATGAGCTATCTTATCCGGACCTGTGCCATCGTCTGTTAAAGATGAGGAAAAACTCAGGATGTTAGTTTCATTTTTCTTTTAATAACAATTAAAAAAAAAAAAGATTTACGGGCTGGAAAAAGATTTGTCACTTTTGCTGAGTTTTAAACTCAAGTTTTATAATGTAGACTGATAGTGATCGGCATAATGTACCAAGGCAAGGTAAAACTATGTATTGGCAGGTCAATTTATTGAAGTAGGGTAAACCAAATATAGAAATAAAATTATTTTCAAGCTTTCTGTGCAGACAGCATTCTAGACTAGTTTTAGATAGGCACCTCAGTTTGTTCAAACCTCTGAAGAAATTTAGCCTTGAACCGATTCTGGCATAAATCGAAAGCAATATATTTGCCCTTTTTATTATTCTGTCACCACTGCACATTTTAAGACCAAAGAAAAAATGACAAAGTATGATGTTGTGAAACTCTTCAATGGCTCACCTGGTTTAAACTGTATCTTTACTCCAGCATCGCTCTGGATTTTCTTGATCATCTCCCCACTTCGGCCGATGACAACCCCCACTGAGTGACGGGGCACAGCTATCTGTAAAATAATCCACAATTTGTGAAAACTCTTTATAAAGCAGGAATCTTACTCCTTATTACAGTCATGTTCAACATGCATCCTCAGTTCACACATTCTTCCAACAAGTTTTTTTATTAAATAGAGTTTTGCATCTGTTTTTAGCAAGAGAAAAATGAATAAAAGAAGGGACCACTCACATCGATACCACCACCTCCACCCATCCTTGAACCGTATTCATTCCTGTCTCCAAATCCTGCGTGGTCCCTTTCTCGTAGAATCTCGTTAACCATTTCTTTTGCTTGCTAAAATAAAAATGGGAAACAATGGATTCAATTAACGGGTTAAATGTTACAAAACACACGTTTAGTGAAACATTCTTTGCTGCACTGAAAGAGTACCTGCACTTTGTAGGGGTCACCGATGATGCGTAGTGGTTTGTCAATGTTAGGGGGCTGGGATCCATCTTGAATAAGAATCATTTTCACTCCAGCTCGCTCCTAGGATTTTGCAGAACAAGCAAATAACTTGAGTTACGCACACTGAAAAATTAAAATAGCATGAGCATTTTATCAGATTTAACAGGAATAAGAAAAACAAAACAAGAAACCCCTTTCTCTGTTACATTTACACACAAGATTTTCCTAAAATTTAAGGGAATGAGTAAAGATGACATTTACCTCAAGGAGGGGAACTATATTCATTTTCAGGCTTTCTGTTATCCCTGTGGGAGCTTTGTAGTGGCTTTAAGACTTAATGATAAAACCAGCTCTTGAAACTACTTCAAACTTTCATATCACACAGTTCCTTCATTTTAGTTCATCTACAAACCTATTCAGGCAGTAGGTCAGCACAAAAGAGTTCCTGGGACTTAAGTCTAAATACTGGTGGCTTACAAGGAAATTAAAAATCTTTGCCAACAAAAACAGCATCAATAGCTTTGTTAAGAGCTGTCACAGGAAAATCTTTTTGTGATTTTAACAATCTTACCTCTAAATATGATTCGTTTCTACTCTCAAGCAGCACAGTGCATACATTAAAAAAGTAATCCAATGCTTTGTCTTTGTTATTGGAATCTCTGTTTCAATGAACTGTGGGTGAGGTTGCAAGAAAGTGTGAGTGAAAGACACAAAAGAAACTGAACTATTATTCAGACATGAACAAAGATCCTGTAAATTTCTCAGTCAACCTGTCCTTATCATGCAGCTGATGTTCTAGTTCCAGAGTTAAGCTGCTTTGCTGAAAAAAGAGCAGTGTGAATCGATCGCGGTGTCAATCAGTTCCACCAAGCAACTCCTGATGTCTCTTCGTTCAAACTGCTTTCAGTGACACCTCTAATGTTGACAGATCAGACAAAAAAGAGTTCCAGATAACAGGAAATATCCTGTAACTCTCACCTGAAGCTGTTTGATGGTCTCGCCTCCTTTTCCGATGATAAGGCCAGCCTTTCCCGCAGGAATGATCATCTCCTGCATGGTACCCGACTGTCCATTGCTTGTCTCGTGACCCCTGGATACTATGTCATCTATAAGGGCCTTGGCTCTCCTGGAATCAAAGTTGAATTAATGGACGGTGAAAAGTAGTTGTTAAACAAAGTTACAATAAAATAATAAGAACTCAGGGGAAACAAAGAGTGAATCTTTTCTAAAGGTAGGGCAAAGTTGTCTAAAGCTGTAACCTTCGGTAACTAACCACACTCTAAAAAAGTTTAATAAATGCTTTTTTCTAGTTGAAAAGCAACTTGACACTTTTTTGCTGAAATTTTCTCTCAAACAAACATCTCAGACTGCTGAAAACCAACAAAAAGGTAGACATTTTTCATATTGATATAAGACTTTGATCTAGTTGAGTTCTGCAAAGTCAGCAGAGGACAGTTTGAGTTCAACTTATTAACAAGTGGAGCAAGGTCAGCTTTCACTCCCTGAAGAGAATAACCAATGATAAGAGCTGCAACTTCCTCCCTTTAAACAAAGTTTCTCCCAAAACCAAGCAACAACAGACCGGTTTTGTGTCCAGGTGTATTACATATCAGGATGTTTTGGAAACACAAACTTACTGTACAGCATCTGGTGCTCCTGTTAGAGAAACACTTCTTTCTGGAAGACCGGCACTGTCTGTGAATTAATACAGAAACTTGTATTAGTTCAAGAGTTTCTGGAATATCGAAACTTAATTTACATGACACAGAAGTAAGAGCATTTCTCACCATGTGCAATCTGGACCTTGCAGCCAGACTCCTGCTGGATTTTGTTTATCTGCTCACCTCCTCGGCCAATGACTAGAGGAAAAAAACAGGTAAGGGTTAGAGTTTTAACATGTACAAGGAGAAAAAAGGCATCATGCTGATCGACTGGTAATCTAGCTGCATGTACTCACTGAGACCGACCATGCCATCAGGCACCCGATACTCTTCTGTCATTGTGGAGGGCCTGGCACTGCAGACCAGAGAAAAATAACGATGTATGATGAGTTTTGTTGGTTATAAATGCAGGCATTAGACACATTTACATAAGAGAAATCAAAAGAACAGTAAGAATAACTTCACACCTTTGTTGGGACAGTGTAGCAAGCTGAGCGCCAATAGCTGTAAGAGAGGGAAAAGAAGTGGTTAGAGAAAAAAAGAGCAGAGCAAGTCAGTGTATGAGAAGATCAAAGTGTGTATTCAACGTACACAATGCAGAATCTATTTCGCTCTGTGATGCTACCTTCTTAGCATCAGGTTCATCTGAAGAATACAAAAGAAAAGAGTCTTATAATGTGGATTAACACATGCGGTTAAAGTGAGAGTGTGAGCGGATTTTAAACCTGCTTCTTCCAAGGATCGCTTCTGTGCTGAAAAAGGATAACTCTCAGCTCCTCCGTTGTTGCTCACTGAGGGAACGCCGTCTCCACCAATTTTAGCTGCAATCTTAAGAAAGACAGACAATGGTTGATTTGTGCTGCTAACAGAAATAGATGTTAACTCTCAGGGGTGCAAGTTTTAGTAGGAGTATTTCGAATCAACTTCAGGTTTAACTGAAAGCTTCACCCTATTTACTTCAGTACATCCACATTTTTAATGCATGCTCATCCCAATATAAATAAGGCAAAAATAATCTAGTTGGGGTATTTTTTATATAAGAAAAACACACGCATGAGAGAGAAGAAGAGAATAGAAGGAATTTTGTGTAAAAATATATATATAATTCACATAAGAATCTCTGTTTGTATAAACCGGAACATCTAATAGAAACCATACCGTCATGAAAAAGTAAAGAATTTTGGTCACTCATTTCAGAAAGTGAAACTCAGATATCGTATAGATTCATTAGTGAATTATCTTAAAAAATGTTCTTGAAATGTTGATTATGGCTCACAGATAATGAAAACCCCCAAATCCATTGTCCCAGAAAACTAGACTATAATATAAGATCAATAAAAGAGATACCTCGAACAGAAATGTCAGGCCTTTGAAAAATAAGTTAATGTCTATGCCTTGAATACTATTATCGCTACATGTGACTGCTTTTTGACCATTTTAGTCACTCCTCACTTTTTAACTGCTGCTTTAAGAACAAATTTCCAAATTTTCTCTCAATTTGCAAAAACGTCCATCTTTTTTTATCTGCTTTTTGACCACATTTGCCATCATAAACTTTTTGCTACTTCTTGACATTTGGTCTGTTTTAAGAACTTAAATTGTTTCTCTTGTAAAGCTAGTTTTCAACAACGTATCTATTCAATGACAGAGTTTATTACCAAGGTCTTGGGGCTATGCAATTAACTGCAAACTAGATAAAATTGTAATAGGGCCTGCTGCAAATCACAGAAAGTGCAATATTTTTTTTTGTACCCAAATGTGTCAGAATGCCAGATTTTTTTTCTACTGCATGTTTTATGCTCTACAACAGTGTAACTGAATCCTGCTCAACCAAAGAGCCAAATAGTTGAAAACTACCTCTGCAAGACAAATACTCGAAGTGGTGAAAAGTGGTACAAAAGGTAAGAAGTGGCCTCGGGTGGCGAAGAGTCAAAAAGCAGCAAAAATGAATGGGATGAAATTCAGAGAAAAGTTTTAAAATTGTCAGAAAGTAGCAAAACTTTTCAGAGACCTGGCATTTCTGTATGAAATGTCCCATCTTTATTGATCTCGTGTAATATTTTAATTTTCTGAGACATTGATTTTTGGGTTTTCATTATCAGTGACCCATTATCATCAATATTTCAAGAAATACTGGTTTGAAATAGTTTACTACATTCACAATGAGTCTATGCAAAAATGTGTCGTTCACTTTCTGAAATAAGAGACCAAAATGTTGGATTGTTTTTATGATATTCCAAATATTTTAAGAAGAACTTGTATATGCATTTGGTTTATTTGTGGATTTTTTAAAAACAAAAGTCCTTCTTCTCTCCCTCGTGGATGTGTTTTTCCTCCCAAACTGAGACTCAAACAAGAAACCATCACCCCACCCCACAACAATGGCACAATAAATCGCAATTGCAAATCATTAAGCTCCACAAGGTATAGAGTAAAACTACACCAGAAATGAAACTGAGGTAGAATTATAACACAGTCTTCTTGCATTTCGATGAAAGTCTTAAAGATAAG
Source organism: Thalassoma bifasciatum (assembly GCA_008086565.1). Taxonomy (NCBI): domain Eukaryota; kingdom Metazoa; phylum Chordata; class Actinopteri; order Labriformes; family Labridae; genus Thalassoma; species Thalassoma bifasciatum. The sequence goes on from RPOG01000043.1 coordinate 1,236,686, forward strand.
TGATCGAGAATCACACGTCATATCAGAAGTCTTTGTGGCAAAGTAACAGAAACAGGGTACCTGCTGGTTTTGGCAAGTCAAATTTAAGACTTTTTAAGACCTTTTTAATGCCACTTTGAATGAAATTTAAGACCTAAAACACATAAACATGGTCGATAGTTTGAGGGTTTGGCTGCATTACAACAAAATCATAGCGTGTGTCATTTAATGGGACCCATTTGAGTTTACTTTTTGACTGTTTATTAAACGTAAAGTTGCAAACACTGACCCATAGCCATAGACTGATTAGTTTGGATGAAGATAAATTATACCAGCAGCTTGTAAGACAGTTTTCACCCTAAATATACTTCTCAAGAAGTCCCCCAAAAAATAATAAAATCAATAAGACGTGAATAAAATCCTGCACTGACAAATTTAAGACCTTTGAGTGATTTATTGAAGACCAGAATATAAAATTTTAATAAATATAAGACTGTTAAAGGCCTTAGTTTATAGATACACGAATTTAAGACTTTTTAAGGATGTGTAGGAACCTTGAGAAACGTCTCCCCAGTCATTGCTTCAGGATTTTGACTCACAATGAATGAGTTTCCTGTTTCAAAATCATAGTTTTACACTTTCCGTTCAAGCCTGATTCAGGGGTAAAGTAATCTTAAATGTGGCCGTTACTTAGGGGAGATCACAAACCCGTAAACTGACATTAACCACTCGTTTAGTTCGGTTAAACGTGTTTCTGATCCAAACTTTAGTCTGTTGAACTGTTTTACGTTAGACCACAGCTAACGGGACGGTCAGTTAACCTCACAACGTGATGTTCATTATGCCACGACCATGCTGTTCATTGTTTGGTTTAACTAAATCAGAGTTTCATACATAAAACAACGGTGATCGTTCACTAATGTTACACGAATCTAGCGAACGTTGCTTGTTTGTCCATTTAACTTTGCCCTCGGTTTCCCATAGCAACAAAACGGTTAATTTTACCTTCACAAAGATGGTGACCTACAATACCCCCGCAGCTCAATCCTCCGTTTTAACATGTTCAGATTAACAGCTGGCTGCGTGTTACACAAACCAAAGGCAATGCGGTTAGCGGGCTAACTACAGCTAAAGCTAACGTCATAAAGCTAACTAGCTCACCGACCGTCTCCCCGTTCACTCCACCTTCACCTTTACCTGTCTGGCTCGTTGTACAGCATCAGCAAAGGCATCTTTTTTCATCCCAGCACCGACTCCATTTGTCGGCAGGGCGCCGTAATCAGACATACTGCTAACAAGGGGGCAAATAGACAAGGGGGCAGGCTAAAAGGCTTTAGCCGGGTTGAGCTGCGCAGAAGCGGGAAGGCTAAACAAGAGCGTACGTGGGACACCAATGTGAGGGAGGCTGCGCACCACGCCGGCAAACTTCGCTGCTTAAAATAACCAATCAAAGACCCATCAGTGCCCGGGTCTTCTGCGCTTCCTCTTCTTCTTTATACCTCTCTATGTCAATGCTGAGACATGTGTAGTAAATATACTGCCACCCTCTGGACTGGAGGGGAAAAAATTCCCACAAACAACGACCAGAAAATATGAAACTAACTCACATTTTGCAATACATTTTAACTCAGCTGAATTGATTATGCTTTACTCATAAAATCAATATCAAATGTGTTTTTAGACTTAATTTTTATTCCGTCTTACAAGTTCCTGCAAACAGAAAAGGCATGGACAGAAATAGAAGTCCAAACAATAACAACTGGGTGAATGCGTTACACCAGTATCTTAATAACGACAAACACAAGGACAATTGTTTAAAAAAAATAAAAAATAAAAAAAAATCACTAGAGGGGACACTGCATTTCCTTTCGGCAAATGGTGGATGTTGAAGTGCTAATGCTCAGCATTTCAACAAAATAATATTAATGATGATAATACTAATAATGATAAAAAGAAGAAGAAGAAGAACAACAACAACAACATGTTATTATTGTTATTATTATTAGGGATGCACTGATACCACTTTGTTACAAACCAAGTACAAGTACTTACATCTGAATACTTACTGATACCGAGTACCAATCTGAATACTTGCGCCTAGTAGCGTCAAATCTGCTGGAAATAATAGAAGTAGCTGTAGTAGTTGTAGAAGTACTCATAGTAGGAGTATTAACAATAATAAACTTCTTCATAGAATACTATCAGACAGTTTCTAGTTTATTTATTTTACCTCATTTTGTTTTTTTTAAGAGTCCACTTGTGTGTGGATGCAAGATTTGCTTATTCCTTTATGTTCCTTATTACTTTTTTTGAGATTAATGCACATGGATGTGTTGATTTGTACATATGTATATTTTAAAGTTGTCAAAATTAATGAAACCAATGTCGAAAAAAATATTACTAGGTTAAGTATGCACTAAGCTAAGTATGAAACGCAAATTTCTGAAGCACAAAAAGAACAGTTTATTTATAACAAAATGATCTGGACGTCGTTGCAAAATAACAGTGTGTGTGATAGAAAGAGCATTTGTTTGAAAACCATGAGTAAATGAAATTGAGATGTCCTTTTTGATATGGTAACATTTGATTGAATATGCTTATATTTCAAAAAGCACACCCAGATCCACTCAGTGAAGCCATTCATTAATTCATTCATTCGCCTTAAACCGCTTATCCTATCTAGGGGATATTCCAGCTGTCCTAGGACAGGCTGGTCGCCAGTCAATCACAGGGCTGACAAATAGAGACAGACAACTTTTCATGTACAAACTCACACCAAGGGCAATTTGGAAACACCAATTAACTTGATTAGTATGTTCATAGGCTATGGGAGGAACCACAAACTCCACAAGCGTCTAGGTGGGATGCTGACTTAGAGGCGTTCAGTCATATGCCCGCAGATGGTAGCTTCGCACCGTTGGCTCCTCAGCCAAACCTCCTCAAACAAACTCCACACAGAAATGCCCACTTTGCCTGGTTCAGGCACGCTGGGCGGCCTCTTGCTGTGAGGCTACTACTACACTACTGTGTAACCGTGCGTCCGTCCACGTTGAATCATATAATGGAAATTACTGCAGTAAAACTGTTTACAAAAAACATCAAGTTAAAACCTAGGGAGAAAAATATAAATGCAATATCAAAAGCAGCCTTGTTCATTCACTTTTTGGCACATGTTAAGTATAAATACTGACACATCAAGCTGTCCATTTACATTCAAACAAATTTGAATTCTATGATAGAGTCTGCATATTGTGTGCGTGTAAATTTTGAAATACATTGTGGCAATGGACCCTGTAGTGTGTAACAGACAAAAGAAAAATGGCACAAACTTCTTTGCATGAAAACACTGAAAAAAACATTATTATTCATTTTGAGGTCAGGTACTGTTTTGCAAGAGATATGAAGTCCTTTGGTTTGCTTTGATTGGTTGTAATCTAGGAAAAATACAATGATAGTGTCTCTTGCCTTTTTTAACATTACACAGTTGAAGTCATCAGTCTGAAATAAAACTATAATTTCCGTGCGTGTAACATTTCTTTAAGACATCTCAAATCAAGTTCGGTCTTTAAGTCCACAGAAGTGCAGAAACTCCAGTTCTTCCTCTTCACAGAGAGTAACATCTAATCCAGACCACTGATCCATCCTTTTTCTTCTTTATATACCACCTGGAAGTAAAAATATTGCTGTAGGGATGTGACATATAGCTTCCAAATTAAGCTACACCTCTTACCTGTTTGTCTCAAGCAAGTTCATGCAGGTATCCATCTAAGTCACAGCAGTCACAGGGTGCGAGCTGATTGGCTTTCACACAACTGCTGACATGCATGACAATAGAACAGATCTCACATGAAACTTGTCACAGCTGCTGCCAGTGCAGGTCAGATCCTCCAAATGTGAGAAACACGCATACACGATATGTATTAATGATCTGTTGATGGCTTATTCAATTCTATTATTATCATCCAGAAAACATTCCTTGAATCCACACCTTAATCTTCAGTCAAGAGCTCAACACCAACCTCCTCATGCCGTGCAAACAGGTGCATACGTGCATCAAGTTGAAAGCCAGCACAGATCTTTCAACCTTTTTCTATCCTTTCCCTTTCCCTCCCCGCCTACCCTCGATGTCCACTCCTAGCATTATCCGTGTGTACTCATAGGCAACATAGGACACGCTGACTGCTGGGATGACTTTTAGCAGGTTGGGGGATATTCCTCTGTAAAGTCCAGCCACTCCCTCCTTGGAGATGATGTTTCGAACCAAGGTCAGCATGGAGAGTTTTGGGGCTCCTTTCACTGTATCTGAGGAGAGAAGAGAGAGAGGCTCAGACACTTGGCTACTCCATGTACAAGCTCGATATTCGACCCATCTTAACTTGCATTACTGCCACCATTTTGAAGTGAAAAAGGCAGAAACAGAAGGTAAAGGTTTACTGATTGGCTTCGTCTAGCCTTTAAATGAAAACTTACAGATTTTACCACGGCTTTTTGGTTTCTCAAAATGAAGAACTGAAAATACAGCTCAAGGACAAAAAGCATGTTACAATAGACAGAAGTCATACTGACCTTGAGCTTGCATTCGAGTGCGGATCAGTGCCAATGGATAACTTGCCAGCTGTCCACAGGTGCTGGACACGGCACCGCAGCCGACCAGCACCATGACCCCTGGGTCTGCTAAACCTCTGTGCCTGTTCAGCCACGAAAACTTCAGAGTCTGTAAGTAAAGAAAAAGAAAACTGTCAAGACCAAAAAGAGCAACTGTGAAAACTGTGTGTTTTGATGTTTTCTCTGACCTCATAGACAGCCAGGTCGATGCCGGCGTAAGGGACAATACTCAACAGGTTTGGTACATAGCCTTTGTAGAAGGCTGTGACTCCTTCTCTCTGGAGAATCTGTTTGGCACAGTCTGCTATCCCTGAATACTGTCCGGTTTTTCTTAGTGTGAGACGGGTCTTGAGCACCTGTTGGAGAAATAAAGTAAAGATTTGGGAAAGAATCAATTGAAAAGGAAAAGGCACCCGTCATTTCATTTGTCTCTATGTGTGTTTAATATTAATATTACCTCCAAAGGGTAAATGGCTGTCTGAGCTATAGCTCCAGCCAAAGAGCCAGCGAAAAATCTCTCATGAACTCTCAGAGTTCTGCTTTTATTGCTGCCACGTATCACATTCTTGATCTGAAAAAGGATGATTGAACAGAGTTGTAGTCACAGACAATCAGGTGCAATACGAAACACATGATCTGCTTCTTTAAGTCAAAGTAGTTCATTTCAGGCATAGTTATTTGTACACCAGTTGGTTCATTTTAGGACTTAATGCCTTTGCTGAGAGACAGGTTAGTAGAAACAGCAGTAAATTGGGAAGAGAGAGAGGGGTTATATACGTGAAAGGGACTGCTATTAGGACCACGGTCTCTGCATTTTGGACACTAGATTAAAAAGGAAACTTGCAAAGTAAGATATGTTTTTAGAATTATTTAAGATGTAAGTTGTACCAAAAGAAGCACATATTTCTTTTCTTTAGCTCAGATTATTGCTCCTCACATCTCTGAATGTTTTCATTTTAATCCACTGTGTGACAAGTTTCTTCATTACTATCCACTGAAACTGAAACTGAGACTGTGTTACTGAAAAAGGCCCATAAGACAGTGTCCTGCAGGGAAAGTTTCAGGGGAGACAGATGCAGCAGCCACAGCAGAACTTTTCAAAATGTAGAAATCTTTGGTGATTTTTTGGTACAGTACACATTTTATGTATTCCATTATATATTGTATTTTTAGTAATATGTTCATAACAGGAGTAAGTTAATTGAATGGGGTCATTATGTCTAACAATGCAGGCTCCAAACAGAATGAATTAAGGGAAAAAAAGAAAATGAGTGTGAAAAAAAGTGCGACAGAGCAAGATCTCAAGTCTACTTCACCTGCTCATAAGCCGTGAACTTGATCGCAGTTTCTGGAGCAATTTTAAGAACATTCATACCATTGCCTCTCCACAAAGACCATGGTCCTCCCTCTTTAACCATGTTCTGAAAACCACCCAGCACGTTCCCTCTAAAATCACCAGAACCATGAACCTGACACAGCAGAGGCAGAGAGGAACACGCAGTGAGTATCAGCACTTGTAAAAGATTAGAAAGATAAAAAATAACTTTTCATTTTAAGTCCTGATGTAATAACTATTACCTGGTTCAGATGTATTTGTAAAGTGGATTTCCTACTGCCACTGACTGACCTGCCGAAAAACTTTCAGACGGTCTAAGGGAGCGGTCCCAGTCCGAGATACAGATCCAGCCACGGCTCCAGCCAACAGCTGCCGCCACACGTATCCAGACTTCTTCTCCTCCTCTGAAAATTCATCTGGGACTGTCAACTGCTCACCAATATCCAACATCTACTAGACCCAGGGCAGTTTGAATTAGACATTGTTACAACAAAAGAGAAGAAGGAAAGATAAAAACACACCTGTCAGTCAGAGATGGAGCAAGTTTCCCATTGAAATCCTGTTATTTTTTCCTGACAATGTCTATGTACTAATTTAGTCAGCTCAATTTGTTGACACAGCATAACTCATCATTGTTTGTCAACTGATCCTTTTACCCAAACACGTTATCTTATGAAGCTCTTGCCCAGAGGGAAAATATATAAGTTTGTGTGTCCTCACCATGGACCGTTTCCAGTAGCGAGCCACCTCCTCCATGTTAGTGATAGGGTTAAACAGGAAGTAGTCCCTCCACTCATTCCAGTCGATGGTCATGGTGCCATCTTTGTCTATACTATCAGTCAAACACAAACCATTAAAATGAAACCAAGTCATGAAGGATAAAATCAGAAATTTGAGTATTAAGACATTCTCTAGCAGCCTGTGTGTAAATGTACTTGGCTATAAAACTTCATTCTGGTTTAGAAGATCACATGTCATGTGTTATGAGGTATCCAACATACTGTTTGCAGACCTTTTTAAAATCCTTGTAGCTTCCTTGAGGCTGATGTCCACACCGACGGTGCGCAGAGAGTGTTGGATCTCTGCTGCATCGATTTGTCCTACAGACATCCACATTAAGAGAAGCATTACAATACTTAGTTGATCTTAAAGTGAAAAGCATTATGTAGTAATTGCATCTGCTATTTCATGGGTTCCTTTTTACCATCATTGTTCCTGTCCAGGCTTTTAAACATGAGCTTGAGCTCTTTCTCATGGGCTCGGAGATACTGTGAGAACTCCTCAAAGTCCAGTACTCCATCCTGGTTTGTGTCCCCCACCTTCACCATCTGAAAACACGGACAGTCAGAGTAATAAGTAAACAAGTATCTAACATTTGGCAGATATCTTTCATGGACCAAAAAAGTGACAGCTGTTCAGAAGATTAGGGTTAAACACTGATGCTACAAATACTTTGTGGATCACAGTCAGAAACCCTTATGTGCAGTGATTAAGAATTACTCTCTTATTTTGCTAATAAAATGCAGCAAAAAAAAGATATTAATAAAAAAAACTATGACCAAGACCAACAAGAGGCCCAGGCACAAAACAGATTATAATGAGAAAATAATATGAAAACAAAGTGCTTAATCATTATTTAGTTGGCACATGGCAGTGAAGAAAGGATTTGACACTGACAATGACCCGTATGTGAAAAGAGATCACGTCTGCGCCAGAGAGAAAGGTTATCCTCTCGTCTTTCAAACTCCTGCTCCTGGTACTAAAATAGACAGCGTGGTGCCCTTTGCATTTGTGAACACACACATAAACACACGCACTTTCAAACTTGTTCTTACTTTAATCTTGAGGTTTCACACTTTACAGTTAAAATTGCAAACCGGAAAAAGGATTTGTTGTTGATACCAAAGGGAACTGTCTGCTATGTGGCTGTGAGAAACATATTTGTTCCAACTAAAGTTACACATGTTTGAAAATAGGAAGAGGGGGAAGCTACGCCAAGAAAGTGACAGTGAGTCTTCTGAGTGACCCACACACTTTAACCAAAACAAACACTTGGAGGCACATGGTGAAAGGAGAAAGACAGAGACTGTGTGTGTATACAACAATAAAGTTGTGCTGTTGATGTCCTTGGCTTCTGCTGCTGTGCAAACAGTGGATCAGTACATTGAGGAGGTGGTACGAAATGAAAAATAATATGATGGATCCTACAAACTTTCAGCACAGCTTGAATGTAAGAAGAACTCATAAAACATGTTATCACCCCTCTATTTCTCCTATACACTCACAGACACAACTGCACTGTTACTAGTTTGGTGTCAAATCATGACAATTTTCCTGTCTTAGGATGAACTTTTTAAGCAAATCAGGTGGAAACTTCCTTGGTTACGCAAGAGGTAACAGACTGTGCATGAGCAACAGCAGCTAAAAAAGTATCATTGATGTTTGGCTGATGAAGACTGTGTTGGATTATTACGGGTCCCCACATCCACAACTCCTCATTGCACCAGAGTAAACATTAACAAACAGGTGTGTTTGAGATACAGGTGTGCTCTCACTTTCTCCAGGGAGCTCCTTGAAAGCCCACGGCCTGCCAGCCCTGTCCGCAGCTCACTGATGTCGATGCGTCCATCTTTGTTGAGGTCCAGCTCATCAAACAGCTCAGCCCAGCGTTTCTGCCTCTCCTGGTCCGCATTGGGGGGTTCTTTGTTTTGGCAGTGGGCCCGAGGGGACCAGGTCCAGTGGGGTCCCATGTCTTGATGCCAGTTTGAATCAACTAAGGGAGGTAGAAGCATCAACTCATGAACCTCAGTCTGATACGGCCCTTACACTTCATGAAAATGTAAGGGGAAAAATATTGGTTAAAAATGATACTGCAATATTTTTGTTTCCTGTGATATACATTGTGACAATTTTTCTAAGTTTACTGCTTCACATCTCACCGTGTACAGTCTGCAAAGCTGGCACTTACGTGTCAATGAACATGAACATATAAACACCTCTAAATCAAAATCAAATTTTAACTAATATTGAAGCATTGTTTGTATTTTTGCACAAAAGAAATATGTATTTTTCTTTTTACTTAAACATGTGGTGAGGCACAATTATGAAGGCCCTCAGGTGCCAGTTCAAGAAATATAAAATGACGGCTTTGTTAAGTATTTCTTTGGCTTAAATTAAGTCAAAATTTTGAGATAAAATGTCAAAATTTGAGATAAAAATTCAAAATTTTGTGATGAAAAGACAAAATTTCAGAGATCAAGGTCAATATTTTGAGATAATGTCAAAATCATGAGAGAAAAGACGATCTCAAAAATTTAACTCATCATGGACAAACAAAACTCTTTACAAAGCCAGATTTTGGCTTTTACATTTGTAACTGGCTATTTATATTAAATATATAGAACATTTTCACCTAAAACAGAACACTGTTTTATGAATAGGGTATAGAGATGCTGTGTAGTCTTTAATTATCTGTGGGTATTTGTGCAGAATCTCCAACCGCCGTGTAGGGGGTCCTCTTTTTGGGTTTTCAAAAATGGCCATTCTTACATTATATAATCTGGGATATTACTAGTATACATGCCAATATTGCAATGACAATATAAAAACCATATATTGTGCAGCCCTTGTTTCACTGTAGTAAGTTTATAGTATACATAGGGGAATTCTGGGCTGGGTTTTTGGTCTGAAATACCATTTATCTACATTTACCTATAATTATATAATGGCCTCATAAATCCCTCTGAAAGGACAGTTTGCATGACAGGACACGTTCTGGTTTGTTTCTGAGTCCACCCCATGTTTTCTCTCTAAAAAACTGAATTCATGACTTGATTCTGTTTGAAGCAGTCTTTGGATTCACCAATGTTACAGTGTCTATCAGGGTGGAAGTATTGGTTATCTGAGATCGATTTCCAAAGATCTTTGTGGGTTAAACGCGCAGACTTGTCCATGATTCAGACGCAGAAATGAAGCAGTTGTCTTACAGAAATGTCGATGGCCGCCTCTGACTCTCGTGGACGCTGTTTTGGTGTAATATTAAAATCCTACGGGACCATTTTGTGTCTCACTTACTGCGTTAATCTCCGGACAGACCCGCCGTCCATGGCAGGATGCAGAGGATCCGGACTCCAGAGAAACCAGCTGTTCCAGCGTCCAGATTAATGGATTTGGATCAGTTTACTCGGATTTCACACCAAAGAAAGCGGAGCCTGCTGGACCCTGCAGCTGAAGGGATCCCGTGTGTTCACAGTGTTTACAGAGCTCTGTGTCTGTGGATCTGTCAGTTCTCGTCCTGTGGAAGAAGCAGGAAGCGAGGCGCGTCGTGGGTTCAGTGTCAGTGCGTGTCAGAGATGAAGCTGGGTGTGTTTACATGCTGGGACACTTAACCACGCAAACTGGATTAGTACAGCCTGATAGTTTGGAAATAAAAAGCCTTCAAGAAAACAGTGATAGTTTCACATAGGGCTGTAACCTAGAGGAAATACTGCCCCCCTCGGGAAAACAGTAAAAAGAGGATCCAAAAAGGGAATTGCGTCAATATTAAAGCTCCTGTGCGTAATTTTCGTCTTACTGTTTTACTGACTTACGGAGCCCCCTAAGGGTCAAGGACGGATGTTTTTTTTTTTTTTTAACCCTCTGATGCATGAATTTTGAAAGTCAGTGTCAGGATTTTTCCCTTGGTGTTTTTATTTGTCTTAAGGCATTTGTGACTGAGCATTCAATATAAAAAAGTGTGAGCTTAATGTAAATATGACTTTTTTTGTTTGACTTCTTTTTTTCTTTTTTGGTAATTCCATAAATAATTGCTTTTTAATGCTTTGGGAAACATTTTAACTCTTTTTCATCCATTTTAACACTGAACAGTTTATAGTTTATAAGCGTTTTCACCCTTTGTTTATAACTAAAAAAAAATGTATATATGTTTGAAAAAAAAAATTGAAAACATTTTTCAGGCCCTAAGAATAAAAACATCCTGACACAGGCGAATATGAATTTCCACCACATGAACCATTACATTTAGGAGTAAATAGCTTGTAAATAGGTGTCCACTGGAGTGACAACTGTGCACTACAGGGTTAAGGAAGACTTTTGTGTTCCCTTGCAACACCTTTTTGTCTTCAGATCCTTCAGATTCAAGTTTTCACTTTCACTCAGGTGCACAGAGAATGGATCAGCTCAATCAAGAAAAGTTAGAAAGATAGAGAATCAATAGGATCATATATAATGATCAATAACTCATCATCAGAGCATTTCAGAAACAAAACCAACACATCTCTGCAGTCACAGCAATGTTGACTGGGAGCTACAATTTTAATTTTCTTAAAATTTCTTAAAATGACTTAAAAGTCATTGCTTTGCACTGGGAAACCTGCATTGGCCGTAACACAGAGACGGCTGGTGCTGGGATGTTCAAAGACCGTCTGCAAATTGCAACATGGAGACAAACTTAAAAAGGTATTGCGAGAGAATGCAAAACTTTTGTGAGGGAAGGCAATAGTCTTCCTACAAAAAAAAACTCGCCGTGATCCTTAGGGGGCTCCGTACTTACTCCATAGTCTGATGATTTATTTTCTTGTTTATCTTACTCTTTACATGCTATTGTTTTTCTGTCACAATGTGTAATCTGATTTTTTTTCCCTTTGAGATAAACCTCTGTTATGATGACATATTAAAACATTCCTGTAGAAACCTGCAGAGAAATTACACCTGATCTCTTTATTCACCTTAACAAGATGGAATATTTAAGTGCTGCTAATGTGTTAATACATCATGAATCCAGTGGTTTCACCATTTATTCTGAATAGCAAATTTTGAAATATTTCACAGGAAGTGTTATTTAAAATACATGAAACCTCCTTACAAATTAGATTAAAACTCAGCGAAGTGCATCAACATCTTGTTGGAACATGAGCCCAGAAATAACTTCCTCATTCATCTAGTGACTTAGCAAATAAACTCTGGCCATACATCACCCTGAGCAGTGAAGGCCAAACCTCTGGAAGGACAGTTAAGGTAAATTCAACAACAAGATTTTGTGCAATCATACATGTGTCAATTCTGCATAAACCAGAACCACCTAACTCAAAAAGTCTCCATGGGAAATTAAAAACAAATGATAAAAATCATTCAAAGTAATCATATAACTGTTTTGCTTTTTGAAATCATTCATCACTTTTCTGCCTTTCTCTTGAACTAACTCCTTAGAGATGATGGATTTCCCCAGCCCACCTGCTCAGCTCTCATCACATTATTCTCATGTGTTAAATGCTGTAAAGACTCACCAAGGTTGTGTTTGTGACTGACTGTAAGGACAATAAATGATCCTTGACGATACACACAAGAGCACACTGAAAGCCCCTTTGCTTTAATTTTCCCATTATATGCACAAACTGGCTTCAAGTTACCCGTTGACAGGCTTACATGGCTTTTCACACGTACACCAACTTTTCCAGCTGCTGTCTTCACACCTGCTGGTCTGAGGGGGCAGATTGTTGAGTCAGATAACGGGCAGGTAGACTATATAAGAGCTTAAGTGGAGTTTGAGAGACAGACCAACTGACTGAAAAAAACTGAGATCTAGTAAAGCTGAATTACCTCTTACTTCTTGAAGGTTTTCTAAATCTAGAGACATGTGCAAGGGACTCTCCTCCCTGCCCTCCACCTGCCTGGAGAGGTAAGTTTCTAATTCAATCATCGTGCTTTCAGTGCAGTTGGGGATTTTGAAATCTGTACATTTTATTCAAAGTGTGTCACTTAAAGTGGTCTTGTGTGTTTTTATCAGGGCAAAGGGGATGCGGGTGAAGTTGAGCCATCTGGCAGAAACCCACCACAAGCAGAAGTAAGCCTGCTACATCATTACAACAACATGATGAATCAAGTGGTTTGCCATTTGTGACAGTGGAGCTGAACGTGCACCGTGTCTGTCTTTGTTCTCAGGGTTCAGGACGGACGAGCTCTTCAGGATTTGGAAACTCTGCTCAACAACAAAAGTAAGAGCTTTCTCTCTTTATTCCTTCTTTTTTGTCATTGATGATGTTACCATAACACACACTTTTAAATGTAACTTGTTGTTTCGCTGCAAAAATATGATGAAAGGGCCGCCTTCAAATTTTGTGTAAGGTCAAAAAAATCACTTTTGTTGCTCCAGAACCAGCAGAAGTTATCTTGGTTGAGTAAGATGTCTTATGTCAACCCCCGTCTTAGTTTAGTCGATTTAGACTTTTTTTGTTAACTTCATTGCTTTAGGTAGTTTTTTGAAACAATTACTTTATTCATCTCAAACTCTTAATGTAAAGTTATCACAACAACTTCAGTAATCTTTTGTCATATTGACAAAGAATTATACGGTAGGATAACAAATGCGCAAAATTGCATTTTACAGTGCACAAGAGTCTTGGTTGAACATGTTATAGCAGAGGAATCAAAGGTGTGAGTGCTAAATTAAATAATGTCTAAATCCGACTATCTTAACTGACTTCATTATCAAACCATGGCATCGTTCATTCTGGTCTGCAGTCGTTAAAAGATCCATTTTTAGGTATTTTGGACCATCAGAGGCGTGACATTAAGCCAAGCAATCACATTAAACTCTTCTTCACAGCTCTTTTTAAATTGTCTCACCCAGTTTTCCTCCCTTAACCTCATTGATTCATCTTTCTCCCAGCATGCCTGCAGGTGTTTCGTGGATTCCTTCGCTCAGAGTTCAGTGAGGAGAACCTGGAGTTCTGGTTGGCCTGTGAGGACTACAAGGTGTCTCCTTCACACCTGCAGAAGGCCAAGGGCAGCAACATCTACAACCAGTTCATCAACCCTGACTCCCCTCAGGAGGTCAGTGGAGACAGACTGAGACTAAAAGAACATTAACAAAACATAATTAAAATAAAGAAGTTTGGTGATACATGCAGTCAGGATACTAAATCAAGCCTCCATCGACATGTTTCTTCTTTTTCAGGTAAACTTGGATGCTGAGACCCGAGAGGCACTGCTGAGTGTGATGGACTCTCTGTGTGCCGACACTTTCAACACAGCTCAGCAGAGAATCTTTAACTTGATGGCCAAAGATTCGTTCCCCAGGTTCCTGCGCTCCCCTCAGCGCACAGACGCCATTAAAGCCATTTAAAACGGCTCTGCTTTATGTTGTAGACCTGCTTTAGAAAAATGCAGATGAGTCTGCACTGCTAGACACGTTGATTGTATCTCACCTGTACTTTAACAAGTAGCTAAGTATTTTAAGTATCATGTTAACTTCCTAATTCACTGTGAGCATGATGCATGTTTTTTGTATTAGAACTGTGAGTTGTTGCAAAAGTTAAAGGCTCTTAAAAACCTGCATTAGATTGCATGTTGAGTGTAAAAGCTGTAACAAAGATTAAAATAAATATCTCATGTAAATGAGACTTCATTCAGGATTTTTTTTTTGTGTGATTCAACAAACAGGAATTATTCTGCCAGATTGCTGCACCATGTCTTTACAGAGGCTCACCCCAAAGAAGCTGAAAAAGTTTAAAGTCATGGTAATAAATTATATATTACAAAGCCACATGACTAAGTTTAATTCAACTAACAGTGGAGATGTTTTAAAGGAGGAGCTTGTGCATTTAATCATGTGATGATGCAGGTTTGTGTACGATATGAAATTACAGGCACATCATAATTATTAACAATTAGAAACTTATGGAAAAGTTCACCTGTTTAAGAAGTACAATTCAAAAAAGTAAACCAATAGATTCGGTGTCCATGGGGTGAAATATTTCGAGCATTTATTCCTTTTAATTGACTTCCAGTCGTCAAACGTCCCAAAATTCACATGTCATTAAACAAAATTCTTCTGCTATCAGTGACAGTACCCTTAAAAAGAGCAAAGAGCAGGATGTGCAGAATTCCCTCTCTGGAATTTCATCAAAAAGCACTTAACATATTCTGAGAAAGTGAGAAACCTTCTCTTGACTTTTCAGAATAAAAGAGCAGGATGACAGAAAACTCAAGATGCAGTTTATGTTCTTATTATCGATCAAGACAATGACAACATAAGAACAGCACCCATCAAAAACTCAGTAAGTCAATCTGTGGCGGGCCCTCCTGGGGATTTAAACATCAGCCACCCATTTTTACAACAGAAGCAGTCCACTATTATAATCTGTACAGTTTTTCAAGGACCGAAAAACAAAAGTGGAAGAAAATCTGGCAGATATACACAAAGGGCTCTTCATATTTCTATTTGTTTCAAGTCCAAAGAGAACCAACATGTCTCTTGAATTGTAGTCATGGAGCTCACCGACCCAAAGTCAAACACATTCAGCCTCAGGTGGTTTGTGCTGTTGTGTGTCAGGCTTCATTTGGAGCTGGTTCCTGGACGAGCTGCTCCTGGGTTGTCTTTGCCTTCAGCCCCTTTAATAACACTAAGCGGCTTGTGGAGGGAGGAGGCCGCCCTCTGAGTCACCTCCTGCTCAATCTTGTTCCTGATAGCAACCTCCAGACCCTTTAAAGAGCAGCAGAGAGGGTTATTTTTGAGTCAGGTAACAGTTCAGGGTTGATCAAACCAACAGAGCAAAGAACCAACAAACAAAAGTCAGTTTTGTCCTCACCTTCTTCAGCTTCTGTTGTTGCACAACTTGAGCTTTTTTGGGTGCAATGACCCTCCCTTGTCAAAGAATAAAAGAGTTATGGTTAATTTTTCAAAAAGCTAAAACCACCACATGCAACTGAAAACTTGAAACAGTTAAAACTTACATGAGTAGAAAAATAAATGGCATGCCAGAACACTATTATTCTATAACAGCTTTCTGAGGTCTGGAGGATCACATCTTATTTCAAATTGGTGGTATGAGTCAGAAATACATTGTTTGGGTGACGTCGTGGGTCGTTCTGAGCTTAGAGGCCCTATGGGTTTAAAAAAAAAAACTATAAATTGTCAACCAATTATTTTGTTATTGTTGTTTCAATATCTACACTCTGGCACCATCAAGTTATGTCAATTTGAGAAACTTTTACAGACACATCTCCCTGATTTATAATACCTACTTAGAACAACTACAATCTCCTTTAGCAACTGTATCAAAATAGAAACTGCTCATATAGCAGACATACACCAGGGTGACAATCTGTAATATGAACTATACTTTGGAGGCTCTTCCTTTGGGTTTGTTGTGCTGCTTGGCTCTGATGTATCTTACTGAATAGTGGTTCTAATACAAACCTCACATGTGAAAATATAAACTGAGATAGAGCAGCACAGAGCTGAAAACTGAGAACATTATTAACAAAGAGCATTAAGTCAAGCATTGACATGACACTGATATTGGTAAAAAAAAAAAAAAAAAGATAATAAAATAATCAGCCAAACAGGAATAAAACGGGGGTCTTTCTGGAAGCACTCTCGAAATACTCCCAATGAGATAAATAAAAAAAGTGAAAAAGTAAAAGCTGACAGTTTGTTTTAAAAGCATGATGGTCCTGAAAAACGTGGTCAGCTGTTGTGTCCCATGTGTTGAGGCTGTTTTGGCTTAATATAAAAGTCAAACCTTTACAGAGATTAGTCGAACAGCAGGTAAACTGTTTTTAAACCTACCTCCTTTCTTTGGTCCTTTGTTTTTGTTCTGTTGGTGTTTCTTTGAGGCTCCAGGCCGCTGAGCTTTAAACTTCTGTGAACCTTGAGCCATTTTTCTGAACCGGAAAAAAACACACGGGGAATTTCTTCTTCAACGCTTTAAAAAAGTGTTTCCACCTTCCCTCCTTGTGCTACTGCCCCCTACAGGAACCTTGGCGACTGAATAAAATGGATAAATGTCCAAACCACTTGGGGATTGTTTTCAACAGAATTTAATGTCCAAGTGCATGTAAGTCTGTTCTGTTGTCAAAATTATTAAAGAACATGACACAATTAATACCATACATGAATCTCTTGGAACATCAGTCAGGTGAAACCATAGCAGAGTTTTACACACCTCAGATGACCCATTAAACAGTGTGTTTTGTTACCAGACAGGTGCTGTCCACGACTGAATGCTGCCACTTGTATATATGGAGTTTGACTTGATTTACAGTGCTGTGTGCTACATATCATTTTTCTATTTTTGTTTATATTACAGTACAGTATGCAGTACACTTTCTTTTTACTCTGATACATGGAAGTCACTTTAGAGTGAGTGCAATGTGTGGTGTCAAACTTTTCACGCTTCTCTTGCCATAAATTCTCTTATTTTAGTTTAATTCACCATTTTTGAGAATTAACTCCAGGTTTTTGTGGCAAAAGTACCAACATCCACTCTGTTAAAAAAATTAGCCAAAGCAACTGAGAAGGATTTTTGCTTGGCACTTACTTTTTATATGGAAAGGAATTATGTTTTGACGCATGAGCAAACCGTTTTTGGAGAGATATGAGCTTTTACAAGTGACCAGTGCGGTTGTGCTCAACTGTAAGATTGATTTGCCAAATGATCTTAGAGTTTTGAGACATAGTTTCATTTTCAAGAAATTAGCCAAACCAATGGAGAGAACTGTAAAACACATTGAAAAGGAGGCAGAAATAAAATTAATTTCATTGTGATTTTATTTTTTAACCATATTTGATGTGAAAGAGAAAATCTTGTAATTCATGACTGCACTTTACAGCATTATATTCATATACGTATATATAAAAAAATCCAGTTTTGACCTATTTCCACATGTTACAAAATAAACCCAGATCAAGTGATTATCAATAACAACAATAACAGACTTGCACTTAAGAGGCCATCTGAACAACACTCCTTCCATGGTAATTGCAGGCCATACTAATCATCGAGAAAATAATACACAAGCACCTGATTTGATTCTTCAATCAATGCAGGAAATTCATGGCAAGCAGCACGCAACTTTGGCACCAGACCACTAGTATGTGTCAGGCGTCTCGAGGAGGGGTCAGGTCAACATCTTAATAAATACAGTACTATATTGCTGCTGGTTAAAAAGCTTGGAGTGAAAAACATACTGTAATGCAGAAACAATTCAGCTGCTATCGAATATAACACTCAAGCCCAACCCTGGGCTAATTTTGGCAAACTTAAAGCACCACTGCCACAACTTATTATTTGTCACATCTGATACAAAACTCAGTGAGAGGTGGAGAAATCTAATCCAGTTATTTTTCTGCAATCTGAACTGCTTGTAGCCTTTCACACTGAGTGCTTGTGTTCATGCATTTCAGTGTTTGAGTCCGTGTAGGCAGACGGAGAGGTAGTGTGTATGGTTGAGGAGGCCTCCCCAGTGTGGTGTACTAATGGCCTAGTCACTAGGAATCACAATGCCATGAAATAAAACAACAAATCACAGCCAAACAGTTAAAATCATGATGTACAGACAAAAAGAACTTTTACCTTTAAGAATACAGAAAGAAATTACATGTGGCAGATTTGGCAGCCACAGAGTTGCTACATTTGTCTGGAACACGGTCTAAATTTGCCCCTAAACACATAAAGTCTTGGACTGTACAAAACCAAAGAAAAGAAACTGGAATACACAAATGTCCATTATGCTTTGTGAGGTTTAACAGCATTTTTGTGAGATGAGGTTTGATGGGTGGGCAGGAGACAAACAAAGAGGGAGAGGATAAAAGTGAGGGAAGAAGCAAGCATATATTACAGCGAGATGACAGTTTACGATACTATTGACTGCAGTGATTACTATCAATGTTTACCTTTTTCAGCATTTTCTCTGGACTGCTCTGTATTTATGTGTATATTTTAAGTGAATATTTATAGACCATAAGGGCAGAGTGGAGGTCAGACAAGGTGTTAAAAAGGATTGTGGCCAGACTTGTCTCATCAAGCTCACTGAGCACAGACAGGAAAAATCTGTTAAGTTTACTCAGTATTGTTGTGATTTCAGTCCCTCTTGATATCACTTATGCATCAAATCTGAACAGGACTGCAGTTTTAAGAGCAACATTTTTGATTACACGTCTCAGTATGAACCTGCTTTTGTCCTTTTTTTGTTTAACTGTAACCTTCAGTTTATTATGAACTTCACAGTGAAGGATCAAAACACAGGGTGTACGTAATGTTTGTTATCTAAAACCAACTTATGTCTTAATATGACCAACAGGTAATCAGGATGTGTGGTTAAGTTTTTTTTTTTGAAAGCTTCCTCTCTGGAGAGAAATGGCATCTTAGAAGTCTCTTTATGGCATTGACACCAAATACCTGTGAGCTCATTGAGATTGTGGTCTAGCTACAAGGTATGAATCAGGATGAAGGAAGGACTGCAGGGCTGCTGTGTCTCCAGTTATGGTCAGTAATCTGTACTGGTGTTGCACCTGTAAGGCAGTGAGCAGTGTAACATTCAGTACAACGAGGAGGAGTTTCCCATATAACTTATCTGAGGATCTCTGGAACTTTTTAAGGAATCTTTAAAATGCAACAATTGAATTAAAAGGTCACTGGCCAAGTGAAAAACAGGCTACAGGAAACCCAAACTACAGGAACTCAATAGCCTTTAACACACACTATTTGGGATGTACACACGATATTGAACATGAGTTCATGTCTTGCTTTAACAATCAGTAACAATCTGCTGGTAAAGGCAACAGCAAGTCACTGTCAGGTTTAGCTACAACGATTAATCTGTCGATTATTTTTAGATTTGAAATAGAGAAGGGTGACACTGGTCCAAGAGAGAAACGAAAGGCTGATGTGGCTAAAAGAATCAGCCAATAACTGAGGAGAAGACCCTTCAATTAATCCTCAATGTCCACTTGGAGTAGTCTGGTGGCTTGTTAGTAAGCACAGAGTAAAATCAGCATTTAAGCTGAGTCCTAATAGTTGAAACACATTCTGATCAAAGCACTGAAGGCAGAAGAGGTCTGTCCTGATCCCAGTCCCTAAAGAGAGCCTGTTTGTCTGAGTTGGATATTACATTCTGGATGTTGGTTGAATCATGCTATGTGTTGAAGAGCCTTCAGCAGAAGGATATTGCATTGTAGAAAGGAGCCCTACAATCTAAAAGGAATAGTTCAGCCCAAAATAAAGACTTGAGGTCATTGAACACTCATCACTGCATCAAGGTTTAATCTGTGAGTGACTAGCGATTTATGGATTTAAACCATCTTTTTACACACAAACGCAAAAATGACATATTTTCAGGAAGCAGTTTCCTTTTCTCATTTCCTGTGGGCAGATAGTGACATGCCCACTTATTTGAAGTCATGTGTGAAACCAACCAAACAAAAAGATCAAACATTTACCCTCATTGTAACTCTTTTTTGGTCTCTACTGAATCCTAAAGGAAAATATATCATACACCAGCAGCTTAACGCAATATTCGATTCAAAAGCTTATTGCAGACAGGGTCAGATAGAGTTGGTCTGTTTAATAGCTGCCCTCTGTGACCAAAAGTTGTATCTAGAGCAATAAGAAAAGCAAAATAGTTGGAGGGAAATCCAAAACATCAGGTCAAAAAAGCTAAACTTCACCAAATAGCTCTCAAAGCTGTTAAAGTTTCACTGTGATTAACACCTGTCATGTTACACGTATTTGAAACTATAAATATTTCAATGTTGATATGTTAAAAACTGCAGTTATTGAGCAGTTGTGTTGCTGATGTGGCTGGAAAGACTCAAAAAAGACTGGAGAGTGGATGAAGATTGACCAGAAAACTTCAGGTTGAAGTGTCATTGCGCTGATACCAACTAAGCCTTCACCAACATGCAAGTGAGCAGATGACCAAACATTCATTTTAGGGAGAACTATTCCTTTAATGGCGATGCCTGTTTTACAAAGGTGGAACAGCATAACAGACTTCTGAGCACGCTGAAAAGCTGTTTTGGCATGAGTGATACAATGTCCCATTTTTTGATTTTCTATTCTTCATTAGTGAGCTGTGCAGTATGGTGAGTATTTGTATCTTGTCGAAATAAATATGGTTATAAATATTTGTATAGTATATTATTACATTATGAGAGTATGAGTGGTGTATGATACAATAAAACTAAGAGTAGCTAGTTGCAAACAAGGAGGTGTACATACAGCCGTGTATCTTCATAGGCTTCAGCTGAGTAACGGGCTGATCGAAAGCTTCAACTTGTTGGAAATTTAGTTGCACAGAGTGAAATCAGATTGAAATTATGAAAGCGAAATCAGATTTTTTTAACAGCATAAAAATGTCTGGTTGAGCAATTATTTCGGGTTATTCATTTACAAAGGTTACTACTTGAAATGAAAGAAATTAAATGTTAATATAACATTTTCGATCTCAACTTTAATCTCATATAACCAAGTATTTGGTTAAAATAGCTGTACCTTTCACTAGCAGGGGTTAGTTTTCTACATATGTACACACTAAAGGCAATGACATGTATATTTACACATGGGTAGCAGCATTCAATAAACCATGGCTAATAAAAACCACTACTTTTGAAATTAAATTTAAAAATAGCAGTCATGTCACTTTTTGGAAGTTTTTATGCTTGTGTTAAAGAGTTTCTAAAAAATGTCCTTATCAAGGATTCATAAAATTGTGTGCCAAATACTATTTATGGGACCGAGTTCAGCTGAGCACTAATCCTTGTCACAGTAGCTGTTTAGAAAGAGGAAGGGTTGACAAGGGACACTGAAGACGAGATGAGAAACTTTGGGAAAGATGACATGGAAAACACAGGAACCAAATAGGAGCAACATAGAAAGGGGAGACTGCACGCGTGTGTCTGCTTGACTCCCTGCAGTGAGTTAGTGTGGGTGAGAAAGACAATGAAGGAAACATGTTCTTCTGTGTGTGCACCACTGACATGAAACAGTGACTGTGCATTGATGAAAATAAAACAACTATGAGAGCGTGTTCAATGAGTGTCTTTGAGGTGTGTAACATTAAGGTGCAGTGGCACACATGGACCAGCAGGGGGAGCTGAGTGGCTTTAGAGGGCAGTGAGGCGGCCGGTGAGAGCTGCCTGGAGCTCTGAGGGGAGGAAGACCCCGAGCTCTGTGATGATGCCTCCTGTGATGAGCTGGTGAGGAGTCACATCAAACGCCGGGTTCCACACCTCGATACCTGAAGTGGGATAAACAAAGAATAAGATTCTTCTCTTAAAGGCACAGAGTTTTATTTTAACGCTGAATAAATATGAAAGTTTATATGAAATATAAACTTTATATGAAAGGGGAATTATGCCGCCTTTGACGCAAAGTCAACATTTTTTGGGGATATTTTTGATATAACAACTTGATATTTACAAAGAAAACAATATCTGCCACTGTTTTGCCAACAAAGTCAAGTTGTTATATCCAATACATCCCCAAACAATGTTGACTTTGCATTAAAGGTAACATAATTCATCTAATGACACTTAATGACAACATTCATAAACATGCATGAAGCCTCCTTCAACTTTATGACAGACGTCATGTTTATGACAGTGTTGTCAGTCTTATGCATAACCCTTAAAATAAAGTTTTATCCATTTAATCCTTAAATTAAACATTATCTTTGACCTCTTTTTATATTTTAGCAGCCCATCAATAAATTTAGCGTTGTTTACACCAGTGTTGTTACACTCAAGACTGAGTAAAGATTCTCTTCAGTCCGGAATGAGACCAAAACCGCTTCACTTTGCTGTAAGATTGTTACTGTGTCAGGCAATGTTTGGAGAAAGCGGCACTGATCAGCTGTTTGTCTCTGTGAGTTTCAAAAGAGACATATGGAGAGGAAAGAAACATATGTAATAACAGGAGATCAGGAAGGATCTCCAGGTGCCTACTGGTGCAGATGTATTGCCTGTGAGCTGACAGTGACTACTCTCACAGGTGAGACTTGGTTACAGCGTTACTTCAGGGCCTTTCTAAATCAGAGGATACCAGCGGCATACAGCTGCACTGAATCACTCACCACCCAGAGTCCCCAGCCTCCTTCCCCCTCTTAACCCACTTTCTTTAATTTTCACAACTTCTGGAGGAAAATTTGTTTTCAAAGAACATTTTTACTTCTTTTATTTTTTGGATGCATTTTAATATCAAAGCTATTGGAGAGGAAGACTTAGGTGGGATAAACTGTGGCCATCACCATTTCAGCCAGATAAGATTTGATTCTTGAAACAATTTCAAGAAAGGATGCATAAATATTGATTTCATTCAACCCTTTAACCCTGCCATTCAAACAGTTTAATAAATTGTGAAAGCTTACTCTCAGTGTTATCACTATAAATGCTTTAACCATTACTGTTTATTACGCATTTGAATTAATTCTATCAATTTAAACTAACTATTCCTATTTGGTCTGTTGTGGACCTTAACAGTCAGTGTCACAGAAGCCACTGACAGATCTTAACTTGTGTAACAGGTTAGGTTCATTAATCTCCGGTAAAAATTCAGTTTGTTTTGACAATCAGTGCAAACAGGGGTGAGGACTTTGTTTTTAACTGGGTATCATTTGAAAGAATTGCACCAGCAGCTGCAGAACAGTGGATGTGTATTACCCTAAACCAAAGTGCTTTTGTTCATGACATGAGGTGAATGCTAGGGTGTGTTTCAGATTTAGATAGTTATTACAACAGAGAAAAAGCATTCAGGTGCTGAACAACGTGTCATTATTAGTCAACACAGGACAAACCTTTTAATAAATTATTTTCCTTCTTGATAGTTGAATTTCAAGATTGTTTAATATTTCTAGTTTACTTCTGGAGCTTTTTGGCCTTTAACTCAAAAGAAGAGGCAAAAAGAGACAGGTACTGTCAGAAGAGAGGAGGCAGAATCTTCTACTTATCATAACAAGACTGTGGATTAGTCTTATTGCCATTGTATGAAGGCTTGGCCTCTGTAATTGTGGCATGTGCTCTTGTTCTAACTTACACTGAGCTTACACAAAAAGATTTTCAAGGACCCAGACTAAAAACTGAAAGCCTTCAGTAAATCTAGGAATTTTACTGCAGTCACAGTGCACTCACATCACCTCAATTGTTAAGTTTCAGATCGTAATCTGCACTGTTTCATATCAGTATTTTCCTAGTCTTTGGGGGTTTGGGATGGTATCAAATGTGTGTGATTCTTTAATTTCAAATTTCTTGTTGGAAAAAGTTCTAAAAGAATCTAGTTACAGTGTTGTAAACAGTGATCCTGCAAGATTCAATCTTTGTAAAATCTCCGTTTGAGACTGGGCTGTGACTAAAATCTCCAAAGACTTGTCTTCAGGCATGAGCTGATAGTTTTCCAGGAGTATTTTCTGAATCTTTCAAAGTCTTCTTATCTATATGAAGAACAACTGATTTATTGTTTCAAAGTAGAATATGAGAAGAAAAGCTATATATATATATTTAGATACACAGCCTTTAAGTTCCTTTTTGGAGGGCCGAGCAGAGAAGGAAAATAAAGTTAGTTACGGAGTGTTAGACACACGATGTACAGGCACACATCCTCCTCTCCAGAGGCCAGCGAGCTCATTAAATGGCTGCACTTTAATTACTGCGATGTCACTGAGCACTTCACCGCTCTGGTCACATAATTAGCGATCAAATGACTCAATTCAATCTAACAAACTCAGCTGACACACACAACGTTCTCTCATAAGGACCCATAAACAGTGACCCGGGGGCCTGTGTAGACTCAGACGTGTTCTGTGTTGAGTGCAAAAGGATCAGGGACTTTTGTGAAACCCTATTGTGAGTCTGCAGACTATCAAGGGGATCTTCCCATAGTTCATTGTAATTCAATTTGGAAAACCATGACAGGGGGCACTGATATCTAAAAACTGCATTTTTTACCACTTTCTCCTCCTCCTGTCTGGCTCTAACTCCACATGTGACGTCAATTAAAGTCTGTGAGGGTTCAGTACTTAGAGCTTAGGGCAATCGTTGGAACTGGGCCACGCTCATCTGTCTTTCAGAGCCTGATGTCTTCCGCTCTAAGTCTTCTCACTGACTGTTTTCCAGAGTTTGTATCCATCCATTTGATGCATTTTTAGGAACATTTGCTCCCTGAAGTCTTACCTGGTGCAGCAATGGGGACGCCGTTTATACTGGTGAGCTCTTCAGGGGGGCGCACTTCAATGATGATGTCTCTGCCGCTCTCCAGGCTCAAGTCACATGACGTACTCGGTGCAGCCACATAGAACGGAATCCCATGGTGCTTTGCAGCAATGGCTAATTGGTATGTGCCCACCTTGTTGGCAGTATCTCCATTGGCAACTACCCTGTCTGCACCCACCACCACGGCTAAGGTGACGAACACAAAAGAAAGAAATTAAGAGCAATAATAAGAGCAGAGTTTGATAAGTTTGATAAGGAGAAACAGGAAACAACACACAAACCTGTTATGTCCATCTCTCTCATAGTAAGGGCCGCCATGCTGTCTGCGATTAGTGTAGCAGGGATCCCCTCTGCTACCGCCTCGTACGCTGTCAGTCTGGATCCCTGGTTGTACGGTCTGGTCTCTGTGCAGTACACACGCTTCAGCCTGCTCAGCGCGTGGAGGCTTCTCACCACACCTGAGCACAGAGTCATTATGACAGTTACAGTGTCGTTAATATTTCAACATCATCTTTTTTCTGATTCACACCCACTGATCAAGTCTCACCGAGTGCGGTCCCATATCCAGCTGTGGCCAACGAGCCCGTGTTGCAGTGTGTGAGGATCGTCACAGAGTCTCTCGGGACGCCAGACAGGATGTGTTGGGCGCCATAGTTACCGATCTTCCTGTTGTCATTGACGTCACGCTCTAGCATGTCTTCAATCCAGGCAATTACACTGCAAGACAGGGCCAAAAGAGGTGGGAATTGAGAAGAGGCTCAGTCTGCCACTCTGGACTTAATATGTCCATCAAGTCTGGAGTTACAATATGCTCAGTGTTTTCCACTTGCCTTCATCTCTTTCTCAACTTTTCTAATTTTCAGGTGTAAGAGTCGTACGGAGAAGATCGAATATCTACTATTTAGGGTCAATGACATGACGCCTGCTTTTTCCTCCTTGGACAACTGGTTTAAAATGACTTTAAATACATCCATTGCTTTATTTGGCTAAATTTCAAACATGTTTTGCATTCGCTGACAAAGTTATGACACATTTGCACTTACACTTCCTTCATAATATACAACTGAATGTTGTCCACATATGTTCATTGTATGAAATATCATCTGGAGTGACCATCAAGAAAACATAATTTTAGGACTTAAATTTTGAAAACACTTCAAGGACAGAGTATTTGATCAACCAGACACATCTGAGGAACCCAGTGAAACATCTGGGAGGTTATCAAATCTTTATCATAATTGCAAATAAACCAATTTTTAACGACTGCAATGGGGTGACCACTCATAAACTGTGAATAATAAGTTTTATCTACAAATCTATGAGCCTGTCCCTCTTACACTGTTTATGTAATTACTGATACTTGATGAACTATTGGTAATGTTAAAGAAATACATTAATTTCGAGACACTACATTCCAAATGTTTCAATAACGGCCAAATATAAATACTTATTTTATTATTTCAGAAATGGCACATTCAAAAATCTTATCAGTCAATGATCCTCATGTTTATGAGCAAATCGTACAGAATGTGCAGTTAAACCGACAGAAAACTGTTGCAGGTATAGGCATGTATAGTTTGAGGACCATGTTACATCTCGTCATTTGAACTAATCTTCCAACATTTTAAAACGTGTGTGAATCACCTGTCAGTTATGTCAGACTTCACTTAGCGTGCCTACCGTTCTTTTGTTGCATTTATCACTAAGAGGAGATTCACAAACAGGAGGTTTTCATTCTCTTACTACCTCACCTGGAGCTGTTATATCTTTCGTCAAACCTAAATCTTCCCTTGATTTATATTTGGTCTCAGTCTGACACTTTGCTCTATGAAGAACATAACCAATAGCAGCTATCAAAGCATTTCTCCAGCATCTAATTCATGAAGAACATAATCTCTCCTGTTCATCACCACTGAGGTGTCATCCTACAGGTCTAAACTAACTTTCTGTTACAAAGTATCCATAAGTCATGAATAGAAACGTGTAGTCATTTGTGTTGTTAACACTGCAGGACTATACAGTTTCAGAGGGAAACCTGATTGACTCCAACAGCCAGCATGATCAAGTCACTCTGCTGCACTATAATTTCTATCCACACAGATTCATTACACAGCACCACGTTTGCTGTAATGGGAGAAAAGGGAGTTCCTGACAACTATTTCTCTCCAGGTGCAGATGCTGAGCTCTAAAACCCGAGCAATTCCGCCAATATTGATTCCCACTCTGTTTCCTTTTCCCAGAAATTCAAAGTCAGTGCAGCGATCTGGGTACAACTGAGTTGAATCATTATCACAATGCATATTTGAGAGCACATTAATGCTATGTACAAAAAAACTATTGTTTGGTCCCAGGATGACAGTGAATCAATTGTTTTTTCATTAAGACTATTATTACATCTCTTCCAAACCCACACATGTTGAGACTAGGGCTGCACAGTATTGGGGAGATTAAGATTGCAAGATTTTTATGTATATATACTGCAATATTTTTAAAGTTAACTGTTCACGCTGTTCAGGTAAATTTTCCCTGACCCTCCCTGAAATGATGATGACAGACTCTCAGACAAAGTTGAGCACACAGATCTGAAAGCTGTTGCCTTTAACCCTGAAACTGTTAAATAAAGTACATTATTTGATATGGAGAACAAGCAAACTGTCAGATTGTCCAAATCCCTGCTATTCTCCACGCACCTCCACTGCTCCCTCTCTCATAGTTGTTTGATCACTCATGCTGCACGTCACTCTGCCCGACCCTAGCAGGTGTCATAAACTTAATTGAAAGGCTCAAATGTACCCTGATATTTTAAATACCTTGCAATATGAATACCAAAATGATACTAAAACAATATATTATGCAGCTCCAGTTGAGGCCTATTGTTCAAAACTAGAATTTTACTCTGATGATTGATGTAAAAAAACACTTTTCACATTTTTGTCACACTCACTAAGATTAATGACACAATGACAAGTTTTGTACGAAGGGTTCCCAATTGTCACATTTTCACACAGCTTGTAACTTTCACAACCTTTTCAAAAAGACACCTGCAGTTGGTGTGGAGCGGGGAACAGCCAATGGGACTTCACAGTTGCAACATGACAGCATGTGTTATTTCAACTCAATTTGACAACTCTGTTAGCACATACAGCCAATGTACTTCTTGTTACATGATGAGTACATAGACGCCTCAAAGGTGCCCTGCAAAGTTTTCAGTAAAACAAGCAAAGTGTCTGTTAAGCAGGACACACACTGTGCACATTCTACAGGCTAAACAAATGTTTTTGGAATGCAAATGTTTTCTAAACACATAAAACACTCACATTCCCAGTTTTCTTGACAGTTTTTATGCTAATGTTGTTTACTTTCATGTTTACTTGCCAACACTCTTCCTTTTACCTGTGTTTGCTGGTGCACTGCTGCTTTTTTGGTGCAAACGGCCACCAGCAGATTAAGCATAAAGTGTGAAACCTCTGGGAGGAATGAGATCTGAATGTAAACACATGGGTGTTCAACAGAGCTGAAAGTGAGATCAAAGTTCAAAAGAGCTTTTTTAACTGGACTATGGACTGGAATTATATTATTTAACAAAGGTAAGCAGATTGGCACAGGAGAAAAGGACGGTATCAAGCCAATCAGGGAACAACAAAGCACAAATATGCCCCACAACAAAAAACCTTTGAGAAAATCTTTACAGTAGTTTTCTGTCCCTTTTGAGTTTGAACAGAGCTAGAGCTGAACCCAGCTGTTACCAGGTGAAAGCGTAGGAATCAAAAACCTGACATTCAAGGACAAAAACTGGCACGTAATTTAACGTGACTATCTAACCCAACTTACAAGTCTTTGATGAGGGTATCTGCAGGTTTCAGCAAGACAAATTTTAGAATTCTTAAGAGCCTTTTTGAAGCCACGTTGAACGAAATTTAAGGGAGAAAATACAAAAAATATAGGCGATGGTTGGGGGATCCTGTTGTGTTCCAATCCAAACAGATGTAGACCAACTCTCAACAAATTTGCACTCACCCAAAACAATTTAAAACAGCTGCTTGTGAGACAGTAGCCTCGCGGCATCTCATTTTTGAAAAGTCCCATTAGTCAAAGCAGTAATAAATAACAGTTACTAGTCCTGCCTTGACAGATTTCAGACATTTCAGTAATGTATTCAAAGCCAGCATATAACATTTTGATAAATTTAAGACAGTTTAAGGCCTCAATTTCACACACTCAAACTTAAAGAGTTTTCCAGATTTCTTAAGGATACGTGAACACTCTGTTCAACTGTGGGATGCAACCAGAGTATCCAGAAAGAACCGTAAATACACTACATTTATGGTTTTATCAGACAAATAGGCCACAAAGAGGCTTCTTTCTGATAAGGAATAAAACCAGAGCCCTCTCACACAGCTCAGCAACAACATACTGTGTTCAAAACCCTCAGAATTTTGCTCTTGTGGACATGACTTTAAAAAAATCTGCAGTTTAAGGACAGATATACGTTTTTTGCTGTATGGTAAACAATTCTCCTTCCATCCACACTGACTCAGAGAGTTTTGAAGTAGGAGTAGGTTTGAAAAAAATTCACCCTCCAACCAGCCCACCTTTCTCTGAGCTGCTCAGAGTTCTTCTCCATGCTCTCGTTCTCCGCAAACTCCATCAGCTCGCGGGCGGCGCGCCCCATGTTGACGGCGGTGGGCCGAGCTGAGGTCAAGTGACACAGAGAGTCCCTGATGAAGGTCACAGGGTCGTCACCCCCAGCACCTGCCCGTAACTCCACAGCCAGGCTGAGGCAGCCCACAATGGCGATGGCTGGAGCACCCCGTACCTGTACAACAAGGAGAGAAAAAGTAAGCATCAAAAAAGTGGCCCGCACTATTCATCACCAATCTTTCAAGAGAGAAACTTCTCCCACTCCATCATAGATGACGAGGTGATGATCTGTGAGATGGAGGTAGTTAAGACAGCTTTAGAGCAGAAAACATGATTCATTTCTGGGTTTGTCATTAGACTCCATGATAATGACATCACCTTTTCTATGTATGGTACATTCCTTCACTCTGACACACACACATACACACACAAACACACACTTGAGGGATCAAAGTGGAGCTCCTGCATGTGTGAGAGAAGAGCAGAGAAGACAAAAGATTTCACTATCTCTACAACCCTTATGTCTGAACATCTGAAGATGTTCCCAGCTAAACTTGTACAACATGTGACTCTTAACACCTCTATCTGTCAGGGATTCAGGTATGGAGGGAGAAATGAGCTGGAGGTGTCACTGAGTGCAGAACAAGCCCGAAACGCGAACAAAAAAACCTTGGCAAAGGTCATTAATAATTCATCAATAATCTCTCCCAAAGAAAGAGGGAGGAGGGGAACATATTTCATGGGTGGGTTGATGCGTGCTGATACAGTCAGTCGCGCTTTCACATGGAAATGTAAAAACTACATAAAGGATGGCTTTGGAGAGGGGAGTTGTGGGTGCTGCAGGTGCAGGCAAAAACAAAAATACAGGCCGACAGCAGGGGCACGGCGGCGGCGAGCATATGGCATCACATGCGTGCAGCGGCTGGAGCACAATAGAGCCCGACGGAAAACACAGAGGCACGACGGGAAATCAATGCAGGAGCAGCGGGGTATGCACAAGTGGGAGTAAAGGATGGAGAAAGGAGCTCCGTCCGTACCTTCATGGACTTGATGGCCTCGTAAGCGTCATGCACGGAGCGGATCTCATCGTAGACGGTCTGGTGTGGCAGCAGCAGCTGGTTGAGGATCTGCAGAGCTCCGGCCCGGTAGCGGATCGCCTCCAGCGTCATGACTGAACAGCTAGGCGGGATAGCGGGGAGAAATAACGCGGATGGACCGGTTGCAGGCGCGCACTCACTCACTCACACACACACACTTCCACACACATACACACACACACTTTCACACTCTCCCCCTTCTGTGAGCGGAGACACGTTGAAGTGACCGCGGCCTGGCTGTCGGGAGTCCGGGAGCCGTCGCAGAGAGAAAGGAGGGAGCAGGAGGAGGTGAAGAAGGAGGAGGAGGAGGCTGGATAGATGGAGTCACAGGAGGAGAAGGTCTGCTGTGCTGTGTGAGAGGACAGAGAGGAGGTGAGAGGAGTGAGAGATGGGCTGGAAAGCTTCTCACTCTGACAGACAAGCAGGGAGGCAGACACGGAACCACGTGTTCAGCCGAGCAGGAAGCCCTCGCCTCGGTGACCACGCCCACCAAAGTCTCGCGGGTTGTCCAATTTTTCCTTTTTTTTTCTATCTAGACTCCTTCTTCTGTCTCCACTCCACGTACCATCCCCCCTCTCGTCTTTTCCCCTTTGTCAGGGGGAATTTCAAATACGTTATTAGCATAACACCAAAGCCCCAAGCTCCCCCTCCAACAGGAGCGAGCTTTGTCTGAAGAAAAACATCTCTACTTTTGTCTCCAATTTTATTTTATCAACCCTTTTTTTGTCCCTCTTGGACAATTACAAATGCACCATATAATATATAATATTAAAGCAACCAGTACCTTTACTTTATAACCATTCCTCTGTTCTCCTTTAAGCAAACTATTGGACTGGAAATAAATTCTAAATATTAACATTTCATCATTCAAGTTACTTGATAAAGCCCCTTTTGAGTGACATGTCTAAGGCTAATTTCCAAAAATATCAAAATTACTAATGTTCGATACCACCAATTTCCTTTCCAGTCTTATACCGAGTACAGTTCGAGCTGATATTGGTAATACCGATACGATACCTATATAACTCCTACTGTTATTCCACAAACATCTCAACTGCATCTTGGCTTTTTGTGGTGGATCTAGAAAAATATTTATGGGGAGGCAAGAGAGGGGCAGTCAATTGTTAAGTGGTGGCAAAATGGCAGAAGACTATGTGCTGGATGAAATTAATATTTGGGTGACCATTTTCTGAAAAACCCCCAAAGAGGACCCTCTACCAAAGACCGCAGAGTAGCTTCATAACCCAAACATTTATTTAAAACAGCCCATCTCTATTTGAAGTTTAAATAAAAAGTATAATAGCAACATAAAGCATGTACTGAAGCCAATTTCTGCCAGTGAAAAATATCAAAATGAAAAACTGGCTTTGTAGGGATTTCTCCTTTTTTTTTTTTTTTTTTTTCAGATATAGAGTCAAAAGTTTTTAGATGAATAGGCAAACTTTCAACTTTTGCCCCATAATTTTGACTTTGATGTCTCAACTTATCATCCTGTAATTTTGGCTTTTTCATCTCAAAATTTTGACATTTTATCTCAGAACCTAAAATTGTCTTCTTATCTGAAAAAATTGACTCTTAGGTGTACAATTTTGACTTTGCCATCTTAATTGATTAACTTTTATCTCATCATTTTGACTATCTATCTCAAAATTTTGACTTTTAAACTTAAAACTTTTCTTTGAACTAAATCTTTACAACTGGGGTGGCAAGGCTTTGTTTTAGGGGGGCAGCTACCACCCCATGCCACCCCGGTAGATCCGCCCCTGGACTCCATTTACGCTTTATTATTGTGTCTATAGACCAAGACTGAATGACTGGCTGAGCAGCGTTTCACTGAGCTTTGTGCACTTCAGTATTCTGCCCCTACGTGTAATGCGCTCACACATTCTGCTCTTACACATTCTGTACTTGCCCATTCTATTTAGGTGGAAGAAAAAGTAGTTCCCACCAACTACACATTTAGACAAAATCTTAACAGTTAAATTATTTTCCTTTGTTCCTGTTGATGATAAACATCACCTCAAATGACTGAAGCATCAGAAACATTGATAATTTGATTTGAAAATCAATCTTAGAGCGTAAAGATCTGGCATGAGAGGTATTAACATTTTAGAATCGATTGGCACATCATTTGTCAAAATCATGTTCATAAGCAGTGTCCTTGAATACAGACAAGGGTGATTCTACTTAGAGCTGTTCTACTTCACCATAATGTGTAGAAACATTAACTGATAGTGGTTCCAATGAAATCAAAGAAATAGCATGAAGAGGGAAGCATCATTTCTATTACACCACAAAAAAGGGTCCAGACATGAATTGCTACCATAACTACACAACATAGTAATTTATCTACCATAAATATTTTCAAAGCTCTTCTCTGTGTACAGTTGGTGTGGCATACATGAAAAAATGACAAATGTGCTTTGGTTGTTCTTATTTCTGCCCAGGACACAAATGCTTTTATATCTGGAGGATCACCCAACAATGATCACAGGGTATTTTCAAGAACTTATTTATGACTAAACATCCATGACTATCCAACTCAATGAAGACTCAAAGTTGTGCTTTTTCACCATTTTATTCATGTTAATAACAACCTCATACATAAAATAGGGTCCCTTAACATTAAGGCATCCATACATTTCAACTTCAAGCTGCACAAATCATCATGACATACACCGAAAAATAGAGACAGAGCATATAATGCTGTATTTACTGTATATAAATATTCATTTATTTTGATTACCCTTAATGACATTCATAAGCAGACGAAACAAATGTCATCAGTATAACAAGTTTCTTCCCAAGCCCAGACTGATACATCAACTGCAGCTGAAAAATAAAATGGATTCGCCCAACTTTCCTCTTCAAACAGAGTACAGACCAATAAAAAATAAGAAAAACAAAACAGATAAACATGAAATAATGAGAAGATATGGAGTGTGTGTAGTGTGTATGCCCAACAAGAGAAAGAGTCACCAGCAGGACAAACTTTAACAATATGTCCCTTTCCTGTGCTCCTCCTGACCATCAAACTACCACACTGAATGCTGATGAGCTTGTAGCTATGACAACGGTTCGGGCACAAAGGCCGTGAGGTTATGTGATGTGATGTGGCAGGAGTGTGTTGGTGGGTTTGGGGTTACACGGGGTTAAAGGTTTTGGAGTGAAAGAAGCAGTTTTTAACATGCGAGTGCTGCTGACTGAGCAGGCGACTTCACTTCAAGTCACAGAGAAGAAACATCACAGCTCAACATCTCAGCTTCATTTAATTTGCAAAGAAAACTTGTTTTAAGTTGTGAAAATTATGTTACCATTTACTCTCTTTAAAGCCTTAATTGAATATTTAAATTTGACCTCATTCAGAATCAAAATTCAAAGAAGCATTTTTTTCCTCATTGTCTGATATGTTCGCTGAAGAAAACATGAACTTTGAAGATGTTAAGGTTTCTGAAAATAAAAACCATTTTTATTTGGTGTTTCTTGAGACCTAATGTAAGATTCAGTCCTGATTGTTTCCCAATTTGTATCAGCCAATTTATTTAATTTATTGCTAGTTAACATAAAAAGATATGACTTGAAAGCTCCTATGAGGAACTTTTGGATCGGGGAAATTTTGGCGCCCTCTGTGGACAAACCTTTTAATATTAATCTTTATTATGTAATGGAGTGTGTTTTATCATAAATCCTATCCAGTGCTAGAGTCAAACATTTAACCCATGAAGGATCTTTAACATGGGACTCTAACCAGGGATGTTTAAACAGCATACAGTCAATTATTAACACCCATTATGTGCGTTGAGGCAATAAAAATAAAGTTACAGAAATAGCTTTAATAGTCCATAGCAGGTCATCTGTTTTAATGTTAATATCAAAACAATTACTTTTCATTTCTCTATCTTGTATACATTTCATGACCAGCTAAAATCCCTCAGAGGAACTTTAAATTTGCCAGTTTTGTAATCCTTTGAGCTTTCATTAATTTTGTCATTACTACTTTATCTTTTCCTCTAACCCAGAACTGCTCAAACAAATTGGATTTTAAAATGCACTGTTGCATGATACAATATTAAGAAACATTACTTAAAACTTAACTTTGATAGATTACAAAGCCTAATGGGCCTCAGTGTTTCACTTAACTTTATGCAGGTTTCAGGAGTCTGCTAAATGATGCATACAGCACAGATATTAATGGAGAAAGATGCCACAAAAAGCTGGTACAAAGTTGACAGAATGAAAATGTGGAGCAGACAGAAAGTTGTACATACATGACTTGCAGTAAAGGTTGTAAACACAGTGCTATAGTCCTTTTAATGCCTCACCATAAAGTAAAAATGACTCGCATGCCACGAGCAGATTCATGAGTCCTTCCTCTGCCTGATCACAAGCATCATAACAGTCAGAAAATACTGATTGTCAAAAAAAGTTGGGGTGTGGGGGGCAGGGTCTTGCATAAAAATCCAAACAGTGTTTTCAGGGCAATATCAGGTCAACGTTAGCCAGGATTAGTTGTTAATGGGGTGATGCAGTTGGTGGATTAGGGCAAACACATGATCCCCTGCTGTGTCATGTGACCACAACACTGTTCGCAGAGAGCCAAATAAAAACATACAGTAAGGCTTATTTATAGTGCTCTGCTACATCCTGGCTCCATGCAGTAAATGTGGATCAACAGAATCAGGTTAGCATGTTGTCAAACTCACTAAGGAAACATCTATCCAGAGAGCTCATCATACAAGAGGAAAAACAGGGCAGTAATGTGACGCATTAGTCACTTTATGGGTTCTGTGAAAGGGATTAATTTTGAGGCATCTGCATTTGTCACATTTTGGAAAGTACGATTCATCTAAATTTCGTTCCCTTCATGGATTGATAAAAATGTGAAGCAAAGAGGAATGTGAAAAATGACTACGTCAGGGATGTCTGTGGGGGAATAGAAAATAGAAATGAGCAATTACCAGCCTTACAGACACATATGATGTTGTCTTCTTGTGGGCAGAATACTCCATGTGCTGCTGCTGGAGATCATTGTGAAGCACAGTCTGGTTTTACAAACTGAATCTGCTCAAATCTGTGAGACATAGCAGCTGAACTGAAACAGCAGCTGTTAATTAGTTTCTAAATTGACAGCACAGTGGACTTAATATTGTTCAGAGGGTTTAAAGGAAAATCCAAGAGGAGCAGCCTTTTACCCATGACTCAGAAAAATCTGTGAATAAATGCTCAGGAATTAGGAGGCATTGGAGATGAAGGAGACAACAAAGAAGAAACAGCTGATGAGGAAGAAAAAGAAGAAAAAGCAATCCTTTCGCAGGCTAAGCCCCGACCGCATTCATGGCACACTGTTAACACCCCCCCTCTCCAGCCCCAAAGGCGACTCTGTGTCTGATCTAGTCGTCTCCTTGGTGACACAAACACTAATCCCTCATTATGGGATGTAGGCTGCAGTGCCCTCAAGCCCCGTTTTTTTATTTTTATTCCCATATCACACCACTCCAAACGGAGTAGATTACTGTAATCTGGGAACACTGGAGCAGACAGATTAGATTAAGCTCATTACACACATAAAATATGGAAAAAGGGGTTAAAATCACCTCAGTCCAGTGGTTAAACACACTTCTGAGCACACACACGCACACATACATGCATACACACAACTTTTGGTCATCCCCGGACACAAAAAAAAGCTCTCTGAGCTGGTGTCAGGGACAAAACTTTGAGTCTTATAACCAAAAAGTCTCAGGAAGATGGAAGAAGGAAGATGGGAATAACAACAGTGAACAGGTAAGGTCCGAAAAAAAAATTTTAAAAGCAGCTCATTGTAGTGTTAGTCTTTAAGTGCAAATAAGCCTTTGTCTGATATCAATGCTTGTTTTAAAGCCTGTGTCCCTTACTAGTTACAGATTTATTCTTTAATTACTGTGGCAGGCGACTACCTTCAAGTGACACAGGTGATACTGTAAGATCAAATGACAGAATTATCAGGTTGGGTCATGCGGTTGTTATGAATTCAAGCAGCTTGGATTCATACTCCAGGTACCTTAAGTACCTGCTGTAGTGTTTGTATAGAGGGATGACATAACAGTACTCAAGCCAGGTGTCTGCTCCTTCGCTCCCCTCATGCGCTGCGTTTCCTCTTCAGAGATTCCAGCTTAAAACAGACAACAAACCCCGATTATACGGATATGCATGATTATGAAAAAAACATCCACTATTCATACAGCACCTTGCATCTTTACCTCATTTTCCACCATCTTTAATCTGCCGAGCGCATCCCTTGCAGCCTCCTATAAAGTGAGAAACAAAATCTTTACACGTATGTTCCAAAGTGAAATAAATAACATATTCACTATAAATGGACTGAATGTGTTGATTCATTTCTCCTGCCATTGTTTTCATATTTTCTTTCTACACTGAAAAAACAAATACATGTTTAACTTGAACTTTCAGTGCTGATGAAAATAGAATTTGACCGTCAGCAAATCATTAAACTGTCCATTAATAGAACATAGTGCAAAAAGACATATCTAATGTTTAAAATGATAAACATGTCATTGTTTGAAGATGAAAATCAGTTAATTTTAAATCTGATGCCAGGAACATGTTTTAAAATAGTTTGCTCAGAGACATCATATAGTTGCATCAATACTGATGTTTTTTTCAAACAGTGAGCATTTGGGGACCAAGAAGATCAACATGTTGGGCTTTGAAAATGTCTCATTCTTACATGATGTAAGGTTTTAAATTTTAACAGTCAGAGAGTCCTTTCTAGTGTTTTTTAATGTTTATTGTCTTGTATTTTTCCCCCAACAAGTTTTAGATGTGAAAAACCTTGAAATCTGTGATATTGAAGGTGTTACAAAACGTTACAGATGCTACTTCAGAGACTGTGGAGCTTCCAACGTGTTTCTCCTGTATTCAGTTCAGTCTTTTTTGTTAAATCTTCAATAATAAAAAAATGCTCTGAAAGGGCATTATGGCCTTTGTGTTTATGGGGTCAAGGATGGGCTGTGAAAGTTTTTGAGACTTGGGAACTACTGCCTCACACATTCCAAAATAAAAGCTATCTTTTCAAGCATTTGAACAGGAGTATAGATTTATTTTATGCTGGTGAACATAATAATAGTGATTACAGAGAGAACTTGGCACATTGTTGTACTCACCACAGGTAACTGTACTTCCATGTGTGTAAAATGTATGTGCTCATGCCACCTCTGAACAAAACCATAAAAGTGAGCAACAACCACCACATTTAGTAACTTTAAACCTTGATTCTGCACTCACCCTGTTGCCTTGGCTGGAGAATTTCTTCACTGAGTCTGCCAGTCCATGTGCCAGACGCCGCAGCACATTGTCGTACTCTACAAGTGTCAGAGTAAAGTGTGTGTCATATTAATGAGAGTTAAATAACTGTGTGAACTGATGTAAATGGTGTTGAGTGTTTTCTGTGTCTGTGTTACCTGTCAGCATTGTTGTCGAGCCTCTCTCCAGCTGTGTTTTCTGCCACTGCATTCTGTGTGTGACCTCTTTGTACTGATGGATGAGGTCAGATGGAGGATCACGCCGCGCTTTTTTGTACTCTGCCAGCTGAGAGACAGACGTAACGACTGAGACGAGACCTTTTGGCTTTCGTTCTGTTACGAGCATTAGTAAGGTGGATGTTGTGGACATGCTTTGTACGCACGGAAACACAAACACAGACACATAAATACCTTTCTCTCCAGCCGCTCCCTGTCGTAGTTGAGCAGGCTGAAGCTGTGGAGTTTATACTGTGGGGGAGAGTTGTCAGGATGGCTGCTTCTGCTGCTTGCTTCATGTCTGGGTTTAGACCGAGGAGATGGAGCCTGATGCAAACAAATACACAAACCAAGACCCAAAAAAATGTTACACATACATTTTGAGCCACTAGTGCCAACTTTTTTTTGTTCTCTCAGTGTATAGGTGTGAAAAATGAGATACAAAATATCAAAACAGTCTTGTCAATACAGATGCAAGCTACCAGTTGGTGTTTTAATTCAACTTGTTTATATTGTGTGTTGTTTGAACAAGTCTGTAGTCAAAGTGTTATGACTGGCAACACTTCAAAATGGCAAATTAAGACTGATGATGTGTTTCAATCCAAATTTAGAGTAAACTGGAACATTATTGACAGAGAATCCACAAAAAACAACAGAAATCAATGTGTGTTCATCAATAAGAGCTTTTTTTCAAGAGCTTTGCAGCTGGTGGAGCAAACTGAAGTTGTCTAATATGTATATTTTAAAAAGAAAGAGCTCTGATGGAGGAAATATTATAGAAGAAACTGGTATTTGATTTTTTTCTTGTATAATCTAAAAAGTATTTGCAGTATCTTCCTAAGTTTACACATCTCTGATGGTTTAGTCTGCAAGAGCTGGGACACAAATAGGCCATCATCTGCGAGTTTCAAAGATTCCTTTGCTAATTGTGTTCCCCTTGCACTGTGCTGCACTTAAATACTTTCATCAAAGCAGATATATGTTTGAAATCAATGAGCTATGCAGCCTACATAATGTTAACAAGGGCTCACGGGTTCATGCTGATTAGTAGCTGTATCCAGACCTTTGTTATTTCTGATGTTTCCATATTTCTTTCATGTTAAACAGATGTAGGAGTGGACATTGTTGAGATGCAGGGGTGTCCCTCCACACTTTCGAACACTCTTTTTCTTGTGGCAATAATGCAGTGAGAAAACAAAACTCTACTCACCCGCTCTTTTTGTCTCTCTGGAGGAGACAGGGAGGCCACAGGCTCAAGAATAAGCCACTTCTCTGTCACCGGCTGGACATCCACTCCTGTTAAAGGCTCCCTGATCTTTACCCTCACCTCCAACTTGCCCCCTGTAGGTTTACGTCCATCCATCACCTACCAAACAAATATACACAGTAAGACAAATGTGGTGTGTACAGTGTGTGGTTTTATGTTATTGACTCTTACCTCTATGATCTCTCTAACACTACAGTGGTTTTCTAGAGCCTCCAGCTTCAGGTGAGCGGTCCCAATGACCTTGTCAGTCTTAAAAAGACCTCTACAGACACAGGGAGAGAAGCACAAAAGCCCTGATGTTTACATTTTTGTCAATAGAAAAGTAGCTCAACCCAAAAGCATAAAATGTTTTTACCCCTTATGCAGAACTTCAAACTTGATGCCTTTGGACTGGACGACTCGTTTGAAGCCTCTGTGTGCACGGTTGATGCTGAGTTTGAACTGCTCTTTAAACTCTGGGCTGTTAGTGCTCTTCACTGTGCTGGTTTTGTCCCTCTGAGGCTCTTCCTACACACACAGAAATGACTGCATTAAAACACATCAAGATATAAACAGAGAGATATTTGCATAATCCAGTGAATGAGTGTGAGAGGATCGTACCGTACTGGGGAAAGGAAACTCAAACTTCACGCTGGCATCCAGATCATTGGCTGAGACACCTGAAGGCAGAAATGTGGGTGGAAGTGAACACAAACCAGAAACCCAACAGCTGCGCCTGTTTGGAGGACTCAAACATGCTTTTAGTACCTGAGGGAGTTGGTAGGTTTACGCCTCTGATGATGTACAGCATCAGCTCATTGAGTGTCAGGTTGGAGTAGATCCTACATGGCAAAAGAAGAAGTCAAGATAATTCATAAACAGCATCCTGAGTGAGAGACAGCATCCCGTCAGCATCAGCGAGAGACAGACAATCCTGGCTGCTCGATGACTCACTGCCAGAGTCACCTAGCTGTAAGCTCAGTATGATACTGGAGAGAAGCCAAAGTGAGTCACAGTGAGTCAGTCTGATCTAATCTGCCAACTCTGTGTTTTAAAATAAACAACTAATGGATGTGTTGAAAATCTATAAACCTTTTCCAATTTTCAAAAAATAAATAAAACTGACCCCACTGACCCACACGACCTGCTGCACTTTCACTCGAGACTGTGTTGCAGCTGCACCATCATGGACAGTTCAAATAGCATTTCTTGCTCAGTTTGAGATTTGAATCAACATAAAAAAGCAGTTAATCAGTCACTAATGAAGGTTAATACACATTTTCTCCAAACTGGATCATTACTTTTGAAAGTTTTCACATCAAATGGGAACTTTTGGACATCACAGACATGTGAACGTTAGTACAAATTTTATATTAATCCATCAAAGAGTTTAAAATATGTTTAAATGCATCCCAGATTGCCAACCTCAAGTTGGCAGAGAAAGAAAAGTCAGAGGATCATCTTAGCAAATTGGCTTCATCTTAGAAATTTGTTCCCAAAGTGTCTGAACATCAGACAAACTTGGTTGTGTTGTGCAGGGCTGCTTATGAAGAATGGACTTTGAAAACTCATTTTAAGAGAACATATCACCATGACATGTCATCTGTTCTGCATTTGTTCGCTGCTTACTTGACGGTGTTGAAGGTCCTCTCCTCTGTACGGCACTTTGGGACTGGCTGGCCCTTGGCGTGTGAATTCTTCAGTATCTCAATGCTCTTCATACTTTCCTCACAGAGCCTCTCAAACCTGGAGGAAAACAGCGGTCATTTCTAAACTAAGGCTTTTATTTCATTTTACATTCTTTTTACAAGGTGACCTGTTGCCATTATCTGAACCAATTTGATCTTGCAAGGCACAAAAAAAAAGACTATATCTGCATAAACAACAAGTGTTTCCGTGACTTCAAATCTGGGATGCAGGAAATATCTGTGAAAATGTCATACTCTGTAATGGTCACCTGACAAAAGAATTATTCATAGTTTTCACAAATGCCAAAAAGAAAACAGCACGTTGTTCATCTCTATTATAAAAAATCTATTTTCCTTCTTAAATGTCATCATTTTCTGTATTTTCTGATGTAAAACAAAATACTCTTGAGTACTGGCTGTGATGTGAAAAGTTAGTAGTAGAAATTTGTGGTATTTAATTGAATTTTTTGATTGAAAAGGTATAATCTTTTTGAAAAATGCAAGTGATGATTATGTGATGAAAAAAAAAACAATATATGTTTTGTTGTTTCTACTCATTGCTTGATAGGTAATCCGTTAAAAAAAGTGTTCTTGATTATTATCAGTGTAAATTGAGTCTTCAGGCTGATGGTTGTGCATTCAGTTACAACATTAAGCCAAAAAGATTATTTGTAAAATTGACTCAAACTCTGTTGTGTTTGAAACTGAAGTTTGTCGAGCGACTACTTAAGGCTGGCTGAGAAAACATACACACTTTCAAATGAGACAAAATTGGCAGTAAAAATGAACGTGTTTGCAGTCTCATTTCAAAAACTGTTTTTTTGATCAGCTCATTTCACGACACACTGTTGGGGATGAACTATCATTTTGGAAGACATCAAACTTGTGAGTTCTGCTTATTTAGGTAATTGAATGACAGTCGGACTCACTGTTGCTGTCAGTGAAGAGGCTTAATGCCGACCTCAACTCTACTTCTTTGTCTCTCGCCAAGACTTACTGAAAGTTAGACTGAGTCAGCGTTTTCAATGGCACCACAGGCTTCAGAGATCAGTTTCAATAAACAAATAGTTGAAATTTCAGAGACTCGGTTCATGTATCATACAGTCTGTGTCGTGAATAGTTTCTCTTTTGGATCAATTTGCAGTACTGTGTTAAAACTTACATCATGTCCTTGGAAAATAAAAATACATTCAAAACTCTCATATATCACAAAAAAGCAAAAAAAGGTGAACGTTTCTTACTTCAGAGCTTCGGCTACACTGCCCATTTGTGTAAACTGTTGAGAGTAGCTCATACATTTCTGTAGATACAAAACAAAAGAACGTGCAGGTATGAAAAGAGAGAGTAATTTAAAACAGGAAGATACTGAACAACTGTTTTAAAATGTAACAAACTTGGAGGCAAAAACAACAATGTTTCATCACTTCCATCCTCAAGATTTAAGAGGTGTACCCCCCTATTTTTTAAAATACTGACAGGAGAAGGTAAAGATCTGACCTCGTGCTGCTTCCGCATAAGATCCATGAGGCCGTGGTACTGTTCGCTGGAGCGAGGGGAGAGGGGGGAGGAACGAGAGCGAGCCAGGGAGTAGTCCTCCTCACTGACTGGAGCACCAGGAATCTGATGGAGGGACATGATACAAAATGAGATACCAAATTTAAACAGAAAAAAACCAAAATGTGATTACAGAGAAAAAGGGAAAACGAGACAAAAAAACCAATGTTGATCATATAGCATGAGAAAAACAGATTCAATGCAACCTTGAATGACTTATTTGACCCTTAAAATAGCTCTATATGATATCCTAACAATGTTGAGAAGCCATGTATGTAGCTTGAACCAAGACTCTCATCAGTTGGTCTTTGCAGAACATTGATCTGTTTCTAGGCTGGTCTGATACTCTGAAGACAAGAAAGCAAACTAACAGAGGCACAGGCATAATAATCTGGGTCATTTCAATACAGGACTATGTCAGAGAGAAACACACAGCTCATATGAGGAGAACTCACTAAGTGAAAGTGAGGCAAAATGAAAGAAAGTCACAGGAGATGTAGCTGCAAATATAATAAATATGAAAGTAGCAATGATGTTGGGAATATGCAGATACACTCACAAACTCTCTCTTCATCACACACATAAACACACTCACAGAGAGAAGCCTGAACTCACACACACAGAAGGTGAGACCACAATGAGAACAAAGGTGTTTTGGCTTCACCCTGCTTCCTTCCGACTGTTTGCTATTTCTGTCACACAACTCAAACACTTTGCTTCTCCTGTGAAGGTGTGTTCACACAGACACAACACACAGACACAGACACACACATGTTTTGTATCGTTTGGCATATCTCTGTTTTTGATAATTTGCTTATAACCTTGGTGATATCAACAGGTAGTCCACTCTTTGCAGCAGAAATCATGGGGTCCAGTCCCTTTGCATGTCTGAGGTGGTTCGCTGCTCCATTCATGTCCTAAACACAAACAAACAGCAGGCGATGGATCAGTCAACAACAGCTACACAACAGATGTTCACAACTCCATGACACAACAGGCAGCTGTGACAAAGGAACCGACTAAATACTGAGATGGCATTGATCTATTAACAGCAACTGAAAAGAAAATAAATGGGGAAAAACTGCTCAGTTTACCTTCATCTGTTTGGAGCGCAGCGCTGCACGCAAAAAAGCTTGTCGCCTTAGCAACAAGAAATCCACTTGCTGCTGAGCTACAAAGATAATTAAGAGATAAAGAAGTGACACAGTGGCTCCATTTAAACTCACACACTTTGTATGACACATTTTTTTGTGAGCAGGAAGGTGTTCATATGCGTGCTACAAACTCTGAGCACACCTTTGGGTCCTAGTTTTACAGCTGCAGAGCCTCCAGGGGCCTGAGGAGCTGCAGCTTTTGCTCTCTGTGCAGGTGGACGAACTGCATGCTGTGAAGAGAGAAAATACAGGATGATCAGAAAAGTGCAATGAGCACATGTAGGGATTCAAGGTACCAAAAGAAACTGTTATGCTTCTTTGGACACCAATCATTCGGGACATTGAGAGCTTGTTTGGACAAAATATTTTAACATGTTTCTGCAGCGTCATGTTTCTGTTATAGGCAGGAGCTGCAGCAGAGAAACTCTGAACCTACCACTGAAGCTGGCAGTAGATAAAGTGCTCGCTTCAGTCACAAGGCAACCAATCACATTCCTTGGCTGCACATTAAAAAACTGACCATTTGGTTGCCTTTTTTTTTTTTTTTTACCTTTGCAGCCTCTTTTTGTCCTTCCTCTTCGTCATCCTCTGCATCTGCATCCTGATTGGCTATTTTCATGGCTGTTTCCAGGACACCCATGAGGTTCTGCTGGCCCCCCTCTGAGCCCTGAAGTGGTGGACAGCCTGAAAGAGCAACACACAGACACACACAACTTACTGAAGCTCACCGATGCAACTTGGAGGCCGAATCCAAAACAAGCTTGCAGAAAGTTACCTGGTGGCACAGGCAAATCGGACAAACTGACGGGTTTTCCGGCTTTGTGAGCTCTGATAGCATCCTGGTATTGCTGTTGAGAGGTGAAAACAGTTATAACTTCATAAGGGAAGAATTCACACACTGTTTCCTAAACCCATATCACTCTTCCAGGAAAAGAGTCACTAAATTTCTGTCATGTTGTGTTTGAACACTGAGAAAAGTAAGAAAAAGTCGCTCATCAGGGTTCTTGAAATTAAAATGATGTATTGATAGAAGAAACTTTTTCTTAACTCATTGGCTGATTTTTGTTAGAAACAATTTAGACATTTTTTTGCTTCAAATAACTTGGAACA
Source organism: Thalassoma bifasciatum (assembly GCA_008086565.1). Lineage (NCBI taxonomy): Eukaryota > Metazoa > Chordata > Actinopteri > Labriformes > Labridae > Thalassoma > Thalassoma bifasciatum. Next base: position 1,281,598 of record RPOG01000043.1, read on the forward strand.
GGACATTTTTCTGGACTGGTCTAGTAAATATGACTCATATCAAAACCAAAAAGACATTTTTTACTAAAAATAAGACAAACACACTTCCTTAGATTTCAGTTTGTTTGTTTTTTTTTTTTGCAGTGAATCAATAAATAAGGAAGTAATGATACATTTGCCAGAAAGGTATTGTCAAAGCATTCCAGAAACATGAGGGGGGTCAAACGAGGAAACCCAAGAATGAATCAGCCAGGCTTAAAGGATTTATCAGAAGACATAGTTCTTTCACACATATCAATAACAAGAATTATGTTTCTAATATGCACCAATATCAACACCTCATTTACAGAACAAATCACACAGAAAAGGGGTTGGGTTGATTCAGAAATGGTGGTACTGTGCATATCAGGCTCTGACTCAAGGGTTTGAGATTCTCCTAGCATCTGTCTGTCGCTCATGTAAAGAGCAAAACAATTACATGAGCCTGTATCTTGGAGCCAGCTACAAAGTTCTTCTTATCAGCAGCCATGATGGAAACAGAAAAACATGCATCTTCCAGAATCAGAAACAAAAAGCTGAACAACATGCTCTGACACCTAAACAGGCAAAACACATGCAGTACAGTACATTTGCTTCACGTTCTTGTCTCACAGCTATCATCTAACCTCTTTAACTTTGCCTCAGCTTTATCCAATTAAATAAGAACATTTTTCTTTTTTTTGCACCATTTGCTTTAAGAACCCAGTGTTATTGCAGTTTATTTTGGTGGGTAAATGAAGACAAAGTGGTATTTACAGTCTAGGCAACAGTAGATATTTTAAGTCTAAATAAAGTGAGTCACCCACCAGTTATTCAGGGAAACAGGAAAAAACACAACAAAACAGCAGCACGGAGCCAGGAATGCATGATGAAGAACCAAGAAACGCTGAATCTCTGATAACGTCTCATGCTTTTTTGGATTCTTTTCATTGGTATGACATTTAAATCAGTTTTAAGGAAAAAAAACCTTGGCTTGATAATAGGTGCAACGATATGATGTGTACCTTAACAATGCGCTGGTGCATGCGAGCTTTGCGGTCGTCTCCTTTGGTCTTGGCTCCCTCTGCTGCTGACTTGTAAATATCCATCCTCTGCTGCAGGGCTTCTGCAAGACTGCTGGGAGCAGGCAGGTCTACACAGGGCACACACACACACACACTTCAGCTTTCAATTCTAACCTGAGATGTTTTTGTATTTGATCCTTGGTGCCCTTTTCTTACATGGAGGCTCAAGGCTAATGCTGTTGGGCTTACCAGCTGTGGACACCTGGGCAGGTGCGGCAGCAGCAGCAGGAGCAGCAGGGGCAGCAGGTTTAGAGGAGGACTGAGGAGGAGAAGGTGCACTGGACTCTGCTACTACATCTCCTGTGGATGAAGACATTTCGACAAAGGGTTGGAGATGGTTTATAAAGAGTGCACAAGAGAAAATCAAACAACCTATAGTGACACATGCAAACATGAAAACTGCTACAGAGATTATGAAAATTATTTCTTTCTACTGGCACTTTCTTATTAACAATCAATCTCTTCTCATGGGTTAATATTATGCAGGGATCAAACGGGAAATTAATTTCATATATGAAAATTAAAGGTAGTTGTGGGACACATTTAGGTCAATATTAAACCTTTTTAGCATTCAGACTGCGGTCCACCTGATGCAAGTGAGTTTTAAACATTAATATGTATCTATTGACCACGTACATCCAAACCAAGAGAATATGAAATGTTTCATGAAATGGTCAACAGCTGTTAGAAAAAGGTTTTTGAAACATAGTTGAGTAGTTCAATGCCTTCATAGAGTGCAGTCGGAGGGTGAGCTTTAGCAGATGATATTACTGCTTACAGACAACATACTAAAAAAAAACAAAGAAAAAAATGTACGATAGCTAAAAGAAATGACAAGAAATGATCTACTGAAACAGAAAACAAAAATGCAAAAAGTATTTTAAGAGGTTATGAGCCCAAAAAGCCCAGAGTTCAAGACAACAATTGAAAAAGCTGAACACACCTGGAAGGTATTTTATTTCTAGATGTAAACTCAATTGTTAAAAAAATAGTTTTAGAAACATTTTGGTCTGTTATTTTACTGTTTATTTATCATTTTATATGTATCGTTTGTATCTACCGTAATATATGGAATAATTTGATCAGTAATACAAGTTTATATTCTGTCTTCCGTTATCTTGTGCCTACAGGTATCAATATTAATAGCAGGTAGTAGACCACACTGACTGTTTCACCATAAGCTTATTAGCAATATGTGAAGCACTCTCAACAGCAGGTAGACACACTCCACCATCTCTGCTGAATATATCCATTCATCTTAGCAATGACTCACAAAACAACAATCCTGTCTCAGTGTGAAGCTTCATTAACTCCATCAAACATCTGAAATGATACTTTGAATCGACAGTGATATACTTTTCACAGCATTTATCTACAGTATCCAGGCCTAGTGATATAGATACAGTTTGAGGTATTGTTGAATGATAAAACTTGGATAATAAATACATTAAAATCAGAGGTCTCCAAAAATTAAGTGCTGTAGTTTTCATTTTAAGTATATTGGTTTGCGTGGCTGTTTTTGTCTTTATCCACATAAGCTACAAGTTTGTTTGGATGAAAACAATGTTAAAGCTGGGAAGACTTCGTTCAGTTCAACTACAATCATGCTGCACACTTTGCTTATGTAAAATGAATCACATGAAGCATGGTTGATGCTAGGAATTGGGCCATTTTTTCTGGTCTTTGTTCGTTTGGTTGTGTTTAATGTTTTATGTGCTAAAAAAATCCTCTCGCCATAATTTTCAGAATTCAAACAGCTCTTATCTAAGCTGGTGCTAAGACACTTCAATCTGTTTTACTCAGTAGGGGAGTTTCCTGACCAAAGGACAGTTTGACTCATGCCTCGTAATTATAGTTTCTTTAAAAAGCTCACACAGACCAGGAGGAGGAGGTAGTGAGCTCAGGTCTACAGGTTTGCCTCCATCCACAGCCTCCAAAACCATGTCCAGCTTCTGCAAAATGAGAAGTCAACTCTTTTAGGATTAAACTTTTCCAGGTATAAACAAATAAATTGCCTCATTCCTTGGAACAGCTCAGTGACCTTGGCAGTGAGGTAGTACTGTTTGGCCATGTCAATGTCTCCACTCTGCTTGGCGTATACAGCAGCCAGTTTGTACTCCCTCTGTCTGCTCATCACTGCCTGTTTCAGCTCTGAAAGGAAAGGAGTCATGTGTGAGACAGAATTAGAGACAAAGACATAGGCAGAAAGGCTATCTCTGAATATCATGGTGGTGTGTTTTTTACCTGAGTTTTGTGTGTCTGACTGGCCAGGAGTAAGGGGGGACATGGGAGGCGTTTCTGGGCTGATGGCTGCGGCAGGTTTCTGTGGCGGGCTTAGCTGGACTGGTTTTGTATTGGGAGCTGCTGGTGCTGCATCCCTGAGGGGTTTCTGATTCATGGGAGGACTGGGCAGCAGTGCTGGTTCTGGCACTTCTCGCTCTTTGACCATTTCAGGCTCCGCTGTTGCATTAGATTTTCCACCAAGAGCAACAGGAGGTGGGATCTCTTCTTCATTGATTGGTTTTCCTTTCTTGGCAGATGTCAACAAGGACTGAAGTGTCTAGGGATAAGTTAAAAAAAAAAGAAAAATCAACATATCACTATACTACAGCGCTGTCACAAACAGTGTAACAATCTATTCATACTTGAACACTGAAGCTGAACGAGTTGCTTCTTCTTTTTGTACCTTTAACCCTCGGTCATATCTTCGAACTTTGCTGGTCTCTCCTGCAGCCTTGGCATTGGATACTGCTGTCTTATACATTTCAATGCGCTCCAATAATTTGGACTCCACCCCTGTTGCACCACTAGGAGCTGCTGGTGGTGAAGGGTGGGGCGTGATGCTTGCTTTGGGCACACTTGGCGTGGTGGCAGGAGGAGTTGGAGGAGGAGCTCCATCTTCATCATCTTCTAAAACATCATTCAGTTCTGCCTGTACACGAGGAAACAGAAATATATGAAGTTAACTGGAAAAACATTTGAATCATTTTAGGTCTGCCATTTATTATATTACTAAAGTTGCTTTAGTTCTTAAGGGGAGGAAGAAAGGAGAGTAGGTGTGTTACCAGCAGATCCTCATCATCTAAATCATCGTCATCCAAGTCATCATCATCCAGGTCTTTCATACAGAGGGCTGCCATCTGTTCTATTTCTGCCATTGGAACAGGAGCTGAAAATAAACCCAATAGAATTCATATGTAGTTGGAACATCATTGTTTCAGTTAGACAGGTTTAATGTAAAAGAAAGAAAGTCAGTTGGTCTGTACCAGTCAATTTCTATAGATTAGGCCAGTAATAGATGGAAAAAAGGCTGATTTAAGTATTCTTTGTCAAATTAAAACACCACACAATGTTGAACAACTACATTCTACACTTCCACTTTCTCTGAATATAAATGTAGTTCAAATGAAATGCAATTCAAAATAAATACTTATTCAAAATAACTGCTAATCTAAATAAATCTCTGAGCTGGTGCATCTTGATTAATAGCCATAATCACGGTTATCGCTACTCGAGTTCCCTCGATTCAACCTGTGAAAACGCAAACTCACGGTCAGTCGGAAAAACAGAAAGCAAATGGAAAGATTTCTTCAACCGCCCGTCCTCACAAAGACAGTTCCAGGAGGAAAAAAACACTACGAGGGCAGCTTGTGGCCACATAAAAAAAATTAATTTTCAAGAAAGTAAACTCAAAATTTTCCCTTGCGGAAGCCAAAACTGTGTGAAAGTGCCCTCTTTGTAGCCTAAATGTAAAAGAGTGCACTTTTGGGAGAAAAATACACAAAAGTGCCTTCTAGGGGGCCAAAAGAGACCCTTTTTTCTTCGGCCCCTACCATTTAAAGTGTCTGGAAACACCACTGGTTGTGACAGTGAGTGAGTGTGCACGTGAAGCATCCTACAGGTGAGCCAGGGCAATGACACCCACTACTATTGCTGAGACATTCTATAAAGAAAAAGTCACTGGGGTCACTGGAAAATTGTGATGTGAAGAAGGGGCCACAGCCCAAATGAAATTGGAAACCAATGAATTAGATTAAGGAATGAACGGACTCTTACCTCTGCCTTCACCCTTCTTGGCCTGTGCTCTCCCTCCTCCACCTCCACCCACCAGATTCAGCAGCTCTGCCTCCAAGTCCTCGTCATTCCCATCATCGTTCATCCCTCCGTCTGGTGACAGGTCAAGGAGTAGCCCCATCTGAGACACAAAGAGACACTCAGATAAATACAGAGACAGGGAGAATTCTGCTGACTCATACTTGTTGTTGACATAGTAACAGCACAAATCTCTGTCAGAAATGATACAAAGATGTGACAGGTGTTACCTGTTTAGCTCTCGCTGCCCCTTGACCCCGGGGTGGGGGATTCCTACTTCGGCTCATGGGCTGTCACAATTGTCACCTGAAAGTTGGATTGAAAACTGGATTTAGTTTATGAATTGAGGAAAGAACAGGGGGCGTGGATTGTTAGGAAAGCTGACGTTAGACACTTTCACACAAATGTATAAACTCAACACGGGCTTTAACAGCTGCGACTTTTGCAACAACGTCTCGTAATCTCATACTGGTAAAACATCAGCCAAATAAACAAATCCACTTGGACTAAAGTGAGCAAAAAGCAAGTACAAAACCTTGTAAACAGAGATTATTAATGCACATAAAGCCTTTTATTTACCTTGACAGTTTGATGGACCGAAATGTTGTCTTCAGAGCAGGTCAGGTCGGTTTATCTGGCTGAAAATGGTCAAAAATAAAAGCAGAAGAATCACAAAATGAAAAAGAAGAAAGATATTTCTGCATAAAGATTTGTTCGTGCGATCAAAACATCAACGGAATTCACTTCCTGCTTTGCGTCTCCCATGGCGACGCACATCCCGCTTTACGGTTAGAAGAGACACGCCCATCGCTGACGTAAAAATCAAACGTAACGTCTCGAGCCCAGGATCCAGGTGCGTGATAGATAAGATGAACATGAATCAGTAATTTATCGTTGGATATAAATAACTGGGTGTCAGTTCAATCATTAATCATCGATTATTGTTTTGTCGAGCTGAGAAAATTTACTCCGCATCAAAGCCATAATCTAAACTGTTTTCATTCAGAAAGTGTCTCATTACCAAAGCTAACAGCTCAATAATCATCATGGACCTTTGACCTTTTTTGGCGCGCATTTAAAGTTAAATTCTTTTTCAAGCTACTCAAAGGTTTAAACCACCTATTAACTCTATTTTAACCTGGTTAACATAATCTAATTGATGGTAAAGACCACAGACTCCCAGCTTTGTAAGAATTCAGTGGTTGATGGAAGAAATGAGCGAAGACAAAGTAGCTTACTAACCCATACCTTTATCTATAACAACATTTTTTTATAATTCAAACATGATGTATTGAAGCTTAATTCCGCAAAATAAAAATAAGCAAATAAATAAAATTGGCTTTGTTGGGATTACTGTCTCTTTTTTGCACATATAAAGTCAAGTTTTGAGATAAATTGGTTAAATTTTGATTTTTGATCAAATAATCTTGACTTTATCTCAAAATTTTGACTTGATCCAAAACTTTTTACCTTGGTAACCTAAAAGAAAATCTTGACTATTTTTCTCATAACTTTGACATTTTAGCAAACAATTTATCTCAAAATTTCAACATTTTATCTCATAACTTTGACTTTTGATCTTAAAATTTTGAATTTGGATTTCAAAGTACTGACTTTTGATTTCAAAATTTCAACTCTTAATTTCAAAATACTGACTTTTGATCTCAAGATTTTAACTTTTTATCTAATACGTTATACTTTCTGTCTCTTAACTTTCTTAACATCTAAAATTTTGACTTTGCAAACTCAAGATAATGACTATCTCATGATTTTGACTTTATCTCATAACTTTGACCTTCATCTCAAAATTTTGACTTTTTGTTTCAAAATTGAACTTGAATGCTCCAAAAAATTTTAAACAGTTATTGTGACTGTGGTGAAAAGAAAGGCACTATTGTATATATCAGTTCGTCTGTTTAAGTGCTTTTCCACTTCAGCATTTCTGTCTGAGAGTGCAGCTCAAGAAGTCAAGGCAAACCCAAACATTTTGGAGAATTTTTTGAAATCATGCATGGTCATAATTTTACCACTATAAAGGAGGACATGTCATGGCAAAAGAGAGTGTTTGATCACCCTTACATAGGTAGCTGGACATATTTTTAGTGTAGGACTGCAAATTAGAATGAGAGGTGGGTTGTCAGGGGCTCTATTGAAGAGGGACATGTCATATGGTAATGATAGGAGGCTGTAAGCTAACTGGGAAGATTTTAAGTCATGAAGTCGTTAACCTAACCATGACCTTAAATTTCCCTTTTCACATTTTTATGCCACTTTTTTGATCTGATACATTTTTTATGTATTATTACTTTTATTCCTAGGAAGAGAAAAGATGGCCAAAGGAAGGACCAAGCTCAGCAGTGATGGTAAAAGTTGCAACTGTCAAACAGAAAACAAATTAGATTATTTGAATTTTCTTGGATTAAAAAAAGTCAAAAATCCTGAACATATATTTTTGTTAAATCCCTTTTGTAATAACCTTCAGTGTGTGTTTTCATACACTGCGACATTGTGGTGGCGGATGCATGCAATATCCAAATCTAAAAATGTTCCAACAAGATATTTAGAAGTACAACTTTCTTTCTGGACGGGGATGTAACTGTGTATCAAATCCCCAGCATACAGATTGTTTGATGACATCCGTTTTTTTTTTTTTTCTACTGAATAAAGACAGTATCGCTCCAGCCCAGCTTCGCTCCCTCAGGTCAAGAAAGAGAGAACATCTAAGTACTGAGATTTCAGAGACTGAGAATGTTCATCAAACCAACTCTCACCAGGTATATGAGTGAAAATGACAGAACCTGAATTACATATTCTTTTACATGTCAAAAGTCTGATCCTTTTGATCCATTATTCAGGACACTGAAGTGACTAATACAGCTGTGGATGCTGCACCGCCACAGTGCCCTGAGGAAGAATCTGCTGTGATTTCAACTCAACAACATCAAGCAGAAGGAGATTCTTCTCCCACCAAGCAAGATCCTGTCACAGAGGAAACAACTGCAGACACAGCAAATGTGAGGGTTCAAGATTTAGAAGAGAAAGAAAAGGAAAATGTCACAGATGCCAACAGGAATTTTCATACTGAAAATGATGTCGAACAGAGTGAAAAAGAGGAAGAGAAGAACAGAAATGTATCCCAAATATGCCCATATCAACCCCATGTTGTGTTACGGATCCTCGAGGACAGCAAAGTATCTGCGAAAAACTCTCTGGTGGAGCAGGGTGGTGCAAATGAGGACTCTTCAAGTAATCTGGAGAAAAGCCAAGAAACCAGCCTGGAAGAAACCAGCAGTCAGAGCACAATTGATGTCAAGACAGCCACAAAGGAGGCAGCAGCAGAGGTGCCCGCCAGAAAGAAGCGAAGGATGGGTATGTGTGGACTGACAGAAAAAGAGCGGAGCCTTTTCCTTCAGACAAAAAAGAGTGAAAATGAACAGAAGGAACCAGAGACAGCTGAGATGTTGATTGAAGACGTAGCTGACCCTGTGGTCCAGACAGACACAACAGCTTCCTCAAAACCTCCATCACTGTCCAACTCAATGGACTGTGTCTCAGAAGAAAACATGGCAGCAGTAAAGCCTCATTCTGGAGACTATGAAGAAGATAACAGGTCAGTAAAATCTGAAGAATTCCTTTCAGCATTTTTTACATACTTTGTTTTTAGTGTCATTTCATGAGTTTGACTGATGTTTATGGATGTTTACTTAATTTTTGTGAATGTTAACTAACAGGGCAGAGACTGAGCGCCACATAACCGCACCAACCTCAGATGGGACCAGCACCGCGTGTGATCCAGGCTGCCCAGAAGAGAAGAGTCTTGAGGTTGTTGTACCCCTAGTGCCTCACCCAGAACAAACAACTGACTCAAAGCTAAATCTTCCAGCTGTGGAGGAAGTGAAGGCAGATCATGGGCAAAAAGAATCAGAAATGGAAGATCAGAGTCCTGCCATAACCAGAACTGAGCAGACAGAGGACCATGGCAATCTTGAGGAAGTTTGTCTACCCATGAATGGTTTGCCCATGTTAAGTGATGAGAAGAAAGAAGAGTTCACCTGTGATGAAGAAGTTTGTGAGGTCGACAAAGCGGACCTGTCATCCCCTCAGAGCCTGTCAGAGAAATTGAACTGTGGCTCTGTGGTGCAGTGTGAAGTCGCAGTGACACCGTGTGGCTCAGAGGGGAACTACAGTGTAAGTGATAGTTCTAACTTAAAAAAGAACCAAGATATGACATTTCATTGAAAGTCAACAACACTGTCAAGTTTTTCAACAAGTAAAATACATCACAGTTAATAATTTCAGACTTTAAAAAAGTTGTTTTCTCATTTTGTTTGCTTTTCATCATTCTAAATTAGAGATTATTGTGTTTGGACTCTGATTTAGAAAAAAAACAAGCAATTTGGCCTTGTTATCTTGGCTTTCAGAGCTTCCACTATGCACTCAAAGCATAACTAATGACATGCTCCAGTCAGCTTGAATAGATTATAGATTTTCATCGACTAAAATGATATTCTTCTCAAGCAGAATACTTCTGCAAAAACAAATACACTGCCTGACCAAAAAAGTTGCTGCTTAGATTTAACTAAGCAAATAGGTACAAGCCTCCTATTGGATACTTACCTCATGGGAGATAATATTTCAGCTGGCAACAAGTTATTTAACCCAGGCTGATGCAATGAGTAACTTCTCATTTCTTAAACAACCATGACCAAAGACACATCCTGTGATCACAGAAAAGTTGTCAGTCTGTTTAAGAAGGGTCAAATCAATGGCATGCATCAAGCAGAGAAAATATCTAAGGAGATTGCAGAAACTACTAAAATTGGGTTAAAAACTGGCCAACGCAGTATTACAAACTGGAAGGATGGTGAGGATTTCAGGAAGAAATGTGATCGGAGAAAAAAAATGATCCTGATCCGTGGAGGATAGCTTTTGAATAAGTGTTGCTTATGTCAAATATGTAGACACAGACATGAACATCACATAAAATGTTTCATTACTGTGGTTATTTACCGCTTTGTGTCACAGAAATGACTTATTTTTTGTTGTGCACAGTTTGTTCCTGATGAGGAACCTGATGCAGGTCTCTCTCCTGTGACCACTGGGCCCCTTCTGACCAGAAACACTGACAACGACCTGTTTGGACCTGGTTGCATGGAATACGTGTCTGACTCGCAGCTGAACACCATTTCTCTGACGTAAGGAAATAGGGGTGAGGGTGGTGTACTTCCACAAGGATCCCAATTGTGGTGTAAAGTAAAGAATGAAGAAAGTTGACCTGCTAATGATGATGATGTTTATACATTACCTAAAAAATACAGAGTGTACAAGTGGGGGTATTTGTGCAATATCTAGCAGACTGGTTATAACGAGTTCCTCATTGTGTTATTGTACAAATAAGGCAGAGTAAGATGGCATCCTCTTTGGAAAGGGACCTGCCTCTATATAGCGGGTCATTCTGAGTAAACAAAAATTTGGAGCCAGGTAATTATGCACTACTTTAAAATTGCTTATCATATTCCGTTTGTATGAAAGTTGTTATGTGGGACATATAACTCCACACTGGGCCTTTAAAACAGAGCTTGAAACTTGTCAATTCAATACAGATTATGTGAGATGACAGTTTTATAATGACATAATGAAATATACAGTATATCATATTGGGAATCAACCACCGTGCACAATAAAATTCTGGGATGCTGAAATAAAAAACACACAATTCATTTAATCCAATAAGAGTAAATACAGACTTTTGGTATCAATGAAGAACTTTCAGTTTGTGTTGATTTTAAACTCCCCTGCAGGCAAAACAGTATCTCTACTTTGCTGTCTGTGTCCCATACATGTTGTACTTGTCTCAGTCATGTTTTTATGTTTTCAACAAAAGTCTCCCCCTCTTTTAATTTGAGATTCAAATTTATGACTCAGAAATCTTTTCCTTGAAAAAATGCAGGCAAGCCTGTGTGCCATTCATCGCCCCAACGCCTGTCACTGTACCAACCACCACCAGCACTATGACACAAAATTAACCAAATGCAGTCAGTCATTCTCCATGTGCATAGTCTTGTTTGCTTTTACAGCTCATACAGGGACATTGTTTTTGTTTTGTAACCAGCAAAGATCTCTTTACAAGAGCTTTCGTATACACGAACAAAAAAATAGACAAGTCATCCATCCAATTTTAACCTGTCATTCTAGTGAAGAAGAGGCAACGGAGGGGGATGAAGTTCTTTCTTTCTCAGGCTGCCATGAAGATGCTTCAGAGCTGATCTGTGGGCTGGTCAGAGAACTTTCCTCTCTCAAGTGAGTTCTTGGTTTTTATGCCATTAGTTCTTTGGACCAATCTCAGTGCCGTTTCAATCAGAGTTATGCCATTTGAGCCCAGGCAGACACATGCGCTCAACCACTTGATGGGTTCAGGGTTTGGGGTGCACATAGAGAAGGGACCACTGTTTCTTTTTCCTTTAACTCTGAACCACATCTGCATCTCCCCTTTTTCCTGAGGTGAACTTTCAACCTCTGATATTATTGGTCTGTTTTTATTCCTACTGTGCTGTGATTGGCTGGAGTGTGATGTTAGCTTTGTTAGCTGTAGACTTTCTGGCACCTTGTTTACAAATATAAGTGCAATGTGAGACCCTGCAGTTTAAAACAGACTTACATAGCAATCTAATCAGGTTTCAATGTCAATATTAAAGTTACACTTTGTTTAAAAGTTGGAGCTACTTAGAGAGTCAGTCATCCCATTGAAGTGTACATTGTTTTTTGAGAGACACTGAAAAAGTTCAATATTTCTAGCAGCTTCTTTCAGAAAGTGAAACCTAGATATTATATAGACTCATTATACATAGAGTGAGTTAATTTCCTGAAATGTTGATGATTAAGGCTTGGGAATTCAGTGTCTCAGAAAATGTGACTGCTTTTTTGCCCATCTTAGTCTTTTTTCATTTCTTTTCTTCTGCTGATGAACAATTTTTTTGCTACTTCATGACTATTTTCCAAGTTTTCACCCATTTTTGCTGTTTTGTTTCTATTTATTTTTTTTACAATTTTTGACACCTTGAATATATTTCTACACTGGCGTAGAGCATAAAACATCCACTGCAAAATTGTTTGTTATTCTGACACATTTGAGGCTGAAGAAATATTGCATTATCTACTGTTAAAATATTGCAGCATGTCATATTGCTGTTTAACCTAATTTGGGATTAACTGCCCAACCCTTCTCTCCCATTCAGCACCGATCACTTTTATAACGAACACAGACCTTGAACTAAGATTTATCTACATTTCACACTTTGTTAAGCAACAGAGTTTACTTTGTCAGTCAGCTGTTGTCCTTTGTTTTGTTTTTTTTCTTTTCAATTAGTCGAAAGGTGATGGCCACTCAGAAGGAGCTGGAGAATCTGCGCCGCAGCACAAAAAGTTCAAGAGGCTCCACACGCTGAGACTTTTATGTTCCTGATACCCTGAATCTCTTCTATATCTAAATCTTGTCATGTTCTCACATTTAAGTTTGTTTCTTTAATCATTGTTTTTTGTTTCTTTAATCTCAGACAACTGGAGTGTTCAGCCCGTTGGCAAAGTTGAAGTTTTTGTCAAAAATAAAGCATTTGTTATATAAATTAGGTGTTTGTTGTTGTGTACAAGTTAGAAATTGGAGTATTAATCAGCAGCTATAGTCAGTTATGTATGTGCAGTTTAGGCATTATCTAAAATAAGCTCAAAGATTAACAAAAGAAACAAATTTGTCATTTTTTGACATTTTTTAGTCAAACACAAAAGTATTCACACTTTTTTAAACAAAGTCAAACAAGATTAATTTGAGGTTATACATGCATCACATACATATTAAAAAAAGAATAAATAAAATAAAATGCTTATATTATGATTTCAGAACGAGAACAATCTAAAAATGTTGGAAAGCTGACTTGGTCACATGGTGCTGTAGTAGTGGATGACTGTTGTTTCATAGTTTCATTGAGTTACACTGGCTGTTCTTTACTGCATGGACAGAGTATGGAAATTGAAAACATCATATGACCAAGTGTTAAAAATTATACAAAACAAATATTCCTTTCACTTTTAACGTTTCTTTTTTTCCCCTCCAAACATAATGTTTGGAAGTCGTTGCTTTAAGTATTGAAAACGGCACACACACGCAAAGGTGAAGCAGGTGAAGTGACCAGGTGGGAAAAAACTCCAATCAGTGCAGTGCAAGAAAATCCACGACGCAAACAGGCCAAAACATGCCAATAAAACCAAATAAAACCACACACATGCTGGTAAAGAAATTTGCACTGATGGAGTGAGCTCCCCGTGTCAGACCTGCTTTTATCAGCGTCGCGACTTTGCGTACACGGAGCTGTACGCGCTGTCTACCTTCGGACAGAAGCGTTTGGTGTGAGCTTTGGCACCTGTGGCTCCGCACAGGGGACACACGTACTGGCGCAGGTACGGACACAAAACCTCCCCGGCTTGGTTCTTCAGCCTGTGCGTCCCGTACACAAGCTCGGACTCTCCGTTATGTTTGCAGAAACCACAAAACATGCGCGCAGATGAAGGGGGTGACGCTGGTGGACCCGGGGGTTTGTAGCGAGGGGGCTTCTTGCGGGCAGGGGGCCAGCTTGGCATTTGTTTTTTATCCACTGCGCTTCCAGATTGTGCACCACACGGGTCCAAGGTGCGCCGTGCGTGACCAGGTGGACGCTGATGCGCCCGTGAGGCTGGCGGTCCTGTGGCGAGGTCTGGTGCCATGTCTGCGCTCCAGGCGCCGCTTTGGCTGGTTGCGTTTATGCGCAAAGACTCCAGAGCCCTGCACGGGACATCCATCTCTGAGAGTGGGACATCGGGCGCTTGGAGCGGGGGCTCAATGGGGCTGCTGCCGCGGAGAATTTCTTTTACTGTGTTGGACAGTCCTATGTAGTCTTTCCAGGGCTGGAAACTCTTGTCCGACTCCATGAAGCGTGGCAGGTGATGAAAAAGATCCAAAACCAAGCCGTTCATTCTCGGGTCTTCACGGGTGTTTGGCCTCTGCCTGTTTCTGATCACCTCTTACTGAGATGAGTTATGGTTTTACTTCACAACGATGCAAAAAAGCAGCAGACACACGGCGCTGAGGTCCGTGACGCGCGTCAGTGACGCTTTTGATTAGTAATTGGGAACAAGCGTTGACCGGACACGCACACCTCACGTGCCAGTGACCAATCAATCATGATGGCGCATGCAGCGCACATGCAGCGCACTTAGGATGCTGTAATCAAGGAAGTTTCTGGTGCAACTCTTTGCTCTGTGCTGCAAACGTGGATGCAGGGTTGCCAGGTCCGTTGTCCGTTAAATTTGTGAACTTTTAGGATGCTGCATCAAGTAGGCTAGTCTTTAGTTTTATTCAACATTTTACCAAGAATATTCCTCCAATTTCTAGTCAAAATATCTTACCACACTTAATACAAGACACAGTTACCTAAAGGGGAAACATTTCAGCAAGATATTGGAACTTGTTTCTATAGATGGATAATCTTGATTACCTTGTTAAGCAAAACAATCCTGAAAACATCTTGATTTTAGTCAGTTTCTCAGATAAAACAAGATTTTGTCGTCATAACATAAGGTTTTCAAGCTGCTAAATTATTTGATAAGATAAATCATCTTGTTTCAGGAAACAGACTCAGCCTAAATTAAGAAAACAACGCTTTATTTGAACCTGCAGCTCATTTTGAGCTTATTATGGGACACAAAAATTCCCAATACAAGAAAATATGGCTAAAACAGAGTTTTCCTGGCTATTTTAAGATCTCTCCTGTCTAGTACAACTTAAACCTAATGTCATATCTTGGGATATCTTACCAAGAGAATTTTCTCTTGTACCAAGGCAGATTTTTTCTTCTTATCACAAGCCAAAATATTTTGTATTATTTTTTTTTACTTATTTTTGATGAGGCTTTTTCTCAGTATACCATTATGTTAAGATAATGTGATTGAAAAGTGACTAAAATGGGCAAAAAAGCAGCTACTATAGCAAAAATGGTGTTGTGTGCCAAGAAATAACACACTGTTCAGATGTCTGACATTTCTGTCTAAAATCTTAAATAATATTCTAATTTTTGGAGACACTGAAATTGGGTTACTGTCTGCAAGATATAATCATCAGCAAATCAAGGAATGAAGTCTTGAATTAATTCTATGTATAATGAGTCCATATAATATCTTGCAAAGTGACAAAGATATTGAACTTTTTCATTATATTTTATCTAATTTGTTTTGGAGTTGCTTTCCCCAAAAAATTCCTTCTCTTCCCCCTCATGTATGTTCTTCATATCCAGAATAAAATGAAAAAAAAAAAAAAAAGATTCAAAAAATCATCTCCTTCAATATAGAGAGTGATATCAAATTTGCCACAAGAATCAAAAACACTCTTTGTTTAAAAGTTATTTATTTGTTGTTTTGTTAATTAATTGTGGTACTCTTTTTAGTGAAGGGTGATTTATTTTTGTTGTACAACACAAAATCTAAAACTAATTGCACAAAAATTGCAATTTTTATACAGGGTAAAACAACTGCAGTAGATAATTTTTGCAATCGTTCAGCTCTGTTACCAGCTATTGTGGTATTTCAGCCAAGTTTGATCATCCATAAGACTGGTCACTGACCTGGCAACCCTGCTTAACTTTCACCTGAATTAGGTTTCAGTTTCTGATAAAGTCATTAAAATCCTGTTCAGCGAGAAAATCAAAGGGGCTTTAAAGAATTAATTGGTTTGAAAACTGCATAGACCATATCTTATGGTTCTCACAGGAAAAAAATATTTCAATCCAGTTTTGTCTCATTTATAGTTTTGAGAAAAATGCATCAATCTCCCATTTTAGAAGGACACTTGTTGTTAAAACAGACCCTCATAGCTAAGGTGGAGCAGTTCAAGCCTTCACATAAGTTTATTAAATAAGAATCATTTGAGACCAAATATCAGATAAAACAGTACTGAGAAAATAACTATTTCCTTGAAAGTTATCAAAAGGTTATAAAGTTAGATCATTGGTGTGAATACCACTGGGTCCAAATGAATATCTGATCAATTTAAATCTAGCTCTGGACCTTTGTTTTTTCCACCCCCCACGCTTGCCCCTCATTTCCTGTCTGTCTCAACTACTAAAAGAAGAACACACATGGAAATGCATTACTCATTGCACTGGGCCATTCTGGTTTTCCAATGGTGCCCTTGATCCCACATGAGAGCAGAAATTAATTTTTTTTTAAAAAGCTGTTTTTAAGTACAGTGAGGTTTCAGGGATTTAAAGGTGTGTTTAAACTGTACAAACTGGAGTGATACCGGACTGTTAACAGCAGTTTGTATAAGTTTACAGAGACTGTGACCTCATATAGCAGCTTCTGTGAGGACTGTTATGCAACATCATGCTCTGCAGTGAGTTACTCTCATAACAAGTCATATTTACACTCAAACCTAAAAGGTTGGAAGTGAAGACGTTTTTGGGGCCAAGAGAGACAGCTTTAAAATGGTCACGATCCCCCGACAAACGTCAACACCAAATTATGAACAGCTCGGTATGAAAATTCAAAATGCACAAAGTTAAATAAAACAAGTCTTTATTTACTTTTTGTATAAGAGATAAAATTTCTTTTAAAGTTAAACCATCATCAAAAATCTGTTAGAATGACCAGTCCAAGTGTTGAACATAACGTGCATGCAGCATTTCGTCTGCTCTTTGATCCCATATCTCTGATTGGTGATCAGCTTCTCTGTGAAAGGAGAGAGGAGAAAGATGGTTGAGTGAAAGCAGTGGGAATGGGGAGGAAATAAAATCTGTTCAAGTTTTTTAGATAGATCAAAAGACACAATCACTGCTGTGCAAACAGAGCTTTATATACAGAGCCAGCTTTAAGACTATGTAACTATGTTGCAAAAGCTCCAACAGAATCAGTATCAGCTGATAACAGTTTTGTTTTCCTCCACGTGCACTGCTCTTACTATTAAAACCTTACTTACCCGCTCTTGTATGACAGATTGAGGGCAGAGTAGAGATCAGGAGTGCTTGGGGTCTGAACTCTGACTGCTCCCTGGTTTGATCCAGAAACGGCAGCAATTCCAAACTGGGCGGAGGAGGAGGGAGAAATTGGAAGACAGCCAGATATACTGGTGGGACCCAAACCTGAGAAATCTGCAGTTACAAACATAAACACAATGAATTTGACTTTTGTAGTGACACTATTTCATGAAAACAAAACATCAGCCTCACACTTGAATGTCCCTGCATACTTACCAAGAGAAGATCTGTTCATCCTCTTGTTCCTCTGAGCTGCTTCACTGAACAGAGGCGAGTCACACAGATACTCTTGCTTCAGGAAAGAGGCTCTCTGCTGCTCAAAATCAAGTCGCTGTAGACACAACAGGTAAACACCAAGAAAGTGTCAAGATATTCAAGCCAGATTAAAGGGACTATGAGGAGAATCCATATGAGGTTGATGAAATAGCGCTGCTGTTTGAAATGTGACAACAAGCAAACTTCGTGAGTTTGTACCATAGTTTAGTTGTTAGCTACATATAGTGCTACTCAAAGCCCAGTGCTCTGAGACACATCAGTACTGTGTAATGTTAGTGAACCCTAGTTTTGTCCTAACTACCCAACCTCACCAAGCAGAGCATATGTAACCTTGTGCTTCATTTTATTGATAGACTCTCTGGTTTGAACAGATCATTGCAGTATAACTGCTGCATGTAAGTTGGAATTAACATCACAAACAGCTTGGCTAGTGTTTTAACCTCCAGCTTGTGTTTAAGCTTGTGTTCCTTCTGCTCTTGTCCCTTTTCTGTTGGACAGTTCAGCTTCAGTGTCCGTCATTACAACTAAATAAATTCAAGAAATTGTTTTTAGCAAAGAAAAATAGATTTCTTGTCATTGTCCTAGAGACATAAATCAATCTGGTCCTACCCGTCCAAATCGGGAAGCTGGGAATTAGCATTTAGGAATTACCCTTATTCAACGCTGATAATTTAATTTTTAATTGGGGATTCTTCCCCGACAGTTGAAAAAAGAATGCAAAACTGGCTTTGATGAAGATTTTTTGGATCATATTGAGTCAAAATTTTGGTATGAAAAAAGTCTAAATTCTGAGATAAAAAGTTGAAATTTTGAGATAAAGTCAAAATTATGAGGTTGATGAAATAGCGCTGTTTGAAATGTGACAACAAGCAAACTTCGTGAGTTTGTACCATAGTTTAGTTGTTAGAAAGAAGAAAGTAAAATATTTGGGGAAAGAGTCAAAATTCTGTGATTAAAATGTTAAAAAAAAAATAAATCAGGTCAAAATTAAGAGAGAAAGTGTTAATTTTGGGGGGGGGAAAGGTAAAAATTCTGAGAGAAAAAATTTTGAGATCACAGTCAAAATTCTGAGACAATTGAAATGCTGACTTTTATCTCAAAATTTTGACTTAGTATGGGCAAACCCCCCTCCAAAAAATCCATGTTTTTCATTATTATATTTCTAAGTGGCAGAAATGGCCTTCCATATGATTATGATCTAGTGCATGATTAGATATGAGAATTTTTGGAGACCACTTAGAAAGTCCTCACAGTCCCTTTAATGTGCCTTTATGTGATGGAAATAACTATTAAATTCCCCTAAACCCAGATGCTCTGACTCATCTGCACCACCCTACTCGTTTTTAGACTGTATGTAGGCATATGTAACAACAAAACACACAAAGCAGTTCAAAAGTATCCCTTCAAAAACATTAACAGTTTGATTTTTCTGACCTCGTGGCTTAGTCGGATGGCAGCGTCAGTGAAGGACTGACGCTCCTTCTCAAATGTTTTCTTTTGATGATCAAGCTCTGCCCAGTGCATCCGAAGACGCTCCCACTCCTCCAGAAAGTGGGCATCGGCTAACTCAGAGGGGACTGATGAAGCAAGACTGTCCTGCAAACAGAAAATCAGGAGTATTCCCATGTCTGATGCTTGCATAAAGTTCCCACAAGAAAATATAAAGCATTCGAAACAAAAAAAGAAGGAAAATTCACCTGTAGAAGCTGCTGTTGTAATCTTACAAGTTGCTGACTCTCTTTGAGTTCAGTTTCCAGAAGGGCCACAAGTTTTTCATGGTCAGTGCCAGCACCAGAGTGGGCTACAAGTTTAAGATAAGCTTCACATTATTCTCCTTCTTAAATAGATAACTTTACTTTGTAAGATCACTCTATGATGGTGTTTACCTTCAGGCAGGATGTTACACAGTCTCCTCTGCACCTGCCTCCAACTCTGAACCACACCTCCTGTCACATGGTCCCCCAGAGCCACCTCAGCCTGATCCAGCCTTATATTCCCTTTATGGGCCTCATCCTGCGCTCCTGTCAGTGTCTTTATAGGGGAGCATGGTGTGTCATGTTTATTTTGTCACAGAAAACTTATTTGATTTTGTATGAACAGCACTTTAGGAGCTGCTCCGGAGTCTTTGATAGTTTAACAGTCTTTCACATTGGATTTGCACAAGGAGCACATATTAAGATAAATGTCCAGATGGAGCATGGTCAACAATGAAAAGCTCCAGAACAGCTACTAAAGACTTCATCCTTTTACCCACACGCTCCATGTCGACTCTGAGGGCGTGTAATACAGTGGTGAGGCTGTGTCTCAGCTTCATCGCCTCTCTTAGCTCTGCCTCCCTGCGCTCAAGCATCAGACGCAGTGCAGTCTCTTCTCGTCTGCAAAAGAGAGATAGACTGATGATCACAACTAAGGAATTTCTGGAAGAAACAATAAGGGATTGACAACTTTTCAGAACACCTGAGTGATTTGATTGGCTCCTTTTTGTAGCGAGCCCCACGTGGGAAGTTGAGCACCTCTATAGCTGAGTAGAAATACAATAAACAAAGGTAAGTTCAGTGTGGGAGATGTGAATAAGCAGGTTTTGAGAGTGTCTCACATGGTTTGTTGCTGTATTTGTCAGGAAGGTGCAACAGCTTCTCCTTTAATCTGTTGCTCTGCTGCTCTGAGCGCCTCAGCTCTGCCTCCTGTTGGTTACACCTCAGCTGCAGTCGATTGCACTGCCACAAGGAGAGAGAAATCATGTGAGCAGATTAACTGTATAAAGCACTTTGGAAAGAAAAGACATCCTTCTTCTTACTTTGGCCTGTTCATGTTTCAGCATGTCCTGAAGCCTGGCCATATGCTCATCTTTCTCTTTAAGCTGCTCCTGCAACACAGAAGTTCAGGTTTTTATCTGAATGAAAAGCCCCAAAGGTTTTATTTGATTGTTACCTACCCTGACTGAGTCACTCTGCTCTCTGAGCTCCCCCCTGCCCCTACACCAGTCAGAGCATTCATGAATATTACGTGGTTCTGAGGTGAGAAACCAAAACTGACGAGGGTCTGAAGCAGATGATCGGGTGGGGAGAAAGATGAATTTAGGATTTTGTTGGTTGGGTCATTTTTCTGACTTTTAGGTAGAAAATATTAGAAATTAAAAATTCTCTTTACCCAAGTTCTCAGGACGTCTTCCATCCCTCTTCTGGGCAAACTTTGATGCCATCAGGGAGCTGTCTTTAAAAATCAAAAGCAAATGAAGCCAGTTCACAACCCACTAACATAAAACTGAGAATTGTTCTTTGAATGATGAAAATGACAAATACTGTAGTTCGAAAAGCTCTGTTTGTGCTCCAAGTTCCTTACCTCACCCGTCAAACTTCCTCAAACAGATGCTGTCTCTGTTCATCGCAGGTGATGGCACTTCTGCTAATTGCTGTGAATGCAGCAAGGCCGCTCGGAGCATTTGCTTTCTCCAGCACTTACGACTGTGCCTCAGCTTAGATCAATGAGATCCAATGGCCCTATCTATGTCTACAAATTAACAACCAGATGGATCTCTTTTTTTCTGGAGATCCGGTCTCAATTTAAAAAGTAAAACTTCCACACAAAACACTGAAAACTCTTCTGAAAACCGTACACTCTACTTCACTCCGTTGTGTTTCCATACCACTAAAAGGGAATGGGACGAACAAAGGAAAATTGTAGGCTTGTCAAAGGGATCTCCTGCTTTTTGTACTGTACACCCACTCTGATAGCTCAGTTGGTAGAGTGGAGGACTGAAGTCACTGATTATAGTTGTGATCCTAAGGTCGCTGGTTCAACTCCTGCTCGAAACATGTGCTTTTTCCAGCAGTTTTGTACTGTGCCTCAGCTTCTATCAATGAGATCCAATGGCCCTATCTATGTGATGTTTAACTGTTGGTCTACCTAGAGAAAAATGTCCCGTTAGACCATAGATAATTTTTTCATTTTGAAGGTGTGTTTTGTGACTTTTGAGAAGACTTTTGGCATGTGAGATGAAGTGAGGCAACACAAAGGTATGGTGATTTTCCCTTACCCTGCTTGTTTCCTTTTTTGTAGGCTTGTCAAAGGGATCTCCTGCTTTCTGTACTGTACACCCACTCTGATAGCTCAGTTGGTAGAGTGGAGGACCGAAGACACTGGTTATAGCAGTGATCCTAAGGTCGCTGGTTCAACTCCTGCTCGATGCATGTGCTTTCTCCAGCAGGTTTGACTGTGCCTCAGCTTCTATCAATGAGATCCAATGGCCCTATCTATGAAAAGTTAAACTGTTGGTCTACCAAGAGAAATTAGACCAGATGAAATATTTCATTTTGAAGGTGTGTTTTGTGACTTTTGAGAAGACTTTTGGCATGTGAGATGAAGTGAGGCAACACAAAGGTACAGTAATTTTCCCTTACCCTGCTTGCTCCCTTTTTTGTAGGCTTGTCAAAGGGATCTCCTGCTTTCTGTACTGTACACCCACTCTGATAGCTCAGGTGGTAGAGTGGAGGACTGAAGTCACTGATTATAGCAGTGATCCTAAGGTCGCTGGTTCAACTCCCGCTCGAAGCATTTGCTTTTTCCAGCAGTTTCGACTGTGCCTCAGCTTAGATCAATGAGATCCAATGGCCCTATCTATGTGATGTTTAACTGTTGGTCTACCAAGAGAAACAAGACCTTTAGACCAGATAAATTTTTTCATTTTGAAGGTGTGTTTTGTGACTTTTGAGAAGACTTTTGGCATGTGAGATGAAGTGTGCCAACACAAAGGTATGGTGATATTCCCTTACCCTGCTTGTTTCCTTTTTGTAGGCTTGTCAAAGGGATCTCCTGCTTTCTGTACTGTACACCCACTCTTATAGCTCAGTTGGTAGAGTGGAGGACTGAAGTCACTGATTATAGCAGTGATCCTAAGGTCGCTGGTTCAACTCCCGCTCGAAACATGTGCTTTTTCCAGCAGTTTTGTACTTTACCTTAGCTTCTATCAATGAGATCCAATGGCCCTATCTATGTATTGTTAATTGTTGGGCTACCTAGAGAAAAAAGACCTCTAGACCGGAGATAATTATTTCATTTTGAAGGTGTGTTTTGTGACTTTTGAGAAGACTTTTGGCATGTGAGATGAAGTGAGCCAACACAAAGGTACAGTGATTTTCCCTTACCCTGCTTGTTTCCTTTTTTGTAGGCTTGTCAAAGGGATCTCCTGCTTTCTGTACTGTACACCCACTCTGATAGCTCAGTTGGTAGAGTGGAGGACTGAAGTCACTGATTATAGTTGTGATCCTAAGGTCGCTGGTTCAACTCCCGCTCGAAGCATTTGCTTTTTCCAGCAGTTTTGTACTTTACCTTAGCTTCTCTCAATGAGATCCAATGGCCCTATCTATGTGATGTTTAACTGTTGGTCTACCTAGAGAAACAAGACCTTTAGACCAGAGAGACATTTTTCATTTTGAAGGTTTGTTTTTTGACTTTTGAGAAGACTTTTGGCATGTGAGATGAAGTGAGCCAACACAAAGGTATGGTGATATTCCCTTACCCTGCTTGTTTCCTTTTTTTGCAGGCTTGTCAAAGGGATCTCCTGCTTTCTGTACTGTACACCCACTCTGATAGCTCAGTTGATAGAGTGGAGGACTGAAGGCACTGATTATAGCAGTGATCCTAAGGTCGCTGGTTCACCCCCCGCTCGCAGCATGTTCCTTTTCCATCAGTTTCGACTGTGCCTCAGCTTCGATCAATGAGATCCAATGGCCCTATCTATGTCTACAAATTAACAACCAGATGGATCTCTTTTTTTCTGGAGATCCGGTCTCAATTTAAAAAGTAAAACTTCCACACAAAACACTGAAAACTCTTCTGAAAACCGTACACTCTACTTCACTCCGTTGTGTTTCCATACCACTAAAAGGGAATGGGACGAACAAAGGAAAATTGTAGGCTTGTCAAAGGGATCTCCTGCTTTCTGTACTGTACACCCACTCTGATAGCTCAGTTGGTAGAGTGGAGGACTGAAGACACTTATTAAAGCAGTGATCCTAAGGACGCTGGTTCAACTCCCGCTTGAAGCATGTGCTTTTTCCATCAGTTTCGTACTATACCTGAGCTTCTATCAATGAGATCCAATGGCCCTTTTTATGCAACATTAAATTATTGGTCTACCTAGAGAAAAAAGACCTCTAGACCAGAGAGACATTTTTCATTTTGAAGGTGTGTTTTGTGACTTTTGAGAAGACTTTTGGCATGTGAGATGAAGTGAGCCAACACAAAGGTACAGTGATTTTCCCTTACCCTTCTTGTTTCCTTTTTTGCAGGCTTGTCAAAGGGATCTCCTGCTTTCTGTACTGTACACCCACTCTGATAGCTCAGTTGGTNATGTGCTTTTTCCATCAGTTTCGTACTATACCTGAGCTTCTATCAATGAGATCCAATGGCCCTTTTTATGCAACATTAAATTATTGGTCTACCTAGAGAAAAAAGACCTCTAGACCAGAGAGACATTTTTCATTTTGAAGGTGTGTTTTGTGACTTTTGAGAAGACTTTTGGCATGTGAGATGAAGTGAGCCAACACAAAGGTACAGTGATTTTCCCTTACCCTTCTTGTTTCCTTTTTTGCAGGCTTGTCAAAGGGATCTCCTGCTTTCTGTACTGTACACCCACTCTGATAGCTCAGTTGGTAGAGTGGAGGACTGAAGTCACTGATTATAGCAGTGATCCTAAGGTCGCTGGTTCTACTTCCGCTCGAAGAATGTGCTTTTTCCATCAGTTTCGTACTATACCTGAGCTTCTATCAATGAGATCCAATGGCCCTTTTTATGCAACATTAAATTATTGGTCTACCTAGAGAAAAAAGACCTCTAGACCAGAGAGACATTTTTCATTTTGAAGGTGTGTTTTGTGACTTTTGAGAAGACTTTTGGCATGTGAGATGAAGTGAGCCAACACAAAGGTACAGTGATTTTCCCTTACCCTTCTTGTTTCCTTTTTTGCAGGCTTGTCAAAGGGATCTCCTGCTTTCTGTACTGTACACCCACTCTGATAGCTCAGTTGGTAGAGTGGAGGACTGAAGTCACTGATTAAAGCAGTGATCCTAAGGTCGCTGGTTCAACTCCCGCTCGAAGAATGTGCTTTCTCCAGCAGTTTCAACTGTGCTTCAGCTTAGATCAATGAGATCCAATGGCACTTTCTATGTTTTGTTTTATTGTTGGTCTACCTAGAGAAACAACACCTTTAGACCAGAGAGACATTTTTCATTTTGAAGGTGTGTTTTGTGACTTTTGAGAAGATTTTTGGCATGTGAGATGAAGTGAGCCAACACAAAGGTACAGTGATTTTCCCTTACCCTTCTTGTTTCCTTTTTTGTAGGCTTGTCAAAGGGATCTCCTGCTTTCTGTGCTGTACGCCCACTCTGATAGCTCAGTTGGTAGAGTGGAGGACTGAAGACACTGATTAAAGCAGTGATCCTAAGGTCGCTGGTTCAACTCCCGCTCAAAGAATGTGCTTTCTCCAGCAGTTTCGTACTATACCTTAGCTTCTATCAATGAGATCCAATGGCCCTTTCTATGAAAAGCTAAATTGTTGGTCTACCTGAAGAAAAAAGACCTCTTGACCAGATAAAATATTTCATTTTGAAGGTGTGTTTTGTGACTTTTGAGAAGATTTTTGGCATGTGAGATGAAGTGAGTCAACACAAAGGTACAGTGATATTCCCTTACCCTGCTTGTTTCCTTTTTTGTAGGCTTGTCAAAGGGATCTCCTGCTTTCTGTACTGTACGCCCACTCCGATAGCTCAGTTGGTAGAGTGGAGGACTGAAGACACTGATTAAAGCAGTGATCCTAAGGTCGCTGGTTCTACTTCCGCTCGAAGAATGTGCTTTCTCCAGCAGTTTCGACTGTGCCTCAGCTTCGATCAATGAGATCCAATGGCCCTATCTATGTAATTGCTGTGAATGTAGCAAGGCATTCACAGCTTATGTTCTTCTATGTCAAAAAAGTTTAAGATTCTTCTTCTTCTTCTTCTTCCGCCCACTTTTTTGGATTGCTTCTTCTTCCACAAATTTCAACCGATTTTCACCGTTCAAACTTCAAAACGACTGGCTCATTCAGGACTGGTGCACTATGACTTTTCAGACAGATTTCACTTATACTTTCAGAGATCTTTTACTTTTTTCACTATTTTCACACGCACAGAGAAGGAAATGGATTTGGAATCATTCAGGGAATTTCTTCAGCCTCATTCAGACCCTTCTCATTCAGTCATACTTTCAGCCAGAAACTTCATTCTACCTGCAAAATGTTCAGCCATCATTTGGCTTTCTTCAGTATATTTCAGCTTCTTTCTAGCTTCTATAGTTTCTTCACAAAACTCCTTCAAAGGTCATGAAGTTTATCAGCCCTTGCAGCAGTTTAATATTGGTGTGTATGTGGTGGAATGTTCAAACTGTAGAGTGAGGATTTGAATTTTAGAGTGTGGACCAGGAGAGAAATGACCTGCAAACCTTTTGGACAAACAGGCCTAGGGGCCACAAATTTCACTCCACATACTCAAATTTGGGCTCAAAACGTAGGTAATCTTGTTCTGCTTCTGATTAAGGACACTTGACACCAAAAGGACAAAGGACAAAGCCTCCACGTGGCTAACTGTCACAGAAAGTCATCACCTGTCCCCATCTGCTCTAAGGTTAAATCTCAAGGGACTTTCTGAGAGATTAAGAAAAAGTAACACTTTTTTAACTCACATTTCTGGTAAAACCTGTGGCTCAACAGACATTAAAATTTACATCAATAGATACTCCTAAGCCTTGGGAATCTAATGGTGGTTTTGGTTTTCCGCTAGCCCTTACGGTTTTTGCACAGGAACAGGATATTCACACCCTTGTCCCTGGCTCAAATCCAGCTCCTCATCAACTGTTTGTCAGTTAAATCAAACAGCTGCAGCTTCAAACAGCCTAACGAGCAGGTTACCATGGAGACCTGTGATCTGACACACCTATAATACCTACAGATCAAAACACTGAAGAAAGATACTCAAGTGATTGTTTATCTGCACCACTGACCAACACCCAGCACACCAAACATATACCCACACACAAACACTCGCACACACACACACACACGCACACACACAACACACATCAACCATATACACACACAAACCAGTTCAGTCATTCAGCTTATTCAGGATTCTGCATTAGCAGTTCAGCGTGAGCTGCTTCAGCTTCTGCATTCACAGCGCAATTTCTTCAGAAATTGCTTTTCTAGTTTAAAAAGGCTTTCTGAAATTCTTGTTTGATTAATTTACAGAAAAATCTTTGAAGATTTAACATCTGAAACAAAGTGACAATCTCAAGCAGTTTGGGTCCAGCTTTGCATTTTTAAATGGTCTATAAAGGGTTAAACTAAGTAAGACCTAAAATGTTAGACCTATCAAGTAGATATCAGTACAAATTGTATTTTAAATATAANTACTATACCTCAGCTTCTATCAATGAGATCTAATGGCCCTATCTATGAAAAGTTAAATTGTTGGTCTACCTAGAGAAAAAAAACCTCTAGACCAGATGAAATTTTTCATTTTGAAGGTGTGTTTTGTGACTTTTGAGAAGACTTTTGGCATGTGAGATGAAGCGGGCCAACACAAAGGTACAGTGATTTTCCCTTCCCCTGCTTGTTTCCTTTTTTGTTGGCTTGTCAAAGGGATCTCCTGCTTTCTGTACTGTACACCCACTCTGATAGCTCAGTTGGTGGAGTGCAGGACTGAAGACACTGATTATAGCAATGATCCTAAGGTCGCTGGTTCAACTCTTGCTTGAAGCATGTGCTTTTTCCAGCAGTTTCGTACTATACCTCAGCTTCCATCAATGAGATCCATTGGCCCTATCTATGTCTAGTTAAATTGTTGGTCTACCTAGAGAAACAAGACATTTAGACCAGATGAAATTTTTCATTTCGAAGGTGTGTTTTGTGACTTTTGAGAAGACTTTTGGCATGTGAGATGAAGTGAGCCAACACAAAGGTACAGTGATTTTCCCTTACCCTTCTTGTTTCCTTTTTTGTAGGCTTGTCAAAGGGATCTCCTGCTTTCTGTACTGTACACCCACTCTGATAGCTCAGTTGGTAGAGTGGAGGACTGAAGACACTGATTATAGCAGTGATCCNCTATCTATGAAAAGTTAAATTGTTGGTCTACCTAGAGAAAAAAAACCTCTAGACCAGATGAAATTTTTCATTTTGAAGGTGTGTTTTGTGACTTTTGAGAAGACTTTTGGCATGTGAGATGAAGTGAGCCAACACAAAGGTACAGTGATTTTCCCTTACCCTTCTTGTTTCCTTTTTTGTAGGCTTGTCAAAGGGATCTCCTGCTTTCTGTACTGTACACCCACTCTGATAGCTCAGTTGGTAGAGTGGAGGACTGAAGACACTGATTATAGCAGTGATCCCCAAGTCGCTGGTTCAACTCCCGCTCAAAGCATGTGCTTTCTCCAGCAGTTTCGACTGTGCCTCAGCTTCTATCAATGAGATCCAATGGCCCTATCTATGTAATTGCTGTGAATGCAGCAAGGCATTCACAGCTTATGTTCTTCTATGTCAAAAAAGTTTAAGATTCTTCTTCTTCTTCTTCCGCCCACTTCTTTGGATTGCTTCTTCTTCCACAAATTTCAACCGATTTTCACCGTTCAAACTTCAAAACGACTGGCTCATTCAGGACTGGTGCACTATGACTTTTCAGACAGATTTCACTTATACTTTCAGAGATATTTTACTTTTTTCACTATTTTCACACGCATAGAGAAGGAAATGGATTTGGAATCATTCAGGGAATTTCTTCAGCCTCATTCAGACCCTTCTCATTCAGTCATACTTTCAGCCAGAAACTTCATTCTACCTGCAAAATGTTCAGCCATCATTTTGCTTTCTTCAGTATATTTCAGCTTCTTTCTAGCTTTTATAGTTTCTTCACAAAACTCCTTCAAAGGTCATGAAGTTGATCAGCCCTTGCAGCAGTTTAATATTGGTGTGTATGTGGTGGAATGTTCAAACTGTAGAGTGAGGATTTGAATTTTAGAGTGTGGACCAGGAGAGAAATGACCTGCAAACTTTTTGGACAAACAGGCCTAGGGGCCACAAATTTCACTCCACATACTCAAATTTGGGCTCAAAACGTAGGTAATCTTGTTCTGCTTCTGATTAAGGACACTTGACACCAAAAGGACAAAGGACAAAGCCTCCAGGTGGCTAACTGTCACAGAAGGTCATCATCTGTCCCCATCTGCTCTAATGTTAAATCTCAAGGGACTTTCTGAGAGATTAAGAAAAAGTATCACTTTTTTAACTCACATTTCTGGTAAAACCTGTGGCTCAACAGACATTAAAATTTACATCAATAGATACTCCTAAGCCTTGGGAATCTAATGGTGGTTTTGGTTTTCTGCTAGCCCTTACGGTTTTTGCACAGGAACAGGATATTCACACCCTTGTCCCTGGCTCAAATCCAGCTCCTCATCAACTCAGACAGTCAATTTAGTTTGTCGACGTCGAAGTTTGTCGGATTGCTCGTCCAATGGTACCTCACCTGTGATCTGACACACCTGTTTATACCTACAGATCAAAACACTGATGAAGAAAGATACTCAAGTGATTGTTTATCTGCACCACTGACCAACACACAGCACACCAGCACACCAAACATATACCCACACACAAACACTCGCACACACACACGCACACACACAACACACATCAACCATATACACACACAAACCCATACACAAGCACACACACTCACACACAACTCACACAAACATATTAACCATGTACACACAAACACACACACACACACACACACACACACACACACACACACACACACTTCACTGTCTCAAACATCTGATAATTCTGATAATTCCCACACAACTTCTAGGGATAAAAAATTATTTCATTGTGATTCATTGATTTCCTTTCTTTTCCATTTTTTCTTCAATTCACCCATTCATATTTTCATTTTGGACATTATTTCACATCCTTTCAGCCAAGTCTTCATGTTCATGTTCGTGAGTTCTCCTTCGACATTTTGCATTCAGCAGTTCAGCGCAAGCTTTTTCAAGATTCATTCAACCATTTTCAGATAAATTCAGTCATTCAGCTTATTCAGGATTCTGCATTAGCAGTTCAGCGTGAGCTGCTTCAGCTTCTGCATTCACAGCGCAATTTCTTCAGAAATTGCTTTTCTAGTTTAAAAAGGCTTTCTGAAATTCTTGTTTGATTAATTTACAGAAAAATCTTTGAAGATTTAACATCTGAAACAAAGTGACAATCTCAAGCAGTTTGGGTCCAGCTTTGCATTTTTAAATGGTCTATAAAGGGTTAAACTAAGTAAGACCTAAAATGTTAGACCTATCAAGTAGATATCAGTACAAATTGTATTTTAAATATAATTTCCTGAGTTCAATACGCCTCTTCTGAACCCTCAAAGACCTTGACAGCTCACTAAACATCTACACTGGAGATCTTCGAGAGGGTGCACATGGCTTTTACGGTCCATGACAAGGTATAAGATGTTGTCTTTCAGTCAGAAATGAACACATCCAGCAGCACAGAAGCTCTTTCAAACTGCTCCCAGGTTCACTCAGGATTCACTTCTAGTGCCACAAGACAGAGGAGGACCTGCTTCTATCACTGCTCTGCCAGTCACATGTTTCAAACTGGCTCTGTCAGGTTCCCTAGAATTGCTTAATACTGAACACGCAATAACAAGGTACGTTTATACATGGTACTTGGCAGTGGCATGCACAGAGAGGGGCGGTGGCCCTATTGTTGAAAAACGTGTACTCTGCACTCTTTGGAGACAAAATGTGTGCTAAAGTGTCCTTTTGTGAGCCAAAACACACCCTAAAATGCACTCTTAGGAGCCAAGCGCGCTGAAGTGCTCTTCTGATTAGCGTACCACACTAATCTGCCCCTTTGGCCGGTCAAAACATGATGAACTGGGAGCCTTAACACTTAAGTGCCCTCCTCTTGGGGGCCAAAACACAAACCCTCCCCCCTTAAAGGGTCCGTTCACACCACTAGTGCAAGGCTTGGTTTAATTCAAAACACAGTCTTTATATACAGCTGTGCCTAAAAGTTTACAATCCCTCCAGCTGAATTTTCTGATTTTTTTGGCCTTTTCTCAGAAAATATGAATGATAACACAAAAACCTTTCTGTCACCTATGGTTGGAGGTTGGGTGAAGACATTTATTAACAAACAACTGTGTTTACTCTTTTTAAACCATAATGACAACAGAAACTTCAAAAAAGACCCTGTTCATTATTTATACACACACACTGATTACAAGCAAATAGATCACAGGTGAGGATGGTTACCTTTAGTAGACATTCAAACACATTTGTGTTAACTTTTGTGCATTTATCAGGCCAAAACCACCAGAGTCATGTAAACTTCTAAACAGGGTCATTTTTGAAGTCTCTGTTGTCATTATGATTTTAAAAGAGTAAACTTTTTTTTTTTTTTCAATAAATGTCTTCACCCAACCACTAACCACAACTGTATGTATATATTTGTGTGTGCATCTTTCCATCAATTAGGGCATCCTTGGTCTGAAGTATGTTGAAGACTTCTGATCTACACGACTAAACATAATGTGATACCCTCATAACACCGTCTACAGCCTGTTAGTGTGTTTCCGTCAAAGAAGCCAAGCTAAAAGGTATTCTGTGTCTGAAAATGTGTTTATTGAGTTTCTAAAAGGTTGCCCACAGTAGCAAAGGTAAGAAAGATTCAGGTTTGCAGTAGTAAAAGTTTTGGTTGATTGGAATATGATTTCAGTGTCAAAAAGATAAATGTAACATTTCTTTAAAAAAAATTAAACAACATTTGGAATTTTGAATTGATATGTGAACATTTGCTGTTTGGCCTATATGTTTTCATTATATATTTTAACCTGCTGCCAGGTTTCACTTCCATTATAGTTTAAGGCAAGACATTAAAAGACAAAGACATGAAGAGGATTAAAAGCAACCTTCAGAGGCTGTTAAATATATACAGAAGAAGACAAGATAAAATGCAATCACATACCTGCACTGAAAGTTTGTACCTGCTGTTTGCACATCAGTGTAGTTGTAATACATGAAAAATATTAATACACGAATAGCTTAGGACACTCATCAAAAATGAACAGCATGTTTGTTGGCCACAATATGAAGCATATGAATAGAAAATACAATATGTTTAGTTTCTTTAACAGCACCTGACTCAAATTAATAACTGATTGCTTCTCTGTTTGTGACACACAACACTATAAGAAGTTGTATTTTAATTAGCCAATCACAAGAGCCGTATTTAACTGCCAGGGCACAGACTTCATTAGGGCAGTAAATAAAGGCTGGACTTGTAAAGAAGTGGGTAAACCAACTTTGACAATCATCAAATTAGTGTTATAACGCATTTTTTCCAACATGTAGAGTTTGGCCCTTCATTAATGTAACAGATCTGAGTCATTCTACCATTAGTTTTGGCAAACAAGTGTAAAAGTTCCCTCCCCCCAACCCATCAGTCCCATGTTGCATTTCCCAAGAGGAGCAGCAGGTTGATCCCCAGCGATGTCAAGTGGGAGTGGAGAAAGCCTTTGATGGGTGTAGTCAGAAACCTCCATAGTCCTCTTTGCTGTAGACGGATGAAACACAAACTTTATTAGGACAAAATTAAATCATAGACAGCATAAGACTTTTTAGTTGACTGAATGATTTAAGGTCATGATCAAAATTACTTGTCTTTATTTTTTTATTATTTTGTTGGCCTGAAGTCCCAGTCATTTGTTGTGTCCAAGTTGAAACCATCAGCCATGATACTTTATGATGCTCTACCACCAGGATGTAAACAAGCGCAGCTGACAGATGGCATTGCATGGGTTTTATTGAGAAATTATAGACATATGTAGAGGATATATGGTGAACTGTACCAGAGTGATGTGTCACCAGCAAACAAATGTAGAATTAAGCACTCAGCAAACCAATGTGACATCATTTACTGCAGACTCTGAGACACAATGTTCAACTGTGTTAAATGAGTTGTGCTTAATTCTGTCTATTTTATAAGGTTTTATGACCTGCTGACTTTTTTCATGGTATGGTCAGAGTAACAGTTTGTATAAGGTTCTAAAGCAACTGAATGGTGAAAATATTAATGTTTATCTATTTTATCTACATATCTATCATGTTTGAGAGGTATTAAATTTGATTATCTGTTATTTATAGAAAATATGGACAAGCCCCCTGCATGTTTTTGAGAACAACTATGACAAGCAACACAAAGAGAGCTCTGTTGACAATTTCTACATCTTATGTATGGAAGGACTTCACCAGTGAACATCAGTCACGAGTGGTCAGATTATTGCGGAGGGTCTAGTAAGACTACTACAGGAAAACCCCTGAGAAAACCTTAGAGATGCTAGAATAGTACATTAGAATAAACCTACAAATGCTCTACACTTATAAAACTTGAATTGAACTGTGTGTTAATAGCACTTGTTTAAAAATTTAATTGTCAGAGTATTAATCTACGAACTGATTGTTGAATAATCTTTAATAAAGTCTTCTTTTTTCTGTGTTCAAAGTGCAAAGATATTTCTATATAGTCTTATAGTCTTTCTATACAGTTATGATATTTAATTGTGGTTTCAAGAGCTAAAGATCCCAACCCTAAAGGGTTCATAAGACACCAGATATGTTGTTGTAGTGTTTTACACATGAATTTATGATAGTTACACATTTGCCTAATCTCTCTCAGCTAAGTGTTAAACAATTCACTCTGCCATCTTTTGCAGGTTTTGCACACATAAACTGCTGTGGCAAAAGGTCCTTTTTCTGAACAAGAACTCAAGTTTTTTTAATTGTCATCCAACCAGAAAAAGTCGACATTAATCATAGACATTTTCCTTAAAAAAAAAATCCTGTAAGTCAATGTAGACTGGACACTAAAACATAAAACGAATCTCGTTTTCAGTTCTTAATTTCAGTTCTTTAATTTACACCATATATACACAGACCATTTTTGTCTGAATTTAGTAAACATAGAACTCTTCATGTCCTGGATGGCACAAAGAAACTTGTTTTGATAAATGAATGACATGTTATCAGTTTAGATCAAGAAGAATTTTAGTTCATTGAAAGTGTCCATAAGATCCATATGATGTTGATGTATTGAACCATTCCTACCTCGAACAAGTTCACGATATCCATCCCGACTGCGGACAAAGAGGCTAGAATGAATGAGAGCCAAAATAACCCAGTTTTAAACTGATGTTATCAGCCAATTCTTGATAAAAGGGTGATGATGGACTGATCCCACAAACACTGATCCTGAGAACTTATGAGAAAAAGCTGCTGAACATCTGCCTCATACATGTGAAACGTCTTATCACAGAAACACTGGAAATCTGAAAACTGTTCTCCTTTTAACATGTGGGTTAACAAACTTTCGTTTGTCCATTGAAAAGGTTACATACACTATCAAAGGGAAAGAACATATATTTAACAACATTTGGAGTTCATTTGTCATCTCTTTAGAGTCGAGGCTGGATGTAAGTTCGAAAATCAATAAAGATATGCTTTTTCAAAAAAAAGGTGATGCTGATATGCCTCAAATGCCAAATATCGGTACAGATATCAGTGTATCCCTAAGTGTAACTCTAGTCCGCACAAAATTGACACATCAGAGTTAAATATCTTAATTTAAAATAATGAAAAGACCCGAGGCAATGGCTCCAAAGGAAGACCCAAACCCACCTCAGAACAGGGAACAGGACTTGGGGGGTCTGAAAGGATTATCACTGGAGGGGACCCCGACCAGGAGGGGGTCCTTAGAGGCATTTTGCAGACAGAAGTTTTTCAGATCAGCAGCAGCTTGGGACACCTGCAGAGCCAAGAGAATAAAAGATAAAGATGTTTTTCTTTCTGTGAAAGCAAACACACACACACACACACACACACACACACACACACAGCTTGTCACATGTCCAGCATTTGTAATAGTGTAACGAGGCTCGGTGTCCTGTTCTCACACACTGACTTACTGGCACTGTCTCTTTGCATACAGTTTGCAAACAACGGTCAAATAAACAAACGAGGCTCTGTAACTTTATGAAAAATAGCTTAGCTGTAAATATGAAAAATAGCTTTGCTGACTCATTTTACGGTCCTTAAACACACAAAGAGCAACAGTGTTCAAACCCTGTCACTTTCTTGGAAGCGTTGAATATTTTCAAGTGGTGAAAAAACGACTGACAGCTGTTAAAACAGTGAGGAAACATGGTGATTTCCAGTTAAGATTTGTTATAAACATGTTAATGTGTCACTTTGCTGAGCCTGTGATGTAAGAGTCCAGTGTGTGACATTTCTTTAACACTTTGTCTCCGCCATTCAACGGCAGCTCTGCTCCGTCTTCCGTGTTTGTGTGTCAGTGTTGCGGGGTTTCGTACCTTGATTCTCCGGATACTCGCCTCTAGCCGGAGCTGCTTCACGGCTCTCTGCGCGATGATTAAGTTGTTGCTTGCATTATTGTTGGACATGGCGGCGACTGTAGACAGAGAAAAGTTGAGGGCTACTCAATATGAACGGCCACCACTGAGCGGAAATAAGCCCCAACTGCTCCAAACCCTCCTGAACCCAACTGGGAACGTTGGACGCCTGAAGTCCCGCCCCCTGTGCTGACAAACTATTCTATTGGACCAGAGGCCTGTCAATCAAAAGTGGAGCGAGGCCCCGCCCACCTGAAGACGCTGGTCATTACTTACAGTTGTGCCTAAAAGTTTACACCGCCCAGCAGAATTTCTGACTTTTTGGCCTTTTCTCAGAAAATATGAATGACATCACAAAATCCTTTCTATCACTCATGGTTAGTGGTTGGGTGAAGACATTCATGGAAACAAAAATAGTTTACTCTTTTTAAATCATAATGACAGAAACTTCAAAAAAGATCCTGTTCATTATTTATACACACATACTGATTACAAGCAAATAGATCAAACTTCAAGAATGACCCTGTTAAGAAGTTAACACAACTCTGGTGGTTTTATCCTGATAAATGCACAAAAGTTAACACAAACGTGTTTGAATGTCTACTAAAGGTAACCATCCTCACCTGTTATCTATTTGCTTGTAATCAGTGTGTGTGTACAAAAAAGTGAACAGGGTCATTTTTGAAGTTTCTGTTGTCATTATGATTTAAAAAGAGTATACACAGTTTTTTTGGTTGATAAATGTCTTCACCCTATCTCTAACTATGGGTGACAGAAAGGTTTTTGTATTACCATTCTTATTTTTTAAGAAAAGGCCAAAATATCAGAAAATTATGCTGGAGGGGTTATAAACTTTTAGGCATAACTGTATGGTCATTACAGAGTTTCATTACAGAGAGCAGAGCGCAGTTACAGTTTTTCTCAATTGTTAACAGATCATTGACGAATACGATTTTTGCATACTCTTTATTTTAAGTATTAAAAACAAGGATACATATTTTTCCATTATTCACATATTTAGAACATAGTGTACACATGCATTTGAAGTGTTTTTATTAGTGATGTTTGATACAGGTGATTCAGGCTAAACAATTTTGCGTCTTAAGTCCTCCGACACTCCTCGGCCCTTCCATCTCTTCTCTATGCTTGATATGACAAACAAAGGCTCACAACACAAAGGTTGAGTCAACTTTTATACATTCTAATTGGCGTCAGGTATGATTTATATATTACCAGCGCCTGTTACTTGCCACAGCTAAGTTCACACAAGCATCACCTGCTTAAAATTAAATGATTTACCCACAATTCTAAAACAGTGCCCAATTTTTGTGTTTTGTGTAAAATTATGTCAATTTTACCTTTTTTCTTCCATTTTTTTCGGTTTTTCCAATGCACATCAAGGAAATAAACACATTCATATTAAAAAAAATTGATGATCGCAACAGTTCCTGGGAGAATTGGTGGAATTTCTGGAAAAATTCCAGGGTTGCCAATACTTTTGTTCGTGATTGTATGACATGTGTGTTTACTGTCTTTAGTCAGCGTAACACTGTACAAAAAAGGCCCAAAGTCATTATGATGCATGGAGAAGAAGTGTTTTTCATTCATAATAGCGTTTTACTTTGAGGACATCATTGTTCAACTGATTACTTAAAAATGACTCTTTATATAGTAGTTTGCATGTGCCATTTGAAAACAAAACCCCATTGGTACAGTCGGTGTAACAAAAACTCAGAGAAGTGTGTATAAAAATTGGTCAGGAAAGTATCGAAAATGCACAAAAAATTTGTTTGCACAATCATCACCTTTACTGAAACATTTTTAAAAAAGAATTCTGTTGCAATCCCTGCAAAGTTTTTAGACAGGTATCAGAACAGAGAGATGACATTTAGTGTGATAAGTACATAATAATACACCAGTGTTTGATCATAGTTTTATGCCTTGTTGATACAAAAATAGTGCAATAATGAGATTATAGGGTGTGTTTGTTGGATTGGGTCACTCATCTGCCTTTTCCCCTAAAAAAGAAAAAGGTAGACACAAAAAATTGTGTTATTACCACATAATTCAGACTGTTGAGACATCAGCCCTCTTGTGTAATATCAGCCAGTACTCACAAACAATTGGCCCAATACTGAGGTGCTCCATGGCATCAGAGCTGGAAACGGAGCGATTTGTCCTCCTTCCACAGTGCTTAGAGGTGAATGAGCAGATAGATCAAAACCCAGCCTTTACAGGACAATGACAATAAAATGATCATTTTGATCGTGGAGAAACAGTTTGACTTACTGGGAGACAGTTGGAGGTCCAAGGGTCACAAAGACTAAGGCTGCAATGAAGGAAAATATCTCTGTATTCATTTCCTGGCAGGAAAAGCACAGCAGAGAAAAGGCCACGCCACGACCTGCCGCTCTCAGTTATGGACACATGTTGGCTGTCTGTGGGACACCTGTAAAGAGAACATCGCATTAGATCAAGTCAGGAGCACTGAAGTGCACATTGAATTATTGAAATTTTCACTGTAGCTCTCAAACATTGTGCTTAAACTTGAAAACACTCACTTGTTTTGGATGAGAGAGTTTTGCACAGGACCGTGACCATCAGGTGTATAAGTGGTGTAGCAGTTTTCCAGAACAACAACAAACCTCGGAATACCCCAAGGTACCAAGACACCCACGTACAAAGGTGAGCCCACCGGCAGGGTGACCACACCACCTGGGTAATTCTGGGTGTAGTTAGCGTCACGGAAAAGAAACATGAAGGCTCTGGGGCTTGAGCCCGAGCCTGAAATGCCACCTGATGACCTGTAAAAAAGGACAGTATGTTTCATTTTATGGTTGATGACTGACAAACAGTGACTATGTATTTTCATGGTTTAAAGTTAAGTTTCTATCCTTATGTTGCACAGCCTTCACATTGTACATCTCCATTCACCTCAACATGCAAAAATGCCACCAAGCATAAAAGCCTCACAATTAGAATCAACTTCAATCGCCAGGTATGCTTGAACATACAAGAAATTTGTAAACTGTGCCGTCTTATACAAGTTATTAGTGAGGCATAAAAAGAATTCTACATACAGAATATCATCAACAACTATAAACACAAAAGAATAAAAAATAGAGAAGACTAATATTTACAGGCTGTTCTGTGTTATTTTGTAGCGACACGATCTGACACTATTATGGTTTAGTGTTAATCAGAGTGACAGCATGGGGGAGGAACTATACTTATGGGGGGTTGTTAATAATAAAATAATAATAATAATAATAGTTATTATTATTATTATCATAATAATGATGATAATAATAACTTCAGCATCTGTCAGAAAAATAAAAAACAAACACTCTAATTTTGCTGACACCTAGTGGCAGTATTTTAAAATACACTAGGGTAAATGGTTTCAAAGAATTTCATCTAATATGGTAAATTTCTCAAAGATTGTCATTTCTGTGATTACATTGTCTGTATATTTATGCAAATCACTCTAAGAGTCAATTGAGCAGTTTATATTTAACAATAATCAGAGGGATGAAAACTGATTAGAGGTTTCTTACGGCAGGATTGGTCTAATTATCAGATCTGTGTCTGTTTCCAGGGAATAAGCACAGGAGAATGGGATGCTGTGAGGAATGCTGAAGGACTCGTCCGCAGGGTAGACGAATAAAACGTTGGAGTAGATGGCATGTGTGCGGTTGGTCTGAAAATGGAAAAATGATCGAGTTACAAGAGAGTTCCTTACAATCCTAACTTAAAGTACTAGCAGCATAGATGTTTTACTAAATTCATAAATAATTTAGATGTACAATCTGTGTTTGAGTGCTTCAAGAAAACAAATACTTTGTTTGTGTGTACATTAACTTCCAACCAAGCGAACACTCATTACTCAAGATGCCCCTTCTTTGTGTTAACAACAAAGAGTTGCAATGATAGTAAACAGTCATTTCCAGAGTAAAAGCCTTATTTACCACAAAACTGTTTCCACAAGCACCTTCCAGGGTCTCCACTTCATACCACACCACGTTATCCTGCACTCGGGTCCAGGAGCAGTTAAAGGATGCCATGATGCCAGAGAATGGGTTCAAACCTGAGGCCATCAGGTCAGGCATATGCAGCCCCACTTGGATTTGTTCTACACCACAAATAAGCTGATATTTTTGTGGAGGAGCTAACAAAAAGGAGACAGAACAAAGATGAAAAATGTACATTACAACATAACCTTCCTCACTTTTAAATGCCACTGAATTACAAAGAAAGCCCAGAGGTAGAAAGAATGTAAGTTGTTCACTTATGACACTAGCGTCTATATTGAGCACTCTGTCATACAAACAATAAAACAAAAGTCATTTACCTTCACATACAACACCTGCATCCTCA
This sequence comes from Thalassoma bifasciatum, assembly GCA_008086565.1. Taxonomy (NCBI): domain Eukaryota; kingdom Metazoa; phylum Chordata; class Actinopteri; order Labriformes; family Labridae; genus Thalassoma; species Thalassoma bifasciatum. Next base: position 1,320,973 of record RPOG01000043.1, read on the forward strand.
AAGTGACCACAGTTGTGTACTCCAATTCCTCTGTGCCTGCAGTCACTGATCTTCTGTTCATTTCCTGTGCACACAACATCATCCAACCAAATAGGCCCCCTGCCTTCACCAAAAGCTGCGTTGGATACGGCAGACAAAACCTTGCCACAGTCAAGCTGTCGGCACACCACCTGAGCTTCGGGCATACCCCAGCTGTCATCACACACTGTCCCCCACTGTCCACGGTGGAAGACCTCGACTCTGCCAGAGCAGGAGTTGCTTCCATTTACCAGGCGGACCTGACCATCAGCTGCTGTGGTGGTAACAGGGACCTCTGTCGGTGTTGGTGGTACTGTGATGCTGGAGTCTGGATGACAAAAAAGCATTTCAATGAGTTCTGAATACTCTCACAGCTTTTGGTTGGACTTTTTTTTAACTTATCATAAACTGCGGATTATCATTTCACATTTGGAATAATTACTAGACTTTATGTTCGAATCCTTATGTACACAAGTTCTGTGATACAAAACACACCTTTTGTTTTTTTGTAAACACAGTCACAGGGTTACCCCACAAATCATTGGTGGACTCTTATAAGTGTTAACACTTACTCATGCAGATAACACTGGCGTCTTCAGTGTGAGCACAGTTGTGGACCCCAAACCCTGGATTCCTGCAGTATACAAGCTCTGGCTCACTTCCAAAACAGTTCACATCATCCAACCAGATTGGTCCACTGCCCTGTCCAAAAGCTGCATTTGATAAAGCTGCGCGAGCAGGACCACAGTGAAGTTGTCTGCACACCACATTAGCGTCCTGAAGATCCCAGAAATCATCACACACTGTGCCCCACTGTCCTTTGATGAAGACCTCGACTCTGCCATCACAGGAGCTGCTTCCATTTACCAGGCGGAGCTGACCCTCAGCTGTTGAGTTGTTTTCTGGAGCTGTGGTGGTGACAGGGTCAACAGTAGGAGGGGAGGTTCGTGTAACTGGATATGACGTTGGTGGTACTGTGATGCTGGAGTCTGGTTGATCAAAAAAAAAAAACCAATCAAAACAATTCAGTGAGTTCTGAATACACCAGGGCTTTTGGTTATACTTTTTCTTAAGTCTTCATAAACTGTTCATATCCATTGCACATTCGGAATGGATACCAGGCTTCATGAACAATCCTTATGTACACAAGTGTGACACAAAACAACACTAAATGGTCTTGTTTAGTACTGAAATATTGAAAAAAAAACATGTTTAAGTCACAGGGTTACCCCACAAATCATGGGTGGACTTTTATAAGTGTTAACACTTACTCATGCAGATAACACTTGCATCTTCCCTGTGAGTACAGTCATGGACCCCAAACCCTGGATTCCTGCAGTATACAAGCTCTGGCTCACTTCCAAAACAGTTCACATTATCCAACCAGATTGGTCCACTGCCTTCACCAAAAGCTGCATTTGATAAAGCTGCGCGAGCAGGACCACAGTGAAGTTGTCTGCACACCACATTAGCGTCCTGAAGATCCCAGAAATCATCACACACTGTGCCCCACTGTCCTTTGATGAAGACCTCGACTCTGCCATCACAGGAGCTGTTTCCATTTACCAGGCGGAGCTGACCCTCAGCTGTTGAGTTGTTTTCTGGAGCTGTGGTGGTGACAGGGTCAACAGTAGGAGGGGAGGTTCGTGTAACTGGATATGATGTTGGTGGTACTGTGATGCTGGAGTCTGGTTGACCGAGAAAAAAAACAAAAAAACATCTCAGTGAGTTCTGAATACACCCCAGCACTTTGGTAGGTTACAGACAGTTTAACTTCTTTTGAAAGGATAATGTACCATGGAACAATTATAAAAAAATCATTTACCTTCACATATCACATCTGCATCCTCGATGTGATTACAGTTGTGTACTCCAATCCCTCTGTGCTTGCAGTCACTGATCTTCTGTTCATATCCTGTGCACATGACATCATCCAACCAAATGGGCCCCTTGCCTATTCCAAAAGGTGCGTTTGCAGCAGACACAGCTCTGCCACAGTTAAGCTGTCTGCACACCACCTGAGCTTCGGGCATACCCCAGCTGTCATCACACACTGTCCCCCACTCTCCACGGAAGAAGACCTCGACTCTGCCAGCGCAGGAGCTGTTTCCATTTACCAGGCGGACCTGACCATCAGCTGTTGAGTTGTTTTCTGGAGCTGTTGTGGTGACGGGGACCACGGTAGGAGGGGATGTTGTTAGTGGATGAGGTGTTGGTGGTTCTGTGACGCTGGAGTCTGGTTGACCAAAAAAAATAAACATCTCAGTGAGTTCTGAATACTCCCACAGCTGGTGTCATTTTTTTTCCTGGTGAGCAAAGTTCCCCTTCTTATTCATCATTAACCACACATTATTATTGCTTGTTTGGATACCAGACTGTATGAACTTTTGTAAAAAAGTTCTGTGACACCAAACTGCACTCATTGTTTCTGTGAGGGTAGCAAAACATTGAAAAAAGTTTTGTGTTTCAGTCACAGGGTTAGCCCGCAAATCGTAGGTGGACTCTTCTTAAGTGTTAACACTTACTCATGCAGATGACACTAGCGTCTTCACTGTGGGCACAGTTGTGGACCCCAAACCCTCGATGCCTACAGTCTGCAAGATATATTTCACTTCCGTAACAGTTCACGTCATCCATCCAGATGGGTCCACTGCCCTGTCCAAAAGCTGCTTGAGATAGAGCTGAGCGAGCAGGACCACAGTCAAGTTGTCTGCACACTACATTGGCTTCAGCCCAACCCCAGTTATCATCACATACTGTCCCCCACTGTCCTTTGTAGAAGATCTCGACTCTGCCAGCACAGCGGCTCTCAGAGTTGACTAACCTCACTGGTTGAGGGACAGGTGCTGAAAATAAACATATGACTTAGTGTGAGACGTATAAGGAAGATGGATTAAGAGGAGACATATAGATAGATTGTTTTTTTTAGCAAAACCTTAAATAATAAAATGAATAACTTAAATAATTCAGTGATAATTGTGGAAAATTAGTCAGAGTAGTACTGAACTGTGGCAAATGACTGATAAATGAACTTGGCTGATAAAAGTACCATAAAAACAACAAAACAAAGTTCATTTACCTTTACACACTACACCTGCATCCTCATGGTGACGACAGTTGTGATCTCCAATTCCTCCGTGCCTGCAGTCGCTAATCCTCAATTCATTTCCTGTGCACACAACATCATCCAACCAAATGGGCCCCCTTCCTTCCCCAAAAGCTGCGGCATGCTCAGGAGTCCCTAAACTGCCACAGCCCAGCTGTCTGCACACCACCTGAGCTTCTGTGCGAGTCCAGTGATCATCACACACTGTCCCCCACTGTCCACGGTGGAAGACCTCAACTCTGCCAGAGCAGGAGCTGTTTCCATTAACCAGACGGACCTGACCCTCAGCTGCTGAGCTGTTTCCTGGAGCTGTGGTTACGGGATGGGCTGGAAAATCTGTTGCAGCTTCAGTTGTAGGTTTAGGTGTGGGAACCACTGGAGCTGTGTTTACATCTGTTATGAAGACAAGGAGAGAAAATTGCTTTGCATAATAAGAATTTAAAACAGAGCTTTGAACCAGAATTATTGTCTAATTGGTTTGTTTCAAGCAATTATTGTTCTTTAATGTTTTTGGTTTTGAGTTCCATGCCAAAATTTATGTTTTTAAACCAGTTAGGACCAAAAAAATCTTGTTCCAGTTTCTGTCAGCCATAGGACTTAAAATTGACAGCTGTAACATTGGACTGTTATTACTCACACCAGACACTGCAATTCATTAGGTCTGTGCATTATCAGGGGTTGACATTAAGGTCAATTTGCTGCTGACCCGGAAGGTAAAGAGCTCCTGATTGATTTACATATCAGAAGAGAGTACTACTACTACTACAGTCAACTTTACCTTTTCTATACTCACTGTCTGCAGATTTTGTCATTGGTTGGCAGGTTTGGCCAAATCTAAATAATTACCTGCTCCACACACCGAAGCTCAACTCCAGTGGTCTTGGAAAATTATCATCCACCATATTTTAAATCCTTTTACATTTGCTGAAGCTTCAAAAAATGAAAATCTGGCTTCGAGGATGTTTCCAGAAGTTTTACTCTCATTGGGGTCCTCTTTTGAATTATGTGAATAAACTCCCAACTACTGTTGTGTCTCCATGACTTTTGAGGTTTTGCTATGCCCCCTCTCTCTTTTTGATGTCCCTCTTTACTCAGACCGACGTGTAATTTTGAGCGGGCTGGCAATTAATCAGTACTGAGTCCATTGAGAGGCAGGAAGCAAACAGTGGTAACTGATGGCATTTGACCATAGAGCACTTACAACTAATATTACGGTGACAATCTAGATGCATATTTATGTAGGCGTGCAATTGGCAGCTATATGTGAGTGTGAGTGTGTGTGTGGATGAGGGTTTGAGTATATGCATCTGTATGTATGTACATTTTTGAATGTGGGTGTTAAGTTGTATGAGGACCTTGGGATGGGTGCGGAGGGTGTTTAAGATGTTAGAGATTGTTCTGTATTGTCTGGTTTTGTTTGGTTTAGTTCTATTTTATTCTTATTTGAAAATCAGAAAATTTGACTCTTTTTATTTGTTTTGCTTATTCTATATCTCGTTTGATGAAAAATACATTGGAAAAAAAGAGAATGAAAACAAAACCAGTACTAACTGGTTCCCATTGTTTCAGTGTTCTGGTTCTGCTCTGGAACATAAAAAAATTAAGAATTTTCTGATTCTGTGTTCATTCTTCAAACTAGTTCAAAGCCCTGATATAAATTTGAAGTGGTAGCTACAGAGTAAAGGTGTTTCAAACATAACAATAACCCACCTGCGCAGTATGCAAGGTAACACTCCCGCGGTGGGACAAGTCTGTAGACGTAGAAGCCTCCATAGCAGAGCTTTACATGGATGGATGGTGACTTAAAGCGGCAGCACTCGCCCAACCAGGAACCACACACACTGCCATTCACAATCAGGTCTGGCTGAGTGGGGTGAGGTGTGGTGATCCACAGAGGAGCGTGGGTCCCACACCTCTCAGAGGGTATGCATTTTTCTGGGATCTGGGCACTGGTTTGTTCAAGAAACAGCTGGTACCAACCTTGCCATTCAACTTCTCCGTCACAGCGAGAGTTTGCAGTGGATGTATTATTTGTTGATCGCCACTCATCGTTCAGCCTTGTGTGGTACAGGCAGGGGTCAGCACAGCGGACTGTCCCATTATAACTGATGCAGTCCATGCCTAAGGGACACAGTGTGTTTCCACAGCTGAACTGGACAGACTGGGAGGAAGGACTGGACTTAGTGTTGGCAAAAGGCTCCAGACATTCAAAGGAGCCTGGAGTATTTCTGCAAACTTGAGGGGGTCTACAGGGTGAGTTTTTGAGGGAACACTCGTCAGTGTCCACGCAGCCCCTGTCAGGTGACCACTGGTACCCATCTTCACAGCACGAAGAGTCGCTACAGAGTTTAACATCATAGCACATGAGGCCGTCCCCTACAAAACCTTCTGTACAGGCACATGAGAGCGCATGGCTGGAGAAAGTGTCGCCTCTTCCATGTGACTTCAGGCAGGAGGCTTCACTGTGACACAAATCACAGCTGGTGACCGCAGTCCCTGTGGAAGTGCAAGAAAACGTTGCAGGGTGGATTAAAGGACTTTCCAAACAAAAGTTCAAGAATATATTCGCCTGGAAATGTATATCACTCAGATTGACTGTTTCACATCAGGATTTCCTTAATTTACTCCCCCATGCAACAACTCGCACGGTTAGAGCATCTTCTCAGCGCTCTGTCATTTCAACTGCTGATTACAGAGTAAGGCAGAGGGATGTTAGTGATAGAGTGATTGAGAGGGAGAGCAGTAAATGTGAGCAGAGCACAGCGGGGATTTGGACAATCTGACAGTTTGGTTACAGGTAACATCACGTGAGGTGCTTTATCTAACACTTTCAGGTTTAAAGGCAGCAGCTTCCAGATATGTGTGTACAACTTTGTCTTGGGCTGCCATTGCTTCGAGTTACCTTTTTTCTTTTACCAAGGCAGATAATCTTCACATAATGCATTGTGTTGGCTTTAGAAATTTCTCTTAACATTACTTTTCATTAATTACCATCTTGGGAAAAACAATTGTCCAAGCCTATAAAAATGCTAAACGCATTTGAGTCTACTCAGCCTGTATGTGTGCATTCTTATACACAGTTGTGCTTAAAAGCTTACACCCCCTCCAGCAGAATTTTCTGATTTTTTGGCCTTTTCTCAGAAAATATGAATGATGACACAAAAACCTTTCTGTCACTCATGGTTAGTGGTTGGGTGAAGACATTTATTAACAAACAGCTGTGTTTACTCTTTTTAAACCATAATGACAATCGAAACTTCAGAAATGACCCTGTTCAGTTTTTTATACACACACTGATTACAAGCAAATAGATCACAGGTGAGGATGGTTACCTTAAGTAGACATTCAAACACATTTGTGTTAACTTTTGTGCATTTATCAGGCCAAAACCACCAGAGTTGTGTAAGCTTCTTAACAGGGTCATTTTTGAAGTTTCTGTTGTCATTATGATTTAAAAAGAGTAAACTATTTTTTTATTACTATTTTTTTATCATTAATATTTTCTGAGAAAAAAACAAAAAAATCAGAAATTCTGCTGGGGGTGTAAACTTTTGGGCACAACTGTATGTATTTGATTTATATGTTGTTGTGCTTTATATCTGTTAATATTTGAAATAAAACAAATCAGTTAAAATCATTGCACCTCAAGTTAAACAATGTTATTTTTCACCCTTAAGAAAAAAAAAGTTTGAATGATGAGTGTCAGTAAAAGTTTTGAATCCCAAGGTAAACCTTTGTCTCAAAGAGACAAAAATGAGGTCTTTTTTTTTTAAAGATACCAGTCTGAGATGAGAAAAGACTTGTTGAGCTATAAATCATATAAACATACCACAAAGCTAGAAGCAAGACAAAACGAAAGTTAATACAACTTGTAAATGCCTCAGGATGGAAAAAGAGCTTCATCAAACTTTTTTTTTTTTTTTCAATAAAGCAATAAAAATTAGATAAATAACTGTGTCACAATGCCTAAAGTGGGAGAGGAAGTCAGATGTTTTACCTGAGGTGCTTTCTGTCAAAATCTGGAAAATTAGAAGCAATGAAAAAACCCCTGGGGCTTCCATCATGGACCGCATCCACAAAGCGAACCTGGTAAGAGAAAAAAATAAAAAGAGATTTCTCAGTTCATATTTTCAAAGAGGTGCATAAAATTAAGTTTTATTTCTCTCTTCATGTCACTGACCTGGGGGCCACTGCGAGAGTCCTGGGTTAGAAAAGTGGAAGACGGGAAACTCTGTCTGAGAGAGAATTTATATCGTTCTCTGTGTCTCCACCTGTCAGCAGGGCATGATATCAAAAGAGTTACTTATTAAGCAGAATATGCCAAAAGAAGAATTTCAATCAGATCTGGCAGACAAACAAAATGATGACTTAATACATTTTATGGTATTACAGTAAATATTAAGTAACACTGAATCATAATAGGGACCTCTTGAACTTTGAGACATTGCACATTCTATCATCAATCTTTCCACTAAATCTTTAACCATTTTAGTCAACTGCAGCAACCAAAAAAGCCACCAAGCTTTAAATATCAAAGTGACAATGAGAGCACTGTAGTTTGGCTAAATAATCTAAAGTGAAGACTGAAGTGATCTGATGCTTATATCTGCATCACAACATTTCTTTTTTTTAAACTGCTCTTGTTTCCAGTCTTGTCATTGAATAATTTGTTTAAAAAGTTAGCTGTTTTGTTGAGTTTATTCTGATGAATAAATATTTGGGTAGTTCTTGAGTTAATACCTTATCATCATTATTTATTGGGATCATTGTGAACCATCCTAAAATTTATGTCTGTCAATGATGTTTCATTATGCTCAAGTAAATGATTGACCCAGCACTTAGTTCTGTGACATAATACTGTACTGTTTTTAAAAGAATTAATGCCAGGAAGTATGTTTGTAAATATCAGCTCAGAAACTTTAACTGATAAGATGTAAAACCAACAACCCTCCTTTCAAGGTGAAACTATTCAACAACCCAAACAGAAATAACCCTGGTGAGTTGTCGCCCTCCGTAAGAGAAAGAATCAGGAAGTGGTCTAATCTCTAATGTTAGTTTAAGACATTTGGTCAACATTAGCAACTCAAGCCCTGTGGGAAACATCCCTGTTTACTTGAAATACAGAAAAGAGATGGGAATTAGTCTTCAAAGATTAGAGATCTGACTCCTTTGAAGGGTCCTGCAGACCACCACATCAACTTTTCAATCCCTGCACTAAGTCAGACTTAATGAGAGGAGTAAGAAAAGAAGAAAAGAAAAAAAGCCAGAAAGAGGAAAAGCAGAGAGCAAAGAAAGTAAAATAAAAAGTGAGAGAGAAAAAGAAAGAAATGAAGCATGAGAAGAGTTCAAGAAATACAGAATAAAAGAAAGAACCAAAGAAAACAGCATTGTGGTAATTGGTGTAATTGTACTCCTGCAAGAAACAAGAAACCAAAAGCATTTGAAGTATGTTCATAACTATCTCGTATTTAAAAATGCATTTACAGCAAAGTCAGCTTCCCAAAACACAGGGTGGACATTAAGGAATCTAGTTCATATTCTCTCCTTAGTTTTAAAAACCTTTTGATTTCTCCTTTTTTAACTAATGTGCTGATTGTTGTTATGCCTTTATTTGCCCACTGTATAAACCTTTGATTCAAAATCCCTGGTTTGAAATTTGTGTCATAGGCCATCCAACTTAAAATCTTAACCACATTCTCCAATTTGTATTTCTAAAACCAGATCCCCAAGGTGAACCCAGTGATCAAACTCAATGACCCCTTCTTCTCCTTTTACATGTTTCTGTTTGCAATCATACTTGGTATATGGCAACCTTCCATGTTCAACTCAATCTCCTTCCATATTGTAAAATAATTGATGTCACACCAACCAATCAAGGGCTGAAGTTGAGCGGCATAGTAATATTCTTGAAGATTAGGCAGGGCCAAGCCTCCCTCCTTTTTGGGTATCTGAAGTGTAGAGAATCTAATCCTTGGTTTATGCCCTTTCCATATGAACGAGATAAAGGAATCTAAGAAAGACAAAGAGTTAAGTTTTCAAGTGGGTTAAATACCACTTAAAAGCAAATAACTTCAATTTCAGATTGTTCTTTTCAAATTCAATTTAATAATTCAAATTCAGTTTCTGGTAGAACAAATCTCAGCTTATACATGTGGTCAATATGTATAAACTTAGAAAAAAGTGTAAGAAACAAATAAAACTTCAACAAGCTATTAAACCATTACTTAAGCTCAAAACAGTTGATGGATGAAAGAGTCAGAGGATGAATGAACGACACTGGTCCAACTGACCCAAAGTGCATGGCCTCTTTCTTTATATGATTACATAACAGCTACTCGTGGCTGTACTTTGAGACTGTACCACTCCTGAAAAGATTAATGTTAGATATTGATAACAAGATTAGATCAACACACACTTAGACAAAGTGCAGTAACAAATTGTTCTGAGATGTATGAAGAGTTGTTAGTGCCTTATGATACACTTTATACGAAAATATCAAATATAACTGCTGAAATTGATCTCTTCAAGATGATCACAGTTAAAACAACAATTTTTCTCATGTCTTAAGACTGAATAAATAAAACGTTCTCTGCTGGCACCAGTCTGATGTTGGTTCTCTGCTTCACCTGGAGCAAAGCTGGTGCTGAGCTTTAAACACAAAGAGGAAACAGTCTTTTGGCCCTCTCTAATATACTCAGAAGCACAAAATACAATAAAATGCTACAAAACACCAAGCCGATCTCTGGTCGAGGGTCTTTGTGTGACGATGGTGTGAAGTGTTGGAGTGTTTCCAAGTTTATCGGTGCAAAAACTTTCCTTTGAGAAAGAGCAACATGACTTGGCACTTGAGGTCAATAGTCAGTTCATCAGTAGGTGGAGGTAGTTATTAACTGTTCATCTTTATGACTTCAAAATCATCCCCAAACAGATCTGTCATTGATCTTTGAGGAGACCTCTTGATTCCAGCTGCATTGCTTCATCCAAAGTGTCTGTATATCTGAAGCCTTGCAGATCAGCAGCCAGGAGAGTTTCCAGAACGAAGGGCTACAGATGGAGAAGAAGAACAGAGGAGATACAGTGAGAGAAACAGCATACAGTAAGTTTTCTGTTTAGTTAGAAAAACAAACATCTTGATGGATTCACAGCTAATAATCTGTCTGAAAACCTGTGAGAGTCAAGGATCTTACTCGCAATCTAGAAAAGACAAGTTGCTCTTTTCGTAGTTTGAACTGCTTCAGCAGGTCCCTGAGCTCGCAGATCACTGAGTAATCGATGAAGCTGACATGATGACAATCCAAGACCACAGACCGCGGGGGAGATGCTGGGTGAGAAGCATTATGGGAAGTGTCAATGAGACAAAAATATGACAACATCATGCCACCACAGGTTACTAGTTGTGTGGTTAAGAAGCTGAGTTCCCTCAAACAAATCCTTACCCTGCAGAGCCTGGGTGTGCAGAGTGCGGCTGAGATACTCTATGGCAGGAAAGCTGAGTCCACTGCCCAACTCCATCACCAGCACACCTTGATCAGAGACCTGAGTACAAGAGACACATGCTAACAGTCATATTTGATTGTGAAATCAATCTGGTGGGATCTAATTAATGTGTATGTTGACTGGCCTGCAAGCACAAAATAGCTGTATAGAAATAACCATCTCCCTGTGAATGGTTGAGTTGGGCTCATGGCTACTAGTTATGTAACTAGTAGCTGTGGGTTGTAGAAAAATGAGGTGTTTCTCACAATTCTGGCAGAGCCTGCTGCCCTAACTTACTCTCAAAACTTAAATATAAAGACCCCATACTCATTATCAAGGTACCTTTATTTTGGGTCTCGCCATGTTGTAAAGCAGCAGGGCTCCAGATACAGCGACACCTCCCAAAATGCCGTACTGCACCTCCCAGAAACTCATCAAGAACGTCACCACAAAAGGCAGCAGGTCCAGCTCTAAAGAGACATGTTAGCATTAAAGCATGATGAACCAAAAAAAAATGACAAAAAATAAATAAGAAAATCTGAGCAGAATCTCACTGTGTATCTTCCACATCTTCACAACAACGTGATAATCCACCATTGGAGCCACTGCACAGATGATCACTGCAGCTAGAGAAGCTTTGGGGATGTAGTAAAAGGCCGGCATGAGGAACGCCAGGGAGAGCAAGACAATCACACCTGGAAAAAGGAAGAAGAGGGCATTCAGAAATATATCTTACATCCAGAATTAATCCAAACACAAGAGAAAGAAAGCGGCTGGAAAGTTAAGTGAATGTAAACAATCCATGCTGACTCAGATCACCACAAGATGTCAGTGGAGATGCAGGGGAAAAGCGTTTGGACTCACTTGTGATGATACCTCCAGCTGGAGAGCAAACACCAGTCATAGAGTTCACAGCCGTCCTGGACGTGAAGAAAAAGATGAAAAGAGTCAATATACATCAACAGTGCTCTTTGTTTTTTAACTAAGAATTTGATAAACATGAGTACAAACCTCCCAAAGCTGCCAGTGACAGGATATGCTGACACAAAGGAGCCCATGATGTTGGTCACACCGATGGCCAGCAGCTCCTGGTTGGCGTCGATCCTGTAGTCATTCTGACTGGCTGGGGAGAAACGAGGGAGTTCAATCAAACACTTGTACACTTTCTTTCATCTTATTATTACGTAACTTAAACATAGTCTGATGATTTAAGTTTGGTGCAACCAACTTCCAGGATATTTTTCTGAATATGTACTGAGCAAATTTGTACAACATACAGAGCAGCTGATAGTTATTCTGTTTCAGGAAACATGACAAATAAAATATAGGCGTCATAATATCACCACACTGTAAAACCCAATTGGTTGACTTTACTTCAAAAGAAAACATGAAAACCAATTGCCTTAAAGAAACTTAGTAAGCATGACTTTATGACCTTAGTAAAGTAAAATAGATTTTTGTGTGTTGGACTGAGTAGGGGTGGGCAATATGAAAAAAAATCATGATCATAATTTTTTCATTAAGATTTTTCAGACAATTTTACAAATTATTTACATGTAAAAAAAACAATACCTATTTAAATCCATTGCCCTTAACAGGTAAAAAGGATAAAAGATAGTTTAAGACAGGTTATGTATAGTTGGAATACTTTTTTGATTTAGGTGAGCAATTACGCGAACTTGGGAACGCAGACGTGGCAAAAACAGCACTGCAGAGAATAGATTGTGCACCACAGAAGGTTATTCGATCTCTCTGATTTGGCAGATCATCCTCATTCTAATCCTTCACTATCTCAGATCGGAATATCACACACCTCTAGAACTAACTTTACATCTTTTTGCTGAGTTCAGGAAACTAAAATTACTGAATCTATGCTACTTCTTAGCACAGGCAAAGTTGAGGTTGGTTAATGCTGCATGCTCGAGGCCTGGAATTCCTGTTTCTCCTTCTACCTCCTTAATCTACTTTCTCCTGTAATACTGCCACCTATTAGACTTTCGTGTGAAACTGGAATTCAGGTAACTGTTACTTAAAAAAAATACTTGTATGAACTGCAGATTTTAAAGACTCAGTAATAGTTAATTATAATTTTGAGTCAATAGCTGTTGAGTTTTACAGTGCAGGGAAAAAGTTCAGGAAATATCAAAATTATTGAATTTAAGTCTGTCCCAAATCTTATGACAGGCTCATTGTAGTGGCGGCATTTCAACTAACTCTGTTGAATGCCCTTTTATCTTGGACCAAATTTGCAAACCCATAACCTGAAAGAATGCTCTTTTTACTCCATACATTGGAACACTTACCAAAAGCTTTAGCTATAGCAATACTCTCCAACAGACCCATGAAGGGGATCACAGCCAGACCTCCTCCAAAGCCCTGCTCAAAACACAAAAAGAGAGGACTGAATCAGAGATAGCTCCACACAGACTGACCTCCTGTCTCTGCTGCTTACCTCAACTATCTCTCTGAAAGAGATGACGGTCCCGTTGGCTGTGGTGTCTGTAGTGGGGGGAGGCCTGAATGGAGGGAGCCCCTGAGCTGTTTCTCCAGTAATTGTGAACACGTTGTAACCATAAGCGTCCCATGAGAATGCTACAAAGGACGCAGCCACAACCACCAGGGCGTTACGCACTGGGCAAAAAAGCAGAGAGTGGTATAAAGAAAAAGACTTGAGAAACTAAGTCCAGATACACTGTAAAAGTCTGTTTTGGACATCTTTGTTTGAGCACTTTCACTGGTATGGATGACAGACAGGTATTCTCACTCACTGGTTGAAACAACCCACACTAGTTTCCTGGCGACTTTAGTGCAGGTGGAGTCTTCAGAGTCATCAGGGCTCAGGTTCTTCTTCATAAACACCAACATGGTGAGCAGGGAGAGGCAGAGCAGACCCAGCACCACATCACCTATCTTGGCCTCTTGAATCCTGTAGAAGGTGTAGTACACCTGCAGGAAGAACTCTGGAGGAATACCTTTGAGACCTAGAATGTTCTGGAAAATAGAAAGCACAGATCCAGCATGAGCTGAGAACAAAGACATCACAAATTGAAAGTATGATCACACAGGGTAAAACAGTGAAGGTCTGCAATGTAGGTAAAATCAGTGACATAATGAACAGGTAGGTAATTCTTTAAAGCTCATTATTAAAGTGAATACATTAGAAAAATAATTGTCAACTTTGAGAAGAAAGAGTAAAGCTGAAGTAACATTTTCTGCTCAGAATCTAGTTTAGAGGTTAAAAGTGACAGGGTCAAATGATTGAAAAATTCTTGTTAGCAGCAGGGGGAGAAAACCTTTTGACTCAAAACTTCTTGTTTTTCTCAACTCATATTCAATGAATTTCAATGATTAATTTAGGGAATATGTTGCTTTTTTGGGAAGTTGTGCTTTTGTGCTGTGAGTTCACTGTTTTAAACTCACATGAGTTGATGCTTGGTTTATGCACACATCATAAAAACAAGAAACAAGAGCAATAGAAGCTTGAAAAGAAGGAAGTAAGAAAAGCCAGAAAAGCTCATGAGGATGCCTCTCATCAAAGAAAGACAAAGCTTATACCAAGTAACAATATAAAAAATGTGTTCATAAATGCAAGCTGTCAAATATGTGGTTAAGTGGCATCACAAGGAAATGGGTGCAGAATCTATAAATGAGTGGAGCTTGATGTGGGCATGTGTGTCATTGCTTTTCAAAATGTGTTTTGTTCATGTGTGTTTTTCTCTCTGTCTGTGTGTGCGCAGGTTAAACTTTTACCTTAATCTGGCCAAATCCAATGGTAATGGCAGCGGCACAAGTGAAGCCTTTTATAACTGGGAAAGAGATGAAGTCCAGCAGGAAACCTGCAGGGGCCAAGAAAAAAATAAAAGAATGATTTACAGAGCTGCAGCATTGGCCTTGGTTCACAGTCAAAGTGCTGCTGAGATTTGTAGATTTCAGGAGAGAAACATTCATGGTTAGCAGAGGAGGTCACAGATGTGGTGGCAGAAGGTGTTTCTCCAGCTCTAACAAATTTAAGTCCTTGTTTTTCTAAAAGATCCTCTGTTACTTTTTAATGGAACATTGTCAAATCAGATTTTAATAGACCTGACCCCCTCTCTGACTGTGACCCTAACAAACATCAAACCTGTGCATAGAAAACAATCTCTGTGTGTGTTTTTTTTCATTCCATGTCCTCCAAAATCGGATGTGCACGTCCGCTCAGGTCATGAGTGATGAACAAAAAAAAGAAACTGCCAAAATTGTTGTCACATGTTTTTCACATGACCACAGCAGCCCGACCCCCTCCTCACCTAATCTCAGTAATGCCATGGCGGCCTGGATGATTCCACAGAGGAGACTGAGCAGCACGGCTTGGTTTGGGTGCCCACCCACCACCGAGAAACACAGCAGGGACATAATCGCTGTGGGACCCAGCGTAATATCCTTGGAAGTTCCCAGGAGGGTGTACACAAACCCCCCCATGAAGGCGGAGTAGAGTCCAAACTGGGAAGAAAATATGAAGATTGAATTGTTAAATATAATTGCAATCAATGAATATTCTGCTAAGATTAGACAAAACGGACTACACTAAGAAAAAGCTTTATTCAACCCATAAATTTAGCATCACACATTATTGCATTATCAAAGTTTTCAATCACATTGCATTTGTGTATTTCAGCTATTCTGGTGATGAGGGAGGAACTGTTAAATGAAGCCCTAAGAAAAGGCTTCTCTTCAGTAAAAGGCATGATGTGTGTCGTGGTTTATTGAAACAAAATCAGAAACCCAGACTCAGAGAAACTACAGAACTAAGTGTGGAAGAGATCTATCCTTATGTTTGTCAATTTGTGTGTGACACAAGAAATCCACGGAGACAGGGACAGTTTTGGATGAAGGGAGGAAGTGGACGACCAAGAAAACCTGCCTTAAAGTGTTCTCCCCAAAATGAGTTCACCTCTTAAATCAGCCAGAAACCTTCAATATCGACTCCTCACTTAGTAAAAAAGATCCTCATATTAGTCCATTCATTTCAAGTATAAAGACACTTTATGGACACCCTGTATTTTTTTCTTGTTGATCTCGTTCACCTGTAACTTTATCCAAACTTTAGAGACAACTCGGAAAGGATTTACCTGCACAGGAAGGCCAGCTATTTCAGCGTAGGCTAAAACTTGAGGTACAGCCGTCAAACCCACAGTGAGGCCTGCGAGTAGGTCCATCTGGAGCCATTTCAGGTTGTACTTTGGCAGCCAGTTCAGGATGGGCAGCCAGGCCTTCAGGGTGCTGTAGGAGAAGCAGCCTCGGCGGCTGTTTGACACTTGTCCTAACAGCGGCTGGTCCATGGCACCAGGGTCAAAGGACGACAGTAAGAAAACCTGGACGAGACGGATAATGGAGGAAAGGGATGAAGAGACAGCAGGCAGTACATGTTACACGGTCAAATGAACTTGACTCTGGTGATCAGAAAACAAGTAAACACTTACACAAAGAGATTGATTTTTCTCTCCTGCTCTAAATGTCACTTATCAGCTTGCAAAAAATGTTGCCCGTATTCTTTCCGGCCTTGTTCCTCCACAAACCAAGCTTTCAAGATAACACAACAAAGAGGTGCTCTGTGTGCTCGCATGTGTCTGCATATCTCTGTGGGTTTTTTGTACAAACACAGGAGGAAATTGGACCCCATATCTGCAGGTGCTTTCTGTGATCTGTGGGAAAAAACAACAAAGGTCAGAGTAAACAAACTTGTTATAAGCCATCAATGAACATTCATACCTCTTTTTGTTTATGTTTCAATACCTGACAACAAATCCTCTATATGTCTCTACGGACTCTTGCACCTCTAAAAGCTTTCATGGTTTTATTATGGGATGATGATCATGTGACAGGTCAGTGCTTTGCACACCTGTGCATGACCAATGATAGCTTTATAACAGCTGCAACAAAGAATTTTCTCATCTCATAATAAGATAATGAAAGGATGTCAAAAGTTTCCCCTCATCAGTGATAGAAATATTTGATTAGCCTTCTTTACAAACTGGAAGAACAGGAATAACCTGGAATAAGCTTTGTGACAGGTAATGTAGGACCAGGGTTGGATGGCAAAAGATGTGTCGGATTAACAAGGACTACAAAAAGAGAAGGTTTAAAAACACCCAGGGGTATTTAAAACAACAGTAAAATCAAAACAAAATAATGAAGGGACAACATAGAAAGAAAACATATGGAATATTCAAAAGAATATAATGGACTAGACTTGAATGGACTAGACTAGACTAGAATAGAATAGAATAGAATAGAATAGAATATAAAAGAATAGAATAGAATAGTGGAGAGAAATAACACATTGGAATAAAAAAAAACAAGTGAGGAAAAAATTAAACATTTCCGTAGGAAAAAATAATAGTAGCATGACTAAAACTTCTTACCCAGCCTCATTTTTTCCTCATTGCCATTGTCAGTCTGTTCAGCAGTGATTTTGTGCCAAACCAGCCCCCTTCCTTTCGCTGAACCAACTTCCCAATTTTCTGTATTTCGCTGATGCAGCGCGGAGACTCTGGTTCCTGTTTTCGATTCTCACATGATCGACGTCACGTGACCAGAGGTGGGCGGTGCTTAAGTTGTTTGCGGAAGAAGTGAAAATGTGAACAGCGCATTAAAAACTTCTCTTCTCTTTTAAATTTTGACCACAAATTCTGTCAATTCACAGGAAGTGTTTTTGTTTACGTGCTCGACATGTTTCAGACCAGTAAAGGTTTTAAGATTTTGTACCCGGGATGTTTTTGAGGCTGTAGTTTGGTACAGAAACATCATGCTGAGGTTGGTTTTTCTCATTTTTGCATCATTTTGCTTCGGGGAGTCAAAGAGAAGAAATGTCCTTCTTATTATCGGTGAGTGAAGTTTTACATCTTCGTCGGAGTTTGCACCAGCTGAAGAGGCTTGTATTCTTCCAGAACCTAATACCTAAAATAAAGCAAAACTTATTAACCATAAACTACAGACTAGAGCTTGACACTTAAGTGCAAAATAGATTAAACTGTAATATGGCATGCTGAAATACTCAAAACTCAGACAGTGCATTATTCCTTTAACCTGGAATATGTCAGAACAACAAACAGTTTTATGCACTACTCCAGTGTTACTCAACCCACTTCAATCAAAGAGCCAAATTGTTGAAAACTGCATTTGCATGGTGAAACAATTTAAGTGTTGAAAGGTGGCAAAAACTGCAAGAAGTCGCAATAAAAATTAAGTTTAAGATGGCAAAAATGATCAAAAAGCAGCTAAAATGGGTGAAGAGGAGTTGAAACTTGGAGAAAACTTGGAAAATGGTCAGAAACTTTCAGCAAAACTTTCAATTTCTCTTTGAAATACCCTTTTTTATTGATTGATATACTATTCAACTTACTTTAATTCCACTTTTCTGAGACACTGAATTTCGGTCATTCATTACCTGCCATAGTCGATGATAACTCCCTCGATGTACAAAAAGTCTGTTTCATATTTGGTTTGACTGTCTGAAACGAGTGACAAAAAATGTTAAACTTTTTTATTGATATCCTGACTTCTTGAAATGTACCTGTAAATGCAAACAGAGTTTACTTGTGTTCTTTTTTTATTACAATCATTCTTTTTTCCCTCTTGTATTTTTTTCTTATTTAAAACAACAATAATGTCAAGAGAAAATATCATCTCCTTCAATATTGCAATTGAAAAAAAAACATATTTAGCCCTTCAGCCAAATGAAAACAAAAATTGACGAAAAAAAAAAAATAGACATTCAGCCCTACTACAGACGACCAACTATAGACTACAACTGATTTTGAGGTATGACTTAACGCAAAATCCATCATCTCGATTCAAGTGTAAACGCTAGTCATGCTGGTGCAAGAGGTTTTTAACTTTGGTGTGATAATTTATTCATTATTCAAACATCTTAAGTCCGTTCTTGGACACAGAATGATCAGATCTTTTCACTTCTCCAGCCGATGATGCAGGTTTTGAGACGGAGGTGTACAACAACTCTGTGGTCCACACACCAAACCTACGCTCACTGGCCAAGCGAAGCCTCGTGTTCAACAACGCCTTCACCTCAGTCAGCAGCTGCTCCCCCAGCCGCTCTACCATCCTCACAGGCCTGCCACAGGTTTATCAAAGCACAAACACACACCTCAGGATCTCTCACTTTTTACTACACACAGTCACAGTAATAAGGTCTTTGTGATTCATGTTTCAGCACCAGAACGGCATGTATGGGCTTCATCAGGGTGTTCACCACTTCAACTCTTTTGATGGAGTTCAAAGTCTGCCTCTGCTCCTCAGCCAAACAAATATACACACAGGTTTGTGACAACAGGAAACGTCAGGATCATTCACTCACAGTCTCATTTCTTATCACTGTTTCACTCCCCTCTTTTTTACGGCTTCATGCCCACAGGTATAATTGGAAAAAAACATGTGGGTCCTGGTTCTGTCTACCCATTTGACTTTGCCTACACAGAGGAGAACAACTCTGTCCTCCAGGTCGGGAGAAACATCACCCGCATTAAACTTCTGGTCCGCAAGTTTTTCAAGACCCATAAGGAGAGAGTCTTCGAACAAGGGTGTAAGAAAGACAAGAATGAGGATGATGTTGCGGAGGAAGAGAGGCCATTTTTTCTCTATGTTGCTTTTCACGACACTCATCGATGTGGACACTCGCAGCCTCAGTACGGAGCTTTCTGTGAGAAGTTTGGAAATGGTGAAATGGGGATGGGTCGAATACCTGACTGGACTCCAGAACATTACACACCTGAACAAGTGAAGGTCAGTAAAATGATTACACGTCTACTTCTTTACATTTGCGACACGTTTCTGTCATGTGGAATTGAAAACAAATTCTGATCTGTACTCATCTCTCATACTTCAGGTTCCTCCTTTTGTGCCTGACACACCTGCAGCACGAGCAGACTTGGCTGCACAGTACACCACAGTTAGCAGGCTTGATCAAGGTTTGTAACAACAACAAGAAGAACGGTTTAAAAAGGGCATAATTTTTTGTTCTGTTAAGGTCATGGTGTTTTACTTGGCAGGTATTGGTCTGGTTCTGCAGGAGCTCAGAGATGCTGGTTATGAGAATGACACTCTGGTGATCTACAGCTCAGATAACGGCATCCCCTTCCCAAACGGCAGAACCAACCTGTATCACTCGGGGACAGCAGAGCCAATGCTGGTGTCTTCTCCAGAGCACAGGGAGCGATGGGGAGACACCAGCCAGGCCTACGTCAGCCTGCTGGGTAAGACGGGATGCTTGAAAGGGGCTGGAAATGATGGAAATACAAACCATTGTTTGTGGTATTGAAAGGTTTTTTATTCATTATCATCCTGTGAGATTTATGTTTGGGGTTAACATAGAAACTGGTAGCATTTAAATGTGGGAACAAACAGGAATGTTTATCCATGTGTTCAGATGTTTTAAATCCACCACAAGAGGGAGACCTAGCAATAGTGCATCAGCAACAGTCTTCATCTTGCCTAGATTTAAAGTGTTCAATTTAACCTCCAAGTATGTATCTTTTATTCATTCTTGCAATCTGGGATTCGTAAGACCTAACAAGCATAAAAACTAAACTCGATCTGTGTAAAACAGGGTATGTTTTGGTGTTATTAGTTAGCTACTAGATTTTAAGTTATATGAGGTGTTGTACATAACTAAACTTTTTTTTCACTGAAATGTGTTTAAAGTTGTGATATCACCAGAAAATGTCATGGACATTGTCTCTAAATGTGGCTAATGGTTGAAACTTAAAAAAAATGAAGCATCATGGGTTTGAGAGGCAGAAATGTTATGTCTGTATATGTGGACACCAAGTCTTAAGAGGATAAGAAGAGGAAAATAACATCAGTTAAACAAATCAAAACAAAAAGATGAATAATTTGTGATCTTTGTACTCTTTAGACGGCAAGTAGAGGGGGTACTAGTTAAACTCTGTGGCTAAATCATGATCTTTATGCTCAAATAGTCTTTGAGCCCTACAGGTCACTTCCACCTTTTCCTCCCCGTTCCTACTCTATTTGCTGTCTTATCTTCTGAATAAAGACAAAAAAGCCCTGAAGATAATTTAAGATAAATGCAAATATTAGAACATACAAGCTGTGTTTGTGTGGGATAAACATTAATAATGTGCTACCTCTGACTGTCTTTTTCAAAACATGAACGTTCTGAGTTCATGCATTATATTTTCCTTCATTATTTACATCATGTAACTGCATTAACTGTGTTTTCTCTCTTTTGTGGCAGACATCACTCCCACCATCCTGGACTGGTTCTCAGTCCCCTACCCGTCTTACAGCCTCCCTGGCAGCCCCTCCACCCCTGTCCACCTCACCGGTCGCTCCTTATTGCCCGCTCTGGTGTCTGAGCCCAGCAGCTGGCACACGGTCTACGCCAGCCAGTCCCTTCACGAGGTCTGTCCCTCCTTATTTCATGACTGAATCCAAGAGGAAAAGCATTAATGAAAGAATAAAAAGAACCTGTTTCTTTTTTTTCAGGTTACCATGTACTATCCAATCCGCTCTGTCCACCTGGGGGCGTTCCACCTTCTCCATAACCTACACTATCGCATGCCCTTCCCCATCGATCAGGATTTTTATGTGTCCCCCACCTTCCAGGACCTGTTGAACCGCACACAGCAGAGGGAGCCCACACACTGGTTCAAGAGCCTGCAGCAGTATTACTACCGAGAGCGCTGGGAGCTGTTCGACTCCAGGTCTGTCACTGCAGGAGCGTGTGAATTAGCATGACAATTTTACATGATTGTTGTATGATTATTATGACCCTGTTATGATGAATTTGGGGAGGTGGCTTTGTCAGAAACTCAGTTGTCACAGATCTTGTCTTTGAGTTACTTTGATTCAAATGATATAAAAGAGAAGAAAATTGTCCTAAATACCACTGCAAAAACAAAATATGCTACTCAATGGCAAACATTAATACAACTCCTGCACTCATGAAACAGCTTTTTGCCACCCATTATTTTTCATTTTTAATAGAAAAATTTATGAAAGTGGAAATTGAATAACATTATACTCCATAACTCAATCAGAAAAACACATTAAAGCTCCCAAATAGCATCATTTATTGACTTTAAAAGTAACTTAACTCCTGGAGAAATCACATCCTTCCTGACCTCCAAGAGTCTCATGTCGTGGTCTCATAGTTGTACTCTATGACCCTGTGACATCACTGTGGTCTCAAACAGTTTCTTTACCTCTGCCAACCAGAGAGGGCAGCTTCACTCCTCTCTTCAGTCTCGAGTTAAAACTGTCTAGACTGCAAGTGCTCACAGGTTCATTTTGATACATGTGAATTTGCTGTATTTGTTTTGCCACACTAAATTAGAAACACCTTTAATCTAAAAGGCTGCTGGTAGTAAGCAACACTGTCTTTGTAACAGCTGGTTTCTACTAAAAACTAAATGTGTTACATGTTTGTCAAGTGTTGATGCTCCTGCTTCAAGTCTGAAAGTTGGATATTTAGTTTGTTAATCAGGCAGATTTTCTTCTTTGCCTCTTTTCTGTCATTATAACCCCTTTTTAGACAAAACAAGTTACTGCATGGCAATATTTCGAGTGTATAATAATCATAAGCTATTCATATTGAAAGGAGATATTCTGGAACAAGATACATTTTCATGAATAAATAAATAAAATATGATCCAGTACCACAAAAGAGCATGAACATGTTTAATGGACTGTGTATAAAACTACTCAGCTAGTTAGATTGTCTCTCTTCTTGCCTTTATGAAAGAGTGTACAAAAACCACTAACAAGGATTGTGTTGAGATCATAAATTACCTTAAAAGCCAGTTCACTGTTTTAATTTTATCAGATTTTCTGTCACTCAAAAATTGTTACCAGTAACATTTAGGTTCATTTCATTGAAATGTATGATCACAGTCTGTTTTTTTGTGGCTGGTTGTTCTGAGCTGCAGCTTTTGAGACAAGATAATTTCTTTTGTGAAGGGTGACTCCAGCAGAATTCAGGCTGGAATATTTCATAATTTATTGCCCTAAAAATTTTTTATGTAAATTTACTTCACCCAGGTATAAGTTAGATGTCTTTACATTTCACTCTTCATAGAATTGTTTATTTATGGCATTAGTGCTTCCTTTTGCTGCCCAAAATGAATTCTGATTGTTAGAGGTACCTGAAGTGTCATATGTATAAACTTGGAAAGGAGCCGCACATTTCAACTGGCAATATCTGCAAGTTTCCTGTCTGCCATATGGAAGAAATTTGCAGAGATTGCCAGTTAAAATGTGTGGTTTCTTTTCAAATTAACTTGCACATGTCACTTCAGGTAACTTTTTCAATCAGAATTCATTTTGGGTAGCAAAGAAAGTGCTAATGTCACAAACAAATGCTTCTGTGTGTAATGAATTGTATACAAATGAAATATATCTACATCTTATTTATACCTGAGTGAAGAAAATTTACTCTCAAAATTATTACGTAATAAATCATAAAATATTCCATCCTGGATTTTGCTGGGTCACCCGTTAGGTTCCTCAGTGAGTTGTTTACCTGCTGGTCATTCTATTTCCTCTGCATAATTGATTGGAATTTTCCAAAGCAGCTGTCCGAATTGTGTATACTAAATCGAAAGAAAAAAAGCTTTATTTCTCAGTCAGTTTATAATCTGGTACACAGTTACAGCTTTGTGCAGGCACTTACTCCGTTTTGTGACCGCAGGGCGGACCCTCTGGAGTCAAAGAACCTGGCGTCAGACCCGGCGTACAGCTCCGTGCTGCAGAGTCTGAGGCAGAGTTTGATGAAGTGGCAGTGGGAGACAGGAGACCCCTGGGTGTGTGGACCTGACTATGTCCTGGAGGATAAACTGGAGCCTCACTGCAGACCCCTTTACAATGGACTCTGAAGTTGTTCCTACATATCTTGACTGTATTTCTGCATAAATTTACATATTTCATGTAAAATAAATGATGTTCATATGTATTTGTATTTTTATATTTGATTCTTGTTCCTCTGCTTGAAAATAAACAAACTTGAATTGCCTTAATTCTGATACTTTGTACAGTTTATCATCATTCAAGATAGTTATACTCCAGATATAATTTCATCTCTCCAGTCATTGGTCCTTCTCATCTGTTCCTTTACTTCCGACCATCCAGACTCCTGTCATTAACCTGCTCATAGAAGGGCTACGTGGATACAACCACATGGCTGTTTATACTACTATCCAATTACATAAATGTATGTCCATTTTTATTGTTTCTGTCCCCATCACTGCTCTTCCTCGGAACAGCTGATTACGCAGATTCTGGTGCTCATGACGCATGACTGAGAGGTCAAGAAATCAATAAGGAAAAGGGTTTCTGTTGATTGATCTTAGTCTGGTCGAGGATTAGCAACACTTACATGTAAAAAGCTTTTGGTACAATTTGGATCAGTCAATTATTCTCTCGTGTTTATTGATTTACTTAATTCCAAATGTGTCCATTTTCACTCATGTTGAAGTCTCTCAAAGCCATTCGTGCTGATTCTGCTTTGTTCTCTGCCTTTTGTTGGATGATCACTGGCTGAGGTTAATGGATTTTATGCCTTTTCATGTGTCCAGGCAGTTTAAATCCAGATTTCCAAAATAACCACAGATTTTTCAGGATAAAACCAGTTACAGAAAGACTTCCCTCAACCCTCCTTAAAGACTTAGCCCCTTCATTACGTTTAGACCCCTTTGAGATTGGGCGTCCATCCTGCTCGACTGGTGTTAATACGTTTTACTTTTCAAACGTCAGAGAAAAGCTGACGTCCCCATACATCTCCCACCCCCTCATGTGCTATATCACACACGCCGGATCATCATCCGCCCACATCTATTGTGATTTGACGAACGCCCTGGGTCATGACAACGTCGCGCAGCCAGCCTATATAAGCAGCAGAAAGTTTCCAAGGAACAAACAAAACATCAAGTGGCTCTGAACAGACAACTAAAGCGCACTTTTTCTCCTGCGTAAAAAGCGCAAAGACGGTTCCAGACATGCAGAGATCAGTAAGATTCGCTGTTGTGTGCGTAGCAGTATCTCTTCTCATCTGCTGTCCTTCAGTGGAAGCCTGGTACAAGCAATCCACTGGGCCCAGCTACTACTCAGTGGGCCGAGCCTCCGGTTTGCTCTCCGGTATCAGAAGGTCTCCATACGTGCGGAGGGCTGAGTCCGAGGAGGCGGTGATGGACAGCGGGGAGACAACAGGTAACAGCGTGCTTCAAGAGACAAACAGGGAGATCTCCATCCTAAAAAGCATGGTGAGTATATTCTAGATACTTCTCTCTGTTTGATTTATGTTATTCATTGCTTTACGCACCATCAAATGAAGAAAAGACGCACGGATAAAATCTTTTATAGAGCCTTCTTAATGGCTTTAACTTGACATGTCAATGTCAGAATTCATTCTTCTGCAAACGCATGTCTTTTAGAATAACATTTCTTTTTTGAAAACTTTTGCAATAATTATCCACAGCCGAAGTGAAAATTGTTGAAAAGTTACACAGCTCATGCGTAAAAGCGCAAACAATTTCCAAGCGCTGCAGGAGACGCAACAGATTTCCGAGAAAATAGTGGCAACGTTCACTTTTATTTGGACATGAACTCCAGAATCATGTGATGAAAAGAATAATTAAGAGACGGGATGTAACGATTTTAGAGTCCGTTTCACAACATTTGGTATTTCAGAATGAGTCGTTTTTATCACAATGAAGCTAAATATTCAAATTGTCTCAGGCTCAAGTTTCATTTTAAATCCATAAAGATAATAGCTTTGATTATACTCTTTAATGTAAACTGTTTTTTTATGTTGTTGACTTTAATTATCTCATACCTTTCCTCACCCTCCTCCGACAGGCTATCTGCGTAAAAGACATCTCTCCAAACCTGAAAAGCTGTGAGCTGCTTCGGGACGGGACAGGAACCTTCCAGTGCAAGGCAGACGTCTTCCTCACTCTTGACTCCCTGGACTGTCTGTCTGCGTAAACCCCCGGTCCTCCACCGACCGAGCCCCAGGAGCGCTTTTCTGGAAACGACACATTTTGAGGAAAAAAAGGAAGAGGGGTGGTTGAATGTGTGTGGGGTGGAGGGAGGATGGATGAAGGCGCAGAAAAACCCTTTCATCAACGGTAATGGACCGCTGCAGACTCTGAATGTTATCTGATTTTATGAAAAAAAAAGACCACAGACATTGTTCATTTTGTTTTGGTTTTAAAACTGTCCTGTGAAAGAAAAATAAGAGATCTTCTTCCCAGTTAGTCCCATCTTTGCTGTAATTCCAAAACATGTAACCACAGATGCCAACATGTATTAAATGTCCAGAAGTTTGACTGCAGAGCAGATTTCCTGGAAAGTACTTTTATTTATTTATTTATTTTATCTATTAAAACGAACAAACACTGGTAACATGCTGTGTGGCTTAAATTTGTCTTGAAATATGTTTACCAAGGAAAAAAAGGGTCCACACCTGCTTTATTTAATTCAACAATAATTATTTTATACAACGTTTTCTTGAGAGAAAATTACTATATCATCATAAAATGAGCTAAGTACAACATTTCATCTGTAGCTATTGAGGTTTTACCAACAATATAGTGCCAACTATGAATACGACAGTCTGAGAGTGTGGTGCTTGAGATGACTAATTCAACACAATTTCTGAAAGTTAAAACAAAACAATAAAAATGTCAAACATAAATGTAGATTCATAATATCTCTTCAGGCTCATTGTCAAAAAAAGGCACTTAAGGTTTTTATTCCGCTTTCCCAGAATCAGCCATTGCCACATCCTGTTGTGTTTCCGGTCTGGTGGGATGGAAAAGCCCCAAGCAGGGTTAATGTCACACAAATCACACCCACAAGGTTTGATCCCAGGTGAAAAATCAAAGTTTATGAGTCTTCATTAAAGACTAGAACAAAATGCTCACAGTCTGGTTTTATTACATATATTATTCCTGTTTTGAATATAAAAGACCATCGGCATCACTAACTGGGGAAAAGTGACTCCAGTTCAGAAAAAGTAAACACAAACTGGGAACATTAAGTGGGTATGATGCATAGGGGCGATGTGATGGATGAGCTGCAAACATGCGGCTGTATGCATGAGTGGACCCTGTGCTGTGGAAGTAAAGGACAAACAGTAAATCCTCACACCCTCTGTGTCCTGCCCCCTCACACACAGAGGAAAAGATCACCAATAAATGTGTGTGTGAGTGTGCGTGTTAGTGTTTCAAGTCTTTAAAAAGTAACATCACAGTTCACAGTCTGTTGTGTGAACATATTTTGAAATAAAAAATGCCCAGTATACTAAACACAAGGTTTCAAAAGTCTGCATCTTAGGGCTCAACCCTAAAGATTAAGAAGACGAAGACGAACTGTTCTTGTCCTTCAAAGCGAAACTTAAGATAATGAAATGCAGCAGTGCCAAAAAGTGTCAGAGTTTCAGAGCGAATGATCCTCCTCTTCTGTGTGCTGACGTCTGATTTGTCTCTTCAATGATCGACAGCACCAACTCTTCAGTTAAGTCTCAGAGCTCCGCCCGTAGCTACAGAAGAGACACGGCTTCCAGGTTTTCTCTGATTATCGTGTCCATAACCACCTGAAAGACCACCTGGATGTTAGAGGTGTCAGTTGCTGTGGTGAAGTGGTGGTAGATGAGTTTACTGGGCGTGGTGTTTAGGGAGATGAAGGTGGCGGCGATGTAGCGCGCGGCAGAGTCCACGTCACAGTCTGCTCCTGGAGGACAGAAGATGGGGAGAGATCATTTAAAACTCATAATTACAGAGAAATAAAACGCAAAATAGCCCTATGACTTCCTGCTAAACACGGACAGAGGACAAGCAAAATCCCCTCTTTGAAGACCAAATTTGTCCTTAAGCGCCCCATTGGGAGCCAAAACAAATGCTAAAGTTCCCTCATGATTAGAGAGCAACACTTATCTGCCCCTTTGGATGGTAAAGATATAAAAAACTGACCTCCTTGGAACCAAAACACATGCTTAAGGGCTCTCTTGAGAGTCAAAACCCATGCTAGAGTGCCCTTTCCTGCACCAAAGTATCCACTCAGGAGCTAATACATGTGCCACAGTGCCCTTTTAGGAGACAAATATGCTTAAGTGTCCCTCGAGTTGGCAAACCACACTAACTTGCTCCTTTGGGTGGTTAAAATGTGGTAAACTACCCCCCTTAAAGCCAAATCACAAGCTTAAGGGCCCTCTTTTTGGGGCCAAAACATGTGCGAAAGTGCCCTCTTAAGAACCAAAATGCAGCTGGTGCATGCCTTTATTTTGCTCCTGCCCTTCAAATTGTCCATAAATGCCACTGCACTGCTAAAAAAATAAAAAATCACTCAGCTCCAAGTTACAAATGTGTCCATGGCTGCTCAGCAAGGTGTTTGCTCAGTATTGCCTGAACTTCAGCCAAACCTGAACAAGCATGTAAGACTTAACACAGACTCAAGCACTTTGTACAGGTCTAATGTCAAACCATTTGTGAGTATGTACATTATTTTGTCTCCTCTCTGATTTTTTTACTGGTAAGTACGTTGTACCTCATGGGTTCATTTTGGGTCCAGTTTTATTTTCCTTAGCACATCATTTACAACCTGACCCATTTCATTTGAGCGCAGGTGATAATTAGACCCTGAAAGTTCTGTTATAAAAGTCGATCGTCTGAATTAAAAAGCTGGATGTCTGGAAATTTTCTGCAGATAAATGAATACAAAAAATCTTTTAATTCAAATACAACACAAAAAAGCAGTCACTGCCACCCTCTGGTCACACTTTATCACCCCAGTGCGATCATGTATGAAGCAGTGCTAAACTGACTGCCTTGGTTTACTTGTACTTTTTATTTCTATATTTTAATGTTTAGTCACATGCGTGTATTTTTTATAATCATATTTTATATGTTGTTTC
This sequence comes from Thalassoma bifasciatum, assembly GCA_008086565.1. Lineage (NCBI taxonomy): Eukaryota > Metazoa > Chordata > Actinopteri > Labriformes > Labridae > Thalassoma > Thalassoma bifasciatum. The sequence continues at coordinate 1,349,499 of RPOG01000043.1, forward strand.
TCTTAGACATTTAATCAGGCTTGAATACAGGACCTTGAGGTTAAAATTTTGTGCTACCCGTGAATAAATGTGCAATAAAATGACAATAAAATAATAAAGCTTCTTGAATCTTGAATCTTAGTTACCTATTGGAGCATTTCAAACCAACTGTAAAAAGCAGGGAGCTCTGGTTTGACAACAGTTTTACTTTCAAGCTTTAACTTTTTACATCGCAAAGCTGGTACAAATATGGTTTCAGTAAGTGTGAGCACTCTGTCAGGTGAGGCTGTACGCTCTACCTCCCCCTGCTGCCTGTTTTCAAGAGAGACTTTTAACCCTGTGGTGCATAGTGGTCACTACAGTGGACACCTATATGAAAGTTATTTACTCCTTAATTCAATGGTTCATATGGTGGAAATTCATATCAGCCTGTGTCAGGATGTTTTTATTCTTCTTAGGGACTGAACAAATGTTTTCAATTTCTTTTTCCAAACATATATAATTTTTTTTTAAGTTATAAACAAACATTTGAGGGTGAAAACGCTTATAAACTATAAATTTTTCAGTGTTAAAATTTTTCTAAGAGAGTCAAAGTATTTCCCAAAGCATTAAAAAAAAGAAAAGTCAAACAAAAAAAGTCATATTTACATTAAGTTCACACTTTTTTTTATTTAATGCTCCGTGAAAAATATTAGGAAAAACATGGAAAACTTTTTTCATGCCTTAAGACAAATAAAAACACTCAAGGGAAAAATCCTGACACTGACTTTCATAATTCATGCACCAGAGGGTTAAAGACACCAGCCTGAATCAGTGAAGGTTAAATTGAGCTGAAAATAATGTGAAGAATAAAGCCTGAAAATGGGAACAAATGGCACTTTTTTTAAGTTGTACATCATCACTATTTGATAAATGTATTCCTCCCTAGCACTCCAAATGCCTCCCCCACTGTTGCCATGCTAAAAAGCCAAGCCTCTCTATTTGGATAAATAAATATCAGACCTAGAAAGTTCGGAAAGGGACTAGAAAAAAGCCCCAAGGAACAAAAAACAGAGCAAGGCGATGCCACAATCTGAGTGAATCTAGTGCGGCTCTCACGTCATTTTCACGTGACTCTTTGAAGAAGCCATTCAGAGCGCGCTGTAGTCTCCTGGGATTATGACAACATACATTTACCTCACACTCTGCTTACGTTTAGCATTGACGAACAACATTTAAAGTGTTTTTCCAAGTGTGAGTTAGCATGGCATCTCTTTCAGCTGAGTTAAAACAGAACAGTCTGTTTGATATTTGTTTACACTGTGAAATCCCCGGTCACTTCATGCAAATTAAACAAAATATTTGCATTAAATCAATTACTCCTTATCCATCACAAATTCATCTTTAACAGTCAGTTTTAGAAACACGTCAAAGAGTGATAACTCAAAAAGTTTAAGTCAAATACTGAGGTTTTTACACGATCAGTCACTCTTTATGAACTGATGACTTAAAATATTTACATTATGAAGTCGTGAATGATGATGAGCTGGTTTGCTCTGGCTTTAAACTGTCCTACCTTTAAACTGCGGCAGGTATAACCGAAGATGTCGGCCAGAGTGTAAAATCTTGTCCTGAAAGAGGTCTATCTTGTTCATGAACAAAATCTGTAAGGAAAAAACACACACACAAACACACACACACACAATCAGCTGAGACACGAGAAGTCCATCAAAAGTCAGAGACCCCTCAAGTGAAAAGGAAAATCAATCCCAAAGATTATGAGACGAGGAAAAGGTTGATCTGATTTGGTGATTTCCGAAGCTTAGTGAGTACTAACCAAACAATGAAACCAATTAATCATCTTGGAATAACACGGTCTCAGTTATTGTCACTTTACAGATATTAGCAAAAAATGTCTAAATCAATAGCTGCATCGTAACCAGCATGAGGTGACGGTGGTCGATCAATGACCTCCGTTCTCACATCAGTGAGTGATTAATCACTCGTGCAGTCACTAATGCTGGAAACAAGCTTCTACTTCCACAGATCTCTTCATCTTGTCTCTCTGTCTCTGTGTTTCACTAATCCTTAAAGCTTTGTAGTCAACCAATTAAAAACACAGTCAAGTTCTCACATGTAAGGCCTGCTTGATCACAAAACATTATTTTTCTAAAAAAAAAAAGAGGAAAAAACCCAGATAATGACAAGGGTGGGATAGGGTAGAGCAGATTTTCAGTGAATCAGATTCAGAATAACATTTAGGTGTGTAATTAGAGTTAACTGAGGTGGAGGTTAAAAATCTTCCTCCCACGTTAAAAAGGTATCATTAAACACTTTTGTTTAATGAGCCTGTTGTCCACGTTAACGTGCGGGCCCACACATTACCCTGCACATAAACACGTCACACACAAAACGTTTTACTGCTTGTTCGGCTCTAATAAAGCCTTCAATAGATAAGTTTATGAGGAGAAATGCTTCACAAAAAGAGACCCTCTTGTTAAAAACTGAATCTTCTTTTCTTTGGATCTCACGTCCAGTCATATTTTGTTCTGCAAATGTTTATACCAATGACCTCAACAAAGTCTGGATTTATTAACTTTCACTGAAGCTTGAGTTTAAACAGATTGTTTTTTTTTGTCTGGGTGAGTTTGTTTAAAAAGTTTGATTGTTTAGGATGGGAGTGAACATCAGCAGCAGACACTCTCGTCATCACGCAGTGACTTGTGTTTTCAAAGGGCTTCAAATGCAGAGTTAAGTGGAATGAATCAAAAAAAAGCTTGTTATATGCTTGTTTTAATGCAATCATTTACCGGAAATGAGGATGGAGAAACACAGAGAGGGGAAAATGTCACCCCATCGGAGCCCGCCCTAATTACAACTCGCCACTTAATTACAAGTGACAGGGGACAGAGAAACAAAGAGCTGAAGCTGGACCCTGTTGACTATGTGTGGAAACAGCATTCTTCACACACACATTAGTGTTATTTTTGTCTCGTGGTGTCATTGAGAACAAAGAGAGATACAAAGAGAGTTTGCTTGTGTCTCCTTCACTCATCTACATGCTCCATCCACAAACTGAGCCGAGGTTTCCGCCCCCTTCAACTGAACTTTGATATCTGACTTTGGACAAAACAGACTGTTGCCATCGCACCTTCCACTTCTTAGCGTTAGGGCCCTTTTTATTAAATCCATAGTCCTATGGTAATCTTATTAGCCATACGTTTATTTTTTGCAAACATGTATCAAACCTGTGTGTTTTCATCCATTCCTCTATTTTCCCATCACTATTTTTATGGAAAACGTATTATTTTCGTAGAGCATGAGTAGGAAGTGGTGAACTAATGCCAGAAGTTTGCTACAGTCTGCTTTTTATGAACACACCTTTGGAGACACTAATAATATAATTAGGGCTGCACGATATGGCCTGAAACCAATACCTTGATAATTTTTGGCTTTGGCCCGATACACGATATATATCTCGATATCTTGATTTCTCCTGTAAATCAACATATTAGGTGTTCAATTCAACCCTTTAATTAATGAAATGACACCAGTATAATGATTCAACCAGCTCTTTGGGTCAGATTAATAAAATTTGCACCCAAAAAGGGAAAAATCAAAATCAGGTTAAGTTTAACAAACCTTTTATTCCAAAACACACTCTCTATAGCTACATATTTTTAGTTCCAGTAAAATATTTCATTTAGATGAATTAATCTGGCTGAACATATCGCATTTATAAATTTTATAAAATTTGGTAATGAGACTGAAAGAAATGCAACTACGGAGAGAATTACATACTGATGTCTCAAAACATATAGCTCTGGAAAATGTTGAGAGACCACTGCAAATTTTTCAGAAAATCAGCATCTCTACATATTTGAAAATTTCACTCAAAAAAATTCCTACAAATAGCAAAATCAGAGAAACTGAAAAATTTACAGTGGTCTCTTAATTTTTTCCAGAGCTGTGTACCTGACAATTTACACTCGATGGTTGTGATATAGTTATTTCATACATCTCATGTGCAATGACCCGCGATACATCAAGTATATTCGACATATCCCACAGCCCCAAATATAATCCGTCTTTTGAGTACCACTCTGTCAACTTTGGACCAGATTTAGCAGGTTTAAAGTCCAGTGTCCTTTTGCTTCCTTAAAAAACAAGCGACTCACATCTTATAACATAACATTGAATTAACAGCCTCTCACAACATACAATAAGAATTGAATATAGTACAAACAGGATTTGCAAATCACTGTATTCTGTTTTTATTTACATTTTACACAACTTCATTGGACCTAAGGTTGAAAATTAGACCTGACCCAGACTGAAAAGTGCAGACAGACTCCAGCTTTAATCACCAGCCTTTTGAAACTGCAGATAAGAGTCAAAGCATGTAAAGACAGCTACACACATTCAGCTGTTAAAGTCCTACTCCACACTTCTGTCACCTCCCCTGACATTCAGCTAAGAGCTCCTCTAAGAATAAGAGTCAGTGTTTGTGTCAATTGATAAAAGGTAACAAAAGGAAACTCATTGAGTCTTAATGTTTCTGTATGTGTTTCAGTATTTCACCTCCAGATGTGAAGGTATTATTGAGTTATGTTTATCTTACCATAGATGTGCTGCGGAAGAAAATGTTGTTACAGATGGATGAGAAGAGCTTCAAGCTTTCCTGAAGACGGTTCTGCAGAGGAAAGACAATAACGTCACCTGACAGCTGCAGAGGTGACAGAGGAGCAGAGGAGCACAGAGGATGATGTTTTGTCATTTTTAAAACCTGTTTTTATAGCAAGAGAGCATCACCGGATTGGGTAAAATTTCAGAAATGTGACTTTAAGTGGTTTGCGTGAACATTTGTTTGTCAGTGTGAGTGTTTCTTGTACCATGGAGGTGTCTTCCACAAGGGTCATGTCATAGCCACTGAGCGACACCACAAACAGCACTGCCCTGACATCTTCGAAACAACCGATCCACTTCCTGCGCTCAGTTCTCTGGCCTCCAACGTCGTACATCCTGCACATACACACACAGATACACAAAGATGGAGACAATTAAGATAGTGAACATAAGGTGAGCAGACTTTGTTTAGCCTCACTCACAGCTTGGTGCTCTGAGACATGTCTGTAACATTATAATGTTAGTGAATCCTGGTTATGTCTCATCTACCAACTCCAACGTCACCAAGCAGAGCAAACATATCCTGACTCTCAAGTTTGAACAGATCACCACAATAAAACTGCTGCATATGGGTTGGAATGAACATTACCACAAACAGCTCAACCTGTGTCTACCATCCCTACAAAACTGAAGACATCCTGTACAGCAGAGAAAAATACAAATCTCTTTTCTTGCTGCTAAACTCCTCTGGCTGGAGGAATAGTTATGGGGATGTACTGTAAATCAGTCGGTGCCTGGACAACCCTGACATGGAGACTGAGAAATAACTTTTAGAAATGCCTTATTTTGGAGCTGATAATCTCATTTCAAATTGTGTATGATTAGACAGAAATCTAGAAGTGAGACTTTTCCAAAATCACCTAGAAATTTCTGACAGGAACTTAAACTAACCTCATTTGTAGAAATTTGCACACCTTGCTCCCTTGGTCATAACCATTTGTAACTGCAGGAGTTATGATTAAACCCTCAAACCCTCTGTCTGAGAGACCACCAACTCTACTTCTGAGCCTCAGCTGCCCCATTTCCTCTTATTAGACATTCATATTACTAATTTACATGACTGAGCAGGCACTTTTCACCCGCTAAAAACCAAAGAGAGAATAAAATAACAACCTCTAATCTTTATCTAAGGGCTCCCATGTCCCATCATTATGAAGCACAGTCATGAATAAGTGCCCCAGAAGCAAAGAACTGGTTATTCTGGTTATATTTATTTCCATACTGTTTTATTTGTAACTTTTCAACTAGAAAATTCGTAGCAATACTTAATAGCTTGGCCTGAATCCAAAAAACATACCAAATAAATACAGTTTAGAAGTGATGAATCAAGTTTGTCAGTTTAGAGAAGCGGTGTGTTTTGACTGACTGGTTATCTTAATTGGGCTCTCAAAGGCCATCAAACAGTACCCCATTATTACTTCAGGATATTCAGGATTGACTCATCAAATAAAGACGCTGTTGCAAGTTCAGTGCCATGTAGCAAGATGAGTAAATCTCATCAACAGGATAATCAAAGAAAAACAGGAGGTTGGCTGTAAAAAAAAAAACAAACAAAAGGCTAGTAAAAGAGTCTGACATTTGTGGAGGAATAAGAACAATCACAGTCATCTTGGTCCCAGGTGCCTTTTGCTGGGTAACACACTCCACTAAAGGACGTTTGACAGAGGAAATGGCGTGCCTCAGATGTTGTGCAAAAATATGTCATTTCATCAACAAACTCTTACATATTCAAGTTCACATTTCTTCATCAAGACAAAGAAGGTAGAGTTCAATATCAAAACTATGGAAATATTACACATATTTGTATTTTCTTGTCTTATGTAAGGGGGAGAAGTCATCTGCTGTGGTTTCACAACAACAAGAGAGTTAGAAATGTGTTTAGGTATCTCTCAGCAGACACTGAAGTTGTGTGTGAAATGTGTGTGTGTGTGTGTGTGTGTGTGTGTGTGTGTTTGACAGTCCAGTGTGTGAAATGAATTCTCATCATGACTGACACGTCCGTTATCAAGATTCAATTTCCAGTAGAGAAGTTCACGGCTGTACGTTGTGTGTGTTCATGACCTTGCATACTGATGCTGTCACCGGTTGTGGTCCTGACTCTGATCAACAACTTATAGTATTACTTTTAGATAAGGTCAGATATTCCTAAAATATGGGATCTACCCTCACACAAACACACACACACACACACACACACACACAGACACACACACAAAGAGGAGTTTCTCACATATCTCAGCAACCAGGTGAGGCCCTTTTCAATTTTCCCTGAGACAATCAGAACATTTTTCCAGAAACAATCACAACATGGCAGCACGAAGAGCGTAAAAGGTCATTGTTCTCCGAAAGGTTGGGAGAGGAAAACAAAACAGAGAATAAGGGCAGAGAAACTCAGAGATAAAGCCACAGATCAGTTCCTCCCACTTCATCTGTTTGAAAACCAGATGTGTCATCTCCAACCTTCCATTTGAGCTCCTGTCCGGTTAATGCAGCTCTTTATTGAGAGCAGAAACAAACGTGGAAACACAAACACGCGCAGAGGGAAACAAACAGCAAAGACGGTACAATCACAGATGTGAGAGAAGATTTCCAACGGAAATTTTCTATGGAAATTGAAGCCAAACTCTGGATGCGTCAGTGAATACGATGCTTCATTACACAAAACTACTCACAAGCATGTGTGCACACCACCCTAACAACAGCGATCAGTAATAAGGGTGCTACCTGCTTCGAAGGTCAACAAACACTGAACATGGTCCCCTTCTGCTGCTGGAGTGGACCATGATCAGTGTTTATCACAGACAGAGGAGGGCACAGGTGGGCACTCCAGTCTGATAACTGAGTTTCACTCAAGAGACAACTTCGGACTTCATAACACTCAAACACTGCAAAAGGCTAACGTCTTTGGAGCAAAGCTACCAGCACCATCTCAAGGATTATGGTGACAGGTTTATGATGTACGTGTATGATGTTACTCTTTTTGCTATGAGAGTAAAGTGTTTAAGCATCAAGAAATTCATAAAGGCAACCATTTAGTAGTTTTATAAGATATTTCAAATAAATAACAAACCCTACTCACAGATTGACATTTCAAAGTAGGATAATTCTCATCTGCAGTTCCAAAATACATCGAAGCAGATTGATGGGCCCTTTTCATATTCATCCTGCATTAACAGATATTTGACTTCATTTAAACTTTTACTCATTATTACATGCACTGTTCTGCAATGACTGCTCAACTCGATCACAGAGTTACCATCTTAACTCTTTAAGGGTAGGGTCTGCTGGATTTCCTTACTACTTTTAAAGGAATAATGCTGCTCAATCATCATGTATGGGCGTCTGTAACATGTGTATCTGTGTCAGTGTCTGCCTCAACGCCCCCGCCCCCCTCCCCCTGAAATGACGCGTGTGGTAACGATTAATAAACTTACAGACTAAGTTGGCAGTAACATACTGCTATGGATGCCATGGATAGGTGTGAATGTATTTAAGACTATTTCAGCTATAACCGGTCCTCCAAGCAGATTGTTAAAGCGGAGATATGCTTTACAATGTTTTAACATGTTTCTAATTTGTGACAATTTCAAAATGCTACATATTCATATGTGGTAAAATCTCAGAGTCTGTCTGAAAACTGCTAAAACTAAACTGTGCGCTTAAAAATAGCATGACATCTTCAAAAGAGTTTTTTGAGATCTTCAGGAGACTTGCTGAAATGATGAAGTCATCGTATAAGTAACTCCTAATTGTTTCATGACAAGTTGGAGAGGTGGACCTCTGACACCAAGGTCTGCCTCTCTGCAGGCTTCCACCAGCTTTTTCTTAATCACCGGTGTGAGAATAACAGGGACTTTTTTGAGTTGTAAATTATGTAAAGTCACTACGGAGGTATCAAAGGGACAGTATAAAGCCCCCTAAAAACCACAATATCCCTTTTTTAATCGATCATGTTTTCCCTTTTGTTTAAAAAGGCTTACCAGGGTCCAGACCAATGTGCTTTGAAGCGCTTAAAAAAGCCCGTTAGCAGAGGTTGGGCCACGTGTAAAACAAAGATGTTAAAAGCCATTGGTAGGGTGGCACTGCACAAGATTAAGATTGTGATGAAGATGGAAAATATTCTTCTAAGCCTTAAAAATTAAAACTAATAAAGCTCACTGCGCTCAGTGTAGAGGCAGGATTTTACACAGCTTGACCTTGCCTTCAGTGATGTATCACACTCTATCCCCAGTTTCCATCATGCCCTCCTTCATCATCCTGCACCCTCCATTTCCTCCTCAATAATGTCCACTTTCTTCCACAGTGTTGTAATCGTAATTATCTGAGCACTTAATGTTAATGAGACGGGAAAAGACCCAGATCTTTAGAACAGATAGGGGTCAAAGGTCAAACAGGACATCTGTATGCAAACTAGGCTGTCTGGGTGTTAACTTTTCAGACTTCACGCTCCTCCACTCACACATACTTCCTCATTTGCATACGCACCTACACACTCACACACCTACACACTCTCACACACACTCACACACACACACACACACAC